>CM075069.1:70789840-72103590 GCA_037428765.1 Rubia yunnanensis | reverse complement strand
GAATTCCATATCTATGGAGTAGATTTATAGTTTGGGGATAAATTCTAGATGTGTTTGATTAATTCTTTTGTGAGATTCATTAGATTAGTCCAAGTATTTTTGTTCATGATATTATTATAACTCGTTCTTGAATGTTTGAATTGCATGAATAGTATACTCCATATAAGCACAGACTTTAGTCTATATTCACGTTGGTGCAAATATTGATGCCCCCCTTGGGAAGAGAAACCTGGATGCTTGAGTGGGTGTATGCATAGGAGAGCTAAGTATTACTCTGACTTATTTGCCATTGCACCAGTCTTAGCTGATTACACAAAGTAGTTCAAGAGGTTACAGGTTGGATAGTGAAAAGTAGCAAGATAGGGTTGTCAGAGACCCTAGTGTCATATATAAGGTGCCAACGACCTCTTGACCTAATTGATAGGTGATTAGGAAGTAGTGCATTCGTAGTGGAAGCCCAAGACATAATCACACGGGGAAGAAATGTACTTAAAACAATGGTCAGACCTTGTTGCACTCCTTTAATTATGATGGCGGTGTTGATAGAGGGTTGCAAGCGCACCCGATATGACACCACGAGTTATGAACACTCTATTAGGTTTTTCTTAATCTTACATGTGAATGAGCTGAGGATTGAAGCATTAAGTCATTCATGTCTCATTGAAAAACCAACCCCCTCCCTCTTGTTTACTTTACTAGCTATTCATTTCAGTCGTATGGATTGACAACTCATACGAGGTTGTGCTTTCATTGAAATTAGACCCTAGCATCTTTGTGGACATACCCAGGGCTTACCGCTAACAACCATATTGGTAGCACAGTAGTGAGAACGGGTGCAGAATATAAATTTATCTTTGACCTCTCATAAGCCCTCTGCCCGAGTTAATTAGCTACACAATTAACAACCTCGGGTGGATGCAGGTCAGATTTTGGCACCGCTGTCAGGGATGCTATTCAGTCTAAGTGTCAATTACCATAGCGTGTCAGTGGAGTAGTTAGTAATTGCTTTTATTTTTTGTTTTGTTTTGAAGATTTGGTTGTTGAGCTGTTGTGATAGTTATCTTGCTACCTTTTGATCTGTTTGTTAGTGTTGTATTTGGAAGGGTATTGTTAGCCCTAGTTTATGGTACACGCCCATACCACTAGTCTAGGCGTCTTACACTACCTGACTGAGAACACATTGTGTTCAAAGGAGAAGGAGACGGAGAACTAGGGAAGAAGGTTAACTGAGGCAAGTAGTGTTGGTTAAAATAACCACAAAGAATGGCAGAAGAAAATCATACCTTACGAGAGCTTATGGCACCCAACCTGGAGAATCAGCCACATGTATTACCTTCGCGCCATTACCCGCCAATGTTAGTTGTGAGCTGAAAAGTGGCATGATCTATTGCCTACCGACATTCTATAGATTGGCGGGGAGGACCCGAACAAGCATCTATCAGATTTTCACTTGGTGTATACGAACTTAAAGCCACCGGGAGTTTCTGAAGACAACTACAATCTTAGAGCCTTCTCATTTTCCCTTCAAGACGAAGCTAAAGACTGGCTTTACTACTTGTCACTGGGATGCATAGGTTCCTGGATGGACATGAAGCAAAGGTTCTTAGAGAAGTATTTTTTGGCATCCAAGTCGGCTGGGCTAAAGAAAAAACTGTCAAACATCACCCTAGCGGCCACCGAGAGCTTGTATGATTATTGGGAGCAATTCAAATGATTTTTGGTGAGTTTTCTACCATCTCTTTAAGGAAGGGGTTCTAGTGTATTATTTGTTCAAGGGGTTATGCGATGAAGATATGCAAATAGTGAACGTCGCTTACAATGGTTCAATATCAAACAAAAGACCTAAGGATGCAATGGCTCTCTTTGAAGAAATGGCTAATGATATGCAACAATTTGTTAAGAGGTTGAGGGTTAGGGTCTTGGATGAGCCCACACAATCACCTAAGTTGGAGCAGCAATCCTAGCTTTTGTTTCTATGATGAAGAAGCCCTTGCGAGGAAAAGTTCACCAAGTCAAAGTGTGTGAGGTGTGCAACTTAGACCACAACTCTGAGGCATGTCCCAAAGTCATAAACAATTTGAAATAGATGAACCATTGAGTACAACAATCGAGAGAGGCAAGAATTTGCAAGGGGTCAACCACAAGGGTTCCAAGGGACCCAAGGAGATGCAAGGCCCGATCCGAATGCTAACTCGTTCAATCCAAGGTATCAAAGTCATCCAAATTTCTGATAGAGGGAGGATAACCAACCTCAAGGATACCAAGGTGGACAAGCCCCTCCTCAACCATGCCCTCAAGGTAAAGGCCCTTCCAACAATTATGCCTCAATCTACAAATCGGATCGAGAAGAAATCTTAGAAGACATCGGTCAATTGGGTAAGAAACATGAAGTCTTTGTGGGAAGGACAAGGCGTGAGATTGAAGACCTAGGTAATAGAGCTTTTTCAAGTATCAAAAATCTTGAAGTTCTAGCTGGACAACATGCCACCTTGGTGAGCCGACTTGAAGCCAAGGAGTCCGGAAAACTCCCTTCCCAACCGGAGATCAATCCAAGGAATGTGAGTGCTCTCAAGTTGAAAAGTGTGAAAGAAGTTTGTGAGTCCAAGAAGAAGGTGATGCAAGAGGATGATAAAGTATTGGGGGCTACCAAGGCCCACTTCGAAGAAAAGGAGATTGTGGTCAAGGAAGCACCTTTCAAGTTATAAACATTAATAACTAGGTTGACTTTGTCTAATCAACAGTCAAACTTGACTTGACTTTCAATATATAAACACTAATAACTAAGTTCACTTTAACTAATCCATGGTCAACCCTTACTTATTTTTCTACATAAAAATACAAATAACAAAGTTGGCTTCAACTAATCCACCGCCAACCCCTACTTGACTTTCTACATACAAATACAATTAAAAAAGTTGACTTTAACTAATCGACGGTCAACTCTTACTTGACTTTCAATATATACACACCAATAACAAAGTTGACTTTAACAATTTAACGGTCAAACTTATATTTGAATTAGTATATAATAATATTTACTAATAAAAATGTTTGACTTTGTCTAATCAACGGTCAACCATTACATGACTTTCAGTTTATAAACACTAATAACTAAGTTGACTTTAACTAATTAACAAAAAAATTGTGAAAAGGTGGAAAATGGAACATGAAGCGGTGCTAAAATTTGGGTTATTTGAATAATTTAGGTCGGGTTTGATTTTTGATTTTTTAGAGAAAAAAATGAACAAACCGAACCGAACAAACCAAAAACCGAACAAACCGAACTGACACCCACCCCTAGTTTTAGGTCTTTTTCCCTTCCTCTGAAAGCTGCAGCGCATTGCCGCTTTCAGAGGAAGGGATTTTTTTATTCGTCGTAAATATATTAGTAGGGGTGGGAAAAAAAACTGAAAACCGAACAAAAAATCGAATTATCCGAATTCGAATAACCCGAACCAAATTTAATATACGGTTTTTGGATATCTTAATTGAATAAACCGATTTCTGAATATGGTTTTTGGTTTGGTTTTGGATATTAAAACTCAAACCAAAACCCGAACCGAATACCGAATTGTAATTAATTAAATTAATTAAATATATATAATAATAAATTGTAACAATACAAAGTAAAAGGTATTAGTTGCAATATTAAAATTTTATTATGCAACGTGTAGTAGTTATAAAGTTTATAACCCAATTCATTCAACCCAAAAAATTTATCTTCATTTCTTCTAATTTGTATTTTAAACCATAATATTTCCATGACTTATGGAAAGACCGTCTTTCAAGAGATAGACTCATAATAAATTCAACAGAAAAAAGGTAATAAAGTTGAAAAATTGGAAATGAATCTGCAGCAGGTGAAGGAAGAGCCAAGAGGCAATGCTTTGAAACTTGAAAGAAGACTTAGCAAGTTAGCATTAGTCATTTAGTCCCACATCGGAAATGTAGGAGACTTAGCATATCTAGCAACTATAAATACTAGACTCACTCCTCCATATTTTCACAGCAAAGCATCAGCCTTTAGATGCAATTGGCAATGGCCAATTGGGCTTCAAGTGACAAATCACTTGGCCCTGAATTATTGGGTCGTAATTATTTTAAAATTTTGACATATTTATGAATTTTTTGGGTCGGATTATCCGAATTATTTTAAGTGAAAAAATTGAATAACCCGAACTGAATAGACCTAAAATTGAATAAACCGAATCGATGCCCACCCCTATATATTAGCACCGGTTTTAACCGACCGGTGCTAACAAAAAAAACTAGTTCAACCGGTGCTAATTTAGTACCGGTTTTTTTTTGTTAGCACAGTTTTTAACTGGTGCTAACGAAAAAACCGGTGCTAATTTTAGCACCGGTTTAAAAACCGGTGCTAACAAGAAAAACCGTGCTATATCGGTAGATTTTTGCACCGGTTTAAAAACCGGTGCTAACTAAAAAACCGGTGCTAAAAGTTGGGATTTAGCACCAGTTTTTTTCCGACCGTTTCTAAATTAGCATCGGTTACTTAGGCACCGGTTTTTTTTGCAAAAAAAACCGGTGCTAGAACATAAAAAAACCGGTGCTAAAGGGGGGTTCTTGTGATAGTGTTCTTGTGTGGATTTTGCAACTCTTAGCTTCAAAATTCTGTGTAGTCCACTGAGCTATTTGTTTATATGCTTTATTGACATTGTAGTGGTGTTATGAAAAGAATGATTATTGAATGACTGTGTGTTATTGAGATAAATGTTTGGGTTTGTATGCATGATCTTGTGTTGAAGAAAGTTTAGGTGGTTTGATGTGTTATTATACTTGAATGATGTAATCTTCATGTGTTGGGTGATTTAGGAGGATAAATCTTGATTGCATGATCTTATTGATGGGTTGGTAAGAACTTACATAGGTTTGTTGTTTGATAAGGAATGTTCTTTTTTTAAATAGCCTACATGCTTATATTTCATGCTTTAAATGGTTGGGCTATTTGGGAGAATGTTGTCTTGTTAAATAACATTGTAGTTCATGACTTATCTATGATCATATCACAAATCTTGCCTTCGTTTTGATAGAATGCCTCCCAAAAGGAATACATCGGAGAAGGGCAAGTCCACTCAGGGTGAGGAGAGGAAGAAATCAGTAAATGGTGCAAATCATGAACCGGTAACTCCTACTCTTTGCAACCCCACATTTGTGACCGAAGAGTTTATGGGGCTATCAATCATCTCTGGAACTGCAGTCCAGAGGTGGAGGAACTTGAGAGAGCTGAAGAGAAGTATCTTGGAGACTAGATTTGCATGCAAGGACACCTTGGCGGATCTACCTATTAGGACGAGTAGGTCTAGAGGGTTTTCTCGAGAGACACTCAAAGACATACGTTAGGTGGATCCTAGAGTTCCTAGCTACTCTATGATTGGTCGTGGACGATGATGAACACAAGGCTATCAAATTCAACCTAGATAATAACGAGTACGAGATAACCCACCGAGAGGTAGCGTGCACCTTTGGATAGAGGTATGGCATGGAGATCCAGAAAACACACTTCAAGGGATGCCTTTTTCTCTCAGATGCTTTTGAGTGCAGCTGACACATACTGATCGAAAGAACCTGTGCAAGAGTACTGCCCTGATTCACCCGGCATTCCGTTATGTTCACCGACTATTGGCTATGGGAGTTTTCTGCCACGGTGAGCTGACGCATGCCCGGGTTTGGATGTTTATTGCCTTTGGGCAATGACACCCGAGGGTAATTTTTACCCTATTATGGTAGGGTCTTTTGTGCAAGAATGTTTAGCAATGGGGGGCAGAAAGAGTGGAAATATATCTATAGGTGGCATGGTAGGTCTACTAGCACAGTACTTAGGGCATCCGGTAACACAGAGAGTGTTGGCTAACTTAGGATGATCAGATACAAAGTATAACATCGAGAAGTTAGCAAAAGAGTCTATGGTGGGACCTACGACATCGGAGGGTCAATATGTATAACTTTATGGTGGAGCAGGCACTTGTAGTTTCATGGTACTTCCACAGTCGGAGCACACCACCATCAACCATGACACGTGTTTGGATAACCTATTTATTGATCCCGGCCGACGATTTGAGAGAGATTTCTACAAAGTTGTAGCCACCCCGTGGATAAATGTTGAGGAATCCGAGGGTGAGAGCTCTTTGAGAGCACCTCCTAGTCATTCTTTTGTATCCACGGACATCATTCACCAATTGCAATCTCTTGGGGAAAAGTTTTTGAGCTCTACCCAAGTTTTGCAAGAGGTCCTCCAAGCAATAGGAGGAATGCGATCACAATTGGAGAAGATGAGTTCAAGAATGGACTCTATGGAGGCAACGCTTCAAGCAATGGGATACATTAAGAAGAGCTTCACGAGTCGCAACGAGGAGAAAGACCCTTCAGGGCCACGAGAGTGAGTATCACTATTTCTCCCAACCTCACTTATGTTTTGACATGATTTTTGTTGCATTGGAGACAATGCATTAGTTAAGTGTGGGGAAGGGAGTAGTGAGCACTTAGGGAGTTTTATTCTTGGATTTCCTCTGTGCATTTTATTTTTTTGTTGGTATTTTTTCTTGCTAGTTAATGATTTTAGTTTTTTATCGTTGAGGGATGATTTTGGATGGATATTTGGTGGCATGCCATGCTATGCTAGGGTTCCTAGTTTGCATGGGGTAGGTTTTTTTAGGATATTGTGGTGTGTTTTTTTGTGATTGATCTATTCTTTTGTAGTATGAAGCCCACTTTGGGGCAATTTTGTGCTACACCAAATAAATTGTAAATTTTGGAACAATGAAAAAATATACAAACCCGGATAAGTTGAAAACCCAAAAGGGCGACTTGGGTAACATTGGGAAAAGCCTGGATAGGTCAAAAGACCTAGGTAAAAATGAGGGGCTAGGCCCAGCTAGGCTTACAAGCCTAGTAAAAAAATGAGATACCGTGTGGAAAAAAGTGAGAAGTAAGTACCCTTTGTGTGTTATACTTAGGATGAAAATCTGAAAGGGCACCTACGTAAAATGAGAGAAATTGAGAGAGAAAAAAACTAGGTTGACGATACACTCGACTCAATGGTTGTAACTAGGATGAGAATCACAAATTATCCCCACGTTACGACCAAGTCGAAGGCTCTTGGATTTCCTTGGTGGATTGTTTTTTGGGAGAAGAACCTTTGATTGCTTTGGGGATCATTTTGGGAAAAGTAAGTTAGCTTTTACACTTATCTTCTTGGCTTACCTTTTTCCACGTTTTACTTTTGAGTGGTTAGATTGTTTATGTTCTTTGGGTAGTGTAAGAGTTGTGAGATTCTTACTCTTTTGTGGGAAACAAGGTAATCTAGGAATAAGTTGGATGTCTCGGTTATTTTATGCTTGTACGCTACATTTTGCTTAATTATTTTTCTTGTCTTTATTTACTCTAGAACGAGTAAAGGGTTAAGTGTGGGGATTCTGATGTGTTTCATTTTTCGTGCATTAACCATTGCATTCGGCATAGGTTTTAGTTTGATTTATTTGGTGGATTGCTAGTATTAGTTGAGTTTACGTGACAAGGGGTTTGGACGGCCATGTTTGGTTTTCTTGTCTAAATCTCGTGGTTTGTAGACTTAATTAGTACTAATGGAAATTTTTTGTCCACTGGCTCCTAGACCGTCCTTGTGATAATCTTTAGTAGGTCGCATGTGGGTACTTTTTGGTTACATTCTATGTGTAGGCCGTTCGTAAGGGTGGTAGAATATATTGAAGGTCGTTTGCAAGGATGATAGAAGATATCGAAGGCTATGCACCTCTAGAATGGTAGTAGACGAAGGCCACGAACATCAATGTGTGGTAGAAGGAGATTGGAGTCAAAGATATACGGCACTGGAGTTCAAGGCGGCCAATGAAGAAACGGTGAATCGTGGTCCAATAAGTTGTGCTGAAGACAGAGAATAATCCGAGAAGAATTAGCCTTTAAGGATAATTTCATTGGAGTCTTCTTCTCGAGCGCTACAAAATCGACTATTAGAACTCTCAAATTAGACTAACGGTTCATCCATAGCAAAACAAATAAATTCAGCTGACAAAAGCACAAACGGGTCAGTACGGGCTGCCCATGCATGACACCAGTAGCCCACGCCAAAGGAGTCATCATGCGCTAATGGAATTAGCATGAGGGTACGGCGTGACCCGCCCCAAATGCCACAGGTCGCAAGCACAAGTCTCAATCCGCACTCAAAATTGGCTAAGTCTGGGTTCGAACCATCCCATTTACGATTCGCCCATGCCATTCCAAGTACAAGATGCCAAGACCAGCCGATGGCCCACACCAAAGAACGTGTATGTGCCAAGTTTCAGAGCAGACCAATGCTCATGACAAAGGCCCGTGCCAAAGATCGCATCCCACACAAAGTTTCAGAGCAAACTGAGTCTTCTAACGATAGCCCGCACCAAAGGCCGCGCCTTGTGGATTAGAAGTTCCAAATCCAGCACGCTGGCAATAGCTTGCGACAAAGGCCACGGTCGACGCCAGATGATGCGATGCGGCTTGCGCCAGATGTTGAGGCCCATGCTGGATGAAAAGACTCGGCCTATGCCAGACCCTGTGTCCTATGCAGAAGTAAGTGCCATGGCCCGCTCCATCCGCGACGGCCCACACCAGGTGGCGATTGAGCTAAGGTTTGCTCGTTTTGGCCTATTTTGGGCCTCTGTTTAGGCCTAATCCCCTAATACTATAAATATAGCCTTATTCTACTAGTTTAAAGAGGAGATCATTTTTTAGACTTCATCTTGGATTAGGAGAGCAACTCTAGAGAGAGAAACACTCTCTCATTTTCTTTTCTTTCCTTTTATTTTTGCTTTAATCCTATGATGTGGAATTCAAATGTATATTTGAATTCCAAATCTATGAAGTAGATTTATAGCTTGGGGATAAATTGTAGACGTGTTTGATTAATGCTTTTGTAAGATTCATTAGATTCATCCTAGCATTTCTGTTCATAATATTATTACGACTTGTTCTTAAATGTTTGAATTGCATGAATAGTACACTCCATACAAGCACACACTTTAGTTTATATTCATGTTGGTGTAAATATTGATGCCCCCTTGGGAAGAGAAGCCTGGATGTTTGAATGAGTAAGGGAGTACGGATCCGCGTGGGTATGTCCAGGAGAGTCAAGTATTACTCTGACTTATTTTCTGTCACACTAGTCTTAGCTGATTATGTAAAGTCGTCTGAGAGGTTACGTGTAGAGATAGTGAAAAGTAGCAAGCTAGGATTGTAAGAGACCCTAGTGTCATGGATAATGTGCCAACGACCCCTTGACCTAATTGATAAGTAGTGTATTCGTGGTGGAAGCCCGGGATGTAATCGCATGGGGGAGAAACAAACCAACAACAATTGTTGGACCTTGTTGTACTTCCTGATGTGTCCATTTTATGTGCATAATTTAGTACTTTTTGGGGTCACTTTTGTGCTCTTTTATTATCAAGAGTTTGTGTTTTACCTTGAAATTCTCTTAGGAGGGGTAAGGGAAACTTTACGCTCTTTTACCTCTTCTAAGTGGATTTTACGTGACAAAGGAAGAACATGGAGGCTTAAAGACTGGAGGCCATTGAAGATCAATTTTTGAAGACTTTGAAGACTTGTTTCAAAGACATGAAGACCGGAGGCCGTCAAAGACCATTTTTGAAGACTTTTAAGACTTTATTCAAGGAGTTGAAGACTTGAAAAATGAGAGGAATCATTGTGAAGATAAGTGTTTACCACAAGAAAAAGAAAAGAAGACAAGGTTAAGTTCTGGCGCCCATCGCGAGTCACGACCAATGGGTGGCCAGAACCTAACCTTATTCTTTTTATACTATAAATAGCACTATTTTTCCTCTCATTCACATCTTCTTCTTTCTGCATTTTGGTACTGTTTCTAACCCTAGTTTTCACCATTTTTTATCTTTGAATTCTCTTGTATTATGTTTGGTTTGTTAGCATTAATTAGTATGAACTCTTGTAGCTACATTTAGTTCTTGGGAGCAATTGATTGAAGCTTCCAAACTTATGTAATAAGATTCTATATTTGCTCATTTATGAACATTTATTGGAGAGCATTTATTATGTCATTAATGTTGTGTTTTGCCTCATTTATACCATGGGTTGTTTGAGTATATGAAATGTTTGTATGATTGAAGTGTTAGAGTGTTAGGGAAGTTGTAAATTTCTTAACTCATTTGACATAAAATCCAAAAGCATGGATTTAGAACTTCTTGTGTATAATGTGTGGTAATTCTTGCTAGATGAGTATGTTAATGTGGATTGTTCTCATATTTATCCCATAGATGCAAAGAAAGGTTGAACCTTGAATGTTTCTTGTTCTAGGTTTAACCTAATAGATGTTTTGTTTGGTTAAATGACTATGTCTTTGGTAGAAGGCTTGTTGTTATCAAACCTATGGTCCTTTGGGTGAAATGACATCGATGAAATACCCCTATGATGTTGTTTGTCTAGGGTGATCATTAATGAGGTTTGCAAATGGTCGTTGTTTGTCTTTGCAAACTACTATTAAGAAGGAACGAATGTTGATCTTCGAATGAGAAGTGATAGCATTCCCCCTAGACAATCCATGTAATTGAATGAGTAAATGAATCAATGAGCGACGACCTCCCACTCCCCTACTTACGATGGCGGTATCGATGGAGGGTTGCGAGCGCACCCGACATGGCAGGTACGCGGAAGTGTATGCCATCGGCCACACCACGTGTTATGAACACTCTATTAGGTTTTTCTTAATCTTACACATGAATGAGTCAAGGATGGAAGCATTAAGTCATTCATGTCTCACAATGATTCCCCAAGTGCTTAGCTAATTAGATTAATTGCTCTTTTCTATTATGTCTTGTAGTTGTTAATTGAAAAACCATCCCCCACCCCCTTTGTTTGCTTTAGTAGATATTACTTTTACCCGTACGGATTGACGATCCGTATGAGGTTGTATTTTCATTGACTCTTAGGCCCTAGTATCTCTGTGGACATACTCAGGCATTATCGCTAACTACCATATCGGTAGCATTATAATGAGAATAGGTGCAAAATATAATTTTATCTTTGATCTCTCATAAGTCATCCGCCCGGATTAATTAGCTACAATTAACGACCCCGAGTGGAGGCGGGTCATGTATTAACTCGCACAATCACACAAATTATGCAAAATTTCAGTTCACACAGTTCACATAGTTCATACAATTCACACAATTCAACAACTACAACGATAAAATCCTCACAATAAATTAGCACAAAATTTCAGCAACCAAAGAGTTTTCCGTAGAACCTGATTGAGGCTGAATTTCGTCCAACAAAATGCTAACCCCAGGCTGCCGTGATCAGTGGAAGAATGAAGCAATCAGTTGTGATACCTCCAGAAGAAAATCCACCAGAAAAAAGTTGAGTCGCAAACACAATTTTCTGAAATCTGCCGCTGCTGGAATTTTACTGCTGCTGGAACAAAACAAATTCAAAACTCAGTTTCTCTTCACCCAAAAAATTAATTCCACCAACCAGTAGTAGCATGGGACGTTCAGGGACAATTTCATCGGAAAGGGTTGAGACATCTTTGCCGGAAAAATCAGAGAACCTTCGATCTTGCAACTGAAGCAATCTGCCGCTGTTTGGTGTTAAATTCCAGTTTTCCACTTGAAACGCCCCTCGAATTCTATCTCAAAAACGTGAAGAATGCTGTTGATTTCCAGACTGATGCATCAGTAGAAGAAATCCGCCAAGAACTTATTTGAATCGAGGCCTTAATCGCAAAACAACAGCAGCCTCAAATCAACTGTCGCTGCTTTGTGAATCTGTCCAACAGATCTTGTTAATTGGTACTGCTGAACTAACAAGCTCTGGTCTGAAAATAACTAAATTCAATCGATTTAGATGATGCAAAAACCGAACTGAAAAGCAAAATCACGATGGGAAAATCAGAGAAGTAGAATCACGATCGCAAATCCTGAACAGCCGCTAAACCCTTTAGAGCCGATCAGAAAAAACCTTTAAAGCCACAATTTTTTATAGAAATTCTGCTCGTTGATGATGAAGTTGATGATTTCCAACAAGAACGAACACCTTGAATCCTCCAAAAAAAATCCGCAGCAACTCAGAACCCAAAAAATCCGATCGGAAAACTCAAAAATTCAAACTGACGCTAAACCATTCTCTACGGAATTTAAACCACAAAATCCTCACGAATTTCACATGATTCTGTTCGAAATCTTGTTGGGATTCTAAAGAACCATGATCCGTACGTGATTATCTTGAAGAATCGAAGAAAAATGCTCCCAATGTGGCTGGGAGAAGGATGCGGCCTTTTTTCTTCTTTTCCTAGAGAAACGATGTATCATCCCACTTTTCAGCTTGCAGTTGACATTGAGTGGCAGCGGTGTAAAGGTGATACTAAAAGGCTGGTTCTCCAGATTTGGAGGCATAAGCTCCCTCAACATGCGATTGTCTTCTGGTATCTCAACTGATTCCTCTACTACTAAAGCCGGCTCAGGTGGAACCCCCACTCTAGTCGTCCTTCTCCTCCTTCTCCTACTACATAGGTACTCCGTTAGATAGTGTAAAGTCCCTAAGTTTGGGCACGGGTGTGTACCATAAGCTAGGAGCCAAACAATGCCCAATTAAAGCAACACTAGCAAACAGATTAGAAGTACCAAGATCACTATCACAAAGGCTCAACAACGAAAACCAACAACAAGAAAACAACACTAACTATTCAACTAACGTGCTATGCAAGTTGACAATTGAACTTTTAAACTAGCATCCCCGAAAACGGCGCCAAAATTTAACCCACCTTCACTCGGGGTCATTAAGTTTTGTAACTAACCCGAGTGAAGGTGTGTTAAGTCAAACAAACAAACCAAAAAGTTTGAATGACAGATGATCAAATTTATGTTTATATTTTTCTCCCAAACTTACAACTAAGCTACCTATGGGGTAGTTAGTGGCAAGACTGGGTTTGTCCACGGAGATGCTAGGGTTTAATAGCTAACCACGCACAACCACGTACGGATTCTCAATCCGTCTGTGTGTTAGGAATAGCTAATATTGGAAAATGGGAGTTTTGGGGGTTTTTTAATTAACAACTACGAGCATAAGAAATAACACAAGAGAAAACGATATAGACAGAAGCTAGAGGAATATTTGCGTAACATGATTGATTAAATATTTTGATCCTCGATTCCATCACATGCAAGACATTAACGCATATTCTAGTGTTCATAGCACGTGGTATAGTCGATGGTCAGGAGTTCCCCATACCTGTCACGTTGGGTGCTCTTGTAATCTTTCATCAGCATTGCCTCAGTAATTAGGAGAGCGCAACAACAGCTGTGCCGTTGTGCATATATGTTTCTCCCTCATACAATTACGTCTTGGGCACTACACCATGAATGCTCTGTTCCTAGGCCTAAAAAGGCAAAGGAAGATAGGCCCCTTATCGATGACACTAAGGTCGCTAAACCCTAGTTTTGCTACTAAATCTTATCTCTACCCGTAACCCTTTGGACCAACTCGCCAGCTAAGACTAGTGCATTGTCATCGTAATGGTAAAACTCAAAAAAGACCTACGTGCCCACACCCACGTGGACCCGGGCCTCACTACCCATATCACATCCAGGTTTCTCTTCCCAGGGGGGTATCAATATGTGCACCAACATGAATGTAGACTAGAGTGTATAGTAATGGAGTGTATCATTCATGCAATTCATAAAAATTCAAGAGGAAGCCAACATAATATCATAAACACATAAAAAGAGGTACATCTAAGGAACTTCACAAAATATAAATTAAATCATGAATACAAATATTATCCCCAAGCTGATAAACTGCTCCCTAAGCATTGAATCCAAGTATTTCATTGGATTCAATACCTTTGGGCAAAATAAAAATAAAGAGATGAAAAGAAAAGATTCTAGAGAGAAGAAAGAGATCCTTTCCCTCTCTACCCTACTCTTGAAGTCTAAAATGAGCATAAACTTAAACCCTAGTAAACATAGGTTCATACATATAGTAGTAGGGAATTGGACCTCAAAACAGGCCCAGAATGGGGTCAAAACCCTAGCATCCGCAATAAACACGGCCAGTGTAAATCGGCACGGACCGTTCCGGCTAGGGAGCATCCGTGTTGGCATGAACTGCTACGTCTGGCACGGCCCGTTGGTCCATGTTGGCACGGTCCACATGTCTGGCACGAGTCGTGCCCTTCGTGATGGCCGATTTGACCGGCTGGTGCCTTCCTCCGTTTTTGACCTTCTTGAACTTCAAACCCACTTTTCTTGGCTCAAATCCATCTACGACAACACTCTAAGTTTGTGGCCTTCATGTCTACTACCATTCTTTCGAATGGCCTTCTAATATCTTCTACCGTTCTTGCAAACGGCCTTCGATACAATAATGATGAAATATCCATGAGCAACCTACTAATTAGATCATAAAATGAAAATCTAGGTGCTCGTGAATACAATGTGTCCACTAGCTTCAATTAAGTCTACAAAACTCAGGACTTAGACAAGAAAACCAAACTTTTTTAAAAAATTTTAAACACCCGAAGGAGAGGGATTATATAAGGTTCCCCACGCCTATTCCAGAAACATAGTTCAGTACATGATCGATCATTGAGGTAACATAGTTACCTCCAAAAGAATACCTAGCACCTGAAGAGAATGTATGATCAAGTAAATAGAACAGCATATTTGATATGGTAGTTGCGATTCCAAAAGAAAGAATCTCCACCCCTTGTGTTAATTCTTTCTCTTGGCCATGCAACTACGTACTATCACTACAAGATTAGGAATAGTCTAAACAGAGCAAACATTGCTGCAATTTCGGTGAAGCCGTGAGAGCTTCCTTCCAAGGTCGACGACAATCAAAAGATTTTGAGGAGTAGCTGGTTATCTGATCATCACCAGCTGAGGGTTGCAGTAGTGGAGTAAAACCATGAGAACCTGTAGTAAACCAAAATGCAAACACATCAGCAGTATCTATCCTATTTAAATATCAAGCCTATCAGTCCAGTATGAAGAATTCTCTACCATGTGTATGATTATTTCAAACATATGCAGCATACTGTAAAGAGTCATCTCTGATCCAAGGGATTCCACATCTATCTAAATGAAGGAGTCCCTTGAGAAAAGATGGGGCTGACATGAAGTCTAAGTCACCATGAAAGTTATTAGCTAAAGCGAATTTGGCAAGGAAATCAGCTGCATTATTAGCCTCTCTAGGGGTGTGATGAATTGGGTATGTATGATGTTTCAAATTTAAAGAGTGGAAAATAGAGAAAGTCCTCCATAGTGAGGTATTGGGGTTTTGAATACCCTGTACTGCAATTAGACAGTCGGATTCCACCTCACCTCTATATAAATCCAACTCTAAACAAAGATCATATCCACATTGGATGGCTATCAATTCTGCCTGTAAAGGGGAGGTGGAATGAAAAGATTTTTCCCTCATTTTAACCACATTCCCTTCCCAATTCCTAACTATCACAGCTAAAGCTGAAAGACCCCCTTTAGTCCATGTTGCATCTGTATTTATCTTGTATTCGGAAAGTGGTTTCAGCCATTTCACTGCAATAAATGATTTCCTTTTCTTTTGTTGAATATGAGGAATAATGTTAGCCTGTGTCCAGTATCTATGCTTGTCTGAATTTCCTATCAAATGATTCACTGTGAAAATTTGATAAATCATGCCTTTTATGTCATGCATACATGCAGCTTGGGAGAAGGACTTATTATCAAACAAGATTTTGTTCCTTCTAATCCATAGAATCCAGATTGTTACAACAAGAGCAAAAATGGTAATGTTGGACTGAATATTGGATTTTGCCTTAAAAGATAGATAATATTCAACTCTGCTCTTCAAATTTGGAAAAAGTTTTTGCTGGACCTTTAAAAAATCAGCTACATAGTTCCAGACAACAATAGTTGAGGGGCAAGAGTTGAAAAAATGATCTAATGAATCACTGTGATTCTGACACAGAGGACATTTAGATGCTGAATAGAATCCTAATCTTCGTAAAATGTTGTCAAAAGGAAGTAAGCCATTCAGAGCTCTCCACAAGAGAACAGACATTTTTTGGGAATAAAAGAGGACCATACCTTTTGAAAATGAAGGATCTTTGGCTTTCTCTGTCTGAGAATTTTATATGCTGACTTGATGGAGAAAATTCCATTGGTAGCTGGCATCCAGATGATCCTATCCTCATGATTATATTCCAGTTTAGCTTCCTGCAATAGGAACACAAATTGGTTGCCAAAAATGGCTCCAGTTGTGGGAGAATAGATGCTTTGTTGTTAATGAATGACCTTAGTGAGATGTCCACACTCTTTCTTGAGGCCATTTATAAAACAAAGCTCCTTCTCCCGTCCAATTCGCATTCCAAAAAGAGCAGTCACCTTTTCCATGTATTACTTTGGAGTTACTATTTGCTATTTCTGTAATAGAGCAGATTCTAGACCATGTATGGAGGTTTTATAGGACTTGGGGAGTGACCATAAAAGGGAGGTCCATTGTGTGGAATTGAGTTGCAGTTTCCACCACAATTTACATGAAAAAACATCAACCGTGGCCTTTAAGTCCCTAAAACCTATTCCATTTTCTTCCACAGGTACACTCATATTTTTCCAAGACCTCCATCTTTTCTTATCAGCATTATCCGAATACCCCCAAAACAGGCTAGAAGCTATTTTTTCCATCTTTTTTAAGACTATTTTTGGTGGCCTCAAACAACAAAAATATGAGTAGGAATAGAGAGTAGACAATGATTGATCAGAATAATTTTACCTGCAGTAGATAGCCATTTGTTCTTCCAGTTATGGATTGCTTTATCCATTCTTTTCAATAATGGTTGGTAGTGTACCTGCATATTTGTACCAGAAAATATAGGAACTCCCAGATATTTAAAAGGAAATGATCCTTTTTCCATTCCCATAATCCTATTTGCAGAATTAACCGTAGAATAAGTGTTCCTTTGGGATACAAAAAATTCTGATTTTGAGAAATTGACCTTTTGTCCTGAGGTTTGTTCATAAGCCAGCAGGAACTTTTTGAACCTCTTCATGTTTCTAGGTTTATTATTCAAAAAAACTGTTGTATCATCAGCATACATTAAATGGAAAACCGGGGAACAGGGCATAGGAAGACAAAAATTTTGAAGGTACCCTATGCTAAAAAGTTTTTTTAATCCTCTAGAAAAAGCTTTTGAAAGCAAGTTATAAAGAAATGGTGAAAGAGGATCACCTTGTTTAATGCCCCTAGAAGATGCAAAAAAACCAGAAGTAGCTCCATTGATTAAAACCGAGAAATAAGCAGCAGATATGTTATGTATAATAAGTTTGACAAATTTACCGTGAAAGCCAAATTGAAGAAGAATGGAATTCAGGAATGACCATGAGACTCTATCAAAATCCTTTTGCATATCTAGTTTAACAATTAAATTAGGGACTTTTGATTTTCTAGACAACATCCTGGTCATCTCTTGCATTTGAAGGATATTATCCGTGATTTCCCTGCCTTTAATGAAAGCACTTTGCTCAGGGGAGATTAGTTTGTGCATTAGTGGTTTAATCCTTTCCATAAGCATTTTTGAGAAAACTTTATTGACAAAATTGGATAAACTAGTTGGTCTGAAATCTGAGAAAGAGATTGGGATTGGTTTTTTGGGGATTAAAGTTAGCCAGGTGCTTGTGATAGCTTTTGGAAGAATGCCACCACTTATAAAATCATTTGCTGCCTCCAGGAGGTCTTCTTTAATAGTTTCCCAGAAAGTTGTGAAAAAATTACCAGAGAAACCATCAGATCCCAGAGCTCCTAATTTATTTAAATCAAAGACAGTAAATTCCAGTTCCTGGATATTGAAATATTCGAGCTGGTGTTGGTTTTTCTCATCTGTAATCAGAGAAGGGATTTCCCCTAAAAAATATTTCAGATAAGTTCTAGTTTTTTGAGGAGCATCCTCATTGAGTAGTTCCTTAAAAAATCGAACTCCTTCATCTTTAATCAGCTTTGGGTCAGAAATCCAGTTCCCATTTCCATATTTTATTTTACTGATTTTAGATCTAGCTCTCCTTTCCCTGATGGTGTGGTGAAAATAGCTGGTGTTTGCATCCCCCTGTTTAAGCCAATTTAACCTTGCCTTCTGTTTTAAGAAAATGTTTTTTTCTTTCTGGGATCTTAGAAGTAAGGCTTTGGATTTATTGAGTTCAGCTAAGTCAGTCTCTGCTTGTGACTGTTGAAATTTTATTTCTAGTTCACTGACTTTTGCCTCAGCTTCAACCAAGTTTTGATTTACATTTCCAAAGTTGCTTATGTTCCCAACTTTAACGTCAATTTTAAGTCTCTTTAGCTTATGCACTAATCTGTACATTCCTCTAGAGGGGGAAGGTAAATTCCAGTTTTTTTCCACTAAATTTTGGAAGTCTTGTCTATTTGACCACATTTCTTGACATCTAAAAGGCCTTGGGACCATTTCTTCAGAGGATTGTATGGACAGCAATAATGGAGAGTGGTCAGAGGTCAAACGATTTAGCACCTGAATTGAGCTGTTTGGAAAGAGTTCCAACCAGTCCAAATTGCTTATGCCCCTATCTAATCTCTGAAGTAATAGGTCCTTGCATTTGTTCCTGAATCTATTATTACACCATGTAAAAGAATTCCCCACGGTAGGGATGTCATGCAAATTCAGGGTATTAATGAAGGTGTTAAAATCTTTCATGCTTCTTGTGGGGGGGGGTCCTTCCTTTATACTCAGATACTGATACAACTATGTTAAAGTTTCCGATATATATAGAAGGTTGTGAAGGGGGGTTTTTTAAATCATTCCAAAGAGCTTCCCTCGATTGTCTATTTACGCTAGCATATATAAAATAGCAGTTCCAACTGACAGATGAGTAAATATCTGTAATTCTAGCCAGCAGAAATTGATCCGACTCTTTTAAACTGATTACATTAAAAGCATGGTTCCATAAGATCCATATTTTAGCATTTTCAGCAGGGAGAGCATTTTTAAAGCCTAGATCATGCATCAGAGTGTTTATTTTCTTTTTTTCATGTCAAGGCTCTATCAAACAGAGAATAGCAATCTTATGAGACAGCATAAGAGATTTTATTCTATCCATAGATGTTCCGTAGCCTCTAACATTCCAAACTAACATGTTTCCTATTATGTTGTATTTAAAACATGTGGTGGTTTCTTTCTGTGATGACCAAACCAAACATGGTCGTCTAAACCCTTTGTCGTGTAAACCTAACTAAAACTAGCAATCCCACAAGTAAAACACGCCAATTATTATACTGAATGCATTAGTTCACACAAGAAATAAGGTGCACATCAATACTTGCCCAAGTGGTTCCTATCTATGCCCGTCATGTTCCACCAAAAGCTTCTCAACGAGAAAGGAAAACCTTGTTGGTGAGTCTTTGGAACTTCCTTTATGTACTTCCACCCAAATGCTCAAGCAATTTCCCTATGGGTCATTGAGTGCTCCTTGTCATTCAAGTGGAAAGTGATAATCCTCCTCTCTTCATTGTCCAATGCTTACTCCAAGGTTGCCGGAAATTCCAAAAGTCCAACTTATGTTTGTTTTGGAGTGAATCTCTAAGAAGATCTCTAGGCTTATCTGACCTATCAAATAAGTGATGGGCTCAAGTATGCCTAGTGCTACCAAGGTCTCCTTTCATGAAAACTTTGTCTCCAATATGGTCCTCTTTGGACTCTTGAGATACTTCCATCCATGGGCTGAACTCCCAGAAATGTTGGCCAGCCCCATGAACTCATCAATAACAAAGGTGGGGTTAGGAGGAACGGAAGTTGTCGGCTCTTGTCTCCCTACTTTAGCCAACTTCTTTCTTTTCTCACCCTGTAGTGTCTCTTAATTTGACAATCAATTACTTTTTTTGTGTGTTCGTTTGATGCTGTTTCTTTTATTTCATACATGGATCTGGGTAAAGGTGATATTGACGAGTTGATGTTTAAGAGCGATAATGATGGGGTGGCTGAGGATATGGTTTAGCCTAATAATACTACTGCAAGCAACATCCACTCAAAGATGGGTAATAGAATAGGCTCTATTGATAAGGGTAAGTCCCATGGGGGCAGGAAAAAGACTTGGTACTGCTCTATTGGTGGGCAGAGAAAAATACACAAAAGATGGATAAGGGTGAAGGTGCCTCAGAACATTTACTTCCTCCTTTTAAGAAGGGGCCTAATAGCCATTCACAATCGCAAACTCTGGCGCAAACCAAGAACTTTCCAGCTAAGGGAATGATATCTGACATCCTGTTCAACATCTTTTTACCTAATACATTGGCTGTGGTAAGTTCGCTTCTAAATTTTATTAATTCTTCTGCATCCTAGTATTTGGTATGTAAGATGCCGCCTGACTTCATTTTGTATGTTCTTGTTTTATAAGGTTAGTGAAGGTCTTCAGATTGCGTGTGAGCGCCTTTCCCAATTGCATGTTCTTGTTTTATAAGGTTAGCGAAGGTCTTCAGATTGTGTGTGAGCGCCTTTCCCAATTTTCTCCTGTTGATGAATCATTCTTGGAGAAATATAAGGCCCTAGAAACCATATGTACAACTCTGGAACTTCACTTAAGGCCGTTGAGAAGAAATCAAAGACTTCTGAGGAAAAGGTGAGCGCTGCTGAGGAGTGCACAAGGCTAGTGGAAGAGGAGGCAACTTGGCTTTGTGTTGAGTAAAAGGAGATGCATACTAATGGACCTGCTTCTCCCGAATCCCCTTAAATTTTGTCGATCGACTCTGTAAGACCAAGTCTTTCTATAAAATTTTTGAGGATATCTCCAAGGAGGCTCGTGCTGTTGGTTACTGCAAAGTTGTGAAGGATCAACGTGAGTGGAATCCTACTATCAATTTGAAGAGCTTGCCTTTTTAGAAAAGTGTGTTGAGACCCTGGAGAACAAAAGGGCAAAGCTGAACAAAGCCTTTATTGAAAAATTTGCTGATGGGGGACATCCCTATGCTTTGCTGTCGCATCTTGCCAATCTTCCCTCCACGGCCGAGCTAAAAGAGTACGAGGTGGATTATCTAGATGATCTGCCACTTAAAACTAGTGTTGAATCTGTGACTCTTAATCTTGATGCCAGTGTGGGTAGTGGGGTTAATGTAAGCACTCAAACTCCTGCCAGGCAGCCAAGCGATGAGATTCTCATTTAGCAGCCAAGCCAGGAAACCACTGTCATCGTTGTTCAGCCCCCGCATAATCCCGAAGTTAGTTAATTTCTAGTGTGTTGGATTTTTATGGATTTTTTAAAATTGTAAACCTAAGACGATATTTTTGAAGTAAGTTTGTACTATTTATGTAATTTTTATTATGAATGTTGATTTACTATTCCTGTTTTGCATTTTCTCATTGTCGCTACCTGCGTGTAGGGTTTCAATATTTTTGTTGATCATAAATATTTGAAAAGGCTTGATTTTATTGGATGTAGAGATTCTTTTTCTAGAACCTATTAGCTTGGTCCATGCTACTTGACCTTTTGCTGAAGAGTGTGAGGGGATTGTTTCGTCTGATCACTTTTGCACCTGGAATCTCTCCCCTTAAGTATTGGGTGGAAACACCATATTCCATCATCATTTCCCTCTTCCCCTTTGGGTTGTCCTTGCCATAATTTAATTCCTAATGGGTATGATGTTAAATTTCTTGGCAAAAAAATTAAAAGGGACCACGCGAGTCGCGCTATCAGCACTTTCCCGTGCGCATGGCACGGCTTTCTGCCCGCCTTCTCTGATCTTGCCCCCGCGTGTCACACGGGTGAGGACTTGGCCACTAGGGCGGGATAGCTCCCAGCTTCCCGTGGCCAGTCCCTTCTCTTCTTTCTGAATTTTTTTCTTCTTTCTATAGCCAATATTTTCATTCCAAAATTGTCGTCAATTCTCCATTGCTCGACGTATTTTGCTAAACAAATCATGGAAAACACAACCGTGATAGAAATAAAATTAAACAATAAAAAATAACAATAAAAATCAAATTGAGAGAACATCGACGAAAAGTCACGAATGACGATCCGGATGTTCAAAACCAAGTTTATTTAACATCGTCGGCATGACTTACTCCCCTTCTGGAGCTTACTCAAACCAGATTGAGAATCTCAATATCCTCTCCCTTTTCCAGCACAAAACTCTCATGGTAAGGTTCAAACATTGTCCATTGACCTTGAAGGTATTGGACTTAGCTTTATCTAAGATTTCCACCACACCATGCGGGAATACCTTTACCACCTATAAAGGACTAAGCCACCACGGCCTCAACTTACCGGGGAAATAGGCAAAGGCGGGATTGAAATAGGAGGACCTTTTGACCCACGTTAAATTCCTTCCTAATGATCATCTTGTCATGCCACACCTTCGTCTTCTCCTTATATATTTTGGCATAATCATTGGCCTCCCTTTGGATCTCATCTAATTCTTTCAATTCTAGCTTCCTATGCAAACCGGCCACATTTATATCAAGGTTGAATTTTTTGACCACCCAGTAAGCCTTGTGTTGACCGGTAAATGACATGGCTTCCTAAACACTAACCGGTATGGTGACATACCGATTGGTATCCTGTAAGCTGTCCTATATGCCTACAAGGCATCGTTCAACTGAGAACTCCAATCCTTCCGGCTAGGATTAACCATTTTTTAAGGATGGACTTGATTTCCCGATTGGAAACTTTGGTTTGCCCATTGATTTGTGGGTGATAGGCAGCAGATGTCTTGTGACTGATGGCATATTTCTTCAAGAGTGCCTCTATGGTCCAGTTGCAAAAGTGGGTGCCACGGTGTTACGAGGTGGGGATTAACGCCTGACCTCAATGCAACCCCATGCCTGCATTGGTGCCAAAATGATGTTGCGGTCCCATGCCGCTCAATACCTCACTGCAAACCAGTTTCCCTCGACCGCGCTGCACACGCCTTTGGAGCATCCAGTGGCGACCGCCTAACCGCTCATGGCCCGTGATGCCTCCCTCTGTACCCACGATGCATTGTGCACAATGCCTGAGCCGTCTTTGCCCAACGCCCGTGCTCGCAGTGCCCGGTCGCTCTATCGGCTAGCACCGTTAATGATGCGCCCCGGCCCGAGCAGACACGTCCCAAGATCCTTGTCCCAGAAGTCTCCTCTTTTTCTTGTAAATACTTGTAATAGCTTAGTTATTAGTTTAGTGTAGCTATTTTGATCAAGGTCCAAGCCTATGTGCCGTTTTAGCCTTTGATCTTATTTTGCCTATGTACCTGGCACTTGTGATAACGTTTATACAGTATATATGTAGAGTACTGAGCTACCCACATCCGGTTACCTTTCTTGCAATATATTGAAGTACGAGCATTTGCTCCCCAGTGTTGGGCTTTGTATTTCATCTTTGGCTTGTGTGTGTGAGTCATGCTCCTATTCTAAACTCGTGTGTGTATTTTCCACTGCACACTCATCCACGTTCCTCTAAAGGCTTGATGTACTGTGTGTAACCGAGCTAAGTGTGATGCACATTGGAACAAGGCGTTAGTCATAAGAAGGTAATACACGGCTAGGCCCCATGGTTAGCACCCTTAGCGGGTGACCCATGACAGTTGGTATTAGAGCCCAATCGGTACTTGGGCGCATAGTGAGTAGCCGTTGCTATGTCTAAGAAAATGAATCGGTTGGAGAACATTGAGAGGGTTGTCTTTAGTGGGGCACAAGGGTCCGGGAGCCTAGCTGACCAACTGGATCAGATGAAAATGGATGTTGCTATTATCAGTAGAGACCTCAAAGTGGCCAATGCGAAGGTGGCATGTCATGATGAGGTGATCGCCGAGTTGAGGGAAGCTTTGGCATCTCGTGAGTTAGACGTTGCCGAGTTGAGAGGCATCACCGAGAAGCTGGGCAGAGACGTGAGCGTGCTTTTGCAAGCTGTGGCCAACTTGTCCCAAGGTGGGGGCATTGGCGGTGGTGTCTATGTTGTGTATAAACTGAAAGTCCCCAAACCTCCCAAATACGATGGGGCACGTGACGCTAGAGAGCTTGATAACTTCTTGTACGAGTTGGATCAATACTTTAAGGTGACCGGAATGGATTCAGAAGCTGAGAAAATCACTGTCGCGACTATGTACTTGGAGAGCTCTGCTATGGTGTGGTGGCGATCCCAAGATGCGGAGACTAAGGCAGGACGACTAGCCATCGACACGTGAGATGAACTGAAGCTCAAGGTGAGGCAACAGTCCATGCCCACAAATGTGAAAGAATAGGCATTACTTTATTTAAGGACCTTGCTGCAGACCGGCAGTATTATGGGGTATGTGTTGGCGTTCTAGAATTGTATGCTAGATTTGCCTGACCATCCGGAGGAATACAAACTCCATAACTTCAGCCAGGGATTGAAGTCGTGGGCTAGGCTCAAGCTAAGGAGAGCTCGTTGCATGGACTATAACTTAGCGGTGGCATTCATAGAAAGTCTGGAAGACTGTAATGGCGGAGGATCGCAAGGATTGATAGGGAAGTGGATGGCTCTACTGTTGCCAAGGTGGGTAATGGTGCGGGTGCAAGTGCTCCCAAGGTGGGGGGTAACTCTAGACCCAGTCCGAACAGCGGAGGTAGCTACAGGGCCAATTCGGGTGTTGGAAGGAATGGGGTAAGCCCCAGTGTAAGCGCGGCGAGTTCAAGTGAATCCAAACCAAGGTGGAATGGACCAACCGAGAAGGCGCGGCTGGTGTGTGAAACGTGCAAAGGGAATCATGCCCTTGTTGATTGTCCAACAGAGCAGAGGATCATTGCTATATTGCTCGAGGACTCGAGATAAATCAGGGAGTCACTGAGCGAGGTAGTTCAGGAGCAGTTGGCTGAAGAGTCTGGGCCCGAAGAGGAAGAACCATGCTCCATGTTGGCATTAAGTCTGCGGTGTAATTCCATGGTGGAATCAAGAGAGCCAGGGCGGTTGAATCTGTTAACTGAGTTTGAGATTGACTGGGTGGTTGCTGCAGTTCGATCCAAGAGAGCTATAGATTGGTCAAGCAGAGCGGGGAAGGCCGCACCTAAGCTTGACGAACCTGAGATTGTCCATGTGAAACCAGTGGGACAATTGAATGGAGCATTGATGCATATGGACTTGCGCATAAATGGAAAACTCATCCGAGCGATGGTGGATACGGGAGCTAGCCATGTGTATGTCTCCAAAAAAAGAGGCATCAAGGTTGGGGCACACGTTGGAGAAAGTTGTGGGCAGAATGAAGGCCGTTAACAGTGTAGCTCAACCATATTAGGTGTTGTGAGGCAATGCTCGGTTTAGGTTGGCACCATGAAAACCACAGCGGATTTCCATGTCGTTAAAATGGATGACTTCGGTTTAGTCCTCGGCATGTATTTTCTGAGAGATGCACGGATTGTCATATACCCATATGGCAACTGCCTTTACGTCTTAGGCACCAATCTGTGCATGGTTGAAATGACTGCAAAGAGATCACTCGGGGATAAACTCTCGGTTTTGCAGCTCGTCATGTGCTTAAGACAAGATTCCGGTGGGGAGAACAAAAATGAAGGTTCAGGAGGGTCTACACCAGCGATGGGTTTGCCTGATAGATCCAAGGAGAAAAGGAAGCATTCGGCTGGTGCACCCCATCAAACTTCCCATTTTGAGTCGTTCAAGCAAGCTAAACCTTGTAAACCTCGATGGGGAAAGACGAGTCATCATTCACACCAGCAACCCCTTATTGTTCTACAAGGTTGGAAGCAGAAACATGAACGGGTGATGATGCGTACCGAATAGTATCCAGAGTTGGGCATTCCTTTGGTTATTGATCAAGGAGTGGGTGCTATAAAATCAAGCCAGCTCAAACCGGAACTAAAGGGAAGCCAAGGACCACAGCTAAACCAGAGCACACCAGCTCCAGTAATTGAATCAACCCCTTTTCTAAGGCAGAAGTGTACGAGATAAGTATGGGTAGCAAAGCACCTTGGAGAATTGATGGCTTCGAAGACGTTCGCCGAATTGAGTGGGGGAGGATGTTACGGGGTAGGGATTAATACCCGACCTCAACGCAACCTCATGCCCGCATCGATGCTAAAATGATGTTGCAGTCCCGTACCGCTCAACGTGTTACTGCGAACCGGTTTCCCTCGACCGCGCCGCACACACCTTTGGAGCATCAGTGCCGACCGCCTAACCGCTCACGGCCCATGATGCCTCCCTCTGCGCCCGCTACACGCTATGCACAATGCCCGAGCCATCTCTGCTCAACGCCCGTGCACACAGTGCCCGGTTGCCCTGTCGGCCAGCACCGTTAATGCTGTGCCCCAGCCCGAGAAGACACGTCCCAAGCTCCTTGTCCCAGAAATCTTCTCTTTTGCTTGTAAATACTTGTAATGGCATAGTTATTAGTTTAGTGTAGCTATTTTGATCAAGTTCCAAGCCTACGTGCCATTTTATCCTTTGACCTTATTTTACCTATGTACCTGGCACTTGTGATAACGTTTCTACCGCATATATGTGGAGTACTGAGCTACCCATACCCGGTTACCTTTCTTGCAATATATTGAATTACGAGCGTTTTCTCCCCAGTGTTGGGCTTTGTATTGCATCTTTGGCTTGTGTGTGTGAGCCATGCTCCTATTCTAAACTCGTGTGTGTATTTTCTGTTGCACACTCATCCATGTCCCTCTAAAGCCTCTATGTGCTGTGTGCAACCGAGCTGAGTGCAACGCACGTGGGAACAAGGCGGTAGATGTGAGAAGGTAATACACGACTAGGCCGCACGGTTAGCACCCTTAGCGGGCGACCCGTGACACACGGTCACTAATCAAGGCTCAGGGCACCCCAAACCTAGAGAAGATGTTTTCTTTCCAAAATTTGACAACCGTTTTAGAATCGTCAGTCCATGTGGGTTTTGCTTCAACCCACATCGACACATAATCAACGGCAAGAAAAATATATGTAAAGCCACAAGAAATAGGGAAAGGTCCCATAAAGTCAATACCCCAAACATCAAAGATTTCACAATACAAAATAGGCTTTTGGGGCATTTCATTTCTAGAGGAGATATTTCCTACCCTTTGACATTCATCACAAGATTTGAAAAAGGTATATGCATGCTTATTCAATGTTGGCCAATAGAAACCACTTTCTAAGACTTTCCTAATGGTTCTCTTTGCTCTAAAATGACCGCCACATGCATGAGAATGACAAAACTCAAGAATTTAATGCACTTCATTATCGGGGATACATCTCCTAACAACTTGATCCGCACAATGTTTCCACAAAATTGGATCATCCCACACATATTATTTAGCATGACTCTTTAATTTATCCTTTTGAGCTTTGGAAAGGTGAGGAGAGAATTTACCGGTGACAAGAAAATTTACAATGTCGGCATACCACGGTTGGAGGTCCCTAATTGTGAACAATTGTTCATCGAGGAACTTCTCTCGTAGTTGCTCTTTCATTGAGGAATTTACCTCAATGTTTTGGCATGGAGTCAACCGGCTCAAATGATCGGCCACAAGGTTCTCTGTGCCCTTCTTGTCTCGCACCTCCAACTTAAATTCGCTCAAAAACAGGATTCATCTTATAAACCTTAGCTTGGCTTCTTTATTCATCATCAAATGATGAAGCGTTGCATGGTCAGTGTACACAATAACTTTTGTACCAAGCAAATAAGATTGAAATTTTTCCAAACAAAATACCACCGCTAGCAATTCCTTTTCCGTGGTGGAGTAGTTTCTTTTGGCCCCATTGAGAGACATGGATGCATAATAGATGGCGTAAGGCGCTCTCCCCACCCTTTTACCAAGCACTTCTCCAACAGCGTAATCACTAGCATCGCACTAATCTCAAAAGGCAAAGACTAATCTGGGGGTGTATGATAGGGGCCGAGACTAACCTTTACTTCAATGTATCGAAGACCCCTTTACAAATTCTCCCTCCTTTTGCAACAACTTGCACAAATGAGATAATGTCTTTGAAGAGTCCTTGAGGAATCAGCGGTAAAATCCTGCATGGCCAAGAAAATGCACTCCGCATACATTAGTAGGATAAGGCAAAGTTTGAATCATATCTATCTTGACCTTGTCAACCTCGATACCCTTAGAGGAGATAACATGGCCTAAGACAATGCCTTGCTCTACCATAAAATGACACTTCTTATAATTCAACACAAGATTAGTATCGCTGCAACGTTTAAGAACTTGTGCTAAATTTGCTAACCAGTTGTCAAAAGAATTACCATGAATGGTGAAATCATCCATGAATACCTCAACAGAGTTTTCAACAAATTTTGAAAAAAATACTTACCATACACCTTTGGAATGTAGTAGGGGCATTACAAAGCCCAAAAAGCCTATGATGGTAAGCAAACATACCAAAGGGGCACGTGAAGGTTGTCTTTTCTTGATCTTCCAGTGCAATGGCCACTTGAAAGTATCCCAAGTATCCATCCAAAAAGCAATAAAATGGGTGACTTGCTAGTCTCTCGAGCATTTTATCAATGAATGGAAACAGAAAGTGATCTTTCTGAGTCTCTGCATTTAGCTTCTGGTAGTCAATGCAAACACGCCACCAATTTTGGACTCGGGTGGGCACCATTTCACCTTTCTCATTCTTGACTACCATCACTCCACTCTTCTTGGGTACCACTTGAGTTGGGCTCACCCACTTGCTATCCGAGATTGGATAGATTATTCCCGCTTGGAGCAACTTGAGGATTTCCTCCTTTACCACCTCCATCATAGGTGGGTTCAACCGGTGTTGGGGTTGTTGCACAGGTCTCGCGTCTTCCTCCAACAAAATTCTATGCATGCAAGTGGATGAAATTATGCCTTTGATATTGGAAATAGTCCATCCAATTCCTTCCTTATTCTCCCGTAACACTTCCATTAACTTTCTTCCTGCTCTTGGGTGAGCTTTCTTGATAATCGGGAGCGTCTCCCATTCCCTAAGAAATGCATACTTGAGGTCACTTGGCAAAGGCTTAAGCTCTATCACTGGAGCTTTCAAAAGTGATGGAAGGAATTTCGGTTCCTTGGGTTCCTCTAAGAGAAGAGGAGGAGGGTTTGAGAGGCTTTGTCTCATCCTTCAAGCAAGTTCAAGTCCTCAAAGCTTTCCTTCAAGTTAGTGCTCATACAATATACATTGTATGCATCATCACTATCACATTATAAAGTAACTAACAAGGAATCATCACCACTTAGCTCAAATACATCTTGCGCAACATCTTCAACAACATCTAAGGCATGGAAAGCATATTATTCACTAGGATACTTCATAGAGTCATTTATGTTAAACTCTACTTTTTTTCCCATCAAATTCCATGGTGAGGGTACCCCTATGCACATCAATCATTGTCCTAGAACTTTTTTAAAATGGCCTCCCCAATAAAATTGGGGCGGAAGGTTATTCATGCTCCATGTCAAGGACATAAAAATCTGTGGGAAAAACTAAGAAATCCCCCTTAACCAATACGTCCTCGACAATACCCTTAGGGTATGCACTAGAATGATCAGCCAATTGGATTACCACCCCAGTTTTGTGAAAAGTAATCCAGTTGAGGCTTTCATACAACGAGTAAGGAATCACATTTATCAATGCACCTAGATTAAGCATGGCTTTTTCAAAATGTGTGTTTCTTATTATGCAAGGGATTGTGAACATGCTAGGATCGCTACACTTAGGGGGTAGCTCTTTTTGACACAAGGCAGAAATATACTCATTTTTCCCATTTTCAACTTGTTTTTGGCTCTTTGCTTTCTATTCACAACATATAATTCTTTAAGAAATCTATCATATCTAGGAATTTGTTCAATGGCATTCAAGAGTGGGATATTTACCTCACATCTACGAAAGACTTTGTAGATGTCCTTGTTGTCCTCCTTCCTCCTCTTGTCTTTCAAAGCTTCCAGAAAATGTGGTTCCGGTACATATGGAGGAATCTCTGCCATTTTTTCCTTTTTGTGATGAGGGGATGAGGGTTTCGGAATGGAGGTTGACTTATCAACAATAACCTCATTTTCCTTCTCCTTTCCATTCCTTGCTTTTTTCTAGGCCAAATTATCGACATCTTCTTCAACCTCTTTCTCAAACACCTCAACCCTTCTAGGCTCCTCTTCAACAATTTCATCACTTGGGGGAGTGCCAACCTCTCTACCACTTCTCAAAGCGATAGTACTAGCATTTTGTCAAGGGTTGATCTCCGGTTGGGAGGGTAGTTTGCCCTTTTCACGGGCCTCTATCTGATTCACTTGAGTTTCAAAGTTCTTGATGATTGCCTTAGATTCATCTTGGAATTTTTTGCCTTTCTCCACACACATGCTCAACCGGTGAATGGCTTGCATCACCTCATCTTTTGTCAAACTCAAGCTCTCCCCTCGATCTTGGGGCTTGTCTTGGAGCCTTTGGTATTGTTTTTGAGGTGGCTAGTATTGTTAAGCATTTCGGCCTCCTAGAGGGTTTCTATAGCTAAGATTTGGGTGATCTCTATTACTTGCATTGTAAGGCCGATTTTGGTAGCCTTGGCCACCTTGGTACCCTTGATTTCTTTGATTTCCTTGCGCACCTTGGTAGCCTTGATAGTTTTGGTTGCCTTGATATCCTTGGTTACCTTGATAGCCTTGCCCACCTTGATACCCCATGACACTCACCTCCTCGATATAATCATCTTTCAAAGTGGGGCAAGCATCCGTAGGATGCGCCGAGTAACAAATTTTACAAGATTTAACATGTGGCACACTTCCGGGCTTGGTCATCAAGGATTTCACCATAAAAATAAGGGCCGAGACTTTTTCCTCAAGCTTTCCACTGTTGGAAGGGTCACTTATGGGCATTGGATTTATTCTTCTCAAATCGCCCCTCGAGCTAAAGTTCCTTGGCTCCTCCGCTAGCTCCTCGTATAATTGCATAGCCTTCGACGAAGTTTTTTTCCCAAGGGTACCACCACAAGAACTCCTCACTAGTCTTTGGTCCTCATCAAGAAGACCGTTGTAGAAATAGTAGACCAAGTCTCCCTCCAAATAGTTATGATACAGGAAACTTGCGAGAAGCATCTTGAACCTCTCCCAATAGTTAAAAAGAGACACTTATTGCCATTAGAGGATGTTTCTTATGTCCTTCTTCAAAGCGGCAGACTTTAAGGCCAGGAAGTGCTTGGCCAAAAATTTTGTCTTCATATCAAGCCAAATTTTGATGCTCTTGGGTGGTAAGTAGTGAAGCCAATCCCTTGCACCATCCCTCAATGTGAATGGGAATGCCTTCAAGTTGTAGAAATCTCCATTTACTCCGTGGGGGACTGTACCACCACACAAAAAATGGAACTCGGTGAAATGCTTATTGGCATTTTCCCCTTGCCTACCAAGGAAGATGAGTAGCATATTTATAAACCCGGTCTTGAGCTCTAAGTGCACATTCGGTCCAACCAAAGGATACTCAATGAACATTGGTTGTTGATCAAGGTTGGAAGTCATAATTTCCCTTAACAAGGCTTGCCCCAAAGGAATCTCCCTTCCTTGGATGGGAGGGGCTCTTCATTGGAGAGAAGGATGTTGAGGCCCTCCTCCAGGATGCTCATCTTCATGCTCGTGTTGATGCTTCATTGAATTAGAGGTATCTACAAAATGGTCACTAGGATGGGTGTTATTCACACTTTCCAAAGAAAGCCTCCAAGCCCATCTCAAATTCAACTCTAACTCGGGGTCATAGTTTAGGGGTTCTTGCGAAGAGGATCGCGTACAAACCATACACCAAGAACTTAAACAATACGTCTCCAAGCCAAGCAAAAATGGCATGTCAACAAAGAAAAGAAAACAAAAGCAAACAGCCAAAATATAATTACAACTAGCACATAATCACACATAATATGCCCAAACACTTAAAAACAAATGCCTCTTCCCAGGAAGCGGTGCCAAAATTTGAGAGGTTGTCATCGTACCTCTCAAAGTTAATATTTATAAGCTAGACTAATGCATCCTATCTACAATTAAGTAGATAATGGTAAGTTGGGGTTGTCCATGAAGAAGAGGTATCTTTTCAAGTGTTTAAACATATAGAGCGGAAAACATACTAGGCACATATATATATATATGCATATAAAAGCGTGTAAAAGGGTGGGTTTGGTTGGTTTTTGGTCCTAAGTGATAAGATTGAAAGACAAGTTAACTAATCAAGCAAGTTAAATATGCAAAGCATGAAACAACAACTAAAAGGGGATTAAACCAACAATTAATGGAACCTTGGGCGCAATTAACTTCCACTTCCAACCCTCTTATCCATCATTGAACATGCAACCTATTTACTACTTTCACTACTTGTTGTGAAGACTAATCTTCTATCCTTCTTAGATAGTAGTTTTCAAGAGTGAATTCGACATCTCTTGCCAAACCTCACCAATGACTCCCTTAGTCGAAACACAACTAAAAGTATCCCATTAATGGCATTGAACATGAAGAATCAACAAGCTTGGCAACACTTATAAACACTACACCGTGTCTAAGTATTTAACTAATCTATGCATTTACACAAGATTATTCAAGAATGGTTAACGTTCATAGACTTCTCTCATTTGCTAAAAGCAACAAACATGACAAAGAGTTCAACATTATCATATTCATCTAGCAATTATCACTCCATCAGTACAATCAAAAGCTCTAAATCATACTCTTGGATTTCCTATCAAGAAAAAGGGGAAATCAACCTATTTCTCCAAACCCTAACAAGCATATCATACAAGTACTTCATATACTCAGGCTTTCAAGAACATATCATTGACATTAACAAACACATTCTGCTCCATAAATGCATAATAGTAAGAGTATTAAATAGGCTACAACTTGTTCTTAAGACATGGGCTTGGAAGTCTTAGTCAATTTCTCTGAAGAACTAATTTAGCTAATAAAAATCATACTAAACTTCAAAGATGAATTCATACATAAAAAAGAGGGAAAAGATGAAAGAAAATGGATAACTAGGGTTCTTTGATGAGAAAGTTCGGCCAAAAGAAGAACATGTGAAGTGGGTGGCCAAAAATTCCTTTTATAGTACAAGAGAGAGGAAAAGAAAAGCAAAAGGAAAAAGTGTAGTGGGATCCCGCCCAGGTGGGAATGACCTTACTCGGGCGGGAATGGGCTCGCTCGGGCAAGCTGCATATTTTCACCCCTGTGTTGATTCCTCTTTGCTATGTCGCCTTGCTTTCAAATCCTCGATTCTTCTTGTCTTCAATCTTTAAATCTAGTCTTCAAATCTTCAAAGGCTCCAAAAGGTGATCTTCAATGGCCTCTAGTCTTCAAGCCTCGATGTTCATTCCTTGTCACACAAAATCCACTTAGAAAAGGTAAAAGAGCGTAAAAGTCACTCTTACCTCTCCTAAGAGAATTTCAAGGTAAAACACATATTCTAGATTACAAAAGAGCACAAAAGTGATCCCAAAAAATTCCTAAAATATGCATATAAAATGGACAAATCGGATGTCTATTCAACTACCGCCGCCTTCTTGATATATGTAAAAGATAAACCACTTTTTGTTTCGGTACTTTAATTTCTTTTGAATTTCCCGCCTTCCTCAATTTTTCCACTTTTTTTCTTTGTGTTTAAGTATTGAAGCTCTCTAATTGTTTCAGTGTTATTACCTTCATTTGCCAAACACTTCGTCTTCTCCGGCCGAATCTAGGTTTTCTACGCATCCCCTTTCCTCATTTTTTTAAGAGTAAGGTTTGTTTTCATTCCTCAGTTTATTTACGGTATGCTCTAAAACTAATAATATATACCTTTTCTTCGAATTTCTGGTAGTATACTGGTTGTGGATTCTTCCTATATTATTTCGATCATCTTCTTCGGCATACATTCTATTGAATTTTGTTCCCACGGACTTTCATTTGTAGCCCATCCATAATTAACTATGTTATTTCCCAATCTAGGATTCTCCTTTATCATCATTCTTTCCTCTAACCGCGTCCAGTCTCTGGCAGAAAATCGTCATTCTAGTGGGGATTCCGGTCATGTCGCCGGGTCCTCTAACATTCGCAGTATGTTGATTGGGTCCTATTTAGAAGAGCTAAAAAGCTACTTCCCATTTTAAACTTTATATACAATTCGTGCTCTAGCGAACCATGAATGTGTTGCACTCCACCGTCTATCTATACATCATGCTATTTAGCTTATTTAATCTTTGGCCTATATTTCCCTCTTCCTCAGCATGTAATCGATATTCTTTATTTGTACAAAGCTGTGTTGTCTCAATTTCACCCTAAGGCATCGCTATCATAATGGGGTTTCTTCAAGTTTGCGAGAAAACGGATACCCCTTTCACACTTGAGTTGTTCTGCAACTTTTACCATCTTCAAAAAGTGAAAAACACCACAGATGAGTTTACTTTTTATCCTGTTATTTTTGGAGTTGAGCTTGTGAGCGGTTTTCCTAGTAACATTGGTAATTGGCGTTCTGAATTTTTTTTATAAAGTTAAAAAATATGCCTAAAGCTGCCCTACCTTCTTGGAACTACAAGGTTTCTAAGTCTATGCTCCCTGGACTCAATGTCCATTTTACTACCGAGTCGGAGATCGTGGCCACGCTTCATGTTTATACACAACATCTCTGCCATGCCGATTCTGATGTTGAAGGTGTTTTGTTCATTATTGCTTTGATGTGTATCATATGTAGTGTCTCTTTATTTGAAAATTGGTTACTTTTTTGGTGTGTTCGTTTGATGCATGATGTTTCTTTTATTTCAGACATGGATCTGGGTAAAGGTGATATTGACAAGTCGATGTTTGAGAGTGATAATGACGAGGTGGCTCATATGGTTTAGCCTAATAATGCTACCGCAAGCAACGTCCACTGAAAGGGTGGTAATAGAACGGGCGCTGCTGATAAGGGAAAGTCTTGTGAGGGCGGGGAAAAACTAGGCATTGCTCCACTGGTGGGTAGAGGGAAAAAACACAAAAGAGGGATAGTGGTGGAAGAGCCTTAGAACATTCACTTCCTCCTTTTAAGAAGGGGCACAAAAACCATTCACAATCGCGAACTCTGGCGCAAACTGAGAATTTTCCAGCTGAGGGAATGATATCTGAAATTTTGTCCAACCTCTCTTTACCTGATACATTGCCTGAGGTAAGTTCGCTGCTAAATTTTAGTAATTTTTTCTGCATTCTAGTATTTGGTATGTAAGAGGCCACCTGACTTTGTTTCGCATGTTCTTATTTTATAAGGTTAATGAAGGCCTTCAGCTTGTGTACGAGCATCTTTTCCAGTTTTCTCCTGCTGATGAGTCGCTCTTGGAGAAATATAATACCCAAGAAACCATATGTGCAACTATGGAAACTTCTCTTAAGATCGTTGAGAAGAAATTGAAGACTTCTGAGGAAAAGGTGAGCGCTGCTGAGAAGCGTGCCAGGCTTGCAGATGAGGAAGCAACTCGACTTTGTCTTGAGTTAAAGGAGATGCGTACTAATGTACCTACTTCACCCAAATACCCTTAAATTCTGGTCGATCAACTCTAAAAGACCAAAGACCAAGTCTTTCTATAAATTTTTTGAGGATATCTCCAAGGAGGCTCGCACTGTTGGTTACTGCGAAGCTGTGAAGGATTAATGCTAGTGGAGTCCTACTATCGATTTGAAGAGCTTTCATTCGAAGAACTAATGTGTTGAGACCCTGGAGAAGAAGAGGGAAAAGCTAAACAAAGGCATTATTGAAAAAATTGCTAAAGGGGGACATCCCTATGCTTTACTATCACATCATCCCAATCTCCCCAATCTTCCCTCTGCAGCGGAGCTAAAAGAGTGCGAGGTGGATTATCTTGATGATCTACCACTTAAACCTAGCGTTGAATCTATGACTCTTAATCTTAATGCGAGTGTGGGCAGTGAGGTTAATGCAAGCACTCAAACTCCTGTCGAGCAGCCAAGAGATGAGATCCTCATTCAGCAGCCAAGCCAAGAAACTACTGCCATCGTTCTTCAGCCCCTGCATAATCCCAAAGTTAGTTAATTTCTAGTGAGTTGGATTTTTGTGGATTTTTTTCAATTTTAAACCTAAGACAATATTTTGAAGTATGTTTGTACTATTTATGTAATTTTTATTATGAATGCTGATTTACTGTTCCTGTTTTGCATTTTCTCATTGTAGCTACTTGTGTGCAGGGTTTCAATATTTTCGTTGATCATAAATATTTGAAAAGGCTTGATTTTATTGGATGTAGTGATTCTTTTTCTGAACCTATTAGCTTGCTTCATGCTACTCGAACTTTTGCTAAAGAGTGTGAGGGAATTGTTTCGTCTGATCACTTTTCGCGCTGGGCTCTCTCCTCTTAAGTATTGGGTGGCAAAGCCATATTCCATCTTCATTTCCCTCTTTGCATTTGGGTTGTCCTTGCCGTAATTTTATTCCTGATGGGTATGGTGTTAATTGGCTTGGCAAAGACATCATCCGTGGTTTAGTTAATCTTAAATCTTCGGCCACGTACTTGCATTTGCTTAACATTCCTATTTGTGTTCAAGAGTGGACGCTAATATTGGGTATTTTCCTGAAGTATATTCTGCTAGGTATAAATGACCTTGAGGTGAAGTGGGATAAGATTCTGAAAGAGACTCGGGATGTTGTTCATTATCTACAAAGTATTTGTAGCGAGCAGAATGGTCTTATTTCTCGACAACAGTCGAATATGGTGACAATGCTTTGTCAGCAAGAAGAGATTAGGAGCTATGCCACGGATAAGATGCGTGAAGTCCACCAGAAAACATCGATCATTGGCAAGCAGTGTACTCATATAGATGATTTGTATGACCGATTGAAAAAAAAACAGGTGAAGTGTGATCACTTCTCAACTTCCGCTATTGATTGGCTGACAAAGTTTGATGAGAAGTTTTCCAATAACACACAATTGTGTAGTGAGAATGAGGAACTTTGTGTTGAATGCCACCACCTTGATTTATCTGTTCACCAACTAGAGACAACTTGTGTTGAGTATAAAGATAGGCAGCAGGCTCTCCCTTCGTCATCACGCAGGGGGAGTTGGCGGGCAGAGAATCAACTTGTCTGAGGCCATCCAATCCCGCATTCGGAACTTAGAAGATATGGTGCAAAACTTAAAGGTTGAAATAGAGCGGTATGAGGAAACAGTGAACATCATTAGTATGAAGCTGGACTGCGAGGAGTTTGGCCCCATTACTGATTTCAAGGCATATTATGCTATATATCTTTGGCATGTGGAGTATAGAGGTCTTATATGCCATCCTTCTTATTTACATATAAAGTGGCGGTACGAGCATCAAGTTAGCAAAGAGCAGGTAGCTAAAGAGAATTGACACAGGGCTAAACTTTCTCATAGTGAAGCTGAGCACGGTCGCTGCTGTGGTGAATCGTCACCTTCTAGAACCTCGCAATCCTTGAGGCGTGGATAGATCTGCTATCTTGAGCAAATTATCCTAAAATGTTTTAATAAATTTGCTAATGACATTGTGAACCATGTGTCTTCGTCATTTCTAAGCAAACCATCATCTTTCTACTTTATATTATGTTTTTTTGTTGAGTGAACAAGTCTTTTTTACGACCTTACTTTCGAATTGCTCTAGCTAGCTAACTCTCGAGCTATTTTGGAAGATCTATAGGTTGCATTCTTGTGAATGAATGAGGTGCAAGATCTAAAGCTTGTAAGAAATGGTAGTTATGCAAGATCTATAGCTTGCAGTTGCTTGATTTGTGAGTATTACACTTACGAGCAAATATGTTCTTGAGCAAGATCTATATCTTGCGTTCGTGTATTTGGTCATCTTGAAAGATCTAAAGCTTGTAAGAATCGGTAGTTACGCAAGATCTATAGCTTGTGGTTGCTTGATTTGCGAAGTTGCAAGATCCAAAGCCTACAAGCATCGATAATTTTGCAAGATCTATAGCTCGTGATTACTTGTTTTGTGTATATGACATTTATGAGAAAATCTGCTCTTGAGCAAGATTTGTAGCTTGCTTTCGTATGTATGGTCAACGTGCAAGATCTAAAGCTTGCAAGAGTTGATAGTTATGCAAGATCTATAGCTTGTTATTCGCCAGATTCAATCAGACTTGTAAAGTCTGAGTGTGTTGGTCATAATATGTTATGAAAAGACTGTCTTATAAAATTCGTAAGTAAAGAATGAGAAATGTAATCATGGTCCAGTAATGTGGTTTTTTATATTAAATATGTACTAATGTGATAATGTCCAGTTGGGAACAACAAAATGGAAGCAACCAAGGATAATATCCTGGTGTCTATACAGGTGGGTGTTCGTTATCTTTCTCCTCAAACCTAGACATAAAAATTTCTTAAGTTGATCACAGGCCACATATTTTGGACAATGGTACCATCCAACCTTTCTAATTCGTAGCTATTGGATTTGTGAGCTTTTATTATCTTGAACGGGCCTTCCCACTTGAGGCATACTTTTCCCCGTTCTTTTGCTAGGCTAGCCTTGTTCTTCCTTAGCACTAGATCACCAATCAGAAACCGTTTTTCTTTCACCTTCTAATTGTAAGCTCTAGCCACTCTTTCCTTATACTTAGCTTCTGTGATTGCTGCCAAATCTCTATTTTCTTTCCAGTTCATCCAATTCCAATCTCAAAACATCTGAGTTGTCTTTCTTCTTGTAATTGCATACTCGATTGCGTGAATGACCAATTTCCACTGGTATAACTGCTTCGTGAATGTAGACCAGATTATAAGGTGTCTTCCCTGTTGGTTCTCAAACAGTCGTTCAATATGACCATAGTGTATTTGGTAACTCATCTACCCATCCAGTTCACTTTATTTCCAATTTTTTCTGGATTCCTTGAACGATAGTCTTGTTCGTTACCTCAACATGGCCAATAGCTTAAGGGTGTGATACAGGAGAATTCCTAGCTTTGAACACCAATCTGTGAATATACCAATTACAATGTGTACCATTATCTTTGACGATGGTATGTGGTCACCCCAAAGTGACACACCATGTTTTACCACACAAATTTCCTAGTGACCTCAGTTATGACTCAACCCAATGGTTTTGCCTCCACCCACTTTGTAAATTAGTAGATTGTTACAACTAGGAATTTGGTGTTGCTCTCACCTTTCGAAAATGGTCCGACTAAGTCAATACCCTATTTGTCGAACAGCCAGGCTCCATATACTCCTGTCAAAACTGCCTGTGGCTTATGCAACAGCAAAGCATTGATTTGGCAACTCCTACACTTAAGCACAAAGTTGTGTGCATCATTGAACATAGTCGGCCAATAATATCCAACTTGGATGATCTTCTTTCCAATTGTCCTTGCTTCCTGATGCATTCCACACAGCCCTTCATAAAGTTCTTTTAAAATTTCTGCTGCCTGTGCTAGTCCTACGAATTTTATCCAAGGAGAAAGAAAACCCTTCTTGTACAAAATTCTATCTTTGTAGGTGTAATTACTAGATCGTAACTTCAACTTCCTAGCCTGCACCTTATCCTCTGGTAGTGTTCCGTTCACAAAGAAATGTATTAGTGGTATCATCCAATTTACTTCATCTGTTTGAACTGCTAACACAATAGTTGACGCCGTGCTTCTGACTGGAATGACTTCTGCCACCACATCTCCACATTCGCTGAGGGAATCAAACCATGTTTTTGCTAGCTTGCTTAGTGCATCTGCCTTTGTGTTTAAACTTTGTGGTACGTGCTGTATGTCGAAGTACTCTAGCTGGCCTGTGAGTTGTTGGACTTTCTTTAAATACTTTACAAAATGTTCTTCTCGTACCTCATAGTCCTCTTTCACCTCATAGTCCTTTCGCACCTCATAGTCCCCTCGCACCTTTTAGACCACAATTAGCGAATCACTAGAGACTTTGACACTTCTAACTTTCATTATAATGCTAAGATCCAATCCATAAATCAAGGCCTCATATTCTACTTCGTTGTTGGTGAGTGGGAATTGAAGCATAGTGAAAATATGTGTTCTCCTCTGGTTGATACTGATCCTAAATGAGTAAAAGGCCCAGAGTACTAGCAAAGTCATCAGGGCTAAGCGAAGAGCAGTAGAAGGCAGAATACAACCCACCAACTGAAAATGTAGGAAACCTTAATCAGTTGTGGCTCACCAGACTGGGTTTTTTTAACACATGTCACGCACAACGGTGATGCCGGATACACAATCATAACACACAATGCCAACTCTGGATAAAGTGAAGCCAAAACCATAGTGTATTATAAAAAGAAGAAGAGAAGATGGAAAGAAGGCAAGTGTAGCTATAGTAAGTTAACTAAAAAAGAAGGTAACTGACTTGAGCGTCGGAGTGTCTTCCCCGGAACCAATTTTGGGACTTCTTTTGGAGGTGTGCTTTGGTGATCGCAATCAACTAGCTGGACAAGGGAATACCACAACATTGGCACCATTTGTGGGGATGAAGGTTTTTTTCAGTCGATCATTCCCAACAGGGTTGATAATGGTGTTCACTAGAAGTGAAAGGATTCATAATCATCACGCGCAAGAGCAACCAGTGGGGAAAAATGGAAGTGTGCATCCCCACCAGAATCAAGATTTCATACCAAACAAAGAGCAACAACACATCAATGATGACACAGAGGAGGAAGAAGAAGCAGAGTTACCTAATATGAACAAGGAAAAAGAAAAAAAACGTTCACATCATTTTTAGAAGCGAACAAGGAGCAATTGTATAACCAGTTCCTAGCGACTCTCAAGCCTACATCCCCAAAGGTAAGTCAAAAGCCTACTCAAAACAATGATGACCTTAAATATGAGGAGGAACTGAGAGACATAGTTGCAGAAGACGAGGCGGATAAATCGCCGCTCGCACCACATCTTCGTAACATCAAGATGCCCAAGGACTTCAATCTGTCATTGTATGTTAAAATTTATGATGGGACAACCGACCCAAAAGAATTTTTGCATTCCTATCGTAAGAGCATGAGATTCCACGATGCCAAAGTTGAGCTGGTATGTAAAGTGTTCCCCATATTTTTATCAGGGACGACAATCACATGGTACGAGGACTTACCAAACGGAAGCTTCATGTCATGGGCACAACTCTTAGAATTATTCTTAGGCTGTTTCTACCAGAAATAGAGGTTCACAAAGGCAATTGTAAATTTGAACAATATAGCGTAACGAAGCGACAAACGTTTGGCAGAATATCAAAGCAGGTTCATTACAGAAAGCCTGCAGGTTCGAGATTTATCTTTCCAATCCTCTTTAGGTGCATTCACGGGAGGTATGCGATCTGGGGAGTTCTACAAAGAGCTAACCAAAAATATGCCGAAAAACCTGAGAGATCTACAGAGAATGATAGAGCAATATGTACAAACCGAGGAAGCCAATAATCACAAAATTAAAAGAGAAGGAGGTGAGAAAAGGATGATAGATAACTCTCAGAGAAACTTCGTTAAGAAAGGAAAAGGAAATTTCACCTTTAAGGGAAGAGAAACAGGAGCGCAAAGCATCCTATCACAGGAAGCTCTACTAAAAAAGATAAGGAAAGAGATTTGGATGGCGAACAAAGACCTATTCCACGAACCGGTGCCAATGGAAGCACCTCCGGAAAAAAGATCAAGAGAGTACTATTGCCTTTTCTACAAAGACCATGGCCACGATGTTGAGTACTACAGAGATTTACGGAGGCATATAGAGGAAACTCTGCAAAATGGATACCTCGGACAGTACAGAAATGATGAAAGTGTTCAAAGATATAATGAAGCAAGCAAGGTAGGAAGCTCCATGCCTAAGACACATGCTTCAGTGAACGTTCAGGGCAGAAATCAGAGAATGATGGTTGTTGTAGACTACGAAGATGAGATGCCAAACGAAGCTCCCAAAAAAGTGGTTTTCTCTATACATGGATCAATAGAATCCCTATATCAAATAATGCTTGGAAAGCTAAGGCTAGATACTCGCATCCGCGGGAGCCTCTGGCTAAAAGACTGTGTATGGAGGAAACAATCACATTTAGCGAAGAGGATGATGTCCCTAATGCTTCACCACACAATGACCCTATGGTTATTATTGCTAAAATCGGGAATACAACTGTTCATTGAGTCTTTGTGGATGATGGAAGCATGGTGGAAATCCTTTTTGTAGACTGCTTCGAAAAACTAGAATTCAAGAGAACTTATTTGAAAAAATCCACATCTGCGCTCGTGGGATTCACTGGAAGGGTAGAAACTCCACTAGGCAACATTCAGCTACCCGTCACAGTTGGCAAGAATGGGAAGAACTGCACCATAATATGTGACTTCCTGGTCATAGATGCCCAAAGTTCAATACCATCATTGGTAGACCATGGGTGAATAGAGCAAAGGCAATATGGTCCTCATATCACCTAGTCATGAAATTCCCAACCCCACATGGAATCGCAACGGTAAGGGGAAACCACCAAACTGCCAGGAATGCAAGGTCATTGCAATGAAGGGAGGTAGAATAATGGAACACCCAAACATGGTCAGCACAATTACCGATGGGGACTCACAAAACCAGATCTACCATCCACTAGAAATTGGTGAAGAAACCAAAGATATCATTCTAGATGAAGATAATGAGTCCAAGCGTATCAAAATAGGAAGATATCTCCTAGAACAAGGAAAATCAGGGAGTGATAAAAAATCCTGAGAGAACACAAAGACACGTTCGCATGGAGTGTGCAAAACATGGGAGGTGTCAACCCAAGCGTAGCAACTCATTCCTTGGGCATCACTGAATCAATCAAACCAGTCAAACTGAAGCAAAAGAGCTTTGCCAGTGATAGACAAAAAGCAATTGAGAATGAAGTGAAGGCACTGTTACAAGTCGGGATAATAATGGAGGTGATATATCCAACGTGGTTGGAAAACCTGGTAATGGTAAGAAAGGGAGACTCGGGTTGGAGAATGTGCATAAACTTCACCAATCTAAACAAAGTGTGCGCAAAAGATTGTTGCCCTCTGTCAAAGATTGACCAACTATCAAAAGCAATCTCAGGATTCAAAGTCCTCGCATTTTTGGATGCTTACAAAGGCTATCATAAAATATTGATGAACCCAGTAGACGTAGAAAAGACAGCCTTTATAATGATCTTTGGGATATTTTGCTATGAAAAGATGTCGTATGGGTTAAAAAATGCAGGGGTGACATACTAGAGAGTAGTCGATCACGCATTTTGTAACTAGATTGGACGCAATGGGGAAGTGTATGTGGAAGATATGGTGATCAAAAGTAAGCAAGCAGGTGACTTCACAGATGACTTAAAAGAAATGATGGATATGTTGAGCGCAATTGGAATGAAGTTGAATCTTAAGAAGTGCACAATCAGGGTAGGGGCAGGTAAATTCCTGGGATATAAAGTATCCTCAAACGGGATCGAAGCTAACCCAGAAAAGATACAAGCGATCGTCAACCTCCCTCAACCGCGAACAATGAAGGAAGTCCAAGTCTTAATGGGATCACTCGCAGCACTCAGTAGGTTTGTCTCTAAAGCAGCAGAAAGACACTTTCCCTTTTTGAAATTCTGAAAAAGGCTAGGAAGTTTAGTTGGAGCGAAGATTTCCAAACAGCATATGAATCATTGAAAAGTAAACTTCAAGAACTCCTAATGCTTAAGCTACTAATTCAGGGAGAAATATTATACTTGTATTTAGCAGTTTCAGTGAATATTGTAATCTCAGTGTTGGTAAGACAAGAAGGCCAGAAACAGATACCAGTATTCTACACCAGCAGAATACCGCAGCAGGCGGAAAGGGCATACCCCCCTATTGAAAGGTTAACCCTAGCTTTGATATATTCAGCTAAGAGGCTTAGAACCTTTTTCCAGAGTTATACAATTATTATTTATACGGAATATCCGATCAATAAAATCTTATACAAGCCGGAGTTGTATGGGAGAATGACCAAATGGGCTCTAGAATTAGGGCAGTTTGAGATTCCCTTTAAACCACAAACATCGATCAAAGCAAAAGCGCTAGCAGATTTCATTGCTGAAATGGTAGAGAGCAGCAGGCAAACGCACAACAATTTTTGGAGGAAGATAAAGGTAAGGCTAAGTGGAAAGACTTCGCATTGAAACTATTCGTAGACGGGGTGTCAAGTAAGAATGGTTGTGGAGCGGGACTGCTGTTAATCAACCCAAACGGGGGGAATACAGATATTCACTTCACTTTGACTTCTCACTCCCCAATAATGAAGATGAGTACAAAGCATTAACATGTGGTCTAGATCTCACGCCAAGCATGAAAGTGAGGATCGTGCAAGCATTCAGTGACTCACAAATAGTGGTGCAACAAGGCCGTGGAGATTACGAAAAGTGAAAATGCAAAGGCAGAAGAGAATAAGAAATAGCAGGGTTTAAATCACTAGCTGAACACAAAGATGTGAAGGTGGAGGTCATTACAATTAGAAGTACAGCAAGAACAACTATGTTAGCGATTCAAGAGTAAGACGAGAATTGGATGACAGTGCTGATTCAATACTTCGACAAAGGAAAGCTACCAGCGGACAAGGTTCAAGCAAGGAAGCTAGAGATGCGGTCCTACAATTATGCCTTCAAAGATGGGAATTTGTATAGAAAATGATACTTAGCATCATGGATAAAGTGCGTAGGACTATGCAGGCAAGCAAAATTTTTAGGGAAGTACACGAAAGATTGTGCGGCTCGCACCAGGGGTCTCGCACGATCGCAAAAAAGATTATTCGAGCTAGATATTATTGGCCAACCATGTTCAATGATGAGTACAACTCATCCTTAAATGCAAAACCTGCCAGATGAATGCCTCAACATCTCACAAGCCACTGTTGGTATTAACAGGAGTACATAGACCTTGACCTTTTGATAAAAGGGGAATTGACCTCGTTGGCCCTTTTCCAAAAGGCATTAGTGGCTTAAAGTTTCTTATCGTAGCAGTCGATTATTTCACAAAGTGGGTATAAGTGAAACCCCTAGGGTGAGTGACAACAGAAATAGTAAGGAAGTTCGTGTGATAGAACATAGTTTGTCGCTTTGGGGTACTGCAAACCATCATCACCGATAACGGCACACAGTTTACAAGTGGAATTTTTACAGAATGGTGTTCCAAGCTGGGAATCACGTAGAAGTTCACTATGGTAGCTCATTCCCAATTAAACGGCTGGGTAGAGGTCACTAATAGAACAATGGTTTAGGGTATTCAGAGAAGACTAGAGGGAAAGCGAGCAGGCTAGGTAAACGAGATACCCAACACTTTATGGTCGTACATGACCATAGTTAGAGAACCAATTGGAGAAACACCGTACAACTTAGTTTATGGACACAAATTGGTAATACCGGTCGAAATTGGACAAGCAAGCCTTCGAGTTGAACAATACAAGGAAGATACTAACCCAGACATAGTAAAGCTAAATCTGAACAAGCTTGAAGAAAAGAGAGATAGAGCGGCGATCAAGGAAGCTAAGTACAAGGAAAAGATGGCTAAACCTTATAATCACAGGGTGAAAGAAACATGATTCCGGATCGGCAATCTTGTATAAAGAAAGAACAAAGCTAACCTGGCGCTAGAACGTGAGAAATTATGTCCAAGTGGGAAGGGCCATACAAGATAACGAAGGTGCACAGATCAAACTGTTACGAGTTGGAAAGAATGGATGGTAGCAGCATTCCTAACACTTGGCACATAGTTAACTTAAGGAAGTTTTATGTGTAAAAAAGGTGAAGTGATAGGATAAGCTAACCCATCATGGTTGGCATTTCTTCTAGAATTTTTTAATGAAGGCGGCATTTATCGTACTTCGAATTTTATGAAGTAAAATCAATCTTTCGCAAACTTTTTTTTTGTCTTTTAAATTTTCAATCCCAGTTACAAAGAGTTAGTAACATAAATACTACTAACTATAAGGCTTCAAAGAAAACATATGTTTAAACTAGTCTTAAACTTGTATTCCCACAAACAAAGTGAAAACGAGCTATAGATCTCGTAACTTTGCAAGCAAAATAAAATGCAAGCTATAGATCTTATTATTAGGTAAATTTTCCAACAAAACAGCAACAAAAGCAAGGAATAGATCTTGAGGCTCTATATATTTCTCAATAAAGCAAGCCATAGACCTTGCTCCAAGGCGGATACGCCTATAATAAGGGCGACTAAAACAAGTTATAGATCTTGCGAGTTCGCAATAAATAGATCTTTCATATTCAAAGACAACACCAACAAAAATGTGAAAAACAATTCTTATTAAAACGAGACTAGTTACAAATCATCCAAAAGTTTAGACAATTATATCATCAATGAAACAGTGAAAAGGACAGCATCGGTCAAAGAAGAAAAACAGCGTATACTATCTGCGCATAGAGCTTCACACTAGTCCAGAAGAGGAAGAACCACCGCGGCGGTGATTATGCTCAACATTGCGAGAGGAATGCTCTGCCTCGCCAGGGAGCTGTTCAGCTCCACGAGAATGGTGCTCAGTCTTACGGCATCTTCCCTCAGCTTCACACTCCTCGCTGACTAAGTGTTCATACCTCTATTTCATGTACAGATAGGTGAGATGTCGTGTCATACCCCTTCCCTCCATAAGTTCAAGATACCCAGTATAGTATGCTTTAAAATATGTTATCGGGTCGAATTCCTTGCGGTCTAACTGCATGCTCATAACGTTAACAGTTTCTTCATACTGCTCCATTCTACTCTTTAAGTTCCGCACTTCCTCTTCCTGATAGCGAATATGCAAACGAACAGCATCGGATAACCTGATTCTCTATCCACCAACTATTACAGTCAAATGCCCATGATTGGTGGATCAGCGCGAAGATGAAGGAAGAGCTTGTAACCTATCTTTGTAATATGCACAAGATTGCTCCAGTTGATGCACAAACGTGCCAAGGCAATTGCATTCAGTACAAAGTTCATCATTCTCACCACGTAGTTGTGTGCTTATAGAAAACTATTTGTCAAATTTGGTTTGCCAACCAGCAGTAGAAATCGTTAAGTGATCACATTTATCTTGCTTTTTCTTGAGCTGAACCAGCAAATCATCAATGCGAGCACATTGATTGTCAATAATCAACATTTTCTAATGAGCTTCGTGAGTCTTGCTCGCATCATATTCTCTAGCCTCGACTTGTTGGCGAAGCATCTTCACCAGGTTCTGCCAGTGAATAAGACCATTATGCTAGTTCATAATCCTACGTAAATCCCTTACAACATCATGTGTGTCTTTTACAATCACATTCCACTTCTTCTCAAGGTTATTAATACCCAGGAGAATATATTTCAAATGAATACCTAAACATAAATCCCACTCTTTGACATGGACAGGAAGGTTAAATGTTCGCAAATACTTGCCAGCAGATTCAGGACCAACTAAGCCATGAACAATGTCTTTTCCTAGTGACTCCACATTGTCCCCATCAGGGATAAGCTTTCTACAAGGACAACTTGCAAATGAGGAAGGAGACGAAGAAGGAATAGAAACTTGCCACCCGATAGATAAAGGAAGTGATTCAAGATGCAAAAATAGATCAGAAGAAACAGCCTTCTCACACTCTTCGGCAAAGAATCAAGTACTGCAAACCAAATTAATGGGCTCAGAAAGAGGAGTATGTCCCATAAAATTAAATCTTTTCAAAAATCTATGATCTACCAGGATATTGAAGCCCTGCATGCAAGATAACGAAATGAGAAGTACGAATAAAAGTAAATAGATGTTCATAGCCAAAATACATTAATAGTACATACATACACCAACATTTTGTTTTAGGTCTACAATCTAAACCCATAGAAACCAAATATACTAAAAATGTAACTAACTTCAGTGTTCGACTGGGGCTGGCCAGCGATGGCAGCGGCATCCTAGCTTGGGGGTTCATTGTGGACTTCATTACTCAGCTGCTAAACATGGATCTCAGTGTTTGCATTCACCTCGGTGACCACACCAGCATCAGGATTTGGAGTTGAGTTGCTAGCCCCAGGTGTAAGCGATAGATTGTCCAGATAATCCACCTCGCATTTCTACAGCTCACTTATGGAAGGAAGCTTAGTCAGCAGATTAAAGGGATGACCCCATCAACAATCTTGACAGTGAATGCCTTGTTCAGCTCCTCTCTCTTCTTCGTCAGAGTCTCAACGCAGGTTTTCATTGCAGGAATACTCTTCAAACTGCAGTTGGGGTTCCACTCGCGCTAATCTTTCACAACCTCGCAATAGCCAAAGGTGCTAGAATTCTTGAAGACATCCTCAAAAAATGTATAAAACGACTTGGACTTCAACGGTTGATCTACAACAACCTGAGGGTATTTGGGGTTTGCAGACCCATTGGTGTGAAGTTCATCCAACTCAGAGTGAAGCTCAGTCATCTCCCTCTCAACAGCCTTAATGTGATAATCAACATTGGTTGCCATTTTCTCAACAATAGCCGCCTTATACTCAGCGGCCTTCAGCGAAGTCTCCAATTCTGCACATTTCATTTCTTGGGCTTTATATTTCTCTTCCAGGGGCTCATCAATGGGGGGTAAGATTAGAAAGCCTCTCACTTGCAAATTGAAGGCTTTCGCCGACCTTATAACACAAATACAAACAGAGCGAAGTTAATAAACATATTACACACAAGAAGTCAACATAAAGGATAAAGAAAAGTCAATGAAATTCGGCTTTGATACTTACCACAACCAGTGTGTCAAGCAGGGAGAGGTTTGAGAAGATGTCAGCAATCATCCCCTCCATGGTAGAACCATCTATGATTTGCGAATGAGATTGGCTATCATGGCCCTTTTTAAGGGGAGGAAGCAAATGACCTGAATGCCCTTCACCCCTATCCCTTTTGTGCTTAGGCTACTTCACACCGGGGGGACGATGTCCACCAGCCTCCCCCCCAGTTTTAGCTTTACACTCTTCATTAGGGCAAATTTTCTTAGCACCTCCCGGGGGTATGGTACCAGCAGCAGTGTCATTCGGCTAAACAACGGCTTCATCCATCTCCTCATCATCACCTTTAAGAAATGGGCTAATGATATCACCTTTCGAAAAGTCCATGTCTGAAATATAAGAGTCATTATAAGTTAAACGAACACAAGGAAGAAATAGAGTGATTTGTAAAAACAACAAAGGTTGCAGAACAAGCACATTAAAAAAAAGATAAACAAAACACCTTCAGTATTAGGGTTAGGGTGGCGGAGGTGTTACGTATGACCGCGAAGTGTAACCACGATATCCTTGTCTTCGGTAAAATGGACATTCAAGCTAGGAAGCCTAACTCTAGGAGCCCTGTAGTTCCAAGATGGCACAACAACCCCAGGGTTTTGTTTCAAGTCTATGAAGAAGTATTTGGTACGCCACATATCAACATTACTAGGGAAACCCTTCACGAGCTCAACCCCAACGATTACAAGGTAAAATGTAAATTCATCTATAGTATTTTTAACTTTCTGAAAATGGTAAAAATTATGAAACAACTTAAGAGTAAAGTGTACGTTTGCTGCATCACACACCTGAAGAAATCCTATTGTGATTGAAATACCCTTGGGGTGGAATTGGAACAGGGCTAATTTATACGAATACAAAATGTCTATCACATGAAGCGGAAGAGAGACGTAAAGGCCTTCAGATAGGATAGATAGCATGATGTATATCTAGGAGATAGAGTATAAACACACTCATTATTCGCAAGAGCGTGAAGCTTAAAAGAGCTTTAAAATGGGAAGTACTTCTTCAACTCGTCCACACACAACCCAGTAAGCATACTAGGTATGGAAGAGGATCTGGTGGCCTGACCAGATTCCCCACCGGAATAACCATCGGATAGAGGAGATTCAATATGATTACTAGAAGGCATAACAATAAACAATAAGCCTAGGTTATTTGAGAACAACGGAAGGTTAATCGGCGTAATAGATAGTACTTAATAGTCAGCCGAAATAAAAACTCAGAAGGAGTTTGCCGAAGTAGGTGACCAGAAGGTTACACGGCACAAACAGAGTAACTACTATTACGATGAAAAAAGATAGGCTACCAAGTTCAGAGCATATAGTAATAAGGTGGAAAATGGAAACAAACCTTGCTCTTCAAAAAGGTAAGGGAAACTAACGCGCATGAAACTTAAAGTCGGCCGAAGAACTGGAGAAGACGACGATTTTGGCAGATAACAGTGGTGAAACTGAGGAAGAGAGAAAATCTTAGCATTTATATGCAAGGGAATAGGAAAGAAAATTTGAGGAAGATAAAAAGTTGTGAGAACATAATGATGAAAGCCTAAAAAAAGTAAGTTACCTTTCACAAATTTGGAAGTGGCAGCGGAAGATGAAAAGGCAGTGTACTAATGAGAAAAATGCATTTAAAATACCTATTTATGAGATGGATTAATAGCAGCTGTTAGGTAAATAAGGAAATGATCGGCGAAAAATTGGATTAAATCATGGATCTTTTGAACATGTCTTGCGCTATAAATAAAAACACGAATTTCAATTTTCAAATTTTGAAAATCGAAGTACTTGACAGACAAAAGATCTATCAGACACAAAGTTATTACCACTTTGCAATTCCTAAAGTGATGAACGAACCTTTTATAGTAGCTCGGTCCACAGTCAATCACATTGACATGATCTGCTCCATGCCACTTAGTCTTCATAGCTGGGGGGCTATGGTTCATACCGAGCCTAAATGAGTAGAATACCCAAAGCACTAGCAAAGTCATCTAGGCTGAGCGAAGAGCAGAAGAAGGTGGAAGACAGCCCACCAACTGAAAATGTAAGAACCCTAATCAGTCGTGGCTCACAAACCGGGTTTGTTGGACACAAGATCATGCACAAGATGGTGATGTCAGACACACGATCATACACACAATTCCAACTCCGGCTAAAGTGAAGCCCCGGCCATAGCATATTATAAAAAGAAGAAAAGAAGATGGAGAGAAGGTAAGTGCAACTAAACGATAGCAAGTTAACTAAAAAAAGGTGAGTGACTTGAGTGTCGGAGTGTCTTCCCCAGAACCAATTCTGGGACTTCTTTTGTAGGTGCGCTTTGGTGATTTCAATCAACTAGAGGAACAAGGGAATACCACAACATCCTCCATCTAAGTTTACAAGAAGCAGTCCAGCCCCACAACCTTCTCTGCTAGACGCGCAATCAACGAACAATGTCCATGCCACTTTCTTCCATTTTAACTTGCATTTATCGATTCTTAGGTTGTGTTACATGCTTTCTTTCTCTGCTTCTTCACCGATCATCTCTGCAATAAAGTTTGTCAGTGCCTGAACCTTGATCAATGTTCTTGGTTAGAATTGGATATCAATTTTGCCTAGCTCTAGAGCCCACTTCATTAATCGTCCTGATGACTCACGCTTGATTAGAATATTCTTAATCGGGAAACCCATATAGACCACGATTGGGTGACTATGAAAATAAATTCTCAGTCTTCGTGCTGAGTAAATTAAAGCCATTGTTAGTTTTTCTACTGGCATGTACGCTCTCTCTGTATTCTGCAATATCCTGCTGATATAATAGATCGGCACTTATTTTTGGCCTTCCTGGTGAACTAAAACTGAATTAATTGCATACTGCGAGATCGCCAAATATAAGTATAATGTTTCTCCTGGGATAGGTGACTTCAACGTTGATAGTGCTCTGAGTTGTTCCTTCAAATTATCATATGCTCTCTAACTTTCTTCAGTCCTGCTAAGCTTCTTAGCCTTCTTTAGTACTTTGAAGAGCAAAAAAATGCTTTTCTGCCGCTTTTTAGACAAACCTGCTAAGTGCTGCTAACGACCCCCATCAGAATCTGTACTTCCTTGACTTTTTGTGGTTGGGGAAAGCTCACTATGGTTTGGATTTTCTCTGGGTTAGCTTCGATGCCATTTAAGGATACCTTGTACCCCAAAATTTCCCGCACCTACCCCAATCACACATTTCTTAGGGTTGAGCTTCATACCTATAGCGTGTAATGTGCCTAATGTTTCTTGTAAGTATACAGTGAAGCTACCCACCTTTATGCTCTTGATAACCAAGTCATCAACATAGGCTTCTACATTTCATCCTACCTGATTACAAAATGCGTTATCAACTACTCTAATGGTATGTGGCCCCTGCATTCTTTAGTCCAAATGGCATCTTTATGTAACAAAATGTTCTGAAGCTTGTTATGAAGGCCGTTTTCTATACATCTTTAGGATTCATTAAAATTTGATGGTATCCCTTGTATGCATCTAGAAATGTCAAGGCTTCATGCCCTGCAATCGCTTTGACTAACTGATCGATCTTCGGCAAAGGATAACAATCCTTTGGACATGCTTTATTCAGGTCAGTAAAATCAATGAACATTCTCCATCATGTATCCAATTTCTTTACCATGACTAGGTTCGCTAGCCACTTTGGATATATCACCTCTTTCAATATTCTAGCTTGGAGCAGCACCGTGACTTCCTCTTTGATTGCCTTTTGCCTATCGCTAGCAAAGCAAAGCTGTTTTTTCTTGACTGGTTTAACCGAATTGCTAATGTTCAATGAATGCATAGCGATGTTTGGGTCCACTCCTCCCATGTTATGGACATCCCACATGAAGGTATCTTTGTGGCTTTGCAAGATTTCTATAGCCCTCTTCTTTTCCCTATCCAGAAGATGTTTTCCAATTTTTTATACATTTGGAAGTATCTTCATCATCCAGGCTAACCAGCTCTGTTTCTTCCCCCAAATTCACTGCTGATTGTAGCTGCTCCAGCAATCCTCCATTTGAGATTGTGTTAGCCATCTTCATTTTTTCTCCATTATTCCCTGCCTTCATCGCGATAACCATGCATTGCCTTGCCATTTGTTGGTTTCCTCTTGTGGTCGTGATTCCTTCCGGGGTAGGGAATTTCATTACCAGGTGGTAAGGGGACCATATTGCTTTTTCTATGTTCATCCATGGTCTTCCTATGATGTCTTTGAACGTACTAGGGGCATCTATGACTAAAAAGTCGCACAAAATGGTACAATCTTTTCCACTCTCTCTAATAGTGACCGACGGCTGTATATTTCCTAACGGTGTTTCCGCCCGTCTTGTGAACCCTGCCAACAAAGAAGTGGGCATTTTAAGGTCAATTCACTTGAACCCTAACCTATCAAAGCAGTCTACAAACAATATCTAGACTGCACTTCCATCATCCACAAACTCTTTGTGAATAGTAGCATTTCCAATTTTTGCTATGATGACCATGGGATCATTGCGAGGTGAAGCGTTTGGCACTGCACTTTCCTCACTAAATGTGATTGCTTCGTTCTAACGCAATCTGTTGTCCACAAGTTCTTGTGGGGGAGAATACCTCACTTTAGCCCTTCACGCATTGTTGGACAGTGATTCTATTGAGCCATGGGTGGATAAGATTACCTTTTCCGGAGCTTCCCCTTCTGCGTCATAATTGTAATCTACTGTCGCAGTCATTTTTTGAATTTTTCCTGGTGCAGTCGTTATCCCTTGGTTTCTTACTGGGGGCTTGTTGTTTTGAAGGTGTCCCCACACTGGCCCGCCCCTCTTTCTTATATTGGCTTACGTAGTCATGCCTCAAGTTTTCTTCAATCTGTCATCCTGGGTTTCTGCAATACTCAATGTTATGACAGTGGTCCTTATGAAAGGCACAAGAAAACTCCCTTGATCTTTTTTCTGGCGGTGCTAACATAGGAGCAAGTTCTCAAAATAGCTCCTTGTTTGCTTGCCATATCTCTTTCCTTGTTTTGTTAGGGGAGTATCTTGGAACGATGTGCTTTGCGAGCTTAATTATCTTCCTTTTATAGGGTTATTTCCCCTTCCTTTCTTCATAAATCTCTTTTGTGAATCCTTCAACATTTGCTTCTCGCCTCACTCACTTTCTATTTTTTGGTTGTTCACTTCCTCTGTTCGCACAGGTTGATCAATCATCTTTTGCAGTTCTCTAGAGTTTTCTGGCATGTTCTTCGTTAGTTCTTTATAGAAATCACCTGAACGCATGCCCCTTGTGAATGCTCCTGATGACGACTGGAATGACAAGTCGCGAACCTACAGACTTTTCCGTAACAAACCGATTTTAATATTCTACCAAAATTTCATCACTTTGCTGGGCTAGGTTATTGAATGCAATCATCTTTGTAAATCTTTGTTTCTTATAGAAACGTCCCAAAAATAAATCAGACAATTACACCCAAGACTTTATGCTCCCTTGTGAAAGATCCTCATACCGAGTGATTGTTGTTCCCGAAAGGAAGATGGGGAATGCTTTGCACACTAATCTAATGTTCGCATCACGAAACCTAATGCTAATTCATGCATGAGTGTAGGAACTCTTTCAGGTCTGTGGTCCCATCATAGATTTTGACATGAAAGGGAGTTTGAAGTCTTTTGGCATCTTAAATCCCACAAATACGATGCAAAGGGTGATCTATCTGCATCGTCTTCTACGACGATGTCACGTAATTTTTCTTCATACTTGATATCTTCATGATCTTGTTTTACCTTGTTTTATGGTTTCTGAGGTTTTTGTTTGAGCGTTCTCAAGAACCGATCATAAAGATTTTCTCTGTTCACTTCTAAGAAGGTCGTGAATGCCCTCCTTTCCTTATCATGGTTATCATTCGGGGATTCTGCCTCCTTTTATGTTTCTTCTTTACTGTGTTCTTTTTCTCTGTTTGGAGTATGATCTTGATTAGGATGCATTACTTTATCCTGTCTCAGTGCTTGTTCTTGAGACTGATGATTATGGTTCTTTTCACTCCTGGTGAACACCATTGTTTACCAGATTGAGCTTAAAATGAAAAAAATTATATTCCCCACAGACGGCACCAACTGATGTAGTGGTCCGATCAGGCAGAACCTTTGCTGCTCACTCCGCGAGACTTCTATCCTACGAAGTCAAGCCTGAAAGTGATTCCAGGAGAAATGCTTCAACGATCAAGTCAGACACTCTCTAGGAACTGGAATTTCTCAAAGTATAGCACTTACCTTCCTCAACGTTACTCTTGTTGTATTTATAAGGGTCCACTATCGTGGCTCTGTATTGCTCTCTTCTGAGAACGTGGGTTGTACCACAAACCCTACAACTCCGGTTTGAGGTTAAACTTCCCCATCGTGTCTTTGATCATATCTTTGCTTTTGTCTGTTCATGATCGCATGCTTCCAACCAGGCTCCACTTTTATCGGTTCGTCAGCCTAATGGTCGCTTGTTCTTTGTGTTAGGCTTACAGCCCAAATGATACCAGTTATGGGCTAGGTACACACAACCCAAAAACTACAAACATTAACTCCTAACACCAGAACCTCATCCAAAAAAATGAAAAACATTAACATAAGAAAAAAAACACTACAAACATCAATTCATGTTACCAAAACCTCAGCCGAAAAATGAAAAACATCATCAACATGAGAAAAATAAAATAAAAAACTATTACAAATATCAATTCATATCACCAAAAAAAAATACAAAACATCAACTCATATAAATTAAACCTCACCCGAATAATGAAAAACATCAACCTCGGAGGGAAAAAAAACTACAAACATCAACTAAAAGCTACAGTACCTCAAGAATAAAAATTCTTCAAAACAAAGGACCTAGTGAGATTTGAACCTAGGTCTCCAACCTTAAAGGCTAGAGCAATAGCCACTACACCAAAGACTCTTATTGAACTTGTATTCAGTTAAATAATATTAAACCTTATCATATAATTCAAAAACATAAATTCTTCAAAATAAATATCATAGTGATAATCAAACTCCGGACCTCTAACCTCAACAACAAGAGTACTAACCACTACACCAGAGAACATTTATTGATCATGCGCTCAGTCAAAAAATTAATAAACCTCAGTATGTCTTTGAATAAAAAAAACATGAAATTAAACCTCACCTCTCACTGCAGAAGCTTAGTCATCGCGGCCGCCACTGTCCGCTGTCATCCGCCACCGTCCGCTGTCATCCGCCACCGTCCGCTGTCATCCGCCACCGTCCGCTGTCATCCGCCACCGTCCGCTGTCATCCGCCACCGTCCGCTGTCATCCGCCACCGTCCGCTGTCATCCGCCACCGTCCGCTGTCATCCGCCATTCATCGTTATCGTCGTACGTGAATTACATGTGTCTTCCTCAATTGTCGTGCGTGAATCACACGCACGATCGATCTGCAACCCTAGGTTGGTCGCGAGTGCAATTCAGTCGCCGTTACCTCCTTGCTCCGCTGCGACTGCAAAACCTAACTTCTTCACGACCTTTGCAATCCCTAGCTCCGTCGTGGACTCACCGTGACTCAACCTCCACCGTGAGCCCGTTGATCGCAGCGCCAGAGATCTCCGTTGTGATCTTGTTGATCTCCGTTATGTGTCTCGTCGATCTCTGCTGTGAGCTCGTCAATCTCTGTAGTGAGCTAATCGATCTCCACTGTGAACTTGTCCATTGTAGCACCGGAGATCCAGCAGCAGCGTCTTCTTCATAGAAGCGGCGCCGCCGTCGGAGATCCATCAGCTCAAAGGTAACCGCGGTTAGAGATTGTCGGAAAATGGAGATCGCCAGTGGAAAACGGAGGAGAAACGGGGATCGACAAAAATCCGACGAAAATCCGGAAGTCGGTGGCGGTTACCGGTGGCCAGTGGTGGTTTTCGACGATGATTTACACCGAAAAAGAAAATGAAATAAATATCTGAAATTGTGATATATATGGATCAAAGTTTTTATAATTACAATAAAAGTCCTCCACTTTTTCAGCTTATTTTGGAAAAAAAAACCCCACCCCAATTAAAACTTATATTAATTGCATAATAAATCCTTACCTAAAGTTAAGGCTCCCTAAAACAAGAGTTTGTGTAATTTTTAAGGTAAAAAGTAAAGTGACATATCCATATAAACTTATGAAGAGTGGGTCTCCTGACAGACGGCATGTCCATAAGCTTATGGACTGACCACTTATTTTTACCTTACACGTTGCATTTGTTAAATTACATACAAAATTTATAACTTTTGAAAATATTTGTTGATATCATATATTTTTATATTTTCACCTTCAAATATATATCATTACTTGTTTTAACTTATAAAATACAATATTTAAATTTTACAAAAAATTATAACATTTAAAGTACTCCCTCCGTCCCAGCCGAATCTGCACACTTTTTGGTCAACTTTCTCAAGACACGTTTGACCATAAATTTCAACTAGTATATAGATACCAATATCATCATGTGAGATATTGTTGGATTCTCTGCATACTGTATTTTCTAAATATCAAATTTTAACACACCGTTAATATACGTAACTAAAGTTATCGTTGGTCAAACATGACCTGAGAAAGTTGACCAAAAAGTGTGCATATTCGGCTGGGACGGAGTAATAAAAGTTCATGTGGATTGTCCATAATCTTATTGAAATACCGTCTTTCCTGATACTTTCTCACTTATGAATATACCACCTTTAATAAGGCTTTCTATTTATTTTTATTCTTATTTTCAGTTTTTTTTGCCTTAACATAAGCCCAAAATGCTACCATTTAAAAAGACAGGCCCAGATTAGAGTCCACAATGCAGGGAGAAGAACCCTAATATCGTCTCTGGTATATGGCTATCAGCAGTCCGCCGGATTTAGAACTTCACGCTATTAACAATCTCCCTGTCGATCGCTCAGCACCTCTTTGCCGCCTGCCGAAATGGTACGTATTAGTTTAATCGTTTTGTAGCATGGCATCCCTTTTTCTCTTTCTATAGTTTAGTTCGAAAGTGGCTATGTTACTGATAACGAATGTTACATGATGTTATGTGAAATCCTGTGAAGGTTTCGTTTTTTTTCCTTTTGGCATATTGTTCCTGGTTTAATTTCTTGTGGAAAATGATTTATGAAGTTCTAATATCCTGCGCTATTTCTAATTTGGTTCTGTTTTTGTTTGTTCAATTCGAATATTATTTGTATCAATAGCTTCTATTGGATAGATGGTTTGGTTAAGCTACTACTTTCTGTCTTCACATCTGTCTTGGCTGTATATTGGATAGGGATGACTAGCTAGCTGGGTAGTGAAAGGAGGTGAATTGGGTTTAGGTTTTTTGATTCAAGAAGATGATAGCTTATGCTATTTCTCCGTAGAGCTACTGATTTTAGTCTATAGCTCATGTGACTAGATGTTGTTGGTACTTTTATGGCATCGATTTGAAGTTCATGTAAATGGTTCTTGCAGGTAAACGTTCCTAAGACAAAGAAGACTTACTGTAAGTCCAAGGAGTGCAAAAAGCACACCTTGCATAAGGTTACACAGTATAAGAAAGGCAAAGATAGTCTTGCTGCTCAGGGGAAGCGACGTTACGATCGAAAACAGTCTGGTTATGGTGGGCAGACCAAACCAGTCTTCCACAAGAAGGTAAAAAGTGACAATCATACTTGAGGGTAGTGCTAGAATTGGCTGAAATATTGCTAGTAAGCTTGTAAATTGATTTACTTGGAATATAGAGTAATTTGTTAAGATGTCGTACATTTTTTTGTTGTATAGATCTGTTGTAGGAATCTGGCTGTTTAACGGTTACTGACCATGTATTTTACCCAATTTACCAGGCCAAGACTACTAAGAAGATTGTGCTGAGGCTGCAGTGCCAAGGTTGCAAACATGTATCGCAGCATCCTATCAAGGTCTGTTGTTGAATTCTTATTCGTTTTATCCTGTAGTTATGCTTTGCCCTTTTTACTTCCTTCCCGGTTGAGAAATTGATTCTCAAAATTTTCTGCAGAGGTGCAAGCATTTCGAAATTGGTGGTGACAAGAAGGGAAAGGGAACCTCTCTTTTCTAAGTAGCTGGCTGGGGAAAAACTTGAGTTGTTTTCTTTGGTGTTTTTTTTAATTCAAGTATTGTTGCCTTGCATGGATTGCTGTACTAGTCAAGTTTGAAATTGTTGATGGAAAATACTTAAGCTTAAAAACATCTTATTTTTGGTCTAGGGTACTGTTAGCTGAGTAATTCTACCTAGCTGTTTTTGGAACTGCCCATGGGCAGATCTACTGCTATGCGTAGTAGGGCTCTAGCCATACCTAAGTTGGCGGAGCAAAGGTAGTATTAACAGAAGGCGAGTTGCCTAATTAGGGTTCTGCTTCTCTGCTCTGTTCTTCCGCGTCTTGGCTCGCTGTAGAAGAAGACATGCATGGCTGCACTGGTTTTCTGTTTTTTTTAACCCCCTAAAAGTCAAGCGACGTCATATAACAATATGGCGGATTAGAAAAACAAAAGAGGAGCCGAGTCCTGGGAATTTCACCATTATTATACACATTTTATAGTGTCTCTTATTAATTGGGGACCCACTGCTTTAATTCATTCAAGAAACACCATTACTGTAGGCAAACATTTAGCTAATTTAGCTAACTGGAATGCTTCGTTATCGTATAAAACTTAATATTTTAGTGATTCACATGAAATTAAGACTTGGTGTTTAAGTTCAAATGAAATACTAGCCCTTTTATTTTCCTTTAAAAATTTGCCAATAAAAGATGATATTCTATATTGTTTATTAAAAATATGATAATATGCAAGTTGGTAGATTATATTTTTCTTGTCACTAATTTTAGTGTTAACTATTAAATGAATATGTATGGTTTGTATTGTTAATTTGTTGAGATTGTAATAATAATATTAACATTTAAAAAATTAGATATGATATTTAATTAGTTATCAAAATAAAATTTGGAATAGCGATTTTTTTTAATTGGCTTAATTAAGAAAAATTCTGCTCTAATATTTTAGATTTTTTTAGAACAATTTCAGCCCCCTAATTTTTTGGTCTGGTTCTGCCACTGGAACTGACAGATGTTATATTGTGACAAATATGGAAGCATATTTTGCTCAAAATCTGTTTGAAACAGGAGCAGAATTAATTTACTGTTTATGCTCGGAGCTGCATTCTTTAGTGATGGTGAGTGTGGATCGGTATGGTTATAACTTAGAACTTCATAGTAGTCACATTTTAATGAAACTCTCAACGTGCCATTATAGTGAATTTCGCGGGAAGCTAAGTGCCATTGGAATCTAATTTCAGATCGGAATTGTCTCATTGGCGTTAAAAGATTATGCTAATGTGGAGTACTACTGATGCTGTTGAAGTTTGAACTAGTACTAGCAGTACGTTGAGAAAAGGTCCTCGTATATTTCGGCCAAGACAAAAAGTTGAACTCTCGACATTTTCTCCCCTAGAAAAGTTTGCATTTATACCCTCAATTTCTTGCATTCTTAAAAGTTGTGCCCAAAATAATGATAAAGTTATATATATAATCATCTCATAGCAAAGCCAATAGTGTTTACAATAATTGGCCCATCTGATCAACCGTCGAATCAGCACCTCTGATGACTTTGATCCACTAGGGATCTAACTAAAATGACTTGATTCGAGTGATCCCTGATAGATTGAACATCAGATTTTGAATGAAACTCGTCAGATTGAACATCGGAGATCGAATGATACCCAATGAAGGTAAATCTGTCTGCGATGGGGGATCGTTGACCTAGTACATGCCCGACGGCGATCTGATACAAATTATGAACTCTGGTTGCTGCAAGTTTTTTTTGTTTATTTGCAATTTGATCCTAAGCTCTAGCGCTTTTATGAAAGAGCCTATTTTTTGAAAGACGATATTTTCATAAGTTATGAAAATACTAGGATTCAAGTGCAGTTTTAAGATAAATGGAAAATTCGCGGGTCCAAAACAATTAAAATATGGATTGAATTTGGGTTATTATGTATTTTGGTAAACTCACGTGCGTATATAATGTAAAACATAAACTTTCTTTCTTTTTCCCCAAATCCTCCATCATGGCATCACCTCAAATTTCACTAAATTTTATTGTTTTATTATTCAATGTCTATGTTTCAACCTAAAATTGTAACGTTTTATACTAATCAATTTCAAAAGATATTAGAAATTACAGACCAGAGAAGTAGAATCCCTAAAAAAAAGTTAACTGAAAACACAAATAAGTAACATGTACTTCTTTGTCCTTGCCAAATGGACCGATCCCCTTTTGGCACTCGCATTTAGGCATTGGGACCGAGAAGGAAAAAGTTGGGCTCATGTAGGGAAATTACAAAAGTATAATCAAGCATCTTCTTCATCCCTAATCAGCTTCAAGCATCTCTTTTCCATCCTAATCATGTCCTAAAACACTGCACCGCCTCCATTGAACAACCAACAACCACTGCCGTCGTTGAACAATCAACAACCATCAACGTAACTGCAACGACATAATTGTGCCTCCATCGTTGAGCATACGAGCATCATCAGGATTTAACAATAACACACATGAACACAACCCCAACATCAATGCACCCACTTTTGGATTTGGGAGAGAGAGTAGACGGAGATGGCATCTCAGAGCCAGCCGAAGAGGAACGGTCGCTATTGCGGTTGAAGGTAGGGCTTAAGGGAGTAGAGCAAGGTGAATGGTGGTGGCAAGATGCATTTGAAATGGGAGCTAGTGGTGGAGGAATTGAGGCGACCAGGAATGATGCAGCATTGCCGCCACATAGGGAGGGTTTCCGGGAGAGAGGAAATGAGAGAGGAACGAGGAGGAATAAATAGGCTGAAAAGGCTGATTTGGTGGTGTTTGTGAGGGACAGGGGGGTTGGTTTGGTGGTGGTGCGTGAGGAATGACGAGCTTATTAATCAGATTGTGTGTGAGAAACGGTGGTGTGTGAAAAACAGCGTGTGGAATGAAAAACAAGAGTGGGTTGTGTGATTAATTAGATTGGAAAGTAGACTAAACAAGGTAGGGTTTGGTTAGTGGGCTTATTAGGAAAACAATTGGCCCGAGTAAGGAAATATAAGTTTTAAATTTAAAGGTTTGATATGTAATTATAAAAGTATAATAAGGGTAAAATTGATATATTAAAGTACTCCCTTCCTCCCTGGGAAATATGTAGAGAGAGAAAATCTCTCTTCAGATTTTACCCATGTGAAAAGACCATATTGCCCTTCAACCTCCAATCTTCTTCCTCTCTCCAATCTTTCTCCTCCGCATGCACCTTCGTTCTCCCGCCTTTTGTCCTCCCACCTCCCGTCCTCTAGATTTGAACCTATTTTGTCCTCCCGCCTCCCAATCTCCCACCTCCACCACATCGGTGGTGGCATCAATGATGGGTCACGATGGTGGCGTCAATTATGGGTCACGCCAATGGCATCAATGGTGAGGTGGAGGCGAGGGGTGGCACTAGCGGATCCAAGGGGAGGAGGTGGAGCTAATGGGAGGCAGAGACGGGGGGAGGGGTGGTGGTGGATGCGGAAGGAAGGGTGGTGGCACGGAGGTAGAGGTAGAGGGAGGGACGGTGGAGGAGAAAAATGAGAGAGGAGAAGAGAGGGATTTTGGTGGAATGGGGTGAGGTTATGTTAAATTTAAATCTATAAGGGTAAACATGTCTTTTTGTATGTTAAATTTTACTTAAAGAGGAAAGTGTGCAGATTTGTCTGGAACAACCAAAAAATGAAATTGTGCAAATTCCCCTGAGACAGAGGGTGTACATCTTTTTGCCAAAAAGAGAATGAAAATAGAACTCTTCGGTTGGGACATACGAAAATGGAAAATAAGAACTTTTGGCTGGGACAGAGGGAGCATGTAACTTATACTCCCTCCGTCCCGCCAGTTTTGATCTATTTACTTTTTTGAAGTCAAATTTGGCAAACTTTGACCCTAAATATAAACTAATATATTTATGATAAAAATATCATGTGAGACATTGTTAGATTCATCTTAACATCTATTTTCTATGTATCAATTTTTATACGGAATTGTTATACGAGAAAAACTCCCATGAGACCGTTTCACCATAGCAAATGGTGAGACAAAATACCAGGCTGCAATAATAACAGTGGAGTTGAAAAAATAGGACCTGATTGTAAAATAGGAAAATATCCTAAAAATAGGGCAAAACCAGGTTATAACAAAAATGGGTCAAACCCAAATTTATCTCTCCTCCCAAATTACTATCAGATCTCTTTCCTCCCAAAAAACAAGGAATTTCTTCCTCCTCAAACTCAATCTGAATTCAAGCTAATAAACATTGGATTCAAGCTTTGCAATCAGTGGTCAAAGCTCTTCAAATTGGCGGTTCAAATTTGCGATCGAGCTCCGAAATCAAAATCTGAAAAAATATCGCTAATATGAAGAAATCACATTTTAGCTTCAAAATTGGTGAATTTTGCGATGGAAAGATCAAAGGAGAGTAGATTTGAAAGCTTCTACGATCTTTAAAGGTGAAATAATCGAGGTAATGTGTAATTTATGGTTGTAAATCTTAGTTTTATGGTTGAAATATCAATTATATGAAATTAACGGATGAAGTCTACGATGTAAGGTGTTGTTATAAACGATGGAAAACGAAGCAATTCAAGGCAATGAAGTTGTTTTGTATGAGGGAGAAAGCAACAAATATGTTCAACAAGTTTACATTCATGTTTGATTTTAATTGCGTAAATACAGTCAAACTCGTGAAGTAATTGCATGAACATATGAAGTAATGTTTTTATATTTTGAAATATTTTTTCCAGATTTGGAATTCAGTTATATGCATGTTGTGAAGAAAATGTAGGTGTTTTTAAATTTGTTGAAACGTATGAGGTAAAATGATGAACACTGGATGTAACAACATGGACACATGAAGTAACGCGATATTATTTTGATGGACAATTCCCCAAGGTATGAAATTTGGATATATGCAATTTTTTGGGAAAATGTAAGTGTTTTTTAATTTGTTGAAACGTATGAAGTAATATTATGAACACTGGATGTAACTGCATGAACACATGAAGTAACTCCAAGGTTTGAAATTTGGCGATAAGCAATTTGTTGGGAAACTGTAAGTTTTTTTAAATTTTCTAAAACGTATGAAATAATATGATGAACACATGAAGTAATGTGATATTATTCTGATGGACAACTCCCCAAAGTTTGAAATTTGGCTATATGGAATTTGTTAGGAAAATGTACGTGTTTGGACAAGGAAGGCAAGTTGAAGACAAGGATGGTGTATGATGAAATGAAGGGAGGAAGCAAAAGGGACTATGCAAAGGTAATTTGGGACAAAAACATTTTACCTAAGCATAGAATTTTCCTATGGATCCTATTGAAGGGAGGGCTGCCCACGGTTGATAGATTGCAAAATTTTGGGATTTTGAAGACACAACAAAGTTGTAGTTTATGTGATGAGGTGGATGAGACAGCAACCCATTTGTTTTTGGGTTGTACATACACTAAGGGGTTGATGAAAATTTTGAAGTTGAGGGATATGAGCAACATGAGGCAAGTAAAAAGATGCTTGTTGATGAAGGTAAGAAGAAGGCAAGACTTGATGTTGATGAAGCTTACTAGTGCCTTGTATTGAATATGGAATGAAAGGAACAAGAGGATCTTTTGCCAAGAAGATTTGAAGATGGAGACCTTGGCTGCCCAAGTTGAAGCTGAATGCAAATGGAGGAAAAACAAGAGATGGAAATTTTTTTTTGAATATGAGCCTAGATAGAATATTGAGTTAGTTGTTTGTTTGATTTTAAATAGCAAGTTTTGATAGGGTTTTTGCTTGTAAAAGGCTAGGAGTGATAGCCTAAAGAATCTTTTGGTTTGATTTGATCTATATACAAAACTTTCATAAAAAAACTACTGTTAGAATAAAGCAAGTTGATGATTAGACAAGATTTTATTCTTGATAACTAGGTTAGAGTTATATTTAGACTAGTCTACTTTGTACTCTATTTGTACTCCTCTTCATTAATGAAAATCATTATGGGAAATACAATATTTCATGGTATCATAGCAGACAAAACATGGTGTCGTAGTTGGTGAGGACGACATCATCGATGAGCCATGAGGGCTGGCAATCGAAGTGACAAGCCAAGTAGGAGGAGAAGCCACCATGGAAGAAGTAGGAATATCGGCTGATGTATCAGCGGGATCCAAAAAAGTAGAGACATCCAGAGAGAACGAAGATACTGAAGTAGAACCATCAGCATAAGAGAAAAAAGTATCATCAAACTGAGCATGTCTGGGGACATATATCTTTCCAGACGTAGGATTCAAACATCAATAACCCTTGTACTGAGAGTCGTACCCAAGAAAGATACAGGGAAAACTGCGAGGAGTGAGTTTGTGAACTGCATATGGACTAAGATAAGGGTACACACGACAACCAAAATACATGAAAGTTCGTGTATATGGAACCCAACCATTAACAACTTCAAATGGTGATCGTCCACCAAGAACCGGAATGGGCAACCGATTTATAGTATAAGCTGCAGCAGCAAAGGCGTGATGCCAGTGGGAGAGAGGAACATGAGAGTGATACAACATAGACAAGCCCATCTCAGTATTGTGGCGGTGCTTGCGCTCAGCCCGACTGTTTTGCTCAATAGTATACGGGCAAGAAATCTGATAATGAATGCATTTTATCTGAAAGTGAGAGCGTAAGTGACTATTTACGAACTCAGTTCCCCCATCACTCTGAAACACTTTAATGGTGAAAGATAACTGGTTCTCCACAAAAGCCTCAAGCTGGCGATAGACATCCCAAAATCAGATTTACGATGAAGTGTGTAAAACCACGAGAGTCAAGAATGATCATCAAGGAAAATGACATAGTAGGAGAAACCATCAGCAGATATAATAAGAAAGGGCCCCCATAAATCATCGTGAACTAGATCAAGTACCCTAGCATCACGTTTATCATTTGCCTGGAAAGATAAAAGTTTTCCTTTAGCCTTTTCACATGCATCATAAAGGGTAGGTTTTGGCAAAACCAATAATACAGATAAAGACCCAAAAGCACGCAAACTAGAAATAATGGAATGTGGAACATGACCAAGTCTAGCATGCCAAATTTCAAAAGACGCACGTGACTTATTTGATTCCACGGGAGACAACAAAGCAGATGCTCCATAATGTAAAATATAAAGTCCATTTTCACTATGATCGTGACCCAAAGTCTCCCCAGTGATTTTATGCCGAATAATAAATGAGCGATCATCAAAATAGACAATAACATTTAAATCTCGAGTTAATTTTCTACTCGAGAGAAAATTTTAAGTGATATCTGACACAATAAGCACATCATAAAGAAGTAGAAATTTATAAATCCAAGAATCACCAGCATGAGTAATACGGAGTTGAGAACCATTACCAACATAAATGCTGGAAGAACCATCATCAGGTGTCACATGATCAACAGTAGTGAGAAACATCGTGTGTTTTGTAGCGCCAGAATCTAAAATCCACTAGGATCCATAGTGGTTAAATTTGTAGATACCACCAAAATGTGCCATAATTTTAAGGATGCAAAGATGAGCTGAAAATTAAAAAAAATATGAGTTTGAAGGGTGCGTGCATCTGACGTGCTTAATGCTGACCCATGCGTGACAAGGGAAGCTGAAGCTGCTGGCCCACGCGTGAGAAGACACGCTAATGGATGACTCGGGCATAGAACAGACGCGCGGAAGGCTGGTTCGCATGTGGATCTGACACGCTGAGAAAGAACGCGCTTGACCTGAGAGCAACGACCTTCTTCTTCGCCGAAACCCGCTAGAGAATGAAGGACTTCTAGCCGGAGAATGAAGATGGCCGCTAGAACTCACCGGAGAGAGACAAACTTGAGAACGGCGGAGAAGAAAAATGCCGGTGGAACTAGGAACTGTTGAAGAATCGAGAACGAAACTGAGAACTTGCTGTTGAGATTGACCGATGTAGAAGGATGACCACTTCTAGGAACGATGTCACTGAAATAGGCGGAGAGGACAGCCTGGAGCCCCCGCCGGAGATGGAGAGTCATGGATGAAGAGCCCCACCGGAGATGACGCAACAGAGAAGATGAATAGCTCACCGGAGACGCCAGATGTCACCGAAAGTTGACCAGAAATTGGTGGTTTGAACAGCCAGAGAGAGAGAGAGAGGGGGGAAGGGGTGGTAGTTGAATTTTAAGAAAATTTTAGGCTTTTAGGTTGAGGATCAAAACTTGCTCTGATACTATGAAATAATGTATTTCCCGTGATGATACTTCTTTATTTGTTCTCTCGAGAGGGTCATTACTGTATCTACTTGTGTATGTTGATGATATCATTCTTATAGGCAACGACTCTACTCTTCTTTGTCAATTCATTGATCGGACACACAGAGAGTTTGCGATCACGGATCTTCGTGCTCTACATTACTTTCTTGGTCTTGAAGTTTTGTCTACCTCTTCAGAGTTACTTCTTGGCCAAGCAAAGTATGCTCGGGATATTTTGACTCGAGCTAGTATGTCTAATGCGGCACCTGTTTCTACGCCATTTATCGTCGGTTCTCATATTCACAGCTCTACTAGTCATCCATTCCAAGATCCTACACTTTATCGTTCCCTTGTTGGTGCCCTCCAGTATCTCATCATCACTCATCCGGATTTGGCTTTCTCGGTCAACATGGTGAGCCAGTATCTTCAGAATCCCAAAGATGATCATTTCACTGTAATAACACGAATTTTGTTGTATATTCGTGGCAACCTTCATTTTGGTCTTAACGTTTGTTCTGCCAATACTCCTGAGGTGTTAGGGTACTTCGATGCTGGCTGGACCTGCCGTCTGGAGACTCGACGGTTCACTTATGGATATGCGGTTTATCTTTGTTAAAATATGGTTTCTTGGAGTGCTAAGAAACAACACACTGTTTCTTGCTCCAACACTAAGTCTAAAAACACTGCTTCAGAGGTGGTTTGGTTCACTCATTGTTTCGTGATCTTAGGGTTCTGCTTTCTGGTGCTTCATTTCTATTATGCGACAACAACAGTGCTATCTTCTTGGCTCGGAATCCAGTGGTGCACAAGCAGGCAAAGCACATCGACATTGACTATCATTTTTTTTGTGAGTTGCTGACATCTAGTGTGCTACGCATTACTCATGTCCCGACTTCTCTTCAGATTGCGGACATCTTCACCAATGGGCTATCTTGTCCATTGTTTGAGTTCTTTAGGTCCAAGTTATGCATCAGCGAGCATCTGATGCTTCACTTAAAGGGGGTGTTAGAATAAAGCAAGTTGATGATTTGATACGATTTTAATCTTGATGACAAGGCTAGAGTTATATGTAGACTAGTCTACTTTGTACTCTATTTATACTCTTCTTCATTAAATCAAAATCATTACGAGAAATACATCCTTTCAACTACTATAATATTAAAAAAATAATTAAGTTTGAAAAACTCCCACCCCAAATGGCATTGCTCTGACAAAACTATTGAAATTGTAATATCCAACTAAACCATTAAATAACCGTACTAGATAGATAAACCATCAAACTAACATGCTTGTTTCTTTTCCTTATCCAACTGGCAAAGCCTCTTAATCTTTTTCCTTATCTTAAAGTTTGTGGATTCAATTCTTTCTACATTAATGTGGATTTGGATATTGAACGCAAGTGCATGTCTGGGTGTAAATATGTTTCTTCGAAGAACAACAAAACCTGCAACACCACCACACAAATTTTGTATGAGATGGAATAAATGCATCAGTTACTGATATTTTAAACACGGAGATAAAAATGGTTGCAAGGAAAAACTAGTATAATATATGACACTATGTGACCACATTAACACCAAAAGACCATAATCCTTCATCTGATAATGTGGTACAATATAGTCGCAAACTATCTATGCTCAAAACACTCCTAGATTGCCAACCAATTCTTCATCATTCAACCGTTTAAAAAATGGCATATTTTGGTGTTGCGGCCTCTTCATCAGCAAACTATTGGCATATTCGTCAATAATATTATATTCTATTCCAAAAACTAAGCTAATGATACAAAACGAAGAGCAAAAAATATGCTAAAAGTTACCTGTTTCAACTACATTGCCATCGGCAGAAACATCCTTATCAATTTCTGTTTCAAAAGGATAAACTAATAAACTAAACAGTCGGACTAACAACATATACATAAGAAGAAAGTACAATCACAATATTTGAAAAACTGAAAAACAGAAATACCATTAAAAAGCAATCACAAAAACACATGAATAAAGAACTGAAATGCCAAAAGTAAATAGATAAATCTAACTGTCTACACACATAATAAGAAGCAAAAAATATGAAACTATTCAGATTAACAAACCACAAAAATAACTAAACTAAGCACATAAACAAATTAACTAACTCAAATTCAACCATTTAATGAAACTGAACAGATACACCTTCCAAACGCACAATATTTGTTAACCATAAAACTACTGCATACAAAATATGTAAGAACGAAATCTGAATTTGAATGATAAACTCACCTTTCTAGGAGCTTTCTTGAGTTTTTCACACACAGCTTCCAATGCAGGTAAGAAGTCGTTCACTTGCACTTTCTACACAATGTTTTCTTGGCAAAAGGCATCATCATTTTTATCAAAAACCTGCACTCAATATGCCTTATATATGCTTTGCATAACGATACAAATACACCATATTCAGTTCATTGCGCTCAATATGCCTGCACTCAATATGCCTTGTATGCTATATGCCTTGTATGCTATATGCCTTGTATGCCTATAAAACTCAACTCAATATGCCTTATATGCCTTACAAATACACCATATGTTATGCACTCAATATGCCTTATAAACCTGCACTCAATATGCCTTATAAACCTGCACTCAATATGCCTTATAAACCTGCACTCAATATGCCTTATATGCCTAATCAAAAACCTGCACTCAATATGCTTTATATGCCTAATCGAAAACCTGCACTCAATATGCTTTATATGCCTTATCAAAAACCCGCACTCTATATGCTTTATATGCCTTATCAAAAACCCGGACTCAATTGCATCATCATATGGTTTTTTATATTACACAATGAACTGAAGCCGCGAATGCGTAGACCTGGAATAACATTCAATCAACAGTACTATTAGACTCAACCTAAATGAACACAAGACCTTTTAACCACAAAAAGGAGCCTGCATTTCCAAATGCATTCAGAGGCTTAAAAAAATGTAATTTTTTTTTAATACATCCAATGACAAAAAAACCATGAGAAATCAAAAGAAATACAAGAAAAAAATGTGTCTCAGTCCATAAACAAAAAGCTTACCTATTTACTAGTATCGGTGTCGAACTGGTAGAGAGTGACGTGGCTAGAGATCATCAGGATCTCCTCCACGCATCGGTCCCTCCTCTGCAGCACTGTGAGATTGAGCGCAATAAGCTGCAAGTACACCAAGCACAATAAGCTGCAAGTAAACTAGGTTCTAATCCGCGGAGAAAACTCAAAATTCTAAACACGCAGAGGTAAAATAACCCTAAACTAGGTCCTAATCCGTGAAAAACACACAAAGTCTACACGCACAGAGCTTAATAAACAAATTCTACACGAAAATCATCAATTAGAGCTATAAACGAGAAAATATAAGTAAAGGTACAAACCTAGGGTTTTAGAGCAGGGGAAAAGAAAAACTTAGTATAGCGGCAGGAGATCAGAACAGAGTGACAGATGATCGCAACGCGGCGGACAACCGGAGCGGAGGACGATCGGAGCGGAGGAGCGGGAAATGATCGGAACGCGACGGAGGATTGGCGCGGATGAGAGGCGGATGCTCAGAGCGGAGGGTGGTAGAAAATTGGGATGAAAAACTGAATGAATAATTATTCTCATATATATTATTGCAAGTAAGTTCTATAATTATTCAAATTTTAGAGAGGCCCCGGTCTCACCAACCATAAGTTTGGGTGAGATGGTCTCACCCAAATCTTTGTATTATTATATTTAGATAGAGATATTGAGGATCAAAGATGATCATTGAAAATCATAAAAATATAAATAGACTAAAATCGATGGGACAACGGGAATATATTTTACTAATAGTATGTGATGTTCTAACCAAAGGTTAAATGTTTCACTTGTAGTTCCTGCCAAGTATAAACTAATAACTTCATATTATTCTAATTAAACATGTCTTTCCATGTGGCTATAAAAAGATCGTCTTTCCATATTATTCTAATTAAACATGATCTTTCTATGACGGTCTTTTCAAGACTTTGTAATAACATAAAATTTTATTTTAAACCGACTAACTATTTGACATGAATATTTTATAATTAATACTACGTATAACTATTGAAATGATTTGATATTTGTATCCATCTATTGCAACGAAATTTTCATAAATTTAAAAATATTTAAAATACACAAACTCTTCTTTTAGACCGCCTAAATTTTAGGTCGGAAATTATTATACAATTATAAGATGTTTCTTTGGAATGAATTTTTTTAAAAAATATGCTAATAAATCTAGAAACACATTGTGCAAGTATTAAAATACTATATATATTACCAAAATATCCAAAATTTTTATTTTCATTTTTTTTCAGATCCCGGTCGAAAAACACTGAAAACCCACCTTGGTCGACGGTAATCGCCGGATCCGGATTTTTGCCATTCCACCTGATTTCCACCGCTTCCATCGGATCTGCCGCCTGAACAATCGAGTTTTGCCGTAATCTAGCAGCGACGTCGCGACTAAACCTCACCGGCGGAGCTAGGGCTTCAGTGCCGAAAATTCTTCTTCCGCCGCGAGAGACACTGCTGTGCAAAGCCACCGCTAAGCTTCCAAATCGAAGTACCTCTGGCGATTCAGATCCAGGTTGCCGACGATTCTTCTTCTTCCGCCGCTGTGGTTGCAGAGTCGCGGCAACTTCTGATTAGAGGCTTATCGACGGCGAGGAGCTCCATCTTTGTGTTTGCAGAATCGTTGTCGCCGGAGCTTCTTCTTCTTCTCCTCATGTCGCCGATCTTTGCACCTCTTACTTCTCCATTTTTTCGACGACAACTGTGAAAGAGTGACGATGGCAGCGGAGGATTGACGATCGGCGATGGCACTGTTGCGGTCTTCTTTCAGCCCGTCTAATTGTGGTCTTCTCTTTGGAATTGAGACCATGGTCTTCTTTAACAGTCTTAAAGTTTTAGTTTTGTTGGATCTGACCTCACATTAAGTTGACATGGACATGATCTTGTTCTTTGCTTACTGTTTCTTGCTATCTTATGTTTAGAAACATAGTTCAGATTGAGATGATGTGGCTATTTGAAATACGTGGTTTCAGTGAGCATATATGTTTATAACTCCGCCTCTAATTAGTATCTCCTTAGCTCATTAGCTCACTCTTTTTTATATCATTTTTGCTGCAGCATCGTGCTGGTTGCCTTGTTGGGTGCCCGAGGATCTTGCAGAACTGGCGCTTGTCAGCCATCTGGGTGTTGTTTTGATCAGTGGCGGAACCAGGAAAAAATGTGAGGGTAGACTGAAATTGCACTGTACTTAAAAAAAAAATTTGTATAACTAAAAAACAAATAATCGATTAACATAATATAATAAGATAAATACAATACAATAAGTCCTACAAATTCACTACTAAAAAAACTACATTCTAATGCTAGAAGCAGATTTAGGAAGTGGAGGCAATTTAATCCTACGAGGCTCCGAGCTTTGAAAACGTTGCATGATTGCTTCATTCTCAATCTTAACAAAAACCACTTTCTCAACATAAACCCTCATAACATCATTCAACCATTCATCTCCTATTCTATTACGTAGATCAGTCTTGATTTTTTTCATAGCAGAAAAAACTCGTTCAACTGAAGCAGTTGCAACGGGTAGAACTAATGCCAACTGAATAAGACGATATAGCAATGGAAAGACGACATGGCTACGTGGTTCAACCATATGCTGAAAAAAACGTCCTAGATCATTGATCACTGGCCAAGAAGCATTATTATGTCTCACATCACGAATGAAAGTGTTAAGTTCTTGCTCAAGTTGAAGACAATCAATTCGAGAGAAGTCATTCGGATATAGTTCACCAAGGCGAACCAACTTACCAACATCAAAGCTGGAAAATGAATCTCTCGGATCAAGGCATGCAATACAAGTGAGTAACTCCGAGCTTGCTTCAGAAAATCGATCATTCATTTCAACAATCATATTATCCACGGTCTAAAAAAAAAAGAAAAAAACATCAACAAGATAAAAAATACATGTAAAATAGTCTAAAAAAATATATTAAAGTATATAAATTTTAAAGTTTACCTGAAGAAAAATGTCAACGCGATAAAAGTCACCATTGGTTTCCATCTGTCCACGACGTCTAGAACGGTGACGAATTTTCCGTTGATCTTCCATCTGGCATACTGTGATCTCATGTTTCTTACAAAAGGTCTCGACTTTATTCAACAATACCTCAAAACCCCCAGCTCTAAATTCTGTCAGTTCAAGCTTCATTGTCTTCATCAAATGCATGGCTTGTACAATATTTTGATCTCTTTGTTGCAAGGCAAGAGACAACTGACTTGTAACTCCCAACAAATGTTTCATCAAAAACATACAAAATACAAATTCATAGCTCTCCATTCTATCCATCAAACCCTTTGCTTTAGAGGCATTTTCAGCTGAATTGTCATACTCACATATATTAAGAAGCACTTGATCAATGGAAGACCACATAACCTCGAAACGAAGAATAGTAGTGTAGTGTGATCCCCAACGGGTATCACCAGGCCGTCTCAAACTCATTTCCTGATTTTTGCCTCTTCCACTAACATTATCTCCTTTTTCCAGTGCCTCCGCAAGTCTATCATGTTCTAAACGATTAAGCATATCTTTTCTAACACAAGAACCCCCAACTAGATTCACGATGTCAACAAGATACGAAAAAAATTCACACACTGATAGAGTACTATTTGCAACACTAACAACAACCAATTGAAGTTGGTGAGAAAAGCAATGGATGTACCTTGCCGAAGAGTTTTCTTTCAACATCAAAGCTTTCAACCCATTAAACTCTCCTCGCATGTTTGAAGCCCCATCATATCCTTGCCCCCTACACCTTGACAACGACAATTTCTTATTTCCAATAAGTGTCTTGAGAGCAAGAAACAAAGTGGTAGACTTAGTATCATTCACCTGCACAAGACTAAGAAAACGCTCAAGAACACATCCTTGTTTGTTGACATATCGCAAAACAACTCCCATTTGCTCTTTTATTGAACAATCTCTAGCCTCATCAACAAGAATAGAAAATACACCATCTCCAATGTCATCAATGATAGCATCACTTACCTCTTCGGCACAAGCATGTGAGAGTTGTTTTTGAATTAAGGGGGATGTCAACTTGTTATTTCCTGGAGCGTCATGCATTGCCTTAGCAATATCCTCACTTCGATCGCAATACCAATCAACCAATTCAAGAAAATTACCTTTGTTGAGAGAATCAATACTCTCGTCATGACCACGGAAAGCCAAACCTTGCTTTAACAAAAATCTTATCACATTCAAAATCCCACTCAAACGGATGCGGTATGCCTCTTCTACTTCACGCCCATGAACCTCCAAAAAATGTGGGATTCTTTGGTTTGGATTACTAAAGTCCGACAATTTCCCAACGGCAATATGATGCTTACCATTCACATGTTTTTTATGCTTCCTAAAAGAGTTTAGGGCATTCTTCCAAGTTTTCACCCCATCAACACTATAGTCATCATTACTTGTGGGATCCTTAAAAAGATAGCAAGGAAAAAATATGCGGCATCATTTGACACACTATACTCCAACCAAGGAAACATATCAAACCAATTCTTTTGAAACTTTCTATATTCGCTTGAATAAAATGTTTTGGGAAAATTATGGTTCCTAGGTTGACAAGGCCCTCTTTTCACATATTCACACCTCACATTATCTATAATGGAAGCATCATACTCATTTATAGGTTTTCTTAAGGCGGGATCACTTATAACATCATTGGCACAAAATTGTAAACGAGATTGCTTACTACCACTACCACCCTCCTCATTATGCTTATCTTGGGTACCTTCATCACATTCAAGAGCTCTCTTCTTCAAAGGTGGAAATCCTATACTCCGTTGCACTAAATTCTTCATAACCTATCAAACACCAAATTCAACTCATTATAAAATCTACAAGAGTATATGAATATTACAACATGAATACATGATAAAGCCTAAATTATTAATAAATCAAATCAACATGAATACATGATAAACCCTAAATTATTAATTCACAAAATCCCACAAATCACAATTCAAACGAAAATCACAATGAATTGAATAAAAACGAAATTCTCACAATCACAAATTCACAATGAATTTAAATAACCTCACAAATCACAATTCAAACGAAAATTACAATGAATTTAAATAACCTCACAATCACAATTCACAAATTCGTCAAAATCCCACAAATCACAATTCAAACGAAAATTAAAATGAATTGAATAAAAATAATATTGCATAACTAAAATCAAAATTGAAAAGGAATTGAAGTATTGAACTAGAAGGAATTAAATTCATGTTTTGAATCTTTCAATTTTAGTTCAAGAGTTTGAATTAAATTGAAATTGAAATTTGAATTTTTAAATACCTAAATGGTGGTGGATCTTGGCGGTGCCGGTGGCGCCGTGCCGGTGGTGGCGGACTGGCGGTGGCACCGTGGCGGATTGGCGGTGGTGGGTGGCGGACGACTGGCGGCGCCGCGGCGGTGTGACAGAGGAGCCGAGAGCGAGAGGGAGTCAAGGGACGGACGGCAGAGGGCCGAGAGGCTGAAGATGAAGAAGAGAGCCAGGGGCGGCCGGGCGGGTTTTTCATTTTTGGGTCATGGGCCCATGGCCTCTTCCTCTTGGGCTGAAATAATTGTTTGGGTTTTGAGTCTTTTGACTTTTGTTTTTTTTAACCCCACAGATTTAATCGTTAAAAAAAACCCTTAGTCAAACGACGTCGTTTGATGTCGTGTTTGGGAAAAAAACAGAAGCAGCAGGCTTCTTCCTCAGTTCCTCCGGTGAACGGGCAGCGCGCCTACGCCGCCGTAGGCGGAAATCCTCGATCCGTCGGCCGGGAACAGTAACTTCCGCCTGGCCGACGGATCTCGGGGCAGGCGTGCGCCTGCCCCCGCCTTCACGTAGTTCCGCCTCTGGTTTTGATTATGACATACTACAATGAAGGGATGGAGGACTTGTGATATTGAGTAACATCCTTACTATTTGCTTGGTGATTTGTGGGAGGCTTTTGGGGAGTGGAACGGTTATAATAACAGTTGGAATCATTGATCTTAGAGGTGGATTTGTGCAGATGGCGTATGCTGTTTCAAAGCCATCCAATATTTTTTTAAGCAACTGCAATTAACTGCAATATGTAGCAGCTATTTTTTTTAAACAGCTGCAATATTTAGCAGATATTTTTTAAAAATAGCCTCCACGTTATGTGTACAAGTTGTTAATACAATAGCTGCTACGTTAATTAACATTTCACCAGCACTTAGGCACCTAACTTGGCAAATCAAAAAATAGCTACTACATGGGAAAAAAATAGATGTTACGCAAAGCAGCGGTAGCTGCAAAAAAAATAGATGCTTCGTGTAGAAGCTATTACTTAATAGCTGCTACGTTAGATTAATGTTTCACCGGTCACTTAGGCACCCAAGTTGGCAAATCGAAAAATAGTTGTTACGGGGCCAAAAATATAGCTACTGGGGGAGGGGGGGGTTCCAGTAGTGTTTGTAGTTTTTGGGTGATGTAGGTTGATATTTGTAGTTTTAAAAAAAACATTTGTAGGTGTTTTATTATTTTCAAAGTGAATAATTTATACTCTTGAGATACCGTAGTTTTTTGTTGATGTTTTTTATTTTTTCACTCATGTTGATTTTTTCATTTTCTATGTGAGTTTTAGGTGATAGGGGTTGATGTTTGTAGCTTTTTTGGTGATATGACTGATGTTTTGTATGCTTTTTCCCTTATGTTGACGTTTTTCATTTTATGGGTGAAGTTTAGATGATAATTGATGTGTCCATTTTATGTGCATAATTTAGTACTTTTTGGAATCACTTTTGTGCTCTTTTGTTATCAAGAGCTTTTGTTTTACCTTGAAATTCTCTTAGGAGAGGTAAGAGCGATTTTATGCTCTTTTACCTTTTCTAAGTGGATTTTGCGTGACAAAGGAAGAACATGGAGACTTGAAGACCAAAGGCTGTTGAAGATCACCTTTTGAAGACTTTGAAGACTTGCTTCAAAGATTTGAAGACTTGAAGAATGAGGAAATTATTGTGAAGAATAGTGCTTGCTACAAGAAGAAAAAATGAAGATAATGTTCTGTTATGGCGCCCGTTGCGAGTCGCGATGAACACGTCGCAATTCGCGACGCACGGGTGGCCAGAACTCAACCTTATCCATTTGTACTATAAATAGCATTCTTTTTCCTCTCTTTCATAACTTCTTCTTCCAGCCAATTTTGGTACTATTCTAACCCTAGTTTTCCACCATTTTCATCTTTTATTTCTCTTGTTTTATGTTTGGTTTGTTAGCATTAATTAGTATGAACTCTAGTAGCTAAATCTAGTTCTTGGAAGCAATTGACCAAGGCTTCCAAGTCCATGTCTTAAGAATAATTTGTAGCCTATTTAATACTCTTACTATTATGCATTTATGGAGCATTTAATGTGTTTGTTAATGTCATTAATGTTCTTGAAAGCTTGAGTATATAAAGTACTTGTATGATATGCTTGTTAGGGTTTGGGGAAATGGGTTGATTTCTCATGTTCTTGATTATGAAATCCAAGAGTATGATTTAGAGCTTTTGATTGTGTTGATGCATTGATAATTGCTAGATAAATATGATAATGTTGAACTCTTTGTCATATTTGTTGCTTGTAGCAAGAGAGAAATCTATGAACGTTGAACGTTCTTGACTTCTTGTGTAAATGCATAAATTGGTTAAATGCTTAGACATGGTGTAGTGTTTATAAGTGTTGTCAAGCTTGTTGATTCTTCGTATTTAACGCCATCAATGGGATACTTTGCATATTTAACTTGCTTGATTAGTTAACTTGTCTTTCAATTCATAATTTAGGACCAAAACCAACCAACCCTCCCCCCCATTTACATGCTTATATTTAATTATTTATATATATATGCTTATATCTAATATGTTTTCTCCTATATATGTTTAAACACTTGGAAAAATCTCTCTTCTTGTGGACGACCCCAAATTGTCATTATCTACTTAGTTGTAGATAGGAATCATTAGGGCTTAAAAATATAACTTTGAGAGGTACGACGACAACCTCCCAAATTTTGGCACCCCTTCCAAGGAAGAGGCATTTATTTTTAACTGTTTGGGCATATTATTGTGACTATGTGCTATTTGTAAATATTTGTTAGTTTGCTTTTGTTTTGATTTCTTAGTTGACTTGCCATTTTTGCTTGGCTTGGAGACATATTTTTTGAGTTCTTGGTGTATGGTTCATACACGATCCTCTTCACAAGAACCCCTACACTACAACCCCGAGTTAGAGTTGAATTTGAGACGGGTTAGGAGGATTTGTTTGGAATGTGTGAATAACATCCCTCCTAGTGACCATTTTGTGGATACTTCTGCTCCTATGGAGCATCAACATGAGCATAAATATGAGCATCTAGGAGGAGGGCCTCAACATCCTCCTCTCCAAGAAAGGGAGATTCTTTAGGGCAAGCCTTGTTGGGAGACATTATGGCTCCCAACCTTGATCAACAATCGATGTGCATTGAGTATCTTTTGGTTGGACCAAATGGGCACTTTGAGCTCAAGACCGGGTTTATAAACATAGTACCTATCTTCCTTGGTAGGCAAGGGGAGGATACCAACAAGCATCTCATTGAGTTCCAATTTTTGTGTGGTGGTACAGTCCCCCACAGAGTAGATGAAGACTTTTACAAGTTGAAGGCATTCTCATTCACATTGATGGATGGTGCAAGAGATTGGCTCCACTACCTACCACCGAAAAGCATCAAAAGTTGACTTGACATGAAGACAAAATTTCTAGCCAAGTACTTCCTGGCCTTGAAATCCGCCGCTTTGAAGAAGGAAATAAGTAACATCCTCCAATGGCATGAAGAGTTTCTTTTCAAATATTGGGAGAGGTTCAAGAAACTTCTCGTGAGTTGCCCTTACCATAGCTATTCGAAGGGAGATTTGGTCTACTATTTCTACAATGATCTTCTTGATAAGGATAAAAGATTCTTGTGGTGGTACCCTTGGGAATAAGACTTCATCGGAGGCTATGCAATTATATGAGGAGCTAGCGAAGGAGTCAAGGAACTTTAGCTCGTGGGCCGATTTGAGAAGGAGAAACCCAATGCCCATAAGTGACCTTTCCAATAGTGGAAAGCTTGAGGACCAAGTCTCAGCCCTTGCTTCTATGATGAAATCATTGATGACCAAGCCCGGAAATGTGCCACATGTTAAATCGTGTGAAATTTGTTATTCGGCACATCCTACGGATGTTTCCCCTACTTTTCAAGATGATTATGTCGAGGAGGTGAGTGTCATGAGGTATCAAGATGGGAACGACTATCAAGGCAACCAAAACTATCAAGGAAACAAGGGTGCGGAAGGATTTCAAAGAAATCAAGGGTACCAAGAATGCCAATGCTACCAAAACCGGCCTTACAATGCGGGAAATATCCAGCATGGAAATTCCTCAAGGAGGCCAAAATGCTCAACAATATCGGCCACCTCAACAATAATTCCAAAGGCTTCAAGACAAGCCCTGGGACCAAGGGGAGAGGTCAGGTTTGACAAAGATGAGGTGATGCAAGTCATTCACCGATTGAGCATGTGCGCGGAGAAAGCAGAAAAATTCCAAGATGAGGCCAAGGCAAGCATCAATAACTTAGAAACTCAAGTTAGCCAAATAGCTCAAGTGGTGAATCGGATGGAGGCCTGGGAAAAGGGAAAATTACCCTCACAACCAGAGATCAACCCTCGACAAAATGCAAGTGCGCTTTGAGAAATGGTAGAGAGGTTGGCACTTCCCCGGGTGATGAAATTATTGAAGAAGAGCCTAGAAGGGTTAAGGTGTTTGAGAAAGAGGTTGAAAAAGAGGCCGAGAATTTGGCCAAGGAAAAAAGCAAGGAAGGGGGAGGAGAAGGATGATGAGGTTATTGTTGAGAAGTCAACCTCCATTCCGGAACCTTCATCCCTTCCTCACAAAAAGGGGGAAAATGGTGGAGATTCCTCCATATGTACCGGAACCACCGTTTCTGAAAGCTTTGAAAGATAAGAGGAGGAATGAGGACAACAAGGACATCTATGAATTCTTTCATAGATGTGAGGTAAATATTCCACTCTTGAATGACATTGAACAAATTTCTAGAGATGCTAAATTTCTTAAGGAATTATGTGTTGTGAATAGAAAACAAAGAGCCAAGAATAAATTGAAAAATGGGAATAATGAGCATGTTTCCACCTTGTGTCAAAAAGAGCTACCCCCTAAGTGTAACGATCCTGGCATGTTCACAATTCCTTGCATAATAGGATATACACATTTTGAAAAAGCCATGCTTGATCTAGGTGCATCGATAAATGTGATTCCTTACTCTTTGTAGGAAAGCCTCAACTTGGGTACTTTGCACAAAACCAGGGTGGTAATCCAATTGGCCAATCATTCTAGTGCACACCCTAAGGGTATTTTCGAGGACGTGTTGGTTATGGTGGATTCCTTGGATTTTCCCACAGATTTTTATGTCCTTGACATGGAGCATGATAAACATGCCGCCCCAATTTTATTGGGGATGACATTTTTTAAAACTTCTAGGAAAATGATTGATGTGCATAAGGGTACCCCCACTATGGAATTTGAAGGAATAAAAGTAGAGTTTAACATAAATGACTCTATGAAGTATCCTAATGAAGAATATGCTTGCCATGTCTTAGATGTTATTGAAGATGATGTTGTGCAAGATGTTTTTGAGCTAAGTGGTAATGATTCCTTGTTAGTTGCTTTGCAATGTGATAATGATTATGCATACAATGTATATTCTATGAGCACTAACTTGAAGAAAAGCTTTTAGGACTTGAACTTGCTTGAAGAGATGAAACAAAGCCTCTCAAACCCTCCTCTTCTACTCTTAGAGGAACCCAAGGAACCAGAATTCCTTCCATCACTTGTGAAGGCTCTGGTGATAGAGCTTAAGCATTTTCCAAGTGACCTCATGTATGCATTTCTTGGGGAATGGAAGACACTCCCGGATATTATTTCAAGCAAACTCACCCAAGAACAAGAAGAAAAGTTGATGGTGGTGTTACGGAGAATAAGGAAGCAATTGGATGGACTATTGCCAACACCAAAGGCATAAGTCTATCCACTTGCACACATAGAATTTTATTGGAGGAAGATGCGAGACCCGTGCGACAACCCCAAAGTCGGTTGAACCCACCTATGATGGAGGTGGTAAAGGCGGAGATCCTCAAGTTGCTCCAAGCGGATATGATCTATCCAATATCTGATAGTAAGTGGGTGAGGCCAACTCAAGTGGTACCCAAGAAGAGTGGGGTGAGGGTAGTCAAGAATGAGAAGGGTGAAATGGTGCCCACTCGAGTCCATATGGGTTGCACGTTTGCATTGACTACCGGAGGCTAAATGTGGAGACCTAGAAAGATCACTTCCTGTTGCCATTCATTGATCAAATGCTCGAGAGGTTAGCAAGCCACCCCTTCTATTGCTTTTTAGATGGGTACTCGAGGTATTTTTCAAGTAGTTATTGCCTCGAAAGACCAAGAAAAAACTACTTTCACGTGCCCCTTTGGTACGTTTGCTTGCCGTCGTATGTCTTTTGGGCTGTGTAATGCCCCGCTACTTTCCAAAGGTGTATGGTTTCTTAGAATTTATTGAAAACTTTGTTGAGGTATTCATGGATGATTTCACTGTTCATGGTAATTCTTTTGACAACTGTTTAGCAAATTTGGCACAAGTTCTTAAATGTTGCATTGATACTAATCTTGCGTTAAATTATGAGAAGTGTCATTTTATGGTAGAGCAAGGCATTGTCTTAGGTCATGTTGTCTCTTCTAAGGGTATTGAGGTTGACAAGGCAAAGATAGACATGATTCAAACTTTTCCTTATCCTAATGATGTGCATGAGTGTGCTCTTTTCTTGGCCATGCGGGATTTTACCACTGGTTCATCAAAGACTTTTCAAAGATAGCATCTCCTTTGTGCAAGTTGTTGCAAAAGGAAGTGGAATTTGTGATGGGTGAGGGTTGTAAAGGGGGCCTTCGATACATTGAAGGAAAGGTTAGTCTCGGCCCCTATCATACAACCCCTGGATTAGTCTTTGCCTTTTGAGATCATGTGTGATGTTAGCGATTAAGGTGTTGGAGTGGTGCTTGGTCAAAGGGTGGGAAGAGCACCTCACACCATCTACTATGCATCCATGTCTCTCAATATGGCTCAAAGGAACTACCCCACCACAGAAAAGGAGTTGCTAGCGGTGGTATTTTATTTGGAAAATTTTTTATCTTACTTCATTGGTACAAAAGTTATTGTGTACACTGACCATGCATCGCTTTGTCATTTAATGATGAAGAAAGAGGTCAAGCAAAGATTGATAAGGTGGATTTTGCTTTTGAGCACATTTGAGTTGGAGGTGTGAGACAAGAAGGGCATGGAGAACCTTGTAGCCAATCATTTGAGCCGGTTGACTCCATGCCAAGATATTGAGGTAAATTCCTCAGTGAAGGAGCAACTGTGGGAGGAGTTCCTCGATGAACAGTTCATAATTAGGGACCTCCAATGGTGGTATGCCGACATTGTAAATTTTCTTGTCACCAGTAAATTCCCTCCTCATTTTTCTAAGGCCCAAAAGGATAAATTGAAGAGTGATGCTAAATATTATGTGTGGTATGATCCATTTTTGTGGAGACATTGTGTGGATCAAGTTGTTAGGAGATGTATCCCCGATAATGAAGTACACTCAATTCTTGAATTTTGCCATTCTCATGCGTGTGATGGTCATTTTGGAGCAAAGAGAACCACTAGGAAAGTCTTAGAAGTGGATTTTATTGGCCTACATTGAATAAGCATGCATATACTTTTTGTAAATCTTTTGATGAATGTAAAAGAGTAGGAAATATCTCCTCTAGGAATGAAATGCCCCAAAGACCTATTTTGTATTGTGAAATCATTGATTTTTGGGGTATTGACTTTATGGGACCTTTCCCTAATTCTTGTGGTTTTACATATATTCTTCTTGTCGTTGATTATGTGTCGAAGTGGGTTAGAGCAAAACCCACTAGGACTGGAAATTCTAAAGTGGTTTAAGGATTCCTGAAAGATAACATCTTCTCTAGGTTTGGGGTACCCCAGGCCTTGATTAGTGACTGTGGCACCCACTTTTACAACTGGACCATAGAGGCACTCTTGAAGAAATATGGGGTCACTCATAAGACATCCACGGCCTATCACCCACAAACCAATGGGCAAGCCAAAGTTTCCAATGGGGAAATCAAGTTCATCCTTAAAAAATGGTCAACCCTAACCGGAAGGTTTGGAGTTCTTGGTTGAACGATGCCTTGTTGGCGTATATGACAGCTTACAAAACACCGATCGGTATGTCACCACACCGGTTAGTGTTTGGTAAGCCATGTCACTTACCGATGGAAATTCAACACAAGGCTTACTAGGCAGTCAAAGAATTCAACCTTGATATAGATGAACTAGATGAGATCCGGAGGGAGTCCTATGAGAACGTTGAAATCTATAAGGAGAAGACAAAGGTGTGGCATGACAAGATGATCATTAGGAAGGAATTTCACGTAGGTCAAAAGGTCCTCCTATTTCAATCCCGCCTTTGCCTATTTCCCGGTAAGTTGAAGTCTCGATGGATTAGTCCTTTTGAGGGGGTGAAGGTATTCCCACACGGTGTGGTGGAAATCCTAGATCAAGCTAAGTCTGATACATTCAAAGTTAATGGACAACGTTTGAAACCTTACCACGAGAATTCTGTGCTGGAAAAAGGAGAGGATGTTGATCTCCTTTATCCGATTTGTGAGTAAGCTCCAAGAAGGGGAGTGAGTCATGCCGATGACATTAAATATATTTGGTTTTTATCATCTGGATCATCATTCGTGGCTTTCCATTAATGTTGTTTGGTTTTGAGTTTTTGTCGTTAGTTTCATTATTTTACTTTGTGCTTTTCATGGTTTGTTTTTACATGATTTTGTAGCAATTTGAACCCAAGGCATTAGATGGATGAAGGGAGAAATACTTGGAGTCAAGAAGGAAAAGCTTGGACAAGGGATGAGATCGAAAATTTTCTACGTACCAGGTAGGTTGCCCGTCGCGAGTCGCGATCACCTTATCGCGAATCGTGGCCACCTCGTTGCGAGTCACGACGGGATCAAAAATTTTTGTCAATTTTAGAGCTCTTAGGCTCCACTTTTACGAGCCACGATGGCTGCATCGTGAGTCGTAACATTTTGGTTGCGATCGCGACCAAGTCAGAAAGATTTTGCTAAAATATGAACTCTCAGGTCCACTTTTCGTGACTCGCGACAGTTCCATCGCGAGTCGCGATAGACCATCGTGAGCCTTGAAAGATTGGTTGAGAGTCGAGATGCAAGCTTTGATCGGAGGTACCTGTTGACCTACTCATCGTGAGTCGTGATGGGCGTACAGACCTGTTTTAAAATCGAGTAGAACCCCATCAAACCGTAAAAGTTCCACCTTCTTCCCTTCATCTCCTCCACCGCTCCGCCGATTTCCACCTTTCTCCGGCCACCAATCACTGGTGCTCCACCCTAAATCAACCCTACACCACTCCCTAATCCATCATACCCAATTTCTACCCACAAATTGGCCTAGTTCGTCTAAGAACATAAAACCCTAGAATTTAGGGGGTTTTGTGATTTTTAGCAATCCAGTTTTCAATTGTTTGTGAGCTTAGTTCCTTATTCATCCTAAGCATCTAAGTGATACATTCCCTCACTTCTTGAGCATGAATTGTGATTATGTTGTATAATCTATTTTATTGGATATTGTGTGGATTACGTGTGATGCCTTAGGGGTTTAGATTGTTGGAACATTGTAGATTCTTGTGAATATATTGTGCTTGTGATTTGGTTTGATGGAGATCTTGTGAATATATTGTACTTATGATTTGGTTGGATGTGGGATAACATTATGCTCATTTTGATGGTGTTGATTTGCTCATGTTGATGTTGTACTTGCATTGTGTTTACATTGTTGCTTTGGTTGAGAATTTGGTTGTGGCTTGTACTAGAGATTTGGCATATTGGATTGATTAAACATAGTTGATATTTGTATGCAATATTATCATGCTTAAGGTAGTTTAGCCATAGCACTTGAATGTTAACGTTATGAACGTACAAATGGTAGCTAAACTAGCTAGGGATGACTGTGATTATAGAATATAACATATTGGATGTTTGACTATGTGACAATCTAATAGACTTGAAATTATGGGCATGTTGAATGTGACATAGATTCTACATGCAATTATGGTTTGGACTTGAACTAGTGGCTTGGATTTGATTTGATTTGTAATGTTGGCAACACTAGTTTGAGATTGAGTGTATGTATATTCTTGTGCATTTGACTTGTTTATTGTGGTTGTCAGATATGGACCATACCAAGAGACCTAGGGCTTCTCCACGGGGTGGGCGCACCGCTGCCCCACCTTCACCCCCGCTGTCGACTCCGGAGTCGAGCCCTGTACCAACTCCTCCTGATAGGTACATGGGTTTGACCCGGATCACCGGGCCCTATGCGGAGAGGTGGGATGCCTTGGTCAACTGCCAGCTCAAGGAGATAAGTTTTGTTGACGTGCCCACACTGGACGCTCTTGGGCTAACCCAGCCAGTCTGATGCTTCCTCGCCAAAGGGGGGTTAGAGGGTTTCATGGGCAAGAGTGCCCCCTCCTACCGGCAATACACACTGGAGTTCCTATCCATGGTCAGGATATGTAGCATGAGGGATGATCAACCATGCGAGAGGTTCATCACTTTCCACTTAGATGATATGCCCCGAGAGATGACCGTCTCATAGGTTGAGGAATCCTTTGGATGGGACACAGTTGAGATCCGAGTGAGGCTGGACCCACAGGACAGGACCAAATAATTGAGGACAGTATGCATTTTTAGAGTGTCATCAACATGAGTGCAAAGAACTCCCACAACAAGATCAATGTCATCTTCCATCCCGCACTCCGTTATATGCATAAATTTTTGGTCGGCACAGTGCTTTTCTCGGTGGAGCCGACGAATGTGTTGGACAACGACATTCACTTCTTATGGCACTTGATGAGTGAGGGGTTAGGATACGGGTTATGGGCCGAGCTATGTATGAAGAGGGTCGTAGAGGTGGCTGGGAAGTCAAAGGGAAAGATTAGGGTTGGAGGCATGATCAGTCTCTTAGCGGAGTACCTATGATTAGTCCCACCGGCTAATTTTTTGCGCTTGGGAAGGCACACTTCCTACCTCATCACTGCAGAGAAGGTGCGATTTGAGATACTTGGCACCACGCGGACCACGAGGGTGTTTCATTGGTTATATGGGCCAGGAAGGTCACATTCATGGCACTTCGTCAGCCCAACAAGACGAAGTTGGAGTTTGATACACCCTTGGCGGACTTGGCGATTCCACCCGACTCCTCATGCAGAGAGGAATTTCAGTGCGAGCTCAATGACCTTGGTCTAGCCCTTATTCTGCGTGATGATAGTAGCTTGCATTTCATTAAGCGACAGCATCAGCACTCTCCATAGCCTTTACCAGAGACCGAGCCTATGCAGGTGGATTATGTGTCACCTCACTACTCTCAGCCTCCGCCTGACTTCTATGAGCGTATGATGCAGACTATGCAGGATGGATTCTGCTGCCAGGACAACATGATATTGGAGCATAATGTTTTTATCTCCCAGAGCTTGATCGACATGGATGAGGAGATTGACCATCTGTCAGCTCGTATTCATGAGATGCAGTCTCAGGCAGGCGGTGCCTTAGGCCTTGACCATGGAGTAGAGAGGCGTAGAGCTAGGAGGCAGAGGAACACGGATTGGCTGGCTCGATATCAGTAGCATTATTTTGGTAGTGGTCATTCTTCCTCACAACAGTGATTGCGAGCATTATATTCTTACCCTTTCCATACTTCGCTTTGTATGCTTTTGCCCTATTTTGTCTACATTGAGGGCAATGTAGCATTTTAAGTGTGGGGAGGGGTATATACTGATTTCACTGCTTGGCTTAGGGATGTTTTTCTAGACTCCCTACTTTTGGGATATTTTTTTTTGCTTTGTTTTGGATATTTTCCCCCTTTGTGTTGGGGATGCTTTCCTTTTGATGCACTTGGATGATGTTAGCTTTGATATTTTTCTTAGCCTTAACATTTGGAAAGCACTTTGCTACTTTTTGATTGGCAAAACATGGAAAATTTGAAAAAAATATATAAATGAATAAGAAAATAAATAAATAAAAAGAATCCCACTAAGTTGTAAACCCGAGAGGTCATCTTAGGCAACATTGGGGCCCAGATAGGTCAAAAATACGAAAGGGCGACCTAGGTAAAAATGAGCGGCTAAATGTGCGGAAAAATGTGAGATGTGAGCCGAAGGACCATAATGTGTGGCCAGGATAAAACCCCGAAAGGGCTCCTAGAAAAAATGAGGGAAAGAGAGAAAAAGAAAAAAATGTTATGTGTTAACTCATTTACCAGCGTTGGAGTCATAAGGTTGTGGTAACTATATGGATGGATTGGGTAGCTTGATATCTTGAGACCACTTGAGATTGGGAAATTTAGCGGGGAAAACAATGTAAGTTGTGAAATTCTTGATTGTTGATATACTTCATTTTTAGAATGATATATTGGTATAAAGTGGAGTATGTGTTTGAAATTTATGCATGCTTTTAGCTTCACCTTGTACCATTGGATTTGAGATTGTCAATTCGAGATTTAGAGATGTTTTAGGGATATTAATGAATTGATAGATTGATATGGTTTGGGTAGACTTAGGAATGGGGATTGTGGAAAACTTTTAGTTTGATCTTAACGTTGGGATGTGTGATATTTAGAGTTTTGTGAGGTATTGACTTGGGGGAATAGTAGTTAGGGTGTGGATACGTCAATTCCTATGTGTGCTTGGATCTTTTCTTACTCGAGGGAGAGTGATGGTTTAAGTGCGGGAAGGTTTGATGTGTCCATTTTATGTGCATAATTTAGTACTTTTTGGGATCACTGTTGTGCTCTTTTGTTATCAAGAGCTTGTGTCTTACCTTGGAATTCTCTTAGGAGAGAGGTAAGAGCGACTTTACGTTCTTTTACCTTTTCTAAGTGGATTTTGCATGACAAAGGTTGAACATGGAGACTTGAAGACCGGTGGCTGTTAAAGATCACCTTTTGAAGACATTGAAGACTTGCTTAAAAGATTTGAAGACTTGAAGAATGAGATAAATTATTGTGAAGAAGAGTGCTTGCTACAAGAAGAAGAAAAGAAGACGAGGATCTGTTCTGGCACCCGTCGCGAGTCACGATGCACGAGTGGCCAGAACACAACCTTATCCCTTTGTACTATAAATAACATTCTCTTTCCTCTCTTTCCTCTCTTTTTCTTCCAGCCGATTTTGGTACTATTCCAACCATAGTTTTCCACCATTTTCATCTTTGGTTTCTCTTGTTTTATGTTTGGTTTGTTAGCATTAATTAGTATGAACTTTAGTAGCTAAATCTAGTTCTTGGAAGCAATTGACTAAGGCTTCCAAGTCCATGTCTTAAGAACAATTTGTAGCCTAGTTAATACTCTTATTATTATGCATTTATGGAGCATTGAATGTGTTTGTTAAAGTCATTAATGTTCTTGAAAGGTTGAGTATATAAAGTACTTGTATGATATGCTTGTTATGGTTTGGGGAAATTGGTTGATTTCCCTTTTTCTTGATAGGAAATCCAATGATTTAGAGCTTTTTATTGTGTTGATGGATTGATAATTGCTAGATGAATATGATAATGTTAAACTCTTGGCATGTTTGTTGCTTGTAGCAAATGAGAGAAGTCTATGAACATTGAACATTCTTGACTAATATTGAATGCATAGATTGGTTAAATGCTTAGACACGGTGTAGTGTTTATAAGTGTTGTCAAGCTTGTTGATTCTTCGTGTTTAACACCATCAATGAGATACTTTTAGTCGTGTTTCGACTAAGGAAGTCATTGGCGAGGTTTGACAAGAGATGTCAAATTCACTCTTGCAAACTACTATCTAGGAAGGATAGAAGTTTAGTTTTCACAACAAGTAGTGAAAGTAGTAAATATGTTGCAAGTTCAATGATAGATAAGAGGCTTGGAAGTGGAAGTCAATTGCGCAAGATTCCGTTAATTGTTGGTTTAATCACCCCCTTTAGTTGTTGTTGCATGCTTTGCATATTTAACTTGCTTGATTAGTTAACTTGTCTTTCAATTCATGATTTAGGACCAAAACCAACCAAACACCCCCCCTATTTACATGCTTTTATATATATATGCTTATATCTAGTATGTTTTCTCCTATATATGTTTAAACACTTGGAAAGATCTCTCTTCTTGTGGACTACCTCGACTTGCCATTATCTACTTAGTTGTAGATATGATGCATTATGGCTTAAAAATATAACTTTGAGAGGTACGACGATGACCTACCAATAAAATTGATGTTTTTTAGCTTTTGGATGATATAGTTGGTGTTTGTTTTTTTTAAAAAAAATTAATAATTTAGTTTTGTTGAGGTTTTATGATTTTCAGTTGATTTTTTGTTAGTCGTAGTCAAACGTTTTTTTCCAATTTTTTGTTGATTTTTATTTTATATTTTAAATATTTTTTGATTTTTTTTGCTTTTTTATTTGATTTTTTATATTTTTTTCATGCAGTTTTTAGTTGATGTTTTATGATTTTTCGTTGATATTCTTCTATTTTATGCTGATGTTGCTGCAGTTTTTTTTATTATTTTTTGCATTTCAGAAAAAAAAATTGATTTTTTTTATTTTTTGCATATTGCAAGTGGTGGAAAAATGATAGGAAAAAATTGGATGAAGTTATTAGCAATAGGTCCATGTAAAATAATTAAATATGGGTCCTTATAAAATTATTGGAGATCGATCCTTGAATCTTGAATATTGTTAGAATTGCATAAATGCACATGCCTAAAGTTTAGACTGCCTCACAGGAGACCATATCTTAAAATTATATCTTAAAATATAAATGATTATAATATGAGTCAATCTCTTGTAAGACGGTCTTTGCATAAGCTATGAAAAGACCAATGTTTAAACAGTAAATTAGAAGAAATCAAGATAAAATTTTTGAGTTGCATTAATCGGGTCATAAACTTATAACTACTGTACATTGCATAATAAATTTTTGTGTACTTAGATTATATGTTTTAATATTGCAATTAAAACCTTTGACCATTCTATAATTTTGATTCAACCCCATATTTTCATATGCCTATGGAAAGATGGTATTTTTCAAAACTTTGTATTATAATATACCTTAGAAGTTATAAAAAATAAAGTTTTTTTTATAATTGGTCTAATACTCCCCTCGGTCTTCAAATATTGACACCTACGAGAGAGCGCGAAATTTTTTAAAAAGTAAAATGTGTGGTGGATGGTGATTGGAAAAAATAAAAAATAAATTGGGCCAATAAAAATAATATAGAATTTGCTAGAAGAGGAAGTGCAATATAAAAAGACCACGGAAATCGTGCCAAAAAAAAAAAAATTCAGAAGTATAAGTAAATTAGAGTAACAACAAACTTTTGTATTCAAGAGACCACCTCACTTTACAAATTCATCTAGATCCTCAAAATTTGCATTCACAGGCCCGGAATCCCATACCGTTTCAACGTCTCCTCAGTTCTCAGTGCCCAGTTCTCATTTCTACTCCAACAAAAGACAGAGCCACAGAGGTCGTCGCCCATCCGCGATTGCTCCCGTGCTCGTCTGCCCAGAGGTATCCCGTGCTCTTTCATTTTTTTGCTGGGTTTTTGGGTGACAGATTTGTTGATTGTAGATGTGTTGAGTGATGAATGTTGTGAGTTTTCTTGATTTGTTGATTGGTGCTGTACTCTGTTTCGTTGGTATACTAGTCCGATGCTATCTATTATCGTTTTGCAATGCATTGCGCTATTTTGAAAGAAGAAGAATAAACAAATTATGAATGTTGAAGAATGAGGTCATTTTTTAAATTTATGCACGTCATTGGTCAGAAGTTGCTCATCAATTTACTGGTACATCCAATAATTCATCATTTTACTGAAAATATTCATCACATTTTGTGGCCGCATCATTTTCATTCACATATTGATAATCGAAGGAACAAACACGATCACACAATTATAGTGAGTTTTGCCTTCATTTCTCTCTTCATCGTCAAATTGGACTCTCCAAAACAAAACAATTTTGCATGGCTAAGCTTCACTTCACAGTAGGGGCCAATTACATGGGAGAGGTGTGGCCTCCCAACCACTCACCGCTCTACGCGTGGGGCTCTAGAACACCCTCTTCTTGCCTATTTATTCAAGGCCTTCCAAGCCAAAACACACACACACACACACTCGAATCTTCCACCATTCTAGGGAGTTCTGTTGGGAGAGAAGAGAGAGAGAGAGTCCTGAGCTTTGGGTATTTTCCTAATTTCACTGTCTCTTCTGTTGGCACGATTCCTTTTGTAGATTAATAACGAGTGGTAAAGGAAAGGCAATATGTTCATTGAGAGCTTTAAGGTTGACAGCCCACAAGTTAAGTACAGTGAGAGTGAGATTCACTCTGTTTATGCCTATGATACTACGGAACTGGTTCATGAGGACAGGGATGGCACCTACCAGTGGTTTGTCAAGCCCAAGACTGTCAAGTATGAATTCAAGACTGACATTCGCGTTCCCAAATTAGGGTCAGATTCTAAACCACCCCTTTTTCTTATTCTTCCTCAATTTACATGATTTGTTTCTACTAATGAATCTCATCTTACAGGGTTATGCTTGTTGGCTGGGGAGGGAACAATGGGTGTACTCTCACTGGAGGTGTCGTCGCCAACAGAGAGTGAGTTGTTTGATATTGAAGCTCAAACTATAGATAAAAATTTGAACATGCAAGTGATCGTAGTTGTTTAGAAATCATAAATCATAATCTGGTAAATTATATACCAAATAGCCATTTCGTTTATGATATGTTAGTGGTATGCTCTGATCAGAAGACTTGGACCTGAGTGTTTTAACATTTCTTTTTATGTTATGATCATTTTAAATAATTTACCCTAAATAAGCCAAAATGACTGAATTGTGTTGATAACACTTTATTAAGTGAGGAGTATGTCAGCAATATTGAACTCTTTTGGCATTGGTAAGGCTTAAACTTCAATCATACTGCCTGTATCCTTATTCAGAGAACGGTTTGTAATTTACCCGTCGATGCTGAGAAATTAAGCATATTTCTTGCCTATTTAAGGCAATAATTTAGTAGCTCTTTTTGTGTAAACAATTCTATTGTTGTGAAAAAGCCCTTATTCTTGACGAAGATGTGGGATGGGATGTTTGCAGGGGAATATCATGGGCAACCAAAGACAAAGTGCAGCAAGCCAATTACTTTGGGTCTCTGACTCAGGCATCAACCATAAGGATTGGTTCCTTTAATGGGGAGGAGATCTATGCACCCTTCAAAAGCCTGCTTCCTATGGTATGTATGGTGAACCTTCATGAACATTGATCATGAGAAGGACTTGTCTAAAAATGTTTGAATGAGAAGCTCATAGAACAATATCAAAAAATGAGAGACATCTGAAAAAACTGTAGAATTTGTTTGTGTTCATATTTTGAGGAATACACAGATCATTTAAAGTGAGTTATCTTACTCTTTTTTTATATTCCTATTTGAAACTTTGAGCCATTGATAATTTTTATAAATTTATATGATAGTTCTGCCGCTACCAGAAATTATTTCTGGCTTTGCCCCTGGCCTGGTAAAATATTTGTGTGGATAGCTTGTTTTACGTGAAAAGGTGATCAAATGGTATGACTGAACCATGTTAGACGTGTCAAGGTTGTGTGTGCCCCTAAAGTGGTTTTGTATGGTTAACTGTGGCATGAACTACTAGTTTCTTCCTTCTACTGCAATGTTTAAGATGTCAGTTGCAATGACTCTGGACTGTTAAACATGGTGTTATCCATTTGGATGATCTACTGTGAACTTTGTGCATCGGTAAGTGATATCATTTCTATTTTGCAAGTCTTCCATTTTAGGCTCTTTTGTCCGTTAATTTTTGTTATTACAATAACTGTTTGGTGACAGATATTGATATTGGTATGGATGGCAGATTCAACTCAGTCACAAAGTATCTCATCTCTTTCTTTTATCAGGCAGTAATAGTCAGGGATATTGCTTGATGTTTTAGCAATATAGATTTATATGCTTAATGTTTTAGCTTTCAATCTTCTTGATGATTTAATTGGGTTCACAGGTCAATCCAGAAGACATTGTGTTTGGAGGATGGGACATAAGTAACATGAATCTGGCTGATGCCATGGCCAGGGCCAAGGTCTTTGACATTGATCTTCAGAAACAGTTGAGGCCTTACATGGAATCTATGGTCCCCCTCCCTGGTATCTATGACCCTGATTTCATCGCAGCTAATCAAGGCTCCCGTGCTAATAACGTGATCAAAGGAACCAAGAACGAACAACTTCAGCAAGTCATCAAGGACATCAGGTGATAGCAGTTTAATCATAATATTTTGTAAAAAAATGAAGTTAGGTATTTTATGTATGGTTGATTTATGGACGTGTGTATGTGTGTATAGGGAATTTAAGGAGAAGAACAAAGTGGACAAGATAGTTGTGCTGTGGACTGCAAACACTGAGAGATACAGCAATGTTGTTGTTGGGCTTAATGACACCATGGAGAATCTGCTTGCCTCTGTGGACAAAAATGAGTCTGAGATCTCCCCCTCCACTTTGTTTGCCATTGCTTGCGTTCTTGAAGACGTGCCTTTCATTAATGGAAGTCCACAGAACACTTTTGTGCCAGGTTTCCTCCTTATTCCTTGTTAAAGTGATCATTTCAATGGGAATTCATAATCTATGTGTAGTTATCTGACAGAAGGGCTTTTACTGTAAAGGTTTGATTGATTTGGCCATCAAGAGGAATTGTTTGATTGGTGGGGATGATTTTAAGAGTGGTCAGACAAAGATGAAGTCAGTGCTGGTTGATTTTCTGGTGGGAGCTGGCATCAAGGTACACACACTTCTCACCTTCTCAGTTTGTTTGGTTTTCACCCAAGTAAAGGAGCCGTTCTAACTTGATGTTGGTGCATTTCGTGTGATTCGGTCAATAGCCAACCTCAATAGTGAGTTACAACCATTTGGGAAACAATGATGGCATGAATCTTTCAGCACCTCAAACATTCAGGTCCAAAGAGATCTCCAAAAGCAATGTGGTGGATGACATGGTGGCCAGCAATGGCATCCTGTATGAGCCTGGAGAGCACCCTGACCATGTTGTGGTCATCAAGTACGTGCCATATGTTGGGGATAGCAAGAGAGCCATGGATGAGTACACGTCAGAAATATTCATGGGAGGGAAGAGCACAATTGTGTTGCACAATACATGTGAAGACTCCCTTTTGGCTGCTCCAATCATCTTGGATTTGGTCCTCCTGGCCGAACTCAGCTCCCGCATTCAGCTGAAAGCTGAAGGAGAGGTGAATATCTTCTTTTCCTTCTCCCTTGAACCATTCATATTTTTGTCTCAATGAATATAGCTCAAAGTGTATTTGGCTTGGTCTGATATAGGGCAAATTCCACTCATTCCACCCCGTGGCTACAATTCTCAGCTACCTCACCAAGGCCCCTCTTGTGAGTCCATTTAACTGATATTATTCGCTGCAAACTAAGCGGCCGTTTACAATACTATTTTTAGTATCTAAAACACGATTCTTATACTGGGACGAAACGACAAAAATCCATATCCATGATGGATCTCTCATGTGTTCTTGGCTAATTAGTTTGTGTTAAACAGGTGCCACCAGGGACACCAGTGGTGAATGCACTGTCTAAGCAGAGGGCAATGTTGGAGAACATAATGAGGGCTTGTGTTGGACTTGCACCGGAGAACAATATGATCTTGGAATACAAGTGAAAGAAGAAGATTTAGGGCTGCAATGGTAGCACGGACTATGGATGATGGAATATAATTTATAACCCTCCCCCGTTTGTTTTTCATCTTTTTTCTCTGTTCCTGGTCTGCTCTCTAATATAATAGAAGTATGTCCACTTCTTGTGAAGCTGTGGTGTGATATGAATCTAAGAGGTCCATTGATTAAGTTGTCCATCTAGTTACTCCTGTACCTTGGCGTTAGCTCAGGAAATAAATTGATCTTGTTTTTTAGGGATAAATTGATCCTGTTTGTACTAAAGACAACCCAAGTTTGTAAAGAGAGGGAGAGAGGGAGAGAGGGAGAGGGGGAGAGGGGGAGAGGGGGAGAGCGAAAGTCTAATCGTTAAGCTTTTGTGGTAAAAGTAATTTAATTTGCTTGAAATTTGATCAACTAGAACCCAAGAGTCCGTTTCTTGACGGTCTTTCCATAAGTAATGGAAAGGCCAAGGTTTAAAGTGTAAATTAGAAGAAATGAGGATAAAATTTTTGGGTTGCATTAATCGAATTATAAACTTTTTTATTATTACATGTTGCATAATAAATTTTTAATATTGCAATTTAGACATTTTACCTTTTATTATTCTAATTAAACTCGTCTTTCCATAAGCTTATGGAAAAACCGTCTTTCCCAAGACTTACACGTAAAAGGTAAGATTTTGTTAGGGACAACAATAAATAAATAAAGGGATAGGTGTCAATATAACCCTGCCTAGTTGAGTAAGTGTTAGTATAATCATATGATAATTTTTAGTGTAAAAATAATCCAAACTAATTAATGAAAGTGTCAACATGACCCTCAGACCCCATTTCCAGCATTGACCTCAATTTTTCGGCATTGACTCTATGTAAATTGACCAAAATACCCTTTGGGCAAAATCTGGAATAAGGTGGACAATATTACCCTCACAGTTTGTCGGACCGTCGACGTAACAAGTAGGGTTATATAAGCACATTCCTAATGTTTATAGTGTTATATCAGTACATTCTTAAAACTTATAAGGTTATATCAACACATATTATAAATATTAAGTGTGTGGTACTCGTCTGGCCTTAACTGGCGACCACATCATCATATACACCATTATCACATCATAATACAACATAAAATTTGACATCATGACACCATCATTAACATTAAACACCATTTTCACATATCATAGTCTCATTTCAAAACTTATCAACATTAAAAACCCAAACTCGATGAACACAACAAAATAACAATCACACACAATATCAAAGGTCATCCAATCATCAATCTGGACTAAACACAGCAAAATAAACAAAATATCATTAAAATCCATATATTCTATAGTATGTGTTGATATGACCCTACATGTTTTTACTAAAGTACTGATATAACCCTATATATTTTAGGAATGTGTTGATTTAACCCTACTAGTTTTCATAATGTGCTGATATATAACCCTACCTATTACGGAGGTAGCAGTGGACTGTTAGCAGTCCGGCAACGGTCCGGTGATAATGGTAATAACGTCATTTCCTATTTTTTAGTATTTTAATTTTTTTCAGAAGGGCAAAAATGTAATTGTTAGAGTAAATCAGGATTGATTTTATTTGATTGATTTGATTGATTTTGGATAAGTCTTGTTAACTAAGCCAGAGTCTTAGTAGTACTATATTTCCTTTTGTATTCTATTTAATCATGTCAGCAATAGATCATTTCCTTACGATAAATACGTCTTATCATGGTATCAGAGCAGTGTTCTGATTCACCTTCCAAAATCTAAAATTTTTGGCTACCCTTCTCCTTCTCCCTCCAGCGGCCGAACTTCTCCTTCACCCCCTTCCGACAATTTTTTTGGCGCCACTCTCATCATGGCTAGTGAAAAATTATCCTTCAATACCCTTCTTCAAATGATGCAAATCAAGCTCAATAAGTCCATCTTTCTTCTCTGGAAACGTCAGATTGAATACGTCCCCATACCTCAAAAGATGTTTAATTATCTTGATGGGTCGACGTTATACCCACCTCTCCCTACTCCGCACCCGGCCGGCTCCGCATCTCCATCTTTCGCCACCACCATCAGCTCTCTTCCCGCTAGCTCCAAGACTGGCTGTGCGACGGCTCAAGTGGCTTATAAATTGGCCAAGGAAGTCTATGACCTCTGGATTGATGAAGACCAGAGGGTTTGCAGTCTGCTGTTCTTCTCTCTCTCTCTCCGGAGGCGCTTTCTGAACTCCCGACCTCGTGTGTGACTGCCAAGGACATTTGAGACAGCTTTTGCGCCACTTTTCAAAACAGTAACACAACACCATTCTCCGCCTTCGTGCAGATGCCCACGGTATACGTAAGAGCGGCATCGTTCATGAACTCCATTTACAATTTAAAGATATTTTTGAGCAATTATCCCTTATGGGCTCTCCAGTTTCTAACGATGATCAGATAATTTGGTTTTTAATTGCTCTCGGGTCTGAGTTCAAAGATTTTTCTGCCCCTCTGATTAATTCTTCCCATACACCCTTATATGCCGATGTATTATCTTGTGCCAAGAAACACGAGGAATTCTTAAAAAATTTACAGGGAAATTCAGCACCAGCGTCTAGGCCGGTTGCATTCACGGAGGGAGAAAACCCCTCAGCCGACTGCGCGTGGGATCACGCGCCGGTGAGGGGAAGGGGCGCGTTTGGACCATACACCGCCAGGGGCGGTCGTTACGATGGACGATGTGGTTGCCGGTCCTCTGGTTACACCGAGTCGGCTGCCTCAAGCTCGGGTTTTGGTCGTAGTGGCCGCACTGCACTTGGTGTGGTCGGCCCAGTCATTTTGCTACCACTTGTTATAAGATGTTGGCTCAGACCCGTTGTACAGACTCAACTCATCTGGCTGAAAACTTCCAGGCATCCATGTAGCTGAACCCATCTCCGAGCACATTAGACTGGTATCTTGATACTGGCGCAACCAGTCACATGGCGTCTTTAGCCTGCAGACTAGACAATGTTTCTCCCTGTTCTGGTAATTCTCAGGTTTCTGTTGGTAATGATGCCTCTATTCAGATTTCGCATATTGGTGATTCTCATATTTCTGATCATTTGAAACTATATGATGTTCTGGTTGTTCCTGAGATCACTAAGAACTTACTTCTATTAGTAAACTGACCAAAGATTTGAATGTGTCTATTACTTTTGATGATCATAACTTCTTTATTCAGAACAAAGTATCCAGGGCAGTCATGGGCAGGGGCCACAGTGATGGAGGCTTGTACGTATTGGACAAAGGTGATGCAGCACTGGTTTCATTTTTGCAGCAGAATAAAGTACGGACATCCTTCGAGCTTTGGCATGCTCGCCTAGGACATGTGCCCACTGCAGTCATTTCCGGTTTGCAGAAGTTCGATTTACTTTTTGTTTCCTCGTTATTACCTAAAACGCATACTTGTACTCCTTGTGTAAAGTGGCAGCGGTTATCCTTTGTTGAAAACACTAAAGGTGTTGCGTGCGTCCTGGATTTGGTACACTATGATTTGTGGGGTCCCTTCCCAATTTTATCTGAGACTGGTTTTACTTATTATGCCTTATTTGTGGATGATCATTCTCATTTTACTTGGTTTTTTCCGCTTCATCGAAAATCCGAGTTTTTTGAAACATACTTACAGTTGAGTAAGTAAAGGGACGAGTTTCATGTTCATATACTCCGGTGCAAAATGAACGAGCAGAGCAAAAACATCGGCATGTTGCAGAAATGGGCCTTACGATGCTATTCCATTCGTATCTTCCACATTCTAGATGGGTTGACGTTTTTGCCACTGCAATTTACACCATTAATCGGTTACCCACTTCAGTTTTACAGGGTGCCTCTCCCTATGGTCTTCTCTATCAGCGAGATCCTATTTACTCAAACTTCCATCCTTTTGGTTTTCGAATATTCTCTTTTGTTCGTCCTATGGCCGTTCACAAGTTATCTCCACGGAGCATTCTTTATGTTTTCATTGGATACAACTGCCATTATAAGGGTTTCTGTTGTTTGGACACTATTATTGGAAAATTTTATGTTACCTGTCATGCGCGGTTTGACGAGAGTTGTTTCCCTTTTACTTCCTCCGTTTCAGCGTCTTCTCTCTCGACTTTGGATGTCTCTGCATTTTTGGATGATATGGTGGTTCAAGTCCCTTATTGTCTCCATTTGATGAATCGGTCTCTGCGCCTAGTCCAGTTTACACATCTGATTCCGATGAGCCTACACTTGCACGTCGCCTCCTTTATCTGTCACCGCCGGCCAGTTCACCTTCCCAGGCCGTGCTTTCTTCTGTAACTGCCGCCACTCCATCCCTGGTCTCTTCCATAGGTTCGACGCCTCCACCTTATCGGTCTCGGCCGAATCCCCATCGGATGGTTACTCGGACGATCGCTGGTGCTATTCAGCAATGGGATTACTCAGATATCATTGCACATGGTCTTCTTGCTGCCCTTCTTACTCAGTATGAGCCTCCTGATTACCGCTCGGCTCTTAAGGATCCTTCTTGAATAGCTGCTATGGATGAAGAGATTGCCGCCCTTAAAGGTCAGCACACTTGGTATTTGGTTGCTCGCCCATCAGATGTCAACATTGTTGGCTCCAAATGGGTCTATTGGCTGAAGTATCACCCGGATGGCACAATTGATCGTCATAAGGCCCAGCTTGTTGCTTAGGGGTTTTCGCAGATTCCGGGTTTTGATTTTGATCACACTTTCAGTCCTATGGTCAAAGCTTCCACTGTACGCACTGTCTTTGCCATTGCTATGATGCGCTCCTGGACCCTTCATCAGCTGGACGTCAAGAATGCTTTTCTGAACGGTGTTCTTGATACTCCAGTCTACATGGCACAACCCGTTGGCTATAAGGACCCACTTCATCCGGACTACGTCTGCCGTTTGAAAAAGGCCATTTACAGTCTTAAGCAGGCTTCTCGGGCTTGGTTTCAGAGGTTCAGTGTTTATCTATTGCAGCTCGGTTTTCAGTGCAGTTCGGGTGACACTTCCTTATCTGTTCTATCTAGAGGGACGTCTTTGCTTTATCTCCTGGTCTATGTTGATGACATCATTCTCGCTGGCAACGATTCTTTGCTCCTCCACCAATTCATTGATAGGACACATCGGGAGTTTGCTATTAAGGATCTTGGCGCTCTGCATTACTTTCTTGGCCTACAGGTTTCACCCATTTCGTCGGGCTTACTTCTTGGACAAGCTAAGTATGCTCGGGATATTCTTACTCGTGCCGGCATGTCTGATGCTATTCCGGTCACTACTCCTTTTGTTCCTGGTTCGCAGTTACACAGTTTCTCCAGTCCTCCTTTTCAGAATCCGACTCTTTATAGATCCCTGGTTGGTGCTCTCCAGTACTTAACGATCACTTGACCAGACTTGGTTTTTTCGGTCAACACCTTTAGTCGATTTCTTCAGGACCCTCGTGATGATCACTTTGGTGCGGTCACTCGGATTCTTCGATATGTTTGAGACGCTACATTTTGGTCTTACTTTTCGCTCAGCCAGCACTCTGGAGGTCTTGGGTTATTCCGATGCTGATTGGGCTCGCTGTCTGAAAACCCGACGTTCCACCTATGGTTGTGCAGTCTTCCTCGGCAAAAATTTGGTCTCCTGGAGCGCGAAGAAACAACCCACTGTCTCTCTCGCTCCAGACTGAATCAGAGTATAGGGCCCTTGCCAATACTGCTTCAGAGGTATTTGGCTGTCTAATTTGCTTCGCGATCATCGTGTTTCACTTTCCAGTTCTCCATTGTTGTTAAGTGACAACAACAGTGCCATCTTTCGGGTTCAGAATCCGGTTGCAGACAAAAGGGCGAAGCACATCGACATTGATTATTATTTCGTTCGTGAGTTGGTCTCCTCTGGCAAGCTTTGAGTTGCCCATGTTTCCACTAGTCTTTACATTGCTGACATCTTCACCAAGGGACTTTCTCGTCCTCTGTTCGAATTCTTCAGGTCTAAGATTTACATCGCTAAGCATCCGACGCTTCGCTTAAGAGAGGTGTTAGAGTAAATCAGGATTGATTTTATTTGATTGATTTGATTGATTTTGGATAAGTCTTGTTGACTAAGCTAGAGTCTTAATAGTATTCTATTTTCTTTTGTATTCTATTTAATCATGTCAACAATAGATAATTTGCTGTATAATTTCCTTACAGCAAATACGTCTTATCAGTAATTTTATAAAATTTCGGCTAAAAATTACCGGAGAGGGTTATATTGGCACCTTCACTGACTAGATAGGGTTATATTGGCATTTTCAAATATTCAAATATTATATTGGCACTTATGTCAACTAGGTAGCGTTATAAAATCACTTTTCTCATAAATAAAACAAGCGTGGGAAAATACAAAGTCTAAGAAGCAAGGAGTCATTACCCTTGAGATTCAAAGTGCAAGATACTTTGAAAGATATAACATGAAGCATGTAAGTCGGTACATGTTCTAGTTAGTACAAAGAGAAAAACGCACACGAACAATACAAATAATTTGTGCGTCCTCAATACAAACTGGATCACAGAACTCTCATCCTTCAAAGATATAGTCAATGAAGCTGGGAACTAAAACATAAATGGAAAATTAATACTAGAAAAGAATTAAAGCAATTATCAATTTCATTTAACTAGAACATGAAATATTTTGTTCCTCGAGATCATAACAGAACAATTGACAGATAGATCGAATAGTGGCACAGCAACTTCCAAATCAAAGGCCTCGTGTCCCAATCTCATCCACTCCCTAATGGTGACAGTGTAGGTTCCCAAAACAAAACCAAGACCAGAAAGATAGGCAAAACGAAACAGCATCATATGGAATTACTATTGAAAATGTAGCAGCTCTCTAAAGAATCAAGTGTAAGTTCTGAATGTCCAGTGGTGATGTGGTGTGATATTCTCATGATGGAAAAGTTGCAGTAGCAAGCTAGTTTTACAAGGGTAGTTGAGATACCTTAAACAAATGCCATTGCATACCTGAAGCAGGATGTCATCAGTTAGTAGAAAATTTTAGACGGTATAAACCTTTTCTCATTGTAAAAGGCAGTTTACTCATTTCTTAGTTCTGTCTTTAAAAAGATTAAGAAAATAATTAAGGACACTATATATTTCTCTCACTAGCTCAAAGCATTGCAATTTCATGAGTCACTTCATCGCCACATAGCCAACTAGGCAACCATAGCATATAGACCCATACAAATGAATACAACAGTACCTATATCAAACTTCAAACATTGTTTGATTCATCATGGTATGATTTGTAAAGAAAGACAGAAAGAAGAGTGACATCATACCTCTTTGCAAATTATTACTTTGTTAATTCATCCAACTGGTGTCTGTAAGAGGCCAAACTCAGCGGAGAAAAGTTTAGAATGTAAATGACAAAACAAGATTAAAATGAAATGTTAAGATACTACTCTTCTTCACTTTCTGACAGTAGCTACATCGACAAAGAAATTGAGATATGCTTGCAATTTTTTTAAGCACAAAATCACTTCTCTATGTCTATGACCACGGAATCATCAAATGATTTACAGCAAATATTTAGCCGAGCCTTTTTGATAATCAACAAAACAACAGATCTCTGATGTAACCTCAAAGTATTCTAGAAGTAACGGTAATGGAGGTCATGGCAACTACAAAAAGATACTCTAGGACCCTAGATCGGAAAATAGAAACTTCTCCATGCTTGCCTTCTGGGAAAAAAGCATCCCTCAAGGGACTTTAATTTTTTTCTATTGCTCCCTCTACTCTAAATTGAATTAGTGGCTGTTTAGTCATTAGTGTACAGATCTATCAAAGGAACTTTAGTTTGTATTGTTTGGTGCCTTCATTTCAGTCATAAATCTCAAACCAACCCACATTTAAACATTCAAGTAAAAATGTAAGCAACAGCTTTGAGTCAAACTCTCTAGTCAAGGGATAAGATATTAACAGACATCTAAGGGAGCTTTTCGTTGGGTATCAGAATAAGGAACTGAATCATTCCAATAGATTGAGTTTGGTTCATGGATATGGAATCAAAATTCTGGAATCAACCCCAGAGATTCCTAAACCACCACCACCCCCCCCTTCGGTTTTGATTCCATTTTCGGTCCACTATGATGCTGATTCTGATTCCAATTCTCACGAGTGCCTGTTGCAGCATAAATAACATGATATTCCCAGGAGGGTTGATATTTTACCAGTATTCTAGGTAACTACACCACTACATTGGTCTGTAGATCCATTATTAGATAGCATCTACTTTACTCTCTCACACAAAGTCATTTCTCTAAAATGTTACCACCTTTATCCCAGTAAAACCAGTTTTGGAATATCACCAGCTACTAAAATAAAGGTAATAAGATTCGGCAAAACAAACTTCACTAAAAACACACTGCAAGCAGTGGCCTATTGAGAAAGTAAGTTTATGCAGATGAATCATATAAACTTCAAACAACAAGCTAGCGAAAAAAGCTTCGTTCAATTATTTAATGATGTTTGTACATGCATTATCAAAATAATGAAATGCAAACCACTACTATTTCTTTTTCTATCTAGGAACAATGAGAAAATTATTATTCAAGATTCAAAAACTAGTATGAGAGCAAGTCAGAGAGACAACATGGAAAGAATCCATCACTGCAGAAATACATATTTATATGTTCAAGTGAATATGATAATATGACCAGTATTAACATGCTTCTAGGCTACTAAATAGACGACTGTCTTCCTTAGATGACTTTCAGACAAGAACACAACACCCCCACCACTTGAGCAATCAAGTCCTTCTAGGAAAATAGAACATCACTTTAAAACACATCAAACACCCATATTTGAAAAGGCTAAAATACTTCAAGTACTTACTAATCTGAATCTACATTCTACATGCACAATCAATACATGACAGTCGAACATGCCTCAATAGGTTTCCGAATGACTTCTGAAAAAAATGCAAAGTTTTCCCTAAATGCATTTCCATCTTCAAGATCTTGATTGCACTTCTCGGCGTTAGTACTGAGTTTGACAAAACTTCAATGTAATTAGAATAATGAGCAGACAAGAAATGCAACCCATTAAAGTTCTACTCTGTGTTTAATTCAGTCTTAGATTTTATTCTAGGATATCATGAAAGTGAATTGTTTAATAAATTAAAAAAAGACAGCGAAGAGCTACAACAGGTCTCACTACGGATGAGGTCCATGGAAGTGTCAGGTTCACATGGGTCTGATAATGATATTTATAATTAATGATATTCATTTCAAGTTTCAATCCCTGGTGTAAGAGGGACAAGCCCGCATCAAAACATATTCTTGGCTAGCTAACATGTTAATCTACTATGTTTAAATGAACCCCATTTAATATGTTTTCGAAAGTGAACCAATTTAGCAGGTACAACAGTTTCAAAGAGAGTATCTCTCATATAAGAACTCATGCAAATTGATCTATGAGTAAGTATACCATGGAGAAAACAAGGTAAGATACTAAATAACGTTAATAGAATAATGTTAGCAAGCCTTTGTTAAAATATTAGAGAGCCTCTATGAGCTTGAAGAATGAAGCAAACATTCCCAAGCAAACACACATACTAACAGTTATAGAAAAGCTATAAAGTAGCAGAGACTATGATCTTTCCTAGTAGAAAACAATCCAAAATTTGACCAAGTTATATGCTTTCCACTAAGTTTGACCTTTGAATAACAAAACATGCAAATTATTCTCAGGTAAATATTAACAGTGACCAGGGGCGGAATCAGAAATTTTTTTCAGGGGAGGCTGAAAAATTTTTGGGGTTGGCGTGCCGAGGCGTCGGGACGAGGCAGCTTCAAAAGCAAAGTATCTCACATTGTTTGGATGGTCATTTCACCGAAGCAAAAAAGGCATATCGCACACGTTTGAATGCGATTTTGGATGTGAACGATACTTTTTAAATCAAGGTTTGGCTTTTCGTGGTCATGATGAAGGTTGGGATTCGCTCAACAAGGGTAATTATCTTGAATTGGTTGAATGGTATTGCAAGCGAAGTGAAGATGTTGCTAAGGTAATGAATGAAAATGCTCCCGGAAATTGCAAGTTGACATCCCCCAAAGTTCAGAAACAGCTCTCAAGTGCTTGTGCTGGCGAGGTAACTGATGCTATTGTTAATGACATTGGAGATAGTGTATTTTCTATTCTTGTTGATGAGGCTCAAGATGCATCAATAAAAGAGCAAATGGGGGTTGTTTTGAGATATGTCAACAAACAAGGATGTATTCTTGAGCGTTTTCTTGCTCTTGTGTATATTTCCAATACTAAAGCTATTACTTTGATGGAGGCTCTTAAGCAAATGTTTGTAGATAAGAAATTGTCCTTGTCAAAGTTGAGAGGCCAAGGATATGATGGGGCTTCAAATATGCGAGGGGAGTTCAGTGGATTGCAAGCTTTGATATTGAAAGAAAACTCTTCTGCGAGGTATATTCATTGCTTCTCTCACCAACTTCAATTGGTTGTTGTTTCTGTTGCATATTGTACTCTATCTGTGGGTGAATTTTTTGGGTATCTTGTTCAAACTGTGAATCTGGTTAGAGGTTCATGTGTTAGAAAAGAGATGCTTGTGCAATTAGAACATGCTAGACTTGTAGAGGCATTGGAGAGTGGGGACAAGGTTAGTGGAAGAGGCAAAAATCAAGAAATGAGTTTGAGAAGGCCTGGTGATACACGTTGGGGATCACATTACAGTACTATTCTTCGCTTTGAGGCTATGTGGTCTTCAATTATTCAAGTGCTTCTTAATATCTGTGAGCATGGCAATTTAGTTGAAAATGCCTCTACAGCAAAGGGTTTGATTGATAGAATGGAGAGCTATGAATTTGTGTTTTGTATGTTTTTGATGAAGCATTTGTTGGGAGCTACAAATCAATTGTCCCTTGCCTTGCAACAAAGAGATCAAAATATTTCGATGGCTGTGCGAATGATGAATAGAATGAAGACTGAATTGCAAGAATTCAGAGATTGTGGTTTTGATAAATTATTGGATGGAGTCAACACATTTTGTGTGAAGCATGAGATCACATTAGACGTGATGGAAGCACAACGGAAAATTCGTCACCGTTCTAGACGACGGGGAGAAATGTCAACCAATCATGATTTCTACCGTGTTGATATTTTTCTTCAGGTACTACTTTAATATTTACATAGTTTAATTTATTTTGTTTATAATATTTTATATGTATTTTTTATCTTACTGTTATATTTTTTATTGTTTCAATACTAGACCGTTGACAAGATGATTCTTGAAATGAATCATCGATTTTGCGAAGCAAGCTCGGAATTACTCACTTGTATTGCATGCCTTGATCCGAGAGAAAGATTTGCCATGTTTGATGTTGGTAAGTTGCTTCGCCTTGCTGAACTTTATCCGGATGACTTCTCCCTTGTTGAGCGTTTAGAACTAGAGCAACAACTTGATTTCTTCATTCATGATGCGAGAGATGATGATGCCTATTCGGCCATCAATGATCTTGGAAGTCTTGCTCAGCATATGGTTCGATCACGTAGCATAGTACTTTATCCATTGGTATATCGTCTGATTGAGTTAGCATTAGTTCTACCAGTTGCAACTGCTTCAGTTGAGCGAGTTTTTTCTGCCATGAAGAATATCAAGACCGATCTTCGTAATAGAATGAGAGATGAATGGTTGAACGATGTTATGCCGGTATATATTGGAAAGGATATTTTTGTTAAGATTGAGAATGAACCGATTATGCAACGTTATCAAGCCATGGAGTCTCGTAGATATCTGTTGCCCCCACCTTTTTCTAGTTCTACTTCTAGTAATTCGAGCGTTAGAAAGTAGTTATTTTAGTAGTTTAGTGAACTTGTAAAAATATTATTGTATGCTACTTGATTTATTATATTATGTAGTATTTTTCATTATTGTTGAGTTGAATTTTTAAAATTTATATGTCATTAATATTTATCACCCTTTCTTCCCTCCGTCAATTCCCTCCTCAGCCGAGAGCCCTCCGCCACCAGGTCTCCGCCGCGACGCCACCGGAAGCTGCCTCTTCCCGACGCCTCGGCACGCCGACCCCGGAAATTTTTCAGCCTCTCCTGAAAAAAATTTCTGGTTCCGCTCCTGAGTGACCACATCTAAAAAAAATAGAAATCTGGAAAACCAAAGATTACAATAGACAGTCATACCTCCGTATAAGCATAAACACCAGCCTCTGTAGATCCTATTGGACTACCCCGCCTGATAAATTTTCCATGGTTATAAATGTATAGCATAGGTACTCCAGTTGACAATTCTAAGTCTATTACCTAAGTAGAGAAGACAATGAACCCAAGGTTGAGATAAATGCATCAAAGAGCATTTTAAGTACAAATCTCCAAAATCTTGAGGCTCTCCACTCTTACCTCCTGAGAAGTTAATTTGTCAAGATACATAATAATGGATCTAAGTGAATTTGCATGAGCTACAACCATCACATGCTTTCCATTCATTAGCTGAGGTTCTATCTGCCAACACATTACATGGTACGTCAGATTGATTTAATCATAGGTTAACTTGTGCAACAGAAAAATCTGAAAGTAAGCTTACCTGTTGTTTAAAGAAAGTAACAGCTCTTTCCAAGCACATCTCTAAGCTTTCACCATTAGGAGGTCGGACATCATAACTCCGACGCCATTTCTGAACTTGATCTTTCCCATATAATTCGGCGGTTGCCTTCTTATTAAAACCTTGAAGCTCACCACACCTGCGAATGGAAACAAGATTATTTTAAGTCAAGAACTTCCTGTAGAGGGTTTTCAGATGGAAAAATGAGCAAAATGTAGAAATTTACATTCTTTCATTCAGCTGCCATGCTTTGACAACAGGAATGCTTTGACAACAGGAATGCTTTGCTTCTCGGTACACACACTACAAATCTGACTCCATACTCTAGACTCTTCATTCTCATTATGAAGAATGATAGGCACCTGAAAACTACCAATAGATAACAAAAGGATGTTGCTATTTACACCCCCTAAATAACTTCGGAGTTATAAATACAAGGTAGGCGGGTGTAAATAGAATAGGATGGCGTGTATGGCTATTTACACCCCTAGTCAAGTATAAAAGTTCGTGCAATCTCTGCATTAATTAATTCTTAGTCAAACATGAATATACTTATAATTGTATATTGCTCGAGCATTGTATATTGCTTTTGGCAAAGTCTTGGGAAAGAAGGTCTTTCCACAGCCTTATGGAAAGACGGGGTATAATTAAAATTATAAAAGGTAAAAGGTCTTACTTGTAATATTAAAACTTTAGTATGCAACATGTTGTAGTTATAAAATTTATAACTCGGTTCATGCAACCCGAAAATTTTATCTTCATTTATTCTAATTTACACTTTAAACCTTGGTCTTTCCATAACTTATGGAAAGACCGTCTTTCAAGAGACGGACTCATTGCTTTTACCCATGTATTTTAATTAAATATTCTAATAAAATTTAAAATTATCATACGGCTGTGTTTATTAATATTTAATATTTTAATTATACATTCTAATAAAAACTATAAAAAATTATCATATGGCTTTGTTTATTACTATTTAGTAGTTTAAATTAATAAAGTATTATTTCTCCATAATTTTATTTTTCTAGTACACCTCAATATGTGTTTCGTATTTAATTATTTAATTATGGTTAGAGATGTCAATCTGATCTGATGTGGTGAAAAAATTTTTGTCAATACTGTATTTGTATTTTGTGCCATTCATACATGGGTACGGTCAGTCAAAATTAGTGTTATTGTGGTGAAAAAATTTTAGTCATCAAAATTAGTGTTACTGTGGTGAAAAAAATTTTAGTCTATACTGTTTGTGCCAGTCGTACATTCGTACTATGGACGGTCAGTCAAAATAGGTGATATTCATATATTGGGCACGATGGGACGGTCAGTCAAACCAACATTCGATGCGATTCATCTATTGGTTGTCCAGAGAGGTGATATAGAATTTCGAAAATTTTAACTTCTATAAGAAGGACGAGAGATAAACAGAATAATCCATCCAACATTTTAGCAAACAAACCATACACAGAAAAATTGATTTATGTATGAGCGACGATATGGACGACTGGATTGAAAATCTTATGAGTTTTCAACCTCAAGACTACGATCAGCGATGTTCCTATGAGGTAAATGTTTAGTTTTACCTGTAATTCATTTTAGCTTTTCATTTTACATAGTATTTATCAAGTATTATTACCAATTCATTATTGATTGGTTTGTATTGACAGGGAGAAAATCACAATTTTATGGGTTATCAATATCAAAATTACAATCAGCAACATCACTACGAGGTATCAAACACTACTCGAAATTTATTTGTTTGTATTGGTTTATAATTTATCAAGTATTATTATTAAAATATTATTTGTTTGTATTTGTAGGGAGAAAACCACAATTTTATGGGTTATCAACATCAAAACTACAATCAGCAACATTACTATGAGTTACTTCAAATTATTATTAATATTTTTTAAAGTTTTTTTGTCATCAAGTATGATACTCGTATGTGTGTTATATTACTGTTTGTATGTATAGGAGGGAGAAGACGCAAACAACAAACCCATGTAAGTTCTCACCAACCCATCAATAAGATTATGCATTCAATATTCATCCTTTCCTAAATCACCCAACACATGAAAATCACATCATTCAAGCATAATAGCACATCAAACCACCAAAACTTTCTTCAACACAAAATCATGCATACAAGACCAAACATTTATCTCACAAAAACACACTCTTTCAAGAATCATGTTTTTCATAACACCACCAAAATGTCAATAAAGCATATAAACAAGAGCTCAATGGATTACCTGGAATTTGAAGCTAAGACTTGTAAGATCCACACAAGAAGAAGCAAGAATTATAATTTTTGGAAGAAACGTTCCAATTTTTCGAGTTTCACCAAGAGTGTGTGTGACTGAGTGTTTCTTGAGAAGGAAGAATGTGTCAAATGATGATATTAGGTGGAGAAATGTACCATGGGATTAGAATTTCAGCATAGGTGAATAGACAGAGAGGTACAATTAGGATAAGAATGAAATTTTAAAAATCTCCAATTGGGGACAATAGTACTATTCAATTAATTCCTAGGAATATAGGAAGTACTATATGCTTCAAAAATCCTAAGGAACTAGGGGACTTAAAAAATCTTGAACATTGATCTTGTGGAGTCCAATGTTCAATATTGTGTTATTCCATACCACTTCAAGTTTAGATCCAACTCCTGCAAAAAGTCATACACGTTGGATATTAATAGCTATAGCATATGAGCAAACAGGTAAAATTTCTAATTCAAAAAAATAATAATTAACAATGAAAAAAAAGTCAAACACAATAAAACTAAAAAGTACAAACTCGATACTAACAGATGCAATATATAAGTAAACAAATGCAGTTCCTGATACAAAAAGAACAACCAACAACAAATTTATATATAAAAAAAGCATACACAACACAATTAACAAGTACATACTAGATACTAACATATGCAACATGTAAGTAAACAAGTGTTCTTCCTAATTTGAAACGGACAATCAACAACAAATGAAAATAAAGAGGCATACACAATACAACTAACAAGTACACATTGCATACTAACAGATGCAACATATAAGTAAACAAATGCACCTTGTAATTCAAAATAAATAATCAATAATGAATGGAAAAAAAGTCATTCACAGTACAACTAACAGGTACACATTGGATAATAATAGTTGCAACATATAAGTAAACAAATGCACCTCGTAATTCAAGACAAACAATAAACAAGTTTGTTGTACAACAGGACAATTCAAAACCAAATCTTAGAAAACACACATAGAAACTCAAAACACTTTAAGTGATGCATATCCAACACTCAACAAAATAAAAAACATACCAAATCTGGCAAATCGAACAAAAATTGAGTAATAATACTTTCCAAAAAAACCTTAGATATACGACATACTTCATGCTCTGAACGATGAACAACCGATGAAGAAACAAAATAGTAACGCCGAAGAATTAGGAGAAATGAGCGGACAGAGAATCATGGAGAAGAGGTGGAGAAATACATAAAAGAGGGGAGAAACGTGAGGTGACAGAGTTATGGAGAAGAGGCTGAGAAATCGTCGGAGAGAAGAGGGAAATCGTTGGACAAAGAAGAGACCTGTGACACAGATAGAAGAAGAAGAGCTGCATAAAAGAAAGTGGAACCAAGGTTATATACAATTAAAAGGTTAATTTTTCATTAATTATAAATTGAACCCTATTTTGCAAAATAGTCCCTGGCCAGTCCATAATGAAAATTACAAATTGAACCCTATTTTGCAAAATAGTCCCTGGCCTGTCTATTAGCTTATGGACGGGCCGTCTTTCGTAATATTTTCTCAAACAAAAATAACTTTTAATTAAAGGGTTTTTCAAACGAGTGTCCATGGGCACTCTTGAGCATTAATAGATTCTATATAAAGTTGTGTAGTGGTGGAGTTCTTTATGAAACAATAATGACTCATACCACCTATATAAAATACAAAAAAACATTACTCCTTATGAAACTCAATTCATCCATTCACTTATATTATATCATATTTTTAATTTTCTTTCAATTTGTGTATTCTACTTGATTCCTTCATATACGTGTAATTATTATACATAGTATTCTAATTCATGTATTTAGTATTCTAAACCTATTCTACTCAGTAAATAATTGCTCTATTCTCTCACCTTCGTCCTCAAATATTTCTTACACAGATAATGGTAGCCTTACTCAACCATAGCTCATCCAGAAAAGGCTAAGCCACCCGCCACCCATTTGTTTCTTCAAGCATTAGCTTCTAAAAGCCCCCCAATAACCAATACACTACCATCAAACCCCAATCTCAACCCAACCACTGAATTTAAAGGAGAATGGGCATGTCTGTACTCCGGAGCTAATTTTCAAGAGCTATCCTCAAACTATACAAATGCTCTCATCGGTAAGTTTCAGAGAGGCAGACCCACAATGGAGATACTAGAAGTTATGTTCAAAACAATAGGATTCACCGGAAGATATCAACTAGGATCAATCGACCACCGTCACATCCTAATAAGATTTCAAGATATTGGGGATTTCCACCGCTGTTGGATGAAACCTCGGTTGTTATTCAGCAGGGCTCTAATGAAAGTACTAAGGTGAATTCCAGACTTCTCAGCGGATGCTGAATCATCAGTGGTGCCATTTTGGATCACTATTAGGGATGCACCCCTATACTACTGCAGCACATCTTCTATACAAGCAATAAAGAACCTCATTGGGGCTATATCAAGATGAATGTTGCAAAATCAGCGCTCACCCGTCCCTCAGCTATCAAAATCTGTGTGGAGCTTAATGTAGAAGATGTACTTCCATCATTAATCAAGTTAGGTTCCCCTGAACAAAATGATAAGTATGCTATTGAATATGAAGAAATTCCAGATTATTGTGTAAAGTGCAAAATTCTAGGACACCATGAATCCAAATGTAGAATGGGTATATGCTGAGAGTCAACCAAACCTGGGTTAAAAACAATAGCAGTAAGCAAAAACATGTTCATTTGGATAGTGTGAATGAAATGGACTTTAAATCTGATACACACACTGCACACCAAGGTAACGCTATAGGGACAAACTTGGAAAATGGAAAAATGTCTACAAGTCCTAAAAGAACACCCCTTAACAACAACTCTGGAAGCCCTGTAAGATCAGAAAAGTGGAAACCTATTCAAAATAATAAAGGCCAAACATCATGGCTAAACCAGAAATAGAAAAAACATATTCCAATCAACATTACAGACAACCCGATTAATGATACAACAAAATCTAGTTTAAGTTTATCTTATGCACAGCTATTCAATCAAATGAACATGAAATCTTATTTAAAATTTGCATATGATGTTATAGAGGTAACTTGAGCAGCATTCTCTCCAGTAACTAAAAATAAATTATACACTAATGATTTGCTAAGTGTTGACAGACATTTAGAGAATAGGTTTAGTGCTCTTATGGACTCAAATGAGAAAGGATCATTCTGCTCCCACGCTGGATCAGAGGTTAAAAAAAGTCAAGAACAAGATACTATTGAAGCTCGGGCAATTAGCACTCAGGTATAGAACTCACGTGTGAACACCTTCCCAGCTCAAATTACTGATGTAGAACAGTCACAATGTGAAAAAAAACATGCCAGAAAAGAGAAAGAAAGTTAATTTTTTCATCCAGTTAAATAAAATGACTAAGGTCTAAATAAAAAAGCTCATCCTTGGGTAATCATGGTTGATACACCTAATAAATTCATTTTATAGTATGGAATGTTAGAGGTCTCTCCACATCTACTAAAAGGATCAAAAGACTAGTTAGGATGTATAACATCAACTTTCTATGTCTAATTAAACCTAATAAAAAAGAATCTCAGATTAATAGACTTAAGGTTAAGCTTAAATTTGCTGCGTCATTGAATTCACTGAACAATAAAATCTGGCTTCTCTGAAAGAATGATTATAATGTTTGTGTCAAAGAATCACTGGAACAATTCTTAGCTATAAATGTAAACTTCTCTAATTTCCAGTGGGAAGCTGTTTTTGTTTATGAACTACATTCTAGTTAGGAAAGACATGTTTTAAGGGATCAGTTGTTATTACTGAATCCAACATCTGCTATAATCATGGGCGATTTCAACACTATTGCATCAATTTATGAATATAAAGGCTTGATCTCACCTAATATTAACCACACAAGTGATTTTGTTAATTTCATCAGTATAATGAATTTAAAACACATCCCCACTATAGGAAATCAGTTCACATGGTCAGATTTTAGAATTCATGGGCCGGTATGGAAAAGACTATATAGGGTACTGGCTTTGGATTCATGGTTAGATAACTTTCCTGGTTCATCGTACATGCACTGAATTGAACAACATTAGACCATTAACCAATGACTTTAGAAATTAGAAAATCTGAGAACTCCAAACCTAAGCTTTTTAGATTCCAAGACATGTGGACTAAAAGAGATGATTTTCTAAACATAGTCCAGACCAGTTGGTAAGAGCCAATAGAAGAAGCTAAGATGATAAGATTTTCACTTAAACTTAAAAGTCTAAAAATTAAACTGAAAGATTGGAATAGACTGGTTTTTGGTAACATTGACGATAACATTAAAAGGGCTGAGGATAACGTACTGATAAATGAGTAAGCTTATAAGAGGTCAAGCTTAGACCATGAACTAATAACATTCAATCAGAGTATAGCAGTACTAACTAGGGCTTTACTTGCGAAAGATATTTTCTAGAAATAGAAATCGAAGGTAAAATGGTTAAAAAGTGGCGATGCTAATGCAAAATTCTTCCATAACTCATGTAAAGAGAAAAAAACACACCCTAAAGATCACTAAAATCAAAGACTCAAATGGTATATGGCTTGACAGCAGTATGCTTTTTTAAAAGAGCAAGATATATAGCAGACAACGTTATTCTTATGCAAGAAATGATGAGGCTTTTGAATAAGAAAATTTGTAGGAATAACGTAATCATTAAACTCAATATGATGAAAGCATTTGGTAGGGTATCATGGTCATTTGTTAACACTTAATGCTCAGGTTCGGTTTTCATGGGAAGTTTGTCCATAATGTTTTAAACTCAATAACCTCTGCTTGGTTCTCAGATATTTTGAATGGGTCACCCTATGCTTTTTTCAAATCCACAAGGGGGATTAAACAAGGTGATCCCCGTAGTCCTTTTCTCTTCAACATTTTAACTTAAGCTTTCATAAGGCCACTGAAAGCTCCGTTCTCACTGGGATATCTTAAATACTTTTGAAAAAGTGTTTTTATAACCCTACCTAGTTGACATAAGTGCCAATGTAACCTTTCCATATTCGAAAGTGCCAATATAACCTTTCAATATTTGAAAGTGCCAATATAACCTTTCAATATTCGAAAGTGCCAATATAACCCTATATAGTTAGTGAAAGTGTCAATATAACCCTATAAGTTTTAAGGATGTGCTGATATAACCCAACAAATATTAGAAATGTGTTGATATAACCCTACAAACATTAGGAATGTGCTGATATAATCCAATAAGATTGCATAATGTGCTGATATAACCCTACCTAATTTCAACGAACTATGGCGTTCCGGCTAACTATTAGGGTAAAATTTTCCACCCAATTTCAGAGTTAGCCCAAAGGGTATTTTGGTTAATTTACATAGAGTCAACGCTAAAAAATTGAGGTCAATGCTGGAAATGGGGTTTGGGGGTTATATTGGCACTTTCATTAACTAGTTAGGGTTATTTGTACACTAAAAATTATCATAGAGTTATATTGGCACTTACTTAAGTAGATAGGGTTATATTGACACTTATCCCAACACTTTAATATTCCTAGAGGTTCCCCCAACATAACACACTTGAGTTATGCGGATGACACAATAATGATTCTAAAAGGGCATGGAATTTGAAGAGGACTAAAAACTTCTTAAATCAGTTTGAAAAAATCTCAGGGTAGAAAATCAATTTCCAAAAGAGTGATTTCTATGTCAATAGCAAGGCTCCTCTGGCTTTCAGAAAGCAGAATTAGAAGTATTCTCAGCATGAAACTTGGTTCAGTACCCTTCAGATATCTAGGATACCCAATGCATGTAGGGAGAATGGGGACTTTACTTTTTCAGCATTGATGGAAAGTATTTACTCCACTCTATCTAACTAGAAAAACATTTGGCTAAGCCAGGCTGGATTATTAACACTTGCTAAGCATGTCCTTAACTCATACCCTCAACATATATGGACCACAATGAACTCCCCCAAACAGGTAATAAAAGACATAGAAGTGATATTTGGAAAATTCTTTTGGGGTTAGTCAGAATATGGAAAAAATAAGGTGTGGAGAAATGGAAAATTAATTTTCTCCCTCTATCTGAAAATGGGTTGGGAGCTAGAGATATCAGGGCAACCATAAGAGCATGCTCATTGAAGTTATGGTGGAAATTACTGTTAGGAGAAACAATTTGGTCAAAACTTTTGTGGTCTTATCCTAAAGCTTACAGAGATTCTCACACTTGGAAAATGATTAGTTCAGTGCCTTCAATAGGGAAAGTTTGCACCAAGCTTCAAATAGGGAATGTACAATGTAGCTTTTGGTTAGGGAATTAGACTTCCAACTGGTTGCTAATAGATGAATGGATGAGGCAGAGACCTGTTCCATTCCCTAATCTATCCATGTCAGAGTTCATCGAGAGGAGATAGGAATTTCTCACCACTTACCTGCAATTTTTTCCTCCTGCACTGGAAGCAATTTTATCTCAGGTACAAACACATGGTGAAATCAAAGATAGGATGATCTGGATCCATGAACAAAATGGTAAGTTCTCCTCCAAAAGTGCATATCAGGCTCTTAGGACTGTACGCGGAAAGGAAAGGGCTTTAAAATATGTATGGAACACTCAGGTACCTCCTAAACTTGCTACCTTTTTCTGGAGATTGTTGAATAATCTTTTTCCTTTTGATGATAACCTTCAAACTTTTGATTTTCAATTTGATTTGAAGTGTTGTGCTTGTGATAGCTCAGATTCAGTGAATAACTTTTTCAATGAATGCCATATTGCATATCAATTCTGGGAAATAATGCATTTTGTACTTATGCTACCCACAATGGATTTTCAAAATATTAGGGAAAGGTTTTCTTACTATTTCTCAATGAAGAATATGGATGCTACCGATGACCAACTAATTAGAAATTGTCCCATGTTTATTTGTTGGAGTCTATGGGTGGTAAGGAATAGGAAATTGTATGATTATATAAATTGCACACCTGCATCAGTTTGGAAGGAATGTACAGAACTGATAAGGTCAACTTTAACTGTTAATCCTTTAAAGCAGCCCAGGTCATATGAACAATATAAATACAGGTTTGGTTCCATTTTTCACAAAAAAAAGTAATCGGATATCTATCATTAAATGGGATAAGCCAATACATGGTAGAAACAAAAATAAATATAGATGGATCATGGACATCAAAAGCTGACATTAGTGGAATCTCTGCTGTTGTTAGAGATCACCATGGAAATCTAATAAATTATAGATTGCAAAATATTTTGTGTGATTCTCCTCTTATTAATAAAATAAATGCAATCAAACTGGGCCTCCAACTAGCTTTAGAATCGAACTTAGACTATGGGAGTCGGATTGTAAGCAGGCAATACAACCGGTAAAGTACCTTGAGAACAGGCCATGGGTAATGTATCACACTCTCCTTAATTTGCACCCTTATTCTTCTAATTTTTCATGTGTTTGCAGGGAAGCCAACTAGGTGGCCGGTCTGCTAGCCACGAGATGTAGGATTGATAACATCGAAGGCTTCCTCTCAAAGCACCAATTAAATCAAAAGGAGAAATGTCTCATTCGGTTGGAGAAAGATGGAGTACCTACCACAAGGATGAGATAATACGGATGAAGCTGAATCAGGAACACAACTCAAAACATGCTAAGAGAAATTACAGGGACATAATCTCCAATTGGAGCTCTCTTTTGACAACTACGATTGTAAAGTCCGACCAAGGTGAGGATTATCAGAAGGGTGGTCTTCACACTTGTATGCGCCTTAGAATCATAGTTGTTTTTGTTGCCAATCATACTGTCTGAGATTCCTCAACAAGAAGCTCATCGTTCAATCATTTGAACGTTTTGTAACACTGAACAAGTTGTATTTTTTTAGATCAAAAGATTTGGGGTGCCTATTAATTCCCCCCACTTAGGTGGTCTTAATTATATTTTAAAAAAATCTATTCTACTCGGTTACTCCATATAACTAATGTCTAATCCAAATTAATATCTCCAATGCAAACATGAATTAAACAATTTAATTATTAGTTAATTTTAAATTCAAATTATTAACTTTGTTTGAATTATTGTAATACTTAATTATAGTTAACCATATATGTTATTTTCATTTATTTTTTATTTACTAAGTATAATCCAAATTTTATATCATATTTGATCAGCATAAAGGTAGTACATATGATTGAAAAGATTCCATTTTCAATGTAAACCGTTCAAATTTTAATGAATTTAATAGTGGATCGAAAGGGTGACAAATTTGTTAGATTTCATACATTTATAAAGAGAATACAGTATCAATCCGTTCTATACGTTCTATATATATGTTCATAAATTTGCTAATATACGTTCTATATTAGCAACAGTATCAATCCGTTTTTCGATTCCTTTGGTAAAGAGCATCTCAACAGTTAGAATCTATTGCAATTTCAAACTGAAACCGTGGGCAAAATCATAATCAAATAGGATACAAAATCTACTCTTAGTTTTCAATGAAAATTACAAGTTCTTCATCTCCCTCGGAGTTCATTCTTTTGCAATTTCATATAGAAATTGAGTTCTTTATTTGTAATGGTGGCCAATGATCTGCGATGCCAACGTCGGCCGATGTAAATTAGAAGAATTGAAGATTGTGTAGTTATATTTGGGGATTTGGGGATTTTTGTTTGAGCGGATGGGAAGGTTTGGGGAAAAGGAAATAAAACTGATATTTTACCTTAAATAGGCGTGTGAATTTACCCAAATAACTTATAACCCGAATTCGACCCAGATTTCATTTTCTTTGGACCCGCAAAATTTTCATCCCTTTGTCTTAAAATTGCATTTAAGTCTCTGGTCTTTTCATACCTTATGGAAAGACCATCTTTCAAGAGACAAACTCCTCTATAATTACTAATTCAAAATCATAATTCTAATCACTCCTCTATAATTACTAATTCAAAATCATAATTCTAATCAGACATCTCTCTTTATTTGACTATTATTCATCAATTCTTATATCATACACTGGGAATGCATTGTGTATTGTATACCTGGTAAATTACTAAAGCATTAATCTCCTAATTATTAGGACAAAAGATAACTACCAATTATTTAAATACTATTGTATCTATCCTTACAGTATCCCCAGTGCACGGTATAATTAATTAGATTTATTAACTTAGCCGTGCCTGTGTATTTTTAACTTAACCTCGTGTATTTAGTATGTTATGAGTTGACTTTATGTAATCATATCTGTAGAATCTAATAAATAAAAATCCTACGTTATTCAAATAAGTATGTCTAAAGAATTTATTAGTATGACTCATAACCAAGTTGACTTGGTTTCATATAAAATGCTAGTTGGTTTGTTATAACTACGTCACTTTTGGGGTTATTACGTGTAGGGTTATGTAGCTGATTTATCGGGTTGATCTCAGGTTCGTGTTCAGGTCAGGTTTAGGTCCAAATTATCGTGTCATATTCGGGTTTTGGGTTGAATTCGATTGTGTTGGGTTTGGGTCGATATTTTCTTGTGCCAGAATTGGGATCTGGTTTTGTTCGGTCATTTCGAGTTTGGGTTTGGGTCCATATTTTCTCGGGTTAGATTGGATTTCAGGTCGAATTCGATTGTACCAGTCCGGTCGGGTTCTCGATTCGGGTCAGAGATTAACAACTCTACCTGTACTGGAATAAAGAAAATGCAAAACGTTTACCATTCATCCTGGTTATTACTGTGTGTTAACTATTTCAATCTCGTCATTCGAAGATCCAAGCCATAATGATAATGTCCAAGCAGTCTCAAATTTAGACACTGTAGATTTGCAAATTTTTTTTGTAATTTTATATGTTTTATCTTAATTTTTGTTATCTCCATTGTTAAGCGTATTAATCGTTGCTATATGTCAAAATTGTGATATGGATTCAATGTGACACATATCTGGACGAATGTAATATTGAGAAGTTTCCTCTCCAATACAAATCTTTGAGTTGCACCTGTTTCGTGATTTATACTTGTAGAATACTAATCACACGAATTAGAATCTAATATAGTAATTGCACGATATTTCAAAAAAAAATTACACGAAGGAAGCGAGTTGAATACACAAATTGGAGGAAAATTGAATAACATGTAAAATACTAATTAATTGGGGAATTGATTTTAATAAGGTGTAATTTTATTTTGTATTTTTCTAGGTCGTATTAGTCATTTTTGCTTGATAAATAACTCCATCATTGCATCACTTTCGATGAAATCTATTATTGTTAACGAGTGCATGTGGACACTTGTTAGAAAAATCCTTAATTAAAACAGATGAGTATTCGAGACATTTTCAACTCAACTACTACCTCTGATTCTCTATTATTGACACACTTACCTTATTGGGATATTTTTTTAAATGACACATTTTCCATTGTTTACAAGATTCCTTCAATTTCATCCACTCATTATACTTTTTACTTTATACATTCAATTTCATCAACTCATTTTCTTCACCTAAATTCAAGCACTTAAAGCTATGGTGCCACTATTAGAGAAACGGAGGAAGTATAAAATTATGTGAAATAAAATATAATTCATATCACATCTTTCAACTACACTCTTTTTTTCAGTTAAAACCATCAATGGCGGGGATGTTTGGGAATCCAACCCTTTATATTGATCAGATTGGCCAAATAGCCTATATTCAAGTGATTTTTACATCAAGCTATGAGATGAACCCATTTACCCCAAGGCGCTAAAACAAATATTATAGTTCTAATCGAAGGCTTTAGTGGCAATAAGAGATGTTACACATAGGAACTAACTAAATATTACAATAATAATAATAAAAAACCTAAGTGATAGTAAAGAGGGTATACAAAGGATGTTGGTTCCACTGTGTAGTTGTTTAGTACGTCGGCCCGTAGTCTCCAAACAAAATTATCAACTTGAGATAATATTCCACCTTTAGTTGATCACAGTAATAAGAATTAGATTAGGACACCCAGGAAATTATCCATCCACACTTATGATCCATATGAAGATAATAAAAATGAAGCAAATTAACGCTCCCCAACTAAAAATCATGAGGGTCTCCATTTAACCCGTTCAGAATCTTTCACTAAAACTAGGAAATCTCGACCTACCATTTTAATTGCCCAAATAGTTTTTCAGTCAGTGTATAGGAAATCATTGACAAAGTACTAAATTGCCCCTAACCCACACTCAAAAGGATACTGATATAAAATGATCTAAAGGCTTATCAAACTGAACAAACAATCTAATTAGCCAAAAATATCCTAATGAGTTGAAATCTACAAATCTAATTTGAAATCTCATGTATGGAATCGCCAAAATCAGTTATTTAAACGATTATGACTCGAATTTCTCCTATCCATCTTTAGATAACAAAAATAAATCTGAATTCAATGAAGTTTTACCAGTCCGTTTGATCATAAAAATGGTCGCTGGAAAAACTCACAATGACAGAGGCAAACACAATCCAATACTTAAACAAAAAAGAACCATGTTTGGATCTACCCATATATTAAATGATAGAATCACTGAACCAGGACAAGAAAAATAAAGTAAAACAAAACCAAGTAAAACACAACCAAGTAAAACACAACAAGAAAAGGGAAAAAGAAAAGGAAAAAAGAAAGAAAGAAGAGTCAAACTCTGCTCCGGCGTGGAGTATTTCGAGGAGGGCGTGGGTAGTAAATGATGGACCTTGCGGCGGCGCGTGGCCTTAGCTGACCGCGCGTGGTCATCATCTTCGGAGATTTCTTTCTACCACTAGGTTGAAAACTCCCATCTGAATAGTAGAGGCCAATATCATCACTAGCTAATGGATCAGTGTTGTCAAAAACTCCAGATCTGAAAGCTTCTGCCGAGGCCGCCGGTCGTGACTTGAAGAGCTCTGGTAAGGTGTCTCCTAGGTAGCAGTCACTACGTGGCTGTCGTAGCTACATCCAACCGCTACGTTGGTGGTTTTCACCATCTGGGAATGAAAGTGGATGCCACATCGAAGCGAGATCGGAGAAGGTTTATTTGGTCGCCGGATAATTTTGAATAGCTGGAAAGAGTTTTGTGGAAGAGAAGGAGAGGTAATATACTAAGCTAGTGGTGAAGGAGGGGGTGGGGAGCTGCCGAAAAGAATGAGCGACGGCAGCCCCCCTTGGTTGTGTTTAGGGTTTGAGGCTTTCTCTCGATAGAGAGAGTTTTGTGGAAGAGAAGGAGGAAATTGATCTTTCAACTATACATTTGAGATACAATATAATTTATCTTTCCAGCTAATCAATTTAGTTTAGAATGTTCGCCCCTATAGGCTTTTTTTAAAAAAATACAATTAATTGGTTATAATTCGGTACTCGTTAGTTCAACTCATTTCTAGTGTTGGATGGAGTTGTGCTTATAAGTAAAATTGACAATCGGTTTTGTTCATTTCCAATATTTGGTAGAGTTGTGCTTACAAGAAAAACTAACTTATTTTAAAAGTAAAGCTGATTTATGTTAAAAGTTCGAGAGACCTTCTTCTACTTTTACTCCAAATATAACTTCTACTTGTAAAATAAACATTTATTTAGTTATTTACCCAATATAAAAAGACTACTTAGCCTATGCGTAAAACACTTACTGAAATTTGGTTTTACCTAATTACTTCAATTGTGATTATCGTGTTCCAACATAAACCAATTAACCAAGTACGTAATTAAGTAAACAGTCAAAGACACACGACTTGGTTATGCAGTTCGGTGAATGTCACATACATTTGTAGGGTTTGGGCCAGTTTAGAATGAATCCACTAATCAGAAAGATAGTACAAAGTACACCATACAAGATACTTATCTTTTCTAATTAAATACGTGATTTCTACTAGATCCCCTAGTTGTTGATCCGCCTTGATCAGACTCCCTCTGACCTTGAAACTCATCGAAGCTGGATCTCCTCCTCTTGGGAAATTAAGGCTTGCGTTCTGAACTTTAGGATCAAAAGGTTTTGATCATGTTGGAACACAAGTGTATAGCTCTTCACTACTTCTAAATGATGAAAACCTAAATGCAGATTTTATCAAAATAAATTCTTAAGTAGCTCAGCCAGAATGTCCACACTTTATAGCAGGTCGCATGTCTTCAGTTCCTTGTTCGACTAGAATCCTATCTCCACAAAATATTCTAATAACAATCAAATCCATTGGACGTAGGATTTATCAAATGTAATCCCTTGGAGATAGGAATTTCAATATCTTGTCATCATCTATACCATAGCCGAAACCCATATCAATTCCAACTCTACAAATCTAATCCAATCCCACAAATATAGGAATTGATATATTCTTCAAATCGAACCAAGTTGGACGAGATGTGCTGCCTATCGGGTTACATCTTATAGCTCACAAACTTCCTTCTTTGATGTTACAACATAATACTTCTATATTTGCATAATTACCACAACTTGTTAATTTATCAAATCTGGACTTTGCACTTATAAATCCCATTTGAACTATATAGTATTGACTTACTGTTAAAAGATTATATACCATATTTATTAAGTAAATAGGTGTTTGGTAGAGTTAGGCTTATAGGTAAAACTGACGATCAATTTAGTTCATTTCTAATATTTGGTTCAGTTGTGCTTTTAAGAAAACTAACGTATTTAAAAAGCGAAGCTGACTTATTTAAAAGGGTAAAAAGCATTTATATCTCCCAGTTCTTAGGTTTGTGCAAATATACCCCCAAATTTTTTGAAAGTGCTCACATACCCCTTGATTGACATTGACTCAAAAACTAATACCCCTATAGTCGGAGATCAACATTGACCGATTAAATTCCGGAATTAATCGAACTAAAAATGATCAAAATACCCCTATTTTTTTTTATATTTTCAGCATAATGTTAGACAATTTTACCTCTGGAGTGGGCCCATCGTTAAAAATGAACAAAAATTTTAGGGTTACTTAACACCTTTTTTTAAAAAAATCAGGGTTATTTAAAAATTGTGGGTTATATAACACTTATTTTTATACATATTTAAGGATTATTGTGCAGCCAACCGAAACACCTGCAGAGTACAAATACAAGAAGTCCATTAGCCTTATTATCACAAGAAAACCATACTCATGAACAAAATATGCAAGGACATGATTATTTACAAACTAATACAACAATGGATTACAATTATGGGTGTTCAAACATACCCGACCTGCAATACTCTGCCTGAAAATTTTATATTTAATGGGTCCAGGTCTGAGCCGTAAAAATGTTACTTTTAGGTACCCGGGATACCCGGGAAATTTAAAATATATTTAATTAATTATATTTTAAATAATATTTTTGTACTCATCCACTCCCAATTCTCAATTGTCCATATCTAAGCAATATTAATTATTAAATAATGAGAATAAATATAATATTCAAATGCTAAATTCTCCAATCACTCCCTTCAACTCAGAATTCTCAATTATTCCTTCTAAGTTCCGGCCCTTCCATTTCTGCCTCAAATTTTCAATTATAACCCCGTACACAATCCTATTCTAGCCGTAGGTCAAATTGAATATTTTTTAAATTTGGTTTTCATCAAAAGTGTCATATCAAACGTTCATAAGTTGTCCACTAAATTTAAATTTATTAAAACAATGATCTTATTCTCGCCATTTCAACATATTTTGTTACGTTCACCCAAAATAAGGAATGATGATGATTACGGACTTATTCCTCTTAGTGATAATTAAATGTTGAATTTTGTAATGATAAAAGGTGATATTTATTTGTACAAAAAATATCATGAGAATTCAATTGTTAATACATTGCTATTGTAAGACATTTTTCTTGCACTAAATACAAATTTACATAACATAATGAAATGGTAATTATCTCAAAAATTTCAATCTTGAACGGGCCAGCGGATACCCTAATACTCGACCTAAACTATACATGCACCCACATTGTGGGTACCCGGTTCTTTCGGGCCGGTTACGTGCCGCATTTTCAACCACCTCCACATGCGGGTATGCAGATGTGCGGGTATGCAGATGTGCGGGTATGCAGATGTGCGGGTACGCGAACTTGCGGCCACCCGCATTTGAACGCCCCTAGATACAATATAGTAACTATATTCAACAACTGTGAAGAAAAAGATGCGGTGCAAAAAAAATAACCAGTTAAATTCAATCGTCCTTACCCGTGAGAAAGCTAAAAGGACTAAATAACATAAATAAGCTAATTCTATCAATCTACCAATAATCTCTTTTTTCCCATAAAAGATAAAGGAGTATGAAATGAAAACATCTATCATAAAAAAAACAAAGTTCAATTTTTTACAATTATTTAAACCCAAATCCAAATACGAAAGAAAGCATTGTGTGTTTGCAAATATGATCAAAGACCTCCCTTCTATGCAGCTACTGCATCATAATCATCCCATCATCCACAAGCTTGGAGCCATCGTCGAGGTGGTCCTTCCGGGCATTGTCACCGAGTATTAAAGCAACCAGCCAGAAGAACATGGAGTCCAGCGATAGGACTGCTCCACCACCAAGAAGACCTGTTTCGATAGTTGGACAGTCTATTTGCAGATATTGTGATGAATGTTTTTGATGGGGTGCATCTGTTTTGTTATCGTCGGCCATATCAGAATTTTCAGAATTATTTTTATCAGGGGTAAAAATAATTTTTCATTTAAATCCGATAAAAATCAAAGTTGACCAAATTTTCAGGTGAACCAAGGGGCATATGTGCACTTTCAAAAAAAACTAGGGATATATCTACACTAACACAAGAATTTAAGCGTATATAAATGCACATTATTCTATTTTAAAAGTTGGGGCATCCAACTTCTATTTTTGTTCTAAATATAACTTTTACTTCCAAATTAAACAATTTTTAGTTATTTACCTAACATCAAAGACTAGCCTATGCGTAAAAGACTTAGAAATCCTATGTGAACTTTAAAATAAGCAGGAAGGATGATCTTGATAAAAACATGTTTTGTCAGCAATCCCTCTTCATTTAATCAATGTTCTTAAACTAACAAAAAACATCATTGATAAATTGCATGTAATTTTTGCAAAATATTTTTGGAAGATCAATGCCAATGAGAATAGCTGTAAGAAAATCTGGAAATCTTATGCTAGTATGTGTTATCCTACATCTTATAATGGCTTGGGGTTTAAAAACCTTCATACCATGATTTCCAGTTTTTCACTAAAATTATGGTGGAAATTATAGTGGGGAAACTCATTGTGGTCTCAGATAATGTGGTTCATACAAGACCACCTAAAAGTTTTCAAACCATGGAAAAGAATCATGCAAATCTCAAATATTGCAATGAAAATTCTTTTTTTACAGATTGGCAATGGAGACGTATCTTTCTGGTATACCAACTGGACTGATCTAGGTCCTCTAGCCTCTGTATGGAACTCAAATTGTCTGCCCTCCAGTGAAGCTTCTATTAGTGATTTTTTCTCTAATCAAAATGTTTTCCTGGAGTTGTTAAAACATGGCCTACCTACATCTGTGTTGTCTAAACTTTCAAACTTAAACCCTCAGATGTTTTGTTCAGAATACCCTGATTCACTGGTCTGGAAATCAGCTGAAAATGGTATTTTTTTCTATAGAATCTGCTTATAATCTTATCAAAGAAAATAAAACTGAAATACCTCTTTTAAATATTTGTGGTCAAAATATTTGCCAAGGAAAATAAGTGTTTTCAACTGGAAACTACTTAACAAATTACTAGCCATGCCTGATGTTTTAAAGGATTTCAATTTTCATCTTCCCACTAAATGTATGTTTTGTAATCATGAGTCTGATTCAATTCATCACACTTTCAACTAATGTACCGTCATCAATAGTTTATGGAAAAAGGTGAATCGGATCTTTAACTTGCAGTTGAATAATTTTGATACATTATGGGACAGGTTTTACCATTATTGGTCTCTGGAACATAAAACTTCTGATATATTGCATATAGAGCTGTCAATCTCTGACCCGAACCGAGAATCCGACCTGGACCGATACGAACGAATAAACCTGAAATCCGATCTGATCCGAGAAATATTGACCCGAACCCGACCTGACACGACCACACTCAACCCGAAACCTGATTTTGACCCGAGAAATATTGACATGTACCCGAACTCGACACGACCAAATTCAACCCAAAACCCGAATATGACCCAATAATCTGGACCCGAACTCGACCTGAATACGAACCCAAATATGACTCGATAATCTAGACCCAAACTCGACCTGAATACGAACCCGAGATCAACTCGAACCCGATTTAACACGAACCTAATTCAACCCGATAAATCAACTATATAACCCTGCATGTAATCAACCAAAAATAGATGCAGTTATAAAAAGTCAATTAACATTTAACATAAAACCAAGTCAAGTTGGTTGTGCGTCAAACTAATAACAAATGTGGTAAAGTCAATTCATAACAAATGTGATATACAATGTTAAGTTAAAAATGCACACGACTAAATATATAAATCTAAAGAATAATAGTCAAATAAAGAGAGATGTCTCATTAATACCGTCTTTCCATTATTCCATAGGCTTATGGAAAGACAGAGTTTAATTATAATAATACAAAGTAAAAGGTCTTAGTTGCAATATTAAAATTTTATTATGTAACGTGTAGTAGTTATAAAGTTCATAACCCGATTCATTCAACCCAAAAAATTTATATTCATTTCTTCTAATTTGCATTTTAAACCATAATAATTCCATGACTTATGGAAAGACCGTATTTCAAGAGACAGACTCATAATAAATTCAACCAAAAAAAAGGTAATAATAATTGAAGGAAAAGTTGGAAAATGGAAAATGAATCTGCATGTGAAGTCATGCAAGGGCAGCAAGGCTTTAAAATCATGAATGAAGACTTAGCATTACTACATTAGTCCCACATCGAAAGATGGTGGAGACTTAGCATTAGATATCAATTATAAATACTAGGGTATCACTCCTCCATTTCTTCAAAGCAAAGCATTAGATGTCATTGGGCCTTAAGTGACAAATCACTTGGCCTTGAACTATTGGGTCGTAATTGTTAATTTAAAGTTAAAATTTTGACTTGCTTATGGGTTTTTTGGTTTGGCCCACAATTGTTATGGGCAAAAAAATTGATTGAATTGAATTCGATTTGATAAATATTGGAATCAATTCGGTTTATTCGGTTGAATTCGGTTTCAAATCAAAACTGAATTTTGAATTTGGTTCGGGTAATTTGGATTATTTGAATTATTTGGGTCGGATTTGGTTTTTGATTTTTTAGGGGGGAAACTGAATAACCCAAACCGAATAAACCGTAAACTGAATAAACTGAACCGACACCCACCCCTAACGTACTTGGAAAATACAATGGGAGTGTATAGGTTAGCATCACTTTCGAGCGGATTTTAATTTGGAGTTACGAGTCAAGTTTTTATATTTTGCAAGGTACAAGTTACAACGAAACAATACCTGATAATAGTGCAGTTGTAACAATAGTATTATTGAAATATAACCTAAATCAACCCAAATTTAATTGGGTGACATAAAACCCGATCTAAAATGAACCAACCCAAAATATATTTGAATTCAATGTGAAACATTATAAAAAATAATTGACATAATCAGACCCGAACAAAACTCTAGTACAAAAAATGACACGACAATAACCTGATCCAATCCAACCCGACAATATTCTGACCCGACCCAATCTAGTCCGAGTATAAAAATTACACGACAGTAACCCGACCCGATATTAACTCAGCCCGACACGACCCAATCTGAGAAAAATACTAACACATTTTCAACCCGACACGATAAGTACACAATCCAACCCGACCCGACACGATAAATGAAATCAACACGATTCAACCCGATATGTTTCAACACGACACGTTTCCAACCCGATACGATAAATGAAATCAACAAGTTTCAACCCGACATGTTTCAACACGACACGTTTTCAACCCGATACGAATGTAACACGATAACCCGAATTGACACCTCTAATTGCATATGATAAGAATTCTGCCCCGTCTAGTAGTTTAGTTTATACGGGGGTGGAACCAGAAAATTTTTTCAGGGGAGGCTGAAAAATTTTCGGCGTCCGGCGTGCAGAGGTGGCGGGACGAGGCAGCTTCCGGTGGCGCCGCGGCTGGAAAAATATGATATTTTTCCTATTTGATATTTATCCATAACCTATTAATATCAAATAGGAAAAATATGTAAATTGATTTATTTTTCATCGATTCAAATTCAATTTAATAAAATATCCCTAATTGATAATTAACAAATGAAAATAAAAAATTTATAAAATCATATTCATCTAAATTCAATTTAACAAATATCCCTAATTGATAATTCCATAAACCGATTATGACAAATTGACAATTTCATTTTCACATACAATTATACAAAATAAATCAAACAATTATAATTTCAACTAAATTTCAACTAAATTCCAACTAAATATGCAATTCAACTAAATTCAAATATGCAGTTCAACTAAATTTCAACAATTATATATAATACAACCATATAAATTCAATTCAACATCCAATTTAAAAATCATGTTCACATATATTTAAGTTTTGAAGAAATAAATAAAAAAGAGAATAAACACTAAAATTAATAAATCTTAGCATAAAGAGAAGAAGTATACCGGCGGTGGTTACCGACTTACCGTGGTTTGGAGAGGCGGCGGGACAAGGCAGCTTCCGGCGGACGGCGGTGGCGGACAGCGGTGGCGCGGCTGCGGACGGCTCGGCTAAGGCTGTGAGGCAGAGGAGGGAACTGGAGGCTTGCTGTTGTTGCTCTCGAGTCTCGCCTCCAGCATATTTGTATTAAGGTTTGGTTATTGGATTGGGCTCAGTTTTGCCCCATATCCATTTCACATTTCGATTTTTTTTTCATATTACTAAATGAAACGACGTCGTTTTAGTACTTAGGCATTAAAAAAAGAAGGCCGAATGAAACGACGTCGTTTTAGTACTTAGGAATTAAAAAAAGAAGGTCGCGCTGCGGCCTTCTTCTTCGACGAGCAGGGCTTGGACATTGCTGCCGCCGCGCCGAAGACGCGCTCGACTCCGCCGGAAGACGCGCTCCCACCTCCTGCTACCTCCGGCCGGCGATCTAGGTAGGGCTGGAACCCTACCTCGCGTACTATTGGTTCCGCCTCTGAGTTTATATATGCCCAAGAAACAAATACTTATATGATTCAACTAAACCAAACATGGAGCTTATTTTAAGGAGAATTATCATTCATTATCAGGATATTTATAGTGTGCACAAGATGAACTTTAAAGTATCTTTTATTGCTGGACAAGTTTCTCTTTGATTCTCCCAAAACATGTCTGCCAAAAGGAAGAACAAAGAGAGTATTGTTCACTGAACTTGCCGAATCATATGAAATTGAACTCAAATGGCTCAGCTTTACAGAATGGTGAAACTGGAGCTGGTGTCATCATTAGAAATGCAAAAGGTGGGGTTAGGATTGCAGCAGCCAAATACTTAGGGCAAGGTACTAGTTAGAAGGCTGAGATACAAGCATTACAGTATGGTTTGGAGTTAGCACTACAACATGAGTGTATTGGTCTTCAAGTGGAATGTGACTCATTGTTGCTGGTAAAAATGGTACGAAGAGACTTCAAAATACCATGGAAATACACTGGTGAACTGAGAAAGATATGGAAATTAATGGAACTGGTGCATGGATCAATATCGCACGCATTTCGCGAAGCTAATAGTATTGTTGACTCTCTAGCAAAGATTGACAGCACAAATCAGGTGAATGTTGTTTATCAATTCTCAGATCTTCCAAGGAATTATAAAGGGTTAATACACCTAGATGCAATTTACTTTCCTTATCTCAGGCATTGCTAGTTATCACATTTTGTTAGTTTCCTGGACATATGACTGCTGGTTTGGTTTCTATTGCAGGTATATGGAAGATGGAGCAGATCACAAGGCAACGTTAAGTACAAAAATGATGAACAGGACCGGGCTGAAATCAAAGAATTGTGATGCAGCAGTTTCTGGTGATCTTTCAAAGCATTTTCAAGAACATTATTTCGGGGGAATAATGTGCAAGGGTCTAATATGGGACCACCTCTTTTTGTCCACACAGGGTGTTAGGCAAAAAAGTGGAAGGTTGTAATAAATCTCAATATGGGAAGGAGGCCATTTCCTTTGCTAAAACTTAAGCAAAGCGGATGGATTATGTTAAAGACTTGGATTGTCTTATTCTAGTTTTCATTGTAAACTAGATGCCCAATGTATAATTCTAAAGTAATTGTAGCAACCTTGCTTATTTTTATTATATGGCTTGGGGAACCAATAAAATCCCCCTCACTAAGATATGGCTTGGGGAACCAATAAAATCCCCCCACTTAGGTGAGTTTTTATGGGAAAAAAAACTATAAAATATCGATTTACTGTCATATATGATTGTGCAAATCTAAGTACAGTAATTCTAAATGCAGGTAATTTTAATAATTAATTTACAATATTATCCTTATGGCATGCATTTATGAGTGTTTGAAATGTATTTACTATTTAGGATTTGATTTTAATCATATAATTTTAGTCCTAAACAATTTTAAATTCTCAAAATATTCTCCATAATCTCGATAATCATTATTTACTTCCTCTTATTATTTTAAAAATAGCTGTATCTATTAAGTATATTTGTGCGATTAATCATTATACTAGAAAGATTATGAAATTAAACAAGCAACCGGCAGGTTCAATGAAACTAACTTGCTTGGAAAAGGGTGTTTTGGTACCGTTTACAAGGGCATTCTAAGCGATGAACCGATTTTCGCTATAAAAAATTTCAATCTGCAGTTTGTTGAAGCATTCAAAAGTTTTGAAACGGAATATGAAGCCCTAGGTAACATTCGTCACCGAAATCTTGTTAAGGTCATCAGTTGCTGCTCAAACCTTAATTTTAAGGCTCTAGTATTGGAACCTAGTGGGAGTCTGGAAACCCATAACCGTTTCCTGGAGTCCCTGCAAAGGTTAAACATAATGATAGATGTAGCTTCAACATTGGATTGTCCTCACCGCGGATGCACTTCCCAAATAGTTCACTGTGATCTGAAGCCTAGTTATATTATGGTCAATGAACAAATGGTGGGACCCGCGAGTGATTTTGGCATCTCAAAACTTCGCTGTGATATAAAAATATGGGAAAGTCCCGTAAGCTTATGGAAAGTCCCCAGAGGCATTTGCATTAAATGTTGTAATTTTTTATAAAATTTAAATATTACATTTTATAAGTTAAAACAAGTAATAATATGTATTTGAAGGTGAAAATATAGAAATATAGATAAAAAAAAATATTTTCAAAAATTTTAAATTTTGCATGTAATTTAAGAAATAAATATCTGTCAGGAGACCCACTCTAAAAAAAATATAAGAGGTGGTAGATAATGTCTGAAAATATTTTGGACCATATTTATTAAGTGAACAAGTAAAAGATCCAAAATCTTCTAGTACTACATTAACTGAAATTCTTTTTCGAGGCCTCCAAAATCTTCTAGCAATCACAGGACAAGAGCATTATGCAATCACAATGATTCCAAGATTTAAAAGCCAGACAATACAAACACAACTGTTCTAAGGGCATTATGCATACACAAGAACTCCAGAATTTAGAAGCCACCAGATGGGACCATGTAATAAACCACTAAAATTAAATTAACAGTGGTAGTACTAAGCAGTACTAAATAGCGTTTACGTAAGAAACCAGCATAAACAAATGATCATCATCCGGCAACGGCAACAATGAAAAGCAGAACAAGTACACCAGAGAACATATTATCACAAATAAATGACCATATCCTGATCAGTCCTAATGAATAACGGAATGGGAGGGTACTTAATCAGTGGAATCAAGATCCAGGTACTGCTGGAGGAGTTGGGGGCAGTGAGACAGAGGGGCAGTGCGGGTGAAGGCGAGGGAGTTGGCGTAACGCTCATTGGAAACCATGCCATTGTTGCTGGTGATGGCAACACGGGCGCGGTCACGGCCAGCACACGGGGAGCTGCACTCACGGATGGAGCTCGCAACCGGGGTAACTTCGCAGATCTCATCGCCACAGTCACGGTTCACAACAAACATGTATTCACCATGAGCGTTGGTTTGGTTTTTCAAGTCCACTGTGAACATCTTGTCGTTCTGCCTACTTCTGCACTTGAGGCTCAACTGCCCTGCACATTCATAGCATACTAACTTACAAACCAGCAATTATTAATCTTGCATTCTCCAACAATATTAATGCGACGCCAGATCTGATTCAAAGTTGACCAACAGTCAATCTAAGGTCGCTGTTAGATTTCAATTAAACAATTCAACTCCAACCACTCTAATCTGTCATTGCACGTGTAAGTTAATTGGATCTTAATACATTCATGGCGAAGCCTATTTCTAAGTTATTAGATTCCAGTCTTAGTGGGACGTAAGATAGCAATTCATCAACAGTAGAGTTCCAGATCCAGATCCCAAAACCCTCCATACAGATTAAATCGGTTAGAGATGAGAAGGAGACGTACCGCGAATATACTGGACGGGATTAACCTCATAGCCAACGCGGCAGTAGTCGCAGAAAAGTTTTCCCTTGATCACATACTGCGGCGCCGGAGCCTTAGCACTAGCAATGGCGGCGACGGCCAACAACAGAGACAATACCAACAACTTCGACATTTCCGTACCTTAGGCTAGTGGATTTTCTTCTCCTTGTGGAAAGGTGGAAAGGGGAGGTGGGGAAATTGAAGAAGGGGACAAGGTGATATAAATGGAGTGAAAGCACAGTCGGTGGGGGTGTGAGGTTTTTACGCAAATTGGGTTGCTGGCAAAGCAGAAAATTCACATGGGCTTGTGGGCACCTCTCCCGGGATAATGAATGTGATTATTCGCGATTTTTGAAAAAGGTAACCGCGTCCTGCTCCGCATTTTACGTAAATTTCAATCGGTTGGACCTCTAACCTTCCCTCTTCTTTCACGCGCTCATTCCTTCTCAAGTGGCTGGACTTCACTAATTTAGTACTCCGACTAAAATTAATAAAGTAAAGTGAGTCATTCTCTTTAAAGACGGTGTTTGTTGCATACTACAATTTAAATATTGCAACTAGAACTTTTACCTTTTATTATTATAATAAAATCTCATCTTTCAATAAGCTATGAAAAGATCGTCTTTCCCAAAACTTTGCCTAAAGTGAAACGAGTACTCCATATGAAAATTCTAATTTACATAGGTAAAAACTTCTATTCCTAATTTTATTTCTTTCTTTAAGTGACTCTAAAGATAGAATAAGCCGGACGAAAAATATATTTATGTAATCTACCTTGATAAGTTATAACCTAAAATATGATCCAGAGATAATATTGTCAAATTTTAGGTTAGTAAAATATTACTTGTAAATAAATATTAACAATCAATCTCAACTGTCAAATTTTATATTTGTAAAATATTACATTATCTCAGGAAACAATCAATCCCAATTAAATCATAGGCGGTCGTCCATACACTTATGACAAACCACTTTTTTTACCTTATACATTATATTAATTTTAAAAATTTTGAAAGAGTTCGTCTTTTTAAAGACGGTCGTTCTATAAGCAATGAAAATACCAAGGTTTTAAATGCAAATTGGAAGAAATGAAAATAAAATTTTTGAGTTGAATGAATCGGGTTATAAACTTTATAACTACAACACGTTGTATAATAAATTTTTAATATTACACTAAGATCTTTTACTTTTTATTATTCTAATTAAATCTCGTCTTTCCATAAGCCTATGGAAATACGATCTTTCCCAAGACTTTGTCATTTTGAAAATATTTTTTATGTTATATATTTTTATATTTTCACATTCAAATACTAGTACATATTATTACTTGTTTCAACCTTTAAAATACAATACTTAAGTTTTATAAAAAAATTACAACATTTAATGTAAAAACTACCTTTTGGACTTGTCCATCCGCTTGTGGAAAAAGCGTCTTTCCTGAGACTTTCTCTTCTTTTTATAGTTTTAACCTAAAATATTTAGGGCCAACGACCTCAGAGCCCCTCCAACTATTGTCATTTCACCCTTTTGGCCCCCATTTTTTCAATCAGTTTCATCTCTGAACTAAAAAAATCGTCCACTAATCATACTTACGTCCATTCTCTCTGTCAATTTCTCATTTTGCTATGTTTTCTGAAGTTAACCTGACTTTTGAAGGGTAAAAACATCTTTCCTGAAATGTCCAGCTGACTTCCTAAAACTGGAACGATATTAATTTTTTCGGACAACATACCTAGAAAAGCCTTTCCAAATTTGTGAACGACCTCGAATTCCAACCTTTCCATATTCTTCTTCACCCACGAACCGAAGCTTCCTTTCAAAAAGGTTAAACTGATGCTCAGTATCAAATGGCACAGTATCGTTGAAGTTCCATTCCGACTTGCACTGTTGGTTGAATTTTGAAAATAGTGTGGGTCGTTCGTTTAAGGGGTGCTAAATTTGATCATCGGAAGGAGTACGGTAGCTTCGATAACTCATTAATCTTAAAAAATGTATGATATATGTGCATTTGTTACCAAAGTTTTGATTTGGCACTGTGTCGCCTAGGGCTAGGGTTTCTGTTATTCGAATATGGGTCACTCTGTTTTTGGGTTTTGAATATTGTAAATTGAGGAGTTTCTACAATTGACAGCATTATGCACTGATGCTTTTGTCATATGTTTGTGGTGGAAAAAAGTTTATTGTCGGAATGATCTCATTGAATGCATATATGACATGATAATTTTTGTTTAGTTTTGAATATAATGATTACAATCAATGGGTTTCATTGATGTGCAGAGGTTTTGTTTGACACTTTTTCCATCGAGCTGAGACATGGTGGTGTGGTAATCTGTTATGAGGGAGGAACTATAGATTTCATTGACAATGTCGAAAAGGACATGTTCTCACTGGAAGAGTTAAGGAAATGTCAGCTGAGATTTGGGCAGATGGAAGGTTAAAGTTCTGGACAGTTGAACCTAGTTTTCCTATAAACCTAAGATTGTATCGTATACACGGGGATGTAGAAATTAGGGAAATAGGCACATGGGTGAAGTGAAACAAAATTATTACAGTAATTTGTATTGCCGAGACTCATGAGAAAGGGGTGGCTGGTAGTGGAAATTTTTGTGGAAGATGAGATGGGAGAGGGTATTATAGAGATAGATGTTGCTGATAGAGGTGATAAAGTTTTAAGGGCTGATATTGGAGTAATTAGTGTGGAAGATGGGATGGGAGAGGGTATTATACAGAGAGGTGGCTTGGAGTGTGATGAAGGTTTAAGGGCTGGGAGTTGTGAGAAACGCAATGCTGATAGTGGTGAGAAAGAGGTGGGTGAGAGTGGTGAGAAAGGTTTAACAACTGGACTTGTATGAAAGGGGGTGCTGAAACTGAGGAAAATAATGTGGGAAAAGATGTTGAAACCGATGGGGGGCAAGGAGTTGAAACTGGAGAAGGTTTTGAAGAGGAAGAGGTTTTAGTTTTAGAGGAAGGTTACGAAACAACAAACAATAGCACATATGTAGAACCCTTTACTGATGATGATGAATTTTGTGCTGATGATGACCTTGAGAAGAGCTCGTCAGACAGTGATAGCGAAGGTGAAAAAGAGCTTGATGAAGATGAGGAGACTAATGATTTGGAGGCTGATAATCTGACTGGTGTTAATGCAGTTGTACTTGACTGGAATGCAAGGCAAGTAGGATTAGATAATGCTGGGGATTTGGGCATTAATGATGAAGAGTTTGACAGCTGGTTGGACTCTCAATTGAGTCAATTATCACAGTTGGTGGATTCCTAAAGGTCGGGTTCCTGAAAATAATGGGCTGGGAGTGGTGATCAGGCAACATATGTTTCCACTCGGGTCGCACCGGAGCAAAGTACGAGTTGTGAACCAACTGAACCTACTCTGCCCATAGAAGAGCCTAATCTAGCAGCAGAAGACACACCTAAACTTGCCAAAAAAAAGTGTTAAAACAGGGAATGGGGTGACTAGAAAAGGAAAGGAAAAGATGGAGAATTTTGATGATATATTGGATGAAGATCATGATGAAGATAGAGGAATGGAGCAGGAGGGTAATAAGGTGGATGAAGGCAGTGATTGTGAAGGCCATGATAGAGTGCAATTTGTTGATATCAACCTAGAAAGAGATATGTTTAGGCCCCGATTTTAGATTGGGATGCGATTTTCTAGCTCCGGGGAATTCAAGGAAGCCATTCGACATTATGCTGCCTGGAAGAAGAAGGACATTAGTTTTCGAAAAAATGAAAAGCATTAGGTCAAAGCTAAGGGCAAATATCCATGTCACCTTGTTAATCTACATAAGAAATTACTGCACTATTTTTTCTCACCTTCGGCAACCTGTAACAAATAAATTGCCTCCCGGATTTCAGTTGGTCCAAGAGGTAAACATCTTCACCCAGAGCCCACAATTGTAGATCAAATTCTGCAAACTATTATCATTGAAGCGCTCACTTCTACGACTACCCCAACTATTTCCAATGCTGCCAGATTCCCCGCTTTGAGCCATTGAAGGATCTAACCTAATTGGAACGAGATTGTTGAAGATTTTGTGAGAGAAAGAGATTAAATTCTGCAATGGGGTGAGAAAATATAAAGATGAGGGTTTCGGTTGGAGGATCTTAAATGGTGAGATAAATTAGGAAGTCAGATGGAAAAAATTGCAAAGGACTTTTTTACCCCTTCAAAAGTCAGGTTGACTTCAAAAAACAGAGCAAAATGAGCAATTGGCGGTGAGAATGGATGGAAGTATGATAAGTGGATGGTTTTTTTTAGTTCAGGGATGAAACTGATCGGAAAAAAAATGGGGGGCCAAAAGGGTCAAATGGCAAAGGTTGGAGGGGATCTGAGGTCATTCGCCCAAATATTTATAAAAATGAACGATCTTTTCAGTCTCATAGTACAATAGGGAGTAGATTTCATTTCACAACTAAGAGCATCTACAATGCAAGGAGGGTCATTCACAAATATAGGAGACACATGGCAAGTTACTACGATGTATCTTAAAAGGCATAAAAAATAAAGGTTGATAAAAATTTGATCTCCAATGCAGGTATGTTAAACCAAACTTCAATATGATTTGTCACAATATTTTATCACTAAATTTTACAAGAAATATTTTATTTATTTTTCATTAACTCTAACAAAACTCAAATTTGAATGATATAGTATGAGAAAATTATTTTTATTTTCAAACTGATATGGTGGTCTATTCAGGCAAATCACTTGTTGTTCACTCATTGAATTCCTTCACCTAGAAAACTAGCCTGGGAAGTGATTCCGGGAGAACAGTTCTGACAATCAAGTCAGTTCTCTCTTTTAAGAATTGGAATTTCTCAAGATAGTTACACTTACCTTAGCTCGTCAAGAACTTGTTGTATTTATAGACTGACATAGTTTCAGTTCCTTGCTTTTAGGGATTAAGATCGTACGTACACCACGATCACCACGTTCTTCGTTCGTGGTCTTCGTGTTCATTGCTCATCACGTGTTTCTTAGCTCGTGTTTTCTGCCCCGACCAGAATCCTCGCGCCTAGCTGACTTGCATCTTGGGCTGGAAAATGCTCGTCTCGTTATAGAATGTTATTTGACCGGGCCTGCTGGCCACCCGCCTTTTGACTGTTGGGCTACCTGTACACCGTAAGCCCCCCCAGCCATGAAGGTCATACTACACGAAGTTATTTCTATATTCAGTAGTTGCGCTCAAACTTATTGCAGTGGCCCAAAGTTGTGCGTAGCAAGCAGTTCGTGTTGTAGTGACCTGAATTACTTTCACAAAGTGTCGTATGCTTCTTGGCTATGTATCTCAACTCTCCTGGATCATTTTTTTTAATTTCAAAATTTTGAACAATTGCGTAATGTGCGAGTAAGTAGCTGTTGCGATCCTGTAGCCAAGATTCGTTCCCATGTATTCATTATTTTTTTCCATGAATCTCTCGCCCATCGTAACATTTTCTCTTTATTAAATAACCTTGAATCTTGCGCTTGAATAGTTTTCCCTATCCAGTGTACTACTGCCGTTGCCACCTCGATTTCCCAAAAAGGTGGGTTACTTTCTGTCAGGCCGTAATGATTGTGTACTATTCCGCTTTTTGTGTTTTAACTTAATTAAAGACTCACAAATCCTCAAACTCTCCCGTCTTCTACTTTCTTCTTTATTGGTTCCGGCTTTCTCGCATCCTTTTGGCCAAACCAGTAAGTTTTTCCTTTATTCTATTTGTTTTGTTCTGTGTCAAGCTGTGTAGGTCTAGCTATGTGGAGCTTGTATTTTCATAGCGTGGCTTGATTTCCTCGTGATTGAGGTTCAAATTTTCTTCTCTATTTCTGTTCTGGACTTTGGCTGGAATTTTTGAATTCTGGCCTATACTATTTTAATTGATACCACACTCATATGGATTTTAGGGATCTTGAGGTCTACAATGTCCGCTTCTAACAATGTTGGAATTTCTGCGCCAAACGTTTGTGAAGTCGATATTGATTTTGGGGAGGATTCCGATCACCTCGCTGGTTCTTCTATTCATAGTCTTCTCATTGAATCTTATGTTAAGGAGTTGAAAAATAGCTTTCCTTTTTTTACGTTCTTATGAACTTAAATCTACTGAAACTTCTGAGAGTGTTCGCAATCCTCCCTCTGGTTATATGTCTTGTTACTTAGATTATCTTAAGTTCGGTCTCTCTTTCCCCTTACCCCAACATGTGTTGGATCTGCTTTCGCATTATAGAGTTTCCTTATGTCAGTTGCATCCAAAAGCTGTTTCTATCTTTGTATTCTTGTACCATGTATGCGAAGCGGCTGGTATTCCCTTTTTGATTGACTTGTTTTGCAATCTTTACCATCTTCGCAAAGTTAATAATTCCTCTGATGAGTTCACCCTTTATCCTAGGCCCGTCAAATGGGTTAGTTGGATCAACCCAATATCCAAACCCATTATCCAATGAGTCTTTATCCAACTAACCCATTTATTAATGGGTCACAATGGGTTGGATCATAAATGGGTTGGGTCATTAAATGGATAACCCATTGGGTAACTCATGAGATAACTCATATGACCCAATGAGTTAAAATATTTAATCCAATAAGTCATTATGTAATTAACCCAATAAGTTATCATTTAGTATTTTCTTCTGATTTGGGTTACAAGTTGTTATTATCCAATGAGATCAGGTTTTAAATACTCATTAGCTTTTGGGATTGGGCAGGATGAGAATAACTATGTTAATGGGAAATTTTGATCTCAATTGGTCCTATATTATGTTAACTCAATGGGAACCTAACAAATATCCAATAAATATCCAAAATTACCCAATTAAAGGCATGTGTAATATTTAACATAAAAATTCACTATAATTCACAAATTATACAAATTACAATTCACAAATTATTCGAGCTCAATCTCATACAATATTCAAGTTCATAAGGTATTCGAGCTTGTACAATATTCGAACTCAATCCCGTACAGTATTCGAGTTCGTACAGTATTCGTGCTAAATCTCATACAGTATTCGAGTTCGTACAATATTCGAGCTCAATCTTGTGAAGTATTCGAGTTTGTACAATATTCGAGCTCAATCTCGTAAAGTATTCGAGTTCAGACAGTATTCTAGCTCAATCTCGTACAATATTCGAGTTTGTACAATATTCGAGCTCGTATAGTATTTGAGCTTGAGCTCGAATCCAACTAATATTGTTCGTTAATTTCGTCGAGTTTACAAAGCCAACATATTATATATTTTTTATTTTTATTAATTATAATATAATATAATGTACATAATTAAATGATTATATATTAGGGGAAAATTAAATCATTCATAATCAAACTTGTAAAAATTTAGTCATCTTATGATATGAAATTATCCACGAGTCACCCATTACCCAACCCAACTTGACCCACCCAAAATTATCCAATCGGTAACCTATTATCCTGACCAACTAAACCCAATAACTACAACAATTGTATCCATTAACCCAATGGGTCATTCTCCAATAAGTGAAAATAGTATATGGATCGCGGTTATCCAACGGGTGACCCGACCTGTTTGACGGGCCTAATTTATCCTATGAACCCCACAGTTGAATTTGTTAGCAAGTTCCCCAATAATTGTGGGGTGTGGCATGAAATATATTTCTACGTCAAACTTGGCAATGATAGTAGGCCAGCCTTTTCAATTTGGAATTATAGCGTTCCTAAGTCCAAACTTCCTAAGGCTGGGGTTTATCTGAATGATGAATATGAATTTGTAGCATCGTTTAGCCAGTATTCCATCGCCCTGCTAATTCTTTGAGTAAAGGTGTTTGTCGTTTATTTGGGTGTTTCTATCCTACCTAACACGACTTCATCTGTCGAATTGTATATTTTACTTGTAGACATGCATGTTTGCCTAACTCTCATTATTTGTTGTTTTGAAGATATGGATTTAACCTGACGCTCTGCTACGAGAGACTTTCCGTTAGATGATGAGAACAACAAGATGGAGACCCTGGCCACTGAAACCGCCATCAACTCTGAGGTTGTTGTGCCTCAAGGTGTGGTTTATGAAACTATCGCCCATCCCATAGCCTCCGGGTCCACTGAAACTGCTCATTAGAGGAGGCAAAAGAGTCAACCGATGGTTCTTCTACCACGTTGGAACCTGTGAAGAAGAAGGGGCATGTTAGTCATCCTCCTCCACTTTCTCATATGCTAAGCCACGATCTAATCGTAGAGGAGCTATTCCTGCAACACTTTCCAAATTATTCCTTTCCGAAACAATGGTTGTGATATGCTCTCGTTCTGTTAATGTGTTAGCATGATCTAAATTATTTTTATTGTTTAGGGTTTAGGTGAAAGTCTGTAACTCGTTAGTGAGCGAGTTGCCGAGTTTACTAAAGGGGATGACACAATTTATGAACAGGTTGAAAACTATAGAACAAAAGGAGGAAATTGTGGAGAAGAGATTACTAATGTTTGATGGGAAACCTATTTTAATAGCAGAGTGGTCTCATGATTTTGATCTTAAAAACCCCAAAATTGTCCCAGTTTGGGTTAGTTTACATGATCTCCCTATTGTATACTGGAAACCTAGCATTCTAAGTAGATTGGTGTTTGTGTTGGGGAAACCTTTGAGGTTGGATAGAGCCACAAAAGATATGGAGAGACTTAGCTTTGCTAGGATCCAAGTGGAAATGGAAATAGGGAAAGAAGTTCCAAAGTTGCTATCCTATATTGATGAGAAAGAAGTAATTTAGAAGCAAGACATAGAGTATGAATGACTCCCAGTTTGTTGTGGCAAATGCACTCTCCTGGGAGATAGTGATGACAATTGTAAGAAAGATGTGGTTAAGGAGAAACAACCCACTGATCTCAGTAGAGTGTTATACTAAAATTTGGCCAAAAGTGGAAGAAGAGTGAAACAGGGATAAATCTAATCAGAGGGAAATAAGTTTAGACAATTGATTCAAGAGATGATCGGAAAGAGGCTCAGGTTATAGCTCCTATGATTAGTAAACCAGAGACCGTGACTCAACTTAGAACTGATAGGCAAGAGGTGGTTGCCTCCCAAAGCAGTAAGGAGCAGGTGGTGAGAAGAATTCAATTTAATGAGGATATCCAAAGAAGTGCTGGAGTTATTGGTGGAAACAGTAAGGTAAAACTGTAAATTGACCCTCCAGATAAACAATGATGGAAGACTTTCTAGTTTTGAATGTGAGGGGGTATTAACAACATTGAAAAAAAATGTAGGCAGTTTGTACATAAACAATAGGTAGGTCTTATTTATTTTTTGGAAACTAAGATTCCTAGAGAAAAGGAGAAAATATGCTGGAACAATTTTGGGAAGGATTGGTCCTTTGCATCTAATAGCGATCTGATTAAAGGAGGGATGATATGGGTTGGATGGAAGCATAATCTATTCACAATGGATAAATTAAACAAGCATGAACAAGCTATTGACCAGCTAATTGAAAACAGAAGTAGCAAACAGAAGAAATTTGTTACCATGGTGCATGGCTCCAATAGTTTAACTGAAAGGTTGAAACTGTGGAATTACCTAGTGAATGTGGAGCATAAGAATGATCCCTGGATTATGATAGGAGATTTCAATGCCCCATTGTCAAAGACTGATAGGATAGGAAGGACGGGTATCTCTGTGTCAGAAGTGGAAGATTTTCAGGAAATAATTGCTAAGCTTGAGTTGCTGGAACTAAAAACTTCGGGTCCTACATTTACATAGGAAAATAGGAGGAAATAAGGGAGGGTGATGAGAAATATTGACAGAGCATTAGTTAACCAGAAATGGATATCAAGCTTCAAAGCTTCTCTATGCACAGTCTTAGTAGAGAAGATCTCAGAGGTGAAAGTTTTAAAGGGGAATAAACATCAAAGGAAGCCTATCGGGTACTTCAACATGTGGCTTAGATCAAATCAGTTTGGGGGTATATTGAAGGCAGCTTGGAGGGGGGGGGGGGAAATGCAGGTACTCCGAGGGACTTACATACCAACCTGTTGAGGCTTGAAAAACCTAACCTTTATCAGTCTTAAACAGAAGAGAATTCTCTGATATTGAGCAATGGGCAGCAAAATCAAAATAGGAGTGGCATGAAATGTGCATTAAGCTGCATGAAGATCCAACATCTGAAAGAAAATAGGAACTTGAAAGAGATACAAGATTACTTACAGAGAACTTGGAAGAAGCTGAATATAGGTTCCTGAAGCAGATGGAAAAAATCAAATGGAGGAAATATGTAGATAGAACTACCAGACTTTTTTATGCAAAGCTAAATGAGAGACAATACAAAAGTCAAATTGTTGGACTGAAAAAAGGAGATAAGGTATTAGAGGGCCAGGATTTGGAAAAATATTTGATAGAATACTTCAAAGCACAGCTGAGAGGGCATAGACTTGAACTAAAAAAAATTGATGCAAGGATAGTACCGTATTGTAATGTGTTGAATTTGAGAATGCAAGCTGATCTGATTGGGCTTATCTCTGATGTTGAAATCTTGAAAGCTCCGAGGGGCATCAATTCTAGTAAAAGTCTAGGATTTGATGGCTTCAATAGTAAGTTTTACAAGGAGGCATGACTAGTAATTGGCAAGGATTTTTTGACTGCAATTAAAGGTTTATTTTTTGCAAGAGATGAATTACCAGATGAATTTAGTAGAGTTGTCTTAACCTTTATCCCAAAGGTTAGTCATCCAAAATATCCCACCGATCTAAAACCAATAGCATGCTGTTCTATTCCCTATAAAGTTATTACTAAAATTCTGTGTGATGGACTGGGGAAAATTCTTCCTAATATTGTCAGATTAAATCAAGCATCTTTCATTAAGGGGGGACATATAGGTCACAATATCATACTTGTTCAGGAGTTGATACATAAATATAAACTGCCTGGTATGAAGAACAAACGTGTAATAAAATTGGCATTAAAAAGGCCTTTGACACTGTAAATTGGCATTTTGTGACGAACTGGCTGGAGGAATTGAAGATGCCAGGGCTATTTTGTACTTGGGTAAAGATATGCATTTTCTCCTCAAATTTTTGTCTATCTTTGAATGGAATGTATACTGAGGTATTTGAGGGAAAGAATGGAGTGTAATAAAGAGGACCCCCTATCCCCACTTCTGTTTGTATTGAGAATGGAATATTGACAAGGATGTTAACTCACAGTCTCAAAACTGGGAAAATAGGATTCCATTTGAGATGTAAAAAGGTGGGTATACACAACTTACTCTTTGTTGATGACCTATTGATTTTCTGTGAAGCCACTGACAGACCAGTTAGGGGAGCACAGGATGTGTGGGAAGAGTTTCAGATGGTGACAAGCCTAGCAATCAATGAGAGTAAATCTACAATTTATTTTTCTGCTATGGAAGATTTGGAGCAGGAAGCTTTGGCAGCAATCCTGAGTATAAAAAGGGGAAAATTTCCTCGAAAATACTTAGGCCTGCCTTTGTCAACCTTTAAGTGGGATAAGGAGGTTTGTTTAGTAAGAGATTAAACAACTGGGAATCTAGGAATCTATCACATGCTGGTAAGGCTCAATTGATTAACACATTGCTTATGAGTATTGTGGGGTTCTGGTCAGGGTTATTTAAGGTGCTAGAAGGAGTACATAAAGAGGTCACAAAAAATGCAGAACCTTCTTATGGGGAAAGGAAGCTGAGGAAAAACGTTTTGCTCCAGTAGCTTGGGACTCAATCTTTAGAAGTAAAAAATAGGCGGAATGGGATCGGGGACCCTTCTTTGTAGAATCAGGCCTCCCTCTATAAACACATATGGAATGTGCAGGAGAAGAAGGACATCCTTTGGGTAAAGTGGTTGCAAGATTATTATCTGAAGAAAACAACACTTGAGAATCATCAAGTTCAGCAGCATTACAGCTGAATTTGAAATATCTCATGAGGTTAAAATCACCGATGGGTACTTAGATTAATGACTGCTTGTCCCTATATGGGAAGTTTAGTATTTCTAATGGTTATTGTATTCTAAAAGGTAGGAGAGGCAGTGATCCCACTGCCAATATGATATGGAAGTCCAGTCTTCTGCCAAAGCACAGTTCTTTTCTCTAGTTGCTAATTTAGGGCAAGTTAGTTACGGTTGATAGGTTGACCAGGTTTAAAATTTTAATTGATGCACATGCTTGCTGTTTATGCAACACTGAGACTGAGAGTGCTAAACATTTGTTCATTCAGTGCCAATTTGTGCAGATTTTGATGGCTAAATTATGCATGCCAAAGGCTCAGGATCTGAGGGATACGAGGAAGATCATGAAACTGATGTTGATGAGAGGGAAAAGGAAAAAGGTTCAAGTTGTATGACACCACACTGTATTTGGTTTGAGAAGAACGCAATGCTAGGATTTTCCAGAAGAAAAATCAGATCTGTGAGCAGTTAAGAAGAAAGATCGAGATGAAGAGCTCATGGATGAAGGGGCAAATGTTTTAGTGTTGAGAAGAGATGTCTGAGGCTTTGAAGTCGGTGGGAGAATGGGAGTAGTTTTTACCTCTCTGAACCAAGGGTTTTGCTTTTACAGACTTGGAAAACATGGAGAGTTAAAAAGCTTATAAAATTTAGAGGGGCTGCTAAGGTGGGCTAATTATTTTTAATCGGCCTACCAAACAAAATAGCTTAAGTCCATATAGTTCGTTTTTTCTTGAAATTTCTCTCAAGTGTAGTACGAAGCAACCTTAGTAGTGAGATTATGTAAAAGTTCTATAGTGAGGAACTCAAAGTGTTTATGTTGATTTTTTTTAATGAAGATTAATTTCCATAAAAAAAATTATTATTAAGTGTGCCCCTACTGAATTTATTTTCTAAATCCGCCCCTGCCCACCTCTCGCCATCTGATGTGAATCATTAGACATGCATTAACCGATGCATTAGGCATAATAATTGGCTTGATTTACTTGTTAGATTGCTAGTAATAGTTAGGTTTACATGACAAAGGTTTTAGACGGTCATGTTTGGTTTTCTTGTCTAAATCCCACATTGTGTAGAGTTTATTGATACTAATGGACACCATGTATCCAGAGGTACTTAGATCTTCCTTTGTGATCATCAATAGTAGGTGGATCGTGGGTACTTTTTTGTCACATTTGTATAGAAGGCCGTTTGTAAAGATGGTAGAAAATGTCAAAGGCCATTCACACTAGAATTGTAGTAGATGAAGGCCATAGACTCTACATCGTAGTAGTAGAAGGATTGAGCTAAATATAGGTGGACTTGAATTTTAAAGAGGCTAAGGAAGAAACAGAGGATTGTTGTCTGAGAGTTGCGCAAAGTCCTGGGAAATATCCAAGAAGAATCACCCCTTGAAGTTGGTTCCATTGGAATTTTCATCTTGAGCTCTATGAAATCGACTAAAAGAACTATCAAATCGGACCAACGGTTCATCCGTAGCGGAGCAAAGAAGTCAGCCGGACAAACCAGCAGTAGGTGGCACAGACCGTTCATGGCCAGCACGAGGGCAAGCCATACACGGCCCACACTATGCCACACGGCCCGTGCTAGGGGCCTTTGGCACGAGCCCTGCCAAGCAGCATGAGCTATACCAAATCCCAACACGGGTCCAAGCTCTGCTGGCCGTGACCTCAAGTTCTCTTTTTTCACCCAAAATTTGGCCTAAGTATGGGTACACACCATTCTATTTCACATGGCCCACATTGTTCCAAGTCCAAATATCAAGACCAGCCCATGTGGTGTGAAGAATGAAGCGGCATGTGCCATGAAACTGAACTAAACAAGGATCCGGTTAACACCCCACGCCAAATGACACAGAGTGCGGATTAGAAGTGCAAAAAATGGAGCTCCAGATGATAGACCGTGCTAGATGACACAGACCACACCATCGCGGTCGTGCTAGGACCGGCGCCATGTGCGAGCATAATGCAAACAGCCCGTGCCAGATCCGACGGACCGCACCGGGAGTAGGCCACGTTAGCGGCACGGGCCATGCCATCCGTGGTGCCCCGTGTTTGGAGGTGGCTGCTAGGGTATTGGCATAGTTTTGGCCTATTTTTAGGCCTAATCCCCTACTACTATTAATATAACCTTAGTCTACTAGGGTTAGTAGTTTTTGATCATTTTCTTAGTTCATTTTGTGGATTTGAAGAGGAGCTTAGAGAGAGAAACACTCTCTCTTCTCTCTAGGCTCTTTCTTTTTCTCCTTTATATTTTTCTTTTGCCCAAAAATGTGGAATTTAATGAAATACTTGAATTCCATATTTTGGGAGTAGTTTAGTTGCTTGGGGTTGTTTGTATTCATGATTTGAACTTGGTTTTTTAAGATTTAGATTTCCCTATCTTATTATCTTATGAATATTTGTACTTGAACTTGTGCTTTCTAAGAATTTGTAATCTATGCCATGTCATTATGATGATGCACGCATGCGTGTATGGTAGTATAAAATCGTGCTAGGCTTCATTGCTATCTTGGGAGTTTCAGAATTGTGGAGTAGGTAAAGAACATCGAGGAGATGAGTGCATTCATGTCCTTTGAGAGAAAATCCTTATATGTGTTATACCATGATTCTAATTGGTTAGCTGCATGAGAAATCAACATGTTGGGTGGTCGATTCAGCAAATCCCGATAGGGAGAATTCCATGGCCTACCCAGATAGATTAGCGTGTTTGTTTTTAGCGACTAGAGTTATGCCGACTCTAGAGTAATCACAAGGTGTCTTTCCCTTTGCCTCTCTATAGGCCTAGGGATTGAGATCCATAATGGAGTGTCCGGGATGTAATGCACTTCACTATATATCTAACAGTTGCGACCTGCACGAGGCATTTCCCTTCTAGCGGGGCTTTGTATTTCTCTAAGCGGGGGAGCAATAGCATTGGGAGTGAAGAGGAATAATCTGAAGCATCACTGGACTAGAGCGTATTCCCTAACTACGGAGACGGTGAGATATGGGCACTGTGGCAAGTACCATGTGTGACAGATGGGGGGATATACCTAGCTATCTCCTCGTTGTCTGACATAGGCATAAGTTAGGTTTATATGTCTAAATCTGAATGAATCGAGGATAAAAGCCATTTATGAGTTATGTTACACAAATACCCCCAAGTGCCCATTTATATAGTTTAATCTTGTTTTATCTTTTATGTTCGTAGTTGATAATTGAAATACCCAAAACCCCTCCCATTTTACTATATTATATATTCCTAGTACATAGAAGGGTTGACAACCCATACGTGGTTGTGTTTAATCGACTGTTAGACTCTAGCATCTCTGTGGACGAACTCGGACTTGCCACTAACTACCCATATGTAGCTTAGTAGTGAGTTAGGTGCAAAATATAAATTTAAATTTGACATCACCCCATTACATCCTCTCTTTGAACTGCTATTTGGAACGTCTTCGCTTAGATTAATTTAGCTACAACACCATTTTAATGACCTCGTGTGGAGGCGGGTCACCATCCTATGGCTGCTCGCTCTGGCATTTGCTTTCTCAGGTAGAAAGATTTTTATGGATATGATATTCTGGTTTATTGAGTGCTTTATTTTCTAAGATTGAACCCAGAGTTATTGCTCATCTATTAATGATCCCGAGTGGGTTGCTGCCATGGATTCCAAAATGGATACGCCTCGCACTCAGAAAACATGGGAGTTGGTTACTCGTCCTCCCCATTTTAATATTGTTGGCTTAAAATGGGTATACCTTTTGAAGTATAAGGCTAATGGATCACTTGATCGGCACAAAGCGAGATTGGTTGTGCAAGGTTTTTCGCAACTTCCAGGTTTTGATTATGATCATACTTTCGGTCCTGTGGTGAAAGCTTCTACTGTTCATAATATTTTATCTTTAGCTATTCTTTTTAACTGGTTGTTACATCAATTGGATGTTAAAAATGCCTTTTTAAATACTCACCAGTTTAAATGGAGCAACCAGCTGGATACAAGGACCCCAAGCACCCAAACAATGTATATTGTCTGTGAAAGGCCATTTTTTGTTTTAAGCAAGCTCCCTGTTCTTGGTTTCAGCGTTTCCAATTTTTTCTTATTGGCCCAAGTTTTGTGTGCAGCTCATCAAATACATCTTTATTTTTCTTTTCTCAGGGTTTCTCTTTGCTATATTTGTTGGTGTTTGTTGATGATATTATTCTTACCAAGAATGATGGTCTTATAATTTGTTAGTTTGTTGATCGGGTTAATCATGAATTTAAGATTACAATTTTGACACTCTGCAGTATTTTTTGGATTTAGAGGTTGTTCCTACTTCTGAAGGCCTATACCTTGGTAGTCCAGATATGCTAAAGACATTCTTTTGCACGCAGGGATGCGTGATTCTACACATGTCTCCATTCCATTTGTGGCATTTTCGTAGCTTCTCAAATCTTCCAGTAAGACGTTCGATGATCTCACTCTTTATGGTCTTTAGTTGGTGCACTTTAGTATTTGTCGATTACAGGTCCCGACTTGTTTTATGCTGTGAATATGGCCATGCAGTTCATGCACGCTACCACTAATGACCATTTCTAAGCTTTTGCACAGATTTTGCGTTATATGCTTGGTACTCTTCATTATGGGCTTCACTTCACAAATTCGTCTACTTTGCAAGTTCTTGGTTATTCTAAGGTCAATTGGGCTCGTTGAATAGAGAATCATAGGTCCACATACAGTTATGCCATTTTTCTTTATGGTAACCTGGTGCCTTGGAGTGCTAAGAAGCACCTACAGTCTCAAGTTCAAGTTCGAATCATAATACTGTACTATGGACAACACTAATACAGAGTTAGCTTTGTTGAAGATTCTTTTTCGATGTTGACGTGAATCAACTAGTGGCTCATGTTTTGCTGTGTGATAACAATAGGGTTCTCTTTTTTTGCTCAAAATCCAGTTTCACACAAGAGAGCAAAGCACATTGAGATTGACCATCATTTTGTATGTGAGATAGTGTCTTTCGAAAAGCTCAAAGTTGCTCATGTTTCAACTGATCTAAAGATTACAGACATCTTTACAAAGGGCTTACCTTATCTTTAGTTAGAGTTCTTACATTCCAAGCTTTGCATTGCTAGTAATCCTATGCTTCGCTTGAGGGGGGGGGGTAGTAGAGATATAGATGGTTTAGAATCATGATAAGAAAGAAATACCCTTTCCGATTGGTTTTGTAAATATTATGCTCCATATTTGTTTTGTACTTTGTATCTTGATGTACCCATTTTATATGGTTATTTTAGGGCTTTTAGGATTCATTTTTGTATAATTTTGTTCTCTAGATGTGGCATTTTACCCTAAAATTCTCTAAGGAGAGTTAAAAGAGACTTTTACTCTTTTATTACTTTTCTAGGGGATTTTGTGTGACAAGGCAATTTGTTTGAAGACTTTGAAGACTACCTTTGAAGATTTGAAGACTTGTATTTGAGCTTTTAAAGACTTGAAGAATGGAATATAAGTGAAGTGAAGAGGAGGAATTGGGACAAAAAGAAGAAAGAAATCAAGATGCTGAAATTTGGCTCAGTCGTGACTCGCGAAGGATTGGTCGCGTCGCAACGAACGGGTTGCTAGAACTCTTTCTTACTTTTTTTTACTATAAATACCAACCATATCCTCTCTCTCTTTATCTCTTCTTCTTCTTCCCATTTTTTGACTGAAAACCCTAGGTTTTCCTTTCTTTATTTTCTTAGTTTTTGTAGGTTAATCATGTGTTTTCATTATCTAGGTTAATTTTATACTCGTGAGCAATTGATTAAGGCTTCCAGCCCCATGTATTGAGAATCATATCTTCTATATAGTTCTTTTGCTATTGTGCATTTATTAAGCTTTGAATGTGAATTGTTAATGGCGTTATTGTTGTTGGAAGTTTGAGTATATAAATTGCTTGTATGATTGCTTGTTAGGGTTGGGAAAAAGTAGCTAAGTTTCCCTTCTTTCGGTTTGGAATCCAAGATCATGAATTAGAATTTCTAAATGGTGTTAGTGTGTTGATAATTGCTTTATGAAAGTGGTAATGTTGAACTCTTTGTCATGTTTGTTTATTGCAGCAAATATGAGGGGTCTATGAATGTTGAACGTTCTTGACTAATTTTGTGTAAATGCATGGATTGGTTCGATGCTTAGACACAGTGTAGTGTTTATAAGTGTTACCAAGCTTGTTGATTCTTCGTGCTCAACGCCATTAATGGGATACTTTAAGCCGTTTATCGACTAAATGAGTCACTAGTGAGGTTTGACAAGAGAAGTTGAATTCACTCTTGCAAACTACTATCTAAGAAGGATAGAAGATTTATCTTCATAGCAAGTAGGTGGAGTAATGAATAGGTTGTAGATTGAAGGATAGATAAGAGGTTTGGAAGTGGAAATGAATTGCCCCCAAGGCTTTGTCTTTTGTAGTTTTTATCTCTTTTTCTTAGTTGTTGCATGATTAGCATAGTTACTTGACTTTGCTAGTTTGCTTGTCTTTAATTTCATAACTTAGGACAAAACCAACCAAAACACCCCCTCATTTACTTGCTTATATATATATATATATATATATATATATACTTCTAGCCTAATATCAACCTTATATGTTTAAACCCTTAGAAAGATTCCTCTTCTTCGTGGACGACCCTGACTTGCCACTATCTACTCAGTCGTAGATAAGAAGCATTAGGGGATTATAAATGTTAACTTTGAGAGGTACGGTGGCGACCTCCCAAATTTTGGTGATGCTGCCGGGGAAGAGGTGTTTATTTTAAGTGTTTGGCCATATTTGGTTGCATACTAGTTAGTTGTTTTTATTTTCCACTTCTTGATGGTTGTTTTTGTTCGAAGTAGGTATTTCTTGAGTTCTTAGTGAATTTTTATCAAGAATCCTTGCAATATGAATATGGACTTTTGAAAAAGGAATTTAAAAAAAACACGTCTCACCTAGAGGGAACTTATGATGAGAAGAGAGGCTCAACAAGCAAGGTTTTGTAGGATGTGTTATTCCGACCATCCTACCGAGTCTTGCTATTTGTTGAGAGAGAAGCACTATGAGAAAGAAAGAACCCTTGGTTTCCAAAACCAAGGGTATTATGAAGAATGCTACCAAGGGGTTGAAGATGTTGGTTTTCAAGGGCAAGAAGCCCCAGAATGGTATCCATACCACAATTCTTACAATCCGGAGTGGAGTGGTAATCCGGATTGGTGGTATGAGAATGAGCTGGAAAACCAACAATACGAGCAAAATAGTTGGCCTTCACCACCTTATACTATACCTCAAAACCAAGCCCAACAAGAAGGTTCAAAAGGTTGACATGTGAGGAAGTCATGAATACAATAACAAACTTGAATAACTTGGCCAAGACTACTGAGGAACCGAACACTCAGATCTCCTCTAGTCTTGAGGCTATTGAGGGGCTTGTGAGAAATATATTGAAAGTGGTGGCCCAAATGGAAGCTCGTGATTCCAAAAATATACCATCCCAAGTTGAACTCGAAGATTTGGTGAGTGAGGTCACCATAAGAAATGAGTTTAAGTTCGAACGGGATGAAGAGTCGGTTATGGAGGACAAAGAAGTTGAGGAAGAGGTAACTGAGCTAAATTCATTATTCTTGCCATCATCACCCCTATCCCCACCTAATGAACCAACATCACCCTTTTTGAAAGTTTTGGGGGAGATAAAAGAGGAGCCAAAAGACTATCCCAAGCCTCCTAACCACCCAACTCCTTTTAAACCATCTCCACATGCACAAAACTTTCCTCTTGAAAGTTTTGTGCCCCCACCTCTCTAATTTTGGATGCTCATGGTGAAGGGGTTCAAACCTTCACCATATGGATAACATTGGGGTCATGCCGACGACGTTAAACATACGGAGCTAAGTCGTGCCAACGACATAAATAAATTCATCTTTTATTTTAGTTTTTGTTGGTTATTTTTTGTTATTTTATCTTGTTCTTTTCACGATGTGTTTTCTATGATTTTGTAGCAAAGTGAAGTGCAATGCATTGGAGGAGATGAAGGAATGAGATCCATGAGAAAGGAGAGAAAGCTTGGAAAGTTGGTAAGAAATTTTTTTTCTAAGTGCTGGGAAACCCTGTCTGCAGTGAGTCATGAAGGATATGTCGCGAGTCGCGATGAATAGGGGAGAAAAAATGAACTCCTAGCACCAGCTTTTTGCGAGTCGCAATGCGACCAAATCTGAATTTTTTTTGAAAGAAGTGAGCTCACAGACCCAAGATTTCGTGAGTCGCAATAGTTCCATTGTGCATCGCGAAGAACCTTTTGCACGTCGCGAAGGTTTGGTCACCAGTCGCGACCGAATCAGGAGAAAATAGAGGAAATTGACCTCACAGTCCAACTTTTTGCAAGTCGCGAAAGGGCTGTCGCGAGTTGCGATGGAGAGACTGGCTTTTCAACTGAGCTTAAACACTGCACAATCCTTCCTTCTTCTCCACCAAATACTCTCAAGAATCACCACACCTCCACTCATTCCTCCACCATCTTACATATGTAGACATATGAATATTCTTGCATCTTTATAGTACCTTTGTTGATTGTAGTATGTCGACTACATCATTGTGATTTTGATTGCTATATTCTATAATGATGCTTGGATAATTGTCAATATATGTTAAATATTTTTATTGGATAAATTTATAGTAGTGATTGCATGATGGATTGGTTGTTCTTTGAGAATACTATGGTTATTAACTTTTGATGCTAAACCTAGTATTACAAATACCTATATACTTCTGAGTTTGATGTTGTTCTCTGTGGTGTTAGTCTTGATCAAATGGCGCCAAAGAGACAATGTGTTGTTCCAGGGGAGTTATTCTACGACACTTTTGCTCCCCTCTACGGCTTTGAAACCAATTTTGGAACCGATTCTACACAAATACATGGGATTGTGCCGTATCACCGGCGACTATGCGGGGAAATGAGAGTCACTGTACCTCTTACCCTGAGTTTTATTGTTCTTTCCTTATTTGTTTACATTGAGGGCAATGTAATGTTTTAAGTGCGGGGAGAGGTTAGAGGACTCACATGCATGTAAGCTTGATTTAGAAAGCTTTTTGCTACTTTTGATTGGAAAAACATGAGAAAAAGGAAGGAGAAATTGAAAAATTGAAAATTTTGAAAAAAAATAGAAAAATAAAAATAAATGAATAAAAAAAGATAAATAGCTAATTGAAAACCTGAGAGGGAAACTTAGGCAACATTGGAGGCCCGGATAGGTTGAAAACCCGAAAGGGCAGCTTAGGTAAAAATGAGAGGCTAAATATGGGCGAGATTTGAGCCAAAAGAAATATGATGTGTAGCTACGATGAAAATCCGAAAGGACTCTTAGGCAAAGTGAGAGAAAATTTGTTACTTTTTCAGCGTTGGAGTCATAAGGTTGCAAGTCAAAAGGTTGCAGTTGACATATGGATGGATCGGGTAGCCTAACATCATAGGACTTCTTGGGATTGGGCAACTTAGTGGGTTGAATACGAAGTGTGGTCATGAAATTCTTGATTCTTTATGTACTTCATTTTGGTTGATATATTGGTATAGAGTGATGTATGTGTTTGAATTTCCTCTATGGTTTTGACTTCATTTTGTGCCATTGGATTTTAGTTGATATATTGGTATGAAGTGAAGTATGTGCTTAAACCTTTGATATGGTTTTAACTTCATTTTGTGCATTGGACTTTGAGATTATCAATTCAAGACTTTGAAACGTTTTTATGGGTAGTGAATTGATAGGTGGTAGGTTTGGGTAGATTTAGGAATTGGGGTTGTGTGTGAGAAAATTCTCATTTGAGCTTGAATTTTGGGATTTATGATATTGAGATTTTTTGTGATGCTTTGATTTGGGGGAATATTAGTTTAGGATGTGGACATATGAATCTCTTTGTGTGCTTGAATCTTTTCTTACTCAAGGACGAGTAAGGTTCAAGTGCAGGGAGGTTTGATATGCCCATTTTATATGGTTATTTTGGGGCTTTTAGGATTCACTTTTGTACACTTTTGTGCTCTAAATATGATATTTTACCTTGAAATTCTCTAAGGAGAGTTAAAAGCGACTTTTATGCTTTTATTACTTTTCTAGAGAATTTGTGTGACAAGGAAATTTTTTTAAAAAACCTTGAAGACTTTCACTAGTAGAGAGCAACCCTTTAAAGGTGGAGATAGAAAGCAGTTTTATGAAAAAGGTGCGGAACCGCCTTGGTTCAAAGGTTTCGAAATGGAACCTCCATTCCGCCCAACCCCTAAAGATTCAAAGGTGGGGTTTTTTCCATTTAAAGGCAGTTTTGGATTAACCGCTTTTAATTAGGGCTAATTAAAGGCAGTTAATATTAAAAATGTCTTTAATCAACCCTAATTAAATGCGGTGTGTCTAACTGCCTTTGAGTGGGGTATGTTACAAGTACGAAACCAGGGGAAGATTGCCTTCCGAGTTCGGAACACCATGTTAGGGTCAATAGTGCTGATACCATACCTCTTCCGAGTTCGGAACATTTATTCGGATCGACCTTCCAAACCGGAACCATTATTAACTATTTAATTTTATTTTTAATGTCGGTTCCGGACTCGGAACCTGTCTGTATAATAAAAAAAGTGCCAGTTCTTCTATTCAGCACAACAAATCTATTTTAAAGGTTTTTCTCCCCATCATAGTCCATTGAAGAGGATTTCATTCATTGGAGAAGGTTAGTTGTCTAACAGTGACATCTTACATATTTATAATTTGTTTGACTTATATGTATATATAAAATAAATCATGAATTGGGGTTTGTAGTTAGGTTAACTAATGGGTTGTATTTTAATTAACTTATAGGATATGGAACAAGATGTGCTCATTGGTAATGATCTTAGAAAATCACCGGAGTACTTGTCATGATTGAAACATTTCTTACGGGAGCGTTTGATGATGCCTCAAAAAGTGGTGTGGTACGAACCCTATGCCCGTGTAAAAATAGTAGAAATGATGTGTATTTAGTGAGGAAGAAGTTTTGGGGACATTTAATAATGAAGGGCTTTCAAACTTCGTACACTCGTTGGGCATGGCATGAGGAAGTTGGGGAATTGGTGCGGACAATTGATTCTAGTGACACGAATGTGGAAGATGAATTATATGGGATTGCGGAATATGACAAAATGGTTAAAGATATTGCAGGAGGGTTCCATGGTAAACCCAAGGCATTACAAGCTTTAATTGAAGACAAAGATACACCATTGTATCTCGGTTCAAAACATTCGGTACTTAGTGCAAGCTTGAGGATAATGAATTTGAAGGCTAAATTTGGGTGGACTGATAAGTCAATGAAAGAAACTTTAGAATTGCTTAGGGAATTTGCTCCCGAAAGTTAACATGATGCCGGATGGGTTGTACGCCGCCAAAAAAGTTTTCTGCCCAATGGGATTGGAATTGATAAAAAATGCATACTTGCCATAATGATTTTATGTTGTACCAGGGGAAAGAAGATGAAAATCTAGAAACATATCAGGTATGGGGTGAGTCTCGGTACAAATTGAAGAGGGGGAAAATTGTGGTGGGTGCGGAAGTGGTAACTAAAATAAAGAAAAAAACACGGCAAAAGTGATGTGGTATCTCCCAATCGTTCCTAAATTGCAGAAATTGTTTGCATGTAAGGAATATGCTAAATTTTTGTGATGGCACACAAAGAGGGATCGACCGGAGGATGATGTAATTATACATACATCAGATGGTGAGCAATTAAAAAAATTGATGCTCTTTACCCCGAGTTTGGAGAAGAACCTCGGCATTTGAGGTTCAACCTATGCATTGATGGAATGAATCTATCTGGTAATATGAGTAGTACACACTGTTCTTGGACTGTTATGTTGGTCATCTACAATATTCCGTCAAGGTTGACAATGAAACGTAAGTATGTGTTGTATCTATGATGATTTCCAGGCCCAAGCAACCGGGTAATGACATAGATGTGTACCTTGCTATTTTTGTTGAGGATTTGTTGTTGTTTTTTGAGAAGGGGTGTGGACATATGACGGGAGTGTTGAAGAATATTTTACATTGAAAGGGATGTTATTTTGTACTATCAATGATTTTCCAGCCTACGGTAATTTTTTTGGTTACTCAGTGAAAGACCACTTTGCATGTCCCGTGTGTGAGAAGGACACTGATCACCACCAGTTGAAGTATGGATGTACAACTATTTATCAAGGTCATCATAGGTTTCTTTCGGCGGATCATCCATGGTGTGTGGAAAAAATGGTTCAATGGGAAAGTAGAGGCTAGACAAGTTTCGGTTGTACGAATAGGTGTGCATATATTTGAAACAGTGAAGAATTTTCCCAATGACTTTGGGAAGAAGAAACGTAAAGTGCCCGTGGAAGGGAGTTGGAAAAAATGCTCCATTTTCTTCACATTGCCTTATTGGGATCATTTGGATGTTAGACATTGTCTAGATATTATGCATATTGAGAAGAATGTATGTGATTATTTGGTCGGGACCTTGTTGAATACCCTGAGGAAAATGAAGGACAGACTTAAGGCTAGGTTAGATTTGGCCGAGATGGGAATTAAGAAGAACCTAGGCCCTGTGAGTTTCGGTGAAAATTGTTTCTTGCCCCCTGCTTGCTATTCTATATATCAAGTGGAGAAAAAAAATCTTTCTATGAGACCCTGGAAGGTGTTAAGGTCCCGGCTGCCTATTCTTTGAACATCAGTACTTGTGTGTCAGTTGAGGAGTTGAAGCTTGTGGTATTGAAGTCTCACGATTATCACAATTTGATGTAAGAATTGAATGTCATTGCAATTTGATCGTCATTGCCATCCCATGTAAGAATATGCATTATGAAGCTTTGTTTGTTTTTCAAGTCCATTTGTAGCAAAAACATTAGCGTGTCAAAGTTGGACCGTTTGCAGTCAATGATAGTTGATGTTTTGTGCCGGATGGAAATGTATTTCCCAATATCATTCTTCGACATCATAATCCACTTATGTGTTCATCTTGTCCGGGAGATAAAGCTTTGTGGTCCTATATTTCTTAGGTGGATGTACCCGTTTGAAATGTTCATGACAATATTCAAACATTTTGTGAATATCGATACATGCCCAATGCAAGTATTGTACAGAGGTATGTGGCAGATGAGGTCATCATGTTTTGTACCGATTATTTGAAGGAGGTCAATTCGGTTGGGGTCCCAAGTCATAAACATGAAGGACGATTGGAAGGTCATGGGGTTAGGCATGGGAAACCATTAAGCACTAGTGCAGAAGATTTAAGAACCGTTCATCTTTATGCTCTTCTCAATCATGAAGATGTTGTCCCATACAAAGAAATTCACAAGAATGCCATTAGGCTCGCGAATCCTAATTTTAATGAGGCCCAGGTCTTGGAATTACATAGTGGTACTTTTTCATCATGGTTGCGTGAACACGTAGCCGTGGGAGGCCATCCTCTGACCATGAAATGGTTGGCTCGTAGCCCACTTGGCACTGTTCTATTTTATGGTGGATATGAAGTCAATAATTTTACATTCGCAACAAACTCTGTGGATGATAAAGGTGTGTCTCAGAACAGTGGAGTCTTCTTAGTTTCAGAACCTTTGCATCTTGGTAGTGGAAGTCAAAATAATCCCATGTACGCTCAGCAGTGTTATTTTGGCACAATTTTAGATATCTAGGAACCAAACTACGTCACTATGTGAGTTACTATTTTTGAATGTCAGTGGGTGGATTTCAACAATAAGCAGTGTACTGAGGATTTCGGTTTCACCCTTGTTGACTGGAGTCGGATTGGTTGGCGGGAAGATCCTTTCATTTTAGCATCCCAAGCGCATGTATTTTTCTGTGTGAAGGACCCTTCCAATCGTAGGTGAGAGATAGTGGTCGAAGAGAAATGAGCATATGTTGAAGATTACGAAGTCAAAGAAATTGTTGGTTTCGGTCAAAATTCAACTAGTGTCGTTATTGATGATGCTATATTCCTTAAGGAAGATGATATGAGTTTGAATATTTTCATGGGACATAGTGATCATGATGAGGGCATTTGGATTGATGTTCATGGAAAGGTCACTCGTAAAAAGAGGATGTCCAAGAGGCGATATGGAGCATGTGTTTGAAGATCGCCACCTCAGGGTTGAAATTCCTACCCTCCATAATCAGGTAGAACATGTAAAAGCATGCATAGTTGGGCTCAGTCACGTACGAGGAGGATGGAACTAAACATCTACAAATTATCTAAAAAATGATACGATCGTCGTTCGGTAATAGAGGAATATGAAAAGTCTCCAGCTTCCCCAAATATGCCGCATCATGTTGGAAATACCTAACACTAAGTGCCACGGGGTCTACATAAGGGTGATCAACACATTCAAGCCATTTTCCCGATGATAACAACCATCCAACGGGCCCTTGGCGTCTTCCATGTAAACCCTCTCAGGAACTCTAAGAGGGCACTATAGGGTTCATTCAAAATCAATTTATCAATCGGAATATTAAATCCCCCTACCCTAGTGGAGCAAGCCTCATTTGGGAGCTCATGTAGATTACTATGGAATTGACATACAAGATCGAAATGGCCGGGTTCGGTGCAAGCAAGCAATTTTTTAACATATTGGTCCCTAAATTTATCTATGGGCTCCACTAAACCTTGTCTTATAACCTCATTGAAATCAATGGCATAAGAATCAATCAATTTTTCATTAGAACACAGAAATATATATCTCTGTTGTGCCCCGTATGAAACAAATTTGACATTGTTGAACCCGAGATTATTGTCGGACCCTCTTGTGCGAGCGCTGTGTAATGAACCTCCCTTCTCCATTAGAATGTCAAAGAAGCATTAGGTGTTGAGTGTTGGAAGGAAATTTCTTCTCCGAGGTCGGAAGTGGTGTTCTATTGCTACAAATCGACAAAATGAGGGTTTGAGTCGAATCAGGGATTTTATTTTCTTAAATGCAGAGGAGGTCCCGAGTCCAAAACATCATAATCGACCCTTCATTAACAGGACATGAACAACTTCCAGAATTGGAACCTGTTATTCACATCATTAAAAAAAGAAGCCAATTGATTTCCGGATTTGAGACAAAAATGTCAGACAAACTCGGAACTGACATTTCCGAGTCTGGAACCAAAATCACCTCTTGTATCAAATCAGAGCCGATCAAGTTCTGAACTCGCAACCCATCATAGTTGATTTTTTAATGACATGATCAAGTTCCGGACTTGTAACCTACCCTGTTATTTTAACTTTCAACAATTTTTTCCATTTTTCTAACTTTAGTTTGACAACATACTTTCATAAAATTTATTCTAACACATTTCAACATATTCTTGAACTCACAAATGTAAAGAAATCTAAAATGAAATATAATGCCACACAAAGATTAAAATAGAATTCTAAAATCCTTACATTAATCCCACAAATGAAAAATAAGATTCTAAAATCTATGTTCAGTTTATCAACCTTCTTCCTAACGAACTAGAAAGTGTTTTCATCATCTTCATCTCAATTCTCTTTCTCTTGGTGTGGGTCACTCCCCACCTCCTCCTCTTCACTCTCAGAAACACAGGCTCCAAGTTTGGCGACTCTTCATCCTCGCTAAGCACGAGAGTGATTCCCTGGGATTCCAAGAAACGTTATTGTTGTCCATCTGCTCTAACCAACATCTCATGGGTTTGCTCCATACCACCACAAATGCAATTCAAGTACCAGGCAATTCGGCTCTTCCAACCACTATGAACACCTATGAACATAGAGAAAATACGAACACAATGTTAAAAAATCAAAACATATCATTATTGGACATAATATTAATTGAATATTTATTAATATAAATTCAAAACTTACGAGAAAATGAACCCTCCGCTGGATCAACTTCCTCATCTGTAGCCCTTTTTGCATTCTTCGCTGCTTGGCCCAGAATCACGTGGTTCTCCCATCCACGGTCAAATCTAAGATGCAAGTTCTTATAGTTGAACCACACCTTATCATAGTACTCTAGTCGTTGAGCATAGTCTTGGGTTACGCCACCGACTTTCTTAATCATAAACGTAATCAATCCACCGTAGGGTAGATCCTACTTCTTCGAATTCGCCGCCTTTATCATGCTCATGAGTATGGTGTACCCAAGGTTAATATTCACACCCTCAATGATATAGTACAAGAGCATCAAATTTCCGATTGTTAGCTCACACGTGTGCCCACCCATGGGCAACACATTCAAACAAACCCACTCATAAATAAGGCGATGTTCAACCCGGAGAACTTGAATGTCATAACTATCCACTATCCCCGGTTGAACCTTGAATGTCAAAAAAACCCACTCGTGGTACGCACTATGCTCTAAGCATATCAAATTTTCAAGGTGTTGAACCTTGAATCTATCTAAAAAGTAGTGCAAACTTAAATCCTCAATACTCAATGCCTTAATAACCTTTGTATTAATAAATTTGCGATTTATAAACTCAACGTACCTCTCCTCCTCTTTTGTGGAGAAAAATCGTTCCAACACCCCAATTTCTTGAACGGGTTGATGACTACAGTCACTAGCCACCTCTGTGCCTTTCTCAGTCTTCCTCTTGCTTGACATTGTTGAGGGATGGGTGAATTGAAGTTGATTGTGGTTGTTCGGGTTTTAGGGAAGTTCAATTTGGGGTTATATTCTTTGGGCACGATTGAACTCCCTTGAATTTGTTTTTTTATATATAATTCACCTAGTTTTAAGTTTGGAACGGGTTCCGAGGGTTTTTGTGAAGGGCGGATCAGCTTTCAAGTTTGGAAGCTGAATTAGTCAGAGAAAAAAATAGCATTAAAGGCGGTTTTTCAAAAGGGTATTAAATACCCTTAAGAAACCCCCGCCATTTCCCCCCATAACAAAACCTTTCCATCATTCTACTCCATTTCTTCCATCTTCTAATCTCCATTTTGCTTCATCTTCAAATCAAAGTTATGAATTCTATGATTGATACACCCACTTTCCTCTTCGTTTTTGTAAGTTTTTACTCCATTTTCTTCATTTCTTTTGGGTTCGAGCTTATTTGCTACAAAACTTGTAGGTGGGCAATCTTTCAGTGGGATGAAGCTCTCATTTGTTTGATGTAAAGGTTGGTGCTTCTAAAACCTAGATATCTTGAATGAGAGATGGTTTCTTTCATTGTTGTTTTTCTTTAGGGCTAATTATAGTAATGATAGTTTAATCTTCTATTTTAGGATCATACCTAATGAATAAGATTTAGGTAGCATTAAGAGTTATAGCATTTAGTGTTTGTTATAGTGAGGCTTGTTGGTTGACCTAGGCACAAATTTAGGTCTAAGAATTTCACTTACAATGCTAGATGGAAGCTTATTCCATCAATTATTGAGGACTTTGTTAATGTAGGGGTTAACAATCTCTAAGAAACAGACTCGTGATGATCCGTCGGGTACAAGGAATTCCCAACCCTTGTAAATGGGATTTAGTGGTGATAACGATGATGTGTCCTGGGAGAGAGGGATAGCCAAAAATCAATGTAGAGCACTAGAGCGTATGATGGCTAGGAAAGAGTTGACAATATTGGTTTTCAACAAGTCAGCAAAGTGTTTGTCCAAAGAACGATCGAAGTGGTCTAGTTAGGTCGCGAAGATAGGAATAAAAAGGGTCGACATCAAGTACGATAGTTGGCATAGTGTGCCAAAGGACTTTAAGGAAATCCTATGGATGGAATGCAAGGTACCCTTAATGGCCATAGAGTTCTCTGCATCTCTAATTTGAAAATATTAATTTTCTCCTATTCTTAACTCCCATCATTTTAAACCCTCTTAGTAACCTTTTGAATTCAATTTCCTGGATATACCATTTCTAAGAAAGAAGGTAACGACCATGATGTGTAAAAGTTGGCGGGAACACAAATTTACATTGTCAAGAGACTACAAGTTTTCTTCGGAGAAGGATGATCGGCCATGGATAACGTACACACATATTCAACTAGAGACTTGGGAGATCCACAAATGCAGGGTGTTAGAGAATGATTCTAATGTTAGTAATCAAAATTTTACTTTACAAAAATATTTAGATAAAGGCATCTTTAGTGTTGACATGTCTTTAACATAGGGTACGCGGGAAGAAAATAAATGCTTAGCCGGTTTGATATTGATTGGTGTGATGATATTGATTGGAGTGATTTGTTCCTTAGAGACCGACAAAACAAGGAGGGTATGTACGAGAAGCCGGAGGAAAAAGAAATTGCAGAATGTGTGGTAAACTTTCATGTCCTTTATTTTTTCTTCTATAAATCCTATTTCCCTTTTGCATTAGCTAATAAATTCCAATAACTTTAATGGTTAGGAAAAGTTAAATAATGACAAATTGGAGGGAAAAATCATACCCACATTGAAGCAAGACATATTTATTGAGGATACACAAAAACCCGACCACGGCGTATTAGGGATGTGGGAGGGTTCATGACCAAATGAGAAGCGTTTGGGATTACTAGGTACTATAAGGGTGCACAACCATCTTGGATACACACTTTGCAAAAACAAGCCCTTCAACAAGAGAAACAGATTGAGCAATAAGATATTCTCATTAAGAAGTTGATCAAACACACGGGCTTTGCTATTCCCGAGAACTTAGATAATTTGACATCTGATTGGACAAAGCCATCAAGAGGATCACACCATTCTCTCAAGGATGTTGAGGTAAATCAAAAGGTAATAATTCAAACCCCTAATGACGAGGCCGACAACCTTGCCAAGGACATCCTTGAATGTGATAAAAAGGTACACAATTAACTTCTTCATTGTAAACCCTAATTTTCTACAAATGGTTTACAAATGTAATTGGTGCAGTGTAGGGTTCTCATGTGTGTGAATTATATGTTGATCGAGACATAGATGGTAGACCACTCCAAGTAGCCAATGGTGGTTTGCATGACTTAATGGGATATCATTACACAGTGCCGATTACAGAAGGTTTGTCAAGAGTTTCTCAGGATTAGGTGTTGGTGAAGGGCGTTCCTTTGCCTATTTCGGTCGGCGAATACAAAAAAGTTGGGGCAGCATTAGGAATGTTTATTTTGTGGCCAAGTCGACTTATTTATTTCGATCCTATGAAGGATCGGCATTTGTAAGTCACACATCCAACAACATCTAAAGTGGTTCAAACAACAAAAAAAATCGATCCAAGCTACACCAAAACCGCTCCACAAAACATCCAAACCAGTCCAAACAACACCAGACAAAATTAGATAAATGATTCCAAGATAAGAAGTCCCAAAATATTCATCACACTAGGTATGAGTGCTAAAAAATTTGCTTCAACCTCATGAACGGAACTCGACTTACACTTTTTTGGGTAACGATTGTGCATTTGGTGCAAAACGAGATATCATCACGCTATAGAGTGATTTCGAAGACTTGTGGAAATGTGAGCAAGTTAATCAGATGCTAATGTCCATATACATATTGTAAGTTACGTTTATTTATATTTCCTTTTAATTCTTAATCACTATTTATTAATGTGAAATTTTAAAAACTAATGTGAATAATGTCATATTTGCAAGGTACTTGTATTTTATGTACAATCAAAAGAAGGCATAGGTTGAATACATGTTCTGGTGATGACTCAAGAAATTGAATGTACAAAGCACGAGAGAATCGACTACATTCGTAAAAATCTTGGAAGGCGGGATAAGAAATTGATCATTGGGTCGTACAATGAAAGGTCATATTAGCAATCTAAATTACATTTACAAATATAATTTAAGCTATTTTATTAACATTTTTTTTAATTTTTTTTGATTAGAGATCATTGGCGATTGATCATGATTGTTCTGGAAAAGAAAATGGTGTATTGGATAGACCCATTGCACATCCAACCATCGAAATCAATCGTCAACATTTCAGAGTCCGCTATGAAGGACACTTGTGAAGTTGATGGAATGAAATTTGAGGTGCTGGAAATCAAGGTATAAATTAGTAAAATTTATTTTCTTTTTCCAAAATGCAATATTTATGTATTTCGATACGTTACAAGTTTAATGTATTTTTTACTCAGTACAAGCAAATCAAACGTGGGAATGTGACTATTACGTAATGTTGTACGCAATAGTTTTTCAATGTCCAATTTGTATTTGCTAATATCGTGACAATCCAAGGTTCTTCCGAAGGCAATGAGGCCCTATTCAAAAGAAGAAATCAATAACACAATGAATTATTCAGCAAGGCATCTCATTATCAACCGCTTGCACTCTCTTGGAAACCCCAACATGGTATAGTCTCAACAATTTAGATACATCAGTAATCATTAATAGTTCGGAATAGAATTGTGTTCATTTCTAGTCCTATCTATAGAATATTGCTTTGTTAGCATTTTCTATAGATTTTTGTGACCAATATATTCGTGTATCCTGTTACATTTATATCTTTGAATGAGGCCTATTTTGAGCCGGGGATTTAAATGGAAATTTTATTTTCAAATGGTGATTTGTGGTAGTTTCGAGTTTGTAAGGTAAATCAGCCCTATTATATTCTTGTAGATGATCCAGCTTCTGAACTCGGAAGCTTAATTATACAAAAAATATGCATTTAAATTTTTTTTACAGATTGAGACCCAAATGGTCGTCCAATCAAGGAACTGTCCAGATGATATGGCTGAAAATAGACACGATTACATTTCCAAAATCGGAAACATATTAGGTTTCGACTTGGGAACCTTAGACATAAGACGTTTTACACAGGTCAGATTTCAAGCTTGGAACCATTAAAGTCAGTTCAACCAATCATTTAAAGGTGGTTATTAACCACCTTTAAGGGGGTGTTTTGAGTTCGGAACATGCCATAGGGCCGACTGAAACCTGTTTGCTTTCGAGTTAGGAACTGTTTAAAGGCGTTTCCTCCAACCTTTCAAAGATAGTTTTTAACCACCTTTAATTGGAGTTTATTAAGGTGGTTCATGGAACCGCCTTTAATTGGCGACATCAAATGTGCCATCAAAGAAGGCACTCTGAAAGTGTCTTCTATGATTCGATAAAACTGCCTTTGATAACCCCTCCCTCCACTAGTGTTTGAAGACTACGTTTGAAGATTTGAAGACTTGCATTTGAGCTTTTGAAAACTTGAAGAATTGATGGTAAGCGAAGTGAATAAGAGGACTTGGGACAAAGAGAAGAAAGAAATCAAGATGCTTAAATTTGGCTCAGTCGCAAGTCGCGACGAAGGGGTGACCATAAATCGTTCTTACTTTTTTGTACTATAAATATCAACCTTATCCTCTGTCTCTCTCTCTCTCTCTCTCTCTCTCTCTCTCTCTCTTTCTCCCCTCTTATTCTTCCCATTTTTGGACTAAAATCACTAGGTTTTCCATTCTTTCTTTTCTTAGTTTTTGTAGATAAATCATGTGTTTTCACTATCCATATTAGTTTTATAATTGGGAGCAATTGATTAAGGCTTCCAAGCCCATTTCTTGAGAATCATATCTATCCATTTAGTGTTTTTTCTATTGTGCATTTATTGAGCTTTGAATGTGAATTGTTAATGACATTAATGTTGTTGGAAGTTTGGGTATATGGATTGCTTGTATGCTTGCTTGTTAGGGTTGGGAAAAAGTAGCTAAGTTTCCCTTCTTTCAATTTGAAATCCAAGAGCATGAATTAGAGTTTCTAATGGGGTTAGTGTGTTGATAATTTCTAATGAATGTGGTAATGTTCAACTCTTTGTCATGTTTGTTTATTGTAGCAAATATGAGAGGTCTATGAACGTTGAATGTTCTTGACTAATCTTGTGTAAATGCATGAATTGGTTCAATGCTTAGATACGGTGTAATGTTTATAAGTGTTACCAAGCTTGTTGATTCTTCGTGCTCAATGCCATTAATGTGATACTTTTAGCCATTTATCAACTAAAGGAGTCATTAGTAAGGTTTGCCAAGAGAATTCAAATTTTTCTCTTGCAAACTAATATCTAAGAAGGATAGAAGATTTATCTTCACAATAAGTAATCGAGTAATGAATAGGTTTCAAGGATAGATAAGAGGTTTGGAAGTGGAAATCAATTGCCCCAAAGGCTTTGTCTTTTGTAGTTTTATCTCTTTTTCTTAGTTGTTGCATGATTAGCATAGTTACTTGACTTTAATAGTCAACTTGTCTTTAATTTCATAACTTAGGAAAAAACCCCCCTCATTTACTTGCTTATATATATATATATATATATATATATCTACTTCTAGCCTAATATCAACCTTACATGTTTAAACCCTTAGAAAGATCCCTCTTCTTCGTGGACGACCCTTACTTTCCACTATCTACTTAGCTGTAGATAGGAAGAATTAAGTGCTTATAAATATTAACTTTGAGAGGTACGGCAACGATCTCCCATATCCCTTTGTACTCACTATATATATATATATCAATACGGATAACCATAATATTTTTAGGTTTTACTTTTAATCAAGGGGCCTGATCCACACTTTGCAAGGTAGTAATCTTGTGAGAGAATTAACCCACAGGATGGGTTTCAAAGATAAGAGAATTTTTTGTTGCTCCCGTGCCACTACTAACCACTATAGAGAAGCTAGTGGCAATCCGGGGATGTCCACAGAGATAATAGAATTCGGAAGTCAACTACACACAACCCACAATCGGGCGTCACTCCGATTGTGTGTCAGGAGTTGCTAGTGCTTTAAACATATGATGTGGGGTTTTGTCTAACAACTACGATCATACAAGCAAGGAGAGTAAAAACTATAATTAACTAGTCTCATGGATATTTTTGTAACATGACCGATTGATGACTTTGATCCTATATTCTATTACATGTAAGACTTATAAACCTATTTCATGCCTATGTCACATAGTGTGAAGGTGGCCAGAAATTCCCAATGTCTTTCACACAAAGATTCGAATACACTTAAGAGCCACCTCACCGCCTTTGTAATTAGGGAAATTTTATCGATCAACCTATTGAATCCACTCTTCTTTCCCAATTAGTCCCACTCCAGATGTTAACAAGCTCCCGCGTAAACTCGAGCCTACACATTTAGCCTGCCACTTCTATTGGCTCCATCATTCATAACAAGTTTGATCACTAACGTTTATGACCAAGTGATTGAGATGAGATCCTTGACTAAGGCATCAGGCACTCCAATATCCTGTGCTCAGAGCTCTCTTATTACAGAAAATTATTTTCCTTTTACCAACAATCCTTATCTTAATGCCTTCCTTATCCACCATGCACTGGACTTAAGGTGTTTCTTTCTCACCACTACAAATACTTGGACCACGTTGTATTGTCCAATGTTGGGGTATGTCCCTTCTCACTGGAGTATAGAAAAACTCACCCATCTCTCATCTACATATCCTAAGGTTGGAAGGTTTAGTTATTGTTTCAAACTAACTGTCGACTACTTTCAACTAGTCCAATGTTGAACCTTGAATTCTACCTGATCTATCATTGGGTTCTTATCCCTATCTTGAATTATCACTGGAGGTTTCAAAATTGAGACCTGCAAGTACCTTTAACAAATGTTATATACTGCTACTATAGTCACTCTAGATTCTATTTTAAACCAATCCTAGGCCTTTCAGTAGAGTCACATCCATCATCGTGTTCAATGCTATAGTGCACTCAATCCGTAAGGTTATCCCAAAGTACATTGACAATTTGATCAACTGTCTCTTGAGCACTATCCATTTGGCTACAACCTTGCTCAGTTGGTTTCCTACGATGGTTTGCCACCTGCCTGCGCAAAACTCAGACACCACCTTAAGTCCATGTCAATTCCTGAATAATTTTCTTGGTTAGGAATAGCTAGCACTAAAGAGATAAGGGGGGGGGGGGGTGACCCGCCTTCACTCAGGGTCGTTAATTGCAGCTATTAACCCGAGCAAAGGCACTGAAGGGTTCAAAGTTAAATTTATAGTTCTGCACCCAACTCACTACTATGCTACCGATAGGGTAGTTAGCTGTAAACCATAGGTATGTCCACAGAGATGCTAGGTCCTAAATGCCAATCACACACAACCACGTCCTGGTTGTCAATCCGTACATGATGCTAGGAATAGATAGTATGGTAAACGGGAGGGGTTGGTTTTTCAACTAGAAACTACTAACATGAAAGTAAAAAGCATGTAAACTATATTAGCTAGGCACTTGGGGAATTCTTCCGTAACATGGTTGATTTAATCCTTCCATCCTCGATTCATTCACATGTGAGATTTAGATAACCTAATTCAGTGCTCATAACATGTAGTGTGGTCGATGGCATACAATTCCTCGTACCTATCATGTAGGGTGCTCTTACAACCTTCCATCGACACCGCATCCATAATAGGGGAGTACAATAAGGTCTGACCATTGTTATAGGTCTATTTCTCCCTCGTACGATCATGTCCCGGGCACTTCACCATAGATGCCCTACTCCCTAGGTCTATGAACGAGGCAAAGGGAGGTAGGCATCTTATCTATGACACTAGGACCTCTTACAACCCTAGCTTTCTAATTTTTGCTATCTCTACCCATAACCTATCAGACTAATTTACATAGTTAGCTAAGACTGGTGTACTAGCAATGTAATAGTAAACTTGAAAAATACCTACGTGCACACACCCACGTGGACCCGGACCCTGTTACCCATAACACATATGAGGTTTCTCTTCCCCGGGGGGTATCAATATTTAGACCAACATGAAGATAGACTAGAGTGTGTGCTAATGGACTTTACTATTCATGCAATTAGAACATTCAAGAACAAGTCACAATAATATCACAAGCAAATAATTAGGATGAACTAAGAATCTCACAAAAGCATAAATCAACACATGAAGACAATTATCCCCAAGCTATCCCTAGAAATGAAATTCAAATATAGATTTGAATTCCACATCATAGGATCAAAGAATAAAAAGGAAAGAAAGAAATAAGAGCGAATGTTTCTCTCTCAAAGATGCTCTCCCAATTACATATGAACTAACCAAATGATCCAACTCAATCCTAGTAGACTAAGGATATATTTATAGTAGTAGGGGATTGGGCCTAAAAATAGGCCCAAAAGAGGGTAAAAATGTGTAAACCCTAGTTAAGCCCCACTGACGCTGACCTTCGCAGATGGTGCGGCTTGCGCCACTGATATGGTTTGTGCCAGTACGGGGCGCCAGATCTGGTGTGGCCCGTTTGATCAACCCTGGCACAGGTCATGGGATCTGACATGGTCTGTGCCTTCTCCTTAATGTGGGTCATGAGATCTGGTGCGGTTTATACCTCCTTCTTGGTGCAGGGTGTGTCATCTTTGGCTGGTCGTGTTGGGTGCAGTCTGTGGCGTCTGGCGTGACCCATCATCAGAAACCTCATTTTGCTCAGTAATTTGGCATGGGCTACTCAATTCTTCACATCTCACCAGCTGGTCTTGACATTTTGCACCTGAAACAGCATGTGCCATTGAAACTGAGATGGTCCGCTCCCATACTTAGCCAATTTGAGTGAAGTTAAGTGCCTTAGCATGCAGACTATTGGGATTGGAAAGGTCCATGCCGGGCCTTGACACAGCTTGTGCCAAAGACCTTTGGCGCAGGCCATTGGTGCCACCCATGAGCGGCGGTCCACGCCGGCCCGTTTGTCCTTCGGCCAGATGAACATCTTTCCTTCGCTACGGATGAACCATTAGTCCATTTTGAGGGTTCTTGTAGTCGATTTTATGGTTCTCGAGGAGAAGAATCCAATAGAACCAACATTGAAGACTGATTATTCTTTGATCGTTTCCAGAATTTGGGATAGCTCTCAGACCACGATTCTCCATTTCTTCCTTGGTCATTTTGAACTCCAATGCCACATATCTTTGGCTCAATCCTTCTACTAATACAAATGGATGCCTGTGGCTTTTATCTACTACCATTTTAATGTTAATGACCTTCTACTCTTCTACCATCCTTGTGAACGACCTTCAATATCTTCTACCATTCTTGCAAATGGCCCTCACATAGATTGTAATGAATAGTACCCATGAGCAACCTACTAAGGATGATCACAAAGGAAGATCTACATGCCCGTAGAGATAAGATGTCCATTGGTACCAATTATGTCTACAAAATACGGGATTTAGACAAGAAAACCAAAATGGCCATCTAAATCCCTTGTCACGTAAACTCAACTAATGCTACCAATCCCAACATATAAAACCAGCCAATTATCAAACTGAATGGAACAGTTAACGCATGCATAATGAAGCACATCAGACTCTCCACACTGAACCCTTTACTCATCCTCGAGTAAATAAGGACAAGAAAAGGAGTAACTGAAATGTAGTGTGTATGCATAAGTTAACCAAGGTTTTTAACTTATTCCTAGATTACCCTATTTTCCCCAAAAGAGCAAGAATCTCATAACTCTACTACTCCCCGAAGAACCTAAGTAATCTAACCACCCAAAGTAAAATGTGGAAAAAGGTAAGCAAAGAAGATAAGTGTCAAGCTAGCTTACTTTTTGCAAAATGATCCCCAAAAGCAATCAAAGAGTCGTCTCCAAAAGCAATCCACCAAGTAAATCCAAGAGTCATTGACTTGGTTGTAACATAGGGATAATTCTTGATTCTTGACCTAGTTACAACCAAGGAAGCAAATGTATCGTCAACCTAGTTTTTTGTTTTTTCTCAATTTCTCTCATTTTGCCTAGGAGCCCTTTTGGATTTTCATCCTAGCTTTCACACACAAATGGTACTCACATTCTCACCTTTTTCCACACGGTCTCTTATTTTTTCCTAGGCTCGTAAGCTTGGCTGGGCCTAGCCTCTCACTTTTACCTAGGTCTTTCGACCTATCTAGGCTTTTCTCAATGTTACCCAAGTTGCCCTTTCAGGTTTCCGACTTGTCCGGGTTTTTTTTAAAATTTTTTTTTTCAAATCTTTCAATTTTTTTGGTGTAACCCAAAATTGCCCCCAAAGTGGGCTTTATACTACAAGAAGATAAGATAAAAAAAAAATTACACCGCTAATGATCTAAAACAACCAACCCAATGCAAACTAGGAACCTACCTGGTATGCCATACCACCAAGTATACTTCCAAAAGCATCCTACAACAATCAAAAACCAAAGTCGCAAAAGAAACAAGAAAAACATCAAAATGCCCCGAGAATTCCCAGGAATAAAAACTCCCTAAGTGCTGACTACTCCCTCCCCCACACTTAACCTATGCATTTTACCCAATGCACCAAAAACCATGAATAACATAAGTGAGGCTAGGAAAAATAGTGTTATTCACTCTCACGGCCCCAAAGGGCCTTCCTCCTCGTGCCTTGTGTTGTCTCTCTCAATGTACCAAAAAGATTGAATTGCGGCCCCCATGGAATACATCCTTGTGCTAAGCTCATCCAATTGCATCCTCATGCCACCTTTCGCTTGGACGAACTCTTGCATCACTTGGGTAGAGCTTGAAAGCTTATCCCCAAGGGAGTGCAATCGGTCACCGATGTCCATAGATAAGCGAGAGCGGCTATGAAGTGCACAACATCTATCTCCGGGAAAGCTTGAAATTTATAAAATCCTTCTCAAAAAGCGGGTTGGGCAAAAGGAATAGGTTATCAAAAAATGTGTCACGCTCTTGCTGAGGAAGTATCATGAAGCTACAAGTGCTCGCCCCACCATAAAACCACATGAAATGGTCCTCAGATGTAGTAGGTGCTACAGTGAAAGCCTTGGCCAACTTCTCAACACTGTATCTCATTCTCGATCTACCCAAGTTGGCTAATGCACGGTGAGTGACTGGATGCCCCAAATGCTGTGCCAAAAGCCTCATCATGCTGCCCATAGGAATCTTCCCACTCTTTCTATCTCTAATCGCTAAACACTCTTGTACAAAGATCCTTACCAGGTTCTGGCAGAAATTATCCTCAGGAGTCATTGCCAAGAAGCAATGAACATCCGAACCCGGACATTGTGTTAGCTCCCATTTCCAGTAACCAGTGAATGTAACAAAATGCCGGATGAACCAAGGCAGCGCTCTTGCACATATTCTTCCGGTCCGTCCCTGTCAGCTGCCACCAGAAGTTCCTGAGAGAAAAAGGCACCCCTTAACGGTGTGTTCTCGGGACCTCCTTTCCGTACCTCAATCTAAAAGTGTGAGCTAGCTCTCCGTAAGTCATGATATACTCCTTATCATCGAGATTGAACTTTATCACCCTATGTCCGACTCGTCCATCACCAATCCTAGAGTAGTGAGGAACTCTAGGGTCTACTTAATGTTAGTCTTCGAGTGTTTCTCGAGGAACCCCTCTAGGCCTACCCAACCCAATAGATAGGTAATGGGCTTAAGTAAGCCTAGAGCCGCCAAGGTGTCTTTGCATGCAAAGCCAATCTCCAATATACTCCTCTTAGGCTCTCTCGAATTCCTCCACCTCCGGGTTGCAGTTTCGGAGATGTTGAACAATCCCATGAATTCTTCAATCATGAACGTGGAGTTGTAAAGAATAGGAGTCACCAGCTGTGGTTTGCACCCTTTGCCGGTTTCCTCCTTTTCTCACCCCTTGAGGACTTCTTTTTCTCTGACACATTCTTTTTTGGAGGCATCTTAACACTATGAAGGAAAGATTAGTAATGTGGTCATAAACAAGGCATGACCCACATTATCATTCCTCTGAAAATAGCATAACCATTCAGAACATGATAATTTAAGCATGGAGGCTACTTAAGCAAGAACATTCTTGTCCAACAAAACTCATGTAGATTCATAAAAACCCATCAAATAGATCATGCATTCAAGATTCATACCCTCCTAAATCACCCAACACATGAAGAACATATCATCCAAGCATTACAGTACATCAAACCACCCAAACTTTCTTTAACACAAGATTATGCATACAAACCCAAACACATATACACTCATTAAAAACTCATGCTTTACATAACACCACCACAATGTTAATAAATAAAATAAGCAAATAGTTCAATGGATTACCTAGAATTTGAAGCTAATATTTGCAAGATCCACACAAGAAGAACCAAAAGTTGCTAATTTTTTAGAGCAAAGCATCAAATTTTCAAGTTCACCAAGAGTGTGTGTGAGTAAGTGTTTCTTGAAAAGCTTTAATGTGTCAAATACCTCATTTTAGGTGAAGAAATGTACCAAGGATCTAGAAAATTCAGCATAGATGATAAGGGAGAGAGGTACAATTAGGATAAGAATGGAATTTCAAAAATTGCAAATATGGGACAATAGTACAAATCAATTAATTCACAAGGTAGGTTGGAAGTACTATTTGCATAAATAATCCTAAGGAATAGAGAATTTCAAAATTTATGAACCAAAAATGCAATTTGAGATTAAAATTCAGAATTTTCAAATTTTTTGCATTTTTGGAACAATTTGACTGCGAAATTGGGGAAACGATGCATATACCCTCGCGCCGAAGATAACTGGCATGGACTCCCCTCGAGCCAATGACCCATGGCATGGACCGTATAGCTTAGCTTGGTCCATGCCATCTCTTAGCGTGAGGCCCCCTCATGCCAAGGTCTCCTGGCGTGGACCGTGTCACTTGGTGCGGACTGTACCAGGCCTTGGCATGAGGTTGCCACAAATTTTGACCTATTTCCTTGGTTTTCCTCAATTTTTTTGCAAAAAACTAAGTCACCCCTCAATCCTAATTCCATCCAAACACAATCACGAGACTTAAACTAAAATTTACAAATTCAGCAAGAGTTTCATCTAAAAAATCCTCATCACAAACAAGAACATGCAAAATCTATCTATTCACTACTCAAAATCATGAAATCAAAGCAGAAAGAAGCACCGTATATTTATTTTCATCCTCACAACTTATTTATTGTTTATGAAATTTTAGTGAGAAACACCTACCTGTGGGTCTCAGGAATTGCCATCGGCAACTCCATCCATGATGACATCATTGTGAGAGGGGGGGGGGGTCTCCACAACCTGTCACCCTTTCATTCTAACCCTTTATCCGTCATAGAAAATGAATCACCGTGTCTCGCTAAGGTTGAGTCCATAGATGTCAAATTCCACTTTATCCACATCATTTTCTAGAGTTAAGGTTCCCAAATAGACATCAATTTTAGTCCTAGATGTTACCTAAAAGTTTTGGGGATGCACTTACATCGTGCGCCATGTCTAGGACATAAAATTCTCAGAAAAACCAACTTTCACCATCACATCCTTTACTAGCCTACGAGGGCTAGCTTAGGAGTGATCGGCGAGTTGGGAAATCACTCTAGTTTCCCTAAGCTCACATATCTCTAGGTGTTCATATAAACTAAATGAGATCACATTTATGGATGTGCCTAAGTCCATCACAGCATTTTCATCAAGCTTTCCACCTAAAGAGATAGGAATAGAGAACATTCCATGGTTATTGCATTTATTAGGTAAATTTTTATGGTTTAAAATGGTGATTCCCCCCATTTTAAAATATCCTACCTTCTTAGTTGGTCTACTTTTCTTTTTTGTGCATGCAACTTTAAGAAATTTAGCATACGATGACACATTTTTAATTAACTCCAAGATAGAGATTGTTACCTCAACTTTTTCAAAGATCCTTTGAATGCTAGCATCATTGGTCACCGCTTTTGGCCTTCCCCAAAAAGTATTTTAAAATGGAGGTGGAATAGTCACTTGTGCCTAGGATGGTGGAAGCTCCTTGAAGGGTGCTTCCTTAACGACAATCTCATTTTCTTCAAAGTTTTCCATGTTCGCTTCCGATACCCTATCATCTTCTTACATCACCTTCTTCTCGGACTCACGAACTTCCTTCCCACATCTTAACTTGAGTGCACTCACGTTCCTTGGATTGATCTTTGGTTGGGAAGGGAGTTTGCTGGACTCCTTGGCCTTAAGTTGGCCCACCGAGGTGGCTAGTTGCCTAACTTAGACTTCAAGGTTCTTCATACTTGAGATATCTCTATTGCCAAGGTCTTCAATCTCATGCCTTGTCCTCTCCTCGAAGACTTTGTGTTTCTTCCCCAATTGACCAATGGCTTCTAGAATATTTTATTGGTTCAATTTATAGATCGAGGCATGGTTGTTGGAAGGGATTTCACCTTTCGGGTGTGGTTGAGGTGGGGCTTGTCTACCCCGATAACCTTGATGTTGATTATCTTTCCTCCACAAAAAAATTGGATGGTCTCGGTACCTTGGGTTGAACAAGTTTGCGTAGGGATCCAACCTTGCTTTCCCTTGGTTCCCTCAGAACCCTTGTGGTTGACCCCTAGAAAACTGTGGTCTCTCTCGGTTGTTATACTCTACGACCTTCACCTCTTGCAAATCCTCTACAACTTTGGGACACGCCTCGGTGTTGTGGTCTAGGTTGCATAACCCGCACACTTTAACTTGATGAACCTTCTCTTGTAGGAGCTCCTTCATCATAGAAGCAAGCGCTTGGACTTACTCTTTCAACTTAGGTGATTGTGAGTGTTCATCCAAGACCTTAACCCTTGACTTTGTGCCAAACTGTCACATACCACTGGCCATTTCTTCAAAGAGAGTTATCGTATCCTTAGGGATTTTTTTGGCAATCAATTCATTACATGCAACATTCACCATACACATGTATTCATCCCACAACCCTTCAAAAAAGTTGCAAACAAGGTCTCCCTCCTTGAAAGAATGGTATGGGCAGCTTGCAAGCAACCTCTTGAAATGCTCCCAATAGTCGTAGAGTGACTCAGTAGCTTCCAACGTGATGTTAGATAGCTGCTTCTTTAGCCTGGCGAATTTGGATGTCGGAAAGTACTTCTTCTAAAATCTCTGCTTCATATCCATCCAGGAGCCTATACAACCGGGAGGTAAGTAGTACAACCAATCCTTAGCTCAATCTTGAAGAGAGAGCGGAAATGCCCTCAGATTGTAATCATCTTCCTAAAAACTCGGAGGCTTCATGTTCGTACATACCAAGTGGAACTTCAACAAGTGCTTGTTCGAGTCTTCCCCCGCCATACCGTGGAAGGTTGAAAGATAATGGATCATTGTGCTCTTCAACTCGCAGCTCACATTTGGTGGTAATGGAGGGAATGTGATGCATAATTGCTGATTCTCTGGATTAGGGCCATAAGCTACCTTAATGTTCTGTTATCCTCCACCATTTCTTGCGGCTTTTTCACCAGCACAACTTGTCTAGGTTGAACATCTACTCTAGCTCTCAACTTCCTTAAATTTTGACTACCTTCATTATCAGTCGGGTAATGCAAAACACCTAAGTTTTTGGTACAAGTATGTACCATAAACTAGGAGTTAACAGTACCCTTCCAAAGAGAACACTAGCAAATAGATCAAAATGCAACAAGATAACCAACAGACAGATTCAACAAACAGCAATAATCAACACAAACAAAGAAAAACAAAAGAAATACTAACTACTCTACTAACATGTTATGCTAATTGACAATTAGACTGATTAACATCCCCGACAGTGGTGTAAAAATTTAACCCATCTCTACTCGTGGTTGTTAATTGTAGCTAATTAACCCGAGCGAAGACACTGAGGTCAAATGAGTTAAAATTTAAATTTATATTTCTGCACCCAACTCACTACTATGCTACCGATGGGGTAGTTAGCGATGGGTATGTTCAAAGAGATGCTACGACCTAAAAGTCAATCACACACAACCACATATGGGTTTTCAATCCATACGTGTTGCTAGAAATAGATAGTATAGTAAATAGGTGGGGGTTGGTTTTTCAACTAGCAACTACTAACATGAAAGTAAAAAACACATAAACTATATTAGCTTGACACTTGGGAATGCTTGCGTAACATGGTTGATCTAATGCTTTGTTCCTTGATTCAGTCACATGTGATATTTAGACAACCTAATCCAGTTCTCATAACATGTAGTGTGGTCGATGACATACACTTCCCCATACCTATGACACAGGGTGCTCTTGCAACCTTCCATCGGCTCTGCCTCTGTAATTAGGGGAGCATATCAAGGTTCAACCCTTGTTGTAGGTCTGTTCCTCCCCTGTACGATTACAACCTGAGTACTCCACCACAGATTCTCTACTCCCTAGGCCTATAAACAAGGCAAATGGTGGTAGGCATCTTATCTATGACACTAGGATCTCTTACAACCCTAGCTTGCTACTTTTCTCTATCTCTACCCATAACCTATCTAACTACTTTACGTAGTCAGCTAAGACAGGTGTGCCGGCAATGTAATAGTAAACTCAGAAAAGACCTACGTGCACACACCCACATGTACTCGTACCCTGCTACCTATAACACATCTGAGGTTTCTCTTTCCCGGAGGGTATCAATATTTTCACCAACATGAATATAGACTAGAGTGTATGCTAATTAAGTGTACTATTCATGCAATTAGAACATTCAAGAACAAGTCACAATAATATCACAAGCACAATATTTAGGATGAACTAAGAATCTCTCAAAAGCATAAATCAACACATGAATACAACTATCCACAAGCTATGGAAACTACTCCCTAAACATGGAATTCTGAAATTTAGTTTTACCAATTTTTCTTGTCCTTACTAGTGTGTTCCAACATGACTAATTTAACCAAGTGCATAATAACGTAACACGTAAAAGACACATGACTTGGTTACGCAGTTCGGTGTAATCCACCTACATCTACGGGGCCTGGCCCAGTTCAGAATGAATCCACTAATTAGAAAGATACAGTACAGAGTACAATTTACAAAATAGTTATCTTTACTAACTATCGCGTGTGGACTCTGCTAGCTCCCCTAGCTACCGATCTGCCTTGATCAGACTCCCTCTGATCTCGAACTCCATCGACGCAAGATATCCTCCTCCCTAGGAATTAAGGTGTATGATTCTGAACTTAGTGCGGCAGGTCAGGTGTGTTGGAACACAGTGTTCTGACTCTTTGCAACTTCTCGAAAGTCTCAAAAATCTGTGTGCAGATTTTTGCTCTATTAAATCCGTGAGTATGCAGCCGTGTTTGTCCCCTATTTATATCCACGAATCAGATCTGAATACTCCTTGATTATCTCCACAATATTCCTATTCCAAATCTGATTCTTGAAGCATATCCAAATCCCATAAATAAAGGGATTTACCTTATATCATTCTATCCCATATATTCGAATAAATCTTCTCCATATAAGTAGGGATTTTCCATAAACCAATTATGCTTCACACGCCTGATATATATAGTCAGATATACGAATTCCATTTATTCCAAACTACTGCAATATTCTGACTTTGATTTCCATAAAACCTTGGCGTAACTATTCTGCACCAGCATGTTCCAACATGGTCAGAATTTCTGTTCAAAATTAATTCACACAAAATTGCCAATAAAATATTTACTTGCAAATCCCTTGACTTTACAAATTCAAATATAGATTTGAATACCACATCATATGATTGATGGAGAGCTAGATGAGAGGTTATTGGGCTTCTAGCCTAATCCTAAAATAGAACCAAGGATGGATAGTTAAGGCAGAAGACTTGAAGGATAGGCAACCCTAATTAGGTTTTGAGATGTATAAATAAAAACGTACATAATTGTTTTTAGAATTATGGATTGTTGATCTATTGACATACGTACACAGACTTTAGCATCAGAGCCTTTTTCCCTGGACACCTCCGGGCTCTTGATTTTATAGGTGACAGGTCGATAGCTTGCAGGTCAAAGTTGAGCTTTCGGATTGGGTTTGAGGATTCACCAAGTTGGCACGCCCACTAGGACCAATTAGAAGTCAGATCCAGATCCATTAGTGTATGTCCACCTCTACTATTTGGAGGAGTGAACGGCTCAGTAGGAAATGGCTAGACGTGGGATATGAAGTACAGTCTGTGTGTGGAAGTCAGATGGATGCTGCCCTAACAGCACAAAACGTGAGGTGGATGTCCCCCACACTAGCTTTTCCCACCGAGACTGAACTTGCTCTTTGGCTTTATCATCAATGCTTTCGGAGCCCCTTAGTGTGTTTAGCGGGAAGCAGGGGGGTCAAGTGCTCAACCAGCTCATTTTGGCCCAGTGTTTTTGAAGATTTCATAAGGTCGAGGAAGTGGTTGTAGAGCTCTGCAGAACCCATTAGCTTTGTAGCAAAACATGCCAGCAAGGCGTGTTGACTCTCTGGTTTGACATTTCTTCAACATCCTTTTCTTTTTTTCCTTCAACATTTTTTGCTCCTCATTCAAGTCTTTAGACTTTGACTAGAGCTCCTCACGCTCATTTTTGAACTTGGAGCATTCCACCCTCGTAACAACCTCAGCAATTGCTTCGAGCGATCCCCAGAGAGGGCACATAAGCTGAAAAAATGCCTGTGGAACGAACAATAGACTCGAGAGCCGTAAAAACCTACACAAAGGAGCTGTTAGACGAACTCAAGCCTTGTAAAATAATCAAACAAAGGTCACAAAAACTTATAGAAGGCACCTTGTCGGTTTCACTGAGGAACCCAAAAAACTTGGACAAGTCCAGGTTGGAGTTCCTCAAACTTCCGCTTCTTGGCCCTATCTTCCAAGATTTACAAGTGGTCTTCCGCTCCGACCACTAGAGTAGCAACAAGTTCTGCCGAGAGATCCACGGCTTGCACCATCTCAATAAGGTTCTCTTTAAGATCATCGAGAATGCCCATTCCTACTATAGTAACAAAAATAAGGTTAGAAGCCTTGATAATACAGTTAAGATGAACAAAATTATTAAAGGTTCTAGCCCTAAAAACCTTCTAGGGTATTTGGAGCAGCCATCTCCATAACTTCCACAGAATCATCCTGTGAACAGGGGGGAGTTTCCATAGAATCAGTTTCTTCTCTACTCTTGCAAAACCAAAGATGAAATGAGTACATAGTTGGGAGAACCGAACCTATCAGCAGTAATTATAATTCCCAGATTCCGAATTGGAGGTAAAGAAAGGTACAAGTGGTTAGTGAAACAATCTAATGATTCTGGAAAAATGATCGATAAGGAGAAGATGGACAATAAGAATGATTACTCATCGTGGTTAAAGAGATATTTGTTTGAAGCAGAACTGTTGCGAGGAAGTGGCTAAAATCCTTGGAATGAGAATGAAAGAATCTTGAACAATCCATCGGGGTTGCATGTACCTGCACGTTGCAAAAATATCAGTGTATTCAACGTCTCCAACATGGATAACCTAGAATATTCATGGTTTAATTCACCCTTAACTATATAAAATATTACTTCATCCATCCTTATAAAAAGGGTGTATTGTTTCTGCAATAGTACGAGAAATATGATTCATTTTGTTTTAGGCTAAGGTGACGCTACTAGTACCTCCAAGAACGTGTTGGAACCCAGTACAAGATTCTCATAGAAGTCTCTGAAGATCTTCAAGTGCCCACCTGTGCAAACTCTGTTCTGCTTTCAAAAAGTTTACATGTACACCTCGAGGGACATCTTCCACTACCTTCCTGCAATGCATGATGAACATCAGGTTACACAAGGGATCACAATTCAACTAACTCAAACAACATGTTCACGTTCGCTTAAATGTAGCACCTTGTTGATTGTTTATATATCTAAGCCAAGTCAATTCACCCTATGCTACATCAGTTCTTAAAGACAAAGTCGATAGGTGCAATAGTGAATCAAATAATGCATAACAGATCTAGTATTGGAGCAAATTTACATCCATCAAAATTAAATCACAGAAATTAAACATGCAAACCTATCGAACATCAGGGTTCTCATCATTATAGATCTCCAACAGGAGAAGAAGATATACCTCAGGCAAATTTGAACACTAAATTGAACTAATCAGAACACAAAAATTTTCAATAAAAAATGCAGGCGGTAGGGTAAATTGATTCGTCAATTGATGCAAGTGTTACTCCCTCTATCCGAACTTAAGTCACACAATTTAACTTTTCACAATTGATTTAAAACGTAAGCACAGCAAAAATAACAAACACAGCAAAAAAACAGAGAGAAGAGAACTTTTGATTATGTGCAGCAATGTCCCCACCTTGATTATGGTTAATGCAATCAAATCTCCACCATCCTATCCCAAAATCAAGGCTATCTATAACCATATAAATAAGAAAACACCAGTTGTTTAAAACCAAACTAAAGATGGCAAACTTGCAACATAATAATTTCTATCTTTGGCTGCCAAACTCCATTCTTTGAAGCAGTGACAACAAAGCACAGGTAAAACAAATAATCAAACATTAATATGGAGAAATCAAAGTTCAACCTTGTTTTTTATTTGTCCACATTCAAAACTTTATAAGTTTAAAACCATCCTCAAATTTAGACCAAATAAAAATTCCACTTAAACATTACACATATAATGAACTGAAAAGATATCTTCATGACAAAAGCTAACACAAAATGTATAAATAAACTCTTCAACTTCCAAACAACACAAGACGAGCACACCATTTGAAAGTATAGCTGGAAAAAACATTGCCCATGTCTTTCTTAATACTGAAATTCATGCAAGAATTTGATTTTACGAGACTACATGGATATTTCTGGCACGCAGATTAGACAACATCATTTTAGAGTCTATGAAGGATAGGAGTATAGGACTAATAGTACTACACTAATGCACAAGTCTGCTGCTAAAGATAGAATATACCCATATCTTGGTTGCAAAATTCAAAAGATAGGCATGACAAAAGCTTCACCACATTAATCCTTTACCCAAGAAAACTGATTGGTTCTTTGATGTAAAGGACTTGAGGTCAAAAGACAAAAATAACAGCAGACAAGGAGAACCAGCTCGAAATAATGAAACCACACAATCCCAGTTTGCAAAAAAAATTTAAAGACACAAACTTTTAGCAACCAGAAGGAAGAAAAATAGAAAACAGATGCAAAACAAAGCATAATAAATAACTAACCTAACAACATGTGCTTCAAAAAAATTGTCATAGCAATATGTATATTGACATCGGCTCAAACGAACTAGAATGGAACTTCATCAAAGATTCACCTGTGCATTGGTAAGTGCGGCCGACGATGGGAGCTCCGGCAGAGGGGAGCGGTGCGGAGGTATTGGAGAGCATTGTTATCAGAGGTGGGAAACGAAGAGGTGGTGTGCGATGGTTAGCGCAGCGGCAATGGGAGCTCTAGCGGAGGGAAGAGGGAAATCGGTAGAGGTGTTGGGGTGGGAGAGGTACAAAAATTTGGGGTTAAGGTTATGGAGAGAAGAGGGAAATCAGTAAAGGTGTTGGGGTGGGAGAGGTACAAAAATTTGGGGTTAAGGTTATGGAGGGAATAGGGAAATTTTGGGAGGGAAGGAAAATGATGCTTTGTTGGGCCATTTTAGAGTTTTATATACTTTCAAATGTTTTTTGAAAAAAAACATTAACCCATATGAATGGGAGGGATATGTATTAGCTTCCCCAGAACCTGAAATCGTAAAAAAACTCTTTTACTGTGTGTTGGTTGAAAATTGATTTTGGAGACTTTGTACAAAGAGGTTTACATATAGCAATTTGGCTACTGGCACGCGAAAAGGTCTACTTATAGTAAAAGGTAATTTGCGGCTGCCCAATTTGGCTGAGCAGAAGTCTACATATAGCAAATTTGGTCAAGATCTTATCAGAAAGATGATTTACTCTAAAAATAGTATAACAATATTAGAAAATGATCTGTTGCTGACAGGAAGTATAACAATATTAGATCTGACAATGACTAGCTTAGTAATCATGACTTGTCCAGAATCAATCAAGATCTGATTAGAAATATGATTTACTCTAACAATAGTATAACAATATTAGAAAATGATCTACTGCTGACAGGAAGTATTACAATATTAGATCTGACCATGACTAGCTTAGTAATCATGACTTGTCCAGAATCAAACAAGATCTGATCAGAAACACGATTTACTCTAACAATAGTATAACAATATTAGAAAATGATCTATTGCTGACAGGAAGTATAACAATATTAGATCTGACCATGACTAGCTTAGTAATCATTACTTGTCCAGAATCAATCAAGATTTGATCAGAAACATGATTTACTCTAACAATAGTATAACAGTATTAGAAAAAGATCTACTGCTGACAGGAAGTATAACAATATTAGATCTGACCATGACGAGATTAGTAATCATGACTTGTCCAAAATCAACCAAGATCTGATCAGAAACATGATTTACTCTAACAATACTAAGACTCTGTCCTAGTCTACATCACGTCTTCAGAATCATCAAAATCAATCATGATTTACTATGACACCCTCGAGCTCTCGAGCCCCTCGAACCCCCTCGAGCTCCCTTGAGCCCCATCGATCCCTTGAACCCCTCGAACCCCCAAGCCCCTCGAACCCCTCGAACCCCTTGAGCCCCTCGAGATCTCAAGCCCCTCGATCCCCTCAAACCCCTCGACCGAAGGCGATTCCCTCGAGCTCTCGAGTGCCTCGAACCTCTCAAACCTCGAACAACTTTTGTCCCTTTCGCCCCTTTTGACCCTCAACCCATCGAACCCTTGTACCCCTCGAAACCTTCGTACCCCACGACCCCTCGACCTCTCGACCCCTCGAGCACTTGAGCCCCTCGAGCCCCTCAAACCCCTCGAGCCCTCGAACTCTCAAACCCCTCGACCCCTCGTACCCATCGCCCCTCGAAACATCGACACCCTCGAGCCCCTCGACCCCTCGTACCCCTCGAGCCCCTCAAACCCCTTGAGCCCTCGTACTCTCAAACCCCTCGACCCCTCATACCCCTCGAGCCCCTCGAGCTCTCGATCCCCTTGCCCCTCGAACCTTCAACACCCTCGAGCCCTTTGACCTCGAGCTCTCGATCCCCTCGAACCCCTCGAGCAGAGGCGATTCCCTCAAGCTCTCGAACCCCTCGAGCGAAGGCGATTCCCCCAAGCTCTCGAACCCCTCGAGCCCATCGAACTCCTCGATCACCGCTCGAGCCCTCAAGCTCTCGAACTCGTCGAGCCCATCAAACTCCTTGATCACCGCTCGAGCGCTCAAGCCCCGTTTTCAATTCACCGGTTATGCCAATTTTTAGCACCGGTTTTCAAAACGATGCTATTTTTTACTAAAACCGATGCTATTTTGAATTTGTTTTCGGGAAGATAGAATTTTACAAATATTTAGCACTAGTTTTTAAAAACCGGTGCTAATATTTTCAAAACCGGTGCTATTTTAAAATTTTTGCTATTTCTTTGGCGGGAAAATGAGTCTCAAAAATTTTTAGCCCAAGTTTTTGAAAATCGGTACTATTTTTTACAAACCAGTGCTAAGTTTTAATTTTTAGCACCGGTTTTTATTTTGCAAAAACCGGTGCTATTATTTAATTTTTAGCACCGGTTTTTATTTTGCAAAAACCAGTGCTATTATTTAATTTTTAGCACCGATTTTTAAAACCGGTGCTATTTTTCACTAAAACCGGTGCTATTTTGAATTTTTTTGCGGGAAGATAGAATTTTACAAATATTTAGCACCGGTTTTTAAAAACCGGTGCTAATATTTTCAAAAACTGGTGCTATTTTATAATTTTTGGCTATTTCTTTGGCGGGAAAAATAAAAATTTCAAATTTTTAACACCGGTTTAAAAAAACCGGTGCTAATTGTTTCCAAAACCGGTGCTATTGTAAAATTTAGCACAAGTTTATAAAAAACCGGTGTTAAAATTTAAAAAACCCGGTGCCATTAGATTTTTAGCACCGGTTTTAAAAACCGGTGCTAGAGGGGGGTCTCTGTGGTAGTGTATCAAAGGTACTCTATCATTGTATAAAAGAAATATGAACATTGTGGTATTTCAAACTATGTGTTTATTTGGGATGCGCTCCAATTCTTCCGACTCCGCATTTCATTCTCGTAACCTCACTTTCGATGCTTACAAGCCTCTTCAAAGGATCAAGCCCTCGCAGATAACAATTCTAGATACGGGAGTGAGTCTGGGCTCTCCATTATGGACACCAACCCTAGGCCTAGAAAGGAAAATATGATTGGTGCCTTTGTGATGAATCTAGAATTGACATAACCCTAGTTTCTACAAACTACAATACTTAATTATCGGGGTAAGGCATGGTCTCCCGCATTAGGGATTTCAATGATTTCTATACAGCAACCCTGGTCTACTGCTCCTAACATCCAATCACTCACACAACTAGTCAATTAGAATTAACGTCTGATGATTGGCTCAGTACTCTCAAGGTAGATTGAATGCACTCATCTCCCCGGTACTCTCAAGCCTACAATAGCACTAATCTAACACTCCCATATTAACATTTTAGCCTAGCACAATATACTATGAATAAAATCATTGATGCAGCATAACACATATCATGACATAAATCATATAAGAATAGAAACCTCAAATCATGCACAATTTTCATAAGCATAGAAATATAAGGTAATCTAGAATCTCACAATTCCTAATCAAGTCATGAATACAAATATAACCCCAATAACACAAACTACTCTAGAGATATAAAATACATGACAATTATTGGGTTTAATACCATAGATCTAGGAAAATGAAGAGAGAAGATATTCTTCTTCTTTTCCAACAACTAGAATGGAAATGACAAACTAAATAATCCTTAAATCCTTGGCATTCATTGGATTAAATGTCATGGATCTAAGAACTAAATGAAGGAAGAAGGAGAAGAATCCTAGAGAATGAAAGTTCTCCTTGCCTCCCTTCTACCTACCTTCTTAAACCCTAGGAAGAAAAAAGGATCTTATATAGTAGGATAGATGGGTCTTGAAAGTTTCAAGGTAAAAAAAAACCTAGGCAGCCATGCTGGCATGAGCCGTGCCAAATTACACGGCCCGATGCAATAGTGCACAGGGCATCAGCTAGAGCCCTCATTCTTCCCTTCTGAGTGGATGACTTATGCTAGTTTACATGGCCCATTGTCTGGAGCTTGTGCTGCCCGAGCTTTGAGTATACGAGGTGGGCCAAGTTGCACATCCCGTCGACCAGACCTTTATTTCTTTATTCTTCAAGCAGAGGTCATGCAGGTTTGCATGGCCCATCGTTTGGGCACCATCTCATTGGCACGACTAATGGCACAGATTAAGCCAGATTACACGGTCCATTTCACTTCTTTGACTATTTCGGACTTGGCTCTTTTTCTTCAACACATCTATCTGTTACTATGTTTTGACTTGTGATCTTCAGTCTTCCACCAATCTTGCGATTAGCCTTCACTAATCTACTCTAATGTGCTCACGAGAAATCTAAAAATAAACTCACAAAATAGAATATAGATGCTCGTAAGGACAATAATCCATTAGACTCGGAATAAGTTACAAAATGAAGGATTTAGATATGAAAGCCAAAAATGGTCATCTAAAACCTTTATGATGTAAACCTAGAAATATACCCACAAAATGATAACAAAAGAGATGTTAAATGCCTTACAAAATACATGCATTTGACATCTCATCAAATCCCCCACATTTAAACATTTATTCGTTCTTGAGTAAATAAGAACAAGCAAAGACCTATGCGTAAACGAGCATGCAAAGGTTTTTCCAAAACACCCAACATTTTATTCCTAGACTACCCTAGCCCCCAAGGCATAAGAATCTCTCACACTCTCATATCCCGTAACCTAAGATAATTTAAACAACCATCATACCAATCAAAGGTGAAGTAAAAAATGTATGTGTAAAACTAGCTTACTCTACCAAAGAAGCTACCATATAGACAAACTAAGAGAAGCATAGAATCATCCAAATGTATCTCACTTTCTCTCATTTTTCCTAGGAGCCCTCTCGAGTTTTCATCCTAGCTTCACACATTTTTTCAAAGCTCACTCTCACCTTTTTCCACACCATTTGGCCTCTCATTTTTGCATAGGTTTCCCTTTTGAATTTTTAACATATTTGGGCCTCCCAATTTTGCCTAATTAAGTCTCCCTTTTGGGTTTTTGACTTAGCGGGATTCATATTTTATCCATTTTTTCAATTTTTAAAATATTTTTTATTAGAATGACTCTGTGGGTTCATGTCAAATTTTGGCACCCGTTGTTGGGGATACTAGGCTTTGTTCGCTAGCATAACCAGTTGGTAGAGTAACTTGTATTATTATATTTGTAGTTGTCTTTTTTTTGTACTACTTTGTGTGTTTATTGTTTTCCAGAATAGGTATTGCTTGAGTTTTTGGTGTCAACTGAGAACCCTTGCACTACGATTCTAAATTTTTATCAAGAATTATGTTTTTAAAAAAATGGAAAATCTCTCCTTGTGAAAGCTTGTGAAGAGAAGAGAGGCTCAACGAGCAAAACTTTGTAGGATATGTTATTGCAACCATCCTAAAGAGTCTTGTTATTGGTTGAGCGAGGAGTGTTATTAGAAAGAGAGAGTTGGTTCCCGAGGTGGAAGAGATCAAGGGTGGTATCCTCATTACTATTCTGACAACCTAGAATGGAGTGGTAGTCCGGACTTTGGATATGGATATGCATCGTGAGACCAACAACATGAGCAAAATGGATGGCCTTCACCCTCTTGTGCTATGTCTGAAAGAGAAGAACAAAATGTGAGTGGTAGCACATCAAAGGAGGAGTTTTTGCAAGATGTGGCAACTGAACAGCCTCCCCCGAGATCGTTAATTGTAGCTAATTAACCCGAGCAAAGGATATGGTCAAAAGATAAGAGATTTATATTTTGCACCCGTTCTCACTGCTACGCGACCTATAGGGTAGTTAGCAGTAAGCTCTGGGATTGTCCACGGAGATGATCAAAACACATCCTCGTATGGGTTGTCAATCCGGACGAGTGAAAGGAATAACTGGTAAAGAAAACATGCAAATGGGGGGTGGGGTTGATTTTTCAACTAACAACTACTAAACATAAAAGTAAAAAAGACAAATAAGCTATTTAACTAAGCACCTGGGGAGTCATTGAGCAACATGGTTTATCTAATGTTTCAATCCTCGATTCATTCACATAGAAATTTAGGCAAACTTAATAAAGTGTTCATAACATGTAGTGTGGCTGATGGAATACATTTCCCCATGCTTGTCATGACGGCTGCACTCTAATCCCTCCATCGACACCGCCATCGTAATTAGGGGAGTCCAACAAAGTCCAACCATTGTTGTAGGTCTTTTTCTCCTCCCGTGCAATTACGTCCCGGGCTTCCACCACGAATGCATTACTACCTAATTAGGCCAAAGGGTCAATTAGGACAAAGGGTCGTTGGCACCTTATTTATGATCTAAGACGTTTCACACCCTAGTTTGCTACATTTTTCAATCTCTACCCATAACCTCTTAGACAATTTTACGAAGTCAACTAAGACTGGTGTGACAGAGAATAAGTCAGAACATTCTCGAATCCCCCGTGCACACACCCACGCGGACGCGTTCTCCCTTACTAATTCTAACATCCAGGTTTCTCTTCCCAATTGGGCATCAATATTTTCATCACACTTGAATATATCCAAAAGTGTGTGCTTATATATGGTGTACTATTCATGAAACTCAAATAATCAAGAACAATCGCAATAATATCATGAAAAAAATTATGATGAACTAGAGAACCTCACAAACCAAATAGATTAAACCATGCTCCTAAAATTTGTCCCCAATCTATGGAAAGTACTCCATAGATATGGAATTAAAATAAAGATTTGAAGTCCACATCTTAGGATCAAAGCAAAAGAAAGAAAAGAAAAGGATATAGTTTTTCTCTCTCTAAAGTTGCTCTCCTAACTACAAAAATGATCCAAACTCAAGATATGATATGAAACCAGACTAAGGCTATATTTTATAGTAGTAGGAGATTAGGCCTAAAAATAGGCCCAAAATAGGTCACATTAGGGTAAACCCTAGCTTAGTTGCTGCCCGGCGTGGGCTGTCACGGATGGTGCAGCTTGTGGCGTCCTCTGCACGGGGCACGGGATTTGGCGCAGGTTATGCCTCTTCATGTGGTGCAGGGCACCCGGTCTGGTGAGTGGCGTGAATCTTCAAGTGGCACGGGTCCTGAAGTCCCTCTGGCGCCGGCCGCATCGTCTAGCGTGAGGCGCCATCAGAGTGCTGAAAGTGAGGATTCTGATCTGCGGCCGTGGCTGATGGTGCGGGCCATGGTCAGGAAGGGTGCTCCGCTTAAATATTTGGTGCGGGCCGTGTGATTTCCTACACCTCGATGATTGGTTTTAGTATTTTTGACTTGGAATGGCGTGGGATGTTAAAAATGGGATGTCACATGCCCATACTTAGCCGTATGGAGTGGGACTTAGTCTTGTGCTTGTGGCCCGTGGCGTCTGGTGCGTGCCATGCCATAGCCTCGTGTTAGTTTTCTTGGCGCGGGGCTGCTCCTTGGCGCTGGTCATTGGTACCAACCTGCGCTAACCCGTTTGTACTTTGGCTGGTGGAATTTATTTCCTTCGCTATGGGTCAACCGTTAGTCTAATTTGAGAGTTTTAGTAGTTAATTTTGTAGTCCCTGAGAAGAGGAATGCAATGGAACCAAGTTTCAAGGCTAATTATTATTGGATCGTTCTCAAACTTAAGCACAACTCATCGTACCACGATACATCATTTCTTCGTTGGCCGCTTTGAACTCTGTTGCCGCCTATCTTTGGCTTCAATCTCCTTCTACCACGCATTGATGCTCGTGGCCTTCCTCTACTACCATTCTAGTGTGAATGGCTTTCGTTTCTTCAACCATCCTTACAAATGACCTTCAATATCTTCTACCGCCACTTTCAACGGTCTTCTCATAGAATGTAAACAAAAGGTAACCACGGGTAACTTACTAAAGATGATCACAAGGAAGATCAAGGAGCATGTGGATACAAGATGTCCATTAGTACCAATTCAGTCTACAAAATGTGGGATTTAGAAAAGAAAACCAAACATGGCCCTCTAAACCCCTTGTCACGTAAACTCAACTAGTACTAGCAATCCACCCAAATAAAACTAGCTAAAAATATGCCAAATGCAACGGTTAACTCACGCATAATGAAGCAGATCAGACTCCCTACACTCAACCATTTACCCGTCCTCGAGTAAATAAAAACAAGACAAAGAATCAAGCGAAATGTAGCATGCATACATAAGTTAACTGAGCCATTCAACATATTCCTAGATTACCCTGTTTCCCCCAAAAGAGTAAGAATCTCACAACTCTCTCACTCCCTGAAAAACATAATCAATTTAACCATCCAAAAGTAAAATGTGGAAAAAGGTAAGCCAAAAAGATAAGTGTTTAGCTAGCTTACTTTTCCCAAAATAATCCCAAAGCAATCAAAGAGTCGTCTTCAAAAACAATCCACCATGGAAGCATGCATCGTCAACCTTGTTTTTTATTTTCTCTCAATTTCTCTCATTTTTCCTAGGAGTCCTTTCGGGTTTTCATCCTAGCTTTAACACACAAAGGGTACTCACTCTTACCTTTTTCCACACGGCCTCTCATTTTTTCCTAGGCTCGTAAGCCTATCCGGGCCTAACCTCTCATTTTTACCTAGGTCTTTCAATCTATCCGGCCTTTTCCTAATGTTATCCAAATCGCCCTTTCGGATTTTTGACTTGTCCAGGTTTTATATTTTTTTTCATTTTTTAAAGTTTTCCATATTTTTCGATGTAGCACAAAATTTCCCCAAAACTGGGCTTCATGCTACAAAAGATAAGATCAAACACAAAAAATACACCACTAATATCCTAAAACAACATACCCCATGCGAACTAGGAACCCTAGTATAGCATGTCATGCCACCAAAAGTCATCCAAAATTATCCCTCAACAATCAAAAACCATAACCACCAATCAAACAAGAAAAACAACTAGCAGTGCAAATCATGAAATGCACCGGGCAAATCTAAGAATGAAGACTCCCTAAGTGCTCACTACTCCATCCCCACACTTAACCAATGCATAGTCTCCAATGAATAAAAATCATGTCAAAACATAAGTGAGGTAGGGAGAAATGGTGATACTCACTCTCGTGGCCTCGAAGGGCCTTCATCCTCGTGACTCGTGGAACTCCTCTCAATGTATCTCGTTGCTTGAAGTGTTGCCTCCATGGAGTCCATTCGCGTGCTCATCTCCTCCAATTGTGATCGCATTTATCCCGGTTCTCAGATGACCTCTTGCAAAACTTGGGTAGAGTTCAAAAAATTTTCCCCAAGAGATTGCAATTGGTCCATAATGCCCGTGGGTACGTGAGAACGACTAGGAGGTGCTCTCGAAGAGCTCTCACCCTGGGGTGGCTAAAACTCTATAGAAATCTCTCTCAAATCTCCGGTCCGACTCAATGAATAGGTCATGCAAGCATATGTCATGGTTGATGGCGATGCACTCCGACTGTGGAAGTACCATGAAACTACAAGTGCTCGCTCCGCCATAAAATCATACATATCTACACTCCGATGTTGTAGGTCCCACCATAGATGCTTTGACTAACTTCTCGATGTTATACCTTGTACCCGATCGTCCCAAGTTATCCAACGCCATCTATGTGACCGGATGCCCTAAGTGTTGTGCCAGTAGACCAACCATGCCGCCCATAGGTATCTTGCCACTCTTCTTGTCTCCTATCGCTAAACATTTCTGCACAAACGACCCCACCAAGTGTGGGTAAAAGTTACCCTCGGGTGTCATTGCCCAAAAGCAACGAACATCCGAACCCAGGCATTGCGTCTATTCGCCATGGCAATAACGGAACGTCGGGTTAACCAGGGCGGTACCCTTGCACAGGTTCTTCCGATCAGTGCCTATCAGTTGCACCTCAAAAGCATCCAAGAGAGAAGAGATACCTCCTAACGACGTGTTTTCTGGATCTCCTTGCCATACCTCCACCCAAAGGCACGCGCTACCTCCCGGTGGGTCATCTTGTATTCCTAATCGTCCAGGTTGAATTTGATCGCCTTGTGTCCATCATCGTCCACGACCGGCCATAGAGTAGCTAATAACTCTAGGGTCTACATAACATACGTCTTTGAGTGTCTCTCAAGAAACCCCTCTAGACCTACTCGTCCCAATAGATAAGTCACAGGCTCGAGTAAGCCTAGAGCCTCCAAGGTGTCCTTGCATGCAAATCCAGTCTCCAAAATACTCTTCTTCGACTCTCTCAAGTTCCTCCACCTCCGAACTGCAGTTTTGGAGATGTTGGATAACCCCATAAACTCTTCGGTCACATACGTGGGGTTGCGGAGAATGGAAGTCGTCGGCTCGGGGTTTGCACCTTTCGCCAGCTTCTTCCTCTTCTCACCCCAAGTGGACTTGCCCTTCTCCGAAACATTCTTCTTAGGTTGCATCCTAACAAAATAAGGGCAAGAGTTGTGATATGATCATAAACAAGGCATGGTCTACATTATCATCCAACAAGACAACATTCTCCCAAATAGCCTAACCATTCAAAACATGATGATCTAAGCATGAAGGATTTTAAACAAGAACATTCCTCATCAAACCCATGTAACTTCTCACCAACCTATCAATAAGATCATGCAATCAAGATTCACTCTCTCCTAAATCACCTGACACACGAAGATCGCATCATTCAATCATAATAGCACATCAATCCACCCAACACTTTCTTCAACACAAGATTATGCATACAAGCCCAAACACATCTCTCAAAAACACACACTCATTCAAGAATCATGCTTTTCATAACAGCACCACAATGTCAATAAAACATATAAACAAAGAGTTGAATGAGTTACTCCATATTCATAATATTCAAATAAATACTTATTTTCTAACTAAATAATTTTAATGAGTTAATAATATTTATTATATTACTAATCAATATAATAAAATAATTATATTAGTTTAGATGTAGTAGAAACTCTTGGATTATAACATATGTAGAAGAAATTCATTAATCAAATGAAGCTAAACATGAGAATAAATGCACTTTTAAGTTTAAGATGTACACATTGTGAACTTTGTGGGTGACACTTGGCAAGTTTAAGGTTAAGTGTGGAAGTGACACTTAGCCAAATTGATATAGCTAAGTGTGGAGATACACTTGGTCCTTTTAGTAATAATTATAGACTATAAATTTCTTTTATTCAAATAAATAATTCTTTGTTTACTAATTGATACTTGTGAATTTAAAATGTTATTATATTATTAATCAGAATAATAGTGGTATTAGATTATGTTTTCGGCAAATGTACACAGTTAAGTGATAATTGAGATTAGAAAATGGAAATATTTCAGTAAAATGAAAATAGATTAAGAATGAATGATTTTTTTAAAAGAAAATTCGAAAGGCACCGTTGTTTGCATATTGGAGCTGCATCACACCCGAAAAGGCGTAGATTTAGAGTATCACTTAAGAGTTCCATTTCCAAAACGAAAACAGTAGGACAAACATGCCTTAATTGGAGCTGTACAAAAGATTTTCTGGGAGGCAGGTTGCTTTTTGTGGGAATTTCTGTATCTACTATCTGGTTCTCTAATAATAATTCATTTTTTTTATTTGGAATGAATTTTTAACATTGACTCCTCTTTTTAGTAAGAGTAAATTTTAGATTCTTTTCATCAAATTAATTTACTTTTTACTCTTTCAATGAATTCTCCATCACTATTTCTACCTTTACTAAATTCATGTGTCAAAAGCAAGTAAGTCACTGTTAGTGAACCGGAGGGGGCGTACCACTCTTTTATGATCAAAGTAGACTTACTACAATAGACTTCTCCATCCCATGAGGAATTGGTGTTAAACTTGACACAAATAAATGTAGAAACAGGCTAGTACTTTGCTGCATTTGGTCTTTAGAATACATCACCCAACGTTAAAGCTGCCACTCAATTACATACACATTTACTACAACAAAAAGCTCCATCCACCGACTAACAGGCAAAATGCTACATTTGGTCTTCATACAACTCAACTAAATGCCTTAAGAAAGCTCCATCCACCAATTCACACTGCATTTTCAACACAACAAAAGCCTAATCTCTCCTCATACAACTCAATTAATTGACTCAGGAAAGCTCAGGTACACCAGTCACTACCTTAGGAAAGCTTTTTCATGTATGTCGAGATGGGTCCTTGTGCAACTGTATAAACCTTATGGTGGCCTCCTCCTGAACAACATGCATTAGACAACTGTCTCATTCCTTGAGATAAAATCAGATTATCAACTCTGGAAAACTTGCCCACAATCCCTACGCATAATTTGAACTTCAAAAGAAGTCCATTTGCCCCTGTGATGCAATAACATGTTATAATTTGGATTGTTTAATGAACAACTTTATATAAATACATCCTAAAGCATCCAGAAAACAGAACCATGTACCAATCTGTATATGGTTTGCTGAGAGCAGTAAAAGATGCCTGTTGTGTTGAAATGGAGAAAGAACAGAAAATAACCAGACACAAGATTTACGTGGTTCACCAAGTTTGGCTACATCCACGGGAGACGGATTCACTATAATAGGTAGCAAGTTACAGACACCAAGAAATTGGCCAGATTTCTACCTATCTAAGTGCAGAACAGGGTCACAGAAGCGGCTATTACAGTATTCAAGGCATACCAACAATGCCATGTGACAGTGCTGTAGTGTTTACCACTTTGATCTAGAACTTATTCTGGCTTACTTTTCGTACTTAGACTTCTAACTCATCGGTGCAATTCATATATTTTTATGAGCAGTATCATAGAGGCACCTGTTTTTGATTTCCTGCTCAAAGTGTTTTCAAGCCCTATAAGTGAACCAAAAAGTGTCAAAACTGCATAGATGTAGCAAAAGAATGACCTTCCAGCATCTAAAATTAAACGGGGGACTGAATCAGTACAACATTAAAAAGTAGTTCTAGTTATGAAATCTAACTACTAAAACAAAGAAAATATATATAGGCCAAAGAAAAGCCCCTTATTAGTTATAGGGGCTATATCCTTATAGGCTGGATGCTGAAGAGTTAAGAGGTGGGTAATCCTATGAACTGATGAAAGAAAGAAACTCTTCGGATATATATCCCATTCCAAGGATTCAAAACCGAAAACTCCCAAGAGCTCATAGCTTGTAGAGAGATTCATAGAATTGCAAAAGCCAATAAAAATACGTCAATCCACAAGTGTTGAGAGCTTCCTATAAGCCAATATACCTACAGACATGGAAGCTTTGAGTCAGATAGTAGTCCTTACAAATATAGATGGATATGTCATCAACATCAATGGATTTGTCTATAGTCATCATCATCAAGCTCTCATGACCACCTGTTTTCCCACTTCTTTCTTTTAAAAGACCAGACTCCAATTTATTTTTCGTGTAAATATTTATGGCTTCTTTATCCATAACTGAATTGCCATCTGTAAATAAAGTAGTAGCTTAAAAGAAATGGCTCACAAACCTCATTTTCCAAGATGAAAAGATCACATCAAGCCAAAAGAGTGGCAACAGAAGGGAATACAGGAGTATTCACAGGAAAATCCAAGCTGAATGTTATCAATGACATCACATGTTCTTATGTATATACTTAATTGTATATTTACTTCAAACGTCACTGATACATGATAAGGACACAATTATAGTGCTTACTGATTCAATGGTAGCTTCAAAAGTCGCTTTCTTCTTCAGAGAAAGTGAATATAGAGCAGCGAGCACACTTGGTACCAAAATTCTGACAGCACTATGAACTGAAACTAAGGGGTTTCCTGATGCATCACCAAAGCAACATTTTATTAAATATGTAAAATGTAGAAACCATCACCCTAGCAAGTTTACCGGATATTTCACACCCAAATCCAACATATCTTTTAGACCTATAGGCTTTGGAATCTAATAAAACCAAAGGGAGAAGAGGACACCCGCGGGTGTACCCCAGTGGTTGAGAGTTGAGTGGCCTTTCACGAGATTAGTGGTTCGACGCTCGGCAGCCACCGTGTGGAAATGTCCTGAGTTAATTTGGCCTTTGGGCCAAGGGCTGCTTGGGCATCCTGATGGCCACCGAATATGACTGCCGTCCCCAATGGTCCTGGTGATGGGCTACCATGACTTACCTTCCACATGATGGCTGTGGTGTCGATTGGCGTGGCCGCTGCGTGCGAGCGGTGATCGCCAAATGAAGAAGAGGGATTAGTTGACATATTTTCTTTCACCAGACTTGTGAATGTTTTATTCGGAAAGACTAATCTCACTTCAAGGAAGTTGTCATGATAACCGTGAAAGCCTCGAGTTTCATAAATCCAAATCGTTTTTGTCCACCTCCAATCTCAAAACCTTCAAAATGCAAAAGATATTCAAATTAAAATTTACACAACACGATGAAAATTACAGAAGTACAAACTCCAAACCTTACGTAGAACATACTTAGCACCAGCAGAATTATCATCTGACCAATTCTCTTTTTGATTATTTGTTACTTCTTTCTACACTATAACGATAAGGTCAAGAAATAGTGGTACAAAGTTGTGGTGAATATTGCCATACGAAGAACAACGAACTGATTTTTCAGAATATTTACCCAAACAGTTGAAGATACAAAGTAAAAGCATAAAAAAGAAATTTGATACTCCACATATTGATATATTAAAAAGTAGAGTGGATCTCCTGACAGGCGGCCTGTCTATAAGCTTATGGACAGGGAGGGGCCACTTTGCAAATAATGCAAACTTTAAAAAATATATAACGCAAAACCACAAATACAATTTTCACACACAAACACATAGTACTCTGTTCTTCTTCTCCGAAAAGCTCTCAACGCGTTTTTCGATCTTCTTGCTAGCACGTTTTTGATCTCTCATCAACAACGCCTTTCCGATGTACTCCGACGACAACCCGTGCAATTACGACTCTTTTTGTCCTCCAGAATCCTCTGAACGCCGATCAATTCTTCCTCATCAGCCCGCTGGTGTGTTTTCAATTCCTCTCGTCCAATCCGTTGACGGCGCCTTTCCGATGTCCTCCGACAACAACAACTGCTGTGATTCCGACGGAATTGAACGACAAAATCTGTCGCTAGATCCTATTGAAGCAGATGAAATTTCAGCTGCTTTAATCGTAACAACTACTGCTATTGAATTGGAATCTGCAAGAGAAAACACGATTCTAAACGCCAGGATTCAACTTCAAGGAGAAGAAATTCAATTGCAAGAAGCTGAAATACTACTTAATTCCTATGAAGGTATGATTTTCTCTCATCAAACTGAAATTATTGTGTTCAAATGCAATCGATATGAATATAGTTGTTTTTTAAATTTCTGGACACTGAAATTCGACTGCTATGAACATGTATGAACATGTGGAAACATTAGCAATTTAAACTACATGCTGCACAGAAATTTAGTATAATTTATGCATTTGTTAACATAAATCATGTATATGTTACAAATAAACATGCATTAGATTAAAATGAACAAAACACGGAAAATGCATTTGTCAATTCCAACTTTTAAGAAACTTGTGCGTTGTTCAGATTATAACATGTAAAAAATACACTACACTCTGCATATGTTACACTACAAGTAGTATTTCTTATGCTTATCATAACAGAGCTTACATTAGAAATTGTATTCTTTATTATTACAGGTACAAATTTTCCAAATTTAAATGATATTGATGCCACTGAAAATCTTACTGGCGTAAAAGCAAAAACATTGGAAGCACTTCATGCTATGTACAAGAAGCATGCAAATGCTATTGGTTTCAGCTAGATGAAGGACTGCCAACATCAAAATAGCAAAGGCCAATTGAAAAGATTAAAAACCAGTACTACCAGCCCTGTTCTTTGCATGGATAATGAAAATCATTCTGAAAAGAAGAAGAAGAGGAAGAGAAATGACCTTCTTACAAAAACAGGATGCCTAGCTGAAATTAGAGTGAAGCTAGAGCGGGATTATTACATCGTGGCACATCACAATATCGTGCACAATCATGAGTTAACAAGACTAGCCTGGCAGTATCTCAATAGGAGTGAACGGGGGATTACAGAAGACAAAGGAAAAGCCATCATAACAATGGAACAAGCAGGTTTAAGACCTACTATAGGATATAAATACATGTCTTTTGAAGCTGGTGGAGAAGATAATCTTGGGCATACAATGAAAGACCACCTCAACTTTGTGTGTCGACTTCGGATAAAAGAAATAGAAAGTGGAGATGCTCAGAAACTTGTTGACACACTCATGGAAATCAATGCCAACGACAAAGATTTCTTCTTCAAAGTCAAGTTCGACGAGGAAACAAAACTATCAGCAGTGTTTTGGAGGGATTCAATGATGCTGGAGGACTACAAACTCTATGGAGATGTCACCATATTTGACACTACATACAGAAAAAACAAGTATAACTTGATTTGTGCGCCAATAGTTGAAATCAACAATCACTGGAACATAACAATGTTTGCTTGTGCTTTTATAGCAAATGAGTTGGCTGATACTTTTGTGTGGCTCCTCAACACTTTGAGAAAATCAATGGAAGGAAAGAAACCTGTCACAATATTCAAAGATAAAGATCCTGCAATAATAAATGAGGTATGTTCTAAAAATTTGTTGCATACAGTTCAGAGCACTGAATATGCACTGGTAGACATTGAACCTCTTACCTTACAGTATGCATTACATAGATTATAAGATGCATTTGTTACTTTAGAAATCAGCTTTCTTGAAAATGATTCAACTTCAGAAATTCCATTTCTTAGACCTGAAACTGAGTAGGAAATGTTAGCTTCTGCACGTGTCAGCTTACAATATGTATACTGATCAACATCCATTTCTTGTTGCAACTTCCAGGTCTTCCAAAACACAAAACACAGGTTGTGCATGTGGCACATAAAACAAAATGCAATACAACATTATAGGAGATTAAAGAAAGATGAATCCTTCAAAAGCGATCTAGACTACTGTATGAAAAGATGTCATAATCCTACAGAATTTGAAGAAAAATGGACTTCCATGATCAGCACATACAAGCTGGAAAGTAGCACCTGGTTTCAACGCCTGTACAGCATCCGTGAAAAATGGAGCATGACATTCGGCAAAGATATTTTCTTAGCAGGCATCTTATCATCACAACGAAGTGAAAACAAAAACCACGCACTATGCTTCAATGCAAACAAAACAACAACACTGACACACTTCTATGAGCTCTTCAACCAAACAATCAGAAAGTGGAGGAGAGATGAAGCAGAAAAGGAAAATGCATGTACAAAAGCAAAGCCAAATTATCAAAACAAAGCAGGTATGTTCACATTTGAAAAAATGTATTACTTAGTCTAGAACACGAATTTGTTAACTTACAGTGTGCATTTATATCCCACTACTGGACTTGTACAGGTTTGGTAAAATATGCTGCTCAGGTTTACACACTTGCATTGTACAAAGGATTCAAAAAGGAATTTTCCCTAGCAATGGCAACTAAGGTCAAGGAACTTTTCTTAGAACCACCGACAAAAAAAATATGAGGTTAGCCTAGAACATGATGAATCCAAATACGAGACAGTTGAGTTCAAAAATGAAGATGGGCTGGTTAAAGTACAATGCACATGCAAGTCCTTCGAGGTGTCAAGTATGCTTTGCTTTCATACCCTCAGGATATTGCACCTTCATTCCATCACAGAAATACCTGCAAAGTACATCCTCAAAAGGTGGACAAAAAGGCCAAAACAGAAGTTTGGGATAGGATTCTTGGCCAAGAAAAACAACAATCATAAAGCATCAACAGTGTACTTTCATGGAGGAACCATATGTCCAGCAGATTCTACAATCTGGTTCTAAAGAGCAAAGGAAACTCAGAAGCTAGAAGCGCTCTTCAAGAGATGTTTGACACCTGCTCAGTAAGAATAGAAGACTTGTTGGCATAAAAAACAAATGCCATTGAACAATGAACCACAAGTAGCCAAAGCAACTCAACCATAACAAGTGCACCTAAGATACTCGATCCAGCCCAAGTGAAGACAAAAGGAAGAGGAAAAAGGCTAAAATCAGGCATGGAAAAGAAAAAACCAAGGAAGAAAACTACTGAATTCGGCACAAAAACACCAGATGTGAAGACACTGTAAAGAGTAGCATTCTTTATGATACAAGTTGCATTTGTTTAGCTATATATTATATTTTTTTTCAGGATCATACTGTATGCCACTGATTTTTATTTACCTAAGATTTTTATACATTCAATAACATACTGTATTTTTTAGTTTACAACTATAAATTATCAAATTATAACTTGCATTTATTTTGCCTTCCCAAATACCAACCTTTGTTTCATAAAATGTTATTGATATGGAAACAATGACTACAAACTAACTGATATGTGATTACTAGCTTAAAACAGTAATTCATCAACCTATGAATTGCATTTGTTTTCCTATAAGCTCAGAAACCCAACACAATAAACCACATAACATTACTAAAATGTATTTTCGTATTAATGAGCATACAAATATTACTTCTTAACATTCGACATGAACTTGTTTCCCTAAAAGGGACTTGTATTATATTTCACATAATTTTAGTGATACGAAAACCACTGAATACATGTAGAACTACTTAGCTTACACATGCAGTTTATTAACCTACCAATTGCATTTGTTTTCCTATAAGCTCAGAAAAATAACACAATCAACCCCATCAAATAATTCAAAAATCAACTTGGAATTAAAAGCATACAAATAGTACTTCTTTAAACTAAACATGCATTTGTTTCATTAAACCTGCAACCTTACAAACAAATCCTAAAACAACATCTCAAATGCGCTCAACATATCACCCACAAAACAGTCAGTCACAAATCATCCAAATACACCTCCAACCTTAGAAACAACTCCTAAAACAGCGTTTCAATTGCGCTTAACATACCACCAACAAACCAATCAGTCACAAAATAAGATAATTATAGATCATCCAAAAATAATTCAAAGATGCTAAAGCTACAAATCATCAAGTCCTTGTTTTTTTTTCCTTAAACCATCCGAAGGTAGATGGGGGAAATTATATTAGGCCTTCCCAAGCCGTATAATAGAACAAAAAAGCAAGACGAACATAAAAGGAGATGAAGCCGAGGCTTAGTTGAGCTTTACATGAGTAAGCCATAAGCTCTTGAAGTAACACTTGTTGCCTCCAAAATAATGTGTTAAGATGAAAGAAGTAAATGGAGGATAACAAAGAAACTATTAGACTAAGGAACAGGATCATCGAACTTGTTAGTGAATAGCAATAGCTAGACACGAAGCAGTCATAATCACCCTCCAAATTCTAATGAGCTAGTCCTCCCTTAGTAGGGGTTTCATCATGTACAAACTTGAGCAAGCCAATAAAGCCAACAGTATCCAGCTAGTCAGAACTTGTATCCTTAATCGAGCAGCGCGATGAACATAGATTGTTATATACCATATGAACCTGTAAAAAAAATCAATAGAAATCAGTAGCATCCGATCTAATGAACCAACCTTAAGGAAGGAGTACCAATTTGATCAAGCCTAATTAATCCTTGGACCGAGTTAGAAAGCATAGAGAATGAGGAAAAGGATAAGTCCATCTGAGAATGAAGACAAACTTTTGCAAGGGAATGCGCAACAAGGTTTGCCTGTCTATAGGTGTGCACCAGTTTAAATTCACCCAAAGATTGGTGAATCTCATCAGCTAAATTGTACATTTTCCAGTGAGCTGTAAGGGGGTCATTAGCAAACTAAACAGCACTAAGGCAATCAGATTCAATACAAACAGGTGAGGAGTAATCAGTTGACATTTGTAGAGCAAACTTAATTGCCTTCAATTCAGCTTCAAGAGGGGAGAAAGCATGAGTATATATAGTGTGTGCACCCCTGAAACAACCTCTATTATCTCTAATTATCATTCCTATTCCACTCATATTCGTATGACAGCACCATGAAGCATCGACATTAAACTTGAAACCTGAGCAGGGCCTTCTCCAAGCAATTTTAAGAATTTTAGGCTTTGGATAAGGTTTAATCAGAGGCAAGAAAGAATGTTCAGCAATGCTCAAGTCAAAGGAGGAAACTATGAACACAGGTTTAGCAATAAAAGTGAAAAAAATCTGATCCCTTATATGATTAAGTACTAAATCCGGGAGAGGCTTGACAGAATCATATAGAAATTTATTCCTCATCTTCCATAGATTCCAACATGTAATTACAGCAGCAGTTCGGACAATGGTTGAATGTAAGAAACTTAGGGTAGAGTAAGTAAAATAGCATGATATTCTTTCCCATATAGATGGGAAAACTCTATCCCTAATTCCCATGAACTGATGAACTATTTTCCAAACTCTCACTGCAAAACTACACGAATTGAAAAAATGATCCAAAGAGTCTTCATGGGCATTGCACATACAACATTTTGAAGGTAAGCAAAATCTCAGTTTTCTTAGGATATTATCAAAAGGTAATAAAGAGTTAGTCAACTTCCACATAAAAACAGAAATTTTCTTATCAATTCTAGAATTCCAAAGATGTTGAATAGAGGCAATAGAACCTCTACTGTTACTGAGTAGAAGATAGGTGGATTTGAAAGAGAAATTACCTTTGATTCCTGGTTTCCATATTAGCCTATCTTCTCTGTGTGTTGATAGTTTAGATTCCTGCAAAATAGAAATAACATCAGGAGGTAGGAAACGAATAATTTTGCTGATCAGAATTGATTTATTGGAGATAAACTCGGAGACTGTACAGTCAGCCGAAATGTCAACCAGATTCTGATCACAGAGGTCAGTAAGGGGACCAATATCAAGCTAGTTAGATGTCCAAAAATTACAGTCCCCCCTACCCACAATCACTCTAGAGTTAGCTTCAGCCCATGTATTGACAGAACAGATCCTTTTCCAATTTGAAGAAGTACTATATGAGGGAGGAAGGGAAGCAACGAAATGAGTCCACGGGGCCTCAGCTTTTTGGTATTTCCACCACAGTTTAACTGAGCATGTTTTAATTATGGTGGATATTGATCTAAAACCTAGACCATTTTGACCAATTGGGAAGCAAAGAGAATCCCATTTTCTCCATGATCTTTTAGGATTCAGATCAGTTCCCCCCCAGAAGAAATTACTCAGTTTTTTTTCTATGGTATTAATGATCACTTTTTTAGGTTTTAGAACTGACCAAATGTGCTAAGGTATAGTATAAATGCATGACTCAATAAGTGTTATTTTCCCAGAAGTAGAGATCCATCTATTTTTCCAGTTACCTATCTTACTGTTTATCTGTTCTAGAAGAGGTTGGAAATAGATTCTTTTTGCAGCCCCAGTGAAAATAGGAACTCCAAGATATGTGAATGGAAAAAACCCAATTTTCATTCCCAAAATCCTTTTTGTTTGGCTAATTTTTTGAACAGAAGCATGTTTCCCTATGAAGATATCACTCTTATTGTAGTTAATCTTTTGGCCAGTGACTTCTTCAAAGGTAGACAGGAAAGCTTTAAATCTAATCAAGGTAAGCTTTGTAGCCTTAAAGAAAACAACAGTATCATCCGCATAAGATAGATGTGAAATATTGAGAGAATTACCTGGAAGGTCAAAGTATGCCAACTTACCACTATGAAAAATAAAAGCCAAGCTCCTAGTAAAAGCCTCAGAGAAGATGTTAAACAAAAAAGGAGATAAGGGATCACCCTGTTTAATACCCCGAGTGGATTGAAAACCCCCACTGGCTTACCGTTTATCAGAATGGAGAACCAGGCCTGTGACAAATTTTTCATGATGGAAAAGATGAATTTTGCATGGAATCCGAGCTTAGCTAAGACATTATATAAAAAAGACCACCTCACTCGGTCAAAAGCCTTTTTAAGGTCCAATTTAATAATGCAATTTGGTTCTCTACGTTTCCTGTTCAGGAACCTTACCATTTCCTGCAAGTAAAGGACATTATCCGAGATGTCTCAACCATGAAGGAAAGCAGTTTGGTTAGGGAAAATGATTTTAGGCATTAGAGGCTTAAGTCTTTCTATTAAAACTTTGGAGCATATCTTGTTTATTACATTGGAAAGGCTTATAGGTCTATAATCATCAAAAGAGGTAGGGGTCAGTTTTTTAGGAATTATTGTGATCCATGTACTACCAATACCCCTAGGGATGTTGTTTGCATATAGAAAATCTTGAACAGCCGAAAGTAGATCGTTAGCAATTATATCCCAGGATTTTATGTAAAACTTAGCTGTAAAGCCATCTGGCCCGGGGCTACTAGATTTATTAAGATTCAGAACAATCCCTTTGAGCTCAGGTAATGAAACCGGTTGAATAAGTCTTTCATTATCCTCTTGATTGACCAGTTTAGGTATATGGTTCAGAAAATGCGACTGGTAGAGAGAGCTATCGGGGGAGCTATCATCATTTAAGAGATCCTGATAGTAGTGAATGGCTTCCATCTCAATATCATGTGTGTTATCTAGCCACTGACCATTTCTGCTCCTAACTTTTGTGATCTTCAACCTACAGTTTCTTTCTTTTACTGAATTTTGAAAAAACTAGTGTTATTGTCCCCTTCCTTTAGCCATTTAATCTTTGCCTTATGTTTCCAGATTTTTTTTCTGTTCTGTCAAGGCCCTTACTGCCCTAGCTTTAGCATCCTTAAGTTTAGCCATATTAAACACAGAAGCATTCTGATCAAATAAGAGTTCCTGAGCTTCTAAAACCTTTTCTGCTTGTACTACATTATCATCAATATTGCCAAATTTTTCTTTATTCCAGATTTTTAGCTCCTTTTTCAATCTGACAAGCTTAAGATAGAAACCTAGCATTCCTGATTTATGGAGAGGGATATCCCAATTCTGTTTAATTACTTCGTTAAAATCCTTTCTTTTATACCAGGTATTCAGAAATCGAAAAGACCTAGGACTGGATGGGATATCAGTACCAATAGTTAACAGCATGGGATTATGATCTGAACTAATCCTATTCAAAATCTGCACTGAAGAGGCTGGAAAAGATAGTGACCATGAAGGAGAACATAAACCTCTGTCTAATCTTTGTACTGTAGGATTTCTTAATCTATTATTAGTCCAACTGAACAGGTTCCCCATAGTTGTAATTTCCTCCAATGCCATTACATTTATAAAGTCATTAAAGTCCTTCATACTTCCCAGTTTGGGTGTAGATGGACCTTTATACTCATTTATAGATGTAATGGAATTAAAATCTCCAATGAAAGGGATTCTGAGTGAGTAAAGGACCTAAGGTCAGACCAAAGGGATTTCCTACCAGTCCTAGTTCTGAGACCATAAATAAAGAAGGCATCCATAGTCTTGTTAAGAGTGATACAATTCAGATTAACTGCTAGGAACTGCAAATTATCACATTTAACCGTTAAAGATAGGCTAGAGTTCCAGAAGAGCCAAATCTGACCATTATTTGCAGACATGCAGTTATCAAAGCGCAGCAATTATCTATAAGAATCACATTGCAAGTTGTCATGTTTAGGCTCTATTAAATAGATAAGCTCAAATTTGTGCCTATTGATCAGATTATGAAGTCTTAACATTGATGTGTCCATCCCCCTAAGATTCCAAACCAGCATTTTAATCTTAATTGTTGTGTTATTCATAGGGAAACACTGTTAGAGCTTTTTGATCTAGTCATGATTGTATTTTTCTGAGATAAATAAGAATCATTCCCCTGCTTGGAATTTTTCCCCAGTGTCTTTTCTTTTTTCGACTTGCCATGTTAAGAGAATAAGATGGAAGAGCTTACCTTGCTTACCTGATCATTACCAACATCGTGGACATTATCAGGAACTTCTATGCAATCTGCTGAGGTGACCTCTGAAACAGGAAGCTCTGCATTGATTTGAGTGTCACTTGTGGTGTCTTCATCACTTGATACTTCTTCATCTGTGAGGGGAAGAAATCTATTTTGCCTGTGTTTCTGCTGAGAGAAGATAAAATTTTTAGCAGCAATAATAGAGTTGAAATGAGAGAAAGACCTACCTCGTTTGCTAGGCAAATCATCCTTAGCAAAGACTGTCCTCAGTTTTGGAGGGTCAGATAGTGATTGCCTAGTCAGTTGTACTGATACCTTGGGATCAGAGGAAGGCATTTGAGGGCTTAGGGAGCTAAGGAGGAAATTATCATATTGGAGAGGGTTATTATCCATGATAGGTGACTGAGATTGGAGGTGTACTACACCATCATTTTGACTAACCATAAGATGATCTAAAATGTGGAGCTCAGAGATATTCTCAGAAATGGTTTCCTGATTCACACAGAGGATCTGATCATCAGTCTTAGTTAAAACCTTTCCAACTAGAAGCTGATCACACAAACCAACCTCAGAAGTCCCTTGTTCAGTAACTGGAGTTGTAATCACTTGCTTCTTCGGAACATATTTATAGTTCTGAGCATGGATGATTTTTTGTTTTTCTGTAGCCGAAACTCCAGAACTCTCGGCTATTGTATTACCATCCTGACTGAGTTTTGGAATAACCTTACCTTGACCTACATAACCCCTTTGTTGATCTTCAGTTTGAACCATTGGATTTATATGGCTAGGAGTAAAATTGTCAATCCTATGGGACCTTGTTCTCTTAAGCTCAGGATGCAAATAGATACAGCAATTATCCTCATGTCCTATACATTTACAATGATAACAGTAGGGGGGATATCCTCAAATTCTAAGGGAAGTTTGACCACGTTATATTCATTTCCTTCCTCCTCAATCCCTACTCTGATGAAGGAAGGAAGCTTTTTTTTCAGATCAACTTCAACACACATTTTAACACATGAAGGTCTGGAAAGAGCCGCTGTTGCAGCATCCATCTTAATGTAGTTTCCTATTTGGTTTCCCATAATTTCTAACATAGCAATATTGTAGAAATAAACAGGGACGGAGGGTATAGTAACCCATACCGGAACAATGGACGATTCGGCCTCGGGGGAGAAATCAGTTGTCCATTTAAAGACCTTCATTTGGGCGTTGTTGAAATTCCACTGACCCTTGAGCCACAGCCGCTGGTAATCTGCTTTGTCATGGAACTGGATTAACATATGCCTGTAGTCGATCGAGCCAAGCTGGAATTTGCCTTTGAAGCCGACCGAATTGAAAGAGTCGTTGAGTTGCGCCATCGGTGGCTTCCCTCTTGCAAACTTACCGACGAGAGCATTTTGGTAGTGGGAGGCGAGGATATCAGCATCTTTACGGCTTACCAAGAAAGCTATATCCCCCTTATAGTGAGTTTTGGGGACAATTTCTGGGTTCGAAGGAAGGGAGTCGTTTAGAGGAGGAGGACGATTGGCTAAAGGCTGAAGGAAGGATTTACCACCCCCAAGGCTACCGCGGCCAGACGGAGGAGCCGCCATAGCGGCGGAAGAAAATCCGGTCAGTGACCGTTATAGAGAAAAGGAGGAGAGGATGATGATGAACAGTTTTGGTGTGTATTTCGCACCTAAAACGCCAAATTTTCGCACCTAGTAATCTTGCTAAAAATTCAACCTTTGAAATTTAGATGAAATTGTCGATAAATCATCAAGTCCTTCAATCCCAAGGGAGAATGAAGGAATCATAGAACGAGCTTTCCTTATGTATTCTTCAACTATCTTATCAACCCACTCATGTGTGGCTGGGTCTTCCATTATTTCTTGTGTTGTCTTCATATGAACAGCATCCTTATTGGCTGTGGTTGTTCCTTCTTCCCGAGGTTCTGATTGTTACTGCGGCTGAGGCTACGGTTGTGGTCGCACAATCGGGCTAGCATTTGCCCTCTCAAGGTTTTGAACCAATACACGTGTAATGACCTCCATGTCTCGTTTGAAAACGAGGCAAGCCCTATTAAGAGGCTGACAAAGAAGAACAAATATCAGTCCAATAAAAAAATCAGAATCTATCTAAAAAAGAAATATGAACTACAAACTGCATTAGATTAACTAACATCTGCATTAGTTTTAAAACAACATGTACTAATTTTTACAAACTATATAAAAAGACAAAAAATTCTTACATTGCTGGTAGCTTTGTCAATGTCTTCATTGCTCATCACACCGTTAGGTATTCGATAAGAAATAAATCCTGGCTCCTGAGCAATACCATCACATGCAGCAATAGGTGTATGAAGCCCCTCGTGGCTATTACGAGTTCCCTTAGATTGCTGTTGGCTACTTATGTTATCTTTAACCCTCCCATCCTTTGTCAAAGGAAACCAACAACTACCATAACACCCTTATCATAACCCATTTTTTCCAGATGATGAGCCCTGGCGAGCAAAGATTTTTTCGACCAATACATGTATAAGGGAAGTCTGGTAGGGTCAAGCTTACCTCTAAAGGGAAACCTATAAATATAAGCTAGCAGCAATACAAACACACAACCGCCAACACAAGACACGTCTCGTTTACCTGAATCAGATTTGAAGCTCCTAACACCCTCACAGAGACGATCAAGCACTAAGCCACACCAATCAAGACTCTTGATGGCCCCAACATTTTCTAAAGCACTAACCAGCTTAAAATCAACCAAATTTCTGGTAGTTGGCGCCAAAAAAGTACACATGACATACATAACAAAAAATCTCTTAAAGCGTTCACCACCATCACTTAGTCTACCCAGCTCCTCAAAAAGATTAACATGAGAAATATTACCATATTTATCAGCACCCAACTCTTCTCTCTAATTATTCCTAATGTCCACATCTCTTGACAAACCCCTACTATTATTCCTAACCAAACCAACGGCACAACCTGGAATCCCAGGGATACAGAATATGTCAAACACATCATCAGGTGTAATAATGTACCTTGAGCTTGATATTTCTTGCACACAGCCAACATGATCAAACCTAAAACAAAAAAAATAAGAAGTCAGCCTAAAACAATTTGTAGTCAGCATTAAACAATATGAAATCAGCCCACATAATCAAACCTGTCAACCAGCCAAGGCACAATTCCAATAGGAATGGATGAGATGTCAAACGCAAGAAGTATACCAAAACCTATATCTTCCACATCAATCTTTTGGGCGGGAGTGAGTGAGGCAATTAACGATTTCAGCTTCGAAGGACAACTGGTTGAGAATTTCTTAGAAAACCTAAAATAAAATTAAATATGAAGATTGTAAGTTTATTTGAGACTATGAATAAAAAATGAACACAGAATCTTATCAAATGCAGCATCTTATGAATCAAGTACAGTTTATAACACATTAAAATACACTTACGTGTTACCCTCCTCATCAGTACGTTGGACCACCTGCTTCTTCTGACGTTTGCGCTGTTGTTTCGCAGCTCCTTCTTCACCAGCAACCATTTTTCCTGACCCAGAAGCTTCACCAGCAGTACTGTCCGCTTTCCTCTTCAAACCAGTTTTTTCGCCACTTCAACAACTTTCTTCACCTTCTCAGCAGACTCTTTCAAACCAGTTTCTTTCGCTACTTCAACAACTTCCTTCACCTTCTCAACAGACTCCTTCAAAACCCCACCAAATTTCTTCGCCTTCATAGCACCTTTCTTCACAACAACTTTTTTAGTCTTTGTCTTCATCGCCTTCTCAACAGGCGACTTTGCAGCAAGTTCTTCTACATTCCTTTTATTCTGTCCAGTAGAAGTCTCACATTGTTTACCCTTCTCCTTGCTCAACAAACGAGGTGACGACCTCTCCTTCTCTCCTTCAAATGAGACCACCACAGTAGGTCGAGCTTCAACACTCTCCCCCAATTCCACATCAGCTTCACCACCCCCACTTTCCCTCTCACACGCAGCCGCAGCAGCTTGCGCCGCCTCCGCCTTCGCAACTGCACCTAAAATCCACTGATTTTCATTAATATAGTCTTTAATCATACTGTATGTACTGTCACCATCATCACTGGACCCGCCTTCACCATTATTCTCAACAGATACAGCTTCATCAACACCAGGTACAGCTTCCTCCCTAACAGATTCAGTCTCTTTCCCCTCAGCAGACCTAACAACTCCATCAATTCGTGCTGAACCATCCTTAGAACCCATGGCTTCATCAACACCAGATACTTCTCTACTCATTCTAACAACATCATTCACTAGTGTGTCATAATAAAAATCTTGACTTGATCCACCTTCACCCGCAGCTGATGCGCCTTCACCATCTTTCAACTGCTTAACAACCACATTCATCCATTTTTTCTTTCCCGGCTTAGGAACAACAGGAACTGAAATCTGTGGAGTAGCACCACCACCGATCCTGGCAGACCTACGTGCCAATACAACTACTACACAAAAAAATGAAAAATGAAAAACAAAAAACTGTATAAGCAGATATTTAAAAAAAAACAAACATAATCACACAAATAAAATGCAACATGTAAAAAAAACCTCCAGAAGCATAAGACTCCAGAAGAAGAAGGCTGGCACAACTTCTCAGCTTTAGAAAAACATATTTTAATGCATACTCTGACAACCAATAAGATACCTGATCTAGGAAAACAACAGTATAACTAACTAATTAATAGGCTATACTAATATATGCAACTTGTAATGAAACAAAATGCACACATAGTATGAGAGTCAGTAAGCAACATAATCTGACATACACATTCTAACTAACTTATGCATATAGTAAACTAACATAAGCAACTTGTAATGAAACAAAATACATAGTAGCAAATCAGAAAGAATAACAATTACTAACTAACAATCAGTGAAACTCAAACACAACCTAAGTAACTAATACATAAGTTATATTAACATATGAACATTCTAAGAAAACAAGTACACAATATAACAATCAGTCAACAACAAAATAAGTAACTTGAAAAACACATTACCTAACTTCTAAGAAAATGCAGACCTGACATACAAATCAAAAGAATAGGATGACTAACTAATACAGCTGTTAACCTAACATATGCAACTCCTAATAAAACAAATGCAAATTATAACTGAATTGATAGCATGCTGGGAGAAACAGAACAAAATAACTAGTGCATATCTTACAATAAAAAATGCAACTTCTAAACAATCAAATGCATGTTATAAAAAGACTCAAAACATACATATCTGACTACAAAAAAGTCAACATTAACAACTCATACGCAGATCTGACTTACGAATAAAATTCTAAAAAAAGTCAACATCAACAACACTGAAAAATACATACACACACAACAAGAACAAAAAAAGCACGAAACTCCAAATATTCAAAACGGACAACAGGAAGAATACGAACCAGGAGAAGAAGAAGGCTGAGACAACTTCTCAGCTTCAGGAAGAACAACTTTCCCCTTCGCCCTACCCATCACTAGGTCAAATACACAAAAAAACCTCAAATCAGATTTGCGCACAACTATAAAGCAAAAATGGAAAAGAACAGCAACGAAATTTCAAAATCTAGAATATCAGCATCAACAACTCATATGCAGATCTGATTTACGAATCAAATTCTAAAAAAAGTCAACATCAACAACACTGAAAAAACACATACACACACAACAATAACAAAAAAATGGCGAAACTACAAATATTCAAAACAGAAAACAGGAAGAATACGAACCAGGAGAAGAAGAAAGCTGAGACAACATCTCAGCTTCAGGAAGAACAGCTTTCCCCTTTGCCCTACCCATCACTAGGTCAAATACACAAAAAAAAACCTCACATCCGAATCACGTACAACTATAAAGCAAAAATGGAAAAGAACATCAACGAAATTTCAAAACCTAGAATATCAATCTTACCGAATCCAGGAAATTCTGGCGCAAACTTTAGCAATGCGATTCCGGCGAAATTTCGTGTGATAAAGGAGAACGAGGAGCGAATTTGAAAGAAACAAAAATCAAAGTACAGAGAAATTGAAAAACGAAGAGAGGAGAAGAGAGGGCAAAACAAGCACGAATAATGAGGACACTATGAATAACGCGTGATAAATGATTACACTTTCCAAAAATTACACTGATGATTAGGCACGGATGATGATTCGGCACAGATGATTTTTAGGCACCCCATTTTTAAAATAATTATAATATAACCGCATTTTACATATCAGTCTCTGGCTTGTCCATAAGTTTATGGACATGCCGCATTTCCTGAGACTCTCTCTTGAAATTAAAGCACCGAAAAACTATAAGCTATACATCTTAATTCATATTGGAAGCAACAAGGGTTGCTTCATGAGCTTATAGCTCACTCATGTAAACATCAACTAAGCCATGGTTTCGCTCTATTCTTACGTTTTTATGTTTTCTGTATATTTTACGGCTTGGGAAGGCCTAATATAATTTCCCCCGTCCTTGGATGGTTTCTAAAAAAAAAAAAAAAAGCACCGAAAAACGGAAGGGTACCTTCCTGACTACAAATGATTCTGTTTCCCACACAATTGACATCTAAGTTGTAAGGTGTGCACATCTGACAATCTTCTTTGGCTGAAGAAGATGTTCCACCATCCTTTGAAGCAATTTGAAGGTTACAAGGCCTCATAAAGGCATTATGAGGTAAGTCATATAAATAGGATAGTTGCAAAAATTCAACAAAAACGCAAACCATGTTTTACATGTGGCAACTTTGCTTGCAAGCACAATTTGAAAAATGATACTTAACTTGTATCCAAACAATGTAAGCAGAGTTAACACAACTTTCAAATCACCATCAAGCATATCCTAAGCTCATAAAACTCTATGTGAAGAGAAGAGTTTGTAAAGACTTTTAGAAAGAACATCAGAATACTTCAAGCATATTGCAACTAAAAAAAATTAGTTTCACCAGGTCAATGTAAGTTACATTTACCAAGCAGAATGATGAATATCTAAAAAAAAAAAGTTCAACGGATACGGTTAAAAATATTTAAAACCAAAATCAACAATGAAAACAAATAAATAAGTAAGCACTTACCATTTTTTATACTTGAGAAAGCTCTATTACCAAGGTCTTTAATCTCACGCCTTGTCCTCTCCTCGAAGACTTCATATTTCTTCCCCAATTGACTGATGGCCTCTAAAATCTCATCCCGTTCCAACTTGTAGAGTAAAGCATGATTACTGGAAGGGCATTAACCTCTAGGATATGGTTGAGGTGGAGCTTTTCCACCCCGGTATCCTTGAGGTTAGTTATTCTCCCTCCATCGGAAGTTAGGACGATCTTGATACCTCGAGTTGAATGAGTTTGCATAGGGGTCCTGCCTTGTATCTCATTGGTTTCCCCGGAACCATTGTGGTTGACCCCTAGCAAATTGTGGTCTTTCACGGTTGTTGTAGTCAATTGCCTTCATATTTTGTAAATTATCTATGACTTCAGGACACCCCTTGGAATTGTGGTTAAGGTTGCAAACTCCACACACTTGGACTTAATGCATTTTTCCTCGCAAAAGCTTGGACCTAAGAGTTTTGCAGCTTCTTCATCATGGAAGCAAGAGTTTGGACTTATTCCTCCAACTTAAGTGAGTGTGTGGGTTCATCCAAGACCTTAACCCTTGACCTAGTGCCAAATTGTCGCATACCATTTTCCATTTCTTCAAAGAGGATCATTACATCCTTGGGGCTCTTGCTCGCTATTGAACCATTGCAAGTGGCATTCACCATCCGCACATCTTCATCATATAGCCCCTCGAAGAAATAATACACCCAATCCCCCTCCTTCAGGGATGGTAGGGGCAACTAGCTAGCAGTCTCTTAAAGCATTCCCAATAATCATACATACTCTTGGTAGTACCTTGGGTAATGTTCGACAATTGCTTCTTCAACCCAACTAACTTAGACTCCGAAAAATGCTTCTCTAAGAACCTCCACTTCATGTCCATCCAAGACCCAATGCATCCTGGTGGAAAGTAGTAGAGTTAATTCTTGGCACTACTTTGAAGGGAAAATGCGAAGACCCTTAGGTTGTAGTCGTCTTCAGACACTCCCGGAGGTTTCATGTTCGTGCACACCAAATGGAACTCTGATAGATGTTTGTTCGAGTTCTCCCCCGCCAATCCATGAAATGTAGTTAGGAAATGGATCATGCCACTTTTTAGCTCACAACTCATATTAGGGGGGGGGGGCAATGGTGGAAAGGTAATGCATAGCGGCTGATTCTCCAAGTTGGGTGCCAATTAGCTCCCGTATGGTGCAATTGTCTTCCGTCATTGCTAGCGATTCTTCTACTAATACTTCCGGCCTCGGTTGAACTAGTGCCTTAGTTCTTTGCCTCCTTATCCTCTGACCACTTGTGTTCTCAGTCAGGTAGTGTAAGACCGCTAGATTAGTTGTACGGGTGTGTACCATAAACTAGGGCCAATAATACCCTTTCAAATACAACACTAGCAAATAGATCTAAAGGTAACAAAATAATTATAGCAACAGCTCCAACCAAGAATCAACAACATAAGAAAAAAAATAAATGCTAATACTAACTACTCTACTAACACGTTATGCATAACTGGCACTTAGAATGAATATCATCCCCGACAGCGACGCCAAAACTTTGACATGCCTCCCCCAGGGTCATTAACTATAGATAATTCACCCGGGCGGAGGACGTGGTCAGAAGATAAGAGATTTATATTCTGCACATGTTCTCACTGCTACGCTACCTATAGGGTAGTTAGCACTAAGCCCCAGGTCTGTCCATAGAGAGGCTAGGTCTAAGTATTTACCAATCAAAACACAACCTCGTACGAGTCGTTAATCCGTATGAGTAAAAGGAATAACTAGTAAAGCAAACATGCAAAGGGGGGAGGGGGTGGGATGGTTTTTCAATTAACAACTACTAAACACAAAAGTAAAAAAAAGACAAATAAGCTATTTAATTAAGCACTTAGAGTGTCATTAAGCAACATGGTTAATCTAATGTTTCAATCCTTGATTCATTCACATAAAAATTTAGGCAAACCTAATAGAGTGTTCATAACACATGGTGTGGCCGATGGCATACACTTCCTAGTCTCTATCACGGCGGGTGCACTCGTAGCCCTCCATCAACACCACCATCATAATTATGGGAGTACAACAAGGTCTAACCGTTATTGTAGGTTTGTCCATGTCCCATGCGATTACGTCCCAGGCTTTCACCACAAATGCACTACTTCCCAATGGTCCTATCAATTAGGCCAAAGGGTCGTTGGCACCTTATCTATGATCTAAGGCCTCTCACACCCTAGCTTGCAACTATTTACTCTCTCTTTCGGGAACCTTTTAGACAACTTTATAAGTTAACTAAGACTGGTGCGATGGCAAATAAGTCAGAGCATTTTCGAATCCCTCGTGCACACACCCACGCAGACGCGTTATCTCTTACCCATTCTGACGTCCATGTTTCTCTTCCCAATGGGGCATCGATATTTTTCACCGTACATAAATATAGCCCAAAGTGTGTGCTTATATGTGGTGTACTATTCATCCAATTCAAATAATCAAGAACAATTACAATAATATCATGAACACAAAATTAGGATGAACTGTAGAATGTCACAAAGCAAATAGATTAAACCATGCTCCTACAATTTGTCCCCAAGCTATGGAAACAACTCCATAGATACAAAATTCAAATAAAGATTTGAATTCCACATATTAGGATCAAAGCAAAAGAAAGAAAAGAAAAGGGGAGAGTTTTTCTCTCTCTAGAGTTGCTTTCCTAACTACAAAAATGATCCATACTAAAGATGTGATATGAAACTCTAGTAGACTAAGGCTATATTATTAGTAGAAGGATATTGGGCCTAAAATAAGCCAAATTAGGGAAAACCCTAGCTCAGCCACCGCCCAGCGCGGACTGTCAAGAATGGTGTGGTCCATGGCGTGTCCTTGGCACGGGGCACGAGATCTAGCACGGGTCATGCCTCTTCATATGGAGCGGGTCACCCTACCTAGTGTGTGGCGCAGAATTTCAAGTGGCGCAGGGTGCAGAGTTTGGTGCGGGTTGTGACGTCCCTCCGGCGGGGGTGCATCGTCTGGTGCAGTGCGCCATCAGAGTGCTAAAATTGGGGCTTCTGATCCACGCCCGGTTCTGGTGGTGGGGGTCGTGGTCAGGAAGGGTACGCTGCTAAGAACTTTGGTGCATGTCGTGTGATTTCCCACACCCCAATGACTGGTATTAGTATTTTGGATGTCGAATATGAGATGTCGTGTGCCTATACTTAGCCGGGAGAAGTGGGACTTAGTCTTGTGCTTGCGGTCCGTGGCGTCTGGGACGGGTCGTGCTATAGCCTTGTGTTGGTCTTCATGGTGCGGGGATGCTTCTTTGGCATGGGCCGGTGGTGCCAACCATGAATGACCCGCACTAACCCATTTGTGCCTCGGTCGGCTGAACTTGTTTTCTTCGCTATGGGTGAACCGTTAGTACGATTTGAGAGTTTTAGTAGTCGATTTTATAGTGTGCGAGAAGGTGAATTCAATGAAACCAACCCAAAAGGCTAATTCTTCCTAGATCGTTCTCAGACTTAAGCACAACTCATCGGACCACGATTCACCATTTCTTTGTTAGCCGCTTTGAACTCCGTTGCCTCTTATCTTTGGCTTCAATCTCCTTCTACCATGTATTGATGCTCTTGGCCTTCATCTACTACCATTCTAGTGTGAATGGCCTTCGTCTCTTCTACAGTCCTTGTGAATGGTCTTCAATATCTTCTACCACACTTACGAACGGCCTTCACATAGAATATAAATAAAAAGTAACCATGGGGGACCTACTAAAGATGATCACAAGGAAGATCAAGGAGCCCGTGGATATAAGATGTCTATTAGTATTAATTTAGTCTACAAAACACGGGATTTAGACAAGAAAACCAAACATGGTCGTCTAAACTCCTTGTCATGTAAACTCAACTAACACTAGAAATCCACCAAATAAAACTAGCTAAAATATATGCTAAATGCAATGGTTAACACACACATAATGAAGCAGATCAACAACCTTGGTCAAGAACAATGAGTCACTCAAAGCCTAGATTCATGAAGATATAGAGAATTTGGGGACTATAGTTTTCTCAAGTATTAAGAACTTGGAGGCTCGAGTTGAGGAATTGGCACTAGGGGTGCACTACTTGGAGACCGAGCAAGAGAGTAAACTTCAATGCCAACCGGAAATGAGCCTAAAGCTAAGTGCAAATATGTCTACATTGATGGTTGAGCTAGTGAAGGAAGCTAAAGAAAAACCCCGCGACAGAGTTGGTATTGAGCATAAAGTAGAGGAAGAGGTGATCATCCAAGCTACATCCGAATCACCACCGATTCCAGAAATCTTGGAGGAATCACAATGGAAGCCAAATGACGATGCTATGCTTTCAAGTCACATCTCTCCTTTGAGGCCAAATATACCATCATTCTTTCCTCCTCTTGAAATATTTCTAAGCCTCGCTCTCAAATTTTGGATACCTTCGGAAATAGGGTAAAAAGTTTCACCATATGGATAACATTACATTCCTTCTGACGAAAATAAAAATATGGAGCTTCTCGGGAGGCAACCCTGGAAAACAAAAGTAGTGTAATGTCCTTTCTTTTCTTTATACAGATTTATTGTTTTTGGTGTGTTTTTCTATTTTAATTTTTTGGAACGCTATTATGCTTGGTGTGTATGATTGTTTCGTAGGAAGCATTTGATTTTTGGAGGAAAGCGGGCAAACAAGGTTAGGAGAAGTCCAACTCGTGAGCTGTGTGAACGTACATGATTCGTGATATGCAAAATTGTGGAAAAGGAGGAAGAACCGAATCCCAAATTCACGGGGCATGTCGACGTGCACGTTCCGTGAAGCTCACACACCCTCCCACATCCACATTACCATTTCTTCCCAACCACCCCCAAAATTCCCTCCAAAAATATTTAACCTCAAAAGCCTGAATTAAAGTCTTGAGTTGATCAATAAAATAAATCTGAGTAAACCAAAAATAGCACACACGCTGATTGAAATTGAGCAAAGCAAAATCAGCACACACACACTTAAAGAAACTAAGTAATATAATCTAAAACTGAAGTCACAAACCCAAAAAACTGAGCCAACTGATCTCCAACCAAAAAAATTCTAAAGCTGCACTAAATTCACAAGCTGGTTCAGAACCAAAATTTAGAGATAAAATCCAACCGAAATCTACAGAAAAATCAAGAGAAATCACTGATACATATCCGAAAATTGCCCAACAGTAAAGATTAGCGGATTGCACTAACTTTCCAATGCTTTTAACCCCAAGAACGAACAATGCATAAACCTGTAGGAAAATTCAGAAAGTGATCCGAATAAACCTAAAGATGTACCATAAAATTGTCCCAAGAATTTTCAATTAGTGGATTGTGCTAATCGTCCAGCGGAATGCATTGGAATTATCTACAAAATTCCAACAAAATGTGTTTGGAATAATAAGAAATCAAAAATCCTTTGTGGTAGAGAAACACCTCAACAACAATGAAAAATAAAATTCAGAAAACCTTACGTTAAATTCCTCCCCAAATCCAAAGAATTCTGGTATGTGATATGTGATTAGATCCAATTGATTTCACTGGATAAATTCACAAATTCAAGTAGGCAAATAGCACCAAATTGATCGGACGAACAAACGAACTCCAAAGTAATAGAGACATAATTGATTTAGAATCAGGATAACAAAGAATACCATAATCTCGGCCTTATCTCCTCTAAAATCACTTCTTTGATTTTTTTTCCCCTTCCATTTAGCTTCAACCGCTGATTGAGTAGTTCATTCCTTTCCATTTTCCTTCTTTTGGCCCATATTTCTCTTCTTACGCAGCTCCATTTTATTCATTTACGCGCTTCTCCCTTTTCGTATTTTTCAGCCATTGTTTCCATTCGTCACATTCAAAATTGTAGTGACCAATGTCATTACATGTTTCACAATATATCGATATTTTCCACTCGTATAGGTTGTTCATGAAGCATTCCATCAACTCTGGTAATTTTTACGGAAGTCTTATAAATTGTTGAGGTGTCCACTTTCACTAGAACTCGAGCCACATTACCTTTCCTATCACAAATTCGATTATCCATGCAAATGGGGTCACCCAATGCCAACAAAATATCACCTAAAGTTGTAGGATGCCAACAATGTGATGGGAGATAAATTAATCTTACCCATACGGGTGCAATGGCTAGCATGTTTCTCTCAAATATTTCTTGCTCCGGCAATACCTTTATGTACATTTTCCTCTCAAAGATGTGATAATCACCAATCACCACTTTGAAGTATTAAATCATGATCTTCTCTGGTGTTAAACTTGAACCACACATATTCATTTCCCGCCATAGTAACCACACATCCTTTGTTCCATGATTCCGCTAGCCTTTTAAAATTTTGGATGGCCAAAAAGTTCCCTGGACAACACCAAAAAAAAACTTAAAAATTTCTTCTCTTCAATTTCATATTCTTCTCTCGGTTGTAGGAAAAGTTTTTCAGGATTTTGAATTCTCAAATCCAAATGGTTAAGCGGCATTGCCGATTTGTTCATCAACTTATTCCATATTCATTTCGAGTTCCAAGTAGTGTTTGAATATGATACCTCTGCTTAAGGCTTGCTCCCATGATCGTTCTGTGATAGAACTTGAGTACTATGATCCATGACTTTTTCAGAGAGTAATCATTCACAAAAACAGAGCAAAATTTGATCCGCAAGAAAACTACTATGTTTTGATGCAAAATTCTAGCACTTTAGCTAAAATCCTGATTTGGAATTAAAGTCTTGAGCTGATCAAGAAAATAAATCTAAGTAAATGAAAAATAACACACACACACTGATTAAAACAAAGAAAACCAAAAGCAACACACACACACGCTAATCGAAACAGAGAAAGATAATCTGAAACTGAAGTTGCAAACCCAAAAGACTGAGCCAACTAATCTCCAACCCCAATATTTTGAAGCTGAACTGAATCCGCAAGCTAATTTAGAACCATATTTCAGAGCAAAAATCCAACCGAAATTTGCAGAAACCTCAAGAGAAATCACCGATCAAAATCCAAAAATTGCCCAATGGTAAAGATTAGCGGATTGCACTAACTTTCCAATACTCTTAACCCCAAGAACATCGCTTAAACCTGTAGGAAAATTCACAAAGTGATCCGAATAAACACAAAGATCTACCAGAAAATTGTCTTGAGAATTCTCAATTGTCGGATTGCGCTAATCGTCCAGCGGAATGCACTGGAATTATTTGCAAAATTCCAACGGACTACATTTGGAATAATAAGAAACCGAAAATCCTCTGGGGTGGAGAAAAACCTCAATGGCAAAGAAAAATAATATTCATGAAAAACTTACGTTAAATTCCTCCCCCAATCCAGTAAATTCTAGTATGTTATCTGTGGTTAGGTCCAATGGATTTCACTGGATAAATTCACAGATTAATAAGGAAAATTTCACCAAAATGATAAGACAAACAAAGGAACTCCAAAGTAATATAGATATAATTGATTTAGAATTAGGATAAGAAAGGAAAACCCTAATATCGGCCTCATCTCCTCTAAAATCACTTCTTTAATTTTTTTCCTTCCCTTTAGCTTCAATCGCTGATTGAGTTGTCCATTCCTTTCCATTATGCTTCCTTGTTGGCCCTAATTTAACTTCTTGCACATCTCCATTTTATTCATTTACGGGCTTCCCCCTTTTCTTATTTTTCATCCATTATTTCCATTCGTCACAATCGAAAGTGCAGTGCCAACATCATTACATGTTTTACAATATCTCGATCAATTTTCCACTCGTATAGGTTGCTCATGAAGCATCCCATCAACTCTAGTAATTGTAAGCGAAGTCTTATAAATTGTTGAGGTGTCAATTTTCACTAGAACTCAAGCCACGTTACCTTTCCTATCACAAATGTGATTGTCCATACAAATGGGGTCACCCAATGCCGACAGAATATCACCTAAAGTTGTAGGATGCCAACAAGGTGATGAGATTTCAATTAATCTTACCCATATAGGTGTAGTGGGTAGCATGTTTCTCTTAAATTTTCCTTGCCCCAACAATATTTTTATGAACAATTTCCTTTCAAAGATGTGATAATAACCACTTTGCAAGATTAAATCACGATTTTTCCTGGAGTTAAACTTGCGCACATATCCATTTCCCGCCATAGTAACCACACATATTTTGTTCCATGATTCTGTTAGCATTTAAAAATAATGGATGCCCAGAAAGTTCCTTGGACAACACCCAAAAAAACCAAAGAATTTATTCTTCTCAATTTCAAACACTTCTCCCGGCTGCAAGACAATTTTTTCATGCTTTTGAATTTTTAAATCTGGATTGTTAAGTGGCCTAGTCGATTTGTTTAACAACTCATTCCATTTTAATTTCGAGTTCCTAGCAGCTGAGTTTGAATCTGATGCTCCTGCTTCTGGCTTCTTCCTAGTACCATTCTGCTATCCCTCATGTGGAGGAACTTGCGTACTGCGATCCATGATTTTTTTTAGAGAGTAAACATTAACAAAAACTTAGAAAAAATGTGATCTGCAAGAAAACCAATATCAACTATTGTAAAATTCAAGTATTGTAGCTAAAATTCTAATTCTGAATTAAAGTCTCAAACTGATCAAGAAAAAAAAATCTGAGGAAAGCAAAAACAACACACATACTGATCGAAATAGAGCAAACCAAAAGAAGCACACACACTAATCGAAAATGAGCAAGATAATTGGAAACTGAATTTGCAAACCCGAAAGACTAATCCAACTTATCTCCAACCCAAAAATTCTGAAGTTGTACTGAATCCGTAAGCTGGTTCAGAACTGAATTTCTGAGTAAAAATCCAACCCAAATCTGCAGAAAACTCAAGAGAAATCACCATCGAAGTGCCAAATTTCCCAACAGTAAAAATTAGCGGATTGTGCTAACTTTCCAATGCTCTTAAACCTGTAGGAAAATTTAGGAAGTGATCGAATAAACCCAAAGATCTAGCAAAAAATTGTCCCGAGATTTCCCAATTAGCATATTGTGCTTATCGTCTAGCGAAATGCACTAGAATTATATGCGAAATTCCAATGGACTACTTTGGAATAATAAGAACCAAAAAATCTTTTGCGGTAGAGAAAAATCTCAATGGCAAAGAAAAATAAAATCCATAAAACCTTACGTTAAATTCCTCCCCCAATCCACTAAATTCTAGTATGTAATCTTTGATTAGATCCAATGGATTTCACTGGATATATCCACAGATTTAAATAGCAAATAGCACTAAATTGATTAGACAAAAAAATGAACACCAAAGTAAACGAGATATAATTGATTTAGAATCAGGATAAAAAAAAATACCTTAATCTCAGCCTTACCTCCTCTAAAATCACTTCTTCAATGTTTTACTTCCTTTTAGCTTCAGCTAGTGATTGAGTAGTCCTTTCCTTTCCATTTTCCTTCTTTGCTGCCCCAAATTTCTCTTCTTGCGCAACTCCATTTTATTCATTTATGGGCTTCTTCCTTTACTTATTTTTAGCCATTGTTTCAATCTGTCATAATCGAAAGTGTAGTAACCAACATCATTACATGTTTCACAATATCCCAATCGATTTTGAACTCGTATAGGTTGCTCTTGAAGCGTTCAATCAACTCTAGTAATTGTAACCGAAGTCTTATAAATTATTGAGGTGTCCATTTTCACTAGAACTTGAGCCACATTACCTTTCCTATTGGGAGTGCAATTATCCATACAAATGAGGTCACCCAGAGATGTAGGATGCCAACAAGGTGATGGGAGATCAATTAATCTTACCCATACAGTTGCAATGGCTGGCATGTTTCTCTCAAATTTTTCTTGCTCCAGAAATAACTTTATGAACAATTTCCTTTCAAAGATGTGATAATCACCACCTTGCAAGATTAAATCATGATCTTCCCTAGTGTTAAAATTGAACCCCAAATATTCATTTCCTGCCATAGTAACCACAAATCCTTTGTTCCATGATTCCGCTAGCCTTTTAAAAACATTTATGCCCAGAAAGTTCCCTGCACAGCACCCAAAAAAACAAAGAATTTCTTCTCCTCAATTTCATATTCTTCTACCGGCTGCAAGATAAGTTTTTCATGCTTTTGAATTTTCAAATCCAGATGGCTAAGATGCCTCATCAAATATTTCAGCAACTCATTCCATTTTAATTTTGACTTCCAAGCAACTGAGTTTGAATCCAATGCCCCTGCTTTTGGCTTCTTCCCATTACTGTTCTGTTATTAATCTTACCCATACTGGTGTAATGACTAGCATGTTTCTCTTAAATATTTCTTGCTCCAGTAATAACTTTATGAACAATTTCCTCTCAAAGATGTGATAATCACCACCTCCTAAGATTAAATCATGATCTTCCCTGGTGTTAAACTTGAACTGCACATATTCATTTCCCACCATAGTAACCACACATCCTTTGTTCCATGATTCCTCTAACCTTTTAAAATTTTGGATGGCCAGAAAGTTCCTTGGACAACGCCCAAAAAAACAAAAAAAAATTCTTCTCCTCAATTTCATTTTCTTCTCCTAGTTGCAAGAAAAGTTTTTTAGGCATATAAATTCTCAAATCCTGACAGTTAAGTGGCTCCTCTGATTTGTTCAGCAACTCATTCCATTTTAAGTTTGACTTCCAAGCAGTTGAGTTTGAATCCAATGCTCCCGCTTCTGGTTTCTTCCCATTACCGTTCTGTTGTCCCTCATGTGGAGAAACTTGCGTACTACGGTCGATGATTTTTTCAGAGAGTGATCATTAACAAACACAGAGAAAAATATCATCTGCTACAAAACAAATATCAAGAGCTGCAAAACTCTAGTACTGTAGCTAAAATTCTAATTCTGAATTGAAGTCTCAAGCTAATCAAGAAACGAAATCTGAGCAAACCAAAAATAGCACACACACTGATTGAAGCAGAGCAAACCAAAAACTGCCAAACACTTTTTGAAACTGAGAAAGATAATCTGAAACTAAAGTCGCAAACCCGAAAGACTAAGCCAACTAATCTCCAACTAAAAATTTTAGAAGCTGTGCTGAATCCGTAAGCTGGTCAAGAACCAAAATTAAGAGCAAAAATCATACCAAAATCTGCAGAAAACTTAAGAGAAATCATAGATCGAAGTCAAAAAATTGCTGAATAGTTGCACTAACTTTCCAATGCTCTTAACCCCAAGAACAAAGCTTAGACCGGTAGGAAAATTCAGAACGTGATCCGAATAAACCCTAAGATCTACTCGAAAATTGTCCCTAGGATTCTCAAGTAGCGGATTGCGCCAATCATCAAGCGGAATGAACTGGAATTATCTGCAAAATTCCAACGGATTGCGTTTGGAATAATAAGAAACCAAAATGCTTTGCGGTTGAGAAAAACCTCAACGGAAAAGAAAAAATAAAATCCAAAAAACCTTACGTTAAATTCTAATGTGCACCTTTAAACAATGCATTCGGCATAATAATTGGCTTATTTTACTTGTTGGATTGCTAAAATTAGTTAGCTTTACACGACAAAGGATTTAGGTGGACATGTTTGGTTTCCTTGTCTAAATCCTGCATTTTGTAGGCTTAATTTATGCTAATGGACACCTTGTATCCACGATCACCTAGATCTCCCTTTATGACCATCATTAGTAGGTGGCTTGTGGGTACTTTTAATTATCTTTGTATAGAAGTCCGCTCACAAATACGGTAGAATATATCAAAGGCTATACATAAGAATGGTAGTAGATGAAGTCCACAAACTCTAAAGCATGGTAGAAGAAGGATTTAGCAAAAGAAAGGCAGATTTGAAGTTCAAAGAGGCCAAGGAAGAAACAGAGGTTTGTTGACTGGGAGATGCACAAAGATACGAGAATAATCACCCCTTAGGGTGACACTATTGGATTTTTTCTTCTTGAGCACTAGGAAATCAAGTAAAAGAACTCTCAAATCGGACCTATGGTTCATGTGTAGCAGAGTAAAGAAGCCAGTTAGTCAAACCAACCACAAGCAGCACATACCGTTCTTTGCCAGCACGAGGCCAAACCATTCATGGCTAGTACCACGAGATACGATCCATTTCAGGAGCCATTTTCATGAGCCTTTCCAAGCAACACAGATCGTTCGAAGACCTGACATGAGCCATGCCAAGCTCGGCTGGCCATGTCTTCAAGCCTTCTTTTTCACTCCAAATTTGGCTAATTATGGGTGCAGACCATTCCATTTCACACGGCCCACGACGTTCCAAGTCCAAAATGTTAATACCTACCAATGGGGTGTGAAGAATGATGTGGCACGTGCCAAGAACTTAGCAAAATAAAGATCTGGTTGACAGCCCGCGCCAAACGACACCGGGTGCGAATCAGAAGTTGAAAAACAAAGCTCCAAACGATAGCTTGCACTGGTTGATAATGTGCTTCATTTTTCATGCATTAACTATTGCATATAGCATAGTTTTTGGTATGTTTTGTTTGGCGGATTGCTAGTATTAGTTGAGTTTACGTGATAAGGGGTTTAGACGGTAATGTTTGGTTTTATTGTCTAAATCCTACGTTTTATAGATTTAATTAGTACCAATGGATATCTTGTATCCACGCGCTCCTATATCTTCCATTTCATCATCTTTAGTGGGTTACCTGTGGGTACTTTATGGTTACATTCTATGTGAAGACTGTTCATAAAGGCGGTAGAAGATATTGAAGGTCATTCGCAGGGAAGGTAGAAGAGATCGAAGGTCATTCACCTCTAGAATGGTAGTAGATAAAGGCCATAAACATAAATGTGTGGTAGAAAGAGATTGGAGTCAAAGATAGGCGGCAATGGGGATCAAAACGGCCAATGAAGAAACGGGGAATCGTGGTCCGATGAGTTGTGCCAAAGTGATAATCATCTAAGAATAATTAGCAATTAAGGATGATTCCATTGGACTTTTCTTCTCGAACACAACAAAATCGACTGCTGGAGCTCAAATATTGGACAAACGGTTCACCCGTAGCAAAGGAAACAAGTTCAGGCACCCAAGGTACCATGGGTTAGCACGGGCCATTTATGGTCAAGCACCAATGTCTCGCGCCAAAGGAGATGTCTCACACCAATAGTTCTAGCACGAGGAAATGGCATGACCCGCACCATATCCTATGGCCTGCGCAGCATGAGTTCAAGAATTCGCTCAAAATGGCTAAGTATGGGCACGAACGGACCTATTTACGACAACTTGGGCCGATCCAAGTTCAAGATGTCAAGACCAGTCCATGACCCGCGCCAAAATCTATGCCCCATGCCAAACTTCTGAGCGAAACGATCCTCCAGATCACGACCCGCATCATATCCCACGGTCCACGCCAGAGCCTCACACCACTGCCCATGCTAGATCTAGCTCCCTGCGACAGATGAAGAACCACGGACAGTGCATGATCGTTCGTCCTACAACATGTACTTGGCGCGGATCGCACTAGGCAGTGGCTAAACTAGGGTTTTAACATTTTTGGTCTATTTTTAGGCCCAATCCCCTACTCATATATATATGACCTTAGTCTACTAGGTTAAACATGTACAAATTAGATTAGTTCATTAGGAGAACACTTTTATAGAGAAAAACACTCTCTCCTTTTCCTTTCTTTTCTTTTACTTTTGTGTTCATCCTAGATGTGGAATTCAAATCTAATTTTAATTCCATATCTATGGAGTAGTTTCCATATCTTAAGGATAATGGTAGCGCATGTTTTAACTTATGTTTTGTGAGATTCATTAGATTTATCGTATTATTTTTGTTCATGATATTATTATGATTGTTCTTGAATGTTGTAAATGCATGAATATAACACCACATCGGCACACTGTTTGGGCTATATTCATGAATGGTGCACTTATTGATGCCCATTGGAAAGAGAAACCTGGATGTTATAGTGGGTAGGAGAGTACGTTGCATCTGCATGAGTGTGTGTATGGGAGACCCGAGTATTTCTCTGACTTATTTTCCATCGTACAAGTCTTAGCTGATTACATAAAGTTTTCCTATATGTTGTGGGTAGAGATTGTGAAAAACTAGCAAGCTAGGGTTGTAAGAGGCCTTCGTATCATAGATAAGGTGCCTATGACCCTTTGGCCTAGTTGATAGGACCCTAGGGAAGGTTTACATTTGTGGTAGAAGCCCGGGACGTAATTGTACAAGAGTGGGGGGAGGCGGGGAATAGATGTACAACAATGGTCGGACCATCTTGTACCCTATAATTACAATGCCAGTGTTGATGGAGGTTTGCGAGTGCACCCCTTGTGACAGGTACGAGGAAGTATATGCCATCTGTCACACCACATGTTGTGAACACTTTATTAGGTTGTTTAGTAAATCTCATATGTGAATGAATCAAGGATCAAACATTAGGTTAATCATGTTGCACATTTACTCCCCAAGTGCTTGGCTTTATTAGATTACTTGTTTTACTTTATGCTTTGTAGTTGTTAATCTGAAAATCCAAACCCCCTCCTTTGTGTTTGCATTTACTAGCTATAGATTGACATATGGATTGATAACCCGTACCAGGTTGTATTTTTAGTTAGTACTTGAGCCCTTGTATCTGTGTGAACAACCCAGGGCTTACCGATAACTACCCTCTAGGTAGTTTAGCACTGAGAACGGGTGCATTATTACAAATTTTATCTTTCACCTTCTCAGCCCCCGCTAGGGTTAATTAGCTACACTTAACGACCTGGGGTGGAGGAAAGTCAGTTGACACGGACCGCTACTACAAGGTTGAGCCAAGACCAATGCCTCACGCCATCATAAGCCACATGGCATGTGCCAAGATTGATGAACTAGTTGGCACGAGGCCACGTCGGCAGCACGGGCCATACCAATCGCTGCGCCTCGTGTCAGTGGCAGCTGCTAGGGTTTTTGGCCTAGTTTGGGCCTATTTTTAGGCCAAATACCCTAACACTATAAATATAACCTTTATTCTACTAGGGTTAATATTCTAGGTCAGATTTTGGATTTGAAGAGGAGCTTAGAGAGAGAAAAACACTCTCCCATCTCTCTGGGTTTTTTTTCTTTCTTTTCTTTATTTTGCTCTTGCCCAAAAATGTGAAATTTAATGTGATACTTGAATTCCATGTTTAAAGAGTATTTCTATAGTTTGGGGTGCATTTTTAAGCATGTTTTGATTATGGTTTTTGAGATTAAGATTTTCCTACCTTGTTTTCCTATGAATATTTGTCCTTGAACTTGTGCTTTCTAATATTTTCAGATCTATTCTATGTCATTATGATGATAAACCCATGCATGTGTTGTAGTGTAAAATCATGTTAGGATTCATTGTTATCTTGGGAGTGTTAGAATTGTGGAGTAGGTAAAGAACACCGGGGAGATGAGTACATTCATTTCCTTTGAGAGAAAATCCTTATATGTGTTATACCATGATTCTAAATGGCTAGTTTTGTGAGAAATCAACATGTTATGTGGTTGATTCGGCAAATCTCGACGGTGAAAATTTGCTGGCTTACCCAAATAGATTAGCATGATTGTTTGTAGCGACTATAGTTGTGCAGACTCTAGTTCATCAGAAGATGTGTTTTCCTTTGACTCTCTAGGCTTAGGGATTGGGATCCACAATGGAGTGTCTTGGATGTAATGCACTCACTATATATCTAACGGTTACGACCTATACGAGGCATTACCCTTTGGGCTTTGTATTACTCTAAGCGGGGGGTTGTTAGCATTGGGAGTGAAGTGACGGGGAATGGTCCGAGGCATCACTGGACTAGACCACATTCCCCAATTCACAGAGACGGTGAGATATAACATTGTGGTAAGTACCACACATGACAAACAGGGGGGAAATACTGAGCTACCTCCACACTGTGTGACACATGCATAAGATATGTTTATATGTCTATATGTGAATAAATCGAGGATAGATGCCATCTATCAATCATTTACGCAAATAACCCCAAATCTCTATTTATATAGTTTAGTCTCGTGTTATCTTTTATGTCCATAGTTATTAATTGAAAAACCCCCAAACCCCCCATTCTACAATGTTACTTATTCCTAGCACACAGACAGACTAACAACCCGTACGTGGTTGTGTTTAATTGGCTATGGGACCCCAGTATTTCTGTGGACAAACCCGATCTTGACAGTAACTACCTCATAGGTAGCTTAGTAGTGATTTTGGGAGAGGAATAATTTTTTTTATCTTTGATCCAACGCATTCATTCGGGTTAATTTAGCTACAACTTGATGACCCTGAGTAGAGGCGGGTCATAATTTTGGCGCCGTTGCTGGGGATGCTAGTTTAAAATTTTAATTTTCAATTTGCATAATGCATTAGTTGAGTAGTTAGTATTGCTTTTGTTTTCTTTGTTTTGTTAGTTTTTGCCATTGAGCCTTTGTGGTACTGATCTTGTGACTTCTAATCATGTTTGCTAGTGTTGCATTTAGTTGGGTATTGTTGATTCCTAGTTTATGGTACACACCCATGCCACAAACTTAGGGATTTTACACTATCTAACTGAGAACGCAGGTAGTAGTAGAAGGAGAAGACGGATAACTAGAGTGGGGGTTCCACCCGAACCAGTTTTAGTAGTGGAGGAGCCACTAGAGATGGCGGAAGTCAACAGGAAGTTGAGGGAGCTTATGGCTCCAAACTATGGAGAACCAACCTTTATGTATCACCTTCCCTCCACTGCCACCCAACATGAACTGTGAATTGAAAAGCTGGATGATACACCATCTTCCCACTTTCCACACAATGGCAGGGGAAAATCCCAACAAACATTTGTCAGAGCATTCCCCTTTCAAATATGAATTCCGAGAGCATTCCCCTTTCACTTCAAGATATCGCAAAAGATTGGCTGTACTACCTCCTGCACGGATATATAAGCTAATGGATGGATATGAAGAGAAAATTCCTCGAGAAGTGTTTTTTTGGCCTCCAAGTTTGCCGGATTAATGAAGCAATTATCCAACATCACCCATGGTGTAAATGAATCATTGTATGATTACTGGGAGTGATTCAAGAGACTATTGGCAAGGTTTCCATACCATCCATTCAAGGAAGGGGCCCGAGATTATTACTTTTTTGAGGGATTGTGCGACAGTGATATAAGAATGGTGAATGTCGTATGTAATGAATCGATTTCCAACACGAAAGATGCTATGGATCTTTTTGAAGAGATGGTCAATGGGATGAGGCATCTTGGTACGAGTTCAAGGGTGAAGACCTTGGATGAACCATCCCAATCCCCCAAGTTGGAAGAGCAAGTCCATGCTCTTTCTTCCATGGTGAAGGAGCTCTTGGGAGAAAAGGTTCACCAAGTCAAGGTTTACACCCTATGCAATCTCGACCATCACACCGAGGCTTGTCCACAAGTAGCGGAGGACTTAGAAGAGGTGAAAGTCGTGGAATACAACAATGGGAATATGAAACAGTTTTCTAAGGGGAAACAACCACAAGAGTTCCAAGGGAACCAATGAGACGCTAGGCAAGACTCCTATGAAAACTCTTTCTACCCAAGTTACCGGGACCATCCCAACTTTCATTAGAGGGAAGAAAACCAAGCTCAAGGGTATCGAGGTGGGAAAGCTCCACCTCAACCCTATCCTAGGGGTGAGGGCCCTTCTAACAACCACACCCTCTCTACAAGTTGGACTAGGAAGAAATCTTGGAATCCATCGGCCAATTGGGGAAGAAGCATGAGGTGTTCGCGGAAAGGATAAGGTGTAAAATTGAAGATCTTGGCTATAGGGCCTTCTTAAGTATAAAAAATCTTGAGATCCAAGTAGGGCAGCTCGCCACCTTGGTGAGCCGAATTGAGGCCAAAGAGTCCGGAAAACTTCCTTCCCAACTAGAGGTTAATCCAAGGAATGTGAACACATTGAAGTTGAGAAGCAGGAAAGAGGTTTGTGAGCTCGAGAAGGAGGTCTTGTAAGAAGACGATAGGATCTTGGATGCCAACAAGACAAGTTTCGAGAATATGAGATTATCGTCGAGGAAGCACCCTCCAAGGAGCTTCCACCACTAGAGGCACAAGTGACCATTGCACCTCTATTTCCAAGTGTATTTAGGATGAGGCCAAAGGTGGCAACCAATGACACAAATAGTTGGAGTATCTTTGAAAAACCTGACGTAACAATCCCGATTATAGAGCTAATTGAACATGTGCCATCATATGCTGAATTTATGAAATTTGCATGTATTAAAAAAAGAAATAAACCAACTAGGAAGGTAGAACACTTGAAAGTGGGAGGAGTCAATGTTTTGAACCATTAAAATTTTCCTATGATATGCGACGATCCCGGGATGTTCTCTATTCCTATTTCCTTAGGTGGAAAGTTATTTGAAAATGCCATGATTCATTTAGGAGCTGAAGCGTATGGTGACTGTCAGCCCAAGCCTAATCTTGACCTAGTCCAATGCAGCCAGTGACCTACAAAAGGAAAATAGACCCCGAGGAATCCGAGGGAGATTCTCTAACAATCTAGTCAACAATTTGTAGAGAGTGAAAGTAGGAAATAGTGTGTTACCAAAAATGGAAGACATACCTCCCTCTTTATACTATTTCTAAACCCTAATATCCCTGATCTATGACCTAACTTCTTTTAGTGAATGCCCAATGACTAGCCCACTTATGAGTGACTTTGGATTTGGGCCTCTATCTAAGAGATGGGGGTATTAGCCCAAATAGGTCTTAATTCTACCATTTCATCAAAAGCCCCTAGAAAAAATAAGTGATCATCTGGTCCTCTAAGGCTCCTCTTATTGAAGATCCACCATGGTCAATAAGGGTTATCTTTGGTCGTCGAAGGTTGATTGTGATATTTAAAGGTTAGCTGTAGCATTTTTGCTCATCGAAGGTAACCTGTGGTCATCAAAGGTTATTATTACTAGTATCGTATGGCGTGATTGACTATGAGGTGAGGTGTCTTTGAAGTTTCTTTATTTTTCTTAGGCTACGGGGGCGCACTTAGGCTTTTCTTAAACATTATGACCTTGGGGATTCTCAAGAAGGGCGCATGAAGGAAGCATGGGTAGGAAAATGGTGCATGTGGGCGGCTATTTAATAGACATCTTTTCTCTTTTCGCACATTTTCAGACCACAAACTTTTTTAGGTAATGATTGCTTCTCGCCTTTCTCTCTCCCCCGACTATATATACTTCTAAAAAATTCCTTTTTTCCTTTCACTTTCATTTTTCACTTTGCAGATTTCCTTCAAGAGCTTTTGATTCACACTCTTCCTCTGCCCCAAGCAACAATCCTTCTTCATCTCATCTTTAACAAGTAAGTTTCGATGGATCCCCCATCTATCCCTATTTTTTCTTCATCTTCTTCCCCCCCAGATCTCTGGAGAAATATTGAGGAGATAACCTAATCGGAGGATAGATCCTCAAGTAATGTTAATTCCTCTTTTTTTTTGGAAAAAATCCTCCTCGATCTGTCAAAGTTTTGATTGATTATGAGATTACGGAGTCGATAAACCCTAATCGCAGTCTTAGTGAGGTCCTTAGTCTCAACGAGGAGGCTAATTCCACTAGGGTTATATTCCATAGGTTGGGGAAGCACTCGGGTGAGAGTTTAGCTAGGCCTTCGAGGGATAGTTCTTAACACATAGGTGCTTCTAGGGTAGAGAGAGCTTCGAAAAAAAATCAGTACTAACCTTTGAAGAGGAAGTTTGTAGTTGGAAGATGTTCGAGTACTGAACCTTTGAAGAGGAAGTTTGTAGTTGGAAGATGTTCGAGTACTGAACCTTTGATGAAGGTTGATAGTTTGGAAAATTATTCTTTTCCTAAGGAGGTGAAAAGTCTCATCGAAGTGATCCCTCCATACCAACGCATCCCCCATAATGCACGGCTGGAAGCTCTCGAAGCAGATGCGCATGTATCCCTACCCTCGGGGAATGTTGTGACCTATAGTAGACATATTAGAACTGACCTTTGTTTTCCTTTCCCCTCCTTGCTATCGAACCTAATAGAGGAGTTCAATGTAAGTTTGTCTCAACTCCACCCAAATGTGATAATAATAATGATGGCCTTCCTAGTTCGGTGTAAGGAAGTAAATCTAGGTCAATGTTATGAGCTATTTCGAGCTATATACCTTTTAATTAGTAATTGAGATGTAAATGGAATCTTCACCTTAAGTAATAGGCATTATGTTCGAAGGTTCATCATTTCCCCTTTCAATAATTCAGGGTGGCAAAATAAAGCCTTGTCTTTCGATTGTACGGGGGTCTATTGACTGATGTCTATGGATAGGTACGTGATTGTCTTTCCCCCGAGCAGGCTGAGGCCCTTGAAGTGCGCACTGACCCTAAAGCCAAGGAGAGGCTGATGGTAGGCCGGGGGTAAGTTGTCTAGCCCAGGCTGTCTCAAGCTTTAAATTCTTGATGTTATCAAGAAAGGGAAGAATTTTCGAACATCCGCGAAGCTATTTGTGAATTGAAAGAGCGACTTCAATCAGAAAATTATTCCTATTCCCAAAAGGGAGGTCCTTTGGATAGAAGTTCCTTGCTTGGGCTCTCCCCTAAGGGTAAATGCTCCAAGAGAGTTTCTGAAATGAGAAACCAGCCAAGGAAGAACATTCAGGCAAAGCAGAAGACTCAAAGTCGGAGTAGCTCTCAACCTCATAATAGGACTCCGCTTGTGGCTCCTTTAGCCGAGTTCTCTCCGTAAAGCCTGTGGAAGAAACTCCTATAAGGATTCCTGAGGTTGAGGGGTTGGCCTTGCTAGTTCTCAAGGGTAATGTAGAAAGAGAGTCATCACCCTGTGGAAACTTGGTACCACGCCGAAGGCAACATGTCAACCTCATCCCCAATGCTTCAGAGAGTGAAGTAGACCGCTTATTTACAATCGCCACTGGGGTAAAGCCAGAAAATATCCAGTGGTTCGAGTGATCACAGGTGTCTATGACAAGTTTTTGTAACATTGAGTTAGCCATTAACCTGGTGAAAAAGTCCCATTAAATAGTTGATTGTAATAAGTTAATAAGGTGTTTGTTCGCAAAGGGTGTTACCCCTTTAACTGTATACAGTATATTTACTGTGAATTGATTGGTTTTTAATAAACTACCCATTTCTTCAAACGCGAGAATAGTTAAAAGTGAGCTTTTGATCTCTTGGAAGCGGGATTATTTTTAGCACTTTGATCGCTTTAGAGCGAGATTATTCTTAACACTTAGAAGCAAAATTTCGATCACTTAGAAGCGAGATTGCCTTTAACGCTTAGAAGCAAACTTTCGATCGCTTTGAAGCGACATTTTTTTAATGCTTAAAATCAAACTTCAATCACTTAAAAGCGGGATTATTTTTAACTCTTAAAAGCAAACTTTCAATCGCTTAAAAGTGGATTATTTTTAACGCTTAAAAATGAACCTTCGATCGCATAAGAGAGAGAATATTTTTTGCGCTTATAGGAAAACTTTTGATTGCTTAAAAGCGATATTATTCTTAACGCTTAAAAGTGAACTTTAGATCGCTTAAGAGCGAGATTATTTTAATGCTTAAAAGTGAACTGTCGATCACTTAAAAGCAAGATTATTTTAATGCTTAAAAGCGAACTTTTGATCGCTTAAAGGTGAGATTATTTAACGCTTAAAAGCAAACTTTTTATAGCTTAAATGAGAGATTATTTTTAACACTTAAAAGCAGACTTTCAAACGCTTAAAAGAGCTATTATTTAACGCTAAAAAGAGAACTTTAGATTGCTTAAAAGAGAGATTTTTTAACGCTTAAAAGCAAACTTTCGATCGCTTAAAAGCGAGATTATTTTTTACGCTGAAAAGCAAACTTTCGATCGCTTAAAATTTGAGATTAATTTTAACACTTAAAAGCAAACTTTTGGCTTCATAGCTTGGGGAAGTGTCTAAACTTTCATTAAATTAACCAGTTGTTGCACAGAGCATACAAATATGGGAATAATTACATAATAAGAGTGGTCAATCTTCTACCTCATAAGTTCTAAGGCAATTCATTCCTATAGTTGGTATTACTATCGAAGGTTGACTATGTTCCATCTCTTAGGAATGCGGTTGTCGTTCATCAAACCCAAGGTGTAGCTCCCCCCTGGATGAGCTTCGACCACTCGATACGGTCCGTTCCAGTTGGGGCCAAGCTTCCCTTCTGGCTCCTGTCAACTCTTCTCATTTCTCCTCATGATGAGGTCTCCCAGACAAACTTTGCTCCTTTCACCCTGGGATCATGGTATCGTTTGACTTTCTCTTTAATCATGGCTTCTTGGATGGATGCCAAGGCCTGCTTTTCTTTGAATAAATACAAATCTAGGCAACGGTTGTCCTCATTGCTGGCTTCATTGTTTATCATCATCAAACTTGGTATGCTAATTTCCGTGGGAATCACAGCCTCCAAACCACACACCAACCCATACGGCGTGTCTCCCCTGGTAGAAGATTCCACTGCCTCAATAAGACCACAACACAATGGACAATTCATTGATCCAGTTTTCCTTTGCACCCTCTAGTCTCTTCTAAATCCCATTGACAAGGGTCCGGTTGGTAACTTTGACCTGCCCATTTGCTTGAGGGTGATAAATCGATGTTACTTTCAGCTGGATTTTGAACTCCTCACACTAAGCCTTGAAGGGGTCATTCAGGATCTTGGTCCCATTGTTTGTAATGAACGCCGTGGGTATGCTAAAGTGACAGACGATATTCTTCCAAAAAAAGAGATAATGGATTTCCCTTTGATATTTGACAATGGCTCAGCTTCGACCCATTTGGTAAAGTAATCGACTGCCACTATCAGATACTTAAACCTTCCGGGTGCTTCTGGGAACCAGATCTATTCCCCATTTATCGAATGGCCAAGAGTTGTATATGTTAATCATATTTTTGGCACTAATTGCAGGCTTGGATATACCAGTTGGCATTTTCGAACATGCTTGGCTAGTAATACCGAGTGCGGATCATATGTCTCGCCACTGAGTGTGCTCCTTGATGGCTGCAACATATTCTCTCATGGACTTCCTGCATCAAATATTGTGCATGTGTGGGGCTGACACATCGAAGCAAGGGCTAGAGATAACCTCTTCGATAAAAGGTCCCATCCTGTATTACAAACCTGGGTGCCTTGAGTCAAAATTTTCGTGCTTAGATAGGGTCTTTTGGGAGCAGTCCATTTTTTAGGTATCGAACAATGGGATTCATCCATGTTTCATCTTCAAAAACAGCCATCATAATGATTTCCTCGAAGATTCGATTATACAAAGTTTGAACTTCACTTGTTTTTGTGCCAATTCCCCCAAATTCGAGGAGGCCAGTTTGCTCAAAGCATCTGCATTGTAATTCTTCTCCCTTGGTATCTGAGAAAGAGTGTATCATCGAAAGCACTTCAATAAAGGTTTCACCACCTCCAAATAGCGTTGCAGACTAACTTCTCAAGCCTCGTATTCCTCATTAACTTGATTGACCCCAATTTGTGAGTCATTGAATATCTCCACATCATCTACTTTCATCTCCTTAGCCACTCAAAGGCCAGTGATTAAAGACTCGTATTCTATTTCATTGTTTGTGGCTAGGAACTTGAAATGCAGGGCATAGGGGTAGTCACTACCGTCGGGGCTGGTGAGCAATAATCAAGCCGCACTTCTCCAAGAATGAGACAATTCATCTATGAATAGTTTCCATAACCCCCTCCCCTTTCCTCAATCTTACAAATGTCTTTGATGGTATCTGTAGTTTCAACGATGAAACCTTGTGCGCATAAAAAAGGCCAAGATTTTATAACCTGTTATTGCCTCCACTAATGATAACCATTGTGCACATAAAAAAAGCCAAGATTTGATGATCTGTTATTGCCTCAACTAACTGATCCATTGAAGGTAATGGATAGCTATCCTTTGGGAAATATTTGTTTAGATTTGTGAAGTCAATGCACATGAACCACGTCTCATAAGGTATTGGGACCAATACTTGGTTGGCTAACCACTGAGGGTATGGTACCTGTTCAATCACCCCTGCTGCAAGAAGTTTTTCCACCTCCAACTTTATCACCTGTATCCTCTCAGGGGCAAACATTCTTCGTTTCTGTTTGACAGGTTTTATTGAAGTGTTAATGTTCAGTCTGCGGAGCGCCAATTTCGCAGGCACCCTCGTTAAATCTGAGGTATCTTAAGAGAAAACATCATAATAATGATCCAACAATGATTTCAATTCGTGTCTCACCATTCCTGGCATCATACATCCTACCGCTAATGTCCTCATTTCTCGAAAGGAGAGTGGTTCAGTATTAGCAGGTCCAGCTGTCCTATGTATGGAGGATACGTACCTTGCTTTTCCTGTTCCTTTCGACGCCTCATAGTTACAGCTTCAAGCTACTGCCTGGTCCCCGCAAATAGAGTCCACCCCATTCTGTATTGAAAACTTCATCATTAAATTATATGGAAACCATACTGCTCAAGCCTGACACATCCAAGGTCTCCCTAATATCACATTGTAACAAGAGAAGGCATCAATGATAGAAAAATTACAATGCATTGTGACTCCCTTATCTCTATCTGCTACTCTCATAGGCAAGGTTATTTCCCCTATCAGATAGGCTGTCCTCCCAGTAAAGCCTGACCAAGGTGAGGTTGACTTTTTCAGTTTTGCTCTACCAATCTCTAGCTGATCGAAGCAACTTAGAAAAATGATCTTGACTCCACTACCATAATCAACAAACACCATTTTTACCAGCGCAATACCAGCTATTGATGAAATAACCATAGGGTCAACTTTGGGGGTTTGGTTTGGAACTGCATCCGCCTTAGAGAACATGATCGTTTCATCTGGTTGAAGCCTCTTCCACACAGATTCTCCGGCTAGGACACACTATGACTGTGCTTTCATAATTGCATTTGAGGATCTTTCCCCCAACAACTCCGTTAATGACATTGACCACCTTGTTCACAGAAGGATTTCCTTCGTTCTAGCTTTGGTTCTCTGCAAGAGGGTTTTGTTGTGGCTCCTCACGATGTTTTGGCTGTTGCCCTAGGGTCCACAATCTCATCTATTTCCAGTACCATAGTCCTTCTAAGGGGGTCATCTATTTTCTCAATCATTTCGATGCTTTGAGTTATCATCCCGAAATTACTGGCGAAAAGATTGTTTGAAGAGGTCCTTTCTTTCACACCCATCAATTTCCATCAGAACGTGAGTGCATTCATTTGTATTAGGGCTATAATCCTTGTGATGGTTGCAAAACTTGTTGGTTGCTCTCCTAGCAGCGAAGGCTCGATTGGTGTCATTCATAGGGGGTTGTGGTTCGAAGACTCCCTTATGGATACTCCATATGTTCGCTGAGGATAGGTGCATGGGGGTGCATTTCTCGAATTCTAGCTTCTCCACTAGTCTCTTGCCTCGAGGTTCACTAGGCTTAGACAGCTTGGCCATTAGTCCTTTTTTTTCTTTTGAATGGCTTTCTCTACATTCTAATGTTGCACCACTACTTTCTGGAGCTATTGAAGTGTCTTCGGGGTATTCTTCATCAGCTCTCTGTACAACTCCATGTCCTCCATTCCTAACAGATACCCTTAAATGATTTCATTTTCCATACCCTCGACCACCCCAGGCTGTCATCAATATACCTGTGGTAGAAGGTGACCGTGGTTTCCCCGGCTTCTGCTTCGTTTAGTAAAACTCCGTTAATGTTTTGATGAAATTCTTCTTCTGACAAAATTGACTCTGTAGTGCTCACTGAAATCTCGATATGATTGCAGTGAACCCTTTGGTAGCTTATTGAACCACTCATATGTTTTTCCTCAAATGTAGCTACCCACCAGCTTGCAAGTCAAACTTCCATAGAAGTATCAAGAATTTATTAATCCAAGAAAAGTTTGAATAAACTCTCATGGATCTGAGTCCCTTGAGTAAGTAGGAAGCCCTTCTGGTGGTTTCAAATCATAAGGCCAACAAGTTGTCATCACCACCTCACAAAGTGGAGATCCCGCAGTTTTTCATATGGGTTCTATCAACCGGTCCAACTACTTGCCCAGGGATCTCTCTGCTCCTCCATACTGGTGTCCCCTATTTTTGTTGGGTTCTCAAAGATCCCTTGGGTGAACGAAGGTTGTGGCCCCCTGACTGCAATCATCCACCCCTCCATCATCGGCTCTACTAACAATGTTTGGGACTCTTACCCATGAAATGACCCCTCAACTCTAATCAATTCCTTAGGGAGGGTATATCAGCATCGAGGTAGACGCGGGGTAGCTCATTTGCATATGATCAGGGAAAGAGGGTTGGGGTATTTGTTGTGTAGCCTCCCTCACATATCTCATATATGAGACCCTGTACATCTGGCTTGCCAGAGCTAGTGCTCTAAATTGTGTTTCCAAGGCTGTATATGATGGATGACTTTTCGAAGGTATCACAGTCGCCGATGGGTGAGGGATCATCGAAAGAGTTACAACCTGATAACCTACTATCACCAACATTTGTGTGATCTGATCGAAGCTCTGTGGGGGTCTCCTAGCTTCGTCTGCCACACGATTCTCTTAGATACTTTGCTCATAAGCCTCCACATGAGAAACACCAGAACACTCCCTGAGATGGCCATCGACACCTCATGATCCAAACAATGGCATCACATTGCCAATTCCCATGGTTGGTTTGATAGTAACCTCCACTTCTCTTGGAGATCCGGGTAAGGTCCCAGCCTGTGACCCTTCGATCACAAGGGTCGGTAGGCTAGGTCCTACCGAAGCTTCAACTGGTGCCATTAATTCATCTTGCTCTTTAGTAGAGGGGGTAATTTTCTCCCCCTCATTTGATTTGTACAGAGACCTGACCTCAACACCTGCACCAGTCTCCTTACTCCTCAACCTTTCGCTCTACCGAGTCGTGGACATCAACATAAACATACGCTATAAGATCTAGATCTGGCTGAACCTTGAGTCCCACTGGGTGTGCAAACTTGATGCGTATGGTGACCGCCGACCCAAGCCCAATTTTGACCTAGTCCAATGCAGCATGTGACCTACAAATGGAGAATAGACCTAGGGAATTTGGGGGAATATTCTCTGATGATCTAGTCAGTAATTTATAGAGAGTGAAAGTAGGTAATAGAGTGTTACCAAAAATAGAAGACATACATTCCTATTTATACTATTCCCAAACCCTAATATCCTTGGTCTATGACCTAGCTTCTTTTGTCTTTAAGTGAATGGCCCAATGACAAGCCCACTTATGAGTGACTTGGGATTCAGGCTTTTGTCTAAGTGATGGGGGTATTAGTCTAAATAGGTTTTAATTCGACCATGTTATAAGGAGCATCCATTAATGTGATTCCATATAGTCTTTATGAACGCCTAGATATAGGTAAACTTAGATACACTAAGGTGATTTTCCAACTCGACGATCACTCCCAAGGTAGCCCTCATGGGTTAGTGATAGATGTGATGGTTTAGGTTGGCAAGTTGGTATTCTCAATGGACTTTTAAGCCCTTGATGTGGCACACGACGGAAGTGCACCCCTAAGTTTATTGGGTAGACCATTCCTTATAACGTCAAGGATGAAAATCGATGTTCATTTGGGAACCCTAACCCTAGAAAATGATATAGATAAGGCGGGATTTGACATCTATCAGTCAAGGCATGATTCATCTAACTCATCTTTTGTGTGCAAAGGCATAACCCTTTTTGATGAGCATGATCAATGTGACACTTCTTGCATGACAAATGAAAATGAATATTTAGATGAATTCCTTAGTAATAATGATATTGTTAACGATTCCTTTACATTGCATGATTCTAGTGATGATATATCGGCATCAAAATGCTTTTCTATGCTCACTAACATGCAGCGATTAGGGAAGAACGACAAGGGAATAAAACCCCCGAACTCTTCCTAAACCCAAGGTGATGTCTACAGACTCAAAATTAGCAAGGAATGGGAATTCATCTTCTATGGCGAACAAGGCATCGAAAGGTAAGGATAACACATTGTGAAGACCTCTTCACAATGATATCATCATGGGTGAAGTTGCCGGTGACGACTCCGGAGACCCAACGGTAGGTTGTTTCAACTAAGATGCATGAAAAAAGAAATAGGTTGTGAGGGAAAAAATAAATATACGGTGTTTCTCTTTGTTTTGGTTTTGTGATTTTAAGTAGATAGATAGATTTTGCATGTTTTTTGTGTATGAAGAAGATTATGAGATAAAACTCTTGTTAATTTGTAAATCTGAGTTAGAGTCTCATGATTTTTCTGGATGGAATTAGGGCTTATGGGGTGACAAAGGTTTTTTGAAAAAAAAGGAAAAAACTAAAGAAAAAGGGTCAAAATGTTGGCAGCCTTGTTCCAGGGTTGAGCACGACCTATTCCACGAGATACAACTTGTGTCACAACACCTTGGCATGTGGGGGCCTCGAGCTTGAGAATAGAATGGTCTGTTCCACGAGATACGGTCCGTGCTAGACATCCTCGGTACGAGGGGGTCCGTGCGGGTGCTCTTGACACAAGGGTACACATGTTGGCACCTCATTGGAGCTATCAAATTGGACCAAAAATGCTGATTTTTGAAAAATCTGAACTGTAAGCAAAAAATGCATTTTTGGTTCATAAATTTGGAAATTCCATTATTCCTTAGGATTTTTTTATGTAAATAGTACTTCAAACATCTCTTGTGATTAAAATTGATTGGTACTATTGTCCCCCAAATTTTCAATTTCAAAATTCCATCCTTATCTATATTGTACCTCCCCTCCCGATCACTCCTTTGCTGAAATTTTAGATTTTTGGTACATTATTCCACCTAGTTGAATCATTTAACACATTGAAGCTTTTCAAGAAACACTCACTCATACATACTCTTGGAGAACTCAAATAATTGGAGATTTTCTCTCAAAAATTAGCATTTTTGCTTCTTCTTGTGTGGATCTTTCAACTCTTAGCTTCAAATTCTAGGAAATCCTTCGAACTTTATGTTTACTTACTTTATTTGGAATTTTGGTGATATCATGTGAAGCATTAATCTTGAAAGTGAGTATGTTTTTGAGAAGTTGTTTGGGTTATGTGAATGATCTTATGTTGAAGTAAGTGTGGGTGGATTGATGTGCTATTAGGCTTGGATGATATGTTCATCATGTGCTGTGGTGATTTCGGAGGGATGATTCTTGATTGCATGATCTTGTTGATGGGTTGATATGAATTTCTATATATTTTGTTATTTAAGGAAAATGGTTCTTGATTGAATAACCTTTATGTTGAGAATAGTATGATTTGAAATGACTAGAATATTTAGGAAGAATGTTCTCTTTGAATGATATTGTGGGAATGCACATGTGTATTATTGCATTGCCACTTTCTCCCTATTGTGTTAGGATGCCTTCGAAAAAGAGTGTGTTGGAGAATGGGACATCTTCTTGGGGTGAGAAAAGGAAGCAGCCAACTAAAGTTGGGAGCAAAGAGTCGGTGACTTCCCTTCCTTGCAACCCCGCATTTGTGACGGAGGAGTCCCTCGGGTTGACCACCATCTCCGGGACTGTTGCCCGAAAGTGGAGGTACTTGAATGGATCAAAGAGAAACATTTTGGAGACAGGTTTTACGTGCAAGAATACTATAGAAGCACTAGGCCTACTTGAGCCTGTTACCTACTTAATAGGTCTGATAGGCCTAGAAGGTTTTTTAGAGAAGTATTCGACTGGTAAAATGGTAAATAGAAAAACCGTGGAACGTTTGGGCGAGTGACATGCAAGTGCACCCTCCCGTACTACAATATGGATCCTTTTAGCCCAAGCTAATTAATGATGAGCTTGGGTGGACTATATGCATATCCCTATACTAAATGGGGAAACTAGAGGGTGATGAAGAATGTATTGAATAGGGGTGAAAACAAATTCACTACCCCATTCAAAGAAATCGCTTCTACCTCATACATCCAGGGCCTTCTATATCCGCTGAGAAATGTTTCCAGTATAATTGGAGTTCGGATTGAGATGCCAATCCAAACCCATAGATACAAACCAAAGAGGGTACTAGCTCTACTTGCACCAAATGTTGTCATCCTATACGCAACCGAGGTTAATGGTCTCGGGTCTTGTGGAACATGAGAAAGTGGTCGCCACCTAGTAGAGTTGTCCAGTGCCTTCAGGAAACTGTAGTGTGGTGTTAATTTTCTCAATCCTAGTGCAGCTGAGAATAAAGGCCTCGGGTCTTGTATGTGGGTGTCTTACGTGATGCGAGAAATTGAAGCTGGGGTCACCTATACACCATTGTTCGGCATGATAGACAACTTCTACTATATACACTCCTAAGGTGAGAAAAGAGGAGTGTTATTGGCCTTCCAACATTCTATTTCCACGAATATATCGGTGGCAAGAGAAAGAAGAGGAAATGCCAAGTGCTCTTGTGAAACCCACCTATAATACAACATGGAGAAATTTAGAGAATGGGCACAACTTGTACTACGTGTGCCTAGCGTGGCGGTTCTATAAGCACCCATTCCATTTTAAGCTAATGGACAACTTTATGATTTTTTAACACTAGTGTAGCGTGAGCATATAGCGCATGAATGTATCCGTCAATATCATAGTAACAATCTAGGGTAGGAAGGGTATGGGAGGAACATACATTCCAACCATGTTTCCTTTTCCCCTGAATGCAGCGGTCAAGCCACTATCCATTAATTCTTTAGTAATAAGTAACATGCTAGCCATCCCTAAGGATGAAAAATAAGTTCTCCAAGGCAAGGCCTTCTTGTTATACTACATACCAAGACACAGGTGCACATGTAGAGGAAATGCACAACCCGTGATGTAGTAAAACCGTATTGACAACCAATATTGTCTCCAGATAACCGTGGTGCCATATAGCCGTGATGCTAAAAACCTGTAGCATTAGGGCTCTAACGCTGCGGTGCCGGGAAACCATCTCTACAAAAAGCCAATGCGCCAGTGAAACCAACCTTCTCACCAATCACCAGTAGAATCGCGGCACCAGACATTCATGGAGCCAGAAAACAGTGGCACCAGAGAGCCATGTCACCAGAAAACTGTGACACCAAAAAATTGTGGCGTCATAAAACTGTGTGGCATCCCCACGAGCCAACCACTCAGTACCGTCACACATATATCCCTCCAACCCTCTCCCCTAAAACTGTCTCTCCTTTGAACCATCTCCCCTAGAACCTGTATACCATCTCTCCTCAAGGCTGTATATCGTCTCCCTCCAACCGTCATCCCTCGATACCGTCTCCCCTCAAACTGTCTCTCCTCGAACCGTCATCTCTCAAACATGTATACCTGGAACTGTGCAACCTCGAGCCATCATCCCTTGAACCATCAACTCCCCATTTTGTCCATATTCCCTAAACCCTAAATCATTACCCCTCGACCATCAACCTCACCAACCAGCTACCCTCGAATCATTAATCGTCTCAAAACATACCCCTTGGAACAGCATCCCTCGAACTATCAAGTCCTCAAATCCTCGAAGCGTCAAAACCATTGTCGCCTGTCTAACCATCAACTTCACGAGTCCTCGAATCATGCTCCATTCCCACTCGAATCGTCAACCATCCTCATCGTACCATACCCCTCAGACCATCAAAACGATCAACCTCACCATCCAGCACCCCTCAAACCATCAGCTGCATCATCCAACACCCCTCGAACCCTGAGTACCATCCCTCGAAACCATCTACAATCTGCCATTTTCAACCCTCTCAAGGCATCTATACTCCTTAACTAGAGTTGTCACCACTCAAACCAGCCACCAGCTGAGACCTTGAACCAACCACCATTCTCGCCCCTCGAACCATCAACCTCACAGGTCCTCAAACCATGACCCATTTCCCCTCGAACCATCATCCAACCTCCTCATACCATACTCCTCGAATCAACATCCCTCGAACATTAACCTCACCATCCTGCATCCCTCAAGCCCTTAACCATCCCTCGAATCGTCAGCCCTCAAAATCCTCTACCATCTGCCATTTTCAACTCTCGCCTCGAACCATACTTCTCGGACCATCATCCCTCAAATCATCATCCATCCAGCACTATGGCCATCCACCAGTCGAACCGTGAGCCACCCAGTAGATCCTTGCTCCATACGAGCCGCCACCACTGGAACCATCAACTAGCCGAGTCGTTGAACCATCAACCATTTACGCCCCTCGAACCATCCACCATTCTTGCCCCTCAAACCATGATCCATAACCCCTAAAACATAAAAAATTCTCCTCGTACCATACCCCACAACCATCCATCATTCTCGCCCCTCGAACCAATAACCTCACGGTTCCTCGAACCATGATCCATTACCCCTCGAACCATCAACCAACCTCCTCGAACCATACCCATCGGACCTACACCCCTCGAACATCAACCTCACTATTTCTATCCTCGAACCTTCATCCCTCAAAGCTGTATACCTCCAACTGTCCCACCTCGAACCATCAGCCATAACCATCAACTATTCCCTTTAACCATGAAATCCTCAAAACTCTCATCCAGCACTCCTCAAACCCCCGACCATCCCTCAAACCTCACCCCTCAAAACCATCAACCATCCGCCATTATAACCCATCACTCTAACAGGGCGCTACTCGGGGGTTCTAGAAATTTTATTCTAGAGTACTCTAACCATCCACCACTAGCGCCGCCACATGGACTAACGCTAGCGATGATATTTGGAAGTACTCAAACCAACCACCACTAGGTCCGCCACTTGAACCCGTCATTCAACCACAACTAGAGTTGATACATGAACAGGAAGTACTCGAACCAAATACACAACCCACCAGTAGTGATAGTACATGAACTAAACCTAATGACTCTGCTCCAACCTGGAGTACCACCACAGAAACCGTATATACTTGTATTACCACTCGATCCAAGTTATCCACCTGCATATCCATCAGTAGCCATGATGCCAACCTGAATTTTCTCCAATCTGCCATGACAACAATTGGCCTCGAGCAGATCAGTACATATCTTCATCCAGAAAAATCTGATTTAGCACAATATAACAATCAGTTTTGATGATTTTTATAACCCTTTCCGAGCTTGGTTGAATGTCATCATGAACCACACTATTTATTTCATTCCAAATACGGTAGACTGTTGTGATTAGTGCCAATGTACCAAGCTTCTTTCTAAGTTTTGATCATTTCACTTGCCTTTTGATCCATTTTTTGGAACTTGGAAATGATGAGGTCATTCTCCTTAGCCCAATCCATTGCAGCACCTTACTCCACGCGGTTTGGGAGAAATCACACCAAAAGAATAAGTGGTTGTTTGATTCCACTTCAAGATTACAAAGTGAACATATATGGTCGGTGTGGTCATCCTCACCCTCCATATACTTATTTTTGGTGTGCAATCTACCAAGGGCAGCCAACCATGCAATGAATGAGAATTTTGGAGGAATGAATCCCCTCTAAATGGTGTTAAATAGCCTTTCTCTCGGTTGGTTTGTTTTGGCATAGACCTCTGGGAACCTTTGGCGATGCATAAAATTGTAGGCCATTTTGGAGAACTTACCCGAGCCAGCCCAGCGCATATAGTAGTCCTCAACTCCACAAAGTTTCTGCAAAACATGGTTTTAAGTTTGTCTCTTAAGCCACAAATGTCACCAAAATAGCTCGAGAACCTATCATCGAGCCTACCATTTGTAAACTAGAGAAGCATTCGAAGACTTATATCTGGTGGACCTTGGAATTATTGGAAACTCTATGGCAAGTTACAAATCCGGAGGGACATAGAACCACCAAATTCCATTTGGAAGAGAAGGAATACACGATGACACATTGGGAGGTGGCTCAAGCCTTTGGATTGAAATATGGAAGGGATTTCCACGGATGCATCGACAGGGTTTACCATTTTTCACTTGGCAACGTTTAGAGGATCTTGACTGGCACAGACGGGAAGAACTTGTACAAAACCACCACTATAGTCATCCGGTCCTACGCTATGTTCAATGCTTGTTATCTGTGGTGGCATTAGCCTTGGTGAACTTACACAGTATTCAACTTTGGACGTGCATTGCCTTAAGGCGGTGACTCCTAAAGGTAACTTTTACCCGAATTGTACAAGAATGCTTAGCTATGAGGGAGAAGAAAGGTGGAAATATCTCAATAGGAGGCATGATAGGGCTCTTGGCTCAATATTTGGGTCATCCAATCCCTCCTCTATTGGTGAGTTTTACACATTCAGGGACGAAGTATACTATAGATAAGCTAGCTACGGCTTCTATAATAGCGAATACAACCTCGAATGACCAATTTTTGTGGTTGTATGGTTGTGTAACTACTTGCAATTTCATGGTTCTTCCATAGCCGGAGCGCACCGCCATTGACCATGAGACGTGATTAGATGATTTATTACTAGATCCCAACCCACGATTTGAGAAGGATTTCTATAAGAGCCTATCCAACTCGAAGGTAGAAATCAATGAGGTGGATGGAGGGACACCATTTAGAGTGTCGCCTAGCTGCGCTCAACTACAAACAGACATCCTCAACCAATAGCGCACTCTTGGGGAGCAACTTACGAGCTCTACCCAAGTTGTGTAAGAGGCCGGTCTTGTGGTAAGGGGGTAGGAAGTTAGAATTGTAAGAGTTTAGCACTAGGTTTGATTCCATGGAGGCCACAATTCAAGCTATAGGGTACATTGAGAAGGACAAGATGAGGGAAGCGACAGAAGGTCCTTCGGGGCCACAAGAGTAAGTGCCACTATTTTTCCAACTCCACTTATGAGTTCCATTTTTCATGATGCATTGGGGAAAATACATAATTTAAGTGCGGGAGAGGGAGTAGATGGGCACTTAGGGAGTGTTTATCTTAAGATTCCTTTTTTCTTGTGGTATTTTTTTTGGTGTTTTTGTTGTTTCTTTTGTGTTTTCAGTGATTGATTTGTTTTGGGATGTTTTGGATGCTAATTTAGTGGTGTGACTAGCTTGGTAACATCCATAGTTTGTCTCGGGATAGTTGATTTAGAATTTTTAGTGGTGTATTTTTTGTTTTTCTTATTATCATGTAGTATGAAGCCCAACTTTGGGGAATTTTGTGCTACAACAAAAAAATGAAAAAATATATATACTCGGCTAAGTTGGAAACCTGAAAGGGCAAGTTAGGCAACAATGGGAAAAGCCCGGATAGGTCAAAAGGCCTAGGTAAAAGTGAGAGGCTAGGCTCGGCTAGGTTTACGAACCTAGTAAAAAATGAGAGGCCATGTGGAAAAAGGTGAGAATTTGAGCTCAACATGTGTGAAAGCTAGGATGGAAACCCGAAAGGGCTCCTAGGCAAATTGATAAAAATTGAGAGAAAACAAAAACTAAGTTGACGATACTTTGGCATTTTCCTTGGTTATAGTTGAGTTGAGAATCTAGAGTTATCCTTGGTTACAATCGAGTTAAGGATATTTAGGATTTCCTTGGTGGTTTTTTTGGCAACAAATCTTGTGCTCCTAGGGAACTATTGGAAGAGTAAGCTAGCTTAACACTTATCATTCTTGCTTCTTTGGGGGAACTAGGGTAGCTTGGGAATAAGGTGAATACATTGGCTAACTTATACTTGCATGCTACACTTCAGTTAGTTATTTTCTTATTTTATTTACTTGAGGACGAGTAAAGGTTTAAGTGTGGGGAGATTGATGTGCACCGTAGTGCATGCGTTAATCAATGCATTTGGTAAATAGTTGGATTGTTTTACTTGTTGGATTGCTAGTATTAGTTAGGTTTACATGACAAAGGGTTTTGACGGCAATGTTTGATTTTCTTTTCTAAATCCTACATTTTGTAGACTTAATTGATACTAATGGACACCTTGTATCCACGGGTAGCTAGTTCTTCCTTTATGATCATCATTAGTGGCTCGTGGGTACTTTTCATCATCTTTGTATAGAAGGTCATTCACAAGGATAGTAGAAGATATCAAAGGCCATTCTCAAGAATGGTAGTGGATGAAGGCCATGGAGTCTAAAATGTGGTAATAGAAGGATTAACCTAAAGAAAGGAGGATTTGAAGTTCGAAGAGGCCAAGGAAGAAACAGAGTATTGTTGTCCGAAAGATGCACAAAGTTTGAGGAAAGATCCGAAAAGAATCTGTCCTTGAGGGTAACACCATTGTATTTGTCTTCTGGAGCGCTATGAAATAGGCTACAAGAACTCTCAAATTGGACCAATAATTCATCCATAGCGGAACAAAGAAGTCAGCCGGTTGAACTAGCCATAGGCACCACGAACAAATCATGGCCAACACGAGGCCAAACCATTCACGGCCTGTACCACGAAACACGGCTCATATCAGTGGCCTTTGCAGGAGTCGTGCCAAGCAACATGGGTTATGCCAAGTCCTGACATGAGCCATGCCAAGCTTGGATGGCCGTGTTCTTAAGTCTTCTTTTTCACTTCAAATTTGGCTAAGTATGGGAACGGACTGTTCCATTTCACATGGCATGCACCGTTCCAAGTACCAAATGTTAAGACCAGTCCACGGGGTGTGAAGAATGATGTGGCCCATGCCAAGAAACTGAGCAATATGAAGATCTAGTTAACGACCCGTGCCAAATGACACAGGGTGCGAATCAGAAGTACAAAAATGGAGCTCCAGATGACAACCCGCACTGGATGACAAGGACTGCGCCTGCACGACCATGCCAAGAATGGAGCCCAATACCAGCACAAGACATACGTCCCATGCCAAGACCAATGGGCCACGCCAAGACCAACGAGTCGCATCGGCATGAGGCCACGTCGGCAGCATGGGACGTGCCAATAATTGCGCCTCGTGTCAATGGAAGCTTCTAGGGTTTTGGCCTAGTTTGGGCTTATTTTTAGGCTCAATCATCTGTTACTATACATATAGCCTTTAGTCTACTAGGGTTCATATTCTAGATTAGACTTTGGATTTGAAGAGAAGCTTGGAAAGAGAAAAACATTCTCCTTTCTCTCAGGTTTGCCAAAAAAATGTGAAATTTACCGCAATACTTGAATTCCATGTTCAGGGAGTAGTTCTATAGCTTTGGGTGTATTTGTAAGCATGTTTTGATTATGGCTTTTTGAGATTTATATTTTCCTATCTCGTTATCCTATGAATATTTGTGGTTGAACTTGTGCTTTCTAATGTTTTGAGATCTATGCTATATCATTATGATGATACACCCATGCATGTGTGGTAGTAAAAAAATCATGCTAGGCTTCATTTCTATCTTGGAAGTGTTAGAATTGTGGAGTAGGTAAAGAACCCTAGGGAGATGAGTGCATTCATTTCCTTTGAGAGAAAATCCTTATATGTGTTATACCATGATTCTAATTAACATGTTGGGCAGTCGAATTGGAAAATCTCAACGGGGAGAATTCCCTGGCTTACCCCGATAGATTAGTGTGATTGTTTGTAGCGACTAGAATTGTGCCAACTCTAGAGACATTTATGTACTTCATTATGCATGTGTTAACCATTGCATTCGGCTAATTTATTGGTTCATTTTATATGTTCGATTACTAGTGTTGGTTAAGTTTATGTGACAAGGGGTTTAACGGCCATATATGGTTTTTTAGTCTAAATCTTATTTTTGTAAGCTTAATTGGTACTAATAGGAACCTTGTATCCACAGGCACCTAGATCTTCCATTGTGATCACCCTCAGGAAGTCGCTCTGGGGTACTTTTTGTTACATTTTACGTGAAGGTCGTTCGCAAGGACAGTAGAAGATATTGAAGGCCATTCGCAAGGATGGTTGAAGATGTCAAAGGCCATTCACATTAGAATGGTAATAGATGAAGGCAGTGGACAATAAATTGTTGTAGTAGAAGGATTCAGCCAAAGATAGGCGGCATTGAAATTCAAAATGAGCAAGGAAGAAACAGAGAATCGTGGTCTGAGAGTTACACCAAATTCTGGGAATGATCCAAGAAGAATCAGCCTTTGAGGTTGGTTCTATTGGGTTCGTCTCCTCAAAAATCATAAAATCAACTATAAGAACTCTTAAAACTGACTAAAAGTTCATTCGTAGTGGATCAAAGAAGTTTTGTTGGGCAAAGCATCAACGGGTTAGCGCAGACTGCTCATGGTTGGCACTAACCAAGGCACCAACAGGACGCGCCACACTATATGGCCAATGTCAAGGGACTCTGGCATGATCCATTTCAAGTGGCAGGAGTCGCGCCAATACCTAGCATGGGCCGCGCCAATCTCTACGGCCCGTGTGCTCAAGTGCCCATTTTCACTCCAAAATGGCTCAGTATGGGCGCGGACCATCCCATTTCACACGGGCCCATGTCGTACCAAGTGTAAAATGTCAAGAACAGCTAGCGAAATGTTAAGAATTGAGCGGCCTGTGCCAAAAGACTAAGAAAAATGAGGATTCTTATGACGACCCATGCGAACCGACACGGACCACGGATCAGAAGTGCAAAAATGACTTCCTAACGATGGGCCGCACCAGTTGATATGGACCACGTCCAACACAGCTTGTACTAGATTCCACGCCCCACGCTAGAGATGTTGCACAACCCATGCTAGATCGTGCACCTCGTGCCAACACGAAGTAAATAGGTTGCACCGGAACTAGCACCCCACGCCAACACAAACCACATCAGTGGCGCGAACCGTGCTATCCGTGGCAGTCTGTGCCAATGATGGCTGACAAGGGTTTTACACTATTTTTTGCCTATTTTGGGCCTATTATTAGGCCCAATCCCCTACTAATATAAATAGAAGCTTAGTGTACTAGGGTTTTATACTTCACACTTTTTTTACTTTTTAGAATTGGGAGAGCAACTTAGAGAGATAAACAATCTCTCTTCTCTCTAGGTTTTTTCTCTCTTTCCTTTTTATTTTGGTTTTATCCTAAATTGTGGACTTCAATGAAATACTTGAATTCCATGTCTAGGGAGTAGTTTCTATAGCTTAGGGATAATTGTATTCATGTGTTGATTAATACTTTTGTGAGATTCTTAGTTCATTCCTAATTTATGTGCTTGTGATATTATGATGGCTTATTTTTTAATGTTATAATTTCATGAATGATAAAATCTATGCACACACACTCTAGTCTACATTCATGTTAGTGCAAATATTAAGACCCTACGGGGAAGAGAAACCTGGATCTGATATGGGTAGCAGGGTCCGTAGGTCTTTTCATGTGAGTGTGTGCACGTAGGTCTTTTTAGAGTTTTACTGTTATGATGACAACACACCAATCTTGGCTGATGAGTTGCTCCGAAGGGTTACGGGTAGAGATAGAAAATAGTAGCAAGTTAGGGTTGTAAGAGGTCCTAGTGTCATCAATAAGGTGCCTACCCCCATTTGCCTTGTTTATAGGCCTAAGGAGTAGAGCATTCATTATGTAGTGTTTGGGACGTAATTGTACCAGGGAGAAATAGACTTACAACAATGGTTCAACCTTGTTGTACTCCCCTAATTATGGAGGCAGTGCCTATGGAAGATTGTAAGAGCACCCTACGTGATGGGTATGGGGATGTGCTGACCATAGACCACACCACATGTTATGAGCACTAGATTAGGTTGTCAATGTCTTACATGTGAAAGAATCAAGGATCGAAGCATTTAATCAACCATGTTACACCAATATTCCTCAAGTGTCAAGCTAATATAGTTTACTTACTTTTTATCCTTATTTGTTAACTGAAACCCCCCCCCCTTGTTTACCATACTATCTATTCCTAGTAACATGGCAGATTCACAACCCATTCATGGTTGTGTTTAATTGATTATTAGGCCATAGCATCTCCCTGGACATACCCAGACTTGCCACTAACTACCCTATTGATAGCTTAGGGTGCAGAACTATAGTTAAATTTGACCTCCATTTGACTTTCAATGCCTTTACTCGGGTTAAATTCAAGCTACGACTTTTAACTACCCCGAGCGGGGGCGGGTCAAATTTTGGCCCTGCTGCCGAGGATGCTAATCAATTTAATTGTCAATTAGCATAACATGTTAGTTGAGTAGTTAGTATCACTTTGGTTTTTCTTTGTTTGTTTCGATTATTTTTGTTGATTGAATCTGTCTGTTAGTGATCTTGTTGCCCTTAATCTGTTTTCTAGTGTTGCCTCACGTATGGTACCATTAGTCCCTGGTTTATGGTACATACTCGTACCACAAACTTAGGATTTTTGCACTACCTGACTGATAACATATGTGGTCGAAAATAAAGGAAGAGGAGAGCTAGAGTAGAGGTTCAATCTATACTAGTTTTGGTGGTAAAAGAGTCGCGAGAGATGTCGGAGGATAATAGAACAGTGAGGGAGCTCATGGCTCATAACTTGGAGAGCTAGTATTTTTGCATCACATTCCCCTATTGTGACCAAATGTGAGCTGCGAGTTGAAGAGCGAAATGATCCATTGTCTTCCCACTTTCCACGGTATGGCAAAGGAAGACCCAAACGAGCACTTGTTGGAGTTTCACTTGGTCTATACAAACATGAAGCCTCTTTGGGAATTTTTGTTCTCTCTTCAAGATGGAGTTAAGGATTGGATGTACTATTTACCTCCCGGTTGTATAGGCTCCTGGATGGATATGAAGCGGAGATTTTTGAAGAAGTACTTTTTGGCCTCTAAATCTTCCGGATTGAAGAAGCGGCTATCTAATATCACCTAGGGAGCTACTAAGTCACTCTACGACTATTGGGAATGTTTCAAAAGGTTGCTAGCAAGTTGTTCATACCATCCTTTCAAGGAAGGAGGCCTAGTTTACTATTTTCTCGAACGGTTTTATGATGAAGACATGTGGATGGTGAATGCCACATGTAATGGATCAATTGCCAACAAAATCCTAAAGAATACAATGACTCTATTTGAAAAAATGGCCAATGGAATGCGACAGTTTGGCACAAGGTCAAGGGTTAAGGTTTTGGACGAACCCTCCCAATCACCTAAGTTGGAGGAGCAAGTCCAAACTCTTGCTTCCATGATGAAAGAGCTCTTACGAGGGAATGTTCATAAATTCAAATTGTGTGAGGTGTTCAACCTTGACCACAACACCAAGGAATGTCCTGAAGTAGTGGATGATTTGCAAAAGGCGAAGGCCGTAGAGTACAGCAACAATGGGAATACACCACAATTTTCTAGGGGGTAACCACAAGGGTTCTAGGGGAACCAAGGTGATGCAATGCAATATCCCTACACAAACTCGTTCAACCCAATGTACCGAGATCACCAAAATATCTGGTGGAGAGAGAACAATCAACCTTAAGTATATTGAGGTGGACAAGCTCCACCTCATCATACTTGAGAGGTAAAGGACCTTCCAACAACCATGCCTCGATCTATAAGTAGGACCGAGAAGAGATCTTAGAAGCCATTTGTCAATTGGGGAAAAAATATAAGGTCTTCGTGGAGAGGACAAGGCGTGAAATTGAAGACCTTAGCAATAGGCCATTTTTGAGTATCCAGAACCTTGAAGTCAAAGTCGAGCAACTCGCCACCTTGGTGAGCCGACTTGAGCCAAAGAGTCCGGTAAACTCCCTTCCCAACCAGATATCAATCAAAGGAACTTGATTGCACTCAAGTTGAGAAGTGGTAAGGAAGTTTGTGAGTCCGAGAAGAAGGTTATACAAGAAGACGATAGGGTATTGGAGGCTAACAAGGAAAATTTCAAAGAGGATGAAATTGTGGTTAAGGAAGCACTTTCCAAGGATTTTCCACCGCACGAGGCACAAGTGACTATCCCACCTCTATTTCAAAATGCTTTGAGAGGAAGGCCAAAGGTGGAGACCAATGATGCAAGTACTCGAAGGATCTTCAAAAAGGTCAAGGAAACAATCCCTATCTCTTGGAGCTAATTAAAAATGTGCCATCATATGGTAAGTTTCTTAAAGTTGCATGCACAAAAAAATAAGTAGACCAACTAAGAAGGTAGGACATATAAAAGTGGGGAGAGTCGTTGTTTTAAACCACGAAAAACTTCCTAAAAAATACGACGACCCCGGAATGTTCATTATTCCTATCTCCTTAGAAGGAAAGCTTGTTGAAATTTCAATGATAGACTTAGGCGCATCCATAAATGTGGTCCCATTTAGTCTTTATAAATGCCTAAAGATAGGTGAATGAAGGGAAACTAGGGTGATTGTACAACTTGTTGATCACTCCCAAACTAGCCCTTGTGGGCTAGTAAGGGATGTAATGGTGCGGGTTGGCAAGCTAGTATTCCCAGTGGACTTTTATGTCCTAGACATGGCACACGATGGAAGTGCACCCCCAATACTATTGGGGAGACCATTCCTTAAAACGTCTAGGAATAAAATGTATGTCCATTTGGGACCCCAACCCTAGAAGATAAGGTGGATAAATTGGAATTTGACATCTATAAGTCTACGCATGATTCGATTGATTCTTCTTCTGCGTGCAAAGGTGTGACCCTGTGTGTTGAGCATGATCAATTTGAAACCTCTTGCATGACAAATGAAAATGAATTCTTGGGTAAATTCCTTGTTGATGATGATAGTGTTGATGAGTCCCTTACATTGCATGATTCTAGTGATGACAACTCTGTGTCAGAATGCTTTTCCATTCTAACTAACTTGCAGTGGGAAAAGAAGATTCCCAAGGGCATAAAACACGCTTGACCTCCTCCTAAACCCAAAGTGATGTTTACGGACTCAACCTTAGCAAGTCACAGTGATTCATTTCCTATGGTGGACAAAGCATTCAAAGTTAAGGGTGGCACGTTGTGGAGATCCCTCCACAACGATGTCATCGTGGGTGGAGTCGCCGATGGAAATTCTGAGGACCCACCGGTAGTTTGTTCTAACAAAACTTGCATAAAAAAGAAATAAGTCGTGAGGACAACAATAAATATACTGTGCTTTTTATTGCTTTGATTTCGTGATTTTGAGTAGTGAGTATATTTTTTGCATGTTTTAGTTTGTGATGAGGATTTTGAGATGAACTCTCGTTTGATGTGTGAATTTGAGTTTAAGCCTCGTGATTATATTTGGGTGGAATTAGGCCTGATAGGTGACATAGTTTTTTTAAAAAAGAGGGAAAAACTAAGGAAATAGGGTCAAATTTTTCACAACCTCGTGCCAGAATTTGACACGAGTCGTGCCAAGCGAAATGGCTCGTGTTAGAACATGTTGGCAAAGGGGCCTCTTACCAGGTTGTGGCACGGCCCGCTCCATGCGATGTGGTCTGTGCCAGACAACCTTGGCATGAGGGGGTCTGTACAGATACTCCTGACGCGAGGGTATATATGTCGTTACCCCTTTGTGCTGTCAAATTGTTCCAAAACAATTTTCAAAAAAACATTTTAAGTTAAAAAATGCATTTTTTGTTCATAAATTTTGAAATTCCCTGATTCCTTAAGACTTTTGATGCAACTAGTACTTCCAACATCCCTTGTGATTTAATTAATTGGTACTATTGTCCTCTAATTTTCAATTTTCAAAATTCCATCCTTATCTTAATTGTTCCTCTCCCCCTTATCACATTTGCTGAAATTTTGGTATATTCTCCCACCTAATTGAGTCATTTGACACATTCAAGCTTTTAAAGACACACACTCACTCACACACTTTCTTGGTGAACTTGAAAATTTGAAGCCCTTCTCTAAAACAAATTAGCAATTTTTGCTTCTTCTTGTGTGGATCTTAAATTCCAGGTAATCCATTGAACTCCTTGTTTATTTTTTTTGTCAACATTATGGTGGTGTTATGTAAATCATGATTCTTGAATGAGTGTATGTTGTTGAGAAATGTGTTTAGGTTGTATGCATAATCTTGTGTTGAAGAATTTTTGGGTGGTTTGATGTGCTATTATGCTTGGATGATATGTTCTTCATTTTTTGGTTGATTTAGGAGGGGACGAATCTTGATTGTATAATTTTGTTGATGGGTTGGTATGAATCTACATGAGTTTGTTTGATAAGAATGTTCTTGTTTATATAGCCTTCATGCTTAGGATATCTTTATTTAAATGATTAGGCTATTTAGGAAGGATGTTGTCTTGTTGAATGATATTATGGGTCATGCTCTTGTTTATGATCATATTACCACTTTTCCTTCATTGTGTTAGGATGCCTCAGAAAAAGAGTGTGTTGGAGAAAGGGAATTCTTCACGAAGCAGAAAAGGAAGAAACCGACAAAGGGTACAAACCACGAGCCAGTGACTCCCATTCCTCACAACCCCGCATTCGTGATTGAAGAATTCATGGGATTGGCCAACATCTCTGGGACTGCAGCCCAAAGGTGGAAGCATTTTAGAGAGCCAATGAGGATTATATTTGAGACTGGATTTGCATGCACTGACACCTTGGAGTCTCTAGGCTTACTCGAGCCTGTTACCTATCTAATAGAACAGGTAGGCCTAGAGGGGTTTCTTAAGAAGCACTCAAAGACCTACATCCGGTGGACTTTAGAGTTCCTTGCTACTATATGGCAAGTTATGGATGAGGATGAACATCGAGCGATCAAATTTCATCTGGACGACAAAGAATACACAATGATGCACAAGGAGGTGGAGGTACGCTATAGACATTCGGAGGACACATCGACAGGGAATGCCATTCTCCCTTGGGAATTTTCAAAGGCAACTAGTAGGGATGGACTGGAAGAATATGTGCAAAAGCACTACCTTTGTTCATCCGGCATTGCGGTACGTTCACCGGTTAGTGGCAATGGGAGTATTTTCCCACGATGAATTAACGCAGTGTTTGGGTTTGAATGTTCATTGCCTTTAAGAAATGACTCCTGAGGGTAACTTTTACCTAAACCTAGTAGGGACTTTTGTACAAGAGTGTGTGGCGATGGGGGGGGGGAGAAAAGTGGGAAGATTCCGATGGGCGGCATGGTAGGGCTTTTGGCACAGTATTTAGGCCATCCAGTCACTCACCGTGCATTGGCCAACTTCGGGAGATCGGGAACAAAGTACACCATTGAGAAGTTGGCCAAGGCTTTCATAATAGCACCTACTAATTCTGAGAACCATTTCATGTGGCTTTATGGCAGGGCGAGCACTTTTACTTTCATGATACTTCCTCAGCTGGAGAGTATTTCCATTACCCACGACACCAATTTGGATGAGTTATTCCTTGAGCCTAACCGGTAATTTGAGAGGGAATTTTACAGAGTTCTAGCCAGCCCAGAGATAGATGTCGAGGAGGCCGAGGGTGAGATTTCTTCGAGGGCACCTCCTAGTCGTTCTCGCTTATCTACAGACATCATTGACCAATTGCACTCCCTTGGGGAAAATATTTCAAGCTCTACCTAAGTGATGCAAGAGGTCGTATTAGCGATAGGTGGTATGAGGTCACAATTGGAGGAGCTTGGCACAAGGATAGATTCCATGGAGGCCACCATACAAGCTTTTGGGTACATTGAGAGGGACAAAATGAGTCACGAGAAGGCAGGCCCTTAGGGGCCACGAGAGTGAGTATTACTACATTCCCAGCCTCAATTATGGGTTTACATGGTTTTTCTGCATGTGGGACAATGCATAAGTTAAAGTGTGGGGGAGGGAGTAGTGAGCACTTACGGAGTTTTCATTCTTGGGATTCCTCTGTGAATTATGTTTTTGGTTTTTTGTTATTTCTTTGGTGACTTAGGTATTTATTTTGTTGTGGGAGGTTTTTGGATGTCTACTTGGTGGTATGACTTGCTAGGTAGGATGCATAACTTTTCTTGGGATAGATGTTTTAGAATATTGGTGGTGTAATTTTTTATGCTTCATTATATTCATGTAGTATAGAGCCTAACTTTGGAGTATTTTGTGCTACACCAAAAAAATTAAAAATTTTGAAAAAATGAATGGGGAAAAAAAGTATATATATACCTGGCTAAGTTGGAAACCCGAAAGAGCCACTTAGGAAACATGGGGAAAATCTCGGATTGGTAGATTGACCTAGGTAAAGTGAGAGACTAGGCCTGGCTATGTTTACGAACCTAGGTAAAAATGAGAGGTCGTGTGGAAAAAGGTGAGAATGTGAGTTCAACATGTGTGAAACCTAGGATAAAAACCCAAAAGGGCTCCTAGGAAAAATGAGAGAAATTGAGAGGAAAAAAAAACTAGGTTGATGATATATTTGCATCATTCTCGGTTGTAACTAGGTCGAGAATCTAAAGTTATCCCTATGTTACAACCAAATCAATGACTCTTGGATTTCCTTGGTGAATTGTTTTTGGAGACGAGTCTTTGACTGCTTTTGGGGTAAATTTTGGGAAAAGTAAGCTAGCTAAACACTTATAATTCTTTGCTTACCTTTTTCTACTTTTTATTTTGGGTGGTTAGACTGCTTACATTCTTCGGGGAGTGCGAGAGTAGTGAGATTCTTGCTTCTTTGGGGAGAAACAGGGTAATCTAGAAATAAGTTGAATGTCTCGATTAACTTATGCCTGCATGCTACATTTCACTTAGTACTTTTCTTGTTTTTATTTACTCGAGAACAAGTAAAGGGTTAAGTGTAAGGGTCTGATGTGCTTCATTATACGTGCGTTAACCATTTCATTCAACATAATAATTGATTTTTTATATGTTGGATTGCTAGTATTAGTTGAGTGTACGTGACAAGGGGTTTGGATGGTCACATTTGGTTTTAATTCTTGTTTAAATCCCGTGTTTTGTAAACTTAATTGGTACTAATGGACACCTTGTATCCACGGGCACCTAGATCATCCTTTGTGATAATTGTAGTAGGTCGCTCGTGGGCAATTTTTGTTACGTTCTATGTGAAGGCCATTCGCAAGGACAGTAGAAGATATTGAAGGCCGTTCTCAAGGACGGTAGAAAATGTTGAAGGTCAATCACATTATAATGGTAGTAGGTGAAGGTCACGGACATTACATCACGGTAGTAAAAGGATGGATCCAAAGATAGGCGGCATTGAAGTTCAAAACGGCCAAGGAAGAAACAAAGAATCATGGTCCGAGAGTTACACCAAATATTGGGAACGATCCAAGAAGAATCACCCTTTGAGGGTTTTTTCATTGGATTTGTCTCCTAGAAAACCATAAAATCATCTATAAGAACTCTCAAAACGGACTAACAGTTTATTTGTGGCAGAGCAAAGAAGTTCAATTGGGTGAAGCATCAACGAGTCAGCGTGGACAACTCGTGGTTGGGACCAAGCAAGGCACCAATGGGCCACGCCACACTATACGGAACGTGACCTACCCTCGACCCAGTCATCTTTTAAAACATGGGCCAAGGGGCTTAGTGGTAAAAAAATAAGAGATTTATATTCTGCACCGGTTCTTACTGCTAAGCTACCAAGGGGTAGTAAGCGGCAAGACCTGGGTTTGTCAACAAGGATAATATGGTTCAAGTATTAATTAAAACACAACCTCGTGTGGGTCGTCAATCCATATGAATGAAAGGAACAGCTAGTAATGTAGACATGCAACTAGAGGGGGGGAGTTGGTATTTTCAACTAATAACTACAAAGCATGGAATTAACAAACGAGTAAACTATTTATACAAGGCACTTGAGAATCATTTAGAAACATGGTAGTTCTAATCCTTCAATCCTCAATTCATTCACATATAGACATAAAAAATACCTATCAGTGTGTTTACAACACGTGGTGTGGCTGATGGCATACACTTCCCCAATCTTTCACGATGGGTGCGCTCACAGCCCTCCATCGACAACACCATCGTAATTAGGGGAGTAAAACGAGGTTCGACCATTGTTAAAGGTCTGTTACTCCCCCGGGCTATTACGTCCCGAGCTTCCACCATGAATGCAACTAGTCCCCCAGGTCCTATATACGCTAGGCCTAAGGTTCGTAGGCACCTTATCTATGATACTAGGGTTTCAACACAACACCTAGCTTGTTACTATTCACTATCTCTACCTGCAATCTCTCATAAAATAGTTACGAAGTCAGATAAGACTGGTGCGATGGCAAATAGGTCAGAGCATTCTCGAATCCTCCGTGCACACCCACGCGGACACTTTCTCCCCTACTCATTCTAACATCTAGGTTTCACTTCCCAATAGGGCATCAATAATTGCATCATACATGAGTATATCCCAAAGTATGTGCTTATTTGTGGTGTACTACTCATGCATTTATAACATCCAAGAACAATCACAATAAAATCATGAACACAAAGATAGGATAAATCTAATGAATCTCATAAAGCATTTAGAACATACCAAGTGCCAAAATGAATCCCAAGCTAATCTAAGTACTCCCTAGACATGGAATTCAAATATAGATTTAAATTCCACATCTTTGGGAAAAAACCATGAAGAGGATAAAATAAAATATTACAAAACCTACAAAAGGAACTCCTTCCTTTTCTCCAAGCTCTCTCCTCTTCAAATGTGTTTCCAAATATGTTCCTCTCGTCTCAAATGAGCATAATAGGGTTCTATATATAGTAGTAGGAGATTGGGCCTAAAAACAGGCCTAAATTAGCTAAAAGTAGCAAATCCCTAGGCCAGCCCCCAACGTTTCACGGACCGGCACGGATGCCACAGTCTGTGAAGCATGCATAGCCACGGGATGCCAAATTTGCCACGGTCTGTGAACGTTCATAGCTTCGGCCTGTGGGATCTGGCACGGTCTATTAAGAAGGGATTGTGCCACAGCCCATGAGGGTTTCATGGACTGCAAGCAGCATTCAATTTTTGCTCAGATTTTTCCCGCGATCTGTGTTTCACGGACCATGAATAGATTGTGGCTTCTGCTTAGAAATTTTTTCATGGCCCATGAAGTTTTTCATAGCCCATGAAGTTTTTCATGGACCACCAACTTGCAGTCTTGCTCAAAATTCTTCTCACGGTCCGTGAAGGTTTTCACGGACCGGCTCCATACTTAGCCAAAATTTTAAACTCTTTATCCCCTTGCTTCACAGCCCGGTGCCTTACCTCGTGAAGGTCTTGTGCTGGTCTCGTGCTGATCTTCTCAGAACCTCTGGATTCCTGTGTAGTGTGGCAATGAAGATTGTCATGGGTTGCTGGTACTTTGCCATGCGTGGTTCAGAACTAGCCACTGGTGCTTCGTTGGCTGAACTTCGTTTTCTTGTCACTGGCAAATCATTAGTCGATTTCATAGTACTTAAGAAGACAAATCCAATGGAACCAGTCTTGAAGGCTAATTCTTCCTGGATCATTCTCAGAATAAGGTAACATTCCTCAGACCACGATTCACCTGTTATCCTTTAACCGTCTTGAACTTTGAACCCGCCTATCTTTGGCTTCAATCTCCTTCTACCATGAATTGATGTTCATGGCGTTCATCTACTACCATTCAAATGAGAATGACCTTCAAATATTTTACCGTTAAAAGCAAACGGCCTTCACAAGAATGTAATGTAACAAATAGCATTCACGGGCGACCTACTAAAGGTACTAATAATGAAGACCAGGGAGCCTGTGAACACAAGATGTCAAGAATCACTAATTAAGTATACAAAATGCGGGATTTAGAAATGAAAATCATACATGGCTATCTAAACCCCTTGTCATGTAAACTTAACTAATGTCACCAAACCACCAATCAAAAGTAACTAAAAACTATGTCAAATGCATTGGTTAAAACATGTGAAACAGTGCAGATCAGACTACCCACACTTAAACCTTTACTCGTCATCGAGTAAATAACATCAAAGAAAAAAGGTTCAAGCAGAATGAAGCATGCCAAAATAACAAACGCATTCAACTTATTCCTAAGCTACCCTAGTTCCCCCAAGAAGGTGAAAATCTCAAAACTCTCACTCTCCCCAAAGTTGCTAAAGCAACCAAACCACCCAAATGATTGGAATAAAGCCAAGCTTACTTTTCCCAAAAGAAATCAAAGATCAACCCTCAAGCAAAAAAATCCACCAAGGAAATCCAAAAGCCGTCGACATGGTTGCAAAATAGGGATAACTCAAGATTCTCGACTTAGTTGCAACCAAGGATTCTAATGTATCATCAACCTTGTTTCTTTTTTCATTTTTTCTCTAAATTTCTCTCATTTTCCTAGGAGCCCTTTCGGGTTTTCATCTTAGCTTTATCCTACAAAACGTGCTCACCTCTCACATTTTTCCACATGGCCTCTCACTTTTGCCTAGACTCGTAAGTCTAGAAGGGCCAAGCCTCTCACTTTTACCTAGGCCTTTCAACCTATCCGGAATTTTCCTCATGTTACCCAAGTTGCCCTTTTGGGTTTTCAACTTGTCCAGGTTTTATTTTTTTTCAATTTTTCCATTTTTTTGGTGTAGTACAAAAATTACCCCAAAAGTGAGCTTCATACTACAAAAGATAAGCAACAAACCAATACACCATCAAATCCTAAAGCCATATTCCACATGCAAACTAGAATCCTAAAATCCTAGCATAACATGCAAACCACCAAAATTTTCCAAAAGCATCCCAATCATAAGCAACCACAAATATACCAAGAAAAACAAACAAAGCATGCACGAATGGAGAAATCCATGAATAAGAATTTCTAAAATACTCACTAATCTTTTCCCCACACTTAAATAGTGCATAGTCTCTTATGCATTCTCATGTCATATCAAAGGTGAAGTAGGGAAACTAGTGATGAATTCCTCGTGACTCCATGAAGATGAATGGTACCGAAGTAAAAAAAACCTGCATCCAAAAAATGGAACACAAGCGTAATTCCATTCCAAACAAAATTAAAAATATCGGCAACTCAATGAAACATTTTGCACACAACTCGTATCTCAAGAACAAAATTTCATTTAGAAATCAAGCTTTTACAACACCACCACAATGTTAATAAAGCTTATAAACAAACAGTTCACCAAGAGTCCGTGTGTGTAGGTGTTCCTTTAAGAAGGGAGAGAGTGAAAATGATGAAATCAAGTGGAAAATCATGTATTTCAAGGATATGCACAATCTATCTCTAGAAAAAGAAAAGGAATTTTATATTTATTGTCGTCTTCGTGACTTATTTCCTTGAATTCAAGGTGTCATGAGTTCTGTTCCCCAAGGAGGAGTCATCCTCCCCGTTCTCTTCTAAAGCTCCCCACTCAAGATAATGCTTCAACCTTTTCCCATTAACCACGAGCTTTGTGCTGTATATTTTGCTCCTTACTTCTATTGCTCCGTGATCAAAAACCTTTGTCACTTCATATGGACCTTCCCACCTTGATCTTAATTTGCCAAGAAAGAGACGAAATCTAGACTGGTAGATGAGGACTTTTTTCCCCACAAAGAAATCTTTCTTCCCTATGTTTTCATCATGTTTAGCTTTTGTCCTTTCGTTATATATCAAAGCAGTTTCATAGGAATTTTGCCTAAGTTGATCAAGTTCTAGAAATTACACCTTCTTTTGTTTCCTAACTTCCCTCAAGTCTAAGTTCATGCGCTTGATGGCCCAATGTGTTTTGAACTCAAGTTCAACCAGCAAGTGGCATCTTTTACTATAAAGGATCCTAAAAGGTGACATGCCAATTGGGGTTTGTATGCAGTGAGGTAGGCCCAAAGAGCATCCAACCAAGAACTCCAATCCTTTCTAGAGGTGTTAACTGTGTCCTCAAGGATGGCTTTGATTTTGATGTTAGATATTTCTTCCTGGCCATTTGTTTGTGGGTGGTAAGCGGCGGTGGAAGTTCTATGAGTCACTCCATATTTATCAAGCAATGTTGCCATGTCTTTGTTGCAAAAATGAGTTCCTCTATCACTGACAAGGACTCAGGGTACCCCGTACCTTGAAAAGATGTTGGATTTGAGGAAGTTGACCATAGTTGCTGCATCGTTCTTCTTTGTGGGTTGTGGAGGCATAGTCCACTAGCGCCAAGATGTAGTAGTTCCCACCTTAATTTGGGAATTGACCCATGAAATATATACCCCACATGTCAAAGATTTTCACTAGCATTGAAAATTCTTGAGGCATCTCGTTTCTTGATAAGATGTTACCTACCCTTTGGCATTGATCACAAGTTCCCACAAAATCTCTAGCATTAGCAAGTATATTAGGCCAGTATAGCCCACAATCTGTTACCCTCCTTGCAGTTCTCTTATAACCAAAATGCCCTCCAACTTGGGATAAATGAAACATCTTGAGAACACGTCTGACCTCATTATCTAGCACACATCTTCTGATTTATTGATTGGAACAATACTTCAACAGGTAGGGGTCATCCCAGACATACTTCTACACTTCGTTCATCAACATCTCCTTTCTTGATTCGTCAAAGGATGGAGCAAACTCCTCGGTGGTGAGGTAGTTCACTATATTGGCATACCAAGGCTGGCTAGTCACTACCCCAAAAAACTGCTCATTGGGAAACTCTTCCCGAATAGGTTCCAGCTTTGCCTTTTCTTTAACTAGTTTTGGGCTTTCATGCATTGGCAACCTGCTCAAATGGTCGGCCACTACATTTTCCAATCCCTTTTTATCTCTCACCTTTAGGTTAAACTCACTCAAAGGAGTATCCACCGAATAAGTCTCGGCTTAGCCTCTTTCTTCATCATTAGATAACGAAGTGCTACATGGTCGGTGTATACAATGACTTTGGTTCCTATGAGATATTGATGAAAATTTTCTAGGGCAAAGACTATGGCCAGTAGCTCCTTCTCGGTGGTACAGTAATTGCGTTAAGCATCATTGCGGGTTACTGACACGTAGTATATTATATGTGGTACTCTCCCCACTCTCTGGCCCAAAACAGTGCATATGGAATGATCACTCGCATCACACATAATTTTTAAAGGAAGGGACCAATCTGGAGGTCAGATGATTGGGGCAATCACTAACTTGTCTTTCAAGGTGTCAAAAGCCTTTTTGCACCCATCACCGACAACAAAGACGGCATATTTTTGTAGCATCTTGCACAAAGGTGAGAATATTTTGTAGAAATCCTTAATGAAACATCGGTAAAAACTGTCATGTCCTAAGAATGATCTCACATCCTTGACACTGTGGGGTAAGGTAGGGATTTGATCGCATCTATTTTGGTTTTATCAACTTATAGCCCTTTAGCTGATACAACATGCCCTAACACTATACCTTGTTCCACCATAAAATGGTATTTCTCATAATTTAGCACGAGGTTCGTGTCTGTACATCGCTTTAGCACCTGCGCTAGATGATGTAGGCACGAATCGAAGAAATCTCCGTGGATGGTGAAATCATTCATGAATACCTTGACAAATTTCTCGATAAATTCAGAGAAAATGCTAACTATGCACCTTTGAAAAGTGCCTAGGGCATTACAAAGATCGAAAGGCATATGCTTATAAGCAAAGGTACCAAAGGGGCAAGTGAATGTGGTCTTCTCCTGGTCTTCTGGATCAATGGCTATCTGGAAGTATCCAGAATATCCATCACAGAAACAGTAGTATGCATGACTGGCTACCCTTACAAGTATCTGGTCAATGAAAGGTAGGGGAAAATAGTCTATACGAGTCACCGTATTCAAGCGGTGGTAATTAATACAAACCCGCCACCCGTATTAAATACGTGTAGGCACCAAGTCCCCATCCTTATTTCTTCTGCTGTGACTCCACTTTTCTTGGGCACTATTTGGGTGGGACTGACCCAAGTACTATCAGAGATAGGGTATATTACCCCAACCTTAAGTAACTTAAGGACTTCACCTTTCACTACTTCCATCATAGGCAATTTTAATCGCCTTTAAGGTTGGCATACAGGTCTTGTACCCTCCTCTAATAGGATAGAGAGCATGTATGTTGAAGGGCTTATCTCGTTGATATCAGCCAATGTCCACCCTATTGTACCCTTGAATTTTTTTCAACACCCAAATCAACCTACTCTCTTGGTCACTAGAAAATTTTCTCAAAATGATCACTGGAAATGTCTCATTTGCACCTAAGATTGCATACTTCAATGCTCATGCAAAGGCTTAAGCTCCACTATGGGTGGCTCTTCTACCGAAGGCTTGGTTTCTGGAAAGACTAGTTCATCTAATTTCTTAGGCAAGGGTTCCACACAATCCTTACCCAAAGGTCCAATCCCTTCTACACTACCCACAAGATTAGCTTCCAAGGTGCAATCAAATGTATCATTTAAAGCATTATTAGCCAAAGCTAACCCATTGTCTATGTCAAAATTTTCATGCACATAATTTTCATAAATATCAATCACATGGGGTGTGATTTTTATTAGGATCAATTAGTTTATGCTCAGAATCACCCATTTTCTTTAGCAATGCCTTACATTCATGCAACAAATTAAGGGTGTCAAAAGAGATATTACTCACCTCATTGTGATAGATTTTTACACGTGACTCTCTTTTCCTCAAATCAATTGGTTCATTGTGTCTAGAAGCTCATTCACCTTTTCTCCTATCTTGTCAAAAGAAGAGGATATTTTTGACCCACAATAGAGCTTCAAGTATCTCTTCACGTGTAAAATTGAGGGGTAAGATCGGTTCGGGTGAGTCGTGGTAAATGAACCACTCTCGCTTTCTCCGATCATGCTAAACGGCAAGTTCCATCTCTCTCTCTCTCTCTCTTGATTACTTAACCACGAGTAACACTCTGTAGGGTGATTGAAATAACACACCCAAAAAAGTTTTATCTCTTGAGTGTCATTGCCCCCACATTATCAGAATCTCACAGAATCAAAAGAACAAAGAAACTATGACCAAAACTCCACTCGTAGAGAACAAAATAAACAAAAGAAAAAACAATAAAAGACACTACTAACTACTCTGCTAACATGACATGCTCAACTAATACTTGAATTGAAAAGCATCCCCAGCAACGGTGCCAAAATTTTAACCCGCCCTCTACCCGCTCGTTGTTTAGAACACGAGCTAAGGGGCTTAGTGATCAAAGATAAGAGATTTATATCCTGCACCCATTTCTTGCTGCTAGGCTACCAAAGGTTAGTAAGCGGCAAGCCCTAAGTTTGTCCATAGAGATGCTAGGGTTCAGTCAGAACACATCCCTGTGTGAGTCGTCAGTCTGTACGAGTGAAAGGAATATCTACTAATGTAAATATGCAAACTGGGGGGGTTGGTAATTAACTAACTACTACAAAACATTCAATTAACAAATGAGTAAACTATTTATACTAAACACTTGGGAATCATTTAGCAACATGGTAGTTCTAATTCTTCAATCATCGATTCATTCACGTAAAGACATACAAAAGACCTATCAGTGTGTTTACAACACGTGGTGTGGCCGATGGCACATACTTCCCCAACCCTGTCACAGTGGCGCTCACAACCCTCCATCGACAATTCCATCATAATTAGAGGAATACAACGAGGTCCGACCATCGTTGCAGGTATTTTTCTCCCCCATGCTATTACGTCTCGGGCTTCCCCTACAAATGCAACTACTCCCCCCCTCCCCCGGGTCTTATATACGCTAGGTTTAAGGTTCATAGGCACCTTATTTGTGATACTAGGGTTTCAACACAACACCAAGCTTGCTATTATTCACTATCTCTACCTGCAACCTCTCGGAAAACAGTTATGAAGTCAGCTAAGACTGGTGCAATAGCAAATAGGTCAAAACATTCTCGAATCCTCAATGCACACAACCACACGGACGCATTCTCCTCTACCCATTCTAATATCCAGGTTTCTCTTTCCAGTGGGGCATCAATAATATAACCATACATGAGTGTATCCCAAAGTGTGTGCTTATATGTGGTCTACTACTCATACATTTATAACATTTAAGAACAATCATAGTAATATCATAAACACAAAGATAGGATTAATCTAATGAATCTCATAAAGCATTTAGACATACCAAGTGCCAAAATGAATCCCGGGCTAATCTAACTACTCCCAAGACATGGAATTCAAATATAGATTTAAATTCCACATCTTTGGGAAAAACAAGAAGAAAAAAAAAAGAAAAGATTACAAAACCTACAAAAGGAACTCCTTCCTTTTCTCCAAGCTCTCTCTTCTTCAAATGTGTTTCCAAATATGTTCCTCTCCTCTCAAATGAGTGGACTAGGGTCCTATATATAGTTTTAGGAGATTGGGACTAAAAATAGGCCCTAGGTTAGCCCCAAGGTTTCACAGACCGGCACAGATACCACGGTCCGTCAAGCATGCATAGCCACATGATGCCGAATTTGCCACGGCACATGAATGTTCATAGATGTGGCTTATGGGATCTGGCGTGGTCTATTAAGCTGGGATCGTGCCATGATCCGTGAAGGTTTTCAATGACCACAAGCAGCATGCAGTTTTTACTCAGAGTTTTCCCGTGGTACGAAGGTTTTCAAGGACCGCGAACAGCTTGTGGCTTCACCTCAGAAATTTTGTCACAGTCTGTGAAGGTTTTCACAGACCACCAGTAGCTTTTGGTCTTGTTCAAAATTCTTCTCACAATCTGTGAAGGTTTTCACAGACCACCTCCATGCTTAGCCAAATTCTTCAACTCTTCATTCTCTTACTTCACGGCCTGGTGCTTTTGTCGTGGCCTATCACCTTGCCTCATGAAGGTCTCATGTAGGTCTTCACAGAACCTCTGTATTCTTATGTAGTGCGGATCGTGAAGATTGTGACAGACCGTTGGAGCTTTGTTGGCTGAACTTTGTTTGCTTGTCACGGATGAACTAATAGTCCAAATTAGGAGTTCTAGTAGTCAATTTCATAGTACTCAAGAAGAAAAATGCAATGGAATAAGCCTTAAAGTCTAATTCTTCATGGATCGTTGTCGTGATAAGGCAACACTCCTTGGACCACGATTCACCATTTTTTCCTTTGATCGTCTTGAACTCTGAAGCTACCTATTTTTGGCTTCAATATCCTTCTACCATGAATTTATGTTTGTGGCATTAGTCTACTACCATTTAAATACAAATAGCCTTCAAATCTTCTACTGTTAAAATCAAACAGCCTTTGCAAGAATGTAATGTAACAAATAGCATTCACGGGCGACCTACTAAAGGTACTAATAATGAAGACCAAGGAACCTATGAACACGAGATGTTAATCACTTATTAAGCATACAAAATGTGGGATTTAGAATAGAAAACCACACATGGTTGTCTAAAACCCTTGTCATGTAAACTCAACTAATTTCGCCAAACCGCTGACCAAAAGTAACTAAAAACTATGTCAATTGCATTGGTTAAAGCATACAAAACGGTGCAGATAAGCCCATGCCAAGGGTCTTTGGCATGAGCCGTACCAAGTGGCATTAATCAAGCTAAGACCCGGCACGATCTGCACCATTCTCTATGGCCTACATGCTCAAGTGCCCCCTTTCACTCCAAAATGGCTAAGTATAGGCACAGACCATCCCGTTTTACATGGCTCACACCGTTCCAAGTGAAAAATAATGAGACCAGCCAGCGGGATTTGAAGGATTGAGCGGCCAGTGCCAAAAGATTAAGCAAAATAAGGATTCTGATGACGACCCATGCCAAATAACATGAATCGAAGATCAAAATTGCAAAAATGACTCACCTGATGATGGGCCACGCCAGACGATGCAGACCATGCCAGATGATACAAACTGCGCCCAGCACAGCCTGTGCCAGATTGTGTGCCCCGTGCCAGCACAAAGCAAATGTGATGCACCGGATATGGTGTCCCACACCAGCACCACATGTTATGAGCACTAGATTAGGTTGTCGATGTCTTACATGTGAAAGAATCCAGGATCGAAGTATTTAATTAACCATGTTACGCAAATATTCCCCAAGTGTCTAGCTAATGTAGTTTACTAGCTTTTTATATTCCTAGCAACACGATGGATTGACGAACCGTTCGTGATTGTGTTTAATTGACTATTAGGCCCTATCATATTTGTGGATATAACCAGACTTGCCACTAACTACCCTATCGGTAGCTTAGTAGTGAGTTGGGTGCAAAACTATAAATTTAAATTTGTCCTCCCTTTAACTTCTAACACCTTCACTTGGGTAAAATTCTAGCTACAAATTTTAACGACCCCAAGTGGAGACGGGTCAGTTACATAAGGTGTATTTTCCTTTGCTTCTCAAGGCCTGGGGATTAAGATCCACTATGGAGTGTTCGAGATGTAATGCACTCACTACATAACTAACGGTTGCGACCTATGTGAGACATTTCCCTTTTAGGCGAGCTTTGTATTCCTCTAAGCGGGGGCACTTTAACATTGGGAGTGAAGTGATGGGGAATGGTCTGCGGCGTTACTGAGCTAGAGCGCATTTCCCAATTTACTGAGATTGTGAGATACGGCATTGTGGTAAGTACCATGTGTGACAGGTGAGGGGAAATACCTGGCTATCTCCAGAATGTGTGACATAGGAATAAGATAGGTTTATATGTCTATATGTGAATGAATCGAGGATAGATTCATCTATTAATCATGTTATGCAAATACCCCCAAGTGCCAGTTTATATAGTTTAATCTCCTGTTATCTTTTATGTTCATAGTTATTAATTGAAAAACCCAAAAAAAACCCCATTCTACAATGTTAGATATTCCTAGCACAAAGCCAGAATGACAACCCATACGTGGTTGTGTTTAATTGGCTATTAGACTCTATCATCTCTGTGAACAAACTCGGTCTTGCCACTAACTACCCCATAGGTAGCTTAGTAGTGAGTTTTGGAGCATAATACAACTTTTTATCTTTGATCCAACACCTTCGCTCGGGTTAATTTAGCTACAACTTGGCAAGCTCGAGTGGAGGCGGGTCAAATTCCTCCCCCAATCCAGTAAATTCTGGTATGTAATATGTGATTACTAATCCAATGGATTGCACTGGATAAATTCACAGATTTAAATAGGCAAATAGCACCAAATTGGTCGGACAAACAAATAAACTCCAAAGTAATAGAGATATGATTGATTTAAAATCAGGATAAGAAAGGAATACCCTAATCTTGGCCTTACCTCCTCTCAATTCAGTTCTTGACCTACCTCCCCTCAGGGTCATTAATCATGGCTAATTAACCCAGACGGAGGCTGAGAGGTCAAAAGATAAGAACTTGCAGTTCTTCACCCGTTCCTACTGCTACACTACCTATAGGGCAGTTAGCGGTATGCTATGGGTTTATCCACAGAAATGCTAGGTCTAATGTATCAACTCAAAACACAACCTCGTACGGGTCATCATTGCATACGAGTGAAAATAATAGCTAGTAAATCAAACATGCAAGTATGGGGGTTTGGTCTTTAAAACTAACAACTACAAAACGTGAAAAGTAAAAAAACACAACTACAATATAAGCTAAGCACTTGGGGAAATCATTGAGCAACTTGGTCAATCTAATGCTTTTATCCTTGATTGTTTCACATAGAGATCTAAACAAACCTAATAAAGTGTCTATAACACATGGTGCGACCGATGGCATACACTTCCCTGTCCCTCTCACGGTGGGTGCTCTCGCAACCCTCTATCGACACCACCATCATAACTAGGGGAGTACAACAAGGTCAGACCATTGTTGTAGGTCTGATTCTCCCCCATGCAATTACATCACGGGCTTCCACCATGAATGTGGCACTTCCCTTGGGTCCCATCAATTAGTCCCAAGGGTTGTAGGAACCTTTTATATGATACCAGGGTTTCTTGTAACCCAGCTTGCTACTATTAAGATATCTCTACCCGCAATCTCTCGAAAAACTTTACGAAGTCAGCTAAGACTGGTGCGATGGTAATTGGATCAAAGTGAACTTGAATCTCATGTGCATACACTTACGTAGATGCGTTCTCCTCCATCCATTCAAACAACCAGGTTTCTCTTCCCAAGGGGGCATCGATATTTGTGTCTAACATGAATACAATTCAAAGTGTGTGTTATATGTGTGGTTTAATATTCATGCATTCAAACTCAAAAGAAAATCACAATACTATTATGAACACAAAATTAGGATAAAGATTTGAATTCCACATCTTAGGGTCAATGAAAAATAGAAAAAATAAAGTTTCCTAAAGAGAGAAACTCCCAACTACTCTTCTAAAAGTGAAATCTAAAGTGTAAGGTATGAAAACCTATTAGACAAAGGTTTTATATATACTAGTAGGAGATTGGGCCTAAAAATAGGTCCAAAATAGGCCAAAATAGGATAAATCTTAGCTAAGCCGACACCTAGAGTTCACAAAGAGTGTGTGAGAGTAAGTGTTTCTTGAGAAGAAAGAATGTGTCAAATGAGAGAATTAGGTGGAGAAATGTACTATGGAAATGGAATTTCAGCCTAGGTGACTAGGGTGAGAGGACAATTAGGATAATAATGAAATTTTAAAATCCTCAATTTAGGGGACAACGGTACAAGCCAATTAACTTCAAGGGGTTTGGAAGTATTTTCAAAAATCCTAAGGAATTGGGGAATTCCAAAATTCTTGAACCAAAAAAGCATTTTTGAATTTGAGAATCAAAATTTTCTAAAATTTGCATAATTGGAACAAAGAAAATTGAAAATTTGGTGTAATCCGCAAAAAAGTGCCTGACGCAAAGCATAGCCTCGCGCCAAACCACCTGGCACGAAGCTTATCCTCGCGCCAAACCTCTAGCATGAGACATAGCCTCGTGCTGTTCTAGTCCCGGCACAAAGCATAGCCTCGCGCATGCCTTCTTGGCACAAGGCATGCACCAACATTTTCCTAATCCTTGGTTTTCTCCCTCTTTTTCAAAAGACTATGTCACCCGTCCAATTTAATTCCATTTGAAGCATAATCACGAGTCTCGAACTCAAATTTCTAAACCAACGAGAGTTTCATCTCAAAAATCCACATAGAAAAACAAGATTCATGCAAAAACTATCTACTCACTAATAAAAATATGAAAGCAAAAAAAATAGCGTATATTTATCGTCATCCTCACGACTTATTTTCTTCTTAATCATTAAAAACATAAAAGAGTGGGTTGGTGGGTCACCGGAATACCATCCTTGACACTACAAATGACCACATCATCCTTGGTTTACCTTTTACCTTTGGATCGATGAACCAAGTAAACCCGTTCTTCTCAAGCATGGATATATTCTCATTGAGGTTGGGGGGTTGGAAGAGGTTTATGAGTTTTTAATTCCTTGGTCTGTTTCTTTCCCCGTTGCACATTAAACATGAGATACCGTGGTGAAGTATCTTTGTTTAAATTAGAAAAAGCATGCTCAAAAAGAATAGTATCACAAGATAGATCATTCATACAAGATAGAAAATACAAAGTCTCAATGTCGGGAAGTATCTCTTTTTGGGAATTTTCAAAAACAATTCTTTCAAACATCATGCAAATAGAACAAAAATAGATAAAAGCAATACTAGCTACTCTACTAACGTGTTATGCCTAAGTTGATACCTAGACTGATATCATCCCCGGAAGCGGTGCAAAAATTCTTACCTCCCTCCCCCCGGGGTCGTTAAAACTTTTAGCTTAAAGTTAACCCAGTTGGAGGTGGTGCGGTTAAAAGATAAGAACTTGGTCAATCTAATGCTTTTATCCTCGATTATTTCACATAGAGATATAAACAAACCTAAGAGAGTGTCAATAACACTTGGTGTGGCCAATGGCATACACTTCCCCGTCCCTATCACAGTGGGTGCTCTCGCAACCTTCCATCGCCACCATCGTAACTAGGGGAGTACAACAAGGTCCGACCACTGTTATAGGTCTGATTCCCCCCCTGTGCAATTATATCCCAGGCTTCTACCACAAATGTACTGCTCCCCTCGGGTCCTATCAATTAGGCTCAAGGATCGTAGACACCTTATCTATGATACTAGGGTTTCTTGTAACCCTAGCTTGCTACTATTTGGCTATCTCTACCCAGTTTCTCTCGGAAAAATTTACAAAGTCAGCTAAGGCTCGTGCAATAGTAAGTGGATCTGAGTGACCTTAAATCTCCCGTGCACACACTAACGTAGATGCGTTCTCCTCCACCTATTCAAACAACCTGGTTTCTCTTCCTAAGGAGGCATCAATATTTGTGTCTAACATGAATGCAGGCCAAAGTGTGTGTTTTATATGTAGTGCAATATTCATGCATTCAAACTCAAAATAAAATCATAATAATATTATGAATACAAAATTAGGATGAATTAGAGAATCACAAAAAACATAAAGATTAAACTAAGTTACTACAATTATCCCCGAGCTATGGAAATTACTCCCTTGTAGGGAATTCAAATAAAGATTTGAATTCCACATCTTAGGATCAAAGCAACATAAAAGATAAAAGATAAAGTTTCCTAAGTAGATAAGCTCCCAACTACTTTTCTAAAAGTGAAATTTAAAGTGTAAGGTATGATAACCTAGTAGACAAAGGTTCTATATATAGTAGTAGGAGATTGGTCCTAAAATAGGCCCAAAATAGGGTAAATCGTAGCTCAGCTGCAGCCCGGCGTGCAGCATCACAAATGACACGACCTGTGGCACGTATTTGGCATGGGGCGCGAGGCTTGGCACGGGTCGCATCGCATTATAGGCATGGGGTGCATATTCATGAGAGTGGCGTGGATTATCATCTTGAAGTGAGGAGCTAGGGTTAGTGTGGGTCACGTCGTCTCCTGGTGCAGGTCGTGTCAGTCTCTGCAGGGAGCTGTCAAGCGTTGAAATTTGAAGTCCTAATCTGCGCCCGTGGCTGTTGGTGCGGGCCGTAATCAGGATGGCTGCCTTGTTCAGAAATCTAGGTGTGGGTTGTGTGATTTCCCACACCCCGCCATCTAGTCCTGGCATAATGGACTTTGAACGGCGCCGATCGCCTAAAACAGGATGTCTTACGCCCAAACTTAGCTGCGCAGAGGGGTCTTCAATTCGTGCTTAACAGCCACTTATGTCTTGCGCAGGTCGCACCATTGCCTCACAACGGTCTCCATGGCGTGGGACATCTCCTTTGGTGTGGTCCATTGGTGCCAAACCATGCAAGGCACGTGCCAACCTATTGGTGCCTTGGCCGGCCGAACTAGTATCCTTCACTACGGGAGAACCGTTAGTCCGATTTGAGAGTTTCAGTAGTCAATTTTATAGTAATCGAGAATATAAATCCAATGGAATTAGTCTTGAAGGCGGATTCTTTTTGGACTGTTCTCGGAGTGAAGCACAACTCATCAGACCACAATTTCCCATTTTATTTGTTGGCTGCTTTGAACTCCGTAGCCACCTATCTTTGGTTTCAATCTCCTTCTACCACGCATCGTGGCCTTCGTCTACTACCATTCTAATGTGAATGGCCCTCGTCTCTACTACCGTCCTTGCGAACAGACTTCAATATCTTCTACCGCCCTTACGAACAGCCTTCAGATAGAATGTAAACAAAAAGTACCCATGGACGACCTACTAAAGGTGATCACAAGGAATATCAAGAAGCCCGTGGATACAAGATGTCCATTAGTATTAATTAAGTCAACAAAATGCGGGATTTGGACAAGAAAACCAAACATGACCGTCTAAACCTCTTGTCATGTAAACTCAACTAATACTAGCAATCCACCAAGTAGAAATAACTAAAATGTATGTCAAATGCATCGGTTAAAGCACGTATAATGACGCAGGTCACTTCTTCCACTTTTCCTTCCCTTTAGCTTCAGCTTCTGATTGAGTTGTCATTTCCTTTCCATTTTGCTTCTTTGTTGGCCCATATTTCTCTTCTTACGATTTTCATTTTCTTCAACTACGGGTTTCTATTCGTCACAATCAAAAGTGTAGTAACCAATATCATTACATATTTCACAATATCTCGACCAATTTTTGACTCGTGTAGGCTGCTCATGAAGCGTTCCATCAACTCTAGTAATTGTAACCGAAGTCTTATAAATTGTTGAGGTGTCCATTTTCACTAGAACTTGAGCCACATTACCTTTCCTATCGCATGCGATTATCCATACAAATGGGGTCACCCAATGCCAACAGAATATTACCTAAAGCTATATGTTGCGAACAAGGTGATGAGAGATAAATTAATCTTACCCATACGGGTGAAATGGCTAGCGTGTTTCTCTCAAAGTTTTCTTGCTCCGGCAATAATTTTATGAACAATTTCATCTCAAAGATGTGATAATCACCACCTTCTAAGATTAAATCACGATCTTCCCTGGTGTGAAACTTGAACTGCACATATTCATTTCCCGCCACAGTAACTACACATCCTTTGTTCCATGTTTCCGCTAGCCTTTTAAAATTTTGAATGCCCAAAAAGTTCCCTGGACAGCACCCAAAAAACCAAAGAATTTCTTCTCCTCAATTTCATATTCTTCTCCCAACTACAAGATAAGTTTTTCAGGCATATGAATTCTCAAATCTTGATGGTTAAGCGGCCTCGCCGATTTGTTCAACAACTCATTCCAATTTAATTTTGACTTCCAAACAGCTGAGTTTGAATCCAATACCCATGCTTCTAGCTTCTTCCCATTACCGCTCTACAGTCCCTCATATGGAGGAACTTGCGTACTACGATCCATGATTTTTTCAACGAGTAATCATTAACAAAAACTGTGAAAATCATTATCCACAAGAAAACCAATATCCAGAGCTGCAAAATTCTAGTATTGTAGCTAAAATTCTGATTCTGAATTAAAGTTTTGAGCTGATCAAGAAAATAAATCTAAGCAAACCAAGAACAACACACACTCTGATCGAAACAGAGCAAACCAAAAGCGGCACAAACACTAATCGAAATTGGGCAAGATAATCGCAAACTAAAGTCGCAAACCCAAAAGACTGAGCAAACTAATCTCCAACCCAAAAAATTTGAAGCACTACTCAATTCGCAAGCTGGTTCAGAACCAAAATTTAGAGCAAAAGTCCAACCAAAATCTGCAGAAATTTTGAGAGAGGTCACCGATCGGAGTCTGAAAATTGCTCAATAGTAAAGATTAGCGGATTGTGCTAACTTCCCAATGCTCTAAACCCCTAGAACAACGCTTAAACCAGTAGGAAAATTCAGAAAGTGATCTGAATAAACCCAAAGATCTACCAGAAAATTGTCCCGAGAATTCTCAAATAGCGGATTGCGCTATTCGTCCAGCAGAATGCACTGGAATTATCTGCAAAATTCCTTTGGACTGCGTTTGGAATAGTAAGAAACCAAAAATCCTTTCCTGTAGATAAAAACCTCAACGAAAAAGAAAAAAAATCCAGAAAACCTTACGTTAGATTCCACCCCCAATCCAGTAAATTCAAGTATGTAATCTGTGATTAGATTCAACAAATTGCACTGGATAAATTCACAGATTTAAATAGGCAAATAGCACCAAATTGATCGAAAGAATAAACGAAATCTAAAGTAATAGAGATATAATTGATTTAGAATCAGGATAAGAAAGGAATACCCTAATCTCGGCCTTACCACCTCTCAAATCACTTCTTCAATTTTTCCTTCCCTTTAGCTTCAGCCACTGATTGAGTTGTCTCTTATTTCCATTTTGCTTCTTTGCTGGCCCATATTTCTCTTCTTGTGCAGCTTCATTTTCTTCATCTACGGGCTTATCCCTTTTCTTATTTTTCAGCCATTGTTTCTATTCATCACAATCGAAAGTGTAGAGACCAACATCATTACATGTTTCACAATATCTCGACCAATTTTCCACTCATAGGTTGTTCATGAAGCATTCCATCAACTCTAGTAATTGTAGCCGAAGTCTTATAAATTGTCGAGGTGTCCATTTTCACTAGAACTCGAGCAGCATTACCTTCCCTATCGCAAATGCGATTATCCATACAAATGGGGTCACCCAATGCCGACACAATATTACCTAAAGTTGTATGTTGCCAACAAGGTGATGGGAGATAAATTAATCTTACCCGTATGGGTGTAATGGCTCAAATTTTTCTTGCTCCAATAATTACTTTATGAACAACTTCCTCTCAAAGATGTGCACCACCTTCTAAGATTAAATCACGATCTTCAGTGGTGTTAAACTTGAACTGCACATATTCATTTCCCGCCATAGTAACCACGCATCATTTGTTTCGTGATTCCGCTAGCCTTTTAAAATTTTGGATGCCTAGAAAGTTCCCTAGGCAGCACCCCAAAAAACCAAAGAATTTCTTCTCCTCAATTTCATATTCTTCTCCCGGTTGCAAGACAAGTTTTTCAAGCTTTTGAATTCTCAAATCCTGATGGTTAAGCGGCCTCGCCGATTTTTTTGGCAATTCATTCCATTTTAATTTCAACTTCCAAATAGCAAAGTTTGAATCCAATGCCCCTGCTTCTGGCTTCTTCCCATTACCGTTCTGATGATTTTTTTTCAAAGAGTAATCACTAACAAAAACTGAGCAAAACATTATCTGAAAGAAAACCAATATCCAAACCTGCAAAATTCTAGTACTGTAGCTAAAATTCTGCTTCTGAATTAAAGTCTCAGGCTGATCAAGAAAATAAATCTGAGCAAACCAAAAACAGCACACACACTTATCGAAACAGAGCAAACCAAAAGTAGCACAAGCACTAATTGAAACTGAGCAAGATAATCTTAAACTAAAGTCGCATACCCAAAAGACTGAGCAAACTAATCTCCAACCTGAAATTTCTGAAGCTCTACTGAATCCGCAAGCTGGTTCAAAACCAAAATTCAGAGCAAAAATCAGCAGAAATCTGCAGAAATTTCAAGAGAGGTCACCTATCAGAGTCCGAAAACTGCCCAATAGTAAACATTAGTGGATTGCGCTAACTTCCCAATGCTCTAAATCCCTAGAACAATGCTTAAACCAATCGGAAAATTCTTAAAGTGATCTGAATAAACCCAAAGATCTACCAGAAAATTGTCCCAAGAACTCTCAAATAGCTGATTGTGCTAATCGTTCAGTGGAATGCACTGAAATTACTTGCGAACTTCCAATGGAATGCATTTGGAATGATTAGAAAATGAAAATCCTTTGCGGTAGAGAAAAAACTCAACGAAAAAGAAAAATAAAATCTAGAAAACCTTACGTTAAATTTCTCCCCCATCCAGTAAATTCTAGTATTTAATCTATGATTAGATCCAATGGAGTGCACTGGATAAATTCACATATTTAAATAGGAAAATTGCACCAAATTAGTCAGAAAAACAATTGAACTCCAAAACAATAGTGATACAATTGATTTAGAATCGTAATAAGAAAGGAATACTCTAATCTGGACCTTACCTCCACTTAAATCACTTCTTCAACTTTTCATTCCCTTTAGCTTCAGCCGCTGATTGAGTTGTCCCTTCCTTTCCATTTTTCTTCTTTTCTGGCCCATATTTTGCTTCTTGAGCATCTCCATTTTTTTCATCTACGGGCTTCTCCCTTTTCTTATTTTTCAGCCATTGTTTCCATTCGTCATAATCGAAAGTGTAGTGACCAACATCATTACATGTTTCACAATATCTCAACCTAGTTTCCACTCGTATAGGCTGCTCATGAAGCATTCCATCAACTCTAGTAATTGTAACCGAAGTCTTATAAATTGTTGAGGTATCCATTTTCACTAGAACTAGAGCCACATCACCTTTCCTATCGCAAATGCGATTATCCATACAAATGGAGTCACCCAATGCCGACACAATATCACCTAAAGTTGTAGGATGCCAACAAGGTGATGGGAGATAAATTACTCTACCTATATGGGTGCAATGGCTAGTATGTTTATCTTAAATTTTCCTTGCTCCGGCAATAACTTTATGAACAATTTCTTCTCAAAGATGTGATAATCACAACCTTCTAAGATTAAATCACGATCTTACCTGGTGTTAAACTTGAACCACACATATTCAGAGCCCACAATGGTTGTGGACTTAAGTAACACTTCTTAAATGCCACATCATGAATTCTGATAAAAATTAGGTAAGAATCAACAACCAACAATGGTAATGGATCTAAGGAGCACTTCTTATGCACTTATTATGCACTTCTTTTTAATTATAAATTATAATTAATTAAAATATAAAACAAGTCATGTTAAATGGCATTTGTTGATTGGTTGCATTTGCACAAAGAAAAAGGTACCAATTCGTTAACTAAGGAGCAACTCCTTAACTAAGGAGCAACTCCTTAACTAAGGAGCAACTCCTTAACTAAGGAGCAACTCCTTAACTAAGGAGCAACTCCTTAACTAAGGAGCAACTCCTTAACTAAGGAGCAACTCCTTAACTAAGGAGCAACTCCTTAACTAAGGAGCAACTCCTTAACTAAGGAGCAACTCCTTAACTAAGGAGCAACTCCTTAACTAAGGAGCAACTCCTTAACTAAGGAGCAACTCCTTAACTAAGGAGCAACTCCTTAACTAAGGAGCAACTCCTTAACTAAGGAGCAACTCCTTAACTAAGGAGTGGTCCATAAAACTCCACAATAGTACTCCTTAAATAAGGAGTGCTCCTAATTAAGAAAAGTTGGCTTAAGGGGCTACCATTGTGGATGCTCTCATTTCCCGTCATAGTAACCACACATCCTTTGTTCCATGATTCTACTAGCCTTTTAAAATTTTCAATGCCCAGAAAGTTCCCTTGACAGCACCCAAAAAAAACCAAAGAGTTTCTTCTCCTTAATTTCATGTACTTCTCCCGACTGCAAGATAAGTTTGTAGGTTTTACTGTCTATCATGGTATCAATCACTTCTGTCTACAATTCTTGAACTTTTTATCCCTTTATTTTTGAAATTCATAAAAAAATCAAAAACAAAAATTCTAGCCACCTTGAACTTTTTCGACGACCAACATTCCTCAGGCAAGTCTTCATCTCGTCCGGCCTCTCCAATCCTTTCACTTGCCACCTCTATAATTATGGATGAGCTCCAATCCATCTGACTCTGCATTTCATCCACTTAACCTCACTTCCGATGCTAACAAGCCTCTTCAAATGATTAAGCCCTCACAGGAAATATTGTTTGATACGGGAGTGAGTCAAAACAGCCCGGACTCTCCACTTTGGACACCAACCCGAAGCCTAGAAACGCAAAGGTATTGGTGTCTTGTGATGACTCTAGAATTGATACAACCCTAGTTGCTAGCTACAAACTAAAATGTTTAATTATCGGGATAAACCTGGGTTTCCTCCATTAGGTATTTCTATACAGCAACCCCTGGTCTACCGCTCTTAACATGCAATCGCTCACACAACTAACCAATTAGAATTAGCGTCTAACAATCGACTCAGTACTCTCGAGGTAGGTTGAATGCACTCAACTCCCCGGTACTCTCAAACCTACAGTAACATTAATCTAACACTCCCAAATTTGCATTTTAGCCTAGCATGAGATTATACTATGAATGAAATCATGGATGCATCATAACACATATCATGGAATAAATCATATAATAATAGAAACCTCAAATCATGCTTAATTTACAAAAGCATAGAAATATTCGGTAATCTAGAATCTCACAAATCCTAATCAAAGTCATGAATACAAATATAACCCCAAGTATAATAAACTACTCTAGAGACATTACATCAATAATAATCATTGGATTTAATGCCATGGATCTAGGAAAGTGAAAAGAGTATGTAGTTTCCTTCTCTTCCTATTACTAGAATAGAAATTACTAACTAACTAATATGCTTAAACCCTACGAGACTAAAGGTTGCTTATATAGTACGTAGATTAGGCCTTGAAAGGGCCAAAAGGTAGAAACCCTAGGTAGCCACGTTGCCACGGGTCGTGTCATATCACACGTCCCGGCTAGGACGACCTGTGCAATAGTGCACCGGGGGGTGTTGGCTAGAGGTTGTTTCAGGCCTTCTAAGTGCAGCTGAATTACAATGCCCGTTGTCTGGAGCTGGTTCCCTTCATCTCTAAGTGTAAGGGCTTTGCTGGATAGCACGACTCGTCGGCTGGAAGACTTCAAAATGGCTTCTGATCGTGTGGGACATGCCAGGTTGCACGTCCCTTCGTCTGGACCTTCAGTTCTTGCAATTATTCAAGCACGAGTCCTGTTGGTTAGCACGACCCATTTTTTGGCCTTCACTTCCTCATCACAAGCAATGGCATGGGTTGTGTCAATGTGCATGGCCTGTGTCATTTCTTTGACTTTTCTAGACTTGGCTATTTTCTTCGGCGCATCTGTTTACTACCACGTTTTAACTCGTGGCCTTCAGTTTTTACAATCCTTGCAAATGATCTTCACTAAGCTACTCCAAAGTGCTTATGAGTGATCTACAAATGAACTCACAAAATAGAATATAGATACTCGTAAGGACATAAATCCATTAGACTCAAAATATGTTACAAAATGAAAGATTTAGATACGAAAACCAAAAAATGGTCATCTAAGAGCGTGGGCAATGATGACTTCTTAATGTGAAGAACTACACAAGCCCACAATGGTTCTTACTAAGAAACCTCTCTCTTATCTGGTGGGGACTCTTGACACACTAATTTTATAATATGCTTCTTTTTTCTTAATATTTTGTCTATAATAGCATTTGGAAGTATAAAAAAACAAAATAAAATATATTAAAAATGAAAAAGTGAAATATTTAATATTTTTTGCAAAAAAAATTTTGAATTTTTAAAAGTGTATTATTACACTTCACATTCAATTTATTTTGGGTGGACAAATTTATTTAAATTAAATATTAATGTTAAAATTAATGAGTAGGATAGAGAAATTTAAGTGAGGTACATGAATAATAGAGAGTGTGGTTTCTTACCATTGTGGGAAAAAAATGGGTTGGTTTCTTAAGTGATTTCTTAGGGTGAGATAGAATAAGGAGATTGAGAGAATTAATATATTTAATCGGTAAGAAACCACAAGTGGTTTCTGCCATTGCACTTGGTCTAAACCCTTTATGATGTAAATATACATAAATCTAGCAATCTACCACCAAAAGTAACAAAAGATATGTTAAATGTTTCAAAAAAATACACGCATGGTACTCTTAAAGTTACAAGCTAGTTTGGTAATGTAACCCTTCCAAACTAGTTTCAAAGCCTAACACAACCACTTGAGTTTGCCCAAGTGGTCAGAGCATTGCATTCGGTCAGGTGCAACCAGGGTTCGATTCCATCTTCCCCTCTTGGTTTGCATTATTATGGTCCTAAGTCTCCAAATGCACCATGTTGGTGTGGAGCATGCTCTTAGAGCACGTGGGAGGTTCACCCCACTCTGTGTGAGCCATGTGGGAGTCTCACCTTATTTTGTGTGAGACACAGTTGTCATCTTAATGAGAAAGATCTACTGTTTGATAAAAAAAAAGAAGCCTAACACTAATTCATGCGAGAATCTAACCAGAGTCGGCCCTAACCGAGGGCAAATGAAGTGTTTGTTTCAGGCAATTATATATGGGCCTCATTTTTCAAATTTTTTACTATATATATATATAGAAAATATATTAAATATAACATGTTTTATTTTGCCACCTCAACAATTTTTTATTCATTTTCATGTGAGACCTCATTCTACAAATATCAGACACCTTAAATATTATATATGGGCCTTATTTTTTAAATTTGCTTCAAATACATAAAATGTTAGGGCTGACCCTAAATCTAACTAGGTATACATCCTAATCACATTCAATACAATAATTATGACAAGAAACTAAAGCACAAATTAAGAATGATAATTTAAAGCACAATATCAATTGGCCAAGAATTTGTGTCCGCTCAAGTACAACCTGAGTTCAATCCCTCCTTTCCATCCGAGTTGCATTATTATGGGTAATTTTTTATAAAAAAAAAAATGTATAGAGCACAATGTATAGACATGAACGGCAGTATAGCACAAAAGTTACTTAAATTGGAAAACCAATGAGGCATGTGATTTAAAGTTGCATTACAAATATCTTGAGCAAAGATCATCCTGATTTATCAGAGGCAGAGAGAAGCGCATTAATGCTATTTCTCCCACAACTACACTGATGGTTCAGACTGGAGAGATGGAGATGGGTCAATTCTTGGGTTGCAGTTTTGAAGAAGACTTTATCCTCGGGATGCATTTGCTCTTGGAATAACAACCTTTTTCCTCTTCCTCCTCCTCCTCCTCCTCCTCTTTCACCATCATATCTCTTTCTCCCGTGGTTAATCTGGATCCTCTGTTGCACGCATAACAATCAATGCCAATTTTCTTTCTTTTTACCAGTACTGCAGCTAGTGCTGCATTCAACTCCAATTAAATTTTGAAAATACTAGTAGCCAATTTCAAAGTGGACAAAAGGACTTGTCCTTTGTACTATTGCAGTGTATTTATGATGTTAGCAAGCTAGATTTCTGGATCACCCAGAATTTAGTCAACTGTACAATTCTAACATCTTCCACACATGATATGACATGACTAGAGGGCCTCGTTCAAATTTGGTACTCTCTTCCATTGTTTTATATTTACATTCTTTCTTTTTTAAATAATATTTTTATAATGGCAACCTTTTTTTTTTACAAATCCTAGATTATTTTTATTCACCCAATTTTCTTTTACTACTTTCATTACAATCTTTTCTACATATTTCACTTTTTTTTTTCAAATGTGCTTATTGGCATGGTGTCAATATAATGAGACCAGAGAGTAAGAATTGATTCATTATTATTTACTACTCTCTGTCTCAACCTCAATTACAGCTCAATTATTGTACACCGTTCAAAACACATATTCGATCGTTAATATGTTTAGTTACGTATAATAAAAGTAAATAAAAAGCTATTTTCTAGAAACTAATTATTACAACGAATTCAATAATATCATATACGATAATATTATTTTTCATATATTTATTCAAATATGCAGTCAAACGAGAATAATTACGTAAACTATGATGTAATTTGAGATAGAACGAAGGAGCGGCTACATTTCTATGCATCCTTTTCATTCAACTTCGTTGCCATAGTACTACTATCTTAGCAAAAATCCGTATCCACAAAAAAAACTTTTAACGTAAGAGAAGGAAGAAAAACAGTAAAGAGAAATTGATCTTTCCAATAGTTCCTTTTGCTTCCACACAGCACATTATCGAACAAGAATTATGTGAATAATAAATTGTAGTCTCTTATTTGGATATTAAAATAAAACGATGAAAGCATAGATGCTGTTGTAGACTAAGTTATTACTTGCATTTTAAATCCTCGTTCAATGAAAGCACAAATGTGAGCTGCGTTTTTTAAGTACTCCCTCCAGTCCTCTTTTATGTCTCTGTCAAAAGGCACTTTTTTTTTCAAAAAGAAAAGGAGCGGTAGAGGTTGGATAAAAAGGATAAAAAGTAAATTGAGTGAATGAAATAATTAAGTTTGACAAGGGTTGGAGAAGCCAAACTTTAAAAAACATTAAAGTATAGAAATAGGACGGGAGGGAGTACGTAGAAAATTAGAAATAGATAAGAACGTTTTACATTGCTCCGATTTAAGGAATGAATTAAGTGTTAAAAATACGAATTACATACTGACAAATGAATTATGAATGCACTAACCTTTCCTCGTTGTAGGAGGAGGATTTCTTCAAGGTTGAAGGCTCCCTTTCTTCAGTGCACATTGATTCAACAATGCTTCCACTGAAGTACTCTCTCTCTTCACTCTGCAAGTTCCCGAACCTCGGATTTTCCGACATGCATTTGATCTCATCCACGTCCTCGTCCTCCACCACCGCCTTCTTATTCTTCACGCTTTTGCACAGCACCTCTCTATGGATATCACTGCAGCTACTCCTCCTGCCCGTCGCCAGAGTCGGCGGCGAAGGTGGGGGTTGAGACTTGCCGGCCAGACTTTTACCTCTGAAAGACAGGGCTCCGCCGCATGCAATGAGCTGAAATAGCATGGAATTCCGGCTGAGCAGTGGCTCGTTGACGACAGCATCCCCGTCCTCGAATCTCTTGGAGGTTTCGTTCATCCCTTTGTCGGAGAGGCTCGAAGAGGTGGTTGACGGCGGCGGCGAAGAGGAGTTTTCCAGGTTTATTTCAGTGGTCGGATCCCTTGGGTTTAATAGTCCACCGGTGGAGACTCCCCGAGAGCATCTTGGGTGGTGGGATGCGGCGGCGGGATATATGTACCTTATTTTATCTTCAAACACTTCTTCCTCATTCGCATAGATATGGTTTGGTGCCTTCCTTCTTGCATAAAAGTTGATGTTTTCATGGAATCGCTGGCTACTTCCAACTTGAGGCGCTTCAAAAAGTTCTGATATTCAGCACTATTTACATTCATGCACATACACACGTAGAATGAATTAAAACAAGTTGGAAACAGGCGTCCAGTTTAATTAGGTACCTGTGGAAGCGTCCGTAATGACTTCAGATCCTTTGAGTATGTACTCAGCTCCTTCCGATGGATATATGATGTCATTCTCCGAAAGGTCATTCCACACATAACCGCTTTTGTAGCACCTGTTTGAATTCAGGTACTTATTGCACTACTGCTAACTAAGAACATACGAATTTGATGAAAAGGGGTATATACCTCTTGCAAGACCAAGAATACATGGAGGGCATGCCTTTGCCTCTGAGAACTGTAAGCCGATCCATCACATCTGCAGATATAATTGTGCAACGTTATCAAACAGCCCTAAAAGCAGAGAATGAAAATAAGCTGGTGGTACCTTTGAGGCGGAGTGGCTGAGCAGCAAGATGAGTGACTTCCATGAAATGGGGTTGCTCCAACTGCCCATTTCTGGTGAGGTAATACACAACCTGAACTCTTTTGAAGGCAGGCCTCATTATTCTGCTACTGGTTGCCTGTTGTGTGCACTTCTTCATCCTCTCCGGACTACTGATGTTCACATTCATAACCCTTGGGGTTCTCCTCCCTCCAACAAGACTATCCATTCCATGCATTCGTTCTTTGTATGTAAAAAAAAGAAGAAGAAAAAAGGGGAAATGAAATTCTTGATGCTTTGTTTTTTTACTGCAACTTAGGGTGAGGTCTCATTTATGATGGCACAATTACGAGGGCAAAAAGCAGAAAGCGCAAAATGACAATGGATGATACAAGGAGGCATGACATCTGTCCATGGGTGCATAAGTAGACGAAACAGTATCCGTTTTTGGTAGTTTTGAATTCTCGAGAACACAGTGGGGTATTACAATAGTCTCCTCTGTCTGCTCTGTAGGCTTATGGACCTACTCTAAGAGAAGAATGAATACAACCGTGAGGTTTAGGTCAATGGAATATATAGAATATGTCGTTCGGATTAGGAGCTTTTGTTTATTTCGGAAGCCCTGAGTGATGGATATATAACCCCTCCGTTCCATTTATATTGGCACAACACGGATTGGCACATGAATTTTGGTAACTGATGATTTAACTTAAAGTTGGCTAAAAAGTCAGAGTTTGTAGGCTACAGTACGTGATTACATAAGCTTGATGATGACAAGCATCCAACAAAACAAGCCTAAATTTTCCCACCAAAATTATCTTCACAAACCCCACGGACGGGAGGCTAAAAGGGGGGAAATAATCACACTTTAATTCAAACTCACACCCTAATAGCAGCTACTACAAGGCAGTGATAATATTCACACCACATAATTCATTCACCACACAGAGAAGAGACCAGACTCTTCTTGCTCCCTGGGACAAATCTTTATCTTCTTCTTCACCTCTGGATTTTATCTTCCTCTTCTTTTCCTTAGCCGCAACAGAATGCCAGAACGGCATCGGTTGAGTGATTCTCAGCGGTGTCAGATAGGTGAGTTCATCCTCCAAAATTTGAGCGAAGGCAAGATTCTGGCCCATCGTCGGAAGGAGGCTGCGCAACGATGGAATACTTCGGTTCACACTATAAGCCGCATGGAAAACCTGCATAAAACACAAGATCAACTGGGGTTATGTACAGATTGGAGCAGCAAGGCCAAAGGCAAAGAAGGAAGGAAAAATGTTGAAATAAACAAGGAGTTGGCCATGGCAGTCCCACTCCAATTACGCACTTCACAAAGGGGATTTGCAGCAGCACTTGGAGTAAGCACTACTACAATGCATCGCTGGATCAAGAAGGGTCAAGTTCGGAGACATTCAAATGCAATAAAACCTCTGATTTCAGCAACTAACCAGCTACACGGGTTATACTATTCCATATCTCACTTGAAACATGATACAAGTCTAGGAAAAACAACTTTCATGGATATACATCACATCGTACACATGGACGAGAAATGGTTTTACATAACTAAGGTTGCTGAAAAGTACTACCTTCTTCCGGATGAGGAAGACCCACACCGTGTGGTTCACAACAAGAGGTTCATAAAGAAAATTATGTTCCTATGTGCCGTTTGTCGGCCACTCATCAACAGTGAGGGGGAGGTCTTGTTCGATGGAAAAATAGGGATATGGCCATTCTCACATCTAGAAGCTGCGAAGAAGACAAGCAAAAATAGACCAGCCGGCACTATGGAAACTAAACCAATACCATCAATAGACCGGGAAGTTACCAAGGAGTTCATGTTGACAAAGTTGGTCCCAGCCATAAAAAGGAAATGGCCATTACTAGCTAGCACAAACATAACCATTCGGCAAGACAATGCAAGACCCCACATATGTGATGATGATGCTGAATTTAGAATGGCAGCTAGTTCGGATGGCTTCAACATCATATTAGGTTTTCAGCCCCCAAACAGCCCTGACCTAAATGTTTTAGATTTGGGTTTTTTTAACTCAATCCAAAGTTTGCAGCACCGGTCAACGACACGCACATTGGATGAACTTATTTCAGCCACGAAACCACATTCGAACAGTTAGAGCCAGAAAAACCGAACAAAGTGTTTCTAACGCTGCAATGTGTGATGGTGGAGATTATAAAATGCAAAGGGTCGAACCGTTACAAGCTACCACATATGGGGAAAGATGCACTCCAACAACAAGGATCATTACCAAGAGACATAGAAGTGGACATAGAATTGGTTAGGGAGGGCTTACAACACTTGGTAGTAGCTAACAAAGCAGGGGGACTTGAATATATTGTGCATCAATTAATTGGTTAGCAAGTAGGTATGAAATGCCTTTGCGTATTTTGTTGTGGTTGGATTGGGCTAGAATTGCCTACAGGTTGCAAACACAATGCTAGGTTTTGTTAGTGTGTTCGCAGTCCAACCATGTATGTGTTGAAAATCATTAGCAGTTTATTTACGAAAAATATAAAAGTAATGGATTCCTGTTGTTAAAGTACCGAGATCAACTTTTCTAAAATTTTACTGTCTTATCATATCAATACTGCCCAGCCTACGAGGGAGAGACCAACAGAAAGATGAGATGACATTCAGGGCAATGAAATTCCAGCACACCCTCAGTGTCAACTAAATTGGTTACGAGCTTTGTAAAGAAATGTGGAATTGAGGGTTTCCCAGCCAGCCTGAACCCTAAACTAAATTCCAAAAACATAAACACACTTATGAGCACAGGTACATATACAGCCACGAAGAACACAGCAGCAGGACACACACAACCACAACATCCACATACACACAAGCACGGCAGCCCCTACTTACACTAAGCAATGAAAGCCACAAACATATATCCATGATAACCACATACGCAGCCACAAAACCGCTGCCACGACAGCATAGCATAAGAAACGCAACCGCAAAGACACAGCCACAAAAACACAGCTAAAACAACACTGGCACAAAACCACAGGCACACAAACAAACAGCCACAAAAACACAGCCACATGCACAGCCACAAAAACACATCCACGAAGGCCAGATACACGACCGCATTCACAGCCACGAACACAGTACCACATATTTACACACAGCCGAACAGAATAATACAAAGTCATTGCATAGAAAAAACTGAATAATGTTCGTCAATCTACACATATGATTTATGAATACCGTACCTACACATGGAAGATGACCTTCCACATTTCCATTAATGCGTTTGGGGGAAATTTTCCATGCTCGTCACTCCGATATTGACTCAATAGCAGCTTGTGCACGAAAGGATGTACCTGAAAACAGTTAACAAGGAATCTGTCACTCTAAGCATTGAATCTCACATATTGGACAACAAATCATGCAAAATAGGCAATCCCACATACTAACACGGAGTCTTGACATTGCATTCACTATAAAGGCATTTTACCTTAGATTCTGGGGTAACACCGAAACGGAATATGATGATGCAAACAGTGGGTCAAAGTCACTGACTGACAAAGAGTATAAGGATTCGAAGACAATGGAGTACTACTGAATTCACTATGAAAGCAGTATTAGCATGAACATGGAAGTCACTGTGTAGACATTATACACGTGCAAACACATTGTCGGAGGATGCAAAAGCAGGGTCACTACCACATACTGAAACAGAGTATGTGGAACCCTAAACACAAATTATCAACATTCGATTAACTATCTGTGAATAAACTCAAAGCGAGGTGGGATTAGGTTTACCTCGGACAAGTCGATTGGCACCCGTTCAACTCGTACACAAATAATTATGAAGACGGTTTTGTCGCTAGAATCTCCCTGCTTGGCAGTGGAGTTGAAAAAGTTGCGTCATCCTCCAGTACATCGAGTCCATCCTCCCCGTCAGATTCGTACGTGTCTGTGACGCCAGGTGACCCCTGAGCATCCACAAACTGTCGATTCCCTAACCTGAGCTTTATTGGTGCCACAGATCTCCCCGTCCGGTGTTGATATTGCGGCCGTCTGGTTGGGGACGAAGGTATCGGATGGTCTTCTCGGCAAGGGTCGCCGTGAAACACTGCGTCTCATCGACGAAGGTGTCGTCGATCTGGGGCTCGTACGGCGTTTAGGGCTCTGAATCACCGGGGACTGGGTGGTTATTGTCGGAAATAGCTGGGCTTTGGTCGCTTCCCCCGCCGGAAGGGTGCTGTTTCCATCCGGCGGCAGATCGGCAGATGTGGCCTTCGGGCACGGCGGGCTTGAAGAACGGCCCAAACAGCTAGCGGCGGGATACAGGTTTTGTGTGGTGAGCTTCGTAGGGGTGGGCTTCCGGTTGTCACCGACGCTAAGTACGTGAGCCGCGATGTGGCGATAGGCTAAGGCGGTACTCTGCTAGGGTTTGTAGTTAAGGGGATTGGATTTTTTGACGGGGAAGAAGAGTGGAAGATGAATAAATGGGGCAATTATTTTCAGCCACAAAGTTGACCCAGCAACCACGAAATTGGGTCATAAGCTGGGCTCAATCCAATTCATATGGAGGGAAAGGTTACTGGATGCTGCATTAGTGATTGGCCTGATTACCCAAAACAGGAGACTAAAATGATAAAGCAGTGGTAAATTTCGGAAATCAATGAGGGCAAAATGGTAAAATATTAAGGCTGTCCTCCCTTTATTTGGCATGAAGTTCAGATGTGCCAACAAAAAAGAAACGTCCATTTTTGACAAGTGTGCCAATATAAATGGAATGGAGGGAGTACGATGAACGCAGCATGAGTAAATCTGTAAAATGTATGAAGGATATATAAATAGGGGCAAAAACAAGATGAAATCATATGAATATAACTTCTTAAGGAAAATCAAAAGTACAGTGTTAGTATAAATATTTTTCAAAAAAAATTAGTGGTCATATTAGTCTGTAACGAAAATCCGTTATGAGATGCCATGGACTTGGGAGGGATCGTTGGAGTAACAAAAAACGTTACTACGGTAGCTAGGAGTGCACATAATAAATTTTGAAGGTCCTTTATGTCAGATTCTGAATCTGTAGCATTCAGCTTCAACACGTAAAGAAGCCAGCTTTTCTTCCTCTTCCAGGCAAAACCTACCCTTCTTTTCTTTCAATAGCAACAGTGCTACATTACGGAATTGACAAAGTTTCGCCAGAGACGATTTTGCAGGGGGATCATGAATTAAATAGTTAAGAATATAGTATATTATTTTTAATTAAAAATTTTAAAGTCTAGAGATTATAAGTGAAGTTTTATTATTGTACATTTAATTTCATGTATAAATATTAATCATACCTTATTATTCTCTCATATTTTTCTAAAATTTTCTTTCTCTTCTCATTTCCTCTCTCCTGCAAAATAAACATTCATATTATCTCTCATCTCCTCCCCAACTCAAATCTCATTCTTCTTTCTCTTCTCCATTTCTCTTCCATCTTCTTCAATTCTAGGTCTTATTTTTCAATTCAACCGCTCATTATCTCTATTTTTCTTCCTCTTTGTTGCGCAAAGATTCATCGCAATTTTTGGAGTTTTTTGGCAAATTTTTCGGCAATTCTCCAGCAGCCAAACACTATACAAGCTTCGTTTTATGTTAATCTTTGAAGGTAATGTATTTGCTCAGAGTTTTTATGCATATTTAGTGTTTTTCTAATTTTTATTTGCTTTTTTTGGTTCATGTGATTTTCTAAGGTTTATGTTGTTCAATGTTTTAATATTTGGGGATTTCTCTATTTTTTGTGGTTTGTGAGTTGTTCTTATAGATTTGTGCTAGTATTTGTGTTGTTGCTGCTGTTTGTTAAATGTCGAAGGCTATTTGCATCACCGCTGCTGCAATCGAGAAGGATGAATCGTTTGTAAGTTTTCTGAATTATCGGCCGTGATATTTTAGCTACATGTATTTATCTTTCAGGTTTCCAGCGTGATGTTTTAGCTTTCAGGCTTGAAGTACTGTTATTAGTGTTGTGATGTTTTAATTTCAGCACTTGATACTTGTGGTGTTTTCATGCTTAAGCGTGCAATTGATATTTAGTTTTGATTGTGTGTGAAATCTTAGAGTTTTGTTACAATTTGTGCTAATTTTTTTGTTGTTGATGTTCATTAGATGTCTAAGAATGTTTTTGGCACTATTGCTACAATCGAGAAGGAACGAGGAATTGTAAATTTTATTATTTTGCAGATGTGACTTTTTAAATATTGTTGTTGACCTTTCAAGTTTTATGTTTAATCTTTCGTGTTTAGGTTCAAAGAACTATTTACCTGTGTTTGTGTGATGATTTAATTTCAGTATTTGATGTACGTAGTGTTTTAAGCGTGCAATTGATGTTCAGATTTATTTTTTTGATTTTGTGTGTGATATCCTAGGGTTTTGTTACGATTTGTGCTAATATTTGCGTTGTTGTTGCTGCTTCTTAGATGTGTAAGAATGCTTGCCCATTGTTGCTGCAATTGAGAAGGAAAGAAGAATTATAAATTTTGTTATTTTGCATATATGACTTTTTAAATACTGTTGTTGATTTTTCAGGTTTCATGTTTGACCTTTCATGTTTAGGTTTTAAGTACTGTTATATGTGTTGGGGTGATAATTTAATTTCACTATTTGATACTTGTAGTATTTTAAGTGTGCAATTGATGTTCAATTTTGCTGCTTTGATTGTGTGTGTGATATCTTAGGGTTTTGTTACGATTTGTGCTAATTTTTGTATTGTTGTTACTGTTTATTAGATGTGTAAGAATGCATGTCCACTGTAGCTGCAATCGAGAAAGAAAGAGGATCTGAAAATTATGTTATTTTGTAGATGTGACTTTGTTACTATTGTTGATGTTTCGGGTTTTATGTTTCATGTTTAGGTTTTAAGTACTGTTTATCTGTGATGGTGTGATGATTTAATATCAGTATTTGATGCTTGTAGTGTTTTAAGTGTGCAATTGATGTTCAGTTTTGTTGTTTTGATTGTGTGTGTGATATCTTAGGGTTTTGTTACTATTTGTGCTCGTTTTTGTGTTGTTGTCTATGTTTCTTAGATGTCTAAGAGCACTTGTCCACTTTTGCTGCATTCGAGAATGAAGTAGGAGCTGTCAGTTTTCTTTTTTTTTTAGCTGTGATGTTTTAGCTATTGATGTTGATATTTCAGGTTCTATCTTTTGAGTTTTCATGTTTAAGCTCTAAGTATTGTTATGTGTGCTGGTGTAATATTTTTAATTTTAGGGTTTGATACTTGTGGTGTTTTCATATTTAAGTATGCAACTGATTTTCAGTTTTGTTCTTTTGATATAGTAGTGTGTACTAGTTGATGTTTTTAAAATTTTGAGATTGATGTTTTAAATACTGTATTTGATTTTTTTTCAATGTAGTTGTCAGCGATTTTCTCCGTGCTATTGTGACATTTTAATTACAGATATTGATGTTTTAACTACTATATGTGATGTTTCATATTATTTCACATGAATAATGTCCATGTCGGAGCTCTTTGATATCATTGATGAGATATTAAAAAAATGCTATGAGGAATCATGCTCCCGAAGGTGTTCCCTTGAACCGAGGACCGGAAATCAACCTTTGATCATTGCGTTGATGGAGTATGAGAGTCGTCCTCTTCAAAACCAGCAGGAGAAGGCAAGTCTGTGAATAAGCGAGCAACTAAGGAAAATAAGTCGGGGTAAAATAGAATATGGTATTTTAGGATGTATCTTTTGGCATTGCTTTTTCAGTTATGATGGCTGATTGTTAGTGTTAGTGTTGAGACGCTTGATTGTAATTGATGTTACCTTGTTTAAAATTTTTCAATTTTTATGTTAGCATTTTTTAGGGCATTTGAACTCTTTGTATTGAATGATGTTTTATGGTTCTATAGTATGGTGATTTGCATTTTCACATTCCTTCGTAAAATTTCAAATTAAAGTTTGTCACTTTCATTTGCTAATTTTATATGTATTTGTTGTGTCAATGATGATTCATCGAATTCCTTCAATTTTGAGTTATTACTGTATAATGCTTTATATCTTTTTCAATTGTAATATACATAAAGTGATACATATCCTTTTACATTGGCAAAGTCTTGGGAAAGATCATCTTTTCATAGGCTTATGGAAAGACGGTGTTTTATTGGAATAATAGAAAGGTAAAATGTTTTAATTGCAATATTAAAATTTTATTATACAACGTGTAGTAGTTATAAAGTTTATAAATACAACCCAAATTTTTATATTTATTTCTTTTACATTGCACTTTAAACATTGGTCTTTCCATAGCTTATGGAAAGATAGTCTTTCAAAAGACGGACTATTTTACATATGTATATCATCATGTAAAAAGATAATAATATCAGTGTATAGAAGTGGAATGTCAAGAAGTTATTTAAAATGCAAAATTAGTGGAATACTGGTATATATTTTCAACACTAGCTTGAGATATTTTCTTTTTTATTGATGTGTTAGCTTTTGTGCATGTCATTTTAAAAATTGATATTGATGTTTCCTATTATTAAAGATTAAATTTATATTTGATGTATTCTTGATGTTTTAATAGTGTGAATTGGTCTTTTAAATTTTAATATTGATGTTTAACTATTTTAATTTGATGAATTATTATTTAAATACGAATAAGAGTTAGTTTTGTTTAATGTTTGACTATTTAAATGTTAATATGTGTACTTTTAGAGTTTTTATGTGATGTTTAACTATTTTTATTTGATATTTAATCAATTTTATATGTTATAATTTGATTTCAAAGACATTTTTTTTAGGGCAAAATACTAATATAACCCTATGTTTTGAAGGTTTGTGCTGATATGACCCTGTAAAGTTTTAAAGTGCTATTATAGCCCTGTGTTTTGCATCAAAAGTGCTGATATAACCCTTTGGCACTATTTTGGTGTTGACTTTGTGATTTTCGGCATTGACCAAAAATAAAAAGACTAAAATACCCCTAGTCTTAAAATTACAAATCCAATGACTAAACTACCCTAGATTTCTTCCTCTTCACCACCACTATCACCACCTCCGCCATTATCACTGCCACCAACCACCACCAACCACTACCAGCACCACCGGCCATCACCAGCCACCACCAGCACCACCAGTCATCGCCACCACCAGCAACCACCACCACCACCACCAGCCACAACCGCCACCATTACCAGACATCGCCACCACCACCAGCCACAACCACCATCACCCGAACCTAAACCTTACTCTGTCACCACCACTAGCCATCGCCGCCACCACCACCAGCCACAACCACCACCACCCGCCCCAGTAGAACCCAAACCTAGCTCTGCCACCAGCGCCCGTCGGTAGAATCAAAATCAAAATCTCAGGTCCATCGAAAACACAGAATCAAAATCACATAATCAAAAAATACGGAATCAAAAACACAGAATCCAAAAAGAACCGTAGCAAAATCTCAGGTCTAACGGGTTAACCCGTTAGACAAACTCTCAGTAAAATCTCAACATAACCCTAACGGGTCGGATCCCACCGCAGTAAAATCCTTCATCCGGCGAGCTCCATACCGGCCATCGCCATCTCCGGTGAAGCACTCATGGCAGCTGTCGTGCACCGCCTCTGCTCCGTCGTGCGCCGTCTCTGCTCCGTCATGTGCCGCCTCTGCTCCGTCGTGCACCGTCGCCTTAACCCCTGCCACCCCTGACCCTAAGCCATCTCCGCTACCCCTAGCCCTAAGCCCCATTGCCGCTCTGTCGTGCATCGCCACTGCTCAGCCGTACACCACCGCCAACCCCAGCCTCACCTCCGATCACCAAACCTTAACATCTGCCCTGGACGGCCACCAACCATCCACCTCCTCCTCCGACCACCAAACCCCATCCTCTGGAAATTGATGGGGACTTGCAGAGTGACGGGAATTTGAAGATCTGGAAATTGATGGGGATTTGAAGAAGAAAAGAGGAAGTAAAGAGGAAGAAGAAAATAAAGAGGAAGAAGAAAAGAGGAGAACGGGGATTTGAAGAAGAAAAGAGGAAGAAAGGAGGAAGAAGAAAAAAAAGAGAAAGAAGAAAAGAGGAGAACGAAGACGAGAACGGCGAAGAAAAGAGGAGAAGAAAAGAGAAGAAGAAAAGAGAAGGAAAAGAGAATGAGGGCATAATTGTCTTTTAACATTTTAAATTTTAAATTTTTTTAAAACAGGGGTATAATGGTCATTTTATACATTTCCGGCCAAATTCAGGCCTCCAGGGTTATATTAGCACATTTTAGCAATACACAGGGTTACAATAGCATTTTCCAACTTCACAGGGTCATTAGCACAAACCCTCAAAACATAGGGCCATATGAGCACTTTACTCGTTTTTTTATCAGTGAAATCATCAATATAAAAGTTAGGATGATAAAATTTCTCAACATCTATATTACAACTATCGCAACATGATCACTCCCCTTCTTGAGAATATCAAGGGACAAACATGGAAACCAAATAATCACATATACAAAGTGACTTGCATATGCATCAGCAGATAATCCACACTAAAACCGTGACTTGCATATACACACCAAATAATCACATATACAAAGTGACTTGCATTGCTAATCCGCACTAAAACTGAATGCACGCTAAGATGGATAGATCACATACAGGAGTATCAAACTAAAACCGAATAAAGATTACAAAACCGAATGCATCAGCAGATAAATCATATTTACACTAAAATAAAAAACAAATGCACACTAAAACCAAAAGCATCTTATGTAAGCAATTCAATCTGTTGCCTGATTTTAATCTACAAGCAAAACAGTTTATCAGAGCTGCTCCAATATTTCTCGTATTTCGAGAACAAGTTAGTGCCATATTGGTATACATATTAATGAAGATGCTGATCTATGAGCCTTACCTTGTGAAGTGGCATGTCCTCTGTCTTGTGTACTTTTCAGGTCAGCTATTGTTGGAAAATGATTGTAAAATAAAATGAATTTCATCAATTTTTGGGCTTCATTTTGAGTTGGGCTCGAACTGAATTAGAGTTAGTGGGCATCATTTTTGGATTCTCCTCTGCGAGTACTATAAAGTTGATTGTTTAAACTCTCAAAACGGATAAAGGGTGAATGAGATATGGATGCTTGAAGAGTCACTCTTAGAATGGAAACTAAGGCGGAAATTCATTCGCACGTAATAAGTTTTCTGTAATTTTTTACTGTCTAAAATACATTTGGATCGTGTGGAAGTCTCTAAAAAGCCCAAACCGCATAACAAATATTCTTATAATCACGTGTGAAATAAATGAGATATGATATGCAATTAATCATGATAAGAAATATGATATTCTTATCTTTCCATAATCTATTCAAATATTTGTAAAATATTTGGTGGTTAGAGAATATTTTTTCTGATTACGGGAATCAGATCTTCCGCGTATCTTTCTATAGGGTTTCTTAGACATCTATAAATAGAGCATCTATGTCAGGCAGAAGCCTCACACCATTCTCAAGTTCCTCCCTACTTCTAAACTTGAGTCTAATTTCTTTCCCTGCTTTGTCGGTGATAGTCCTTCGGGCTTTGTGTGACTCCGAGGTAATTTTACTGATTAAAATTACCTTCGATAGTTTTGTCCTAGGGAACGATGTCCACGACATGACTCATTTGTTTCAAGGACAATGAGTGCATCAATATGTGTGATACATGTGATTGCTTGAAATGTTCTTATCAATTGTATTTTAATCGTACACATGAATAATTAATAAAATTTTATTATTCTTGCTTATACTAAATTGCCCGTGTTATTTCTTATTTAATTTCCACATGTTTTATTAATATACGTTCAACAGTCTTGAAACGAATGATATTTGATGAATTATATTGATTAAATTTAGTCAGAAAATTACACGCCGAAAATAATGACTATGCCGATGAAATCACATGTCTTATATGTCATAATAGGCAATACATGTCGTATGCGAATTATATGCCTTTGTGAATTATATGTCATGTATGCAACTTATATGCCTAGTTTGGAATTGCGAATCATATACATGCATGCGACTTATATGCCTAGCAAATTATGCCAGGTTTGGAATTGAAAATTATATGTTGCAATATGCATGTCATATCTATATGCCTATTTTGGATTAACCGTATGAGGTATACTTCGTAATTAATTAGAAGTTGCATGTGATAATATTCGACTAAATAGTAAATCAAAATATATTGTGCATGCCAAAATGAAAATATGCATGTCGATTAAATTTTTGTACGAAATGATGCATGCCTGAGTTACAGTGGAATATAGCTAGTATACATGCTCTAATTGAGAAAAAAATTGCATGCCACAATTTTATGTGATCGAAATTGCTTACTGTGGAATTATGTATAATGCATGCTCGAGTATTATTGAAATTGCATGCTACGTACGGTATAAACCGAATCTTGTTTGCATCTTTAAGTAAGAAAAATTGGTTCGGTAATTTGCATGCATAATATTGAATCATGCTGCACACTTTATATACTTCAATTGCATGCTGACAACTGGATGTCAGATTAATACTTAATTTGCATGCCAGTTTGAGACAATTGGATGTTGAATTTGAGGCCATTAAAGTGCAATATGTTCCAATTGCATATTTAAATTTTGGAATAGTCAAAATATTACATAAATATTTGCATGTGAAATTATATAACAATTTGCATGCTTAATTGCTTTCGAGTATTTATGGTTCGAATATTTAACTTTGAATTTTCGTAATTCATGGTTTGAAAATATTATACATAATATTTATATGTGATACATACATTTAACAATTTGTTTTTGGTATGTATGCATGGGTGATTCTGAGTATATACAGATACATATATCTCTGAGAAACATGCTTAGATGGAGGGAAATTGAACTATGACTCTGCCAAAACCGAATGTTTGCTTGTCTATAAATGGGCGGATTGAAACTGTCTTAATAGAAAATACAAGTATGCCACCAAAACTTACATGCTGGTTGGATTATCTTCTAAATGCCAAAAAAAAATGTTTCTTTACATATATGTATGTTGATGCTATGATGGTACAAAAATATTATATGCATGAGATTTTCTTTTTCATACTTCCGAATTTTAATTCGAAGGTGCAATGTACATGAAAAGTATATGATATACTTACGAATTTTAATTCGAAAGTTTAATGCACATGAAAAATATATGGTATGGTGGTATGCATATAACTACGTATATGGTTGGAAACCCTCTTTAAATTACGCAAATTGAGTTTCCTTGTCTTGAAATATAGTTTTTATTTCTTGGTAATCAATTTGTTGATTTATGGTATGGCTCGGGTAATATGCAAGCATTTTATTTTGAATGGAACTAATGTATTTCAAAGCATTCGGATGTGGTTAAAGGTAATACGTTGTTGTCTTTTTGTTGATATTAAATAAAGTGAAGTGGGTAATGATTCACATATTTACCAATTGACAATGATTTGATTAAGACTTTGGCGTGATTAATGTTATGGCAATTGGATTTGCTTAATTGGTCAACCGAGATTGATGCATTTTTTGTTAAATGGTTGGTTCCAAAAATTATATGAAAATAAAGTGCACAATCATTTTATGTCATTTTGAATATGTGCATGAGATTAAGTGGCTTAGTCGATTGACGGAAAGCTACGGAGATCGGCTTAGTTGACTGATGAAAACTGTAAAGATTGGACTTCGTTAACCATTCATATTGTAACTCGGGAAAGTTGTACATTGATTGAAAACAACATGAATTCTTAAGCGTTCGACATAATCTGGTTATTGTGTATGACTAAGAAAATATGAACGTGAAGACATTAGTTTATAACTATGTCTGGGGTATTGGTTTTATGAACCATGACGATAACCCTTAAGCATGAGTTGTCGTGACTATGCAGAGAATTCTGATTACTTGTAATATAAGAATTGTTGGGAAAGACTCTAGAATTTGGTTGAGAAACCTAAGAATATCGAGATTGGGAATCCCAAGACTTTTGGTCAAATATCTAGTTTCTGGTTGGAAAACCTTAGAGCTGTGAGATTGGAAATCCCTAGAAATTTGGTCAAATCTCTTGATTTTGGTTGGAAAACCTAAGAATTTTAAGATAAGGGAGTCCTAAAACATTTGGTCTAGGAACCCTAAGACACGAGGTTCTAAGGAACTTGACACGTGTGGGGATGTTAAATGAAATCAACCCAATGTGGGGGAAGATGAAAACCTAAAAATTCAATGATAATATGAATTTTGATAGGAATAACTCAAGATGAAAAATCGCCATGAGAGACTTAGATACTAGTGGATTGAGTTGGGAATATAAGAACTCAAACTCGAACTCGAGTTGAGGCGTGAACTTGAACTCAAGTTGAGCAATTGGCTCGAATGTGTTTCGAGCACAAAAGCACTCAAACTGGATCTGAGAAGTCTATAAGTCAAGTGCATTTGTACTTAAACTTGACTTGAATATGGGTATGATATTTGTGTGGAGTTAGTAAACTCACATTGTACCTATAGAATTCTACGCCATAAGGGATATCAGAGAAATCCCTAAATGGGATATTAACCGAATAATTGATTACTTGCTACTACACTATTGTGATGGTAATCATGACGGGATGAATGGTTAATTGAGATTGGGAAGTTTAGTCATCTCTAATTCCAAGAATGTTGGACGAATAAGAGAGACTTCAGCAGTAAAATATACAATAGTGTTATGAATTTGAAAGGAACTATCCCTAAAAGAAATTTATAGGTAAGCACCTGGTGTTTGATTCAAATTTGAACACACAAGACTTTTACAAGTCACTGAGGTGGACAAAATAATGTTGTCAAAAGTGGTAGACGTAAAATTAACGAAACCACTTACGTAATGCATTAAAACCATTTGTGGTTATAAGTGGCCATGAAGGCAGGTACGTAGAATCCTTTGGTGAATGCGATTCACTATGTAGGAGTTCACTAGATCATTCTTATGTACTTACACCAACTAAATGTGCTGGTTGAACAAAAACGCTAGAAATGATCAAAGCAATGTGGGGGAGCCTTTATGTTGGCTGGATATCTTTTAAATAAGATACCCTGAGAAGGAAGAAAATAAAACTCCTTAGAGCAATCCTACAAGTTCTTTCGAATGTGGGGGTTGACATATTGCGAATATAGTAAAAGGAATGCTTAAACAGTATCTTTACTAGATATGCACAGTGTTAAAGTGCTATCAATTTCTTGAGATTCACAAGAAATACACGAAAATTAGAAATACATCTTGATGGAAAGTGTATTTTGTGGAAATTTCATATAGAGATCCCGATTTATCTTAAATGAACTTAAGAGTTTATAGATGGAATCGTTAAGGATTGAGGATAAACCAACAAATGAAACGAGATTCCATGAAACAATGTTTGTGGAAAACAATGATCAGTAGAGAGATTGATCTACCACATGAATGCAATTCACTAGAGCACTAGTTGATTTCAATGATTAGTAAGTATATTTGCGTACTTGATGGGTGTTCTCTGAATGCAAGAATGAGTCCAAAGGTGATGGTACTGGCTATCGAGGCTTTGTGAAAGCTAGAAGCACATATAATTGACCTAAATGGTAAGTTGAAGATATAGATAGTAAAATATGGATAGAGCAATATGAAAAGCTCAATGCTCCTAAACGACCCATCATTTGACCAAACTAATTGTTGTTTAGCCAATTATATTGAATCAAGGAGTTCGATGATGGCATATATGCTAAGAGACACAAAAAATGACCGTGTCATTTATGTCGTTGTATTGATTATTTTCTCATTGTTATGAATATTAATACGATGATTGAGTCTCTGAGAGATGTGTCGTATTCAATGTAATGACTCTAACATTATGAGTTTCCTTTGTAAAGGTGAGTTGTCTCTTAAGAAGAGTACTCAAGAATTATTAGTACCTATTAAAGTGTACATCAACACATTGCTTACAATTGAAAATAAGACGATATACGAGTAATCCATAACGATCACTGGAAACAAGCATTTATGTTTTGCATTTGCATATGCTCGAGGGCTAGCATTATCTAAGTGTGGGGCGTTTTGTTGGGGTTGATTTTACCATATATTTTGGGTTGATTATTGAGTTGAATGGTTGATTAAATGCTTGGATATTTATGTTATTTGTAATGTTCTTGCAGTTTGAAGATTTAGATGCTAAATTGGCAAGTTGTTGCAATTTATGGTCGTTTGTGCTTGGAGATGGAAGAGGAAATAATAATGGAGGTATTTGGTGCTGAATTATGGAAATTACAAATGTAGTTGGAGAAGAATTAGATTGATTTGAAGACTCCTAATTGTTAGGAGAGAATATTGTGATTATCTTTTAGAGTTCTAATTAGATAAGGAAAGACATTTTTTATTCCTTATCTATCTTTTGGTTGTAGTAATATTTTGGAGACTTTATTATTTACACATAGAGACGTACGGCCAAGAAGACAGAGAATAGAATTACGTACGCACATTCCATTTGCGCAGACAGTATTTTGCGATTTGGGTTTCCCAGTATTTTTATTCAGACAATTTTCATCATTTATTTTTATGCTTTTGATTGTTAATTCAATTATGTATTCTAGCTGAATTCTTCCTTTCCGGTAGAGATCAAGGAAGTACTGGCATCAATTCTCGTGAGATCTAATTAGTTCTTATACTTTGATTGCATACTTGCATCTGCTGTTCTTGATTATAATGATTATAATTGCTTTCATGTATTGAGTAGTGGCCAATATTTGATAGCATGTTAGTTAATTTAATGCCAATTGAACCAATCATCCGTAATTGTGGTTTCAGTTCAATCAGTGGTAGGGAACAACGGTCTTAATTTAACAATCCGGCATCCGAGTTTGTTGGTTATGAATTGGGTCTTTCTCATTCTTAATGCTGCTAGCATATTAAATCTATAGAGCGTCTCTTAGGTTATATGTTAGTTAGAGAAATAGTTGGTGAGGCGTCCTCTTGATTATCGACAAGCTAAGGAAAGATTGGTTGCTTGCAACTATAACCAATTTGTGTGCATGCATTTAAAGTTATCTTTGCATCAAGGATCGAGATAGAAAGCCAGTATGGAATTGATCGAAACCGGAATCTTCTCATCATAGTTGAATTGTTTTGCTATCTGTAATAATTTCTCATTCTTATTTTTACTTGGTTTTTAGTTTCTCTTATTCACGACCCTCATCTGGTTCTTTTGGTTACAAATTCGCAGATTAAAGATTAAAGAAAAGGTCTCGCCAATCTCTTGGGAAACGAACCTGCTCGCAGCAATACTGGTCGGTATGCCCATACCGACCACAGAATCCTGAACTGAAAATTCAGCTTAGAGCTTGATTTATTTTTGGTGTAAAACGACACACCAAATTTTGGCGCCGCTGCCGGCAACTGGTTTTAAGCAGTATTTTTTCTTTTAATTCTTTAGTTTATTTTCACTTTTTCTTGGTTTATGCCTCATTCTTCTCATACAGGAGAATTGATCTTCACTCCAAATATTGAGAAACTTGCACAAAGTCTAACGAAGCAGACAAAAGCCTTGAAAGGACCTTCCTCGTCTGAGTCAACTGCCACCGAAACCCATTTCAACATGGCTGACGAACAAAGACGTGAGGAGGAACCACCAGCCCAGCGTATAAGAGACATGGGACGCTACAGACACAATCGTCCTTTGTGCATTGTCCTTCCCAACATCAACCGCAACTCCGAGATTAAACTAGGTTTCATACAAGTATTACCTAAATTTGGTGATATGCCAGGTAAGAGTGCTCATAACCATCTTGATGAATTTGACCTCGTCTGTGCAACTCTTCGACCACAAGGTTTTTCGGAGGATCATATTAAACTACTCACCTTTACACACACGTTGCAGGGAAAAGCCCGTGAATGGCTTTTTGAACTCCCACCCGGTTCAATTCAAACCTGGGAAGATTTGGAGGAGAAATTTTTACAAAAGTTTTTTCCCGAGTCTAGAGCAGCTAATTTGAGATCTGCAATAAGTGGTATTAGACAAAAGAAGGGAGAGAGTCTTACGAGTTATTGGGATAGATTTAATCAATTGTGTTGCAAGTGTTCTAACCATGGTTTTACTGAGTATCAGCTTATCACTAATTACTTTTATGGTGGTATGGGTTCTATTGAAAGGAAGATTTTTGATGCAGCTTGTGGAGGAAATGTGCTGAACAAAACCATGGATGAAGCAAAAGAGATTATCCTTGATATGGTCACTCATGAGTATGATGAAGATGATGATAGATCTAGAACAGTCAAGGTAGCCGGTAACTCATATTTGGATGAGAAGCTAGATGCTCTCACTTCAATTGTAAAAGATCTAGCCATGAAGAGTGCCGGAGGAGCAAAGTGCAAAATTTGCTCACACATGGGACACTACACTGATGCTTGCCATACTCTTCAAGATCCTCAGACCGAACAAGCTTTCTTTGGATTTGAAGATATCCCACAAAGGCCGAGATGGAACGACCCATTTTCAGATACATACAATCCAGGATGGAGGAATCATCCAAACTTCAGATGGAATCAAAAGGCCCCTGGAACGTATGCTACAAATCAAGCACAAGTTGGTCGTGATCAAATCTAGCACTGGATGATCAGAGAGTCAATATGAATGAAGTCCTTAAAACTCTGGCCCAAAGCAGCGAAGTGGTGCAGAATTTAGCCAAAAAATATGAATGCTTTTCAGCATGAGACAAGGGATGCTATAGGGAATATCAAGCAACAAGTGACTCAACTGGCTGCGGAGGTAAACAAGTTGAAGTTCAACGCTGGAAGGTTACCCTCCCAGACTGAACTGAATCCCAGAGAGAATGTAAGTGCCATTACCTTAAGTAATGGGAGGATATTGGATGATTTCGAGCCTAAGGAAGTTGATGAGGAGAAAGGCAATCATGAAGAAGCCAAGGAGAGTAAAAAGGAGTCCTCAAAGGTAAACCCTGAACCTATGACATCTATTTCTAACCCAAACGTCGCTCCACCTTTCCCATCCAGATTAGCTCGTAACAAGAAGGAAGATGATGAGAAGGAGATCTTAGAGGTTTTCAAGAAGGTAGAAATAAATTTGCCCTTGATTGAAGCTGTTAAGAAAGTTCCCAGGTATGCAAAATTTCTTAAAGAACTTTGTTTGAAGAAGATGAAGTATGGGAAAGATGCAAAAATTAGGGTGGGGGAAAATGTTTCTGCTGTCATTCAACGTAAGTTGCCACAAAAATGTAAGGACCCAGGAATTTTCTCTATTCCATGCATAATTGGCACAAAAACTGTTGAAAAAGCCATGTTAGATCTAGGTGCATCAATTAATGTCATGCCTCTATCTGTGTATGATGACTTGCAATTAGGACCATTGAAGGAAACTCGTGTTATAATCCAATTAGCAGATAGGTCTAATGCATACCCATAGGGAATAATAGAGGATGTACTAGTAAAAGTAAATGATATGATATTTCCAGTGGATTTCTACATTGTTGATATGGATGATTCATTCTCTGCTAATAAGTCCCTAATTCTTCTAGGAAGACCATTCATGAAGACAGCGAAAACCAAGATTGATGTTGATAAGGGAACACTTAGTCTTGAGTTTGATAGAGATGTAGTTTCTTTCCATATTTTTGATGCCATGAGACATGTAGATAATCCTGAATCTATGTTTACCCTTGATGTGATTGACCCACTGGTTGATGATTTTACAGAAAGGTACTCCAGGGATGACAAGTTGGAACTTGTACTCTTCAATGGATGGGCCGACAAGGATATGATGGATGTCTTGGATGAAAATTGTAGTGAAATCATCATGCAACTTTACTCCACCAAAGAAATCAGCTCCCAGCCACTTTTGGTCGGTATGCCCATACCGCCCAAATTCTGCTCAGAAATTCAGGAAATCAGCTCCCGGCCACTTTCGGTCGGTATGCCCACACCGCCCGTTTTCTGCTCAGAAATTCAGAAATACAGCTCCTAGCCACTTTCGGGCGGTATGCCCATACCGGCCATTTTCTGCTCAGAAATTCAGAAATACAGCTCCCAGCCACTTTTGGGCGGTATGCCCATACCACCCACATCCATACCAGAAGTGCACCATATCTCGCAGCCTACATCAGTCGGGATGATCATTCCACCTATCCCTGAACGCACTCTTCCTTCGATTGAGAAAACACCCAAGCTGGAGCTGAAGACCTTACCTGAACATCTCAAATATGCATTCTTAGGGGAGAATCAACCCATACATGTCATGTATCCCGAGGGAATAAAGCTCTCCAAGGTCAAGGGAATGACACTTTCATTGCCTTCATATGGCTGATCTGAACAAGCCAACTGAGTCTAGCCTAAGACGATAAATAAGGGCGCTGCTTGGGAGGCAACCCAAGATTTTTATTTTTATTTTTGTTCTCTTCATTATTTATCTTTAAAAAAATATTATTCATCCATTCGACTTTGATTAGTTTGAACTTACAGGGTTCCAAGAAGATCTCCAAAAGATGAAGAAGGATTTTGAAAGCAAACCAAATATGAACCGAGCCATTCTACTTTTAGCCCAAAGTTGTCAGGATGCCCAATGCGAACCAGGATGCACTGGTTGACCTCAAGGCTATTAGCCGCCCAGGGAGCATTTTCCTTTTTCTTTTTTCTTATTTTTCATTATTTGTTGAATTTTAGTACATTTGTAGAGTAAGTGCATGACATCATATTTTCTACATCATTTGCATATGTTACCTCTCTCTTACACAATGAGGACATTGTGTTATCTAAGTGTGGGGTGGGGGTGTAATATCATTAGTTTGTTTTTCATAAAAAGTTTTTTTTTCTTTCATGAAACAAAAAAAATTCAGAAAATTATGAGAAAAAATACAAAAAGATTTTCATTTTTTTCATCATTTGAGTCAAAAAAACAGCAGCCTTGAATTGGAAATTTGAATGGTTAGAGTTAAAATTTGGTTTGTGGTAAGATTGAATGTTGTTTCCCTTTGTGAAGGAAATCACTGATTCCTTATATGCGTTTTAGGATGATGAATGTGCAATAAGTCATTTTGCTCTAAAACTAGATATATTGTGAGGGTTTGAGCCTTAAAAGAGCAAAAGCCAGAAAAAATATAGGCATATTAAAAAAATGATGATATTAAGTAGCTCTTTATCTCTTTGTTGAGTGATCATATTTTGATATTCATTGCTTGGTTCGTGCCATGATTTCGAGACTATTTTTGATACTTGAGTATGAAAATGATAGAGGCACTTAGGAATGAGCCCTACTTAGCTTCTACTATATACTTCCTTCCTTACATTGATCCCCTAGTTTGCCCCGTTGAAGCCAGAAAACTCTTTCTCTGGTATTTAGTCACTAAATATTTAGCCAAGAGCCTTAGCCTTTTCTTAACCCTCTGAGAATATGTTAGTGATTTATTATTGCTTGTGATGTGGATTAGAATTGTATGGTGGGTTAGATATGGTTGAGATTTTGTGCTAATACATGTACAACATAGAGTATTTTGGACTTATATTCATTTGGAATGTGCATGTATAGTTTTTGCATGATATTATTGATCTTGTATGCCCAGAAAATGCTTGTAAGTGCTGCTGTCCAGAAGAAAAAAAAAGTTGAAAAAAAAGAAAAAAAGAAGAAGAAGAAAAAAAAATCAGTTCTGAAAAAAAAAAGAATAAAAAAAATCTGGTCAGTAGCATATTGGGTTGAAACTTTTTGGTAGCAATATGGGTATGGTTTAGTGCTTGGTGGTGGTGATTATACTTCGTTGTGTTTTAATGTTGCATATTCATTCGAAGTATGAAAATAGAGGAGCATGAGGTGATAATGGATTGCTTGCATATTCTCAAATTTTTAGCCTCGTATTCCCTTTATCCTACCTCTTTGACCCTAGCCCCGTTACAACCTTGATAAAGACCTCATTGATTTGTACTCAAGTGTTCAATTACTACGGTGGAGATAGTGGTATATACAAACATGTTGTGATGAGTATTGAATATGATTTGTGTGATGGACCTGATTATGATTTTGAGAGATATTGAGTGATCTTGGTGAGGCTGGATTTTATTGCATATTTTTTACTAGAATGTGATGATGATGTGATTTTATAAGCAAAGGGGAATGGTTTGTGGTATGATGGTTGATTGTGTTTTGACTCTACTATGATGGTTTTTGATTTGAGGGCTGCTGTAGTGTTTTAATTTGAGTCTAACGTTTACATTTATGTTTTGCATTTGCATATGCTCGAGGGCTAGCATTATCTAAGTGTGGGGTGTTTTGTTGGGGTTGATTTTACCATATATTTTGGGTTGATTATTGAGTTGAATGGTTGATTAAATGCTTGGATATTTATGTTATTTGTAATGTTCTTGCAGTTTGAAGATTTGGATGCTAAATTGGAAAGTTGTTGCAATTTATGGTCGTTTGTGCTTGGAGATGGAAGAGGAAATAATAATGGAGGTATTTGGTGCTGAATTATGGAAATTACAAATGTAGTTGGAGAAGAATTAGATTGATTTGAAGACTCCTAATTGTTAGGAGAGAATATTGTGATTATCTTTTAGAGTTCTAATTAGATAAGGAAAGACATTTTTTATTCCTTATCTATCTTTTGGTTGTAGTAATATTTTGGAGACTTTATTATTTACACATAGAGACGTACGGCCAAGAAGACAGAGAATAGAATTACGTACGCACAGTCCATTTGCGCAGACAGTATTTCGCGATTTGGGTTTCTCAGTAATTTTATTCAGACAATTTTCATCATTTATTTTTATGCTTTTGATTGTTAATTCAATTATGTATTCTAGCTAAATTCTTCCTTTCCGGTAGAGATCAAGGAAGTACTGGCGTCGATTCTCGTGAGATCTAATTAGTTCTTATACTTTGATTGCATACTTGCATCTGCTGTTCTTGATTATAATGATTATAATTGCTTTCATGTATTGAGTAGTGGCCAATATTTGATAGCATGTTAGTTAATTTAATGCCAATTGAACCAATCATCCGTAATTGTGGTTTCAGTTCAATTAGTGGTAGGGAACAACAGTATTAATTTAACAATCCGGTGTCCGAGTTTGTTGGTTATGAATTGGGTCTTTCTCATTCTTAATGCTGCTAGCATATTAAATCTATAGAGCGTCTCTTAGGTTATATGTTAGTTAGAGAAATAGTTGGTGAGACGTCCTCCTGATTATCGACAAGGTAAGGAAAGATTGGTTGCTTGCAACTATAACCAATTTGTGTGCATGCATTTAAAGTCATCTTTGCATCAAGGATCGAGATAGAAAGCCAGTATGGAATTGATCGAAACCGGAATCTTCTCATCATAGTTGAATTGTTTTGCAATCTGTAACAATTTCTCATTCTTGTTTTTACTCGATTTTTAATTTCTCTTATTCACGGCCCTCATCTGGTTCTTTTGGTTACAAATTCGCAGATTAAATATTAAAGAAAAGGTCTCGTCAATCTCTTGGGAAACGAACCTGCTCGCAGCTATACTGGACGGTATGCCCATACCGACCACAGAATCCTGAACTGAAAATTTAGCTTAGAGCTTGATTTATTTTTGGTGTAAACCGACACACCAATTGTCCATGCCCTTTAGTGGAGGATATCCTAGGATGGCCAAAGCATGTGAATGTCTATTGGTGTACTGTAAAGCTATATCGATGGTGGTGCATCTCAACATAGATACTATACCATTAGACAACTACTCTCTACAAGAATTATCAATGTTGACTACGTAAGGTTAATGTAATAAGGGTTGTGATTCTTTGACGAAAGGAATGAACCGATTTCTTGATGAAGAAATTGAATCGAGAGTTAGTTGAGAACTCATCGAAAGGAATAGGACTAAGTCCAATAAATGATGGGTTACGTACGTGGATACCCAACCTATGTGACTGGAGATCCCAAGATATAGGTTCAAAGGGACAACTAAACTTCAAAGACCCATCGCAATCACTGTGGGGGGTTCATAACTCCTGTCATATTCCTATGATGAAGAAACATTGAAGTGAATGAAGGTTAAGCATTAAATCACTTTTAATGATTAACGGTATCGAGTGTATGATACTTGAAAGAGTGCGTAGTTTACATAACTGCTCTTACGCTAAGAATCACCTATGTAAGCGAGAAGTGTGGCTGCTTCGAAAGGGAATTGTTGGAACGCGATTCCTTAGAAACCTTACAGAACTAGGGGGTGTCATGGCTAGATTAATGGACACAACCGAGGAAAGAACAAATGCTAGGAAAGATGTCTGTGGGAAGTGCATTGTCGTTCACACAAGCGGTTGGGGAAGTTCAAGGATATCACGTCTACTTCCTAACCAGTGGGCTAAGTGTACTCTCTCAAGGGAAAGTTCAAAGGGTGATACCTACTTATCCTATGTAGCATCTATGCCGTCAAAATGAATCTTTCACCAAGTTAAACTCCGTGTCTGGCGTGATTGTTCTGATTCCACATCAATATCTATTCATGTGGGGGATTGTTGGAAAAATATTGTAAAACAAGTTGAATTTTGTCAACTTTTGGGCTTCATTTTGAGTTGGGCTCGAACTGAATTAGAGTCAGTGGGCATCATTTTTGGATTTTCCTCTGCAAGTACTATAAAATCGACTATTTAAACTCTCAAAACGGATAAAGGCTGAATGAGATATGGATGCTCAAAGAGTCACTCTTAGAATGGAAACTTAGGCGAAATTCATTCGCACGTAATATGTTTTTTGTAATTTTTGACTGCCTAAAATATGTTTGGATCGTGTGGAAGTCTCTAGAAAGCCCAAACCGCGTAACAAATATTCTTAGAATCACGTGTGGAATATATGAGATTGGATACACAGTTAATCATGATAAGGAATATGATATTCTTATCTTTCCATAATCTATTCAAATATTTGTAAAATATTTGGTGGTTAAAGAATATTTTCTTTGATTACAAGAATCAGATCTTCCACGTATCTTTCCATAGGGTTTCTTAGACATCTATAAATAGAGCATCTATGTCAGATAGAAATCTCGCACCATTCTCAAGTTTCTCCCTATTTCTAAACTTGAGTCTTATCTTCTTTCTCTGTCTTTGTCGGTGATAGTCCTCCAGACTTTGTGTGACTCCAAGGTAATAATACTAGTTAAAATTACCTTCGATGGTTTTATCCTAGGGAACGATGTCCACGACGAGACTCATTCATTTCAAAGACAGTGAGTGCATCAATATGTGTGATATATGTGATTGCTTGTAACGTTCTTATCAATTGCATTTTTAACTTTCCAATCGAACGCATGAATAATTAATAAAATTTTATTATTCTTGCTTATACTAAATTGCTCATGTAATTTCATATTTAATTTCCATATGTTTTATCAATATACGTTCAACGACTATAAACTCAATTATGCAAATTGTTATCGGCAATATTCACCGGCGGTCTGCATATCCTCACTGGAATTATGCAAATCCTCACCGGAGGTTTCACAAATCCTCACCAGCGTTCTCTAAATCCTCACCGGAAGTTTTGCGAATCCGACGCCGACGTTCTGCAAATTGAAGGATGATTGTAGCAATCGACGGTTTCACACGTAGGAGAAGGCGATGCGACAACGGCGAGGAGGCGAGGTGTCCAATTTCAGAGGTTTCCCACAGCGGAGAAGGCGAGGCATCCAATTTTTGAGGTTTTACACAACGGAGACGGTGAGGCGTTCAATTTCAGAGTTAGGTTTCACACGCCGGATCGATGGCGGAGAAGGCGACGGAGACGGTTGAGAAGGCGAGGCGGAGACGACTGAGAAGGCGAGAAGGCGACAAATGTGAAATGAGGCGACAATGGAGAGGAGGCGGAAACGGTGAACAGAAAGCGGTTACACGATAGAGAAGATGAAAAGAAGAAGATGAGTACGGTTTTGTTACATTTTTGTTTATTTACAGTTTGATCCCTCTATTTTTTACAATTTTCATTATAGACCCTCAGTTCAAATTGTTTATAATTTTGCCTCTAAATTTAGTTTGCCTTTTTACTATTTTCTCTCTAGTCATTGGTCTTACAATAAGACGGTCTCACAGAAGACACACTCTCTGGAATTTAAATCACCCTTTCCCTCACTTGTCTTACTTGCAAAGTTTTCATCTTTTCTCATACGGAATACTCTCTCTTTTCTAACTGAATTTGCACCTTCATCATTATCACAATGTTCAATAAACATTTTTTGACCGTTAATATGTTTACCTACGTATAATAACGGCAAATAAAAAGCTGATATTAAGAAACTACTTGTTACAATGAATTGAACAATATCAGATACGATAATATTGTTGTTCAAATAGTTCGTAAAAAATGTGGTCAAGTTTTTATAGAGAATAGTATAAAAAAAGTAAGAGTGCAAATTCAGCTGAGTCTTGGGAAAGACCGTCTTTCCATACGCATATGGAAAGACGAGGTTAATTTAAAATTATAAAAAATTAAAAGGTTTTGGTTGCAATATTAAAAATTTATTATGCAACGTGTAGTAGATATAACTTTATGACCCGATTAATGTAATCCAAAAATTTTATCTTAATTTTTTTTAGTTAAACCTTGATCTTTCTATAACTTATGAAAATACCATCTTTCAAGAGACAGACTCACTCAACTGGGACATTGGGAGTATTATTTGTGTTTATTAAATTCATGTTGCGTGTAATGGTTGCTTTGACCGAGTCTTAGGACTTGGTTTTGCTTTTTCTTTTTTTTTAATACTCACTAAATCCCAGTCTGAACATTTTCTGTTTTTAGTTATCCAAATCAATTCCGTACATTTTCCCTTTATAAAAATCTGCAACCTGTTGTAAGACATAACTATCCCCAACTTAAACCCAACGAACACTTGGGCCTAGCCCATTCCCAAATCCATTTCCTTTTGTGGATTGTTATACCACGCCATGTATTTTACTTGATTACGCCATGCATTTATACTATATAGAATACAATATGTACTTTTAATTTAATTTAAATAATTATATTATGTTTAAATTAATATTAAATAAAAATTATTTTAAAACACATTACCACTGTCGTCTGCCGTCGAGCAAAGCCGAGCACCGTCGTCCACCACCGAGCACCACCGTCCACCGCCAAGCATTGTCGTCCGCTCACCAAGAACCGCAGAGCACCGCCGCCGCCATCCATCGTGCACTCCGCCGTCGTCCACCGTGCACTGCCACCACTGTGCACCACCACCGAACATTGTCGTAGACCGCCATGCGCCGCCGACCACCGTACACCACCATCATCATGTGTCGTGCACCACCGTCATCGTGTGCCGTGCACCACCATCATCGTGTGCCGTGCACCGCCGCTGCCATTTCCCATGCACGCCGATACCGTCCACCGAGCACTGCCGCCAGTGTCCGCCATGCATCACCATCATCGTGCACCGAAATCGGTCACCACTGCAGCCGGCCACCGAGCACCATCGTCGAGCACATCTCCGTGCACCGCTGCCGTGCACCACCGTCGACCACCTTGCACCACCGTCGAGCACCGTGCACACCGCCGTTCACCGTCACCGACCGTGCACTAACGTCGTGCACGGCTCTCCTTCTCCGGTTCCTTTTTCCAGATCTCGAGCCTCTGGCTCTCCATCTCCGGCTCTCAATTCCCGGCTCTCCTTCTCCGGCTCTCCTTCTCCGGCTCTCCTTCTCTGGCTCTCTATTCCCCTCTCTCCATCTTCGGCTCTCCTTCTCCAGATGGCTCTCCTTCTCCGGCTCTGCTTCATCCTGCCCTGGCCTGCTTTCATCAGCCGCTTGAGAGCTCAGCCCTGGCTCTGCTTCGTCGGGCTACGGTGGATGGCTGGGGACAAAGGTGGAGCATCATCGGCAGGTGGCTGGGGATGTGGATGATGAGCTAGGGAACGGTGGTGGTGACATGGATAGTGGTGGCAGGGAACAGTGGCGAGGATGGGGACGACGGTGGCAAGGAACGGTGGTGGCAGGGAATGTGGCGGGGACGACAGTGGCGATGTGGTGCAAACGTCTACGGTGGCAGTGGTTCTGACATCGGTAGTGGCGGTGGTTTCAACGTCGATGGTGGCGGCGGTTTCGACGTCGGGAATATTATTGTTTTTATTTTTTGTTTTTGTTTTATTTTGAAAAATAAAATTAGAATTATACATGTATATACGTATTAGGGCGTAACTAGTAAAATATAAGGTGTGCTATAGCAACACCCTTTCCTTTCCCTACCCTAGGTTTTTACTTTTCAGATGCAGCCATCTCTTCCCTCATCCTCATTCTTATGCGCACATTTGCCCATTTTGCAGTGAAGTAGATCCCCTCACTGGTGAAGTAGATATTCTCGCTTGAATCTTCCGTGCCTATCTATGTTTTTTCTTGCTGGGAGGGATCCTTCGCACCCATAGTCGCCGGTGCTGATGGACTTCACGATGCAGGAGTTGGCACTGGCGGCGAGGATGTACAACGGTCTTGGTGTTATCGGTGAGGACGTACGGCGGTCTTGGAGCCGCCGGTCTGGGCATTACAGTTGGCGTAGGCGAGGACGTACGACGCTGTTATTTGCTGGTAGGGAAGGGTTGTGTTGACTGGTGGGGAAGGGTAGTGTTGACTTGTGGTTGGGCGGCTGTTCACTGGCGAGTTGGGTGGTGTTGACTGGTGAGAGGGCGGTTGTAAACTGGAGGTGAAGGGTAGTTGAGTGGTGTTGACTGGTGGTTGGATGGTTGTTTACTGGCGGGAAAGGGTGGTTGGGTGGTGTTTACTAGTGAGAGGGCATTTTAGACCTTTCCCTCCATAAAAAAAATACCCCCTCTGTCCCAGATTGAATTGCACGCAATCTTTTTCACAGTCTCCAACACACATGTTTGACCATTAATATATTTAACTATGTATAATACCGGAAAATAAAAAGTTACTTTATACTTGTTATGACGAATCCAACGATATCACATACAATAATATTATTGTTTATATATCTATTCAAATATGTAGTCAAAACTTTCTTAGTTTAACTGAATCTTTGATCTTGTGCAATTTAATCCGGGACGAAGGGAGTACCGGCCTTTTCTCTTTCTGCAGAATAGGCTGGGACATAGGGAGTATTTTTTTTAAAGGTTGAATTGAATTCTCATTCACATCAAGTAACTTACGGTGAATGCACCTCGTATAGAACTTTAACTATAATAAACTTAAGACATGTCCAGTTGGGTTTAATTTTAACATCAATAAACTAAATTCACCACCAATAAAATAAGCATTGAAAGAAAAAAAAAAATTATTTGGGTTCTTGGCTATTGGTTGCGTGATAATTCTAAAAGTAAAATATGTTACGAATACAATATCATTTTGGGAGTCATTCTTTTCATATTTTTTTTAAAAAATAAACCGCCAATAAATTCAAGTCAGTACCAATAAACTCAATCTAGCATCAATAAACTAAATTCAGCACTAATAAACTAAATTTAGCAAAAACAAATTAAATTCAACACCAAATAAATCCAACTGAACATAGCTAAAATTTGTATTTCTCTTATTAAATACTCCATCCGATTATTATTGGCCTATTTACTTTTTCACGGTCTTCATTTATCATGTTTAACCTTTATTATCTCTAGTTACGTATAATATTTTTGCATATAAAATTGATATTTAGAAAATAGATGCTACGATGAATCTGACAATACCTCACATGATATTTTTATTATACATATATTAATTTATATTTAAGGTCAAAGTTTACCAAGTTTGACTTTGAAAAAGAAAATAGGCCAATAATCTTGGGACGGAGAGAGTATAATGTTCTCATTTGTATCCCATTTTAAACACATTTGGAATGTAATTTGTAATAGATTAGAGAGTTAATTGCAAGCGAATTATACAATTGAGGGTTACGATGATATCACATGTTTTATGTCATAATACTTTGATTTATAATGTGTTTTGAGGATCATCTTGAAGACCTTCCATAATCCGGTCGAGTTTGAAGAGTTCGACGTTGAAGCAAAGAAAATATTATGGAGGAAAGACCACTTTTTCTCAAAAGTAGTAGTAGTTGGACAAAGGTACTTTACGTACCGTGACATATAGCACAGTCTGTAAAGAGGGGCATTTTACGAACAATGGCATGTAGCATGGTCCATAAAGACGAGCCAGAAGCCTAACGTTTCAAGTTCCTTATTTATTTTGTTTGGACTATAAAACCCCTATATTATCCATTGTGTAGAGGGTCGAAACCTTAGATAAAAACACGAGTTTTTTTCATCAGTGCTTGACATTCTATTACATGTTTTCCATGGGATCTGAATCTTTTGTTATGGGTTTTGCATATAGGCTAAATATCATCTTGGGAGTAATTGGTAAACACATATAGGAAGTGATTTATTCTACTTTTTCCCATTGATTATGAATTGTATTTGTGCTTTGTTGAGTGATTAATGCATAATTTAGACTAAGAAGTACTACTAGTTTATGATTATGAATTGATTACTTGCGATATCGTTTGTAATTGTGTATTAACGTTGGTGACCTTATTGCAAAGTCGGTCATGTGGTATCGATTTAGCCGATGTGTAACATTTAGGCAAACGATGTCGACTTCTACTTACCAAATTTAAAAATACGAATTAATGAAATTGATGCCCTGGCATGGAACACCGTTCAAATTGGATATAAGATTGAACGGAATACCGTTTACAAACGTGAAGGAACCCACCATAAATTCAATACACAAAAGTGAGTACTCCCTCTATCCCAGCATAATCTACACACTTATTATTTGAAAATCAACACTGTTAAACTTTGACCACATATTTGAATAAATATATAAACAATAGTATTATCGTATATGTGATATTGTTGGATTCGTCGTAATAAGTAGTTTTCAAATATCAACTTCTTGTTTGCTGTTATTATGCGTATTTAAACATATTAATGGTCAAACGTGTTTCTTGAAAATCGTGAAAAATATTATGTGCAGCTTATGTTGAGACAGAAGGAGTATAAAATTCTCACAAATTGAACTATATCATTGATACTCCATAGCTAGTATATTTAGGTCTATATCAAAGTGTCAAAATATAACTTGGAAAGTATTAATGGGCATTTTAGAGAATGATGTATGCAAAATAAATCACCTAAACAAAGTTTCACTACTGGAAAACCCCCCATAGACACCTGTAATTCATTATAAAGGCACCTGTAGAATCGTTCTCTGGCCTACCGGTAATTCGTTTTAAAAACTTAGTTTAGACTTTCATCTTTAGTTGAAAAATATATACTATTTAGTTCGCGTGTTTATAGTGTTTGTTAATCATTTTAATGACTTTATTTAAACTATCATTTTCTGTAAAATGATGACATAAGTTACAATTAGAAAATGTATAAACTAGTTCTCATGCTTAGAATTAGAATGTTTGATAAGTTCTTTAAGGACTTTGTTTGAAATTTCACTTTGATAAAAGAATGATAAAAGTTACAAATACCAAGTGTATAAATTAGTTCATATATTTAAAATATTTATTGATTATTTTAATGATTTAGTTTACACTTTTATTTTTTTTATGTATATTTAGAGAACTTAACTAGCAAATGGATAATGTAGTTCATGTGCTTTCTCACCCCAACCTTAGTGAAACTACTTGGATAGTGTTGACATTCTTGCACGAACCAGAGGGCATCAACATTGATTTCAAGGAAATATGGCGTCATTGCACTTTATCATGTATCCACACAAGAAAACGGTGCAAACTCAGAGCCTACATTTTCACCAAACAAAGCATACTCTTATCTAGTGTCCGCACAAGAATACAGAGCAAATTCAGAGTTTCAAACATTGAGACCAAAGATTTAACCAAACAACGCATACTCTGGAGCTATGTTGCATCGAGACAGGGATGTAGTACAGGAAAATAGGTATATAGGCATTGGTACAAATGTTTCGGTGCTGCAATACCGGTGCTAAATATATCATTAGCACGGCCGCACAGGTATGAACATCTGAACAAGGAAGTATCGGTGCATTTATAATCTGCAACAGCGGTAACCAAAATACCGGTGCTCAATATCGGTGCGTAAGGGAAAATAACTTACAAATAAGATAATTTTGAGCATCTGTAATGCATGTACCGGTGCATAAAACCTGCTATACAAAAAAAATCATGCGGGAAATAGGAAAATTTCAGCACTGGTTTGATATTTTCGTTGTAGCACCGGTATGTGAACCGGTGCTATACTTACGGAACTAGCATTATTATGTTGTACAAGATTTCTCTTTACAATTTTGGGGGTGTTCCATTTATCTAATCATATCAAAATCGCATAGTTGTGAACTTGAATTATGAAATTTCAATATGGATTGCCAATTTTGGTTTTTGACAATTCCAAAATTCTTGGAGGACCTAAGTGCAAAAAGCAAAAAGTTTACTTGGACGTCAAAATTCAAATCTGCTCGAATGTAATGCTACATTATTAATCCGTAAAGCATATGCCAAGACCTAATAAAATAAAGTATTAATATTTCTTGGAAAAAAAGTTACCAGTAATCCTCCCCGTTAGGACTTCCCAACTTCTGAGTAATGTATAGTAAGATACTATAACGCATGTACTAGCGCTTTATTAATTTCACAAAAAATTACTTTTCTATTTCAAAACTTCAATTAACCCAAGAATACCTAAAATGAAATAAATTCAATAAAAAACGAAGGTGTAACACAATTTTGGGCAATCGCGCAATTTTAGCAAAGTTATGTACGGATCCATTTCGAGGACCCATCATACACGATTTTCGAACCAGATTTTTGAACCAAAAAGACATGATGTATAATTATTTTTTTGATCAATCCAATTACATAACTACAATAACCAAAAAAACTATCCCACATTTATGGTTAGTGGATAGAATGTGTGGGGTGAAATTTTGAAATTTTGAAAGTTTCAGCATAGCACCGGTTGACACCCTACCGGTGCTACAAACTTGGGAAAAATTTTCGTTGCTTTCCTCTTTGCTTCTGAAAAAAATCTAAAGAAGCCTTAAGTAGCCGCTTTAATTAATTTGAGCACCTGTTCAGAAGTTGTAGCACCGGTAATTATACTGGTAATCATTCAAGTTTGTTCTCGGGTTCCAAAAATTCTTAAAAAATCTAGTTAAAGCAACAACTACATTAATACACTTAGGCACCAGTATTATCCATTCAATACTGGTGCTATTTTGACGAGTACATCTGGACCATTAATTTCTTTCTTTCATTTAATCTCAATCGTGAAAAGTTTCTGCTATTGGGATAAACCATGAAACCCTAATTTTCCTCCACCTCATCATCCCTCCCACACTTCACTTGTACATGACCCTCATTCCTCTCAAATTTCATTGTGTTTGTCCATTTTTTTAAACCTTGCTATCACCTATACATGCATGAACCGACATCGTCCGATCGGGAGAGCCAAAAACCGGCAAGCAACCCGGAGTGAACCGATGCCGATCGGAGAACAAATTAACGGCCGATGAGCACTCCAATGGCAATGAGTCCTATGCCGACCGGCGAGCACATGAATGGATGGAGTAGAGAAGGTGGTCCACCATTCGGCGACTGGCCTCCGGCGCCCGGCGAACAATTATATGGAGAGAATGTCATTGAAGGTATTCATTTTCTTCCACCTCCTGAAGGTATTCTTTTTATTCCATGTTTATTTCCTTTCCAATCGATTTACCTTTTCTTAGACCTACAAATAGATCCGTAGTTTTCATTATGTTAACAAATATTTTATTACGTTAACAATTGTCTTTATTATTAGATTTACATATTGGGGGAATCTTATTGGAAGATTATATTAGAGGTTAATCTCAACTCTCTCAGTTTCTGTTGTTACAATTTTTTTAGTGTACGAATAACTTGTGTGATTATTAATGTGAGAAATAGTGTATTTGTATGATAACTTGTTTTGGAATGTGTCACCAATTGTGCTAGCTTGAAAATAGGGTTGGATATATAGCTTGCTTTGGACTATGTCATTAATGGTTTATTACCATTTTTTGCTTCTTTCCAATGATTTTAACTTGATCTTTAGGCCTAGTTTGGGATGAATTCATAGTTAAAACATAGTTTGGATTGTGTCATTGATGGTTTATTACAAGTTTATTAAATTGTGGAGATTTTGCTGTATATGAGCACCAATGAAACATGGTGTGTTAGTGTTTAATATGGTGTGTTTAAAATTAACACATAGTTAATGTTAAATACATAGTTAAAAATATAGTTATACACACCAAGTTTCCTTGGTGCTTAAGCGCTTCATAATTTCGACATTTTAATAGTTTTATTCGACATATCATATGTGCACAAACTTAATGGAAAGTGCGGTAACATTTGCATAGCTCTAAAATTGAAATTGTGGAGATTTTTCCGTATATGAGCACCAATGAAACATGGTGTGTTTAAGATTAAGTGTTTAACATGGAGTGTCCAACATTAACACATAGTTAATGTTAAATACATAGTTAAAACATAATTATACACATTGTATTTCCTTAGTGTTTAAACGCTGCATAATTTTGACATTTTAAATAGTTTTCTTCGACAAATCGTACTGTGCACAAACTTAATGGAAGAAAGCAATAGTTAGAGCACCCTAACACTACTAGAGGACCAAAAATGCAGGCAACGACTCAGATCAGCCACGCCTCAGCTCTTAGCAAAACCGGCCATCGCGTTTGACTTTATGAAGATTACATTATAGTTTTATGATAATTGTTGTTGTTGTCTATGTTTAGGTCAAGTTTGTTTCATGAATGTAGGGTTTTGTTTTTTCGAATGAATATTTGGGTTTAATTTTTTGGCCAGTGAGTTTATAATCTCGGGCCGGATTTTTTTATTTATCGCATATTTACTAGCACGGTATGTACCACATAGGCAACGGTATTTTGAACATTTTCAAACCGGTGCCTATGGGTGGGGGTTGTAATATAGGCACCGGTAAGTGGTACCCGATGCTGGATTAAATTTCTAGCGCCGGTAGGTCTTACCAGTGCCTATGTAACGACATTTCTTGCACCGGTATGAAAATGCAAAAAATACCGGTGCTTATGGGGGTCCTCCCAGTAGTGAGGGGTACCTAAACGTGTACTAAGATGGGAAATGGGAAAACTAAAAAAATTATGGATACGAGTACGACATGGAGACGGATAAAATATAATAATAAAAATATATATACTATTGAAAGTTACCCAAGTATTCAAAATAACAAACATGGAAATCATGCTATTATGCTATAACCTATATATAAGGATACGGGATAGTTTAGGGAGACGCGTAACACGAGCTGATTAATTACTGTACATGTGTGCGATTTAGTGTGCGAAACACACACTGAACATCCTCATTCTTTCTCTATCTTCTTCTTCCTCTAATAACGGTCACTTTCACTATTCTAGCCGCCGATCATGGCGGCGCCAACGCCAAATCCAAAGCCTGAAACTTCCTGTCCCAATAAGAAAAGCTTCCTTCAAGCTCTTAACACGAAACCTTCCACGCTCCTGTCATCTCTACCCGATACGCCTAATTTGCATCCCATCACTGAGTTTAAGGGCAAGATTGCCTATATCCTTCCTCCGGAGGAAGGCGATCTTCTCGCTTAGCATTATCAAAATGCCCTTGTTGGCAAGTTCAACAGAGGGAAACCTCCTATGGAAACTTTACAATCAGCTGTCAAATCAATTGGTTTTACATCTAAATTCCAATTAGGCTCTATTGACTACCGCCATGTTCTAATTCATTTTCAGGACAACGAGGATTACCAGAGATGCTGGATGAAGGGCCAATGGATGCTTCAAGGTACGATCATGAAGGTTCAGAAGTGGTCCCCCGACTTCTCTCCAGCTGCTGAATCCTCCATTGTTCCCACTTGGGTAACAATTCATAAACTTCCTATACACTTTTATAATACTTCGGCAATTATTGGTATTAGTAGCCATATAGGTAGATATCTCAAAATGGATGCAGGCCTTAACTAGACCCTCTGCCATTAAAGTATGTGTAGAGGTTGATCTATTATCTCAGCTCCCTTCTACTATTGTGGTAGGAATAGGCAACAAAGTAGCAGACTACCTTATAGAATATGAGGAATTGCCTACATACTGTACTCACTGTAGGATAATTAGTCATAGCCAGGCAAATTGCAACTTTCTGCACCCAGAATTGAGGAAAAAGACAACTAATAAACCTGAAGTCAATGAGCATAAGGAAAGAAAATTCCCAGTACATGTTGACACTCAGAAAGTTTTAGTACCACCTCCAAGAGAAACAATAGAATTCGAAGGATCCTCAACTCTATCTATTTCACAAAAAGAAAATGATTTCAAAATTAAAAAAAAAGACTACAGATCCCCAGCTTGATAATACTCTCAACTCTTTCAATGTTAGTTATATGAAAAAAAATGCTCCTTTCTATTCTTTGGATGACATTTCTAAACCAATAACCACATTTTTCTGGAGAAAAAAGAATCAACAAACTGAACTCTCTCCTATCAGGGAAGATTTAACTAAAAATAACACCGTCACAATATCAAATGCTTTCCAAACCTTAGATGACTTACAGGATGATGATCAGGAAGGTGAAGTAGTCAAAATTTTCCATGAGTCTTTGGAATCACAGGAAGCTTTTGTGCACCCTACATCTGATGACAAGATAGCAACAACATCAGTAAGACTGTCTACCCTTGAAGAAGAGCAAGTAGGTCCCTCAGAGCAAGCTTTCATCTCAGCAATCAAATCTCCAGTCAACTCCGAAAACTCTATTGACGGGGAACAGGTTTGTGGAACTATCACAACAGAATAGTGTACAAATGAAGAGCAAATCACTCAGGCAAAGGTAAGTAATCTTGGACAGATACCTACTTTAGATAGTATGGAGAAAAATGAGGGCAAGGTTGGTAACAAAAGCAAGGTCTCTGTTACGAAACTTAGGAAACTAAGATCTTCACAAAAAGCAACCCCTATTGTTTTTAAATGGTAAAACACACCATTATAGGGAATATATTAGTCTGGAATGTTAGAGGATATGGAACATCACTAGATAGATTAAAGGCCCTTAAGTTTAAACATAAGATTGACATTTTATGTTTAATAGAACCTTGGCATGATAAATAGAATTTAAACACTTTGAAGCATGAACTTGGTTACAAATATGCCCTCCCTGCACAGAATGCTAAAATCTGGATCTTATGGAACCATGTTTTCAGTATAATCAGTTTAAGGGAATCAGATCAATTTTTACAAGCCAGAATTTCTGATAACGCCACTTCTGTTAGCTGCAACTGTTTTTTCATATATGCTAGTGTCAGTAGACAAACGAGGGAGGCCTTATGGAATGATTTACAAACTCCAACCCCTGATCCTTCCATATATTTAGGGGATTTCAATACTGTTGCTTCTGTCACTGAATATAAAGGAAGGAAATCAACACCCAAAAAAAGCATGAAACAGTTTAATGATTTTATAAATAACAAGGATCTGCATGAAATCCCTACAGTAGGAAATTCTTTCACTTGGAGTAATAATAGATATCGGGATAAATGCAAGGATTTAATGTTTCAAAGATTAGACAGGGGCATTGCCAATTTAGAATGGTTGGAACTCTTTCCTAAGAGCTCCATACATGTCCTAAATAGAACGACCTCGGACCACTCTCCTTTATTTTTATCTGTTCAATCTGCTGTAGAACAGGTACCAAGGCCTTTTAGATATCAAGAGATGTGGTCAAATAGACAAGATTTTCTAGCTTTAGTAGTCTCAAATTGGAATTTAGTATCCCCATTCCGTGGGATGCATAGTTTAGTTTTTAAACTAAAGAGGCTCAAGATTGAAATTAAAGAATGGAACAAATCACACTTTGGTAATGTCAATCAAAATATTTTACACTCTGAGACCAAAGTCAATGATGGAAATACTTTTTCAGCAAACTCAAGATGAAGCAGTATTAGCTGAACTTATAAGGTCAAAAGCCATGCTTCTGAGATCTCAGAAAGAAAAAAATATTTTTTTGATGCAAAAGGCTAGATTAAAGTGGATTAAATATGGGGATGCAAATACTAGCTACTTTCACCACACCATTAGGGAAAGGAGAGCAAGATCTAGAATTAGTAAAATTAAGGATGGTGTAGGGAATTGGATATCAGAACCACAATTGATTAAAGAAGAAAGGGTTCGATTTTTTAAGGAATTACTTAAAGAGGATGCCCCTCAAAAAATGGGAACTTATCTACAACATTTCCTAAAAGAAATTCCTAAAGTTATCACTGACCAACAAAATCTCCTCCTGCTGCAACCTTTTAATATCCAGGAACTCAAATTTGCGGTTTTTGATTTAAATAAATCTAGTGCTCCAGGTTCTGATGGTTTCTCAGGTGAGTTTTACACCTCTTTCTGGGATACCATTAAAGACGACCTCTTAGAAGCTGCAAATGACTTCCTAAGTAATGGCAATATCCCAAAAGCCATCTCTAGCACCTGGCTTACCTTAATCCCCAAAATACCAATTCCAATCACTTTTTCTGATTTCAGACCTATCAGCCTATCAAATTTTGTGAATAAAGTATTCTCTAAAATGATAATGGAAAGGATTAAACCTCTGATGCCATTACTGATATCCCCTGAGCAAAGTGCTTTTATTAAAGGTAGGGATACATCCGATAATGTCATCCAAATGCATGAGATGACCAGAATGCTGTCTAGAAAATCGAAGGCTTCAAATTTGATAGTTAAATTAGATATGCAAAAGGCTTTTGATAGGGTTTCATGGTCATTCCTGAATTCCATCCTCCTTCAATTTGGTTTTCATGGTAAATTTGTTAGAATCATCATGCATAATATTGTTGCTGCTCACTTTTCAGTTTTAATAAATGGAGTAACTTCAGGCTTCTTTGCATCTTCTAGGGGTATTAAACAAGGAGATCCACTTTCTCCTTTTTTGTACAATTTACTGTCTGAAGCTTTCTCCAGAGGTTTAAAGAAATTGTTTAGCATTGGATATTTACAATATTTCAGTCTTCCAATTTCCTGTTCCCCCACTTCCCATCTGATGTATGCTGATGATACAGCTGAGTTTTTGAATACTAACCCCAACAATTTGAAGAGGTTTAAAAATTTTCTGATAGCATATGAGCAAACATCAGGTCAAAAGGTTAACTTTGAAAAATCTGAATTTTTTGTTGCCCCAAACACCTCTTAGCATTAGTCCAATTTGTGAGAAGGATTCTAGGTATGGTGAAAGGCTCCTTCCCTTTTAAGTATCTAGGAGTCCCTATCTTTTCAGGTCGTAATCTACAGGTACATTACCAACCTATACTGGAAAGAATGGAGAAATCTATTAATAATTGGAAGAATAGATGGCTAACTACTGCAGGTAAGATCATACTGATAAATAATTGTTTTCTTTCAATTCCCACGCATATTTTTGCAGTTGTAAGTCCTCTAAAGATTGTTTTAAAAAAATGGAAAAAATTGCTTCTAGTTTTTTTTTGGGGGAACTGTGACAACACAGAAAGAAAAAAGTGGAGATCCTGGAAAAAAAATGAGCTTCCCTGTAGAGGAAAATGAAGTAGGCTTTAGAGATCTAAATGCCATAGTTGATGCTTTTTCTTGTAAACTATGCTCGAAACTGCAAAGAAACAATACTCAATGGACTGCTCTTTAATGGTCACTCCCTGCTTCTTACAAAAAATCTCACACTTGGAACAGAATATGTAAAATCACTGCTAAGGCTAACAGCCTTTCTAGGGTTATTTATGGTATTGGTGATTGTTCATTCTGGAATGCTAACTGGATAGGAGATGGAGCTTTGTGTTATGAATGGCCTCAAGACATGGATATTCCCTTCGTGGATATCTCCCTAAGGTCGTTCATAAATAACAAAGCTACTATCCTTCTAAATCTGGAGCCTCATTTAGCTACCAATATTTTTAATAGCTTGCAGGAAGTAAAACTGGAATACTCTCATGAGGATAAGCTTGTCTAGACACCAACCATAGATGGGAATTTCTCAATTAGCTCTGCCTACAGAATTTTCAGACAAAAAAGATCAACAATCAGACATTTCAACAGGTTTGGTCCCCCTTCATTCCTAAAAAGATGTCTGTTCTTATGTGGAGAGCACTCAATGGAATCCTTCCATTTGATAATATTCTATGTAGGTATGGATTCTCTCTAGCTTCTAAATGCCCCCTATGCATGAACCATTCTGATACATTGGATCATTTGTTTAACTCTTGCCCCTCTTCTATTGCTGTATGGAAAAGAGTTAATAACCTCTTACAGCTTCAACAATCAGTTTTTGGGAGTCTAAAGAGCAGAGTAGAATACTATCTATCTTTTAGGGCTGAATATAAGATACAGTCAAACTTGATAACTGCTGCCCTATTAATCACAACTTGGTTTCTTTGGATCAGTAGGAATAAAATCATTTTTGAAAATAAGTCTTTCTCTAAAGATGCATGTTTTCAGGATATTAAAGATATGATATACCTAATTTTCTCAGCTCATCAATTGAAAGGTAATCTAGATAAGCATAAGCATTAGATCCAAGCAAAAATCATTCCTAATATCCTTCAAAAAAAGAAAAAGTCTGTTATTGCGGTGAAATGGAATAAACCACTAATTGGATACAAAATTAATACTGATGCTACATGGAAATCTGGTGGTCTATCTTCATCTGCAGTCATAGTTTGGAATTGGAATGGGACTGTGGTTAAAATGAGAGTAAATACCTTCCAATCCCCCTCACCATTACATGCTGAACTTTTATCCATTCAAAGTGGCTATGACTTATGCTCTGAACTGGCACTAAATTGTTGCGTGATTGAATCTGATTGTCTATTGGCTGTTAAGGGTATTCAAAATCCAACGACTTGTCCATGGAGAGCTTTCTCCATTTGCAGTGATCTTAATTTAAAACACCTAGTACATCCAATCCAACATACTCCTAGGGAAGCTAACTCTGCTGCTGATTTCTTGGCTAAATTTGCTATGGAAAATAAATTACAGGGTGATTTACACATTCAGTCAGCTCCCCTATTTCTTAGGGGTCTCTTATTCCTCGACAGCAAAGGTTATCCTGGGATTAAATTGGATCTCCAATGGATAATAATAGGAATTAGAATATGTGTGTTTATGAGTATGATTGTTGCTGCTCCCTCATTTCTACTCTCTTTGTTATGGGATCACTTCTGGTTAACCATATATATACCTCCTTCCCGACTAGAACAGAAACTGCTGCTATTTTTTCTATGCTTTACAGGTCGGATGCTGTTCCTTCCCCTGATGCTGATGGGATAATTTACTTTTGGAGTTTTATGAAGTTTTTTGCAGGACGCTGAAGACATGGACTAGCACCACTCTACACTGTGCGCAGCAAAGTCTACCTGCTGCATATCTTTGCCTCCCAAACAATACAGCTCCTCCCTGAATTTAGTCTCCGGGACTTCCACTGTTTATACTGGACTTTATCTTACTTACCATTCGGCTGGCATATCATTGACAAACAGGGGTTTTGACTTTTCGATTCGCTGACCTGTTCATGGTATATCAGCTAGATGATATATTAAGAAAGTCCCCTGTTAGCACATCGATGATCAATTTTTTTTAGGTTTGAATAGGTGGATACACCGCTTTTGGAAGCAGGTCCTTTATTGCTTCAAGAGCTTATTTTGGCTCTTGGATCATCATTTGGATGATCTTTTTGTAATGAACTAAGACATTTCGCGCCCATTTTGGCTTATTTATATTCGGTTTGGGGAGCCTAATAAATTTCCCCCATCCTCGGATGTTTTAATTTAAAAAAAACCTATATATAAGGATACATGTAAAAGTTAGACCCAAATATTTGAAACAGCAAACCAAGGAACCAGGATGACTCACAAAAACAAGGGACGACTCACAAAAATAGAGCACGACTATAGTAGAAACTAATAACAAAGCACAATAAAGCCAACACAAAAACGAAGAGCAGGGCATGAAATTCAACGAGACAAATGTTTAATCCATCCCCAATACTTTTCCTCCATGAAGTAAAATGTATGCCGAATCGGTCAGTCGTATTTGGTATTTGAGGACGTTTGAAGGACGTCCCCAAGGCGTTTCCATCCATGTCCCCATCCATGAACCGTCTCCAGCTGGAATCTTCACCTTGGGAGCTGTCCCTGTGCATCATAGCTCTTGAGCCATGTAAATGCAGCAACAATACATTCAGACCAAAGAAAGGACCAATCTTGAATCTATGTGAAGGTAACTGTAAAAACATAAGGGTGATGATGTGTATTTATTCATGATCTCAGGATATATTATATAGTAGTACAAAATACCTATACAAGCTAGAAAAATGAAGTAGAATCTAATTACAATTACAAGCAGTATTTATATTCTTTAACACCCTTCCTCAAGTTGGAGCACGGGGATCAGAAATGCCCAACTTGCCAAGTAATGAATGAAACTGGTTACGTCCGAGAGCTTTGATAAACAAGTCCGCAAGTTGATCTGTAGTGCAGATATGATGAGTAACTATAGTACCAGACTACACAAGATCCTGGACAAAATGACAATCAACTTCAAAATGCTTCGTACGTTTATGGAATAGTGGATTTGGTGCAATATGAAGAGAAAATTGACTGTCACAAAACAAATGCATAGGAGCAGTATGAGCAACCCCTAAGTCTTTCAGTAAAGACCTAAGCCATAACAACTCACAACAGGTAACAGCCATAGCACAAAACTTCGCTTCAGCAGAAGACCGAGAAACTGTAGGTTGCTTCTTGGTCTTCCAAGAAATCGGAGAATTGCCAATCATCACAAAGTAACCAGAAAGAGAACGCCGGGTAATAGGTCAAGCAGCCCAATCAGAATCACAGTAAGCAGTCAACTGTAACACACTACAGAAAGAGAGAAATAAACCTCGACCATGATGGCTCTTTAAGTAGTGAAACACACAAACTGTCAAACTGAAGCTTGCCAGTGAGGAACAAAGGAGACTTCATGAATTGAGCAAGTGTGTGAATTGAATAACTAAGCTTAGGACATGTGATGGTAAGGTATATCAGGATCCCAACTAGTCGCTTGTACTGCTCAGGATCATGGTAAAACGGGTCATCAACACGCGCCAGATTGTGTTGCTGCTCCATTCGAAAGTTACGGTTTTGAGGTAGATAAACTTGTATCAGATAAAATGTCCAAGACATATTTCCTTTGCGAAAGAAACATCTCCTCCGGTCTTCTAGCAATCTCTATGTCCAAGAAATACTTAAGTAAACCAAGATCTTTCATATGGAAACAAGAACTCAAGTATTTCTTGAACTCATAGATGAGCACAGAAGAGCTACTAGCAATGACTAAATCATCCACATAAACCAGAACATGCAAAGAAATTGATCCATGAGAAAAGACAAACAAAGAGTAATCTGCCTTACTTGGAACAAAACCAAATGCTCGTAAAGCCTGAGCCAATTTGGCAAACCAATTCCTAGGAGCCTGGCAAAAACCGTAAAGAGATTTTTGAAGGCGGCATACCTGACCATGGGGCGCGGCATAGCATGGTAGGGGTCACATAAAAACCTTTCATGCAAATCACCATGCAGGAAAGCATTATGGACATCCATTTGTTGCAGTCATTCTGATGCAGTTCCCAACCATGAATGACTGCAACAAATAAGAATATGTGAACAAAACTTATCTTCGCAACCGGAGAAAATGTCTCAGTATAATCAATCCCTCCATCTGTTGCAGTCATTCTGATGCAGTTCCCAACCACGAATGACTGCAACAGATAGGAATAGGTGAACAAAACTTATCTTCGCAACCAGAGAAAATGTCTCAGTATAATAAATCCCTTCAACTTGGCGATTCCTGAGAACCACTAGGCGCGTCTTATGACGTTCAATAGTACCATCCTACTTAAACTTCGTATGGTAAACCCATTTGCAACCAATCGCCTTTTTATCCAGAGGCAGAGGGGCCAAAGTCCAAGTCTAATTGCACTCAAGCGCAGTAAGCTCTTCAGTTATAGCATCTCGCCAATGAGCATGTTATGATGCCTCAGAATAAGTGGTGGGATTTGCACTAGATGATGCTGCACCCAAAAATCTAGAATGCATTCTAGAAAAATTATCATAATTTACATAATCAGTAAGAGGATAGAGAACACCTGAGGATAGTGACGACGCATGAGTGAATGTAGCAGTGGGGGGGGGAGTAGTAAGAGCACATGCATAATCATCACAATCATAATCTTCCAAATAAGAAGGAGTTCGGCGAACGCGGACACTCTGTCTCATAGGAGGTAACTCAGCAGCGGGAGGAGGAGTTAGAACAACCGACGAAACGGCGGCGAAGCTGACAGAAGAAGACGACGAGCGGTAACAGTCGGGGCCAGAGACACCACGTCGGGGTGGAGCAGAATGAGTCACTGGAGTTGGCGGGGCGTGATTGCTGCTCATCGGTGGCATCTCGGGTGGTGCATCATCAGGTTGGACCGACAAGGTTGCGGGTGATCTAGGTCGGCCACCGGAACTGGAGAAGCGATCGGTGCTATAGGCCCGACGACATCCGGCAGTAATGGTACGATGACGGTCGGCGGGACAGGAGCTGCTGAAACCAGTGGAATAGGGTCGGGGCGGTCGGTGGGACCGGTGGTACCGCGGTCTGGGCACATGACTCCGGCGGCAGTGAAAGTGATGCGACGGTAAAGTGGTGGCGCTGCCGAGATCTACAAAAGAGGCCAATGTCGGAGTTGCTGCATACGGGAACTGCTCTTCAAAAAAAATTAGCATCCCGACTGTTAAAGATGATTCGGGATTCCATTCGTGCCTCTGTCGGCTGAGCTGGCGTCCAGACAGAGAGCAAGCTTGGACCGACGGCCGGAGAGCAAGCTTGAGCTGGTGTCGGCGGCGGCACAACCGCGCGAGCAAAAAGACGATCTGACGGCCAGTGGCGAGCAAGCTTAGACCGGCGAGCGAAATCAGACAGTTGCCAACGAGCAAAAGAAGGACTGACGGCGAGCTACTGATGCAAGGTACGGCGGCAACGGTGAGTTTCTGCTGAAGATTTTTTTTAACAGCGGAAAGGTTGTTCTGATCGGCGGCACGTGGAGAACACGCACGAACGACAGTGAAAAAATTTAGGACGAAATTTTAAAGTTTCAGGTTTAGGCTCTGATACCATGTAAAAAATAAGATAATGATGTGTGTTTATTCATGACCTCATAATACATTATATAATTATAGAAAATACCTATATAAGATAGGAATATGAAATAAAATCTAATTACAATTAGAAGAAATATTTATATTTTTTAACAACTTGGAAATGAATGCAAACTTCGAGATGAATCTTTGATTCTCATTTTCTCAACTTCGAGATGAATCACACTTTGCATTGGCCCAATAACATGTAGGTCTCCCTCAAAACTGAGCAGAAGTAGTGGAACTAAGAGCAAGTCCATCAGCTTCCCTAAAATTTTCTATAAAATAGGGATTCAAAACTCATATTCCCTATATTTTTTATGTTCATCTCCAACAGATTCTCTATTTTGGAGAACCTCACATTTATTAACATAATAATTATCATCTTTTATTAACATAATTTTCAATATATGCATTCAATAGGAGTTGCTGCTCTCTTGGTTTTAACTTTCAAACTAACGGAGTTACTGCTTTAAACTCAATAGGAGTTACTAATAGGAGTTACTGCTTTAAAGTTTTGACAGAAAAGAGAGAATATTGTACTCGTATTCAATGCATTCCATTAATATTGCATTAAATCTTGCTTCCCCATAATTTTATTCTCTTTCTACAAATATGAAGAATGAAATATCCTCTCTCATCATAATCCCTATTTTGGGGAAGCATATAGGGAAGCTGTTGGACTTAAAAAATGAAGTAAAATTTCTAAAAACAACAAGAATCCCTATAATGGGGAAGCTGTTGGACTTGCTCTAATGCAGCAACATCGAGGAGAAATTGCCGAAATAAAGTGAGGAGAAATTGCCGAATTAAAGTGAGGAGCAAGAAGAAATCGCCGCCATCGAAATTGTTCTCCTTCATCATGCACTTGATTAACGACGACGCGCAGGAGGAGGTGGCAAGCTCCGGCGGCGAGACCAATGGTGAGCTACTGATTAGGTTTTGAAGAAAGGGGGAAAACGCAAAACGAAAGGTTGAGTAGATCCAAATTGGGCTTATAACCGGTTTCGACCCCAAATGTTTATATTCGCGAATCTGCTTAAATTTTCTATAAATTTTATCTTGGTCTCTTGTCTCACTGTAGTATATGATGAGACGGTATTACTGGAGAGTTTCTCTTTACATTTTTAATTATTAAAATGTTATATTTTTAATTATGTAAATAATGTAGAGTCTGTCTCTTGAAAGACGGTCTTTCCATAAGTTATGGAAATATCAAGGTTTAAAGTGTAAATTAGAAGAAATTAAGATAAAATTTTTGGGTTGCATGAACCGGGTTATAAATTTTATAACTACTACATATTGCATACTAAAATTTTAATGTTGCAACTAAGACCTTTTACCTTTTAATATTCTAATCAAATCCCGTCTTTCCATAAGCCTATGAAAAGACCATCTTTCCATAAACCTATGGAAAGACCATCTTTCCTAAGAGTTTGCCTAGGGGTGTTCATCGGTCCAAGACCGGACCGGAACCGGTTAGGACCGGAACCGGAATCACAAAAAATCTTGGACCGAAGATCGGACCGGTTAGTGGGTATTTTGGACCGGGACCGGACCGGAATAATTCCGGTCTTAGATCGGTCCGGACCGGAATAATTCTGGTCTTAGATCGGTCCGGACCGGTTGGACCGGATTTTAGTATTCTTTATTTTTTTACTTTACATTTTGCTATAAAAATGCCAAATCAATATTTTTTCCCCTTTAAAACATAGTAAAATAGAAGTTATTAGAAAAATTCACCTCAAAATAATAAAAGAATACTAGTTATCATGAATAAATCTAAACTAGTATTTTAAACTAATTCATTATCATTTTAAATATATATATATATATTTGTAAAATACTGGTCCATCCGGTCGGACCGAAAAAAATCTAATTTTGGACCTGACCGAACCGGAACCTGGAATCTAACAAAAACATGGACCGAGTACCAGACCGGAATTTCATCTATACAATTTCGATCCGGTCCATTTTACCGGTCCGGTCCATTTTACCGGTCCGGACCGGTCCGGACCATGCACACCCTAGGCAAACTCATGCAAACTGTTTGCCAATAACCTAAGGTTATATCTTTTCTCTATTTGTTTTTAGTGCAAGTGCATCAGCATCAATAACTGCGTTTGGATGTGAAGACACAAGAAATTCTACATATAAAACGGTAACAATACACTAAAGAAAGGGGAAAAAATCTTCTTAAACTTTTTTGAGAAAAGGTTAGCAGTAAGTCAATAAAAAAGGGATGCTCTAGTGCGAGACAGTTTAAACTTTAGGTACGAGTCTTTTTATAATTTTAACAATATTATAAATTCAGGGATCTATCTCTAATTATTTTACAGGGACTTATTGTTAATAACTTTTCAGTGGCTTTTTCGTTCAATTGTTTCCCATTATTTTTCCGCTACCTGCAATCTGCAAACAATTTTTAAAATTTTTTAAAAATGTTTTTAAAAATGAAAAAAATAAATTTTAAAATGTAGCAAAAAAACCGCAACAACATCACCAGAAAATAGCAGACCATCAACGAAAAATAAAAAAAAAATCAGCTAAAAACTGCAGAAAAATATATAAAAAATCAAATAAAACAGAAAAAAACCAAAAAACCAAATAAAAATCCAAAAAAATTGAAAAAAAGCGTCGACTACGAATAACAAAAATCAGTTGAAATCATAAAAGTATCAACAAAGCTAAATTCTCATTTTTTTTAAAAGAAACTGCAAACATCAACCTATATCACCCAATCAACGAAATATTTACAAGCAACGATTGAAGCACTTACAAGTTGTACTCTAAGCACCAATATGTTTTCGTAACACACACAAGTTTAAAAATAAACACCTACAACCTACATTTGAAGCACTAACAAAAAAAATGAAAAATGTCAACATAAGGGAAAAACACTACAAAAAAAAAATCAACCTTATCATCAAAATAGCTACAAACATCAACCCCTAACAAGCAAGGATTGAAGCACTTACAAGTTGTAATCTAAGCACCAATTTGTTTTCATAACACACACAAGTTTATAAAATAAGCACCTACAACCTACATTTGAAGCACTAAAAAAAGAAAAAGAGTCTGTCTCTTGAAAGACGGTCTTTCCATAAGTTATGGAAAGACCAAGGTTTAAAGTGTAAATTAGAAGAAATTAAGATAAAATTTTTGGGTTGCATGAACCGGGTTATAAATTTTATAACTACTACATGTTGCATACTAAAATTTTAATATTGCAACTAAGACCTTTTACCTCTTAATATTCTAATCAAACCTCGTCTTTCCATAAGCCTTGGGAAAGACCGTCTTTCCCAAGACTTTGCCAAAGAAAAAACGTCAACATAAAGAAAAAAAACACTACAACAAATCAACCATATCATCAAAAAAAGCTACAAACATCAACCACTATCACTTGAAACTTATCTATAAAATGAAAAATATCAAAATGAGAGGAAAAAAAACTAAAAACATAAAAAAAAAAATGGTGCCTCAAGAGTATAAATTATTCACTCTGAAAATCATAAAACATTAACGATTTTTTTTTTATAAAAAAAACTACAAACATCAACTCCTAACACCTGAAACTCACCCGGAAATGAAAAACATCAATAGAAGAAAAAAGATATTACAAACATCAACTCCTATTACCAAAACCTCAGCCGGAAAATGAAAAATATCAACATAAGAAAATCAAAACAAAACTACAAATATAAATCCATATTACCCAAAAGAATTACGAAACTAACTCATATCAATTAAATATCACCCGAATAATGAAAAACATCAACATAAGAGAAAAAAAAGATAAAAACATCAACAAAAAACTACAGTACCTCAAGAATAAAAATTCTTCAAAAAAAAGAAAAACCTAGTGGGATTTGAATCCAGGTCTCTAACCTCAATAACCACTACACCAAAGACTCATACTATATACAAACTCAATCAAATCATATTAAACCTCAACATGTATATCAAGAACATAAAATCTTCAAAATAAGGTTCCAGTGAGACTCGAACTCGAGACCTCAAACTTCATCAACAAGAGTGCTAACCACTAGACCAGACCAACATTATTGACAGAAATCTTAGTCAAGTAATTATTAAACCTCAACAAATCATTAAAAAAGCGTAGAACAAAATATTATACCTAACCTCATGAAGCAGTTCCTCAGTGCCACCGTCGCCCGCCGCCTCAAGTCGCCATCCACCACCCCAGGTCGCGCGTGAAGACAAGCTCGTCTTCTTGCTTCCGCATGCATCTCATGCACCCCTCTTCTTTATCACTGCACTCCTCAGCCTAGAGCTCGTCGTCGTCTCGTGTTTGCCTCGCCGTTGTCTCACTGTTACCTCACCGTCGGTTGCAATCGCCTCGCTGTCATCTCGTCGTTGCCTCACCGTCGTCTCACTATTACCTCACTGTCAGTTGCAATCGCCTCGCCGTCTGAAATTGAAGACTGTAATCTGAATTCAAAGCTTGGGCTAAGGTTTCGATTCTCCATCGAAATCACCACTACTGCAGAGTTAACTCCGCCGTTGCTCGCAGTTGCCTCGCCATCTGAAATCGAAGCCTGTAATCGTCGAACTCGAAGCATGAGCTAGGGTTTCGATTCTCCGTCAAAATTGCCACCCCCGCAGAGCTAACTCTGGCATCGTTGTCTTGCAAAGGTGGAGCGATCAACAAACTCGCTGGATTTTAAGTAAAAATAAAAAACCGTCGTTCAATTCGGTTGTTTTGTGACGGTGAATCGGCAAAAATTGAGGGAAAGGCGGCGAACAGTGCAGGTTAGCGGCGGAATGGAGGCTTCCGGTGGGAGAAGTGGTTTCCGATCGATATCCGAAAAAATGAAAAATGAAAAATCTGAAATTTTTGTGATATATATAGTATTTCAATAATTGCACAGCAGGCCCCTAAGTTACGGTATTTCTATAAGTAATGGAAAGACCAAGGTTTAAACTGCAAATTTGAAGAAATTAAGATAAAATTTTTAAGTTGCATTAATCGGGTCATAAACTTTATAACTACCACACGTTGCATAATAAATTTTTAATATTACAACTAAAACCTTTACCTTTTTATTATTTTAATTAAACTCCTTCTTTCCATAAGTCCATGGAAATACGATTTTTCCAAAGACTTTTGTTAGGATAAATTAGATTACTGATTAGCTTACGATTTATTATAATTAGAGTTTTTTCCTTATTACACCTCTATTGTACTCTCTATATATTTAGTCATCAATAATTCAATTCCTTACGGCAAATAATTCTCTCCCCCCGACTCAGGTTGCCTAAACCGCATATTTGCTGCCCCTGTGTTATGGCGAAAGGTCAATGGTTGGCCTTTGTTGAGAACCCTAAACGTGCTGTCAATGTCTTGATTTAATACATTGTGGTTTGTGGGGTCCCTCCCTGGTTTTATCTTCAAATTGTTTTTCGTATTATGCATTATTTGTGGAGGATTTTTCGAGATTCACTTGGCTGTACCCCCTTCGTCGCAAATTAGATTTGGTTGACACTTATTTGCAGTTTGAGGCACTTGTTGAGAATCGATTTTCAGCAAAAAATAAAGTTTTTCAAAGTGATGGTGGCACTGAATTTTTGAACACCAGACTCAGATCACATTTTGCGGTGAAAGGTATTCATCATCAGGTTTCTTGTTCGGCCACTCCGGAACAGAATGGGCGCGCGCAAGCATCGCCATATTGTTGAAATAGGTCTAACGATGATTTTTCACTCCCATCTTTTGATTTCTCGTTGGGATGATGCATTCACCACTGCTGTCTACACTATCAACTGTTTGCCTACTCCAGTTTTGTAGGGATCGACACCTTATGGTCTTCTTTATCATCGAGATCCTATATGTGACAACTTTCATCCTTTTCGTTACCGGGTTTTTCCTTTTGTTCGTTCCTTTGCTGATCATAAGCTATCTCCCCGTAGTATTCCATGTATATTTATTGATTACAACTCGCAGTATAAGGGATTTTGGTATCTCGACCTTTCCACTAGCAAGGTTCATATTACTCGCCATGCTCGGTTTGACGAGACTTATTTTCTCCTGCATTGGGAACTGGGTCTCCCTCATCAGGTTTGGATGTCTCAGCCTTTACTGATCCGACTCATGGAACGGCGTTATCACCAGCCTCGGCTCCATCCTCACCTCAATTTTGGTTTCCTGATGATAAGCAGTCCCATCCAGCTGCCCCAAAAGTTGACCCATGTCCACCGTCCTGTCTCACAACCGGCCACAGTGGCTCCTTGCCCACAGCCAGCCACAGTTGTCTCTCGTGCCCAGTCACAACGGTCTCTCTCCCACGGTTAGCCGTGATGGCCCATGCCCAGTAGCCACGGGCTCAGGCACCCTAGTTGGCCACAGCCACGGATGGCCACGACCACGGAAGGCCACATATAGCCACCTCCTCCCTATCTCGGTCACGGCCACGGGCGGCTCCACGATCACGGATGACCTCCTTCCCGCCTTGGCCAAAGACGACCTCCTTCTTGCCTCGGCCATGGCCACAGAAGGTCACAGCTCCGCCATCTCGTCCATGTCCCAGATCTTAGGTTCTTCGCGTCTAGCAGCTTCTCGTATGGTTACACGTTCTTCTACCGGAGTTATTCACCACCGAGATTATTCAGATATTCATGCTTATGGTCCTCTTGCGGCTCTTCTTGTGCAGAATGAATCGTCTGATTATCGTTCCGCAAGAAATGATCCTGCTTGGGTTTCTGCCATGGATGAGGAGATGGTCATTCTTCGTGGTCACCATACTTGGGATCTTGTTCCGCTCCCTCCGGACGTCAAGATTGTTGGGTCTAAACGGGTTTATCAGATGAAGTACAGACCTGATGGTTCGGTTGATCGCCATAAGGTACGTTTTGTAGGTCAGAGTTTCTCTCAAATTCCCAGTTTTGACTTTGACCATACTTTCAACCCCGTGGTTAAAGCATCTACAGTTCGGACAGTTCTTGCTATTACTACTATGCGTGCTTGGTCTCTACATTAATTGGACATTAAGAATGCTTTTCTTAATGGTGTTTTAATTCTACGATTTTTATGGCTCAACCCGTTGGCTATAAGGATCCCACTCATCCAGACCATGTTTGTCATCTACGGAAGGCCATTTATGGTCTGAAGCAGGTGCCTTAAGCATGGTTTCAGCATTTCAGTGCTTATCTTATGCAGCTTGGGTTTTGTTGCAGTTCTTTTGATACTTCATTATTTGTGTTGTCTCGTGGCTCGTCATCGTTGTATATTTTGGTCTATGTTGATGATATCATTTTGAGTGGGAATGATTCCACTCTTATTCGGCAGTTTACTGATCACACTCATCAGGAGTTTGCCATCAAAGATTTGGGTGCCTTAAACTACTTTATTGGCTTGGAGGTCACTCCCACTGACTCGGGACTTCTTCTGGAACATACGAAGTATGCTCGAGACATTCTTTCTTGGGCTGGTATGTTACATGCAGTGCCAGTCTCTACACCGTTTCTACCGGATTCTCAGCTTCATAGCAGTACGAGTTCACAGTTCAAGAATCTGATGTTGTATCGCTCTTTGGTTGGAGCTCTCCAGTATCTAACCATCACTCGTCCAAACTTAGCATTTGCAGTTAATTCTATCAATCAGTATATCCAGAACCCTCGGCAAGATCATTTTTTGGCTGTCACTTGGATTCTCCTCTATGTTCGGGGGACCCTACATTTTGGTCTCAATTTTCGTGCATCTAAGACTCCAGAGGTGCTCGGCTATTCTGATGCAGATTGGGCCAGGTGTTTGGAGACTCGTCGTTCTACTTATGGCTATGCTGTCTTTTTTGATAGTAACTTGGTTTCTTGGAGTGCGAAGAAACAACCCACTGTGTCCAGGTACAGCACTGAGTCAGAGTATCGTGCTTTGGCCAACACTGCTTCTGAGGTCATTTGGATAACTCATTTGCTTCGTGATCTTCATGTGCCTCTTTCTGGTGCACTTCTTCTGCTTTGTGACAATAACAATGCCATCTTTATGGCTTAGAATCCGGTGGCACATAAGCGGGCTAAGCACATTGACATTGATTATCATTTTGTTCGCGAGTAGGTTTCTTCGGCCAAGTTTCGTGTTGCTCATGTTCCTACATCTCTACAGGTTGCGAATATCTTCACCAAGGGTCTTTCTTGTCCCTTGTTTGAGTTCTTCATGTCCAAGCTTTGCATCTCTGAGAATCCGACGCTTCACTTGAGGGGGGTGTTAGGATAAATCAGATTACTAATTAGATTATAATTTATTATAATTAGAGTTATTTCCTTATTACACCTCTATCTCTATATAGAGTGGGTCTCCTGACAGACGGCCTGTCCATAAGCTTATGGACATGCAACTTATTTCTTACCTTATACACTGCATTTCTTAAATTACATACAAAATTTAAAATTTCTGAAAATATTTTTTTATATTATATATTTTTATATTTTCACCTTCAAATACATATTATTACTTGTTTTAACTTATAAAATACAATATTTAAATTTTATAAAAAATTACAACATTTAAGGCAAATGCCCCTGGGGATTGTCCATAAGCTTATAGAAAGACCGTCTCTCCTGAGACTTTCCCCTCTATATATTAGGTCATCAATAATACAATTGTTTACGACAAATCATTCTCTCAACTTTGCCTTACAATATTTTCCAAAAACATTTTACAAATAATATATAGGAATTTCCAAATCGACGTGTCAGTATAATCTAAACTATACACGTAAATCTTTGGGTAACCATCTAACAACCGCTTATCATGTTAAGCTTCGAAAACATTGGCATCAAATTCTCATCTGGTTGTTGAACATCATACGAACCTAAAGAAAACAAAGCCAAAACGCAGAAACTTTTGTACCAGGTGAAGAAACAAAACGGAGAGGTCAAGCACGCAAAAATTCATGCAAAAGAGAAGGTAAATCAACAAGTTGAAGAGCGTTTTTTTGGGTTTAATATAATTGGGGATATCGAGAATTATGATGAATGTGATCACAGCCTTCCATGGCTGATGATAAATCCATGGCAAAATCAACCACTTCTACCAACTCATCCGCTTCTGATAATTCTCTTAAGGGTGAAAAGAAGAAGAAGGTATGTTTATATAGATTTTCTATCCTATATATTAATGGCATATGTTCTTGATTTGGTTTGCTTAATTTGTTGTAATCTTTAATTCTTTGCATGCGTAACTGAAATGGAATGAAGTCGATCATTCCAAAACTTTTTGGTCCGAAAAAAAATGGCAGAGAAAGCTCAGAAGAAGATGTATCTCAATCCAGTGGAAATGATAACGGTAAGTCAATTCTCGAGTTTTCTGATAAACACATTCTTATTATTCATTTTGATACAGCAGATTAATTAATATTTTATCAAGAGTTCGTTTCTTGAAAGACAGTTGGAAAGACCAAGGTTTAAAGTGTAAATTAGAAGAAATGAAAATAGAATTTTTGAGTTGCATGAACCGAGTTATAAATTTTATAACTACTACATGTTGCATACTAAAATGTTAATATTGCAACTAAGACCTTTTACCTTTTATTATTCTAATCAAACTCCATTTTTTCATAAGCATATAAAAAGACCATCTTTCCCAAGAATTTGCCTTTTATCAATGAATATTTTTATTTTTTTTCAAAGATAGATGCACTTGGCCTTTTAATTTTTAACGACATGTTTGTTTGTTTGGGGACAGATTCTGATATGAAGGTGACATCAAGAACGAAACTTTCCCTTGGTGTCTCATCCGCTGGCTTTCAGAAAAATTTATCAGGTGCAAAATATATTTTACCCAACGTTTAAAAATCGGCGAATCTCCAAAATGGTACCCACTTTCACTCAAAATTTATAGATTGGTGCCCAAATTTTAAAATTTATTACAAAAAAATTTATTGCAAAGGTACCCTATATTTTATTTATGTTCCAAAATGGTTTTATGACTTGTTGTAGCAGGTTTAATTTAGTCATTGCTCTAGTCAACAGTTAGTGGGGTAAAAAAGTAGAGGGGGTTAAGATAAATTACCAACAATTCAGTCATCATCTATGGGTATGGAGGAAAATTTTAAAACTAAAGCAGAGTTGTTTTTGCATCCAGTACCTTTCTTCTCTGCAAACTTGCGCCATTATAAAATTTTGCATTTGCATTTACAAAACTTCCATTTGCATTTACAATGAACTGATACATATGATATGAACAACTCCATTTGCATGCTGCATCCCGTATCTCGCCTGACTTTTTCTTTGAAAAAAGGTCTACCGGGAGAGTCGGAGGAGACATCAAACAGTTTCATTCAACCAGAAGCAAATATAAATGAAAGGCTTTGTTTAAATAAGTCATAATTGTTTAAACCCCGATACTCAAATCTAAGAACATCCAAAAACATAAACATAGTTTTCAAATGGCACTAGCAAAATTCATGGCATAATCTTCTGGTAGGGTGGGTGATAAAAATAACATTCACTTCTTTGGTGCCGCGATACCAACATTCTCAACGTCCGCCATGAACTCCCCTGACTTAGCCCAACTAAAGCTGCCAGCCCCTCCCTAAACTGATTCATATGAACATCAACTGATTAGTATGTCTGGAACTGGCTTTAAACATTAAGACTGACTCTTTAATGTATCCCTGACACCGCCCAAAACACCACACCCTAAAGAAGAAGTAAGGTACTGGATGAAAAAAACAAATGGAGTTGTTGTCCATATGCAGAACGCAGTGACGTCTTTCAGATTCGAAATAACAAATAACAAGGTCGGATCTCAAACATCAGAGCCAACAAATCCAGAACCATCAAGAACAGAACAACGTTGACTAAATTAAAACCCATCTTCTTCATCCAACCCATCAAACAAATTCACATCCAGCAAACTAAGTATAAGAGCCAACAAATTTGTTTTTAACACGAGTAACATATTTATCGACTTGCAATATCGGAATTTCATCGACTCAAACTTACCTCATCTGCCAGAACTTTAAACAAAAAGTGAACTGCTCCGGGGAGAATATCACAGCCGTCCATAGGAATGGCATGGAAAAGGCGATGAGGACTTTAAGGAATTCCACGAGAAGGCATCACTGCATTCGTTGCAGACTAACTGCAAGATGAAGGCGGCTAGGGCTTTGAGAGCTTCGACGAGAAGGCGTGCGGTGATGGGGTAGAAGTAAATGAAGCCTTTGGACCACACCGGAGAGGGACTGATATACTGATCGGAGTGAGAGTGATAGAGTAAGTCAGAGATGGAGTCGCCGGCGTCGATGCTTTCGTCGAGGTTTATTCAGACCTAGTTAGTTTCAAAATTTATTCTCACACCCCTGGATAATTGAATTGTTAGTAATTTATTTACTCCCCCTCTAATTTTTTTTAATTACAAATTAACATCATTAACCACTGACGAGTGAGTTGACTAAATTAAAACCTACTATTTGGGACCCTTTTGAGGCATAAATTTGGTACCTTTTTAATACAATTTTAAAATTTAGGTACCAAACTATAAATTTCGAGCAGAAATGGATACCATTTTGAGCATTTGCTCGTTTAAAATTGTTTGTGATTCATCCACATGTACACTTAATCCAATGATATTTCATAATTAATTAGTACAAATTATGTATACCTACTAATTATGTTACCTTGAGGATTGAAAATCATAAAAGTAAACGGGTTAATCTAGATGATGGTTATATATTGTGTGTTGTGTGAGAGGAACACGTAAGTGAGTACTCCCTCTGTCCCATCCCTTTTTGCAGAGAGAGAAAGGGCTGATTTTTGGTTTGACAATGGGAAATGTCCATAATACCCTCATCTTCAGCCTACCCTTCATCTCACCCAGAACTCTTCCTCTCATCCAATCTGCCATAACTCTTCATCTCATCCAGAAAGATGTCACCGTCTTCACAACCTAAAACCTCTGATATTCATATCCAGAAGATGATATTCCTATCCTCCTTATCAATCTTACTTATAAGCTTCCTCTTTAATTACACTTTTGCAGAAATACGTAACTCTTCTCCAACCCCTTCCCCAGCGTATATTGCCCTCTTACATCCTCAATTGGTTTTCTGACGATGGTATTCGGGTCGGGTCACTCCTATTAGAACCTAAAAATCCAATTACCTAAACAATTAGTATAAAATAAATAACATAATTAAGTAAACGAAAAAATAATAGAGAATTATACCAACAGAGGAAAATGGTTGAATTCGATGCAGAGGCAAGATGATGAACTCTATCCTTAATTCTAAAAATGCCTCGTAGTGTGTGACGGTTCAATAGTGTTTTAATCCCAGGATACAACAGCTACACTTTCTACTCTGCACAACTCAGCAGCAGAAATCAGCGAACCAATTCAGTGCCTTACTCTCAGACTCGAAGAATGTGAAGAACACAAAAAACTCAAAGAACACGAAGAACAAAGAGAACAAAAGGAGGAGAGGAGGATTGTATTCTTGGTGTATTTTAGAATGAGGCTAGAGACACCCTTTTATAGACAAAGCTGCACTAATGGCTAGGAGGGAATTGTGGAGCAATCCACGCCTCTTTATTTTGAAGAGAACAATCCACTCCTTGCAATGGAAAGGGAGGAAGATAAGGAGAGCATTTTATGCCTCTGCAATTAGAAGGGTTGACCGGTCCAAAATGATCTTCCTGAACCGAACTTTCCCAAGACCCAACCCGATCATGGTTTCCTAAACTACTGGTTGATATTCCTAGTGTTTTCATACTAGCCTTTGTACTAGCCATATTTCCTTCCCATTTCCAACGTGGTATTTCTAATAAAACACAAACCCAAAATATTACTCTTTAAGTAATCAACTAATGTACCACAAACCCAAAATATTACTCTTTAAGTAATCAATTTGCGTCCTCATTTCTCATTTAAACGAAACATGAAAAATTCGGTTCCAACAATCCCCCACATGAATAGAAATGACTCCTATTACACATGTGTGTTATAGGCAGATGGACTTTTGAGAGTAAGAGCAAAGAATCATTGTATTAGGAAAGGTAGCGTTTCTCAGCCTTGAACCACCCATAGTGAATAATTATTGGATTTACTCGACCAAGTAGTGAATATGATGTCTTGAACCACCCGGGCTTCTGTGTAAATCTAGACAATGACATCACACAATTTCATCTTCTCACAGAACTAGGTTCTCCGACTGTGTTCATTTTGGCCTTGAACATTCATGGTTATTCATGAGTGAACTTGGAGAATTCAGCCTCTCTTATTTCTCCTAGAAACGACCCCATTTCACACTCATAAGGTGATTGATCATAAAGGGTAGCCTATCATACCCCACTTTATTTCAAATCTATGGAATCATTAAAAGCCAAGCTTAACCTTAACTTGCACAGATAGCACTTCTGTCATTATAGGAGCATGGAAGATATTGAAATCTCAAAGTGCTTTCATTGATTCAACTTGATTTTGTTTGCCCCTTGAGCCTATTTCTTGGGATCTCCAATCACTTAGGTAGGTTTACCATCATGCATCCTATGTAGTCAAAGACTTTAAACCCATTTCTCTAGATGACTAAACAACTTGATCTCATAACAGACCTTTAGTAAATGGATCCGCTAGGTTATCAGCCAATTTTATGTAATCTATTGAGATACACTTGTTGAGATGAATTGTCTTATGGTTTTATATCGTCTTCTTATGCGACGAGATTTACCACTTATATGGAACTCAGTGCCCAAATTATAGCTGATTGACTATCACTTTGTACACTTAATGCTGGCACTGGTTTTTCCCATTGTGAAATATCCTCCATAAAGTTCTAAAGTCATTCTGCTTCTTCAGCTGCTTTATCTAAAGCAATGAACTCAGATTCCATTGTGGATCTGGCAAACAACGTTTGTTTTGAGGATTTCCATACATACCCACTTGTGGATTTTATCTTTTTTTGAATCCGATATCTAGTTAGCATCGTTATAACCTGCTAGAACGGCTGGATATTGTCCATAATGCAACCCATAACTTTGAGTATGTCTCAAATAGTTCAAAACTCTAGCTATCCCTTTCCAGTGACTGTGTCCTGGATTGCTTGTATAATGACTCAATACGTTAACAATGTCTGCTAGATCAGGTTTTGTACAATTTTTTAGATACATAAGACTCCCGATCACTCGGCCATATTCCAATTGTAATATCCCACTACCTGAGTTTTTCATCATCTTGAGATGAGGGTCCTTGAGACTTTTAGCTATCCCACTTGAATAGTTCTTAAATCCATCAAATACTTTCTCGGCATGATGTCCTTGTGATGAAACTATTCCTTTAGAGTGTCTAAATATTTTTATCCCTAAGATCACATCTGCTAATCCCAAGTCTTTCATATCAAACTTTCCTTTAAGCAAGTTCTTGGTTTGTTTGATCATATCTTTAATGCTACCTATGATGAGCATATCATCCACATATAGGCACAACAAAATGTATCCATTTGGAGTATCTTTGACATAGATGAACTTGTCACATTCGTTTATTTTGAAATCATTTGACATCATTACATTGTCAAATTTTCCGTGCCACCGTTTAGGTGCTTGTTTTAACCCATATAGGGATTTCACAAGTTTACACACTTGGTGTTCTTGTCCAGGGACAACATAACCCTCATGTTGTTTCATATAAATTTCCTTTTCAAGCTCTCCATTTGGAAAATATGGTTTTACATCCATTTGATGTATTTCTAAATTGTGTATAGCTGTGATTGCTATTAGCATTGTAATTGATGCTATTCTCGTACCTAGAGAATAAGTGTCAAAGAAATCTAAGCCTTCCTTTTGCCTAAATCTTGCACCACAAGCCCAGCCTTTTACTTCTCTATTGAGCCATCTGTTTTGTATTTTCTTTTGAAAATCCACTTGTTCCCTAGAGCTTTTGAACCTTATGGAAAATCCGTTAACTCCCATGTATGGTTTTGCATAATGGAGTCAATTTCACTGTTCACCGCTTCCTTCCATAAATGTGCATCTGGTGTAGACATGACTTCCTTAAATGTTCTAGGATTTTTTTCTAATAGATAAGCCATTTCAAAATTAGGACCAAATTAGTTCTCCTTTCTAGCTCTCTTGTAATGTCTAGGTTTATCATTGCCCTCTTCTGTTTGTTGACCAGAAGTGCTTGTTTCTCCTTCTTCACGAGTTCGTTTATGACTTACTTTTTCCTCACACGGGAACACATTTTTGAAGAAGGATGCATTTATTGATTCCATTATTGTATTTGCATGTATATCTTAGACATCAGACTTGTACACCAAAAATCGATAAGCATTACTATTGTGTGCATTCCCGATGAAGATACAACCAACAGTTTTAGGTCCAATTGTGACCTTTTTAGGAGGTGGTACTGCCACTTTTACTAGGAACCCCACACTTTTAGGTATTTGTACGAAGGTACATTACCTTTCCATAACTCGTAAGGTGTCTTTCCAGTCACCTTATGTGGTATTTTGTTGAGAATGTAGTTGGAGGTTAGTATAGCGCCCCCCCCCCCCCGACATATTATGGGATAACCCAGATTCTTGCAACAATACATTAATCATCTCTTTGAGAGTTCATTTTTTTGTTTAGCAACTTCGTTAGATTCAGATGGGTAAGGAGCGGTAGTTAGATGAACAATACCATTTTATCTACATAACGCATTGAATGGTTCATTATACTCACCTCCCCTATCACTTCGGATAATTTTAATCATTTTACTAAGTTGGTTCTCAACTTCCAACTTGTACTCTTTGAAATTTTCCAAAGCTTCGTCTTTGCTACGTAATAGATACACATAACAATATCTTGTGCTATCGTTTATGAAAGTTACAAAATACTTTTTACCGCATCTAGTTTGCACATACTTTAAATCACATAGATCTGTGTGAATTAAGCCTAGAGGTTCGGTTGTCCTCTCCACATGTGGGGATGGTGTCTCGTGAGTTTTGCCTGTGCGCAGACTTCACATTTGTCTTTACTTGTTTTGCATTTTGGAATCATGTTCATGCTCATTAGTCTATTAATAGATTTATAATTCACACGTCCCAATCTTTCATGCCAAATGTTAAAAAACTCAACGACATAAGCAAATTATTCTTATTCATTGAAGACTCAGGTACATCAGTTTTTGGGATGACTGCCATTACATTCATTTTGACTAGTCTTTCTTTCACATACCCATTTCCCACATACACCACATTCTTAGACATTACTAACATGTCAAACACGAGCTTGATCATAAACCCGTTCTTGGAGAGTAGAGCGCCCGAGATTAGATTCTTGCAAATGCCTGGCACATGCAGAACATTGTCAGCTCATTTTTAGAAGTTATCTTTAGCACAACCTTCCCTTGACCTTCAACAGTTGAAGTGGCTGAGTTGCCCATGAAGATTTTATCTTCAGTCTTGCTCTTCTGATAAGTTGTGAATATACCCTTATGTGAGCAGATGTGTCTGATTGCACCTGTATCGTACCACAACTCCTTTGGATTACTCCCAACCATGTTTACTTCAGTCATCACAACACACATATCTGAATCTGAGAGTTGTCCTTCAGTTAGGTTGGCTACAACTTTTCCATTCCTCAAGTCAACCTTGTCGTGACATTCGTCCGCCTTGTGCCCAATTTTGTGACACTTGTGGCATTTCCCGCCAAAGTTCTTGGCGGGTTGCTTCTTGAAGCTGCTCGAGTTTTGGGGTTGAAATTTTCTTTTCTTCCCCTTATACTCTGCCAGATTTACTTTCTGCTCAGCCTGCACCCCATCGGCCTTTCGGTTGGTTGACTCAATTTGAAGCTTGACAACTAAGTCCTCGCTTTCATTGCGTTCTGTTTGAAAAATCGATAATGCTTGAAGTTCTCCCACTTTGGAGGAAGCATCTCAATGAATGCACCTACTTGAAAGGTTTCATAGATTTTCATGCCTTCAGCAATGACCTCATGGGTGATAAGTTGCAACTTTTCCACCTGCTCCATGATCAGCCTTGAGTCTACCATTTTGTAGTTCAGAAACTTTGACACTGCATGCTTCTTTGTGCCCATGTCTTCATACTTTATTTCTTGTGCAGGGGCAGCCATAAATCTTTACTCATTTTCTCAGTAATGTACACAGTGCCTTACGAGTCAATCATTCGTGCTTTTATTTAGCCCTGCACATATAGTTCCCTTGAATCCAATTGTCAAAGCTTGCCTGAGTGTACACATCAGTGTTAACCAGAGAAATGATAGGTTTGTCCTCTTGAAGGTACTTGTCCGGATTCAGCATGGCCAAGAAGAAGTGCATCTTTTGACTCTACATTTTGAATCTCGTGTTCCATCAAACTTGTCAGGCAAAATTCCCGCTTGTTGAGCATTTGGAAATGCTGGCATCATGTGTCTGATTTGATGAACCTCTTTGTACACCGTAGGTCTGGTAGCCTAGATTTGAACTGCCGGGGGTTGGCCCTCTAATAAATCCACTGGTGGTAAACCACTCCCAAACTGAATTTGGGGCGTCGACTCACCAAGGTTTCCAATAATGACATTCTCATTTGCCATTTTTCAAATCTGTTTTCAAAAACAATTAAACAAATTATTAATAATTTTATAATAGATTTAAAACACTTTTATAGAATTTTCTCAAAATTCCCAGGAAAGGCTTGTGGTGGGACATAATGTCCCCTTAAAAACTCCAGCCTCCTTAGACAGAATTTTTGTTGGTTATTTAGTAAAAGTTGCTTTAAAATTTTCAAAAGTTTTCCTTAATTTTGGATTACAAATGTTCAATTTCCATTTTTTATTCAAAATTTAAAATTTCAGTACTCTAGCAATAATTAATCGTAATTAATTGTCCTTATTTCAAAAATCGTTAGCAAAATTCAGAATTAATTTCAACTTTCAAGTTTTAATCTTAAGATTGGAAATCAACAAAACGTTACGAATTAGTCTTTAATTAGAATGTAAATGATCGGGTTATTTTGAAAATTTGACCAAATTAATTGTCACTAAGTGAAAGAATGTTACAAAGTTCTGAATTAATTAGAACGTTACAAAATTAGTTTCTGCTAATTAGAAATAGTTATAATCACAGTTAATTTAGAATTAATAGGTTTGCACAAAATAACAAAGTTTTAACTGAAATTAAAAATTCGCTATATCACTGTGGTACAAACGTTATTACCTCTCTGTTTTAAAAAGATAATGAGAGAACAAAGAAATTGATATTACCTCCCTGTTTAGTTAAACGAAATCCTCTCTATATGGTTTTGTTATAATATATCAAGGATATATTTAATTGATATTTTACTCATTTAAAATAGACAATCACATTAAAATAAGTTCAAGAAATATTTCTCCACTGATAAGAGAAGAATAAATTGTAATAAATCAAATTTATTATTCAGTTAGGACATAACATTGCATTTTGCTTCAAACGGTAATTAAATTAGATTACTTCATTCTACCGTTTTGTAAGAAATATTCATTCTAAATCCTAAATGTTTGCTAAACAAATGGCTGTGATACCTTACTTAAATGTAGTAAGTAATTAGTTGGAATTGCATATTTGAATGGTTCTACGTACCATTAAAAACTTAGCACAAAATTTCAGATCCAATCATGGAAAAATTACCAGTGTAAGATTAACTTTAAGTGGAAAGGCTCATTAGTTAAATTTAATAAGTAAAAATTTATTTTTATTCACAAAGCCTTATACAGACTAACAAACATAGATAAATTTGTACTACTAATTCTATAATGAATTTTAATACCAGATTGATTAGTTGTGAGGATTATAGGTAAAATTTATTTTTCAGAATTAATATTTTTAGAACCTAAAATCCAATTAGCTAAATAATTAGTTATAAAATAAATAACATAATTAAGTAAACAAAAAAAAAGAATAGATATTAAATAAATAACAGAATTAAGTAAACGAAAAAAGAATACAGAATCATACCAACAGAGGCAAATGGTTGAATTTGATGCAGAGGCAAGATGGTGATCTCTATCCTTAAATTATGAAAATGCCCCGTAGTGTGTGATAGTTCGATAGCGTTTCGAATCCCAGGATACAATTGCTACACTTTTTACTCTGCATAACTCACCAGCAGAAATCGGCGAACCAATTCAATGTCTTACTCTTAGACTCTCATACTCGAAGAATTTTAAGAACACAATGAACTCGAAGAACACGAAGAACAAAGAGAACAAAGGGAGGAGAGGAGAGGAGGATTGTATTCTTGGTGTGTTTTAGAATGAGGCTAGAGGGCAAAGGTGCACTAACGGCTAGGAGGAATCGTGGAGCAATCCATGCCTCTTCAATTTTGAAGAGAGCAATCACTCCTTGCAATGAAAAGGGAGGAAGACAAGGAGATCATTTTATGCCTCTGCAATTATGAGGGTTGACCAGTCCAAACCTGAACCGAACTTTCCCGAGACCCAACCCGATCACGGTCTCTTAAACTACTAGTTGATATTCATAGTGTTTTCGTACTAGCCTTTGTACTAACAATATTTCCTTCACATTTCCAATGTGGCATTTCTAATATACCATAAACCCAAAATATTACTCTTTAAGTAATTAATTTGCGTCCTCATTTCTCATTCAAATGGAACCCGAAAAATTTGGTTCCAACATGGTCTGGGCAGGGGGCTGGGTTTTGGCAGCTGCTAGTGAAAGGGTCGCTGTGACGGACTTTGGTGATTATTGTCCTTGTAGGCGGCGGTGGAGGTGACGGTGGCACCGGATCTGTAGCCTCCCTGCGGTGTCACTTTCGGCACCTTCAACAAGCTGTTTTCAGGGATGGTCTTCGATGAGGAGGTGGGGAGAAACGGAGATACGGAGATGATGAGAAAGAGAGAAAGAGAGAAATGGAGATGTAGAGAAAGAGAGATGTGTTTGGGAGTAGTACACTAATGGAGGTTGGGAGTAGTACAAAAATGGAGATGAGGAAAAGGAGAAATGAGGATAATTGGGTTTTTTTGAGAATGGAGCGGTAGAATAGGGAGGAGAAAGGGAAACTCATTAATGGCGTTTTAATGTGGAGAATATTGGAGGAGTGAGTAATGAGGGAAAGGATGATCAATGGTAAATGATTGGGAATAATTGGTGAAGATTGAGAATGGGTAAATTAAGAATGTGAATTTTTGTGAAAAGAATATTGCGTAAAGTTTTAATTTTTTAAGGGTATTTATGTCTTATGGCATGTTGAAATTTTCCTAAAATGGAAAGTGTGCAGATTTGTTTGGGACAACCCAAAAAGGAAAATGTGCAGAATTGGTTAGGATGAAGGGAGTTGTTCAATTGTTGTGTTTATCATTCACAAAATCTAAATACATGTTAAAAAATTACTAAATACATGTAAACTTAGTAAGAATTTATTATATTACCCTTAATTAATTTTAATCTTAATTAAATTTTGATTATTAACTTCAGTACTCATCAACCATCATAATTCAAGATTGATCCACGGTAAAGATTATAATTACACAAACACTTTAAGAATTAGAATTTCTGCGTGGAAATCTATTTAGAATTTCGCGGGCATTGGAAATTTACCGGACTGAGAGCAATGCCTTTTCCCTTTTAAAGCATCTCTAGCACAAATGACTATGCATATGACAATGATTCAAATGCGGCTGGCATATTAAATCAAGAAACACAATTCAATAAAAAAGAAATGTAGTTAGAGAGTTTACAGGGGAAACTTGAGAGGGAGCAGAAATAGATGGTTTTGGGTATTTCTCTTCAGTGATTCCAACTAGCACATCAGAATAAGAAACCCATTTTCCATCGAATATCGCCACCGGAACCCTTCTATCTGGGCTCAGTTCCTCCAGGAGACTAAACACCAGCAAAAAATCCTCCTTTTTTAACCTTATAAAACACAAAAAAACACAAAGACACAATAATTGGTAATGAGAATCAACCATCGGGGTTTAGCATCGAAATCGATCAGGTGCATCTTGTAAGGAACCTTCTTCTCCTCCATGGTCAAAAGCACCCTCTTGACTAAAATTATGAGACCGTTCATAAAGTTTATTGAAATTATAGGGAAATATTTTAAGAATCAGAATTTATTTCGGACTCAAATTAAATAGTTAGAAATATTTCTATATACAGGCAAAACTCCTAAGTATAGGTAATGAGGATAATATTGTAATCGTTCATTAAATTTACCTACATTTAGTAATTCTATATTTACATTTGCCCATATCATTTCTTGAGTCCTAGTGTTGATGGTAGCTTACCTAACACAGGACTAACGGTGTATGCAGATAATTGTCACCATTGGACTCACCACTCACTAGTATATATTCACATCATTTATGTATTCGAAGGTGTTGAAAGTTTCTGATATACCAATAGAATAACATATAATGAGTATCAATTGGTTTAAATATAAAAGTTAAAAATACTTAAAATTTTTAATATATTACCATAATCCAAATTAAGTTACTGGGATCCTCATTTTTTTAATTATGTTTAATATTGGATCATGGACTATTTTCACGTTTGCACGTGAGTGGTAAATTGAAAATTTGATATTAATTTCTTAAAACTAAAAAACTGACATATGAGGTCTTGGATTACTTCACTTAGTACCAGTTAATTTTAAAACAGAGATTTAAGATATCTCAAAATTTAACATAGTATCGGACTTTACTAATTGTCACCATTCGATTCACCAGTCACTATTATTCAGGGTTTCTATGTGTTTTGAAGTTAGGTTGGTCCTTTTTAGCTTTGTTTTGAAAGTGGTAAAAATACCATTTTGCTTGACAAAAAGGACACAATGGTGGCTTTCTAAACCGGTTTAGACAAGTCATTTACTTTGAAACAATTACCTTATAACAGTTTTATCAAGAGAGGCCATTTTTAACCGTGGCTGAGTTCATGAGTCACTTGCATCAACAATTCTCATTACAAGTAAAAGGATTAATTTGAGTTTTGCATGTTTCATCAGTTGAGTCAAATGTGTGTTAATGTGAGTACATAACTACATATTAATCTTGTGTCAAATGTCATTATCCTCAGTCTTTTAGATTTTTATTGTATTTCTAGGTTGACATGAAAAACATTATACATACAGGGCAGTCGAGTCTGGAATTGCTCTCATGGAGAAGCACTTTGTATATACTAAATGATCAAATAATGGCATACATAAAATGAGTATTTGATTCAAAGAATGTTGTTTTCTCAATTTAGTACAAGAAAGAAAGAAAATGTTAGTAGGTAACGAAATGGCAGCATGGTATTAAATTTTTATGTAATCCCAGAAAGGCATAGCAGCTCAAGGATTGAAGGCCTTAATCTCTCCAACTTTGATCAATCTATGGGGCCTTCTACCATTTTCCAAGATATAAGGTACCCATGCATCTCTTAATTAATTTTGTTTAGAGAATAAAAATTATTAATTTATGATGGATTAAGTTGATGTGTATATATGATGATAAACTAATGTAGGGTTTTTGTGGCAACATGGAATGTTGGAGGAAAAACACCGGACGCTGGGCTTAATCTAGAGGAATTCTTGCAAGTTGAAGGCTTTGCAGATTTGTATATCTTGGGGTATCTTTATGCTAAATTTCAATGCTCATTTCAAACTGCAACTTAAATGTCATTTAGTTAAAACTTTTAACTTTGACCATAAAATTGAATTGATGTATAAGTATAAATACTATTCTTGTTAGATTCGTTACAGTGGAGTATATTTGAAGATGGATAGAATTAATGTGATACGTTTTCAGTTTTCAGGAGATAGTTCCGTTGAATGCCGGAAATGTACTAGTGAGTGAAGACAATGAGCCAGCAGCAAGATGGGTAGCCTTAATAAGCCAAGCATTGAACAAATCATACCATCATTACTCTTCTTCTTCTTCTTCCCCATGTCCATCTCATCAGTTAGATCTTGATTCCAATTCAAGAAATTCCAGCCATTTTTTCAACAAACAATCCGTGAAAATGCTGTCGAAGAAACTCAAGGTTGATAGTAGCGCAGTGAGAGTGTGCAATTGCCCTTCGGAATCTAATGTTAGAAAGCCAAGAAAACTCAGTGATCCTTGTGCAAATGGGCCCCGCGCCATTGGAGATGAAAGCAGCATAGATGAGCTACTGGAATTGGCAGAAATACCCTCTCCTCGCCTCACTTACAAACTTGTTGCCAAGAAGCAGATGGTGGGCATTTTCTTATCGATTTGGGCAAGAAAAGAGTTGGTTCAATACATCGGTCATCTAAAAATCTCTTGCGTAGGAAGAGGGATCATGGGATGTCTCGGAAATAAGGTAAATAATTTATTACTCCCATTTTTTCCATATCTATTAAATAATACACCATATCATAACTAACGAATTAATATTAACATAAAATGTATTGAACATAAAATCTTATTTCAAATTACCTAATCTTTACACAAAATCAATTTATGATTAATATAGCTAATGCGAGACTTTGATCTTAGTTTTCATTTATTTTAAAAATATAAAAAATTATAGTCTAACTTTAAAGATTATGATAGTAACAAGATTACTTTAAAATACAGATAAAATAAGAACTAATATCCAACACTTCATTTTGTCTTTCGTTTCTATCCTACCAGTTGAAACAATATCTCCGCTTAAATAGCAAAATATCATCTCAGCGGATAGACTATAAATTAGTAAATTTTAGTTTTAATTATTTCTTCAACTGTAGAAGCTACAAGCCTCCACGTGATACGAGAGACGAAAAGTCAAACTGTAATAAAATAAAAATAAATAACTAATTTAATTTTAATTAAATATTATCAATTAAAGATTAAAAATATTTAATAATTTAGGAAAATAAAGTCTTGTTTTAGACTTGGCAAAACCTAGGGAAAGATTTGTAATTTGATTTTACCTAATTAATTCAATTATTACTAATATGTTCAAATATAACCTATTGAACCAAGAGTTGGTATGCAGTTCGGTGGAATCCACCTACATCTGCGGGGCCTAGTCCAGTTCAGAATGAATTCATTAATCAGAAGGATACAGTACAAAGTACACCATACAATTATACTTATCTTATCTAGTTATAATGTGAATCTTGCAAGCTCCTCTTGCTAACGATCTGCCTTGATCATACTCCCTCTGACCTCGAAACTCGTCGATGTTGGATCTCATTCTCCTGATGAATTAAGATATATGATTCTGACTTTGGACAACAGGTTACATATGTTGGAACATAGAATTCTGGCTCTCGCAATACTCTCGAAAGATATCAAATATGTATGCAAATTTTTTCTATTAAGTCCGTGAGATTAATACAGCTGTGATGTCCTCTATGTATAGCCCATGACTAGACCGGAACTCTCCATAATATTCCTATTCCTTATTTGCTTTCAAAGCATATCCAAATCTCATAAATAAAAGGATTTTCCTTATCTCAAATATCCCATAAATTATTTTCCACAATTATATGGATTTTCCATAAATTCAGTATGCTTCTACCACACGCCTAAAATACCATATTGCAGAATCTTCTTTCTTCCATAAATCAATATCACGAAATATGTCAATAAGTAAATCCTTTTAGGCCGAGGCTGTTGTACGTATGTTACAACATAGAAGTCTTTGCACCCACGAAGTTTATTCCATCTCCAATTCTGATACGCATGAAGTCATGTGTAAATATAATCCATTCTCCACATAATATTCAGATTACAATCAAATCACTTGGAGATAGAAATTATCAAATATAATCTCTTAAAGAAAGGAATTAATATAATCCGTCCAAATCCTTCCACAAAGGATACTTAAAAATCAATTCCAATTTTCATATGTCCAATCTACTCTCATAGGAATTAATATATTATGAATTTAAACTCCATGGACGAAATATTTTCTTCTTAGATTTCTTCGCAGACTTCCATAAATCTCAATCATTCCTTCTTTGATGTTTCAACACAACAATTCTATATTTGCATAGTTTTCACAAATTTCCAACTAGATGATAAATCTAGATTTTACAATATTCCCCTTTGGCATTTGTGGACCAATCACCTTTTGGCATTTCATCACAAGAGCTTATACAAATAAAGACATCAACCTTGAAAACCACTATGGATGTTGGAACATAGAAACATAACATCTCCCCCTAAATTCCAGATTCCCTCAACATCTAGGAATAATGATCATGTTGGAACATCAGCCCAATAGAGCCAATAAAGTCATCCAAGAAATCTAAAACATCTCCCCTTTAGGACCATAAACATGCCAAACGCAATTGACACATAAACCAAAATATCCAATAAATGCAGCTCCCTCTGAAGCAAATATATGGCCTATGTTGGAACATAGCCATAGCAGAACCTTTAAACATCTTTAGGAGCAGCTATCTGTGCCTCATATAATCTGGCATTTTCTGCCTCCAAAGCTACCATCTAAATGGCTAGAGCTCTCCACTTCACATTAATGGCCACAAACTTGACCTTCTTCTCATCAACATTAGAAGTTGTAGCCTTATAATTCCAAGGCAGATCATGCACCTGTCTTAGATCAAATGTACTCTTGTTTGGCTATTTTTCGAGTAAGAACTATAGTACTTCAAGAGAGAATCCAACATATTACAACAACCTGGAATAAACTGAAATACCTAATAGTCAAGCTAGATGCAGTAGCATTCCCTTGAGTGACCACTGAGATCAAAATCCTCCAGTAATTTCTTGCCTCTGATGCAAACTCTATTTTACCACTCAAAATTTGGAACAGTGTTGCCTCCCTTAAAATTCTTGTACAATCTTCAGGTTGTACTTTTTGTAGATTGAGGCAACAGTCTTGAGACCCAAATAGTCCAGGTAGGCTGCAAATCCAAACTCCTCATATATACCCAGATCAGTTGCCCTCTCGGCTAAAATCCTCCTCTGACACACAATAGCATATCTCTCATGACTGTCTATATTAAAGAATAAAGAATTGAGTACATCCTTGATTGAGGGAGCTGCTCTTGAACGATGTCCTCCTTCTGATTTAATCTTCTTCTTAGTGGATGTGCTTCTTCTTTCACTGATTCTGCAGTCTGATCAGTAGTGCCTTCAATAATTTGATCACCTTATGCTGGAACATCAGTTACCGATATTGAAACATAGCAGCTCTCAGCTTCACATGCTTTCTCTGATGTTGGAACATCAGATCCTTTCATTGCTTTAGAATTAACACCTCCAGTTTGTATCGATGATGGAACATCACATGCTCAGCTTCCTTCACTCCATCAGTACTTTCTTCCCTATCTCCATGTCTGGTGTTGGAACATAGACTTGATCACCACCCAGATCATAATCTTCTCCTGCCACATTTACTGATGTTTGAACATCAGAATATTTAATCACACCGGGCTTATTTATTTCCATGTCCATATCTTCTCTACCTGTCTCCATACTCTGTGTTGAAACATGACCAACATCACTGCCTTCCAAACTCCTCATCATTATAAACCAGAATACCGGAAAGAGTCATCTCTCTGATCTATGCATTTCATCAATCACCATGATGCCTTCAACACCAACTTCCAACATGTCCAACTCCGCTTCCATTTTTTCTCATTTTTTATTTTTTTGTATTTTTCTAATGTATGTAAAAAAATACACAAAGCTTGAGAAAATAATAAATACCTCAAATTAAATAAATGCATAAGTGTTGTCTGAGGAGCTCAAAAGTTGCAGAGTCCAACCAGTTTAGTGAAGTCTTAAAAGTTTTCGATGTTGGATTATAGTCAACTACCATTTCTTTCCTCTCAACTAGTTATTGAATAAAATGAAGGCTTATATAAATGAGTTTTGTCCGAGAATGCTGTATTGGATTCTTTGAGATGTCATTATCACTTTTGTTGTCACATAACACTGTTAGAGACCCTTGTTTATTTCCAGAATCACTCAACATTTGCTTCATCAATAATACTTGTGCACAACAACTTCCACTAATAAAGAAACATTCACCTATGGTGCTTTTACAGTCATCTACATTACTGTCCCAATCAGAATCACTATACCTAACCAGATGAGAGTCTTGATTCTTATAATACTAAATTCCAAACTCAGAAGTCTCACTAACATATCGAATTATCCTTTTGACTGCATTCAAGTGAGATTCCTTAAGATCATCCTGAAATCTTACAAATACTCCAACCATACCCATCTTCAATTCAGCTTGCATCAAAGTCATAAAATCTTGTACCAAGGATGGTGAAGTAGACCCAAAGATCATATCATCAACATAGATTTGAGCAATCAATATATTTGATGATTCTAGAAAAAAAAGCAAGGTGTGATCTACCCCCCCCTCGAAGATAACCTTTCCGAATAGGAAAGGTAGTGAGTCGCTCATACGACGCCTCTGGTTCTTGTTTTGATCCATACAAAGCCATCTTGAGTCGATGATATACTTCCTTATTAACCACACCATATAGGGGAGCACTCTTGAAAATTTTTGGTACATTGTAAAATTCATAGTGCAAGCCATAGCAAGGAGAATATAAATAGAATCTAACCTGGCAACCGGTGCGAATGTCTCATCAAAATCAACTCCTTCAACCTGAGTGTAGTCCTGAGCAACTGACCTTGCTTTATTGTCATTGCATCTGAATTTCCCAAGTTCTTCTTGCATTGCCGCAATCCAATACTTATCAAGTGGAACCTCTTTGTAATTCTTGGGTCCAATGAGGGAGAGAAAATATTATAGACCAGCAAGTTCCCTATAATTAATTCGAGGGATCTATCGAGTCATTGTTTTGCTTAATTTAGAATGCAGTGATGTTGGAACATGGGAGAGTTTTGGGGAGGACGGTGTTTCAACATTGCTGAAATTATAAGAGCCATCAACTTCATCTGTAAAATCTACCTCATCTGATGTTCCACTATAATTACATCCCCGAGCTGAGAAATCATCCGATGTTGAAACATGGTTATCCGTACGATCTACTTCATCATATTTGACACTTAAGTAGTTCATTTCTTATTCCAATAAGTAACCTTTATCTGATGACCGAATACCAGTAAGCACTTTGTCGCTGCCATGTTTCATTATGCACTTCTCCTTATGGAATTCCACGGTCATATTATCATCACATAACTAGCCGATACTTAGGAGACTAGCCTTTAGATCTTCAACCAACAGAACACTAGTGAATATGGGGAATCCTTCAATATGCAGTCCACCTTTTCCAACCACTCAACTCTTCTTTCCACCGCCAAACGTAACAAAACCACCATCATATGGTTTTATATTTTTCAGAAGTTCTTGATTTCCAGTCATGTGGAAAGAGCAACCACTATCAAAGTACCACGAGTCTCTAGAATGTGCAGTAAGAGAAGTATGCGCAACAAGACAAGTACTAGTGCGTTTAATAAACCATACCTTCTTAACCATCCTTGATTGATGAACACTGTCTATGTTGGAACATGCAGATAGTTGACGTCCAGTCATGATATCCCTAAGTAGTTTCATGCATTGTTCCTCAGTATGGCCTTGATACATGCAGTAGCTACAGATGAGAGGTTTGCGTTGACGAGTCTTGATCACCTTTCTCTTTATTTCTCGAATCTCCATCTTGAAATCAACTGTGCTACCCGGTGAGTTGTCATACCCAATTCCGTGTTGATCTCCAAAGTTCTTTCCCATGGTCAGAATATCATCAAGTTTTGCCTTACCAATGTTCAACTTGGTAATTGCTTCTTCGGCCATCTCAGCTCTCTTAGTTGTCAAGCTTAGACTCAAATTCAATCCTTCAATCTCTCTTCTGAGTTCAACAACTAGAACTAACAATTCCTTCTCCTTCTCAGCCATTTTATTTTTCTCTTCCTTCAACGACTTGTTTATATTAGCAACTTTCAGCCACATGTCATACATTTTTTCATAGATCTCTTCATCACTCACAACTTGCCCTTCGTTATCACTGGAAGTATCAATGGAACTTGTGTTGGAACATACATCCTCGTTTTTCTTTGACATGTTGGAACATATATCATCATTTTTCTTTGACATGTTGGAACATACATCATCATCTGATCCACCGTGAACTTTTGCTCCAAATGCCATATAATTGCTCATAAGCTCCTTTTTGTCCTTTTCATCTTCTTCATCTTCACTCCACGAGGTGATGTATGATTTTCCTTGCTTCTTTCGGGTATTAGCACATTCAACCTGGATGTGGCTGTATCCTTCACATTCTCTACATTGAATTCTTCCAGACTCCTTTGCTTAACCACCTTGATTTCTAGTGAACTGCTGATTTCCTTGTTCCAATCGTGTTCCACAAATATTACTAAGGTCTTGTGCTCGAGGTCTATTTCCACAAAATCTTTCTTGTGATTTCTTGTTTACCACCTTCTTCAACATTATTGAGAAATTATTAGTGATAAGAGCAAGTTCTTCCATTCCATTATCACTATTAGATTCATGGATGACCCCTGATGACGAGGTTTTGAAGGCCAAATCCTTCTGGAATTTCTTTGTAGGATGTTGCATTGTCATCTCATTGGTTTGTAGTGATCCCATTAGTTCATCTAAGGTCATGGTGGCTACATCTCTTGCTTCTTCTATTGCTGCAACTTTCATAGCAAATATTTTAGGAAGAGATCTCAAAGTCTTTTTCACCATTTTTGCTTCCTTGTAAATTTTCCCAAGTTGATACGCATATTGGAGACGTCTTTGAGTTTCCCATTGAATATAGAAATAGTATCCTCCTCTTCCATCTTCAGTTCCTCGAAATTTGTAGCCAACATATGCAGTTTATATACACGTACACGACTTGTTCCTTCATGAACGATCTGTAATATCCCAAGCTTTCTTTGCCTGGTGGCATGTTGAGATGAGTTTAAACTGATTTCCATATACCGCTGTGAAGATAGCATTCAACGCCTTTGAATTTGCCGATGAAGCCTTCAGTTCACCTCGAGTCCATGTGGACTTGTCCTTGAATTTATGCCTTTTCGTACTTGATTCTCCTTCTTTCTCCTCTGAACTAATTTCAACATCTTCAGTGGGAGGACTCCATTAAGTTTCAACAAATCGCCAACCCAGTCTATCTAGTGAATTTATGAACATTCGCATGTGAGCCTTTCAGTAGTTGTAATTTGTTCCTTCCAGTGTAATTTGTAGTCGTAAACCATTCCTTCTTTGATGTTTCAACACAACAATTCCATATTTGCATAATTTCCACAAATTGCCAACTAGGTAAATCTGGACTTTACAACCGTTTTTTCATAGGCTTATGGAAAGACGGGGTTTAATTATATAATAAAAGACAAAAGGTTTTAGTTGCAATATTAATAATTTATTATGCAACATATAGTAGTTATAAAGTTTATAACCTGATTCATGCAACCCAAAAATTTTATCTTCATTTCTTCTAATTTACACTTTAAACCTTGATCTTTCCAAAAACTTATGGAAAGACCGTCTTTCAAGACACGGACTCTTTAGACTTTATGAAAATAAATCCTATTTAAAATGGTATAATTAATATAATTAGTGGAGTAAAAATCCTTCCGTTCCTCTATGTATGACGAATTTTCCTTTATGAGTTATTTTTCTTAATATTGATACACTTTCAATTTTTAGAAATATTCCTTCAATTTTATCAACTCATTCTACCTTTTACTATCTAAATTCAATTCCATCCACTCACTTCATTTATCTATATTCAATGAATTAAATCTATATGGTGCCATATACAAAGAAATAGAGGGAGTGCGTGTTTAAATATAGTACATTCACTATATTTAGTGTTTATTTAAATTTCATTCCAGCTTCATAGTAAATCAATTTGAAAGAACAAGACCTCAGTCTCTAAACTTAATGATTATGCTTATTTTGTTTCTAATCCTAATTGATAGTCTGATTCAAAGTTGAGGACAGACTGATCGAATGAACAAATTGCTATTTCACGTTTAAATAATTCTTGTTTATGTTGTTTTGACACTTAGGGATGCATATCAGTAAGCTTCACGTTGCACCAAACAAGCTTTTGCTTCGTATGTAGCCACTTAGCTTCAGGGGAGAAGGAAGGTGATGAAGTTAAAAGAAATGCTGATGTTTGTGAGATTTTAAAGAGCACTCAATTTCCCCGAATTTGCAAAAGTCCATACCGTCCTATTCCGCAAAAAATTGTTGGGCACGAGTAAGTTTATTGATTTCCCTTTATCCTCTTCTAAAAATATTACGCCTTCCATACCAGCGCACAAAAAAAAAAAAATTTCATAAAAAATATCAAACCTTAACCACATATTTGAATATGTATATGAACAAAAATTTTATTGTATGAGATATGATTAGCTTCTTCGTAACATGTAGTTTCTAAATATCAATTTTTGTGTGTCATTATTATCCGTAGCTACACATATTTACAGTCAAACATGTTTATTGGAAACTGTGAAAAGATTCTGTGAATAATAGGTTGGGATAGAGGGAGTACATAGAGTTTATCTAAATTGCTACTCCCCCGTCCCAGATGAATTTGTACAAGCACTATTCATTTAGTCAAAATTGGTTAATTTAAAAAGTAAAAATCGAGTAATATATAAGATAATATACTATCATGTAAGATCTTGTTAGAATCGTCCTAACATCTATTTTCATAATATCAACTTTTTATTATTTTTAATCGTGCACAAGTAAAGGTATTAACGGTCAAAAATAATTTTGGTCAACTTGCAAAAGTCAACATGTGCAAATACAGCTGAGACAGAGGGAGTATCTTATTGGCGGAGTAAGACCATGTTCTCTGGAGTTTATTTGAACTTATCTGATTTGATTTGAACTGAACTAGAATTAGTGTGTTGAAAAATAGTATTGTATGACCATTTTAAGTTAAATTTCACCAAGTTAAATTTACGCTAAACTAAATTGAACTAAACTGAAATGATTTGAATTGAAATAAATTGAATTGAATAAACTCTGGAAAACATGGCCTAAATGACATTGGGAACCTGATAGAACTAGTTATTAGCCCTCTCTAAATGCAAATATAAAATATACTTAAGTCTAATGACACTTTATTTCAAATATCTTCCTCCATTAAATTAAACTGAATTAAAAATTAAACATAATCAAAATAGAAAAAATACATCAAATAAAACTAAACAAAACAGTATCTACTAATCAAATATTTTTTTAACGAAAGTATAAATAAGTTTAGAAGGGGAAAGACAAGTTTTTTATAAGCGATAAAAAATCCTGTATTTTTAAAAATGAATGTAACACATTTTAATATAAAAGTTATAGATATCAATTTAAGCATATGATAAAATATATTTTATAATAAAACAAAAAAAAATAAAAACCGTAAATTTTAAATTATAAAATATTTTTTTTAATTAGAAACCATCCATGGATGGGGGAAATTATATTTGACCTTCCCAAACCATTAAATAAACAGAAACATAATTGAAGCCGTAGCTTAGTTGAAATATACAGATGTGAGCAGTAGGCTCGTAAAGCAACATTTGTTGCTTCCAAAAGAATGTGAGTTAACCATAAGATAGTTAGAGGATTACAAAAGCATTTAGTCTATAGTAGAGGTCATTGAACTTATTAGTGAGTCGAATTAACGAAACACAAGGCAGTCCAAATCACTTCACATAGACTAAAGCATATCCTCAATTAACAAAGAATGCAGTTAGTACACCAAATATGATGTAATCCTTCCAAGAATGAGAGCAGGAGACTCTTTGGTGTGAGTCCCTTCCAAACTGAGACATCAAACATCTCATCCAGGAATTCAGAAAGCTTGCATCAGCTTGCACCAGTTGAGTACACCAGTTATGCACCACAGTACACCAAGTATGCACCACTGTACACCGAACAGAGAGTGTGATACTTCATCACAAGTTGCCCTTAGCCAGCATAATCTTGAGCCACAGTAGCAGCTACCCATGCAATCGATCCATATGTATTCATTCCTGTCAGTATCAGTTTAGGCATCTAATTGATGAGGAAACCCAACCTAGAGTCTCCATCCTAATTATGTGAACCTGCATAGAGAGAATAAAATCAGTAGCATCTGGACTAGATCACCATCCTTAAGGACGGAGTACCCATTTGATCAAGTCTAATAAGCCCCTGGGTAGAGTTAGAAAGCTCAGAAAATCTGAGAAAAGAAGAGTTTGACTTAGTTGCTAAACAATATTTTGCAAGGGTATGTGCAACCAGATTTGCCTGTCTGTAAAAATTATAAAATATTAGAGTTTAGTAAAAAAAAATTTAAAGTTTAATTATTTCGTAATACTTGTAAATATTGTTCACCAAATCATGACCTTCATTGGATAGTAGTGGGATATTCGCAGTTGTGTTAGTTTAATCCAGTGGGGCAGTTATTGGTACCCATAAAATACAAGTTAATGGGATGAGGAAATCCCCTGATTTTCTAGTTTTCTAGAAAGACAAAGTATTGGGAAAGACGGTCTTTCCATACACTTATGAAAAGATAAGGTTTAATTAGAATAATAAAAGATAAAATGTCTATATTCCAATATTAAAATTTTATTATGCAACAAGTAGTTGTAATAAAGTTTATAACCCGATTCATGCAACCCAGAAATTTTATCTTCATTTCTTCTAATTTACACTTTAAATCTTGATTTTTCCATAACTTATGGAAAGACCGTCTTTCAAAACACGGACTCTTGTAGAAATATGATTCATAATTACAAAACTAGAAAATAAGGGGATTTACAAATCTTCCCTGCATATGATCATACTTGACCGTCTCCCCTGCATATGATCATAATTGACCGTCTCCCCTGCATATGATCAAATGGGCTTTATAGTATTGAGTTACATGGAGAAATGAAATTGGGATTCCAATCTTCCCATATAACCAATTAAAAGTGGATAATCATAGTTACCCAATTAATACCTAATCAATTCCCATATTTTGATAAAGATATTATTCAGTGTAATTAGACTTCAATCAAGCGTGAATATTTTTTACTCTTTTCTCACTATTTTTATGGTTTCATTTTCCAAACTTCATCAGATTCCTAACTACGACTGTAAATGAGTTTGTTCGAGTTCAACAAGTTTAAAATATTTCGAACTCGGTTCGATTCGATTGAAACTGTAAAATCATGATTCACCCCGAGGTCGAGTGATATTAATTTAGTTCGATCTTGAACTCGAGCCATGAATAAATATATTATATTATTTACATTATATTATATTATATAAAAATTTAAAATATATAATATGTTGACTATGTAAACTTAACGAGATTAACCAACAATATTAGTTGGGTTCGAGCTCGAGCACGAATACTGTACGGGCTCGATAAAATTGGAATTCAAGTCGAGATTTGACCGAGCTGTTCGCAAACAGTTTGCTTCGTTTACACCAGAACTGTTCACAAGCTCGAGCTTCACTACACTAGGGATATAAACGAATTGAACTGTTTACGAGCATCTCTATCAAAGCTTGACTCAAATTTAAGTTTGACCAAATTCAAGCGTGCTTGAACTAACTCATATACTATTCGAGTTGGAGCTCGAATTCAATTAGCACTGATCTTTAAACTTGTCTTACTTATCGAGCCAATAAAGTTTATATTTAATATATATTTACTAAAAATATATGAAATTGTATATTAAAAGAAAATTTATGTTTAATCATGGCTCTAGTGCAAAATCACTCAAAATCGAACTCGATTCAAACTAATGTCATTCGAACTTGAGCTTTGAGCCCATATACTACAGGTTTGCATGAGTTTGACTCAAGTTGGAACTCAAAATATTTTAAAGTTGAATTTGAATTAGTGGTTGTTCGAGTTCAGCTCGACTCATTTATGGTCCTAAGTGTTTTAGAAATAAAATGAAAAGACACAAAATGTACCCTGTCCGGCGGAAGATTAGAATATAATATACGCATGTGAATGAGTGACGGTCTATCTAATAACACCTAACTATTAGGCTACTGATTTATACATGAGTTAAAGATGTATAATTTGTGACTTATAGTGAATTTTTATTTTAAATATTACACATGCATTTATGAGTCTGTTTCTTGAAAGACGGTCTTTCCATAAGTTATGGAAAGACCAAGGTTTAAAGTGTAAATTAGAAGAAATGGAGATAAAATTTTCGGGTTGCATGAACCGGGTTATAAATTTTATAACTACTACATGTTGCATACTAAAAGTTTAATATTGCAACTAAGACCTTTTACCTTTTATTATTCTAGTTAAACCCCGTCTTTCCATAAGCCTATGGAAAGACCGTCTTTCCCAAGACTTTGCCTGCATTTATTTGGGTAATTTTAGGTATTTATTGGGCATTTGTTGGGTTCCCATTGAGGTAACATAATATGAGGCCCATTTAGATAAAATTTTTCCATTAACATAATATTTTCATCCTGCCCAATTCCAAAAGCTAATGAGTATTTAATACCATATTCCTTTAATTACCCATTTATTAATTTTCCATCCAATTTTTTTTTTCAATCCTGACCAATTGACCCCCTCTGTACTCTAACCTCACGGGTCTCATTTACATCAACTTACACTCTTTTCAGCCGAATAATATGGCTTGGAGACTTGAACTATCGGGTCTCTTTGAGTTATGAAGAAACGAGGGTGCTCCTGGAGGATAATGACTGGGACTCCCTCCTGGAGAGGGATCAGGTGGGTTTCTGTACCATTGGAAAGAACTGGAGTAGTTTTTTATTTCACAAATGAAGAAGTCTGAGTTACTATTTCTGCGCTCTGGACAGCTAAAGATGGAGAAAGAAGCAGGCAGAGTATTCTGTGGTTTCAATGAAGGAAGAATCTTGTTTGCCCCAACTTACAAGTATTCCCACAATTCTGATTCATATGCAGGGGAGACTGTCAAGTCAAAGAAAAAGAGACGAACCCCGGCATGGTAAAATTGATTTTCAACTTTTTTTCTAGACAAGAGAGTTCATCAGTTTCTTGTAATGATTTCTTTAAGATATGACTGGTACTTTTGGGATTGAAATAGAATACTACTTCAGGTGTGACAGGATATTGTGGCGTGGAAGTGGAATCGACCAATTGTCTTACATTCGAGGGGAGTCGCGGTTCTCCGATCATAGACCTGTTTGTGCTGTGTTTGCTGTCAAGGTTGAGACCAAAAATAAAAAGAGCAAGTCCAGGTTCCGGAAGGGCTACTCCTGCACTGCCCCCAAATTCGGGTTTGAAGATTGCATACCCCAAAGACACAGCTTCTACGACTGAAAAACCCATGACTAGTACATTTATAGTTTTACTCCAGCTTGGAAATGATCAGCAATCATCTAGTTAATTGGTGCATTCGATACCAATATTTGTCTGATCAATTATACAAGTTCAAAGGCACGTACTAAGACATAAATTGATCGTTAACACAATTCTGATATTTTGAGAAAGCACAAGTACTGGTTACAAAGGAAATTAAGACAAGAAAAGGAACACCATAACTTAACTAATACACAACTAGTAGTAGTACAATAACCATGACATTCTGAGGAATCAGTGGATCTGCTACTCCTCCATGTCTTGGTATACCCAATCCCACACCGATGAAACTTCTTCTTGGGAAATGTCTATGGTTTCCTGTGTCGGAATCACAATGTTTTCATATATGTCACCCGAATTAACCATATCTGTCCAAGCTTGCTGGCTTAATTCCCCAACATCTTTCTCCTGACTCGAGCTGCTGCTCCCCACGCTGTCTTTGCAAGCCCATATTGATTCGTGCTCCATCCTATACTTGTTGTCGAAAAATCCAAATTCCGCGTCAGCTTGCACCAGTTGAGTACACCAGTTATGTACCACAGTACACCAAGTATGCACCACTGTACACCGAACAGAGAGTGTGATACTTCATCACAAGTTGCCCTTAGCCAGCATAATCTTGAGCCACAGTAGCAGCTACCCATGCAATCGATCCATATGTATTCATTCCTGTTAGTATCAGTTTAGGCATCTAATTGATGAGGAAACCCAACCTAGAGTCTCCATCCTAATTTTGTGAACCTACATAGAGAGAATAAAATCAGTAGCATCCGGACTAGATCACCATCCTTAAGGACGGAGTACCCATTTGATCAAGTCTAATAAGCCCCTGGGTAGAGTTAGAAAGCTCAGACTTCTGGAAAGAAAACAATGGGTCCGCTGCAAACTCTCCTTCAAACGTGCATTTCCTTTTCTCACCGACACCGCCAGCAATGTTGTCCAAATGATCATGAGATGCCTTTTGTTCACTTTCCTCAGATGAGGAGATTTTGAGAGCCCTTTGGGTCAGGTTGACAAGGGCTTCTTCTTGATTGATCACTCTGGACCAGGTTGATGAATCTTTGGCCGTCATCTTGCCTTGCAAGCATTTGGAGTGCCTCACGAGTGTCCGAATTTGGGCGAAATCAGGTGCCATATGCTTAATGATAGAAGTTAAGACATTTACCTTGCAAACCTTTTTGAGATCGTGAGCCTTCCGGTAAGGAGGCGGGCCAGAATTCATGCCCTGGACACCCCACCACGGCTCCGTCCCCCTTGGCCACCATGGCGGCGGAAGACCCTTTTTCGATGGAAACTGCCTCTGCGGAGGGACACAGTGCTGCATAAGAGCCGACAACAAGGACGCCAGAGTCGTGTCTTGTATCTCGTGGAGAAGATGCAGAACTGAATCCGCCTGCTCATCCTTCTCTTTATTTTCCTCCCGAATTTTGGGCAGGAATTGGGCTATGGCTCTCGACGCATGATGTTCGAACCCCGCCTCTTCCTTCCACCACTCTCTAAGGCTGTCGCTAGATCCGGTGATAGCCTTTCCCTTTTTGGAAACGATCCCGTAAACGAAGCCTTGAGCATCACAAACATCCATCATCTTCACCATGTATTTCAGCAAGGTGTCCTGAGTTCTTGCCATTTTCTTGCTTTTTGACATCTCCTCCATGCGTTTTTCTCCACTCGTTTTATCCTTCTCCCTTTCTTGATCCATCTTTTGTAGTAGCATGCGATCCTTAAGCATGCGTTTCTTGAGATCGTCGTAGCTAATATCTTCGCATCCAGCTTCCTCTATGATTTCTGAGCTTGTAGGGGCTAGAGGGCTGGCCTTGTTGACTTCATCAAGAAGCACCATTTCGTTTCCTTAAAATCTTTGGATTGGGCAAGTTTCAGAATTGATTAAAAGGTGATTCTTAGTTGACGTTGGAACTATGGGAGGGGTGGGGAATCTTTTCAAGTTTTGATGGTATTTATACAGGAAAAACTTAAAAGCTAGGGAAGATGACCTTAGAACGAGTATTTAATTTTTGTGATAATTATGACTATGGATTTGATTGAGAGAAATCTTGATGAGAAATAAGAAGGAAAAGACAAAACGGATAACCAGATTTCATGCAAAAGTTTGAATCGTAAACATATATTATTACTAGCGTATGGGATAAACTATGGAGATATTGTTATTCCTGAATTGAGTTGTAAGAGCGCATGGGGAGTTAATGAAAACTGTGGCGGTGAAAGAGAGATGGTTTCCAAAAATAGTAAACAAATTTGTCGGTTCGACAGAATTTTATGTCAAAATTGTGATTAAGGTGATGGGATTTAACAACAAATAGGGGTGTGCTCGAATCTCCAGACTCAATTCATGTGAGCAGCTTATAAGTTTAACGGCATATATATCACTCCGCAAGCGCATGCGGATGCATGGTTTTGCTGCTTAGTCATTCATCTACATACCATACACCCTCCACGTTCGTCATGACGTGGTTATGTTGTTTTGAGAATTGGATTAGGACTCAGGAATGGAGTATTAAAGGTGACAATGGGCATATCTTAGAAAAAAAAATGAAGTGCCGTTGAGCAATTTGCAATTGATACAAATTATAGAAAATTTGCGAGTTAAATTGTAAATATATAATCCATATTTTTCTTCCCAAAATTGACCTGAGATTGATGTCTGAGCATGGATAGTAGGTATAAACACATTCTATCTTAGAATGCTTGCCTGTAAATTATGTGCCACCAAAAGATATTCTGAACTTAGTTAGTCCTCATCAGTTTTGCTTTCTAGTTAGTTAGATACTAACGTACAGCTATACCAGGGTGTACATCTATAATATATTTCAGCTTGAGAAAGGTCCTGTAAAAACATTTTCATGATGTCGAATTGACTCTTTTTGTGAAGGTGTGCATGTTTGGAATACTCAAATATTTATGATCAAATCCATAAACAACTGTCTAGAAAGTCTTGAACTTTATGAATGTACTATTGCAGTCAGCAATTAGTCCTGATGTTGCTCATTTGCTGTCTGGCTCCAATGATAGAAATGCATACATATGGTAGATCAGATTGGTTTCCTGAAATGAAAATTTATCGGATTCTCTTGCAATATGATTGACGTAACAATCTGATGTAGGTAAATAAGCCTCAAGCCGATCCTCTTGTACTAAAAATCCACGATGGAGAAGTCACTGCAGTAGACTGGTACATGTAACAACTAAGCTCATCTGATTCAAATTGAATCATTGCAATTTCCAATACAATGTTTAAATTGACTAGATATAACACATGACTATAATTTTGAGATGACAAGATATAACACATTACTATAATTTTGGATTCTTCACTATCGCTCTTGCGATGACGATTCTTTGCTTTTGACCACCTGATAGTGCTTCCACTCCATGTTTCCCTACCCAAGTATTATATCCCTCAGGCAATGCTGATATGAAATCATGTGCATTCGCTTATTTTTCTACATCAACTATCTCATCTTCAGTTGTCGTATCTTTCTTTCTGCATGATATGTTGCTACGAATAGTTCCATTGAAGAGGACTGGTTCTTGGCTCACTAAACTAATCTATTTTCTAAGCCATTTCAGCTCATACTTCTGAATATCAATGTCATCAATAAATATGCATACAGATTTGACATTATAGAACCTTTCTACTAAGTGAATCAGTGTTGACTTGCCATTACCACTTTCTCTATCACGGGCTTCATTCCCCCCTCCCGTAAGAAAATATTTGATTATTTGTATGATTTAATGATTTTCTGCTTATTGCAGGAAATCTATACGAGAAAGTGAGTGATAGGGTACTGTATGACATCCTAATTCAGGTAGGACTTGTTTTGGACTTGTATTCCCAAGTATAAGGAAACAGATAAACAAAAGTAGCAAGAATGAGCCACGCCAGTGCTAGTGCTAATTTGCGCCAGTGCAAGAAGGAACTGTGGGAGCTAAAATGGATCCAAAAGATCATACCAGTGCTAGTTAATTACTAGAGTAGTGCATAAGTTGCGTTATGAATCGTTTGTATTTTGTTAAAACATGCATATGTTAGTCTACAACTAGTATATGTTATAGTTTACACAGGCAGATGAGACTAAAATTTGATAATTTAACATTGCATATTAAATATGCTCTAATTACTTTACAACATGTATTGTTTAAATAAAAACACGCACATGATTCCTTAAAAGTTTAGTGTCATCTTTTTCTAATCCTCCTCGTGTCAGAACTTCTTGTGTAGTCCAATGTTCAATGTTGTCTGATTCCCTAGAAACTAAAACCAAAAAAAGTATAGATCCAACTCCTGAAAAAAGTCATACTTACCAGATATTAACGGTTGCATCATATAAGCAAACATGTACAATTTCTAATTCAAAACGAACAATAATCAACAATGAAATTAACAGTCAAACACAATAAAACTAACAAGTACATACTGGATTCTAATAGATGCAATATATAAGTAAACATATGAAGTTCTTAATTCAAAATGAACAACCAACAACCTTTTTTTATAAAAAAAATAGACAACTAACAAGTACACACGAGATACTAACAGATGCAACATATAAGTAAACAGATGCAACTCGTTATTCAAAATGTACAACTAACAACCAATGAGGAACATTTTGGAGACATGCTTTGCGTGTGAAGATACTTTGGAAGATCTAGGCTTACTCGAGCCCGTTACCTACTTCCTAGGTCAGGTACGTCTAGAGGGTTTTCTCGACAAGAACTTGAAGACCTATGTCCGATACACCTTAGAGTTCCTAGTTACTTTTTGGTAAGTTACGGATGCGGATGGACATAGAGCAATCAAGTTTCACCTGGATGAAAAAGAATACACGATGACACATCGGGAGGTGGCCCAATATTTTGGTTGAAGATACGGTAGAGATGTTCCAAGGATACACCGACGGGGTTTTCCATTCTTCCTTGGTAATATTTGGAGGCTGTTGATAGGTAGGACAAGAAGAACTTGTGTAATAGCACTGTTATAGTTCATCCGACATTGCGTCATGTTTAATAGTTGCTAGCGATGGGAGTATTTTATCATGGTGAAGTAACACAGTGTTCGGGTTTGGATGTGCAATGCCTTTGGGAAATGTCTCATGAGGGTAACTTCTACCCAAACTTAGTGGGAACTTTTGTACAAGAATGCATAGCCATAGGGGAGAGAAAAAGTGGAAAGATTTTTATGGGTGGCATGGTAAGGCTTTTGGCACAATATTTGGGATATCTAGTCACTCAGTCTACATTGGCTAGCTTTGGGCGTTCGGGAATGAAGTACACTATCAAGAAGCTAGCCAAAGCTTTAATCATAGCGACTACAACCTTGGACGACAGATATGTGTGGTTATATGGAGGCGCGAACACTTGCAGTTTCATGATCCTTTCTTAGCCAGAGCATATTGCCACTAACCATGCGATGAGTTGGATGATTTGTTCTTAGAGCCAGACCCAGATTCACAAAGGAATTCTACAGGTTCTGTCCAGCCCAGAGATAGAGGTCGACGAGGTGGATGGAGAGACTTCTTCTATGATGCCACCTAGCCGAGCTCACCTACCCGCGACCATCATAGACAAATTGCATACGCTCGAAGAACACCTTTCAAGTTCTACCCAAGCTGTGCAAGAAGTCGTTCTCGCGATAGGTAGTATGAAATCACAATTGGAAGATTTTGGCGCTAGATTGGAGTCCATGGAGGCTATGATTCAATCAACGGGGTACTTTGAGAAGGATGAGGCGAGACAAGACAAGGAGGCCCCTTCGGGGCCGCAAGTGATAGTGTTATTACTTTCCCGATCTCACTTATGTATTTCTACTTTTTTTGCATGGGGACAATGTGTAGTATAAGTGTGAGGGAGGGAGTCGTGAACACTTAGGGAGTTTTCATCTTAGGATTCCTCGGTGCTTTTGGTGTTATTCTCTATAGGTTTTGGTGTATTTGGTGTTGATTTGTCTTGGGATAATTTTGGATGCTTATTTGGTGGTGTGACTTGCTTGATAACATCATAGCTTGTCTTGGGGTAGTTGTTTTAGAAACTTGGTGGTGTAATTTTCTATGTTTCATTATCTTTCATGTAGTATAAAGCCCAAATTTGGGGCATTTTGTGCTACAACAAAAAAAATTGAAAATTTTGAAAAAATGAAAAAAAAAATTAATGTGGTTGCTACGTCAAGTAGAAACACTGCCGTTCACCTTGTACACTCTTCTTCCTGAAGAATAGATCCCGGAAGTGATTCCTGGGAAAAATTTTCGACGATCAAGTCAGTCTCCTCTCTAGAGAAATGGAATTCCTCAGTTTACTGTGTTGCTCTTGCTATATTTATAGAAATTCACTATCGTGGTTCTGCATTTCTCTATTCTTGGATTGTAGGTTTTACCATGATCTCTACATATCCGGTTTGTGGCTAAAAATTCTCATCGTGTCTTGATCATGTTCCCGTCTTTACCGGTTCATAGGAGCCTGCTTATGACCAGGCTTCATTTTTAACGGTTTGTCAGCCTAACTGATGTTTGTTGTTTGGGTTAGGCTTGCATCCCAACGATGCTAATTATGGGCTAGGTATATGGGAGGTCATCGCCGTATCTCTCAAAGTTAAATTTATAAGCTATAATTGCTTCCTATCTACAACTAAGTAGAAATGGAAAGTCGGGGTCGTCCACGAAGAAGAGGGATTTCTTAAGCGATTAAACATATAAGGTTGATATTATGCTAGATGTATATATATATAAGCAAGTAAATGGGGGGTTTGGTTGGTTGGTTTTCCTAAGTTATGAAATTAAAAGACAAGCTAACTAGCAAAGTCAAGTAACTATGCTAATCATGCAACAACTAAGAAAAAGGGGTAAAAAATACAAAAGACAAACCTTGGGGGCAATTGACATCCACTTCCAAACCTCTTATCTATCATTGAATCTACAACCTATTCATTACTTTAACTACTTGTTGTGAAGATAAATCTTCTATCCTTCTTAGATAGTATTTTGCATGAGTGAATTCGACATATCCTATCAAACCTCACTAATGACTCCTTTGGTCGATGAACGGCTAAAAGTATCCCATTAATGGCGTCAGCACGAAGAATCAACAAGCTTGATAACACTTATAAACACTACACTGTGTCTAAGCATTGAACCAATTTATGCATTTACACAAGATTAATCAAGAACGTTCAATGCTCATAGATCTCTCCTATTTTATAAAATAAAAAAACTTGATAAAGAGTTCGACATTATCACATTCATCTAATAATTATCAACACATCAACTATCATTGGAAGCTCTAACTCATGCTCTTGGATTTCATATTAAAAGAGGGGAAATTTATCTACTTTATCCCAACCCTAACAAGCAATTATACAAGCAATTCATATACTCAAACAACCAATAATATTGATGCCATTTACAATTCACATTCAAAGCTCCATAAATGCACGATAGCAAAAGCAATAAATAGATAAATATAGTTCTTAAGATATGGCTTAGAAGCCTCAATCAATTTCTCCCAAGTATAACACTAAGCTAGATAATCAAAACCCATAACATAGAACAAAGATCTACAAAGAAAGAAGAAGAAATGGAAGAAAATGGTGAAAAACTAGGGTTTTGGAGCCCCCAAGTCGGGCTTAGAGAGTTGGAAAGAAGGGGGTGAAAAGCTATTTATAGTACAAGAAAAAAGGGAGTATAAAGCAAGTTACAGGGTAATTATTGCGAATCACGATGCCTCTGTCACAAGTTGCGACCAGATCAGGAAAATTGTGAGTACTCAGGTCACCCTTTCGCGAGCCGCGATGGAAAAAAGTCTAGCTTTCTTTTGCTTCTTCCGGGTGAACTGTTTATTCATTTTGGGAGTTCTTGAAGTCGATTTTATAGTACTCGAGAAGACGATCCAATGGTACCACCCTTGGAGGCTGATTCTTCTCTGAAAATTCTCAGAACCCTGCTTCAAAACATAGATCATTCTTCACCCTTTGCTTTGCTCTACTTTCTTCACTTTTTCTTCTGCCACTTTGTGAATGACCTTCCATCTTCTACCATCCTTTCAAATAGCCTTCACTAAATCAATCCTAAGTGCTTATGAGCAATCTACTAGTTAATCTTACAAAAAGGAATCTTGATACTCGTAAGGACAAAAAATCCATTAGACTAAACATAGGTTACAAAATGAATGATTTAGATATAAAAACCAAAAAATGCCTATCCAAACCCCTTATCATGCAAACCTACCTAAGTCTAGAAATCTTACAACAAATATATGACAAGAGAGATGTTAAATGCTTTGGAAAATACATACATTTGACATCTCATCAAATCTCCCCACACTTAAACCTTACTCGTCCTCGAGTAAACAAGAGGAAGCAAAGATCAAAGCGTAAACTAGCATGTAAAAGGTTTCCCAAAACATCCAACATCATATTCCTAGACTACCCTAACCCTAAGACATAAGAATCTCTCACACTCTCACATCACAAAGCCTAAGATAATCTAAACAACCAACAAACCATAGCAAAAGTGAGGTATACATATAATGCCAAGCTAACTTACTTTACCAAAAAAGCCACCCAATAGACACATCAAGAGAAGCATAAAAGTTTTCAATTTCTCTCATTTTGCCTAGGAGCCCTTTCAGGTTTTCATCCTAACTTCACACATTTTTCTTTTTCAATGCTCACCCTCACGGCCTCACCTTTTTCCACACCATTTGGCCTCTCATTTTTGCATAGGTTGCCCTTTTGGGTTTTCGACCTATCCGGGCCTCCCACTTTTTCCTAAGTTGCCCTCTCGGGTTTTCAACTTAGCGGAATTTTTTTTTCAAACAAAAAAAAATCAAAGTGGAGCATATGCACACTAAAATACAATACAAAGAGATATATTCCTACCTCCCCATACTTAAAACACACATTGTCCTCAATGTGAAAAGGACAAGATAAAGAAATAATGGAGAAAGAAAAAATACTCACAACTTGGACTTTGAAGGTCCTTCCCGGTGATGGCAATGATCACTTCTCAATGAATGTTCTCTCCTCCATGTTCTCCAACTCTGCCCAATATGAAACTTCGATCCATCCACTATGAAGCCACAACTATGCGAATCCTGATCAACACTCACATAAGATAACAACTAGGAGTACTCTTACATGGTGGTTTTGGTAGTGGTTTTTGGTGGTGGATTGTGGTGGTATTATTTTGATTTTGGGTAGGGGTTTGAAAACATAGTTGAGGATTTTTTTTTCAAGAAAAGAAAAATACTAACCTAACTTAGAAGCATGGGTTGCCTCCCGAGAAGCTCCATATTTTAAAGGCCGTCTGCATGACCCTAATGTTATCCATATGGTGAAGGTTTGAACCCCTTCACCATGAGCATCCAAAAGTGGAAAGGTGGGGGTACAAAACTTTCAAGTGGAAAGTCTTATAGAGGTGGAGATGGTTTAAAGGGAGTTGGGTGGTTAGGAGGCTTGGGATAGGCTTTTGGCTCCTCTATTATCTCCCTCAGAATTTTCAAAGATGGTGGAATTGGTTCACTAGGTAGGGGTAGGGGTGATGATGTAAAGAATAATGAATGTAGCACAATCACCTCTTCCTCCACTTTGTTGTCTTCCACAACCGACTCCTCATCCCTTTTGTACTCGAACTCATTTTTTATAGTGACCTCACTCACCGAATCCTCGAGTTCGACTTGGGATGGTGTATCTTTGGAATAACGAGCTTTCATTCCGGTCACCACTTCTAATAAATTGCTCACATGCCCCTCCAGCCTCAAGACTAGAGGAGATTTGGGTTTCCGATTCTTCATTATTCTTGGCTCAGATGGTTAAGTTTGCTATTGCATTCAAGATCTCCTCGTTTGTCAAACTTAAACCTTCTTCTAGGGCTTGGTCTTGGGGTATTCAAGTCGTAGTTTCATAAGCTTTACGTTGTATTTCTTCCTTACGATCTATATTTTCTCTTGTTTCCAGTCTATAATTTCTTCCATCTTATCTCCCCCTTCCGTTTCTTCTTCTTGCTCTATTTTTCTTTCTTGGATTGTGCACTAAATTTGTGTAACATTTTATCTGAGTGAACTCAGTTGTATTCTATCAACTCTGATTGATTGGCTTTTCATCTGCATTTTAGGAATAATGTCTGCATCCATGTCTATCCCTATCATTGGTCAAACCTCACTGAAGGATGTGTTAGATGCTCATGTTGATTCCAGGGAGGATTCCAACCATCCCACCAATTCCTCCACCGCCATTAGCATAATATTTGTCTAATATTTGGACAACGTAAAAATTATTTTTCTTTCTTGTCCTCTTACGAGTTTAAAGCCCCTGAACGCTTTGATAGTGTTCGCAATCCTCCCTCTGGATTCATTTTTAGCTAGTTAGCTTATCTAAAATTTGGACTTATCTTCCCTCTTCCTTTGCATATCATGGATTTACTAAACCACTTTCAGGTAGCCTTATCCCAACTTCATCCAAAGGCCATCTATTTGTTGTATTTTACGACGTCTGCAAAGCCGCTGAGGTCCCTTTTTCGATTGAACTATTTTTCAACCTTTTACCAGCTTCACAAGGTGAAAAAGTCCCCTGATTAATTCACCCTTTATCCCATTATTCTTGATGTTGAGTTTGTTAGTGGGTTTCCTAACAACTGCAGAGTGTGGCATAAATTGTTTTTCTTTTTTAAGACTTCGTACTGAGAGCGAACGGAGTATGTGAGTTTGGAATTATAACGTCCCCAAATCTAAACTTCCTAAGGCCAGGGTTTGCCTTAATGCTAAATCTGAGGTTGCATTAATACTTGCCCGGCATACGATCTCTCTTCGCCGTGCTGATTGTGAGGGTTTAGGTATTTATTGCTTCCTTCTCACTTCTCTTTGTCTATCCTACTTCCTCATCATCATTTTTGGACTATCGTAATACTTTCTCTTTTGTTTGAATTACTCTTATGTGATGGATTGAATACATAGATTTAACCAAAAAAACCATGGAGAGATAATGTTTTTGGCAGTGATGACGATGAACCAGAGGCCAACATCACCTAGACGAATGATACATCTGCGATCAGTGTGTCTCAGAAAAATGCTACTGTAATGAACCTTCAGCCTTAAATTATTGAGGTCATTGCTGATGGTGACGGGAAGGGTGTCGATCATCAAATGACTGATAGTTCTCAAAGGAGAAGGAGGAAGGATCAGACTGATAGGAAGTCGAGTATCATGGAGCCTTTGAAGAAAATGGGGCGTGTTGGAAATTCTCACACAAAGCTTTATTCCCTGAGCTAAGAACTGATGGTAGAGGGTACTATTCCCGCTACCTTGTCTAAACTCCCGCTCTATGAAACCATGATTGTGGCATGTCTGTTTGTAATGCAAACTGAAATGTGTATTTAACTTTATGTGATGTTGTTCCATTGTTGTGGTTTAACTTTTGTTTATCAAAACTTATACCCAGGTTAGGGAGAGTCTTTGGCTTGTCAGTGAACGAGTCACCCAGTTTTCTAAGGAAGATGGTTTGCTTGTGGAGAAATGTAAATCCGTTGAGGAGAAATGTGCGACCATGACTATCTCTTTTAAAGCTGCTGAAGAGCGTGCAGTGGCTGCTGAGAGGGAGGCTGCCAAGCCGCGATCAGAGTTGGAGCAAGTGCAAACCACAAGTCTTGCTTTACCTACATATCCCCACGTACTTGTTGATCGGCTATTGAAGAACAAGTGTTTTTATAAGCTGTTTGAGGGGGTTTCTTCCACCACTCGCAATGTTGGATATTGCAAAGCTATGGTGAAGCTGTGACAATTAAACCTAGCCGCTAAAATTTTAGAATCTTCCAAAACTTCCTAAGGATGATGCCGTATTAAAGGATCAGAAAGCCTAACTTAACAATTATTTCATAAGCAGCATCGCTGACGGTGGTCATTCCTATGCTCTATTATCCTATCTTACTGGTCTTCCTTGTCTTCCTTCCGTGGACGAGCTGATTGAGTGCAAGATTGATGGCTTTGAAGACCTTCCATTTGCTTCTCGTACTATTATGCCGCCTCTAAATTTTGATGTTCCCATGGTGACCGAGGCCAATGCGAACACTGAAGTTTCTACTTAGCAAGCAAACAAGGAAAATGCCGCTATCATTGTCCAGCCTTTGCCTGCCTCTGCCTCTGATGTTAGTTGATCTTTAACATTCTGATTTTCTAGTTTTTAATTGTAAATTAATAAAATACTCTAGTGTATGTCTGTACTATTTGTATGGCTATGAATATTAATTTTGGTTCATCCTTTGATTTTTACAACTTCTCATCGCACTTACTTATGTGCATGTCTTCAATATTTTGGTTGATCATAAATTTTTTAAACAACTTGACTTTTTGAGATCTACTGATCAATTTTGTGATTGCTACGTGTTTTTATAACCTGATTTTCATTGCCCCCATTAGATTGATTCGGGATACCTAGTGTTTAACTGAAGAATATGATGAGCTTGTTTCTTCTGATCACATTTATTGTATGGAGTCACTTCCTTTATACCTTGGGTGACAAGTTCCTATTTCGAATCATTGTTTTATCTCCTTCCACAACATGTCCTGGCAGCAAGTTTGTTCCCGATAGTTATAATGTTGAATTGTTTGGCAAGGATATTGTTTTTGGCTTGGCTAATCTTGAATCTACTGGTGTGTACTTGCATTTTCTTAACCTCTCTGTCCGTGTCCAAGAATGGGCGTTATCTTTAGGTGTTCGTCTGAAGTACATGCTCTTGGGTATTAGTGATCTTGAAGCAAAGTGGGAGAAAACTGTAAAGGACACTTAGGATGTTGTGTGTGGCCTAAGAGGGATTTGCAATTAGCAGAACAGTTTTATTCACCATCAGTAGTTGACCACGGTGAAGATGCTTTGTGAACAGGAGGAGGCTATAAATCATGCTGCAAGTAAGACTTGAAAAGCTCACCAGAATACATTGATAATTGATTAACAATGTACCTATCTCTATGATTTGTTTGATCCGTTAAATACAAAGAAAGATGAATGTGATCACCTTTCAACTTCTGCAATCGATTTGCAAAGAAAATTTGACGAACAGTTTGCTATCAATAAGCAGCTGCAAAGTGAGAGTGAGTAGCTTTGCACGGAGTGCGACTGGCTTAATTCGTCTCCGCACCAACTTGAGCAAGATTGTGTTGAGTACAAAGTAAAAATTTAGGCCTCCCATTCGTTATCTCGTAGGGCTACTTGTCGTGAAGATCTAGCTATGGAATTTGGTGGGCAGGGGATTAACTTGTGTGAGGCTTTCCGATCGCATATTTGGTGCCTAGAGGAAGAAGTACAAAATTTGGCTACTGAGAACAAGAGGTATGAAGAAACAGCTAATGTTATGAGTATGCAGCTGGATCGCGAGGAGTTTGGCCCTATGATCGACTTCAAGGCGTATTATGCTAGATATCTTGGTCATAAGCGAAGGGATCTAACACACCATCATGCTTATTTACACATGAAATGGCAATACGACCACATTGTTGGTGAGGAGTGTGGTGTTGAAGAAAAATTGTGCAGGGCTGATCAGTCTTATCGTGAAGCGAAACACAATAGTCATTGTGGTGGATTGTCATCTTTTGGATCATCAAGAGCATCTAGGCGTAGATAGATCTCCTGTTTTAAACTACTTCATCTTTCTTGTGTTGCTTTGAATAATTTAGTTGTTATTTTGTAAACTTACATGATTGCTATCACTTAATAAGCTATCTGCCGCCAATGCTTATGCTGGCAACTATTTTCCAATTATGTGAGTCTTGTGATTGAGATTGTAAAGTTGAGGGGCTTATGGCTTGCTCATATCTCATTAATTATACTTGATTTCTTTTGTGCTTTCCTATTTTTTTGGCAAGATCTATAGCTTGCATGTTTAGTATAGAAAAACTGCAAGATATGTTGCTTGCATATTTAAGAGCTTTAACGTACAAGATCTATTACTTGCTTGTGTGAATTTTATGAGAAAATATTCCCTTGTGCAAGATCTATATCTTGCGATTTTAAGGTTCAAAAATTTCATAATCCAAAGCTTGCAAGTATTGGTAGTTGTTCAAGATCTATAACTTACGGATGTAGGATTTGCAAGGTTACAAGATCTATAGCTTGCAGTTCGGTGTTTGTTATGACAAGTATGATTGTGTTCGACTTTGACAAATGAAAGGCCTTGTTACATTGATTGCAGTGTGCTAAAGATGTGTTATCATCTAAAATTTGCAAGTAGCAAACTAAAAATGTAATCGTGGCCCAGAAAGATGGTTTTTATAATGTACCACTGCGATAAAGTCGCCATGGAAATAAAAGAACAAATGGAACCAATGATGATATTATGGTTTCTGTACAACTAGATACTGCCTATCTATTTCCCCAACTCTATACATAAAACCTTCTCAAATTGATCACGTGCCATGTGTTTGGGACACTGTTGCGGTCTAACCATTCTAGCTTATAACAGTTGGATTTGTCACGACCTTGTAAGGTCCTTCCCACTTTAAGCATATATTTCCTCGTTCTTTCTTAACACAAGATCACCAATTTGAAACTGCGTTTCTTTAACCTTGTAATTGTAAGCTCTAACCACTATTTCCTTATGCTTAGCCTTTGTGATCGCTGCCAATTCTCTATTTTCTTCCAGCTTATCTAAATCTAACCCCATCATTTTTTGGATCGTCTTCCTCCTTGTATTTGCATACTCGGAGGCTTGAATTACCAATTTCCACTGGTATCAATGCTTTGTGACCATACAACAGATTGTATGGCGTCTTCCCCGCTGGTTCTCAAATGGTCATTCTATATGACCATAGGGTGTTAGGTATTTCATCCACCCACCCAGTTCGCTTTCCCTCAAATTGCTTCTGAATTCCTTGAATGATTGTCCTGTTCATTACTTCTACTTTTAAATTAGCTTGAGGGTGCACTATAGATGTAAACTTTTGGAGAATCCCCAGCTTCAAACACCAATTAGTTAAGGTACCACTCGTGAACTGTGTGCCATTGTTTGAGACAATAGTATGTGGTACCTCGAAGTAACATACTATATTCTGCCAGACGAATTTTCTTGTTACCTCAGCTGTGACTCGTCCTAGTGGCTCCACTTCTACCCACTTTGTAAAGTAGTCGATTGTCACAATTAGAAATTTGGCGTTGCTCTCGCCCTTTGGGAAGGGTCCAACTAGGTCAATCCCCCATTTGTCGAACGACGGAGCTCCATATATATCTCTTAAAGAATCCCGTGGCTTATGTGACAGCGAAGCATTGATCTGGCAACTTTTACATTTGAGTACGAAGTTGTACGATCGTTAAACATGGCTGGCCAGTAGTATTCTACCCAGATGATCTTCCTTGCCACCGTTCTAGCTCCTTGATGCGTTCCACATAGTCCTTTATGTACTTCTCTTAGAATTTCCCTTTCTTGTGTTGGTCCTATACATTTTATCCATGGGATAGAAAACTTTTCTTATATAAGATTCCTCCTTCGTAGATGTAGTTGTGAGATCATAGATCCAACTTCCTGGCTTGTATGGTGTCCGGTGGTAACTTTCCTTTTGTGAGGTATTCTATTAGTGGCGTCATCCAACTTACTTCATTTATCTGAACTGATGACACAATTGTGATCACTCTGCTTCTAACTAGAATGAATTCCACTCTTACATTTCTGTGTTCAATCAATGAGTCAATCCCAACACTTTCCAGCTTACTTAACACCACCACTTTTGTGTTTTTGGATCAATAAATCAATGAACGCTCTTGAATTGCATTCTGAATGTAAGGTCTAGACCACATATTAATGCCTTATAATCTACTTTACTGTTCATCAGCGGGAATTCAAAATGGAGTGAATATCTGTGCTTCCCTCCTTCTTGGTCAACTTGCAATAATCCTGCGCCGCACCCTTCCTTGCTGGATTCTCCATCTATAAAAAACTTCCACGTAACATCTACCCACTTTGATTTTCCTTTATCTACTATAATATTGTTGCGTGTGTTCGCATCTTGTGCATCTTCACTCATCCTCTCTGCAATTTAATTTGCTAAGGCCTGAGCCTTGATTATTATCCTTGGCTAGAATTGGATCTCATGTTGTCCTGGTTCGAGAGCCCATTTGGTCATTCTACCAGATGCTTTGGGTTTGGTCAGGATGTTCTTGATTGGGAAATCCGTACAGACAACGATCTCATGACCATGGAAGTAGGTCGCAACTTTCTTTCCAAGTATACCAATGCTAGAGTTAACTTTTCAACTGGCAAGTACGCCCTCTCTGTACTTTGTAATATTCTACCAATATAGTAGACTGACACTTATTTTTGACCTTCCCAGCGCACAACAACCGAACTTACTACGTGATAAGGCTTCAAATGCATGTATTTTCCAAAGCATTTAACACATATTTTGTCACATTTTTGTTGTAAGATTGTTAGATTTAGGTAGGTTTACATGATAAGGGGTTTAGATAGTCATTTTCGGTTTTTATATCTAAATTCTTCATTTTGTAAACTATGTTTGGTCTAATGGACTTTTGGTCCTTATGAGCATCTAGATTCCTTTTTGTAAGATTAATTTGTAGATTGCTCATAAGCACTTAGGAGTGGTTTAGTGAAGGCCATTCGAAAGGATGGTAGAAGATTGAAGGCCACTCACAAAGTGGTAGAAGATAAAGTGAAGAAAGGAGAGCAAAGCAAAGGGTGAAGAATAATCTATGTTTTGAAGCAGAGTTTTCAGAATTTTCCGAGAAGAATCAGCCTCCAAGAGTGGTACCATTGGATTCCTCTTCTTGAGTACTATAAAATCTACTACAAGAACTCCCAAAATGGATCAACGGTTCACCTGGAGGAAGCAAAACAAAACGGGACTTTTTTCCATCGTGACTAACGAAATGTTGACTTGAGAGCTCAAAATTTTACTGATCTAGTCGCGACTCACGACAAAGCCGCGATGGCCTCGTGATACTGCCCTGTAACTTCCATTTTACTCCCTTTTTTCTTGTACTATAAATAACTTTTAACCCCCTTCTTCCCCAACACTCTAAGCCCGACTTGGGGGCTCCAAAACCCTACTTTTTCACTATTTTCTTCCATTTCTTCTTCTTTCTTTGTAGATCTTTGTTCTATGTTATGGGTTTTGATTATTTAGCTTAGTTTTATCTTGGGAGCAATGGATTGAAGCTTCCATAACTGTGTAGTAAGAACCATATCTATCTATTTAGTGCTTTTGCTATTGTGCATTTATTGAGCTTTGAATGTGAATTGTTAATTGCATTGATGTTGTTGGAAGCTTGAGTATATGAATTGCTTGTATGATTACTTGTTAGGGTTGGGAGAAAGTAGCTAATTCTCCGCTCTTTTAATGTGGAATCCAAGAGCATGAGTTAGAGCTTCTTAAATGATGTTGGTGTGTTGATAATTGCTAGATGAATGTGATGATGTCGAACTCGTTGTCATGTTTGTTTTAGGTAGCAAATGAGAGAAGTCTATGAATGTCGATCGTTCCTGACTAATCTTGTGTAAATGCATGAATTGGTTAAATGCTTAGATACGGTGTAGTATTTATAAGTGTTGCCAAGCTTGTTGATTCTTCGTGCTAAATGCCATCAATGGGATACTCTTAGTCCTAAGGGAGTTATTGGTGAGGTTTGACAAGAGATGTCGAATTCACTCTTGCAAACTACTATCTAAGAAGGATAGAAGATTTATCTTCACAACAAGTAGTTGAAGTAGTGAATAGATTGTTTCACTCGTTCTTGAAGCCTTTATTATTTAGCATTTATGTATTCTTGATGCTATGTTTCACTTCATTTATGTCATGGGTTGTTTGAGAATAGGAAGTGTTTTTATGATTGAAGTGTTCGGGTGTTAGGAAAGTGACGAATTCCTTAGCTCATTTGCATGAAAATCTATGAATATGAACTTAGAACTTCTTATGCATAATGTGTTGTGATTCTTGCTAGATAAGTATGTTAATGTTAATTCAAGTAATGAATGTGATAGAATGAGTGAATGGTTCAATGATCTACATTAGATTTGGAAGTAGATATCAATTGCCCCCAAGGCTTTATCTTTGTAGTTTTAAACCCCCTTTTCTTAGTTTTGTTTGATGATTAGCCTAGTTACTTGACTCTACTAGCTATCTTGTCTTTTTAATTTCATTACTTAGGACCACTAAACAACCAAACCCCCCCATTTACATGTTTTTATATGTATGTATATATATCTACTTCTAGCCTAATATCAACCTTTTGTGCCTAAACGCTTAGGAAGATCCCTCTTCTTCGTGGACGACCCCGACTTGCCGCTATCTACTTAGTTGTAGATAACAAGCATTTAGGGTTTATAAATATTAACTTTGAGAGGTATGACGGCGACCTCCCACTACGTTGTGCAAAACTGCCAAGTAAAGATAAAGAGTTTCCCCAAAGACTGGTGACTTCAATGTCGACTACATCTGAAGCTGATCTTTTATTGCCTCGTATGATTTTTGAAACTCTTCGTTCAAGCTAAAATTCTTTAATTTCTTCAAGATTTGGAAGAGTGGGAAGTGTTTCTCAGCCACTTTTGAAATGAACTTACTGAGTGCTGCCAATGATCCCATTAATATCCGTGCCTCTTTTATTATTCGTGGCTGGGAAAGATTTACTATAGCTTGGATTTGCTCTGGGCTAGCTTCGATTCCTTTGGAAGATACCCTGTAACTTAAAATTTTTCCCGCGCCTACTCTAATGACACATTTCTTGGTATTTAGCTTCATCCCAATGTTATGTAATGTATCAAGGGTTTCTTTCAAATCTGCAGCAAAGTTACTGATCCTTCCGGTCTTGATAACCATATCATCAATATATGCTTCCACGTTCCACCCTATTTGATTGCAAAATTCAATATCGATCACCCTCTGATACGTTGCTCCTGCATTTTTAAGCCCGAAAGGCATTTTCATGTAGCAGAATGTTTCGAAGCTTGTTATAAATGCTGTCTTTTCTGTGTCTTCTGGATCCATCAATATTTGGTGGTACCCTTTATATGCATCCAAAAAAGATAGAGCTTTATGGCCCAAAATTGCTTCGACTAGATGATCAATATTGGGCAAAGGGTAGCAATCTTTTGGGCATGCTTTGTTTAAGTCAGTGAAATCTATACACATTCGCCATCATGCGTATGATTTTTTCACCATTACTGGGTTCACTAACCATTTGGGTAGATAACATCCTTCAATGTACCTTCCCGAAGCAAGGATGTATGTGACTTCTCCCTCAATTTCTTTCTGCTTATCACTAGTGAAGCTTATCTCCTTCTGTTTTACTGGCTTAACCGAGTTATTAATGTTCAAGGAGTGGGTAGCGATGTTTGGATCTACCTCTCCCATGTTCTGGATGCTCCATGAAAATGTAACCCTATGACTTCGTAGGATTTGTATGACCCTCTAATATTTTGGTGTTGGGAGATTTTTTTCCTATCTTAATACACCTGGAATTATCTTGGTCATCCAAAGTTAGCAGCTTACTTTTCCTCCCTCAAATCTATTGTCGGTTTCTAATGGCCGAGTGATCCCACCTTGGACATAGTGTTGACCATCTTTGTTTTCTCCATACGTTTCCTTGTTTTCATCGTGATCACCATGCATTTCCTCACCGTTTGTTAATTTCCCTTTATTGTTGCAATTCCATCCGGAGTTGGGGATTTCATTACTAGGTGGTATGAGGACCATATCGCCTTTGCTACTTTCATCCAAGACCTTCCAATGATGGCATTGAACGTACTTTGTGCATCCATGACCACAAAATTACACATTGTCGTACAATGTCTGTCACTGTACTTCACGGTAACAAGCAACTGTATGTTGCTTAACGGTGTTTCTGCACGCCCTGTAATTCTAACCAGGGAGGATGTGGACTTCTTTAAGTTAGTTCACTTAAACCCTCACCTATTGAAGCAATCAACGAAGAGTATCTCAAATGCGCTTCCATCATCTAAAAATACCCTATGAACCATTTCATTTCCAATTATAGCGACGATAACCATTGGGTCATTATGCGGTGAAGCATTGGGGACTGCATCTTCTTTGCTAAATGTGATCGCTTCGTTTGGGGGGAACCTCTAATCTATAGGCTCTTGGGGGGGGATATCTAGCTTTAGCTTTCCAAGCATTATTAGTTAGCAATTTAGTTGTTCCATGTATGGACGAGTGACTTTTTCTGGAACTTTATCCGCCATGTCGTCGCTGTAATCTACTGTTGTCATCATTTTAAAAATTTTTGGCATATGAGCTCGTTGTTCCTTGGCTTTGTGCACCAAGGTTCCCTATTTATTTAGCTTCGCTGTACCTACTTCCTCTATTTTCCTTCTTATATTGGCTCAGGTAACCATTCCTTAGATTTTCCTCAATTTTCCTCCTCAAATCCCTACAATATTCTATATCGTAGCCATGGTCTTTGTCGAAGGCACACTAAAATTCCATGGAACTTTTTTATAGGGGTTCTATCATTGGTAGTGAATCGCAAAATAGCTCCCTATTCACCTATCAAATTTTTTTCTTGACTTCTTCAGAGGGGTTTCTTGGATTGATGCTGCATGCATCCCCAGTTCTCTTCCTTTAAATGGATGCTGCCATTTCCCTTCTTCATGAACCCTTTCAGTGAGTCTTCAATCATTCTTTTTTATTCTCATTTTCACTCTATTTTGCAATTATTTGTCTATCTTTCCAAACATGCAGCTCTATCACTTTTTGTAACTCTCTCGGGTTTTCAGGCATGTTCTTCGTTAACTCTTTATAGAAGTATCCAGATTGCATGCCTCATGTAAATGCTCCCAATGACTATTTAAATGATAGATCCCAAACTTTCCGGCTCTCATAGATGAACCTGTTATGATACTCTGCTAGAGTTTCATCACTTCGCTGAGCTATGTTGTTCATATATGTAATTGTTTTTTTGAATTTTGTTTCTGGTAAAAACGTCCCAAAAATAGATCTGAAAATTGCGCCCACGATTTGATACTTCCATTTAGCAGGTCTTCATACCTTGTGATCGATGTTCCTGATGGGAAATTCCTAGCAAACCAGTTCGATGTTCCTGATGAGAAATTCCTAGCAAACCAGTTCGATGTTCCTGATGGGAAATTCCTAGCAAACCAGTTCGATGTTCGCGTCTCGAAACCTCATGCCATTTCGGTAAGATTGTAGGAACTCTTTTGTATATGTGGTCCCATAATAGATTTTAACATGGAGAGGGAGCTTGAACTCCTTAGGAATTTTGAAATATTGAAGATGTTGTGCTAGGGGTAACTTGTCCGCATCGTTATTTGCCACTATGTCTCGTTAATCCTCATCGTATTTAATACTTTTGGACTCTTGACTTATTTTCTTATCCATTCCCTGCAATTTGGGCTTGAGTGTTGTCAAAAACTAATTGTACAGGCTCTTCCCATTCGTTTCCAAGAATGCCACAAATGCCCTCCTGTCTTTCTCCTGGTTTGCGTTAGGAGATTCTGCTTCTTCTTCATCCTCTCTATCTTCCCTGTTTCGTTCCCTCTCTATACAAGGGATGTACTCCAAGTCTTGTGTTTTCTTGTTACGCCTAACTGTGTGTTCTTGGGTCTAGCGGTTATGGCTTTTCTCACTTCTTTTGAACACCATTGTTTACCTGAAGGATCTTAGAACCAAGAAAATATTTTTGGTCCCCACATTCGGTGCCAAATGATGTGGTTGCTCTGTCAAGTAGAAACACTGCCGTTCATCTCGTACACTCTTCTTCCTACAAAACAGATCCCATAAATTATTCTGGGGAAAAAGCTTCGATGATCAAGTCAGTTTCCTCTCTAGAGAATTGGAATTCCTCAATTTAGTGGCACTTACCTTCTTTAGTGTTGCTCTTGCTATATTTATAGAAATCCACTATCGTGGTTCTGCATTTCTCTCTTCTTGGATCGTGGGTTGTACCACGATCTCTACATATTCAGTTCGTAAGGGTTTTAAACTTCCTCATTGTGTCTATATTATTTCCCCGTCTTTACAGGTTCACGGGAGCCTGCTTTCGACCAGGCTCCTTTTTTAGCAGTTCGTTAGCCTAACTGATATTTGTTGTTTAGGTTGGGCTTATAGCCTAATGATGCTAATTATGGGCTAGGTATACACCATATATATACCCAGCTAAGTTGGAAACCCAGAAGGTCAACTTAGGAAACATTGGGAAAAATCCGAATAGGTCGAAAGGCCTAGGAAAAAAAAAGAGAGGCTAGGCCCGGCTAGGTTTACAATCCTAGGAAAAAAAGAGAGGTTATGTTGAGAAAGGTGAGAATGTGAGCTCAAGTTGTGTGCAAGCTAGGATGAAAACCCGAAAGGGCTCCTAGTAAAAATGAGAGAAATTGAGAGAAAACAAAAAACTAAGTTCACGGTATATTTGTATCATCATTGGTTGTAACTAAGTTGATAATCTAGAGAAATAAATAGTTACAACCAAGACGACGACTCTTGGATTTCCTTGGTGGATTTTGTTTTGGCGACAACTCTTTGATTGCTTTTGGGGAATATTTTGGGAAAAGTAAGCTAGCTTAACACTTATATTTCATTGCTACCTTTTTTCATTTTATTTTGGGGGGTTAGATTACTTTATGTTCTTCGGGGAGTGTGAGAGTTGTGAGATTATTGCTTCTTGGGGCGGGGAATAGGGTAATTTAGGAATAAGTTGAATGCTTCGGTTAACTTATACCTGCATGCTACACTTTGCTTAGTCCTTTTTCTTGTCTTTATTTACTCGAGGACGAGTAAAGGGCCTAGTGTGGGGGGTATGATGTGCATCGTTATGTGTGCATTAACCGATGCATTCAGTATAATAACTGGCTTATTTTTCATGTTGGATCGCTAGTATTATTTGAGTTTACGTGACAAGGGGTTCGAATGGACATGTTTGATTTTCTTGTCTAAATCCCACATTTTGTAGACTTAATTGGTTCTAATGGACACCTTGTATCCATGAGCACATAGATCTTCCTTTTGATTATTATTAGTAGGTCGCTCATGGGTACTTTTCATCACATTTTTCATTGAAGGCTGCTCACAAGGATGGTAAAGGATATATAAGGTCATTCACATTAGAATGATAGTAGATGAAGGTCACGAACACAACATTGTGGAAGTAGAAATATTGAGCTAAAGATAGGCAACATTGGAGTTCAAAACTACCAAGGAAGAAACAAAAATATATTATCTGGGAGTTACACAAATTTCAAGGAAAGATCCAGGAATAATTATCCCTCGGGGTTGGTTCCATTAGAATTTTCTTCTCGAGCGCTATGAGATTGACTACATGAACTCCCAAGTCGGACCTAGGTTCACTCGTAGCGGAGCAAAGAAGTCAACCGGCTGAAGCCATAACGAGTGGCGTAGACTGCTTATGGAGGCATGAGACCAAGCACAAACAGCTTGAGCCACACCATGCGGCTTATGCAGAGGACCTTTGGCACGAGCCGTGCCAAGCGGCAGGTTCGTGCCAAAATCTAGGATAGGTTGTGCCAACGCCGGTGGGCCGAGTCTGTGGCTTGCCTTTTCCATCCCAATTTTAGCTAAGTATGGGTGCAGACCACTCCGTTACACGTGGCTCGCGCTATTCCAAGTCCAAAAATTTAAGACCAGAAAACACGTTGTGTAGAATGAAGCAGCTCGTGCTAAGAAACTGAGAAAAATGAAGATTCGGACGACGGCCAGCACCAAACGACACGGACTGCAGATTAGAGGTTAAAAAAAGAAGCTCCAGAAGATGGGCTACGCCGGGCGACGCGGACTGTGCCCAGAAAGATCGCACCAAATCCTGAATCCTGCGCCGACACGAGGCATGTTGCTCTTGCCAGATCCGAGAGACCACACTGGCATGAGGTTACGTTAGCGGCGTGGGCTGCGCCATTCGTGGTAGTCCTTGCTAGGCGGTGGCTACTAGGATTTTAGCCTATTTTTAGGCCCAATCCTCTACTATTACAAATATAGCCTTAGTTTACTAGGGTTTGATATCTTAGAAGTTTTGGATCATTTTTTAAAGTTCATTTGTAGATTGAAGAGCAACTTGGAGAGAGAAACACTCACTCTTCTCTCTAGGTTCTTTCTCTTTTCCTTTTTTATTTTACTTTTGCCCAAAGATGTGGAATTTAATGAAATACTTGAAGTCCATGTCAAGGGATTAGTTTTATAGCTTGGGGATAAATTTTTATTCATGTGTTGATTAATGTTTTTGTGAGATTTATTAGATCTTCCTAATTTTATATGCTTGTGATGTTATGATGGCTTGTTCTTGGATTTTATAATTTCTTGAATGATACACTCCATTAGCACACACTCTAGTCTACATTTATGTTAGTAAAAATATTGATACCCCCTCAGGGAAGAGAAACATGGATGTGATATGGGTAGCGGGATTCGGATCCACGTGGATGTGTGCACGTAGGTCTTTTATGAGTTTTATTGTTACAATGACAGCACACCGGTCTTAGATGGAAAGTTGGTTCGAAGGGTTACGGTTTGAAATAACATATAGTACCAAGGTAGGGTTGTAAGAGGTCCTAGTGTCATCGCTAAGGCACCTACATCCCTTTTCCTCTTTATAGGCCTAGGGAGTAAAGCATCAACGGTGTAGTACTTGGGATGTAATCATATGGGGAGAAACAAATTTTTGCAATGTTCATACCATTGTTTCCTTCCCCTAATTACAAAGGCAGTGCTGATGGAAGATTGCAAGAGCACTATAAGTGACAGGTATGGGGAAGTGCTGACCATCGACCACATCACATGTTATAAGCACTAGATTAGGTTGTTGATGTCTTTCATGTGATTGAATCAAGGATCAGAACATTTAATCAACTATGTTACCCAAGTGTCTGTTTATGCAGTTTGCTTGTGTTCTATCTTTTATGTTCGCAGTTGATAATTGAAAACCCAAAAAACCCCTCCAATTTTACAATACTACCTATCCCTAGCACATGATAGATTGACAACCCATTTGTGGTTGTGTTTGATTGGCTATTAGGCTTTAGCATCTCTGTGGACATATCAGGAAATGCCAGTAACTACCTCATAGGTAGCTTAGTAGTGAGTTGGGTGCGGGACATAAATTTTATTTTTGACCCCTTGCATCCTTTTTGGTCTAGTTTGCTTTCACACCTTCACTCGGGTTAATTTAAGCTACGACTTTAATGACCCCTAGTAGAGGCAGATCAGTTGTTGAAGTACCAGTTTGTGCAACATTGTGGGTTAATTATGGAGACATCAATTCTCGTACAATGTTGACACAAACAATCATTTATCGATAGCCATTACATGTTATTTAATATCCTAAATAGTTAAACGTCCTACAAAAATAAATCATTGTTCAATTAATGTGGAAAAAATGACATGTTAAAACCCACAAAACTATAACATACATTACAAATATATGCTACAATATATTAAAATACATAAGGTTGATATGAAATTGAAATATTAATTTTATTGAACCTCCATTGTCTACGTCATAGGGCTTTAACACTATCCGGGCGACTAGTTAAATCAAAAGTCCATCTATGTACATGCCAAATGTCCATCGATAACTGTTATTGTCCTATTGCAACCAATCCATAGGAAACAAATTTATGTTAGACTTGGGCAGTCTCTAAATGAAATACACATTATATAGTCATACGTAGACGACATTAATCTGAACCGAGAAAAGTAACTGATCTGCTTTAATACGACGTCACATACATGCGTCATTGATGTCTCAAGGGCCGACTAATGAGCGACGTCGGCTCATAGATATTTTAAGCATTTTTAGAACTGTGCGACACTAGTCTTTGTTCGGTACCATATTTCATAGGCCGATTAACTATGACCGCATCACACATTCAAAGTGTGTTCATACGAAAAATATAATTATTGTCCATAATCAACCCTAATCTAAGCCATTTTTCTCACTCCTTACAACCATGACATTATCTTGGCTACACAAACACTATACACTATATAACATGTAACACAATCATCATACATCACGAAAATATTCAATATTTGCTCCATGAGGAAAATAAACATTTCCATGAGAAAAAAAAATTACAAAATCAATAATAAAAGTGCTAAATGAACATGGAATGGATAGAAAACTACCCGAATTACTTTGAACCCAAAGATGCTCCATCCTCGGATGCTTGTTGATGTTTGAGGGAAGCAATTTGATTGAGTACTTTAATAGCTGCAATGGTGTGAATGCAAATGATGTTGTGGAGTCGGATTTGGAGGAAGTGTGTTAGAGATGTGAAATGGATGTTGGTGCTGAATAATACTAAGATGAAATAGGGTTGGGGGAAAACTTTAGATCAAATTTTCAGCTTAAATTTTTCGTTGGAAATTTTAGGTTGACTAACGTCGATCATGGTCGGTTTTGGGTTTGTTTTTGTCGATAGTCTCGCGACATCGCACACATGGGGCATAATATAATTTCAAAAAAGTGTCGGAAAATACTCCGTGTTAAGGTTGAGGCTCTTTCTGTTGACCCGTTGTGCCATAATCAAAGCAATATTGTCATGAAAATGTGAATAAAATATTGTTACCTCCAATATTGCATTTCAACTTCTCCCACATCATTGGAGGGACCTAACTGTAAAAAGTTAAAAAGTTCACCGGTTGTCCCAAAATTGATTCCGATCATCCCGGAAAGAAACTTTGTCATCCCTGGTCAAACTTATAATAACTGAGAGTAATAAAAAAAATTGGTTTAATTCCACATAAACTTCCACTTGTTCTTCCGATTAACCCTTGTATACTTGTAATCATCTACAATTTACTCTAAACCGCGTAGTAGCGCTTTCCAAAATTTGATGGATGGAATTTTATTGTATTTTTATTTCATAAAGAAACCAAGAATATATAACTTTGTGTTATTCTATGTGGTAGAAAATATCATTCCCGTAACGGTCCCGTAACTTTCCCTAGAATTCCAACAGTCCATCAAATTGTTTCTCAAAGGTATGGTTTTTAGATTATTTTAAATCCTTCATTTACGTTTTTTTCCTTCAAAATTTTATGTATAGGGTGTGCGAATGTGTTGTATTTTCGTCTTGTAGTTCCTATGGATTAGGAATCTAGGGTGTACACATTTCATTTATATGTTTTCTCCCGACTTTGTGTCTTTCTTTTGTTTAAGAGCTTGAATTATTTTGTGTTTCTGCGGTTATGGATGTATATTATAGGTTGCTACGTCGTTGATACTTCAGTCCATCTTTATTTTGTGTGATCATTGTACGACTGTTGTGTGATGTTGCTCATTCATAGTTGTGTTATTTTTTCATGTATGAGACGTTGCACCCTTCTTGGTTAACCCGATTGAGTTTCACCGATTGGTGAGGAATGTTGGTTACCGGCGTCTATGCTGGCTTCATGTTTTCAAATGAAAACTCGTTGGCATGTTGCTTACCATGCTTAGTTTACAAGACTGATGAGTGCCATCGCAGGAATATGTTGGCCATGCCATTATTTTGGACCATGTAAGGTACGAAGCCTGGCCGACTTAAATGATTAATTGAATCAATTTCTATGGAAAATATTTCTATTCATATATATATATATATATATTTCATCTGTGACAATATGAATTTCATGAATCATGGCTGACAATGAAGGTTCCAGTAGTCGTTCCCCAATAAAGGAGAGCAAATTTTTGTTTGGTTTGCTACTTTCCTTTTATTTGATTACATATATTATTATTTAATTAGTCATAATATCACTGTCCAATGTAGATCTTTAGCTATTTGGATGAGGAGCGCTTGCGGTATTCATTTGGAGATACCATTCCACATTCCGTCTGTACCTTGAGCCTTACGAAGTTCGGTCAAGTTCCAATATTGGTAAGTCCTACCTTTTACACATGTGTTTTATTTTCAATTAATTTTTTTTCAAGATTACTTTCATATATACTAACTTTGGTTTTCTGTTTATAATTTAGTACGTCCCAAGACAAATCATTTCACTCTTACCGAAAGAAAAGACACCGGTTGTCTTGAGGTGCGGCGGAAGAGAGTAGTACATGAACTACTCGGGGAACAAGAGGCTCAAGACCCTAACCCCAAAGGGTTTTGACGAGTTGTTGATGCCCACAAAATGAGGATTGGGGACACACTCTACTTCATGGTGTTAGATGATGGTTTAGGGCCGATAGTATTCAATGTTATCATTGTCGGATCCCAATTTAGTTTACTGCTTAGAATTTGGAACAAATTAAAACAAAAATTGAATTTGGAACATTTTTTTAATAAAGACTATCTGTTGAATGTGATTTTTATGTGATTTAATATTTAATCTATCTGTGGAATGTTATTTAGTCTTTAATCTTTAATCTTTAGCCCACCATATTAAACTAAGTTTTAATATTACGATTATACACAAAACTTAAAAGACTTTTGTGCAATGAAAAATTTGTTTGAATCATTCTCAAACAATCAAATATTTTTTTGACCACATTTTAAAAATAAATTTGAACTGTTGACAGTCTTTTTCCCTAGGTGGTAGACAATTCGTACACAACAAGAAACTACAATCATTACCTTAGGGTAGTATACCCTTTTACATCAGAAGTGGGACTAAGAAAATAAATGACTGGAATTGTTTCTATTTCATGTAAAGTACGGATGATTTTACTGTTCAAGATTCTAATCCAATTACAATAATCTTCCAAATAAAAACTTCAGTTGATTGTCTTGTTGTAGTAACCGTAAAAATAAAATGTTGTTGCAGTAATGTACTATTTACTGGTGTGAAAGTGATTTTTATTCGTTATGGTCCTTGGCGAGCTCATTTGTTATGCTAGTTGCCTAAAATTGTAAGGCCCACTTACACGTGCGGCATCGGTTATGGTTTGGTAGCTTATCGACTGAACCAGTGTAGGTGCAATGTCGCTGCTTGCGAGGCTGACATCACAAGGGTCCCAAATGATGCCGTTCAAAAATGTCTAAATAATTTAATTTTAAATTAATATTAATAATTGCATGTATCTATATGTATGTATATTTATAATAAATTATTTCTTTTTGTGATTTAGCACATCCCGAGAGACATTGTACCACTCCTGCTGAATGATAAGACCCCCGTTCTGCTGAGGTGCTACAGGAGAAAGTGGTGCATGAACTACTCGGGGAGGGATCAAGGCCCTGTTCCTAAAGGGTTTTAGTGAGTTCCTTTCCGAAAACCTCCTATACGCATTGGGGACACCTTGTTCTTCGACGTCATAGAAGTTGGGGGCCCGATTGTCTTTAAGGTTATCATAATGCGAGCTGATTGAGTTTATTGCAATTTTTGTTCTGTTGATAATAAGACAATCTTATTCGAAATTGTGTTCTAATAGTTAGGATATTTTCATGACTACTATTTTTATAATAATTTAACTACCTTATTTGAATAATATATAATTGACTATATGTGCGATTTGATTTGTGTATGATTTTAAAAACCATTTTCAACCGTACCATTCAACATCATTTTATACAATTGTTTAAAAAACCATTAAAAAACAGTTTTATAGACCAAAATCAATCATTTTCGAACAACTTTAACCTCTTAAAGTTAACCGAGGTAAAAGAAAAGGAAAACATCAATCAAGCAGGAAAGTATGGGAACTTACTGTGTGAAGGAAGCAGTTTGGTGTGATTGGAGTGCAGTGTAATGGGGAGGATTTTAAAGGGGGTACTTGATATGTACGAAAGAGGGGAGGATTTCTAAGGTGGTTGTAGCACCACGATTGCTACTGTAGTGCCTAACTATCCTTTTACATTCCATACCATTTTCTACCATTGTTTTGAAAAGCATTGAACGAATACTTTTGTAGACCAAAGTCAATCATTTTCAAACAACTTTAACCTCTGTAAGTTCTAAGTGTAACATACCCATGACGCCGGTCATCCATTGCATTACATGTCGGTAAAATAACATATAATGTGAATTCGGTTGGCCTTATAAAACATTATATGCCACATTGCACACTATTCAGTAAGATTATTTACTTCATTTTTTAAGCCTTTTACTTTGGTTAATATAATAACTAGTCCACCTCCCCACGGGGTCGTTAATAGATAGCCTTTTTACGGGAGATCAACTAACCCACGGAGAAGCTTCACAAAGATAGAGATTTGTATTATTGCTTCCCCTTCTACTACTAAGCTACCAAGAGGGTAGATAGTGGCAAGACCAGGATCGTTCAAATAGATGCTAGTAATATAAAAGTTAATTACACACAGCTGCGATCAGAACGTCAATCCGATCATGTGTCATGAATACCTAATGTTGCAAAACAGGTTTTGGGGGTTTTGATCTAACAACTACAAGCATGCAAGAACACAAAAGAGTAATACTATATAGAGCCACTTGGGGAACATTTGTGTTACATGACCGATGAATGACTTAAATCCTAGATTCTATCACATACAAGATATATAAACCCATCTTATGCCTATGTCACATAGAGTGGAGATAGCCTGGCATTACCCAATGTCTATCACACAAAGGTACATCACCACTCATACATGCCACCACACCAACTCCGTGATTAAGGAAAATGATTGGAATCTTGTGATGATTCCAAAGTTGACATGACCCTAGTCGCTACACAACAATCCTAGTCACTACAAACAATCATACTCATCTATCGACTTAAGCCAATGATTTTCTCTCGTTAAGGATTAGTCTAGCAACCCTAACATGCAACTCCTTTCATGACTAGTCAGTTAGAATTATAGTCTAACCAATCAGAACGGTACTCTCAAGGTAGCATGAATGTTCTCATCTCCCCGGTACGCTCAAACCCACAATAGCCTTAATCTAACACACCTAAAATAGAAACGAAGCCTAGCATGATATTACACTACACATGGATGTATATGTGCCTTATAAAACATGGTATATCATAAATCTCAGAAGAATAGAAAACATAAATAAGGCACAAATATTCATAGGACCTAAAGATAGGGAAATCTAAGAATTTCAAAAACTCATCATCTAATCATGACTACAAGCATAGATCTACAAGATAAATCACTACTCCCTAAGCATTGAACCCAAACATTTCATTGAATTTAATGCCCTTGGGCATAAACTAGGAGAAATAAATTAGAGAGAAGGGTTAGCCCCTTCCTCTCTCTACCCACTATTAGGAAACCTAGGAGAATGCAAAAATAAAAATATCAAAAACATAAACCCTAGTAGATATAGGCTCCAATATGTAGTAGTAGTAAATTGGCCCTTGAAAAAGGCCCAAAAAGAGACCAAAAACCCTAGCAGCTGAAATTGGCATGTACCGTATAAAAGGGCACGACTCGTGTTGGCTAGGTCTGGCATGACTCGTGTTGTCTAGCACAGCCATGCTGACCTGGCTTGGCACGGTCTTTGTTGTTTGTCATGGGCCACTATCCGAGAATTGGTCTCGACCATTCTGATGTGCACACTCGCATAATTGTCACATACCACCGACTGGGAGTTCCTTATCGATCAGTGGAATGGCGTGGGCCACCTTGTCTAAAAATTTCTCTCATTTTGCCTAGGAGCCCTTTCAGGTTTTCACCTAGCTTAACACACAAATTGAACTCCCTTCTCATCTTTTTCCACACCATGACCTCTCATTTTTCCTAGGTTTTTCAACCTATCTGGGCATTTCCCATTGTTTCCTAAGTCACCCTTTCGGCCGGGTATATATATATATGTTTTCATTATTTTCAATTTTTTTTGTGTAGCACAAAATTCCCCAAAGATGGGCTTCATACTACATGAAGATATTTAAACAAAACTTGACACCACCAGAGTATTCAAAAAAATCCCCAAACAAACTAAAAATAGGTGCCCTCACATCCAAAAACAAACCGCCAACCAAAAGTTTGAAAATCCAAATAAGGGGAAAAAAGAAGAAATAGCCATCATTGTAAATATCCAAACCAAAGCAGAAACAGATAAACTGGAAAGAAAAGGAGATGCCACCATGAAGGTGTTCCAACCCATCCCCCACACTTAGTTCATGTGCTGTCCCCAATGCATGTGATTAAGGTGAAAAGAAAGGTTGGAAAACACCGAAGAGTCCTCTACATCGCCCGCCATGTCTGGCTCCATGCCTCTGCCTTTGCGGATCCAGATGATTGTAACCATTTCCAATGCCTGTAGTCCTAGCAAAACAATGATCTCCCTCAAATCCTCACATCCTGCTGTAGAAGGTCCATATCCATCTTCAAATACTGGAGCTGATTATCTATCCTATCAAATCTGTCAGTAGTCTTCTCCTGGTGATAGTTGAGCTGTGCCCCAAGCTGGTGCATATCCTACCTACCCCCAAAGATAGAATCACCCCAAGACTGCATCCACTCCAGCTCCTGTCTCGGCGGCTGAGTCCTCAAGTCATAAGATGAAGCCGACTGGTATCCCTATGAACTGTGCTCCTGAAAATGCCTGACGGTGTTAGATGATGAATTTTTGAGATTATTAGATTTCCCTATCTTTATTTCCTATGAATATTTGTGCTTGATTTATGCTTTTTATTCTTGTGAGATTTATGCTCTGCCATGTTTTATGATGAACCCATACATCAATGTGTAGTGTATTATCATGCTAGGCATCATTTGCAATCTTGAGAGTGTTAGATTATGGTTATTGTAGGTTTGACAGGACCAGAGAGATGATTGCATTCATTCTATCTTGAGAGTACCATTTTGATTGGTTAGGCTATAATTCTAATTGTCTAGGTTTGTGAGGAATTGCATGTTAGAGATGATAGACTAATCCTTAACGAGGGGAGACCCTTGGCTTACCCCAATAGATGAGCATGAATGTTTGTAGTGATTAGGGTTTTTGTGTAGCAACTAGGGTTGTGTCAGCTCTAGAGTCATCAAAAGATGCCAATTCTTTTGCCTTCCTAAGCCATAGGATGGGTATCCATAGTGGAGTGCTCGGGAAGTATTGTCCTCACTTTCATATAAAACAATGGCTACCTAAGCATTATTCTTTTAAGCAGGGGTGCGTTAGCATTCAGAGTGAGGTTGATGGGGAAAAAGGCGATTGGCGTACCTTCCTTAAATACGAGGGCAATGTGGTAGCATGTATGAGTGGCAATGTACCTTTGTGTGGGAAATTCTTGACTGTCTCCACACTATGTGACATAGGCATAAGATGGATTTATACACACACACACACATATATGTATGTATATATGTATATATATATATTTCATGTCATAGAATATAGGATTTAAGTAATTCATCGGTCATGTAACACAAATATTCCCCAAGTGCCAGCTATATATAGTTTTACTCTCTTGTGTTTTTGCATGCTTGTAGTTTTTAAATAAGAACCCCCCCAAAACCTATTTTATGGGTGTGCGAATCAACACAGGTCATGCTAGAGATCCTTGGCATGGGCCACCTTGTTTTACACAGCCAGTGGTGCCACTTTACACAGCCCATGTCACCCCAGTTTTAATAGTCCAAAGACCAGCCTACCGGGTGTGAAGATTAACACGATTGCACCATCGTTTTTCTTAAATATTGACTCCCAGCTAAGACCCACAAGGATTTACATGGCTCGCACCGTTCAGAAGGGAAAATCATGCACCCGGCCGGTAGCCTGTGAAGAATTACATGGCCCACGTTATTCAACCGATCAAGAATAAACTGTGACTCGGCTGCCTGTGATGAATGATGCAACCACGCACATCAAAATGGTCAAGACCAATGCCCAGCGATGGCCCTTTCCAAAAAAACATGGGTCGTGCCAAGCCAAGCCATTATAGCTGTGCCAGACAACATGTGCCATGCCAGACCTAGCCAACACGGGCCTTGCCCTTCTACATGGGTTGTGCCCTTTACACAGCCCGTGCCAATTTTGACTGCTAGTTTTATTTTCCTCTTTCTGGGATTTTTTCAAGGCCTAATTACTTACTACTATATATAGGAGCTTATGTATACTATTGTGTAAGTTTATAATAGTTTTTATTTTGCATTCTCCTAGTTTTTCTAAGAGTAGGTAGAGAGAGAAATGGGCTTACCCTTCTCTCTAATTCATTTCTCCTTGTTTTTTTCCCCAAGGGAGTTGAATGCAATGAAATATTTGGGTTTAGTGCTTATGAATTAGTGATTTAGCTTGGGGATCTATATTTATATTCATTATTTGATGATGACCTTTTGAGATTCTTAGAATTCCCTGTCTTTATGTCCTATGATTTTTTTGATTTGTTCTTTCTATTCTTGTGAGATTTATACTATGCCATGTTTCATGATGCACCCATACATCCATGTGTAGTGTAATATCATGGTAGGCTTCATTGCTATCTTTGGAGTGTTAGATTATGGCTATTGTAGGTTCGAGAGTACCAGAAGATGAGTGCATTCATGCTACCTTGAGAGTACCATTCCGATTGGTTAGGCTATAATTCTACATGGCTAGTTTTGTGAGAACTTGCATGTTACGGATGCTAGAATAATCCTCAATGAGGGGAAACTCTTGGCTTACCCTGATAGAGAAGCATGTTTTTTGTAGCGACTAGGGTTTGTGTCAACTCTAGAGTCATCACAAGATGCTAATTTATTTTCCTTCCTAGGCCTTGGGATTGGTATCCATAGTGGAGTGCTCGAGACATATTGTCATCACTTTCATATCTAACGGTGGCTACCTACGCAAAGGATTGTTCCTTTAAGCGGGGGCATGTTAGCATTGGGTGTGAGGTTGATGGGGATGGAAGGTGATTAGCGTACCTTTCTTAATTACGGAGGTGGTGCGATAGCATGTATGAGTGGAAATGTATTTTTTTTGTGATAGACATTGGGAAGGAAAGAGAGAAATAATACAAATCTTTCATCCATGATCTCCTCAGCTTCTCTGTGGGTTAGTATATCTCCTATAAAAAGGCTATTTATTAATGACACTGTGGGGAGGCAGATAAAATTTTTGCGCCATTTCCGGGAATGAAAGTCTAAAGCTTTACTTGTTAACTTGGCTTGTTAGTTAAGTAGTTAGTGTTGTCTTTTGTTTTTGACTTTGTTTGTTTGAGTTGGTTTTTGCTGTTGAGCCTGTGTGATAGTTATTCTGGTTACTTCCAACCCATTTTCTAGTGTTTGTCTTTGGTTGGTTATTGTTTAGTTTCTAGTAATGGTATGTACTTATACCATGAACTTAGGAACTTTAAAACACCTACCAGAAAGCACATGTGGTCAGAGAAGAAGGAGGAGTAGAGCTAGAGCAGGGATTCTATAAGAGCTGAATGTAGTTGAGGAGTCTATGGTTATGGTGGAAGATAAGGAGTTGATGGTTCCTAACTTAGATAATCAACCTCAATGCATTGTCTTTCCCCCTTTGCTACCGAATGTGACATGTGAACTCAAGAGTGGTATGATCTAGTGTCTCCCAACTTTTCGTGGAATGGCCGGTGAAGATCCCAACAAAAATTTGCTGGAATTTCACCTAGTTTGCACCAATATGAACCCCCCAGAAGTTTGGGAACAAGATTACAACTTGAGATCCTTTCCTTTTTCACTACAGGCTTGTTTACTATCTTCCCCCGGGATGCATCACCTCGTGGATGGATATGAAGCTGAGGTTCCTTGAAAATATTTTTTGGCTTTCAAGTCTGCAAGCCTGAAAAAACAGCTTTCCAACATCTCTCAAATGGAAAATGAGTCCCTCTACGAGTATTGGAAAAATGTTTAAGAGGTTGTTGACGAGTTGTCCGTACCACCCATTCAAGGAAGGTGATTTGGTGTACTACTTCTTCGAAGGAATTTGTGATGAAGATATAAGAATGGTTAATGTGGCTTGCAATGGCTCCATAGCTAACAAGAGTCTAAATGATGCAATGGCGTTGTTTGAAGAAATGGCCAACGGAACGGTAGGCATCACAGAGCTAGCATGGAACATAAGGCTGATCCCAGGTGTTATGAAGGTCCAGAAGGAATTCCCCGCATCACTAGCTGTAGGCCTAAAACTGCTCATGAAAATTATGTGGCGAGGGCTATGGATGCTCAGAATGTTAAGGTCCATCAAAGTTGACCCGTGTTATCTGTGATATCTTAAATGTAGCTTTAAATTCCAATGCAAACATCGTGTCCTGGTAGATTAAGGAAGAACAATAAATCAATCTACTCTTCTCCCCCATGTAACCAAATAAATCGTTCGGGTCATTAGTGGTCTGAAGCATATTGGCCTCCTTGAGTTTCTTTATAGTGTACAATGTATAGTCGGGTTGTTCTCAACTAGATAAACACCACGAGGCTTTGCGTTCCCCAGCTGTTTTGGCCGACCATGCTTCCTATGCTAATTCTATCGACCCTCATCTCGGTAAGTTGTATGCAGGTCCACACAAACAGATCCACAAATATGTTCAACCTACTTTGTAAGGTATCATTGTCCATAAACACTTCTCATCAAACTATGAGAATTCAGAGGCCTCACCATGATAAAAGAAAATCATGGCAATTAGGCAATAAGTTTACCTCACTATTTGATGAACAATCAAAGTGCTCTCATCTCAGCTAGTCCATGTCTCCATGTTGAGACTTTGCTAAAAGTATGTCGTGTAATATCCCTGAGGGCTCTATTAGTACCTGGAATATCATCCATATACACCTAGCAAAAAGCTACAGCGATCTCCCGATACTACCTTGTGAAGCTCTCATCATCCAATTGGAAGGTGATAAAGATGGATCCATCCTCATTCTCCATCCTCTTAAGTGTGGATAAGTACTCAAGGACCCAAAATTTCTCTGTCGTGTAGACTTCCAAGATCGATCTTTATCTACAGGTACCACAACCCATAGAGACCTAATTCTCGTATGGTACCGATAAATGCAAACCTAGTCTTCAAAATAGGGCTCCCCTTGGTGGTAATGTTTTCCTATATTCTGTATACCTAGCTGGAATATTCCCGAGGCACATATGGTTGGGGGCGAGAGCTTGGGAAGAACTCGTCTTATCTACTCGCCTTCTCTTTGAGCCCATTATAAAATATGATTAAATAAACAACAAACATAAATATTGAGAACAAAATACTATAAACACTATCCCATAAAAAATTCACTAAAACTCAAAAATCAACAATCAACAGTCCCCCACACTCAAATTTCAACAATTATCTCACCCAAAAGCGCCAAAAATCCACAAATAATTCCTACATAAAAATTCTGTTATCCAATTCCAACCCTGAACTTCCAAAATTTTTTAAAAAAGAAGCAACTACCCAAAAGGTCAAGTGTCAACCCCATAAATTTGTGTTGAACGTAAGCCACTCTTCCACTTGATTAATTTTGGGAACAACAACATCAAATTAGAAAGAATTTCTAAAAACCCCAATTTCTAGGGTTCTTGAGATTATTTCTTATTGCAAGGGATTTTAGAGGTGTTAGGATGTGTGGTGTTAGGGGTTTTGTGGCTCAGGTTGAGAGGAGTTATATTTGGTGAAGGATGGGGGTGTTTTGTGGAGGAATTTTGGTAGAGGAAAGGGATTTTATCAGGGTGGATTGAAAGATGAAATGGAAGAAAAAGGGAAATTTTAAATTATGAAGAAAAAAAATTAGGCTGGCTTATATAGCCAAGCCTTCATGGACAACGCACATTCTCGCGGTCCCCAAGTTGAGGCTTGCTATCAGGGAAAACTGAATTCACAGACCATGAAAAAGTGTGTGGTTCACGAGCCAGGGGTTCTACTACCCCTCTTCAATTCTTCTGAGCATCAAAAATCATGTCTTTCTGCATATTTCTTCATCTGAGCCTGATTGTGCAACTGCAAAAGTGGGTTCCTCTATCACTAATTATGGCTCAGTGAAATTCTGAACTGAGAAAAGATATTTTCTTTCAAGAAATCTGCCACCACTTTTGAATTATTGGTCCTAGTGGCATTTTCCTCAACTCACTTGGACACGTAATCAACTACAAGAAAAATATAGGTGCAATCAAAAGAGTTTGTGAGAGGTCCCATAAAGTCAATACCCCACACATTAAAGATCTCATAATACAAGATGCTTGTTTGTGACATTTCATTCCTTTGGGAAATGTTTCCCGTTATTTGACATTTGTCACAAGATTGACAAAATCCATAGGAATGCTTCATCATGTGAGGCCAATAGAGATAGCTTTATAGCACCTTCAAAGCGGTTCTCTTGGAACCAAAGTGCCACCACATGCAAGAGAGGGACACATATGTATAATTTAACTTACTTCACTCTCCGTGACACATCTCTTGATCATTTGATCCGTGCAATGCTTCCATAAATATAGATAATCCCAAACATAGTATTTAGCCTAACGTTTCAACCTATCCCTTTGTTTCTTAGAGAAATTCGGGGGAAATTAGTGGGAGGCAATAAGATTAACAAGATCGGCATACCAATGGTGAGCCTCTCTAATTGTAAACAAGTATTCATCGGGAAATTCTTCCCGGATTGTCTCCCTCTTAGGCTTCTCAATAGCGTTCTCTGACTCATTAGACTATGTCCATCGACTTAATGATCGACTACCACATTTTCATTATTATTTTAATCCCTCACCTCCAGGTAAAATTCAGTCAAAAGAAGTATCCATCTAATCAACCTAGGCTTAGCTTCCTTCTTGGTCATTAAGTAGCAAAGATTCACATGGTCCTTGAAGACAATGACCTCGCTACTAAGTAGGTACGACCTAAACTTCTAAAGAGAAAATACCACCACCAATAACTCTTTCTCCGTGGTGGAGTAGTTTTGTTGTGCATCATTAAGAGTTATCGAGGTGTAGTATATAGCATGAGGGATCCCCCCTTCCCTTTGATCTAAAACCGCCCCAATGGCGCAGTCACTAAAATCACACATAATCTCAAAAGGGAGGTCTCAATTTGGGGGTTGGATAATGGGGGCGGAAACAAGCATTGCCTTCAAAGTATCAAAGGCTCTTTGAAATTCTACGTCAACCACAAAATTTGCTCCTTTTTGTAACAATTTTGACAAAGGGGAGGCAATCTTAGAAAATTCCTTAATGAAACGCCTATAAAATACCGCGTGACCTTGAAATGACCTTGAAATGATCTAACACTTTTAACACTCGAAGGGTATGGTAGGGATTGGATAGTGTCCACCTTAGCTTTGTCTACCTCAAGACCTTGAGAAAACACCAAATGACCCAATACAATTCCTTTTTCCACCATGAAGTGCCATTTTTTTGGAGTTTAACATGAGATTGCTTTCAATCCATCTCTTGAGCACAAACGATAGATGGTTTGAACAACTATCAAAAGAATCTCCATGCACGGTAACATTATCCATGAAGACCTCTACAAAGTGCTCAAAAAACTCCAAAAATATACTAACCATGCACCTTTGGAATGTGTCGGGAGACTTGCATAGACCGAAAGGAATGCGCCTAAAGGCAAAAGTGCCAAAAGGGCATGTGAAGGTGATCTACTCTTGGTCTTTCGGGGCTATGGAAATTTGGGAATACCCGGAATACCCATCTAGGAAACAATAGAAATCTCGCCCGACAAGCCTCTAAAGCATTTGATCAATAAAGGGTATACGGAAATGGTCCTTCCTAGTTTTGCATTCAATCTATAGTAATCAATACACACTCTCCACCCATTTTGCACATGGGTGGGAACCAATTCTCCCTCTTGGTTCTCTATCACAGTCACTTCACTTAGGCACTACTTGTGTGGGGCTTACCCACTTGCTATCAGAGATGGGGTAAATCATTGTGGCTTGAATCAATTTAAGAATGTTACTCTCCACTACCTCCATCATTGGAAGATTAAGCCAATGTTGGGGTTGCCTCACCGGTTTAGCCCTATCATCTAACAAGATATGATGCATGCAAGTGGAGGGGCTAATACCTTTGATATTGGCAATGGTCCACCCAATCACTTCCTTATGGATTCTAAGAACCTCCATCAATTTACCATCATTCTCCTTGGTGAGTTTACTCGACATAATCATGAGTGAAATATCTCCTTGACCAAGGAATGCATATTACAAATTCTTGGGTAGTGGATTCAATTCCACTACTGGTGCCTTCTCAAGAGATGTGGGGAATTCCCACATCTCGAGGTGCATCGAGAACTTCACTAAGGGGATTAAGAGGTAGCTTATCAACAAAATTAAGCATTTCCATAGTCTCAAGCAAATTTATCCTCAAAGAATAATCATGCAATTCCTTTACGTCAAGACTATTTTCTAAAGTTACTTTTAAACAATCCATACCATCAATCACAAACGTATCTTGCACATAATAATCAACAATATCAACAATATCAATAGCATGGCAATAATGACCCTCACTAGGAAATTTCATGGCATCATAGATGTTAAAATTCACAATTTCCCCATTAAATTCAATGGTTAAGCATCCACTTTGCACATCGATTTCAGTTCTAGATGTTTTTAAAAATGGCCTCCCTGATAAAATAGGGGCGACACATTTTTCATTCCTATATCTAGAACATAGAAATCGTCCGGGAAAATCAATTTATCAACCTTAACCAACACATCTTCCACAATTCTCCTAGGGTAGGCATTAGAGTGGTCGGCCAATTGAATCACTACCCCAATTTCATGAAACTTTCCAAGATCTAAGGATTCATTTAAGGAATATGGAATCACACTGATTGGCGTTCCTAGATCTAACATGGAATTTTGGAAGTTCTTACCACCTATGATGCAAGGAATGGTAAACGTACCGGGATCATCGCATTTAGGGGGGAGTTTTTTTAAAAACAAGGTAGACACATGACACCCAATTTTTATCTTTTCACCATTTTTCAAGGTTCTGTTTCTCCTAAAGGTACATATTTCTTTAAGGAATTTGGAAAACCCATGAACTTGATAAATGGCATCAAAAAGAGGAACATTACCTTGCACTTGCGGAAGACTTCAAAAAGCACCTTGTTCTCATCCTTTCAATTTGTGTCCTGTAAAGCCGCCGCAAAGGATGGTGGTGGAAGGATCTTATCGATTTCATGCTTCTTTAGTGGTTGAGAGGCCACCTCCTTGACCTTTTTGTCCTTCATCACTAGCTCCTCTTCTATCTCCTTCTCGATCTTCACAAGTTTCTCGGGCATCTTGGTCTCTTTTCCACCACTCAAGGTTATGGAACTAGCATTAGGAGGCCGGGGGTTTAACTGGTATTTTTGATGAGAGTTTCCTGGGATCCCTAGCTTCTAATTGGGCCACAAAAGATGCAATTTGGCTCACTTGGGTGTCCAAGTTATTGAATCTCACGAAAGAGGGGCTCTCCAAGTTAGTGACCATATTTGTTATAACATGCATGAGGTCCTCATACTCTGACCTTGGTCTTCCTTCTCGAGGGTTAGATGACCCCTCATCCCTTGGTAGGGTTGTTTTGGTGCCCGATTGTGCCCTTGATTTCCTTGGTATCAGGGTGGTTCCCCTTGGCAATTCGGTTGATGAACACCTTGGCAACCTTGATAGCCACCTTTGGGATTTAATTTTCCATCTTAATCATCTCTCCACCTAAAGTTTGGATGGTCTCTCCATTCGAGATTGTAAGTCTTAGAGTACGAATCATACTTTTTTTCATTGCCTTATCCCCTTTGGAAACCTTGACCACCCTGGTAGCCTCTATTCCCTTGGAAACCTTGGCCTTGTACTTCTTGATAACCTATTGCCTTAGCATCCTCAAACTCTTCATCTTGTATTTGAGGGCATGTTCCAATGAACACACCCCATAAGCCTTAACTTGATGCACCCTCCCCTTCATTAGCTCCTTCATCATGGAAGCTAAGGCTTGAACTTGCTTCTCAAGTTTGGGGGTTTTCGGATTTGAAGACTCTTGCACCCTAGCACTTTTCCTTATACCAAATTGTCTCGTACCATTAGCCATGTCCTCAAACAATTCCATGGCATCTTTAGGGCCCTTGTTGGCAGTGGACCCATTACAAGCGGCATTGACCATCCTCATGTCTTTAATGGAAAATCCATCCAAGAAATAGTTTACAAGATCTCCTCCATTGTATGGGTGGTAGGGCAACAAGTTAGTAACCTGTTGAACCTCTCCCAATATTCATATAAAGATTCACCCAAATATTGGGAGATGTTACTTAACTCTTTCTTCAAACCCACCGACTTGGATGCCAGAAATAATTTCTCTAAGAACATTCGTTTCATATCCATTCATGATGTTAGACTTCCCTGGGAAAGGTAGTATAACTAATATTTTACCACTTACTTCAAAGAGAACGGGAATGCCCTTAGATTGAAATTATTCTCCGAGACTCTAGTTGGCTTTATATTCATGCTCACAAGGTGGAACTCAGACAAGTGCTTGTTTGCATCCTCCCCACCAATCCCATGGAAAGATGGTAGACAATGAATCATCTCAAACTTGAGTTCACAAGGGACATTTTCCTGAAGAGGAGGGATAATGGAGCAAAGTGGTTGACTCTCTAGGTTAGGAGTCATGAGCTCCCTCAAGATTCTAGTATCATCCACCATAGTGGTGTAACTATTTTGGGTGATTCTTGAGTAGCTTGGTTAGCAAAACGAGCTAGTCTCCTTGCTCTCTGGAGTGTTCCTAGAATATCTAGATTGTAGTACAAGAGTTCTTTTCTATTGGTATGAGTATCAACCATAAACCAAGAACTAGAGCAATATAACCTTATCCAAAGTAATAATCACAAAAGCAAGCAAACGTCCACAACAAACAATTAAAAATGCAAAACACACAAAGAACTACACTGACACTTTAAATAAATACGCATTTTCCTCGGCAGCGGCGCTAAAATTTGGGAGGCCATCGTGGTGCCTCTCAAAGATAGTATTTATAGGCCCTAATTGTGGTTAATTACTAAAAATTAGCTAGTGGCAAGTTTGGGCTGTCCACGAGGAGCAGGGGGTTTTATTGAGTGTTAAACGTATTTAACAACACAGAAAGATGTTACTCTAAGGGTGTGGTAACAAAGTGGGGGATTTTGAGTTTTGAAAAACATGACGACTACTTAGAGGAACTAGATTAACAGAGGATTATAGAAAATGATTCAAATACAATCACACTAGCACAAAAGATGTAATTAAGATGGTAATGAATCTTGGACGCAATTGGTTTACATTTCTAGTCGTCCTTTGATCATTGACTAATTATCCTATTTATATGCATTGACCACATATTGTGGAGAACTTGTCAACACCTTTCGAGTGAAGACATTTCTCACCTCTCCTCAGTTATAGGTAGAGTGGGTGATCGACACCACACAATAGCCCTTATCCCCGAGTCACTCTAGACGATCGATGTCTTAGACTCCCCTGAGAGTAGCAATAAATATGAAAACCCAATGCAACAACCACAATGTCCTACAAGTGAGAAACATATAGATAGAACAAGTACGTCTACTAATAACAACTACGAGGATCGACCTTCATGCTAATCGTTATTAATGAGCCACATTGATAATTAGTGAAACTCATTAAAATTCATCCTAAACCTGACCAAATTCATCAATAAAAAATTATAATTAGTTGTCACTCCTAAATACAACCTAACACCAATCAACAATAATCACATTGACTAAATCACAAAGTCTTCCGGGTTTGACCAAAAACCTAGCAAACAATCAATTCACAATCATCAACCAGTTGATCATATTAGTATAAATCATGCATTAATCACACAACAAAGCATAAAACATACTCCCCCCGTCCCACTCTAAATTGCTTATTTACTTTTTATGGGTCAAACTTTGTAAACTTTGACCCTAAATATAAATTACTGTATAAATAATATATGTATCATGTGAGATATTGTTGGATTTGTCTTAAAATCTATTTTCTAAATATCAATTTTTTATGCAGAAATATTATAAGAAACTAGAGATATTTATAGTCAAACATGCTCATTGATGACCGTGAAAAAGTAAATAAGCAATTTAGAGTGTGACGGATGGAGTACTTGATAATCAAAGCACAACATAGGAGAAACCAAATCTCACAAATTCATACTAGAAATGCTTACCAATTGCTCCCAAGAGTATATTTAGCCTAGATAACTAAAACCCATCACAAAATAGTAAGAATCCATGGTAAACCTAGAGTAAATGATGAAAAGTAAATGCAAACTAGGGTTTTGGGGAGAGTTTTCGAGTAGAAGTTATAAGAGAGAGAGATGAGAGGCTAAAAATTGAAGACATTAAAGCAGTCCAATCTGTTCACTACGGGCCGCAATACATTGTTCTAGCCCACAATTACCCTTGTTGACCATCTTGACAGTCTATTTTCCTTCTACGGGCTGCAATAAATTGCTACAGACCACAATGACCAATCTACCCAGTTTCTTTAACATATTCTACCCTATTTCTTCTCACTTTGCCTTCACCTCGCCAACCCCTTCGCCACGTCACCGTACACCTCTGCCTCTGCTTCCATCACAACTTTACGCCTCCTTGGATGCCAACGCTCCAGTATCCATCTTCGATTATGTTTTTTAGAGTTTGAGATTTGGTTGATGATTTGAGCTTTGTTGTTCGAAATTTGGTGACGACGCATGAGGGAACGTAGGAGGGAGGGGGGTCTTCAGTAGTAAGAGCACAAGCATGATCTTCACAGTCGTAATCTGCCAAGTATGATGGAGGACGACGAGATCGAACACTCTGTCTGGTAGGTGGCAACTCAGCAGCGGAACTGTCTGGTACCAGAGAAGTCGGTAAAGTAGATACCTAGGATGTAGCATCGGTGGTGACTGTCAGAGAATAATCGGCAGCGGACCGCAAAGGTTGACCAACAGCAGCCGGTGTGGCAGCACCGGCATCGAGCGGTAGAGGACTACCGGCGTTGATTGGCTAGAATTGATCGGCGTTGACTGGCCGGCGACGACGGGTGTTGATTGGCTGGCGTTGACTGGCCGGCATTGACTCACCGACGCTGACCGGTCGGCGGTGATCGGCAAGACAGCAGTCGGCAGCAGCTGGCCACCGGTGGACGGCTGAAGGCCAGCGGCGATCAGTGGCGATGGATCGGCAGCGGAAGGCTGAACAAAAACTCTTTGCAGCTCCGGTGAGAAGGAGGAGGAATCCGGCGGTGGTGTGGTGGCACCGCCATGTTCATCGGATAAAGCAGATGCCGGAGTTGCAGAGTACGGGAACTGGTCTTCAAAGAAATCAGCATCCCGACGGTTAAAGATCGCTCGGGATTTCAAGTAAAAAAGGTGATAGCCTTTCTTTCCGGCAGGGTAACTAAGAAACAGACACCGCCGACTTCGTGGTGCAAACTTGTCATGATATCTGGGAACATGAGCAGCAAAACACAAGCATCCAAAAAACCTTAAGGATGAATAATTCGGAGCTTGCCCATAAAGCAACTCAAAGTGAGGATGAATAATTTGGAGCTTGCCCAAAAGCAACTCAAAGGGAGTACGACCGTTGAGATGCTGAGTCAGTGTTCGGTTGATCAGGTAGGCAGCAGTAGGAATACATTCTTCCCAAAATTCAATAGGAAGACTGGCTTGGAACCGTAAAGCACGCGCCACATTGAGTAAATGGCGATGCTTTTTTTCAACCCGACCATTCGATTGTGGTGTGTCAACCATAGATGTCTCAAAGATGATCCCAGATGCAGTAAAATGAGATCGTAAAGGCAGAAATTCAGTCCCATTATCAGCCCGAACACGTTTTATGGTTCAGCCCTACTGGTTCTTCATTAAGGCACTAAATTCTAAAAATCTAGAGGCTACTTCAGACTTAGTGACTAATAAATAAATCAAAAAGCTTGGGAATAATCATCGACTATCGTCAAAAAATAAAATGCACCACTAGAGCATGGAGTTCTATAAGGTCCCCAAACATCACAATGTACTAATTCAAATAATGTAGTAGTATTTGTAGAACTCAACGGAAAACTATGTCTAGTCTGTTTTGCTCTATAACATACAGAGCAAGGTATAGTAGTATTATGTGTGCTAAAATCAAGAGTTGGAATAGAAGACAACACCGTAGATGATGGATGACTAAAACGTTGATGCCATAAATCAGATGAAGAAACCAAAGCAACTATCGAAATAGACTGCAGGATATGAGGACGAATGCGAGTATCCAATAGACGAAGCCAATAAACCCCCCCTTTCTGTTCACCCACGCCAATCACAATCCCAGCACTGATTTTCTGTAAAATGCAATAATTTTCAGTAAACAAAGCTAGACATTTTAAGGCAGATAACAATCTAGAGCATGATAATAAATTGCATCGTAAAGTAGGTATGTAGAGCACATGAGTAAGGGTGACATCACCAAAACAAATAGACCCATATTGTGTAGCAGACGACACAGATCCATCAGGCAGTATAACATTCACAGTATTGGTAGCAGTAGTAATATCAATAAGAGAACCTTTGTCACCAGTCATGTGATATGAGGCTCCCGAATCAAGAATCCAAGGTAAAGTCGACTTACCTGATCCATGGTAAGATAACGAATCAAACTGATTAAATAAATGTATGATCATACTCCATTGGTCGTCGGACAGAGCATGACCAAAATAAGATAATGTAGGTAAGCCAGAGGAGGCGACCACCGCAAATCCTTGCGGTGAAGTCACTATGCCGGTGAAAAGATCCATAACACAAATGGCAAGTACAATTAAAATAAGAGAAGAGACAAAATATGCTAAACCAAAGCAAAAAACTGGAGCTGACGCGCGCCTTCTGTATGGCGCGTGCAAATCACGCGCTGGGAAGGGATGATCGCGCTTCAGGTGTACCCACGCGTGGATTCACGCGCCTCTGGAAGGTTGCGCGTGTGAATCTCACACACATCTCATGGAGCCGCTGGTATGATTTCTTAACGTCGATCTGATTTGGACGGAGCCAATGAAATCCAACCGAGCTCGCCGGTCTGATTCGGACGGAGCGGAAGCTAGCCAGATTGATTCGGGAGCTAGCCGGTCGGAGCGGAGCTAGCCGGACTAATTCGGTAGCTTCGCCGGTTGGAGCGGGAGCGAACGGAGCTGGGAGCGGTTCAGGCAGGCGGACGGAGTCGGGAGCGGAAGCAGGTGCAGGCCGGCGGAGCGGGAGCTAAACTGGTGGCGGAAGAAGAACGGCGGTGTGGCAGAAGAAGAGCGGCGGAAGAAGAAGATTTGATTTTTTTTGCAAAAGAAAGGTAGTCCGAATCGCCGGCGTGTGGAAGTCACGGACAGATGACGGCGGAAAGTTTAGGACGGTATTTTAAGGTTTCAGGATTTTAGGCTCTGATACCATGTAGAAAATAAGGGTAATAATTGTGTGTCTGTATTCATGAATTCAGGATAAATTATATAGTAGTACATGATACCTATACAAGATAGGAAAAGGTAATAGAATATAATTACAGTTACAAGTAATATTGCAAGAATATTCTATTTCTTTAACATAGTTATATTTGAGTTCGAGGTTAGATTTTTTTTATTTGAGCTTTGAGATTCTACGTTGAACGTGTATGGCTTTGAAGTTCCAGTATTTTATTTTTGTGTTATTTTTATTGCTGTAATCTTTGGATTTCAATAGTTTTTTTTAAAACCTCTGATACAAGTTCCGAATTCAAAGCTGAATTCAGATTCGATTAAAGCCGATTTTTTAAGCCCTCTAACATCCTAACGCATTAAGATACCTTAAATCAAGGATGTTAGTTTTTTTAAATAAAAACATTTAGAGAACAAAGCGATTAAATAGGCGTGATATGGTATGATCGTCACACAGCACGTCATTTTATTTTACTAACATCCTCCATTATTGGCGAAGAGTGTAGGTGGAGTAATACGCATATATGGTGCATGAGGACTGATGAGCTAGTTATTTGCTCCAGTGGAGGATTTGGTAAATTGCATGATACTAATGAAAAGGCTGATCCTAAATTCAAACCACAACACCCAACAAATTACTTAAATTAACCACAAATATGATAGATTTTTATAGTGTACGTATTAAATGGTTTAGTTAAATAAATCCACGGTTTTGTAAGTAAGCCAAGTAGTTGCTTCGTCAATTTCGTTAGATGAACTAATGATACGAGGATGGAATTTAAGAAGATTTAACATCAATCTCCATAATTATTGTCCAGAATGAATCATGACCTCATAACGGATTATGTATCGCTAGTGTTTGCTGTAATTATGGCTCATTCTATCTCCATCTGTTTGTGCGTTAATGTTCTGGAACGGTGATAAAATATATAAAAAAGATCGTTTCTATAGAGAGATGCCGTCATTATCATGTTCACCTTCTTCATTAATTTGTTTGGACAAAATTGCTTCCAGTCAAATTTATGCTCCCTCCATTCCATAATTATTGACTTATTTATTTTTTTACGATCTTTGATGATCATGTTTGATCGTTAATATCTCTAGTTACGTATAATATTTTTGCATATAAAATTGATATCTAGAAAATAGATGTTAAAATGAATTTAACAATATATCATATGATATTTTTATTATACATATATTAATTTATAATTAAGGTTAAAAGTTACCAAGTTTGATTTTGAAAAAATAAATAGACTAATATTCTTGGAACGGATGACGTAGTAATTAAACCAGGGCATGGTTCTTTTTGTTAACCCGAAACAAACTTGAATTGAACCTGCAGATTAATTCGGTGCTAAAATCGTATTATTCAGTCTATAATAATGTCTAATATTTGAACTAATATGTGAAAAATTGGAGGTATATATATATATATACCATTTGAGCTAATGGACAGGAGCATATATATACATATGTATTAGTGAATAGCAGTGAATGGTAAACAGTAATGAATAGTGGACAGTAAACATGAACAGTAAAATTAGTGATCAGTAAATCGTGAATAGTGAATAGTAACTGTGATCAGTAATCACGAATAGTAAAATCAATAAACAGTAAACCATAATTAGTGAATAGTAAATGTGAACAGTAATCATGAATAGTGAATAGTAAACCATAGTAAAATTAAGTAAGATTAAAGAATAACATAAAAGAGCAATTAAGTTCTTAAGAAATAACTTACAAAATACTGGAATGATTTCTTTTTATTGACTGAGATTTATGAAGTGGGTAGGTTGGTAATACATGGGAAGTTCAAGTATGAACGTTGAACTCAGATGGAGGTGGTTGTAAGAGGATATGAAAGGGCTATAATTCAAGCGTGCTTAATAATGAACTAAGACATATGTATTTATAAAGGCGAATATCTAATCTATTACATGGAAGTGAATGAAATTGAAGTCCGTGTGGTGGACTGATCAGTCACATGACTGCTTTTGAATTATAATGGAGTGTGGGACCCTCCACTATCTTTTGTCGGCTGCTGCTTGGTGTGAGTGGTGGTAGTGGAGTGCGGGATCCGCCACTAAGTCTTGCTTTATTGTTGAGCATTTGAATTCGTCATTGCTTGAGTATTTTGAGTAGATGTCATAGTGGAGTTTGGGACCCTCCATGACTCACTGTCTGTTGAGTGCGTCTATTGAGTGCTGATTTTAGAAGTCAAATGGATCTTGACCTCCAATGAGATCATCATCTGGAATGTCTTCTAATTTTACCTCTGTGGAGGCCTTTTTGAGCTGTTTGTAAATAGCTAATAGATTATAGAATTCTTCATCATCTTCATCCTTTGTTGCTGGTGTAGGTTGAGTAGGTTGAACACTTAATGGCCTTGGGATTGGACTCTAAATGGATGGTTGAATGCTTCAAGCAAGTTGAACTGGGCTTTTGGCTTGAATTGTTTTAATGCTGTCTTCTATCGGGAATGTAATTCTCAGTTTTTCACCGGTTTGTAAGTAATGGGTCACTGCTTTGACTGAGCAGAATTCAAATTTGTAATTGTTCCACCATTTAATTCTGAATTGTCGAATGAGGGAAAAGGGTTTGTTTGGATATATGGATTTGATCTGAAAGCTCCAGGCAAGAATCCATGGAACCCTTAATATGGAATGGAATAAGAGTTCTGTTTCAAAAGGTTTGCACTTGCTAAGCTTGTGGAATGTTAATAATCCTTCTGCAACTGGAATGAGAAGTATTTCTCTTGATGGTCCTAATTTGGACCACCAATCATAGAACCACATTGGAATATCTCCGCTAAATTGTTGGTGGAAATTAATGAACCATGAATGGTCAAAGGACCTAATATAGAAAGCTCTATACCAGGCTTGCATATATAGTCAGCATAATTGAATCCAGTGGGAAAGTAATTTACCGAAAAATGTCTATCAGAATGAATATTTTGGAATGGCTGGGACAAAGTACTTGCTTAATATATATTTTGGAATAGTCAATTCTATTGGGATCTTGTTTATTTTGTACATGCTGTATTTCAATGGACTGGGTATCTACTAAAATCAGCTCATAGTATTTTTGAGTCTTGTTGATGTCATCTGCCAATCATAAACATGTTGGCATGAATATTCTGGATACAAATGACTTTAGTTGAGGGATATCTGGTTCTGTCTAGGATTGAGTCATTAGAATATATTCTGGGTTTGGTTTGTCAAAATAAGAGGATTGGCTGGGGCTTGAGGTTGATGGAATAGACTTTCTGCTGGGGATTTGAGTAGTTGGCTTTTGGGGAGTAAGAATGGTATAATTTGGAGTTAATAATGGAGTGTGAATCAATCTGGAATATGGACTTTGGGCTACTGTGGAGTAAGTGAGGGGAGGATAATCCGGTGTTGGTGTCTTTGGTGTCAAAGGCTTTGGAATTGCATAATCTTTGGCTGATTTTGAATTTGAGGAACTAGATGAACTTGAATGTTTACTCATATCTTCCGGTAAGGAATTCACAAGTTAGAAAATCTGAGAGAGAATTATCCTTCCCTTTAATAAATTCTATATCAAAATAAAAAATGGAAAGAATGGCTTGCCATCTAGCAAAAATCTGTTTTGAAACTAAAATTTTGACATCTTTTTGTAAAAATATCCTTAGCCGATTTACAGTCTATTTTTAATAAAAAATTCTTATTATATAAATCATCTTGAAATTTTGAAATACATAAAAAAATAGATAAAACTTCTTTTTTAACAGTTGAATAATTGATTTGGGCTCCTGTCCATAACCCTGAGTGGTATCTCACTATTGGCTCTTTTTCTAAATGCAACTGCTTTAATATTCCTCCATAACCTAAATCCGGTGCATTTGTTTGGATAATCATAAATGCAAATGGATGTGGAATGCCTAAACATGGTAATGATTTGGCTTGTAATTTTATTGTTTTAATAATTTGAGTATGTTTTTCTGTCCACATAGGTGGATTAATTTTTAACCTTTCATATAATGGCTTGCATGCGATTCTTAATTTGGGTAAAAAGTCCGATATATAATTTAAAAATCCTAAAAATCATTGTAATTGATTCTTATCTGTTATTTTATCTGGAAATTTATTAGTAAACTCAATAGCTCGTTGAATTGGTTTCATTTTCCCTAAATGAATATCATATCCTAAAAATCTTATTTTTGTTTGAAATAATTTCATTTTTGGTTCCGATATAACTAATCCATTTTCCCTAATAATATTTAATAATATATTTAAATGTTTGAAATGACTGTCTATTGAATCGGAAAAGACTAATATGTCATCAATATATACTATAACATATTTGGAGTAAGGAGTGAATATGTCATTTATGATTTTTTGGAATTCTGATGGTGCATTTTTTAATCCAAATGGCATAACATTCCATTCATATTGGCCGAATGGAACTACAAATGCTGTTTTATATTTGTCCTTTTCATGAATTTGAATTTGCCAATATCAAATTAAATTTAGAAAATACTTTTGCATTTACTAATCTATTAATTAGGTCTCTTTTGTTTGGAATAGGGTATCTAACCCATTGTAATACATTGTTTAATGGTTTATAATTTATTACTAATCGAGGAATTCCTCTTTCCTTTTTTGCTTGTTTATTAACATAGAATGCTGAGCAACTCCATGGGGATTCACTTTTCCTATTTAATTTTCTCTCTAAATGACTTTGAATTTCCTGTTTGCATAATTCAACTAAGTCTGCATTCATTTGAATTGGCCTAGCTTTAGTGGGAATGTTTTGTTCATTAAATTCTTTTTCATAGGGTAATGATACCACATGTTTCTTTCTATCCCAAAAATCATTGGGATGTGTCGAACAGACTTGGTTTTTAAATTCTTTCTATATTCTTGCAATTTTCTCTTGTATGACTTTACTACTTAACTGTTCTTCTAGTTTTGAATAACTTAACTCTTCTTTTAAGAAAGTAATATCCTTTTGCTTTGTATTTAGTAAACATATCTTTCTATATATAGAATTTGTTTGTAATAGATTTAATTCTATTTGACTAGGTAGGTCAAGGAATGGGAATAATAATTTTTTACCTAATATTTTAGTGGTTATTCCTTCTTGAGTCTTTTTGAAAGGGGTTATTTGATATAAAAATGGATTTCCTAATACTGCATCATATGCTATATTTTCTAGTATAAGAAATGAATGTTTAATACAATAATTATCATTACATATAAAACCATTGGGTAACTTTCTATTGATTGACATTGGAGTGCCATTTGCTGCTGCTAGTTTTTCATTAGTCTTAACTAAGTACTTACTTGGAATTATGCCTGATCTAATACATGACGAATCTGCTCCACTATCTATTAATGCAATTATGGTAATACTAAAATCTTCAACTCCTATGGTTACTAAAGAGTACCATTTTTCCATATTGATTTTATTAATAATATTGAAGAATTGATCATCTGTTTGATCGTCCTTAGATATCTTGATTCCTGAAATAGAAGGTGTATCCATACTTTTCTGGTTCATTGAGCTAAACTTTAATTCTAATTCTAAATCTTTTTCTTTTAAAGAATTCAATTCATGTTTGATTGAGTTAATATCAATTTTTAAATTATTTATCTCAGCTAGTAGGTCATCAGATCTTGTTGGTTTCTTCTTATCTATCTCTGAATATTTTTAACAATTTTATTTAAACTAAAGGCTTCTATTATTTGTGGTTTGTCGTCCTTTTTTATTAATTCTTTGATCATGTTTAAATACTCTTTCTTATCTGGTGAATCCTCTAATCTATCAATCATTTCTAATAATGCGTTTCTATTATTTGTTGAATTGTTTAACATATTAAACGTTGGAATTTTACATTGACAGAATTTTGAATTATTTGAAGTATCTGAACTAGATTCATAATCTAATTTGTCATTATCTGATTCATCTATTAATAATGATAATAATTTATTCTTTAAATCTATTTCTTCTGCAAATAAAGAATTAATCTTTTTCTCAGTCTTACAGTGGGATGCTGTATGACCAAATCTTTTGCATTTATAGCATTGAATATTTTTAAATTTATTAGTTCTTTTATAAAAGTTCTTATTATGTTCTTGATTATAATTTTTAGAATTTCTATATTTATCTTTACCGTGATGTTTTTTAGTCTTATACTTTTTTATATTTTTTTTATATATTTCTTTATGTTGAGATGATGGTGGTTTGATACCCATAATGCCAAATTGTTGACAAAATGAGCCCATCTCTTTTCTTTCGGAACCATATTTATGTTGGATTTTTAAATCTTGGCATAATGTTAATGCTTCTTTTTAACAAAAGTAAATATTTGCCCGAAAGTTAAAGTATTGTAATCTATCTTTTCAGTTCCCAATGATTTTTGTAAATTGGTAATTATTCATTGGGAAAATAAATTTGGTAATCCTGTAACTAACTTTTCTTTCCAAAATGAGGAATTTGAATATGTTCTTCTTAATATTTGAGTTAGGAATATATCTTTATACCATTTGAAATCAGTTAAAGATGGACATCTTATATTTGTTAAACAAAATTTTGAACTGGTTAATTCCTCTTCTGGGTTTCCTAAAGTACATTGAAATTACATAAATTAAATATACTGAACCATCTTGGACCATTACATATTCAATATTATCACCTTCACCGTGAGCTTCTTCTGATTTATGATTCACAATGGATTGCTTATCTCCTAATGTAAGATGATTATCCCACCATCCTTTTAATTGTCCTGTAAATCCTGTTACGAATAACATTACTAAGTTTGGTTCAGATATATTAAGTTTAGCTTTGTAAGCCATTCTGGCTATACCCATTTCTTGTAATATATTTAATATTTGATATTCTGATTTACCATCTATATTCCATTGATGTAATGATGAACCATCATAACTGTTTAATGTAGTATGTTGTTCTTCATATTGAATATCAGGTGGAGTAGGTCTAGGATAATAATTTTTTGTCCTATTGTTCCTCCAATTGTTTCGGAATCTATTCATCTTATTTATTTGTAATTGAGTCTTATCATTAGGTTGTTCTGAATAATCTTGAAACTGTTGCTCTATCATACTTAATTGATGTTCTAACTGGCCATCTGATTCTTCCTCTGATTCAGAAGACGAACATGATGTATTTGAATCTTGTGGATTTATTTGAGATAATACTCCTATATTTCTAGAAGTACTAGCCTTATCCCTTTTTTAGTAATGATACTGAATTTTCGATTTGTTTTGGAAATGAATTGGAAATCTGTCTTTATTATCTAACTTGGTTGATATGAAGTCTACTTGGTTAGCTATGGTATGTAATAATTGATTTGAATAATTATTTTGTTGATAAACCTTTTTGATATCTTCTGTATTTACTGTACTGTGTCTACTTCAGTTCTTCCTAATTTGAAAGGTGAAGCAATTATTGCTTCATTATCTATAGTGATTTCTATATTTTTTAATGGGGGATGGATGGAACTTACAACTATGTTGTTTTGTAGTTTCCATTTTTTATATAAATTAGACTGAACATTAAGGCAAAGTCTTGGGAAAGACGGTCTTTCCATAGGCTTATGGAAAGACGGGGTTTAATTTAAATAATAAAAGATAAAAGGTCTTAGTTGCAACATTAAACATTTAGTATGCAACATGTAGTAGTTATAAAATTTATAACCCGGTTCATACAACCCGAAAATTTTATCTTCATTTCTTCTAATTTACACTTTAAACCTTGGTCTTTCCATGACTTATGGAAAGACCGTCTTTCAAGAGACGCACTCGAACATTAATTACTGGAATTTCTTCTAATTTATTTTCATTAATTAGGTTTTCAATCTTTAAGTAATATTCTAACCATATAAAAAAATTCACTTTCCTAATCCTTTTTTCATTTAGATATGTATAAAATTCTTGTTTAAATTTTTCTTTAATATCTGTATCAAACTTTTCAAACCATAATCTACATTGGGTGTTTTCGACATTGTAATAATCACTATTTAAATATTCTTTATCTATTGAAAATTCTTTGATAATAGTCATCATGTTTAGTTCCAAATTTCTCATTTGACTATATGTGGGTGAATCAACTGAAGAATTGGAATCTGGAATTATTTCTGGTATTGGGGTGGAATATCTAATTCTTGAATCTTGAAAATTTGAAGGGAGGTCAGATGTTGAATGCCTATGTGATTGATAACTATTTGGGTTTGAATGCCTGGATGATTGACCAAAAGTAGGTTTATATTTTTCTGTATATCTACTAGACATCGACCTATTGAATTTTATGAATACTTTTCCATCCTGTTGTTCTTCAATTACTGAGGGTTCCGTTAGTTTTGAATTTGTGTGTATACTTAGTGGTCTTATAGCAACTATCTCTTCTGGAATAGTTACTTCATTCCATCTTAGTAATTTTGGTGTTTCTATTTTGGTATTGTCAGAATTTGTAGTAATAAAAACTGATTCACCTTTTTCTGTAGGATTTAATCTTAATGCTGTTGGAATCATAGTTTTTATTAATTTGAAATAGACTCTATAAATTAATACAAAATGTTCAGTTTCTTTAACTATTTTATCTTGTTTTAACTGGATATCTAACTCTAATGAATCCATTATATGTGGATCTGTTAGACTAACAGAATAGTTTGGAATGCAATCAAATCTTATTGTACCATTACAAATATTAGTTTGAATCCTTGCTAATATGGAGTCCTTGTATTCAATTAATCTATCATCTCTTAATGCCATAAAAATGGGAGTATCAATTCCTAATCTTACTAAGGGATGTAAAGCTACTTGAATTAGTCCAAAATGTAAAAACCTATAATTCTGGGTTCTATATTTGATAATAGCCATTGGTGAAAGCAATTTTATGGATTGAAATTCTTGATTCATTGGAAGTACTTCTTCATGAATTTTAATCGAATATGATTTACTGAAATCTAATATGCCATGCTGGTATACTGAATTTATATTATGATTTGGTAAAACTTGTTGTATTTCATGACTATGTAATATACTGGATGATGCAGATGATGTAGATGCTAAATCCGAACGACTAGACTTGCCAACCAGAAATTGTTTAACTCTTTCTGCCATATTAACTTCTCGTTAATTGTTCAAATTTTTGTATGTATTAGACGGTCATACATCTAGCGAGACCACATCTATACCTTGTGTGAACCACCTCATTGCATTTGTTAAATTATATACTGCCTCCGTCCTAGCTGTATTTTCACTTTTACTTTTTGACACTATTTTCTAGCAAAGTTTGACCGCATATTTGAATAGACATATGAACAACAATATTATCGTATATGGTATTGTTCAAATCGTCGTAACAAGTAATTTTTAAATATTAAATTTTCATTTACCGTTATTATACGTAGGTAAAGATATTAATGGTAAACACATGTCTTGGACAGCGTGCAAAAAGCAAAAGTGCAAAAACAGTTGGGACAGAGGGAGTACTAAAATAAAAAAATTAAAATGTATTATATATATATATATATATAATATTCACATTCAAATACACATTAATTCTCTTTTTTTTAACTTATAAAAAGCAATAACTTTTTTTAAATAGCAATTTTTAAGGTATAGAGTTAGAGCATGTGCAATGTGGTAAAACCGCTCTCGAACCGTTGTTGTGGTTTCAGTTTGTCAAATATTCAATATCTCTCCTCCATTTTCTCTCTACAAACCACTTTGCAACCATTCATGGATCTCACTTAATTTTTTCTATCATACTTATTAATTATACCTTTAATATTTCATTTAAATAAATTTGCCTACGTAAATTATTTGAAATGTGAAGTTTGATAATTCACTTGTAATTTTTTAATTGAATTTCGTTTTCTAAAATATCATATTTAAAATTAATTAGAATTTTCAAAAATTATTTTATAAACATGAACTTTAAAAAATCATATAATTTTTAAAGGAATGTAATTTTTTTTTAAATAAACACCCGAGGGTGGGGGTATATATATATTGGTGCCCCAAGCCAATAGGAAACAGAGTATAGAAAGTTGGTTTAACAAGAAGGCAACGTCATTGCCCGCAAAAATAATCCTAATCTAGAGACTGTACATGAAACTGGCGAAGGTCCAGTTATGTTCGTTGCGTTTCCAAAGCTACGAATCTCCACACCCCGTGTTAATTCGCATTTTGGCCAGGCAACTAACATGGATATCAGTGCACTATCAGTATGAGACATTGCCAAGCAGTGTAGTGGATAACTACAGTAGTGTAGCTAAGTAAACGGTGCAGCAGTGTAGCATCAGCAATGCAGTATGGTTCAGAATCAGCAAGAGTCATCATCGGAGGAGAGGTCCACAGTCAGCTGAAGCAGTGGCCACCGAGTATGATCATCAGGACAGCAAGTTGAATTCAGTGAGAAGTGACCTGCAGAGATAAGATCAAGCCATCAGCAGTATCAATTCTATCTCAAGTCATGTAAAGAGGTTCTAATTTGGGGTATTTGTGATCTATCAAGGGCAATGAGGCCCTGGATTTGCAGAGGCAAGTTATTAAGGTCCAAAGAAATGTTATGAGCAGCATGATGATGTTTTGCTATTGCATCTGCAACCAAATTACCTTCCCTAGGAACATACTTAAGAGTAGCACCACTCAGAAGCATTTGAATTTTATAGACCTCATCAAAAAGTGTCCAATGAGCAGTATAAGGCTCACAAATCATCTTAACAGTAAGTAAAGAATCAGATTCAATGATAACCGAGGCATTCAGGTTGATAACAGACTGACAAGCAATTTTTACTGCAAGTATTTCAGCATGCAAGGATGAATTAGCAGAGATGGAAACCGATTTAACCAGTGAAGGTGAACCAGTGCAATCCCTAATAATTACCCCAACAGAAGCCCTATCTGGGAACCACGATGCATCAGTGTTAATTTTTTTGTAATTTTGTGGAGGTCTATCCCATGAAACAAGTCTAATGATTGGTTTTGGAGGAGGTCTTGATAGTGGGAATAGATTCTTTATGAACTGAGGCATGCTACATGTGGATTTCAGATAAGAAGGGTTAGAAAACATAGCTAACCTAATAGTGTCTATAGCCTCCTTAATGATGTAGTCAGCAAGTAGAGGAATCTGATCATAGAGGAATCTATTCCTAGATTTCCAAAGGCACCAGCAAGTGATGGTAGGGATGATATGGCAAAGTAGCTGGAAGGCCTTAGGCAGATCACTAGTATTCCAAAAGGTGAAGAAGGTTTGGGTTAAGGTTTGAGGTTAAGGTAGATTGAAATTACCAAAAAAAGCCATATATCTCCAAACAGATTTAGCCAGGGTGCATTTTATAAAAAAATGTTCAAGAGAATCTCTATGGCAACAGCAAGGACATTTTGAGGCAAGACTAAAACCACATGTAATGAGGACATTATCAAATGGAAGTAAAGATTGGAACATCCTCCAAGCAAAAATAGATATCTTTTTTGGTAAAACTCTGTGCCATAACAGTTTGAAAATCAGAGAATTACCTGATGAACCAATTATAGCATGATATGCAGATTTAGATGTGAAATTACCAATTGGATCTGGTTTCCAGATCAGCCTATCCTCCCTTGTGTCTTCAATTTTGGCTTCCTGTAAAAAGGAGAGAGTATCATTTCCTAAATAAGGGCAAATAAGCGGCAGAATGTTAGACTTATTGAGGATAAAATCAGCCACTGTGAAGTGCAGAATTGGATCAGAGATATGTTGAGGAACATGACCAATAAGTGGTCCAATGTTGACCCAGTTTGAAGTCCAGAAGTTACACAGCCCTTTACCATGAATTACTAAGGAGTGTTGTTCAGCAAACTGGTTAACTGAACAAATCCTTTTCCATGTAGCAGATTTTTTATGAGACTCAGGAAGTGACCATAACAATTTTGCCCATAATGAGTTTCCAATTTGACTTTTCCACCACAGCTTTAGTGAGCATACCTCTAGGATATCATTGATTGATCTAAAGCCTAAACCACAGCTGGAGATAGGGGTAGCTAAGTGAGTCCATTTTTTCCAGACTTTATTCCTTTTTCCATCAGTCTCACCCCATAGAAACCTAGAAAGTCTTTTTTCTAAGTTTTTGATTACTGATTTAGGTGGTTTGATCACATTCCAAAGGTGTTGAGGCATTGAATACAAGCAGGATTGAATCAAAACTAGTTTGCCTCCTGAACTTAGCCACAGATTTTTCCAGTTTTGAAGTTTTTTATCATATTTCTCCATTAGAGGTTGGAAATACCTAGTGAGGGTTCTTCCTGTAAAAATTGGACAACCTAGGTACTGAAAAGGTAATGAACCCTGCTTCATTTTTAGAATAGTCCTCATCTGATTTATTTTTCCAAGTGAAGCCCTGTTACTAATATAGAAATCAGATTTGTTGAAGTTAAATTTCTGGCCAGAAGTATATTCAAACACATCCAGAAAAGCCTTAATTCTAACCAGATTAGCTTTAGAAGCTTGCATAAGAATAATGGTGTCATCTGCATACATAAGATGTGTAGCAGCAGTAATTGAGGAAGGTATCTGATAATATGCAAGTTTATTGTTCTGAAAAATGAAGGATAAAGATCTAGAGAATGCTTCAGAAAATATATTAAACAGGGAGGGGGAAAGGGGATCACCTTGCTTAATCCCTCTTGTTGCCCTAAAAAAACCAACAGGATTACCATTGATAAGAATAGAAAAATAAGCCTGAGAAAGGTTAGACATAATAGCATGCAGGAATTTCCCTTGAAAACCAAATTTCAGCAAAATGCTTCTCAAAAAGTGCCAGTTCACTCTATCAAAAGTTTCTGCAAGTCCAGTTTGAGAATACAGTTAGGAGTCCTAGTTTTCTTATTTAAAAAACGAATCATTTCCTGAAGATAAATGATATTGTCTGATATATCCCTATTTTTCATGAAAGTCGATTGCTTGGGGGAAATCAGTTTGTCCATATATGGTCTAAGCCTTTCCATTAGCACCTTGGAGCATACTTTATTAAGAACATTAGACAAGCTGATAGGTCTGAAGTCATTAAAAGAACTAGGAGTTGGTTTTTTTGGGATTAAAGTAATCCAAGTACTAGATATTCCTTTGGGCAGAGGAGTACCATCTAGAAAATCATTAACTGCCATGACTAGATCAGTTTTAATAATAGGCCAGCATTTCAGAAAAAATTTAGGTGTAAAGCCATCAGGTCCCGGGCTGCTATTTTTATTCAAGCCTTTTATAACAAACTCAACTTCAGATTCAGTTACAGTCTTAGAAAGATCATTATTATCAGCATCAGAGATGATAAGAGGTATTTGATTCAGAAAATGTGGGTAGTATGTATCATTAGGTTCAGTGTTAGGTTCCTGCAGTAGATTAGTAAAAAAAGAAATGGCTTCAGAGTTTATATCAGTTTGAGAGTTAAGCCACTGACCTTCTGTGTTTTTTATCTTACTTATCTGAAGTCTACAATTTTTCTCTTGAACCACTTTGTGAAAATATTGGGTGTTGTTATCCCCTAATTTATTCCATTTCAACTTTGCTTTTTGTTTCCACAGCTTTTCCTTTTCCTTTTGAATCAAATCTAGATTCCTGGAGTCTAAGGGATTCTTCAGCATTTAACAAATTAGTGTCAATGTTCCCAAAGCACTCTCTGTTCCATATTTTTATCTCTCTTTTTAGTCTGATTAGTTTGAGATAAAAACCAAGCAGGCCCTTAACATTCAATTGTTTGTCCCAACTTGCCTGTATAAGGGGGATAAAATCCTGACGATTAAACCATACATTCAAAAACCGAAAAGGTTTAGGATTAGTAATGGTTACATAAGATATTTGCAGTAACAGTGGTGAGTGGTCAGAGGTTTGCCTGTTTAGAATCTGAATAGATGAGGATGGAAACTTCAGGTTCCAGGAAATAGTAGCTAAACCCCTATCTAGCCTTTTGGATGTGGGATTTCTAAGTCTAAAGTTGCACCAAGAGAATAAGTTGCTGATGTGTCCATTTTAGATGCATTATTTAGTAGTATTTAGGATCACTTTTGTGCTCTTTTATTATCGAGAGCTTGTGTTTTACCTTGAAATTCACTTAGGAGAGGCAAAAGCAACTTTGTACTCTTTTACCTCTTCTAAGTGGATTTTGTGTGACAAGGGAAGAACACGGAAGCAACGAAGACCGGAAGACATTGAAGACTATACTTTCGAAGACTTTTGGATACTCACTTCGAAGACATGAAGACCGGAGGCCATTGAAGACCATTTTTGGAGCCGTTGAAGACTTGAAGATTGAGAGGGATGGCTATGAAGAAGACAAAGAAACAATGCAAAACTCTGGCTCCCGTCGCGACCCCGTCGCGACACCATCGCGAGTCGCGACCTACACCGTCGCGAGTCGCGACGAACTCGTCGCGAGTCGCGACCAACGGGCGGCCAGAAACCAACTTTATCTTCTTTGCACTATAAATACTACTCTCTTTCCTCCTCTTCTCCAACTTTTGCAGCCCGTTTTTCTCTGGGATTTAGGGCTCCAACTCTAGGTTTTTCTCTTCTTTCTTTTCTTTGTTTTTCTTAGTTTAATTATGTCTTTTGTTGTTCTAGAGTAGTTCTTGTACTTGGGAGCTATGGATTGAAGCTTCCACTTCTATGTATTGAGAATCCTTTTATCTATCTATTTGGCGTTTTTGCTATTATGCATTTATTGTGCTTTGAATGTTAATTGTTGATTTCATTGATGTTGTTGAGAGCTTGATGATATGAAATGCTTGTATGAATTGCTAGCTAGGGTTTGGGGGATTTGGGTTAATTTCCCCCCTGTTCTTGTTAGGAATGTATGAGTGTGAATTAGAGCTTTTGATTGTGTTAGTGTGTTGACAATGTGCTAGACGAATGTGATTGATGTTGAACTCTTCATCATGTTCGTTTGTGTAGCAAACGAGAGAGTCATATGCTCGTGGATGAATGTGCGTTGCACGTTCATCCAATCTCGTGTAATTGCATGAATTGGTTTAATGCTTAGTCACGGTGTAGTGGTCATAGGCATTGCCAAGCTTGTTGGTCCTTCGTGCTAAATGCCACCAATGACACCTTGAGTCGTGGTCGCGACTCGGGAGTCATTGGTGAGGTTTGACGAGAGATGTCGAACTCACTCTCGCAAACTACGAACTAAGAAGGATAGGAGTTTAGTCTCCACGACAAGTAGTTGAAGTATTGAATAGATGATTTAAATTCATTCTTGAAGCATTTGTTATTTGGCGTTTATGTATTCTTGACGGTGTGTTTCACTGCATGTGTGCCATGAGTTGTTTGAGCATAGGGAGTGCTTGTGTGGTTGAATTGTTTAGGTGTAGGAACGTGACGAATTCCGTAGCGCCTTTGCATGAAGATCTATGAGCATGAACTTAGAACTCCTTGTGATGTGTGTGTTGTGGTACTTGCTAGATGGGTGCGTGAGTGTTGGGTCCTGAATGCTATATGATGGAATGTGTGAATGATTCGATGAACTACGTTAGATGTGGAAGTGGATATCCGTTGCCCCCAAGGCATTTTATCTTTGTAGTTTAAAACCCCTTTTCTTTAGTTTTGTTTGATGATTAGCATAGTCACTTGACGTTGCTAGTTATCTCGTCTTTTTATCTTTGTTAACTTAGGAAACCAACCAACCAACCCCCCCTTTTACTTGCTTTTATGTGTGTGTATATATATTTACTCCTAGCCTAATATCAACCTTTGTGTTCTTAGACGCTTAGGAAGATCCCTCTTCTCTTTGGACGACCCCGATTTGCCACTATCTACCTAGTTGTAGAAAGTAAGCATTTAGGGCTTATAAATTATCTTTTGCACGGCGGGCGCGACGACCGCCCGCCCGTCAAAATGGCGCCGTTGCCGGGGAAGAGGCGTTTATTCTTAAGTATTTAGGTGTATTTGGTTGTGTATTAGCTAGTTGTTTTTATTTTCCACTACTTGGTGGTTGTTTTTGTTCGGAGTAGGTATTGCTTGAGTTCTTGGTGATTTATTTTATCGAGAATCCTTGCACTATGATTCCGAACTTTTGAAAAAAAAAAGAATTTTTTTTATGGAGCGTCTCACCTTGAGGGAACTCATGATGAGAAGAGAGGCTCAACAAGCAAGGTTTTGTAGGATTTGTCATTCCGACCATCCTACCGAATCTTGCCCTTTGTTGTGGGAACAACACGATGACCGAGAAAGAACCCTTGGTTTCCAAAACCATGGGTACTATGAAGAGTGCTATCAAGAGGTAGGAGATATTGGTTTTCAAGGGCAAGAAGCTCATGAATGCTATCCATACCACAACTCTTACAATCCGGAATGGAGTGGTAGTCCGGATTTGTGGTATGAGAATGAGCCGAAAAACCAATATTACGAGCAACCTAGTTGGCCATCACCACCCTATACCATACCCCAAAACCAAGCCCAACAAGGAAGTTCAAGTTTGACACGTGAGGATGTCTTAAATAACATAGCAAACTTGAACTCCTTTACTAGTGAGAAGCCGGATACCCAGCTCTCCTCTAGTGTTGAGGCCATTGAGGGGCATGTGAGGAACATATTAGAGGTATTGGCCCGCATGGAAGCTCGTGATTCTGAAAACACACCATCCCAACTTGAACTCGATGATTCGGTGAGTGAAGTCACCAATAAAAATGATTTTGAGTTTGAAAGGGATGAGGAGTTGGTTGTAGAGGATAGAAAAATGGAGGAAGAGGTGATAGTGCTACATCATCCATTAGCATTGTCACCCCTTCTCCCACCTAGTGAACCAACTCTAATATTTTCGGAAGTTTTGAGGGAAACGAGAGAGGAGCCAAAAGACTATCCCAAGCTCCCTAACCACTTAATTCCCTTTGAACCATCTCCACCTCCACAAGACTTTCCTCTTGAAAGTTTTGTGCCCCCACCTCTCTTATTTTGGATGCTCATGGTGAAGAGCTTCAAGCCTTCACCATACGGATAACATCAGGGTCGTGCCGATGACCTTAAAAATCCGGAGCTTCGTCGTGCCGACGACGTTAAATAAATTCGGCATTTCTTTTAGTTTTTGTTTCTTAGTTTGTTTTTGTTGTTGTTTTGTTTTGTTCTTTTTATGGCTTGTTTTTCTGTGATTTTGTAGCAAAGTGAAGTGAATTGCAATGAAGGAGATGAAGGAATGAGATCAATGAACGAGGGAAGAAAGCTTGGACAGTTGGTAAGAAAACGAAAAAATTTTAAGCCTGGGATACCCTGCCGTCGCGAGTCGCGATGGGCTTCGTCGCGAGTCGCGACGAACAGGGGAACAAAAATCACTCCCAGCACCAACTTTCCGTGAGTCGCGATGACTTCGCGAGGCTCGTCGCGAGTCGCGACACACTTCGTCGCGAGTCGCGACGAGCTCAGAAAATTTAGAGCTCTCGGACTCACCTTTCCGCGAGTTGCGATGACTTCGCGAGGCTCGTCGCGAGTCGCGATACCCTTCGTCGCGAGTCACGACGAGCTCAGAAAATTTTGAGCTTCCGGACTCAACTTTCCGCGAGTCGCGATGACTTCGCGAGGCTCGTCGCGAGTCGCGACACCCTTCGTCGCGAGTCGCGACGAGCTCAGAAAATTTTGAGCTCCCGGACTCAACTTTCCGCGAGTCGCGATGACTTCGCGAGGCTCGTCGTGAGTCGCGACGAACCTCGTCGCGAGTCGCGACGTGCTCAGTAACTATGGAAAAATTTTTTGAGCCCGGCTTTCAAATTTCCAAGCTTCCAAGTTTCCAAATGATTTTAAACATTGCATGATCCTACCTTCTTCTCCACCCAACACTCCCAAGAACTACCACATACCCACTCATTCCTCCACCATCCTACACATGTTGACATATGAACATCCTTGCATCTTTATAGTACATTTGTTGATTGTAGTATGCCGACTACATCATTGTGATCGTAAGTGCATATCCTATAATGATGCTTGTATACATGTCAATATATGTTGGATATTTTTCATGATTATTCTTATAGTGTTGGTTGAGTGTGATTTGGTTGTTCTTTGAAAATACTATGGTTATTAACTCTTGATGCTAAACCTAGTATTACATATCCTTATGTACTTGTGAGTTTAATGTGTTCTTCGTGGTGTAGTCTTGATCAAACGGCGCCATGGAGACAATGCTTTTCTCGAGGGGTGAGGTCTTCTACGGCATCTTTGCTCACCCTTCTGGTTCCGAAACCTATCTCGGGACCATCCAAGTACTTGGATATCGCCATATCACCGGCAAATTTGCGGAGAAATGGGTGTCACTCTAACTCCCTTACCTTGATTTTTATTGTTCTTGCCTTACGTGTTTACATTGAGGGCAATGTAATGTTTTAAGTGTGGGGAGGGGTTAGAGGACTCATATGCATGCTAGATTGTTTTGGAATGCTTTTTGCTACTTTTCATTGGAAAAAAATGAGAAAAAGAAAAAAAAATAGAAAAACAAAAATAAAAAGAAAATAGAAAAAGAAAAAGAAAAAAAAAAGAAAAAGAAAACCCGCTAAATTGAAAACCCGAGAGGGCAACTTAGGCAACATTGGGGGCCCGGATAGGTCGAAAACCCTTAAAGGGCGGCCTAGGCAAAAATGAGAGGCTAAAATGTGCGGAAAAAGGTGAGATGTGAGCTAAAGAAACATGATGTGTGGCTAGGATGAAAACTCGAAAGAGCTCCTAGGCAAAATGAGAGAAATTGAGAGAAATTGAAAAATGCTATGATTTCACTCACTTGCCGGCGTTGGAGTCATAAGGTTGCGGTTGTCACATGGATGGATCGGGTAGCTCAATATCTATAGACCTCTTGGGATTGGGTAGATTAGTGGGTTAGGAAACGAAGTGTGGTTATGAAATTCCTTATCTCTTTCTACTTCGTTTTTGGTTGATATATTGGCATTAGGTGAAGCATGTGTTTAAAACTTCCTCTATGGTTTTAGCTTCATTTTGTGTCATTGGGTTCTGGGAATATCAATTCTGGGCTGTGAAATATTTTTATGGGTAGTGAATTGATAAGTGGTAGGTTTGGTTAGATCTAGGATTGGGGATGTGTGTGTGAAAAAATTCTCATGTGAGCTTTTATTTTGGGATTTTTGCTATTGAGAGTTTTTGTGAGGCTTTGATTGGGGGATTAGTTTAGGTTTTGGATATATCATTTACTCCGTGTGCTTGGTTCTTTTCTTACTCGAGGGCGAGTAAGGTCTAAGTGTGGGGATATTTGATGTGTCCATTTTGTGTGGTTATTTTAGGGGTTTTAGGATGTGGATATGCCATTTCCTCCGTATGCTTGAATCTTTTCTTACTCGAGGGCGAGTAAGGTTTAAGTGTGGGGATGTTTGATGTGTCCATTTTAGATGCATTATTTAGTAGTATTTTGGATCACTTTTGTGCTCTTTTATTATCGAGAGCTTGTGTTTTACCTTGAAATTCACTTAGGAGAGGCAAAAGCAACTTTGTACTCTTTTACCTTTTCTAAGTGGATTTTGTGTGACAAGGGAAGAACACGGAAGCAACGAAGACCGGAAGACATTGAAGACTATACTTTCGAAGACTTTTGGATACTCACTTCGAAGACATGAAGACCGGAGGCCGTTGAAGACCATTTTTGGAGCCGTTGAAGACTTGAAGATTGAGAGGGATGGCTATGAAGAAGACAAAGAAACAATGCAAAACTCTGGCTCCCGTCGCGACCCCGTCGCGACACCATCGCGAGTCGCGACCTACACCGTCGCGAGTCACGACGAACTCGTCGCGAGTCGCGACCAACGGGCGGCCAGAAACCAACTTTATCTTCTTTGCACTATAAATACTACTCTCTTTCCTCCTCTTCTCCAACTTTTGCAGCCCGTTTTTCTCTGGGTTTTAGGGCTCCAACTCTAGGTTTTTCTCTTCTTTCTTTTCTTTGTTTTTCTTAGTTTAATTATGTCTTTTGTTGTTCTAGAGTAGTTCTTGTACTTGGGAGCTATGGATTGAAGCTTCCACTTCTATGTATTGAGAATCCTTTTATCTATCTATTTGGCGTTTTTGCTATTATGCATTTATTGTGCTTTGAATGTTAATTGTTGATTTCATTGATGTTGTTGAGAGCTTGATGATATGAAATGCTTGTATGAATTGCTAGCTAGGGTTTGGGGGATTTGGGTTAATTTCCCCCCTGTTCTTGTTAGGAATGTATGAGTGTGAATTAGAGCTTTTGATTGTGTTAGTGTGTTGACAATGTGCTAGACGAATGTGATTGATGTTGAACTCTTCGTCATGTTCGTTTGTGTAGCAAACGAGAGAGTCATATGCTCGTGGATGAATGTGCGTTGCACGTTCATCCAATCTCGTGTAATTGCATGAATTGGTTTAATGCTTAGTCACGGTGTAGTGGTCATAGGCATTGCCAAGCTTGTTGGTTCTTCGTGCTAAATGCCACCAATGACACCTTGAGTCGTGGTCGCGACTCGGGAGTCATTGGTGAGGTTTGATGAGAGATGTCGAACTCACTCTCGCAAACTACGAACTAAGAAGGATAGGAGTTTAGTCTCCACGACAAGTAGTTGAAGTATTGAATAGATGATTTAAATTCATTCTTGAAGCATTTGTTATTTGGCGTTTATGTATTCTTGACGGTGTGTTTCACTGCATGTGTGCCATGAGTTGTTTGAGCATAGGGAGTGCTTGTGTGGTTGAATTGTTTAGGTGTAGGAACGTGACGAATTCCGTAGCGCCTTTGCATGAAGATCTATGAGCATGAACTTAGAACTCCTTGTGATGTGTGTGTTGTGGTACTTGCTAGATGGGTGCGTGAGTGTTGGGTCCTGAATGCTATATGATGGAATGTGTGAATGATTCGATGAACTACATTAGATGTGGAAGTGGATATCCGTTGCCCCCAAGGCATTTTATCTTTGTAGTTTAAAACCCCTTTTCTTTAGTTTTGTTTGATGATTAGCATAGTCACTTGACGTTGCTAGTTATCTCGTCTTTTTATCTTTGTTAACTTAGGAAACCAACCAACCAACCCCCCCTTTTACTTGCTTTTATGTGTGTGTATATATATTTACTCCTAGCCTAATATCAACCTTTGTGTGCTTAGACGCTTAGGAAGATCCCTCTTCTCTTTGGACGACCCCGATTTGCCACTATCTACCTAGTTGTAGAAAGTAAGCATTTAGGGCTTATAAATTATCTTTTGCACGGCGGGCGCGACGACCGCCCGCCCGTCAGTTGCCAACCGTATTAATTTCCTGCAAGCCCAAGGAGTTTATCCATGTATTAAAATCCCTAATACTGCCTAAGGATGGTGTGCTTGGACCCCTATATTCAGAAAGGGAGGTGATAGTGTTGAAATCTCCAATGAAAATAGTATCTCCATTGGAGATGGGGGCTAGATCCTCCCATAAAGTCTTTCTACCTTCTCTATTTCTAAGTGCATATACAAAGACAACATTCATATGAAAATTAAATGACAGATGCTCTATGTGCACATATAAGAATTGTTCATGGGATGCCAGTAAGGAGACTGAGATTGAGTTCGACCACATAATCCATATCTTACTGTTAAATAGAGTCAAACCATTTTGGTAATTAAGCTTCTCCTTATAAGAGTGAAATGTTGAGATGTCATGCATAGGCTCAATAATGCAAAGCAACTGAATCTTTTTAAGTCTAATGAGATTAATTAGTCTCAACATTGAAGATTCCATTCCCCTAATGTTCCAAACTAAAAAATTAACTGTGGGAAGACTAGTCATTGTTCACTAGATTTACTACTTTTAGTAGATGATCTAAGCATCATTTTGTTAATTTGGGAGAAGTAGTTAGTCCTTTTACCTTTGGACTTACCTTGCAAAGTATCCTGACTGAGGTTGGATGGGGAAGCAGTTATGGCAAGAGTGGAATCAGCCTCTGTTACTTCCTCCTGAGTACCAGTTAAGTCCTCCTGCTGGTCCTGTAAAATAGCAAATCTATTTCCCACTCGACTATGAGGGGAGTTAACAGTAAACTTTTGTATGTCCCGAGATAAATTATGTTTCTCCAAATGTATATCATCACTGGCATATATCTTTGGAGTAAAATTTATATGAGCAGAGTCTTGGATTAGCTTCTTCAAGGAGTTATCAAAACTATCATTAGCATTAGGAGCAGAGGATTTGTCAGGTGTGTTATGAAGCTGTGAATGAGATAACTCAATGGTAGGTGTGGATTCAGGGTTATGGGATGAGGATGGTATATCCACAGAGTCAAGGGTCTTATCCATCTCCATGAGAATTTGATCAGGCTGTTCATCAGTAATGATCAAAGGAGGGGTATCGAATATTTTTCCAGTTGGCTGCCACAGAGCCTGATTGGTTTTCCTAATTTCTTCCTGAGGTTTAACAGTGCGGTTAGGGAGAAAAGCTCTACATTGGGCCATAGAATAACCTAGCTTCGAGCAGTGATCACAGTACAATGGGATGTCCTCATATTCAATTTGATATTTCTGATTGTTAGTGACAGATCCCAAGCGAATATGTGAGCATAATGGTTTTTGCAAATCAATTTCAACACATAACTTAATGGCCGAGGGCCTTGTGAGCATGTCAGTGGCCATGTCATTTTTTATAAAGCTCCCAATACTGTTACCGATAGATTCAATTGAAGCCGAGTTATAGTAGTATAGGGGAACCTCTCTAATGATACACCATACAGGAACTATAGGAGATTCCTTATGAATTGAGAATTCGGGGGTCCATTTTAGGAGTTTGAGTAAAATGCCACTAAAATTCCACACTCCCTTCATCCAGCAACGCTGGTAGTCATTAAGCAGTTCAAAACGAATAAGAACATGCTTATAATCTAAAGAACTGAGTTGGTACTTACCTGAGAAACCAACAGTTCTGAAGAATTGCTCAAGTTGTTCCATGGAGCACCTTCCTTTCGTGAATTTACCTACTAGCGCGTTTGCATAGTGGGAGGATAGTTTAGCAATCTGCTCATCGGAATATAAGCATGCTACATCACCAAGGTGTTGGGATTTGGGTATTATCTCGGGGTTGTTGGGTAAGGTCTTGCTTAGGGGAGGTGATTTGCTCTGTAGAGCAGCGACAAAGGATAGCTGGATTGGAGGTGTTTGGATTGGGTTACCGTTGTCAGGGATGGGAGGGTTTGGAGTGGTCGCCATGCCTACCCCCCAGCGCACTCGCCGGAGGAAAATCAATACCTGATTAGCCGAATCCGGATTGGGGATGATGAACTGAAGAATTGGCGTTGAAGAATTGGGAAAGAAATGGAATCGCACCAAAATCGCACCTTCTCGCACACAGTAACAGTAAATATTGCCGTTGAGCTCTTTATTTTTTAAAGGAATGTAATTTCAATTTTTAGAAAGACCCAAAATTTAATTTCGAATTTTTAAAGTGAAAAAAAAGACTTTTTAAATGATCTTTTCAAATTTATTTTGAATTTGAAAAATTGCAGAAATTAATTTTTAATTTTTAAAATTCAGGTATTTAAAAAAATTTTAATTGCTACCATGTGGTCCAATAAGAGGCTGCCATGCGGTAGCGTGGGTCAAATAGAATGACGTGTGAGCCCAACATTCTGTAGCTCTTCACGTGAGTTGTGCAACTTTTCCTTTTGGGAACAGTAATTTTGGACCGCTGCCCAGTTCCAAGCATTTGGAATCCTTTTGGAACCCCATTGCACATGCTTTTAGGGGGGCCTATCCATAAGTTTATGCATAGGCCACTATTCCCGAGACTTTCCCTCTGAGAAATAATTCATTCATGATATTCTAACTTACAATTATTGGGCACCAATCATATGAACACTAATAGAGTGAGAATGTGTCTTATTTAATGCAACAGTAAAAGGTGATTCCATCGATTTTTTTTGAAATTCGTCTTTCCGATGATGTTCCTAACGCATAACCTCTGTGAATCGGACCCTCGGAATAATTAAAGCAGGTTCAACCATAATAGAACTTAGTTTTTTTAAAAATCATGTTTGATTAAATCAATTTAAAGGTGGGTTAAGTTCAAACCGCCTTTAATTGAGTACAATTAAAGGGAGGTGTGTCAAAACCCCTTTGATTGTCATGGGTACCCAATGTGTAACATGGATGTGACGCTTGTTATGATGCCGTAAAATACACGATAGTTCATTTATATAGATCAGAATTAACTTCCGGTATCGGATTGTATGTTGAACCTTAGTTCCGATCTCAAAATGTCTCTGGTGCTATGGCAGGATTTTGGAAGGAGCATCTGATCTCTGAACCTTGTCTATTTGACATATAAATGCAGCCGTTTTATGTTATTTTAGTTTGAAAACCCCATCGATGAGAAATAAATTTAACTTTGGCTTCATGAAGACCTAATGTAGTGTTCCTTTGGCATTGGAGAATGTAAGTATATTTCTACAATTTTATTACTTTAACGAAAGAATGGTTAATTTGGTTTAAAATGTGTTTTGAATTAGTGTTTAGTTTATGTAATTGGCTATGATGCTTAAGTTGCAATGATGAGTGTAATGACAATGTTATGTCTTATAGCATGCTCACGGGTTGTAAATGTCATTTGATTGTAGGGGATCAAATTGAGTTGATTGGAAGGGATCTTAGAAAATCACCCGATTACATTCCTTTGGTAGAATCCTTTATTGTGGTAGCATTTGAACATTCTTCTAAGATTTGAGTGGTGTGAGCACGTTGCCTATAGATTGTAGGAATGTTGTAATTTTAAGTAGGAAGAAGTTGCTTGAACATCTTGTCATGCGATGGCTTTGAACTAGTTACACTTCTTGGGTATGGAATGAGGAGGCTGACACGGCTAGGGTTGAATTTATTAATAGTAAAGAATCCCAAGATGTAAATGGAAATGATTGATTTGAGGAAATGGTGGAGAATGTTGCTAGAGTTTTCAATGGTAAATCTAAGGTCCTAGAAGCAATGCAGAATGACAAGAAGATGATATTGTAAACTTTTCGAATAATGAATTTAAAGGCCGAATTGGATGGACAGATAAAGGGATGACGGAGACTCTTGAATTGATTAGGTAATTGTTTCTAAAAGGTAATCTTATGCTCGAAAGATTATATGTCGCGAAAAGGTTTCTTTTTCCTATTGGAATGGAATTTAAAAAAATGCATGTCCGAACGATTGTATGATGTAGGGTATTTGGTGAGCATCGGTACAAGATGATGAGGGGTGGAATTGCTGTTAGTGCATAAGTTGCATTGAATTCGAAGAAAAAGACACTGACGGAAATTTTATGGTATCTCCCTATCATTCCACGACTGAAGAAGTTGTTCACTTTAAAATAAGAAGCCAAGTTGCTTCATTGGTATGCAGAAAGAGATAAATCGATTGATGATGTGATCAACATACGTTGGATGGTGAGCGGTGGAAGAATCTTGATGTTATTTACCTCGAGTTTGGTACCAAGCCTCGACAGTTAAGGTTAGCCCTTTCGACTGATGGAATTAATCCATTTGGTACTCATGGCCCGTTATGTCGGTGATCTAATATCTTCCATCATGGTTGACAATGAAACAAAGTACGTGTTGTCATTGGGAGGTCGTCGTCGTACCTCTGTGATTTAATATTTATAAGTGACTCGCCTCAACCCGGGGTCAGTAATATAGTCACAGCAAGCACAATTTAATTAACCCGAGCCGAGGCACTAGTCATGTGGGATAGTCAAAGATAAGATTTATATTCTGCACCATTTTCTCACTGCTAGGCTACCAAAGGGTAATAAGCGGCAAGCCCTAGGTTTGTCCACAGAGATGCTGCGGTTCAAGTAAAAGTCAATGCATAGCTTTTTGTGGGTCATCAATCCACACGAGTGAAAGGAATAGCTACTAATGTTAACATTCAAACTCGGGGGGGGGTTGGTATTTTCAACTAACAACTACAAGAATGAATTAACAAACAAGTAAACTATTTATACTAGGCACTTGGGACTAATTTAAGAACATGGTAGTTCTAATGCTTCAATCCTCGATTCATTCACATATAAATAACCTATCGGTGTGTTCACAACACATGGTGTGGCCGATGACATACACTTCCCCATCCCTGTTGCGGTGGGTGCGCTCACAACCCTCCATCGACACCGCCATCATAATTAGGGGAGCACACAAGGTCCAAAGTTGTTATGGTTCTGTTTCTTCCCCGTGCTATTACGCCCGGGCTTCCACCACAAATGTACTGATTCCTAGTGGTCCTTTATATGTGAGGCCTTAGGTTCATAGGCACCTTATCTGTGATACTAGTCAACAGAACACCTAGCTTGCTTCTATAAACTATCTCTACCCGTAACCTATCAGAAAATGGTTAAGTAATCAGCTAAGACTGGTGCGATGGTATGAGGATTATGGTTACCTTGAATCTCCCGTGCACACATCAATGCATAATCGTTCCCCTCCACCCATTCAAACATCCAGGTTTCTCTTCCCAAGGGGGCATCAATAAGTGCATCATACATGAACATAGCCCAAAGTGTGTGCTCATATGTGGTGCAGTATTCATACATTTGTGACATTCAAGAACAATCACAATAATATCATAAACACAAAGATATATAGAATTTAAGGAATCTCATAAAACATCAAAAGATACACATGTGCCAAACATGTCCCAAGCTAAGTTAACTACTCTACAAAAGTTAGATCCATGGCAAATATTAGGTTAGATGCCATGGATCTAGAAAATGAGATGAAAAGAAAAAAGATTAGAAAAAGAAGAATAAGGGAGGAGAAGAAGAACTCTCCTCTTCCTTCTCTCTAAACTGGAAAGAGTAGCTAATCTACATTATAACTATATCTATTCTACTTAGGGTTTAGTAGAAAGACTAAGACCAAGGGCAATAGTAGAGACCCTAGTGGTTTTTTACCAATTAAATATATATTTCTATCCATCTCTCTCTTCTACCTCACATTAAGAGACCACTTAAAAGACCACTCCTTTTGTTCTCCACAATGGCAAGAGATCACTCTCTAATATTTATGGATCCCACTTGATTTTTCTATCATATTCATTAATTTTTTACATTTAATTTAAACAAATTTGAGCACCCAAAATAAATTGATTGTGAAATTTAATAATACATTTTCATTTTAAAATTTTAATATTGTTTTTTTTACAAAATTCATATTTTATTAAAAAAAATCAGATTTTACAAAAAATTTAGATTTTACAAAATAAATCAGATTTTACAAAAAAAAAGGATTTACACAAAACTCAAATTTTACAAAAAAAAAAATCAGATTCTACAAAAAAAATCAGATTTTAAAAAAAAAAAATTAAGATTTTACATAAATTTCAAATTTTACAAAAAACAAAACTCAGATTTTACAGAAATTTAATTTAAAAATTTTCAGATTTTAAGAAAAAACAAAGGTTGGGACAAGAGTGGACAAAAGATGGGCCACATGTGGTTTCTTGGTAAGAGACTATAGAGTGGTCTCTTAAAATAAGAGACCACCATTGCCCTTACCCTCTGGATACCGAAAACCACAACAATGGTGGTCTCTAGAGCGGTCTCTTAATAAGAGATAACTCCATGGTCTCTTACCAAGAGATCACCCAATAGACCACACGTGACCCATATTTTGTCCTCTTTTGTCTCAATCTTTGTTTTTTCCCCTTAAAAACTGAAATTTTTTGAATTAAATATTTGTAAAATCTGAATTTTTTGTAAAATTTAAAATTTATGTAAAATCTGAATTTTTTTTTTGTAAAATCTGATTTGTTTTGTAATCTGATTTGTAAAATCTGATTTTTAAAATAAAATATGAATTTTTGTAAAAAACAATATTTTAAAAAATGAAAATATATTATTAAATTTCACATTCAATTTATTTTGGGTGTACAAATTTATTTAAATTAAATGTAAAAAATTAATGAGTGTGATAGAAAAATCAGGTGTGGTCCATGAATAGTAGAGAATGGTCTCTTGCCATTGTGGAGAACAAAATGGATGGTCTTTTAAGTGGTCTTTTGAGGTGAGGTGGAAGAGAGAGATTGATATAAATAATATATTTAATTATTAAGAGACCACTGCCCTTGGCCTAAGACTCCTACATATAGTTGTAGGAGATTGGGCCTAAAGATAGGCCCATAATAGGCCAAACATAGGAAATCCCTAGTCACTCTTTCCCTCTATCTGCCAAACCTTTCTTGAATAATTTGCTCAAATCTGTGAATCATATGGAGCTGAATTATAGTGCGTTGGATAGAGCTCGGAAAGACGAAGATTTCGATATATGGTAGAGGGAAATCAGATGAAATTGAGAGAGTTATGGCCAAAATGGTCAGCCGCCAAGGTTCTTGCTCAGAAGTTTTCACCGCCTGGCCTCCTCTTCATGAACCAGTGCTGTTGCTTTGTGTAAGGCGGACCATGGGCATCTTCAGGGCTGGTGATGCTTCGTACAGCGCGAGTTGTCACAAGACGCTGGTCCTTCGTCGGCTGTACTTCGTTTGCTTACCACGGGTGAACTGTTAGTCTGAATTGGGAGTTCTAGTAGTTGATTTTGTAGTATTCAAGAAGAGGAATCCAATGGAACTAGCCTTGAAGGATAATTCTTCATGGATTGGTCTAGGACTAAGGCAAAACTCCTCGGACAACGATTTACCGTTTCCACCTTTTGCCATCTTGAACTTCAAAGCCGCCTATCCTTGGCTTCAATCTCCTTCTACCACACATTGATGCCCAAGGCCTGCATCTACTACCATTTAATGCAAATGAACTTCAAATCGTTTACTGCTAAAATCAAACAACCATCGCAAGAATGTAATGTAATAAATAGCATTCACTGGCGACCTACTAAAGGTACTTATAATGAAGACCAAGGAGCCCGTGAACACGATATGTCAATAATCACTAATTAAGTGTACAAAATGTGGGATTTAGAATAGAAAACCAAACATGGTTATCTAAACCCCTTGTCATGTAAACTCAACTAATGTTGTCAAACCGCCAACCCAAAGTAACTAAAAACTATGCTAAATGCATTGGTTAAAGCATGTGAAATGGTGCAGATCAATAAGCCTAAATGCTTCCTATCTACAACTAAGTAGATAATGGCAAATCAGGATCGTCCATGAAGAAGATGGATCTTTCTAAGGGTTTAAACATATAAGGTTGATATTAGACTAGAAGTAGATATATATATATACATACACACACATATATATATATATACATACATATATATACATACACACACATATATATATATATACATACATATATATACATACATACATATATATACATACATACATATATATACATATATATATATATATACATATATATATATATATATATAGATAAAAGCAAGTAAAAGGGGGGGGTTGGTTTTGGTCCTAAGTTATGAAATTAAATAAAAGACAAGCTAACTTGCAAAGTCAAGTAACTATGCTAGTCATGCAACAACTAAGAAAAAGAGATAAAACTACAATAGACAAAGCCTTGGGGGCAATTAATATCCACTTCCAAACCTAATGTATATCATTGAACCATTAACTCATTCTATCACATTCGTTACCTATGGGGAATGCTAAAATTTCCCAATTGAAGATCAACATTCATTTTTTCTTAATAGTAACTCACAAAGACTTTCAACGACCATTTGTAAACCTCATTGGTAATCACTTCAGGTGATCAAGGACCATAAAGATATTTCATCAGTGAAATTCTACATGAAGAACCATAGATTTGATAACAACAAGCATTCAACCAAAAGTAGCATTCATTGGGCTTAACCTAGAACAAGCCACATTCAAGATTCAACCTTTCATTGCATCTATAGGATAAATATGAGAACAATCAACATTAACATACTTGTCTAGCAAGAATCACAATACATTATGCACAAGAAGTTCTAATTCCATGTTCTTGAATTTTTATGTCAAAGAGCAAAGAAATTGTACACTTCCTAACACCCTAATAATAAAGCATACAAACACTTCATATACTCAAACAACCCATAGCATAAATGAAGTAAAACATCACATTAAAACACATGAATGCTAAATAACAAGTGCTTCAAGAAACAGTGAAATAGAGGTTCTTAGTACATAGATATGGAAGCATCAATCAATTGCTCCCAAGTACAAACTAACCTAGATAATGAAAATGCATGATTAATCCTACAAAAACTAAGAAAAGAAAGAAGGAAAAACTAGGGTTTTGCAGTCCCAAATTGGAAATAAGAAGAATAGAGTAAGAGAGATAGGATAAGGTGGGTATATATAGTACAAAAAAGAAAGAAATAAGTCTTCCCACCCGTTCGTCTTGACTTTCAACATCTTGACTTCTTTTTTATTTTTGTCCCAAGTTCTCCTCTTCACTCCTCTTCACTTACCTTTCAGCATCTTCCCACCCTTTCGTCTTGACTTATCTTCAATTCTTTAGGTCTTCAGAAGCTCAAATGCAAGTCTTCAAATCTTCAAAGGTAGTCTGCAAAGTCTTTAAAAAAATTTCATTGTCACACAAATCTTCTAGAAAAATAGTAAAAGAATAAAAGTCGCTCTTAAATCTCCTTAGAGAATTTCAAGGAAAATTGCCACATCTAGAGCACAAAAGTGTACAAAACTGAATCCTAAAAGTCCCAAAATAACCATATAAAATGGGCACATCAGTGATCTATGATGATTTCAGGGCCTAAGCAACCTGGTAATGATATATATGTCTACCCTACTCCTCTAGCAGATGATTTGTTAATGTAGTTCAACGAAGGTTTCCAAACATACGATGGTAGTGCTAAGAAATTTTCACATTGAAGGCCTTATTGTTTTGCACCATAAACGATTTTCCCGCACATTGAAATTTGTATGGGTAATCGGTAAAAGGGAACTATGTTTGTCAAGTGTGTGAGAAGCAATCATCATTTTGTCAATTAAAACACATGTGTAAAACCGTTTATAAAGGCCATCGGCAGTTTCTTCCTGAGGGGCACCCATGGTGATCAGAAAAAGGTGGATCTATGGGGAAGTGGAAATTAGAGAGCCACCGTTACCATTAATGGGTGGTGAGGTTTATGGAAAGAGTTAGGAATTTCCTAACAATTTTGGGAAGAGAAAAAAGAAACCTTTAAGTGTAGCAAGTTGGAAGAAATGCTCCATTTTTCTCAGCCTTCATTATTGGAAATCACTTGGACATTAGACTTTATCTTGATGTAATGCACATTAAGAAGAACGTGTGCAATTCTTTGGTTGGGATATTGTTATATTCCCAATGTAAAATTAAGGATGGGTTGAAGACTCGACTTGACTTGGTTGAAATGGGATTTAGAATTATTTGTGGCCTATCATTAGTGGTGATGATTATTATCTCCCCCTGATTGCTATTCTATGTCTCATTCAGAGAAAAAAAATCGTATTATGAGACCCCTAGCAGTTTAAGGGTACCGGGGGAATTTTCGTCTAACATAAGCTCATGCATATCCCTCGCAGAGTTGAAATTGGTTTGTTTGAAATCACACGAATGCTAAAACTTCATGTAGTAATTTAATACTATTGCCATTAGGTCATCGCCATCTCATGTAACATTGTTCATTACTAATCTTTGCTTGTTGTTCAAGTCTATACATTCCAAAACCATTGCTGTTTCCAAACTAGAACGGTTGTAAGTGATGATAGTCAAAGTTCTGTGTCAGACAGAGATGTACTTTCCTCCCTCATTCTTTGACATAATGGTCCATATGGCAGTTCATTTGGTAAGGGAGATCAAGTTGTGAAGAACGTGCGGTAGTCCCCTTATAAAATTTATTATATTTCCAATGCAACTATTGATACACGTTGAAACATGACCCTTTTAAAAAACTTTTTTAATTATTCTTGTAGACTTAGTTATAACAAAGATCAAGTTGATATTTAATTCATTACAACCTGTAAGCACGGCATCTTATGCAAGGCAACCCTAGATGCACAAGAGGTGTGGGTGCATTTTTCTCACAAAGAGTGGCTTTTGAAATTTTTCGTTCTTATAATAGGTCTAAGCCATCAAGAATGCACACATTACAAAAAGAAGCTCTAACTTTGGGACAAACGTATAGAGCAACAAGAAATTTTAATTTGCAAGTTAGTCAAACACACCGGATTTCCTTTACCCATTAATATAGAAAATCTAAAAAAAATAATTAGAGCAGCCAGGAAGAGGATCTCACCACTCATCGGGAGAGATTGAGGACTGCATATAACGAAAGGTAAGAATTGACGATTGTCTAGACAAGGCCATCCTATCCACACAAAAACGGGTATGTCCATTGCTTATTTTTATTTCTTTATATGTTAAAATGGTATTTTCGAAGTGTTATTTATTCTATGTAGGCTTCACATTTGTGCGAGTTTTTCATCGAGGTTGGTAAAATGCTATACCACTCCATGTAGCCGAAAATATTTTACACGAATAGATGCGACATCATCACTCGATTCCAATCGAGGATAGAATTACAAGGATATTGTTGGAAAAACCATTAGTGCACAATGCCAATTTGCAGATTGTGGATGGAGAGTACAAGAGAGTGAGACATGCCAAGAAATGTTCCTTTTTTTGCCAAGGCATCTCATATAAGAAGATCTTACAAATAATGGTCATTTGAAAATGAACCACCCAATAACCCAAAAATTGTTGTACCAGTGTCTGAAGGATATTCGTAGCTTATTTTGTAAGCTTATTTGGAGACCATCATGGAGAAGGACATTCGTAAGAATGGCAAATGATTGAAGAAGGTCATTCAGAAGAGTGGTAGAAAAAGGGAGACCACTTACAAAGTGGTAGTAGAAGATTGAAAGTGGAATAAGAGAGAAGAAAAAGGAGCAAAAGTTAAAGGAAACTAAAAAATATCTTTGGGCATGGACCGTGCCACAAGAATTTTCAAGAAGAATTGAAGGTTTAGTGGAAAGACCGTGCAAATGTGTATCATTTATGCCAAATCCAAAGGCTAGAAGACCGTCCCTAAGAACGGATCGTGTAAATGATTACGGTCTGTGCTGCTCATTTTTGGAACCAACTGCCTTGGATACATACCGTGTAACTAAGCACGGTCCGTCACTAGCATGGTCCGTGCCACCCTATTGACTAGGGTTTTGACTAGCGGGCCACTTTCTCTCTCTCTCTCTCTCTCTCTCCCTCTATAAATAACCATTTTCTTCCTCTATTTTTACTTTGAGCCCGACTGGGGCCTCTTAAACCTTAGTTTCATCTTTTTTAGGTTTTACATCCTTTCCATGGATTTTTGTAGATATTATATGGATTTTCATTATTTAGCTTAGTTTATGCTTGAGAGATTTTGTAAACATATTTAGCTATGATTTGCATGATTTCTTGATTCATGTCTATTTTATTTTCTTTAAATATCATGCTGATTTTTTTCTTATGCTCCTTGCTATAATTTTGTGATGAATGAGGTTAGGATGTACAATTAGTTATGTTTTTTCTTTTGCATAATTTAGTGCTAGGCTTAGGAATTAACCATGGAGTATTACATTTCTATGTTTATTAGGCTGTGAGGTGTTGACCATGAGGTTGTTGAAGAAGTGGTAATTGAAGTAATACAAGTAGCCTCATGTTGGGTTATTTTTCCTCAATTGGGCTCGCAGGATAATGCCTGAAATTCATATACCAAAATTATGGAAACTAGATGGGAATGCCCCTAGATTTATCACACGGTACTAATGTCCTAAGTGGCACAAGACTGGCTTAGGATGGGCATTCATGATATAGGTATTAGTGACCTATGCTACACTTATGTTTAATATACTGCATGCGCTCATGGGTTTATTTACCCTGAGAGTGAGGGTGACATGTTGTAGTTAAAGTGAAACTCTAGCTATACATGGAAGAGGTGAGATTTTGAGGAGAGGGAAGATCAGACATGGTGTGACAGAATGAGGAAGTTCCTGGGGAATCAACGTCTACGCATCATGTGATGTAGCATTAAATACAATTGTATGTCTTACATGTGAATAGAAGACGAGGACCAAATTATTATACTAAACATGTGAAGCAAATGCCCCAAAGTTGTATGAATATTTATATGTCATTTTCTAGCATTTTAGTTGTTACCTTAACTCTTTTCAAACCAAAAAATGTGCCATATGGACCGTGCAACCCCTTTGACTCGGGTCGTGCAACCCCTTTGACTCGGGTTTCACTAACTGGCTTTTGTGTGTTTTCCCTTCCCTCTACAACATAAAGTGGCCTTATCCCCTAGGGTTTAAATGAGACATCTCATTAGAGACTAAAACACATTTTCTCCTCTCACTCTTCATTCAATACACTTTCCATGGCATTTAATCCATTGAATGCTATGGGTTTATCTTACTAACTTAATTAATGAATTGTGGATCTTTGCAAGAATGTATTAATTCTAGATTTGTGAGACTTGAAGGGTTTTTGTCTATTTATTTATAAATAAATATCATGCTTAATTTGTTCTTTTGCTTACTGCTATGATTATTGTAAAGATGTGATTGAGATGTACACCTAGTTAGACTCTTGAATGATAGTGCTAGACTAGGGAAATGGCCAGGGAGTGTTACACTTCTATGAATATTAGGATGGGGGGATTATAACCATGAGGTTGTTAAAGATACATGTGTCCGATTCGGTAATATTTTTTTTTGATAGAATAGCACCCGAGGGTGGGGGTTGATATATATGGTACCCCAAACCAAAGGAACCAGAGAAATGTATAGTAATAATTTACAGGAAGGCCACATAATTGCCTGCAAAATGAGATGTACATACTAGGCTAAGAGTTGTACACTATTAACATTATTAGGTTAGTTGCGATTCCAAAGCTACGAATCTCCACACCCCGTGTTAATTCGTATTTTGGCCAGGCTACTAACCTAAAATAGTTCCAAAAGAAGCAAATCTTTGCAAAATTTGTTATGACGGTGAAGTGGTATCCGTGTCTGAGTCTTTCTTCCGGAATGATGAAGTCTGAGTGTTTCTTCCAGTAGAGTGAAGATCACTCGGACTGAGCAGTGGTGGAAGTAACCTACAAGAAAAACAAGATTCATTAGCAGTATCCATTCTAACTCGAGTTAATTCTAATCTGAGGCAGTTGCTGCATATCTAAATCAATAAGACCTTTGATATGCATCGGGAGATTAAGTAGATTCAAAGCCAGATTATGTGCAGAATGATATTTGGCTATTGCATCAGCAACCATATTCCCTTCCCGGGGCACAAACAAAAGTTTAGCACCATCCAGAAGATGATTAACTCGGAAAGCCTCATTAAAAACATTCCAGTGTGATGAGTATGGATCGGTAATCATTTTAACTGCTAATTGAGAATCCAATTCAATAGTAACAGTTTCATCCAAGTGGCAGCAATTTTGGCATGCAAATTGAACTGCTAGTATTTCAGCTAGCAAAGAGGAGTTAGCCGAGATTGATGCAGATTTAACTAGTAAGGGAGTTCCACTGTTGTTTCTTATGATTATCCCTACAGTTACCTTATTTGGAAGCCATGATGCATCAGAGTTTATCTTAATGCATGAAATTCTTGGTTTCACCCAACAGACAGATTTTATTATCGGTTTTGGAGGGGGTCTTGGGTGGGGAATTAGGCTCTGAATGGGATGTGGTAGGCCTCTAGGGGATTTCAGATAGGTAGGATTAGCCTGCAGTGTTAACCTGGTAAGATCAAGGGCCTCCTTACAGACGTAATCTATAGAGAAAGGGGTTTGCTGAAAGAGAAATCGATTTCTTGCCTTCCAAAGGGACCAGCAAATAATAGGAGGAAGTATATTGCAAACCAGCTGGTGGCTTTTGGGCAGGTCCCCACAGTTCCAAAATGTGAAAAAATTTTGAGCTAGGGATTGGGGATCAGTAATGTTAAAAAGCACTAAAGAAGACATATAATTCCATATAGATTTAGCCAATGAGCAAGATATGAAAAAATGTTCAATAGAATCTACATGGCAGCAGACAGGGCATTTTGATGCAAGGGAAAAACCACATGAAATAAGTATATCATCGAAAGGAAGCAAGGAGTTAAGCATCTTCCAAGTAAAAATCGATACCTTTTTCTGGAGGACAGTATTCCACAGCAGTTTAGATATCGGAGAATTACCTGTAGTCGTTGTCATTACCCGATAGGCCGATTTGGAAGTAAAGTTACCTGAAAGGTCAGGTTTCCAGATGATCCTGTCATCTCTGGACTGAATTAGCTCAGCTTCCTGTAGAAATAACACAGTATCATGTTCAAGGAAAGGAGAGACCCGATTTAGAATCTCTGATTTATTCCTGTAAACTCTGCCATAGTACAATATTTAAATGTTTCAATTATATGCTCAAGGACAGAGTTTATTAATGGTCCGGACATACACCAATTTGTAGTCAAAAAATTGCAGGAACCTTTCCCATGAATTATAAATGAATTTTGTTCAGCCAAAAGGTTCACAGTACAGATTCTTTTCCAGGTTATAGATTTCCTATTAGAATCAGAAAAAGACCATAGCAATTTAGCCCACAGAGTATTCCCCAATTGGCATTTCCACCACAATTTAAGTGAACAAACATCTAGAATAGCTTTGATAGATCTAAACCCTAAACCACACTGAGAAATTGGAGTAGCCAGATTTCCCCATTTTCTCCATATTTTGTTCCTTTTCCCTTCAGTCTCTCCCCAGAAAAACCTAGCCATTTTTTTCTCTAGGGATTTTATTATTGCTTTTGGTGGTTTTGTTACTGACCATAGATGTTGAGGAAAAGTGTACAAACATGATTGTATTATAATAAATTTGCCCCCCAGCCAATGGTTTTTCCAGTTTTGCAATAACCTATCAACTTTTTCCATGAGTGGCTGAAAATACCTGTTAAGAGTTCTACCTTTAAAAATTGGACAACCTAGGTAAAGGAAAGGTAAGGATCCCTGTTTCATATTAAGTGTTGTCCTAATCTGATTAAGTTTACTATTTGAAGCCCTTTTACTAGTATAGAAATCAGATTTATTAAAATTGAACTTTTGTCCAGAAGTATATTCAAAGACATCCAGAAAGGCCTTAATCCTGGTGAGATTGGATTTAGAAGCTTGCATGAAAATTATAGTATCATCCGCATACATAAGATGTGTAGCTGGTGGGGTAGTAGATGGGATTTGATAATAAGAAAGCTTATTATTTTGAAAGATGAAAGAGAGGCTTCTAGAAAAAGCTTCAGAAAAAATATTAAAGAGGAAGGGAGAGAGTGGATCACCTTGCTTTATACCTCTTGAGGCATTGAAAAAACCCACAGGGTTACCATTAATAAGTATGGAAAAGTAAGCATGGGAAAGATTAGACATGACAGCATTAAGAAATTTTCCTTTGAAACCAAATTTCATCATAACTTCCCTAAGAAAGTTCCAATTAACTCTATCAAAGCTTTCATTAAGTCAAGTTTTAGAATACAATTAGGGATTCTAGCCTTTTTATCAATAAACCTAATCAATTCCTGAAGGTAGATGATGTTATCCGAGATATCCCTATTTTACATAAAAGCAGTCTGATTAGTTGAGATGAGTTTATCCATATATGGTTTAAGCCTTTCCATTAACACCTTGGAGCAAATTTTATTAAGTACATTGGATAGGCTTATTGGTCTAAAATTATCAAAAGAGCTAGGGGTAGCTTTTTTTGGAATTAAGGTAATCTAAGTACTGGATATACCTCTAGGTAGTGCAGTGCCATCAATGAATTCATTTACTACTTCAGTGAGATCAGATTTTATTATAGTCCAGCATTTTAAGTAGAATTTAGAGGTAAAACCATCCGACCCCGGACTACTATTTTTACTCAGGCCTTTAACAACTGTTTCAAGCTCAGATTCAGTGACTGGTTTGGATAATTCACAATTGTCAATCTCAGAAATAACATTAGGGATCTGGCTGAGAAATTGTGGGTAGTAAGAAACATTAGGCACCTGATTAGGTTCCTTCAACAGGTGACTGTAATAAGCAATGGCTTCATTATTAATGTCTGGTTGAGAACTTAGCCATTGACCATCTTTATTTTTAATCTTAGTAATTTTAAGTCTGCTGTTTTTCTCTTGGACCACTTTATGAAAGAACTGAGTATTGTTATCTCCTAACCTATGCCATTTTAATTTAGATTTCTATTTCCAAAATTTCTCCTTTTTCTTTTGAGCTCTCAGCAATAGAGCCCTTTTCTCATTTAGTTTTATTAGCTCAACAGGTGAGAGATTAAGATCGAAAGCATTTTCCTGAATTCTAAGGCTTTCCTCAGCATGTAAAATATTCGAATCAATATTCCCAAAGCAGTCTTTATTCCAATTTTTTATTTCTTTTTTCAACCTGATTAGTTTGAAAAAGAAGCCTAGTAAACCAGTTTGTCTCATTTCCTTATCCCAACATGTCTTAATTAAAGGGATAAAATCCTGCCGATTAAACCATACATTAAGAAACCTAAATGGTTTAGGACAGGAATTACTCAAATTTGAAATCTGTAAAAGCAGGGGTGAATGGTCAGAAGTTTGTCTGTTCAAGATTTGGATGGAGGATGAGGGGAACTTATAGTTCCAGGATATAGTACACAATCCTCTATCCAGCCTTTTAGATGTAGGGTTTCTAAGTCTGGAATTACACCATGTAAACAAATTCCCTACTGTATTAATTTCCTGAACTCCCAAACAATTAATCCAAGTATTAAAATCTCTAATGCTACCTAGTGAGGGAGAACTAGGGCCCTTGTATTCAGTGAGTGATGTAATAGTATTGAAGTCACCTATAAACATGGTGTCACCTATGGTAATAGGCTCCAGGTCTTTCCATAGATTCTTTCTGCCTTCCCTATTCCTAAGGGCATAAATAAAAACTGCATCCATTTCAAGATTAATAGTTTGGTGCTTTATGTGAACATGTAGAAATTGCTCATTTGCAGTCAGAATAGTAACTGCCATTAGATCTGTCCACATAAGCCATATTTTACTATTAAACAATGATAGGCCATTAGGAAAGTGCAGTTTGTCCTTATATGAATCTAATTTGGAGATATCGTGCATAGGTTCAATTAGGCACAGCAGTTGAATCTTTTTAAGTTTAATTAGATTAGTTAATCTCAACATAGATGATTCCATTCCCCTAATGTTCCAAACTAAGAAATTAATTAAGGGAGAATCATTCATTGTTCACCAGACTTATTACATTTAGTAGATGACCTAAGCATCATTTTATTAATCTGGCTAAAATAATTGGTTTTTTTTACCTTTAGCCTTACCTTGCTGGGGACCATCACCCAGAATAGTAGAAGAGTTAGGGTCTGCCTGATGTTGAGCAGTAAGATCTTCCATCTCATCCTGCAATACAGCAAACCTACTTCCCATTCGTCCTTGTGAGGACAGATTAATACTTTTATGTCTATCAACATTTAATGTAAGTGTTCCAACATGAATATCATCAATAGCATGTGGTCTTGGAGTAGATTTTGTAAATGCAGAATCATGTAAGAGTTTGGATATGGAATTGTCAGTACTGTAAGGGTGATTAGGCCTAACAGGGTTAGCAGATGTGGACTCTTTGTCAGTCATTGGGTCACTAATAATCTGGATTGGGGGACTGGGTTGAAAGTTATGAGAGGAAGAAGGCTTATCCAGTTGGCTGACAACTTTCACATTATCCATACTGATAGGGTCTGTCAGATCTTTGTTTGAGATCAAGGGAGGGGTATCAAACTTTTTCCCTATTGCCTGCCACAGAGGTTGGTTAGGAATTAAATTTTCTTCCTGCGGAATGGCATTTTGGTTTGGACAGACAGCTCTACATTGGTTAACTGAGTGGCCTAGTTTAGCACAGTGGTTACAGTATAAGGGAATGTCTTCATATTCAATCACAAATTTTTTGTTGTTAGTTACTGACCCCAACCTAATATGTTTGCACAAAGGTTTCTGGAGATCGATTTCCACACAAAGTTTAATGGCTGAGGGTCTGGTAAGCATATCTGTGGCTAGGTCAGTTTTAATGAAGGTACCTATGCTATTGCCGATTGACTCAATGGATGCTGTATTATAGTAATACAGTGGAACTTCCCTAATAATACACCACACAGGGACTATAGGTGATTCTTTATGAATTGAAAACTCAGGTGTCCATTTTAACATTTTTAGTAAAATTCCACTAAAATTCCAGACACCTTTCATCTAACAACGTTGATAATCATTAAGAAGTTCGAAACGAATAAGCACGTGTTTGTAATCTAAAGAGCCAAGTTGGTACTTACCTGAGAAACCTACCGTTTTGAAGAGTTGTTCCAACATGTCCATGGAACATCTCCCTTTGGTAAATTTTCCGACCAGAGCATTGGTGTAGTGGAATGACAGTTTAGCAATTTGTTCGTCTGAGTATAAACAGGCCACGTCACCCAGATGATTGACTTTAGGGATTAGCTCAGGATTGTTAGGAAGAACTTTAGCTAATGGGGGAGATTTGGTTTTTAGGGTAGCAGCAAAGGATAGAGGTTGAGGAGGAGGAGGGGAATTAGGGTTAGTGATTTCCGGGACAGTTAGGGGTTGAGGGGTTGCCATGGGTGAGACCGTTAACGGCAATAAAGCCGTTACCGGCGGGCGCTCGTTATCGGCGGTGGAACCAGCAAGGAGATCGACAAGACAAATAGGAAGAGAAGAATAAATTGAGTGAGAAGGAGGATGAAAGTAGATCGCACCAAAATTGCTCAACAATCGCACCTAGTAACAGTCGATCGCAAAGCAGTTAGTGATGGTTTTTCCAAAACTTTGGGATTGTGATAAAGAGTATCTATGCACCGCGACCGATTCGGTAATATGAGTAGTCTTGTAGCTGGATTAGCTTGTGAACAATATTGGGTTCATCTGGCAATCTAGCCGGGTGTCATTAATTTCTTGACAGGGGTCATAGGTTAATACCCAAAGGGTGTTTCCTTAGTTTGTGGCGACTAAGTGTTAATCCAACCTTAGAGTTACACTACTACAGACAACATATATTACCTCGATTTTTCAGACCTTTTTACCTTGTATTTTCACCTAAAATCTAAGTAAATGTGGATGAAGTAAATAGGTTACCTTTTACCTCGGCGTAAAAGGTACTTTTTAACCTTAGTTTTGGACCAGTGTCGGCAGATTGTATGTGCGACGTCAGTTTTAGTATTAAGACCGACGACATGATATGGTATTTGTGACATTGTTCAAATCAAAGTCGAGATGTCAGATGATTAACGTCGACCATACCAATAAGATACACGATCAGAGAGAAATGTCTACGATGTCATTCTAGTCGACGTTGTTCTAAATAATTGCGACATTGCACTTGGGAGGGAACGGTGACATGTCTATGTTGACATGGACGGTGAACGTTACGACGTCATTTTACATCGACGATGTCACAAAAAAACACCGGTTGTATATGCAAAGTCGCATTTGTGTCACACATGTACCGGTATGTGCAATATTGCAAATCAGTTGTGGAGATGACATTTCGATAAAGTAATATAATATTAAATATTTGATGAATCTACAGCTCATCCATAACTTTCATTGTCCTGTTACACCAAATACCCAACAAATAAAATTTAAGTTAGAATTGGGCAAGCACTATATTAAAATACACATAATACAGTCAGACTTAGATGACATGAATGTGAACTTGGAAAAGAACATATATGGGTAGAAGCGACATCACATATATATTACATTAATTGATATCGTTAAGGCCGACCTAAGTGTGAAGTCGCACATTAAATAAATTTCATGGTTTTCATTGCAAACTGCGACATCGGTCTAAATTCGGATTTACATCACCGACAGATTACCGATGTTGCACATTCATATCTTATTGTACACAATTAGCCCTAATCTAAGCATTTTTTGTCACTCCCTACAAACATGGCATCATCTGTGGAAACAAAAATAGTATACACTATATAACATGTAACAAAATCGTCACACATTATGAATATATACAAGCTTTGATCTATGAGAAAAATAACACGTAGAAGGTATGGTAATTAAATTGTTAAATTAACATTAAATGTATGGAAAACTACCTTAACTAATTTGTACCCGGTGGTGCTCCATCATCGAGCATTTATTCATATGTGGGAAAAATAAATTGATTGAGGTCTTGAATTGTTGTATTAAAGGCGTGGATGGAGAAGATGGTGTGTTATAGCTAGGGTTTGGAGAAAGTGTGTTATAGATGAAAAATGGGTAATGGGGCTGGTTTTAATGACTTGAAATTTTGGTGGGGGAAAAACTTTGCTTTAAATTTTCGACTGAAAATTTTGTTTCCCGCTGGAAATTTCATAGTGACAGATGTCAGTAGCTGTTCGGTCGTGGATCCGTATTTGGCGACATACCCGTGACTTCGTAAACGGGGGCAAATTGTTATTTTTTTGAAAAGTGTCGTAAAATACACCGTATAAAGAAAGGGGTTCCTTCAGTGAAAATATGAATACAAAAATTTTATCTAAAAATTTGTGTTTGGGCTTCTACCATTTTCTTAGAAGTACCTATAGTGCAAATATTTAAAAGTTCACCGGTGTAAATATAAGTAACCATCTATAATTTACTCTAGACCATATACACGCGCTTTCTAAAATTTGATGGACGTGATTTTATTATATTTGATTTTCATAAAATACCAAGAATAAGGAATTTCATTTGATTCTATGTGGTGAAAATCATCATTCCAATAACGCTTGTCCTAAGGGTATAAATGGAAATACTAATACAAATGACAGACGAATACCCCATTCAACTCATCTGGTCATGCCTAAAACAGAATATCTTGGTCATGACATTGTGAATTAGATTAGGGTATCTCAAAATTTTCATTTCCACTTCTCCTACATTCGTGGAGGGACTTAAGTGCAAAAATAAAAAACTTGACCCGTGGAGGTAAAATTGTGAAGATTCAACACATCCTGGAAGGGACCTAATTTTCCATCTTCAGTCAAACTTATAATCACCAAGAATGATTATATAATAGCCATGATCTCATGGAACTTCTCCCAGTCAGCATCTACCAAATAACCTTTGCATACTTATAAGTAACCATCTATAATTTACTCTAGACCACGTACAAGCGCTTTCCAATTTGATGAACGCAATTTTATTATATTATATTTTCATAACAACCAAAGAATAAGGAATTTCATTTGATTCTATGTGTGGAAATCATCGTTCTAATAACGCTTATCCTAAGGGTGTAAATGAAAATACTAATACAAATGACAGACGAATACCCCGTGCCACTCATCCGGTCATGCCTAAATCAGAACAACTTGGTAATGACATTGTGAATTAGATTAGGGTATCTCCAAATTTTCATTTTCACTTCTCCCACATTTATGGAGGGACCTAGGTGCAAAAATTTAAAACTTGACCCATACTTGGAGGTAAAATTATTTACGATCAAAACAGACAGTAATCAAGTTCATGGACAATTATAAAATTCAACAAGTATTTCTAGCATACTATAGAGTGTTTTTTTAGGTCATCTATACATTTTTTGGTCAAATGCGGGCTCATCTGAAATGCTAGTAGGCTGAAATGGTGAGGGCCGTAGTTGCATTTGCCGATGTCGGTCACAACTTGGTAACAATGTCTGATTTTGCAATTATTTAGAGAATTCGCAATGGCCGAGTCATAAATTATTTATGCAGCCCATCTATAATACATAGAGCCCATCCATGGAGCCCATCTATTAGACATTATGATGGAGCCCATCTATAATACTGTGATGTCGCGAAGATGCCGGCGGTCTATTGACTATAGCAATAACAGTACAAATTTGCACTTACCGCAGTGGATAGCCTAAGGTCCCAAAACAACGTTGTTTCAATGTGGCCATAGATAAATAGTTCCCCAGAGTCAGTTTAAGCTCCTCATTTCCAGGTTTCCCGTGAATACCAATAGTCTCTCCACCCTTTTCCTCTTCTCCTTTGAGAATGGTATGGATTTCTACTCATGTAGTATCTAAGTTTTTGTAATTGTTACCTCACCTTGTTTAATTAACCTATGCTTTTGCTCAGATTTGTTAGAGTGAGAAGTTTTCATACATGTGAACCTAAGTTACGCTTTCCTTGTTTGTGTTAGGAAGTTTTTGTATAATTGTCTTCTGCATGTTTTGTTGCTGGGTTTCCATTTTTCCCATTGCTGTCTTTGATGCATGGAAACTCAGTCTCCTTTCGCACATCATTCAATTTATGATTGCGACGTCGCACATTTTAATCTCAACTTGTTGCACTTTCCGTCACAGTTGTACGTATTTATACATTGATATTACCGATATCTTAGCGACTTCGCATGTAGGCATTTTACTTAACTTAATGTTTAATTTTGTGACCTAGGTTTGTGGTTGGTCCTGATATTGGTCATGCCGAGTAAACGGAGACCTCGCTATAACATGTCAACGCTACCACTGTTTCAAAACGATATGTTCCTGCGACACATTACTGAATTCACTAAGGAATGTAAAGATATTATCACTTCATATACATGACTAATGGCTGGTGAAGAATCCTCAGCCATTTTCAAGATATTTTACCATTTTACATAATATATTTACTAATACATATGCACAATACTGTATCTAAACTAATTTTAATTTCTATTAATTATACAGTTCTCCGCACAAAGGAGAAACCTTGAACCGATTGTCTTCAACATTAAAGACCATACAATGGCTCCAGAAAGCCCCTGTTTCCACTGCATCTTGAAGCAGCAAAACATTGGAAAAAACCCAATTTTGGTAAGGACTAAAACTTGCAAATAAATAAAATCGTTAAATTTTTTAATTTTCAGTGAATACTCTTTGTTTATAATTGCATATATTTGTTTTTAATGATTTTTTCTTCTTCTGATTAGTACATCTCAATTGAAATTGTACCACTTATGCCGAAGGCGAAAACCCTTAATGTGATAATGTGCTACGTGAAAGAGTGGCGCATGACCTACTTGGGCCAAGGAAAGATCAAGGCCCTGTCCTTGAAGGTTTTTTTCCGAGTTCCTTTCCGGCAACGACCTGTGCATTGGGAACACCCTGTTGTTCGAGATCATATAAGTTGGGGGGCCAATTTTCTTGAAAGTTATCATAATTCAAGAGGCTTGATTTTCTTGTAATTTGTATTGTAATAATGATACTCATTAATGTATTATTAATAGTCAAATTTTTTTGAACTAATTAATTTGTAAGGAGGTTTTTGTGAATAAGGTTTTTCTAATAATGTTACTACATTTTTTGAAAAATATGTTATTATCTGTGCGTGATTTTGAAAAACATTTCCAACCGTACCATTCAAAATGTTTTCATGGTGGTTGTGGTTTTCCCTTTTAATATTACAACAATTTTCAATTGTAACGTAACAAAACAAACCTTATTTAATTTTTGAATAACAAAACTTAACAGAACTCCTCGTTATTCCTTCTCAAATTTAACTTCTAAATGTGAAATATTTAATTTTATGCGACATCAGTCACCCATCTCATGCTCTACGGGTGAAATTGACAAAATACGTAATTTCGACGACAATTTTATTACATGAATGCGATGTCGCACAAACATTGGTCAGATTATTTACCTTGTTTTAAAACCTTTTACTTCCGTTAAAATAATGACCGAGGTAAAAAAACCAACTTTTTACCTCGGTTTTTTATAACCGAGGTAATTAATAGGTTTTACTTTGAAAAAATTGAGGTAAATGAATTTTTATCCTCGGTTTTTTGAGCTAAGCCAAAAAAATCGAGTAAAAAAGGTGAAGTAATAGGTTCATTATCTTGTAGTGTTATCATGAGTACTAATGTCCAAAGTGGCACAAGATGAGCTTAATATGGGTATTCACAGTGGAGGTCCCAAATATCCATGCTACTACCGGGTTTAACTCGTTTCGTTAATGGTACGCGATTATTAATCCCAGTAGTGAGGGCTAGCTAGAGTTGTCACATATAAACGCTCCTCTACGCTATATGTGCAGGAGGTGATATTTTAAGAAGGGGTCGGAACCGATGGTGTGATAGACCGAGGGAGTTTTCGGGGAATTAACATTTCCACATTGTATGATATAACAAATAGATAGAAATGTAATTCTTGAATGTAAATAGAAGTCTAGGATCAAATCTTGTTTGTTAATCATGTGATGCGAGTACCTCCAAGGCTCTTTATCATTATCTCTATCTTGCTATCTTAGTTCATGATTGTATTTGTTAGCTTAACTCCTTACAAACTGAACCCAGCAAGTTTTCTACTCCTAACACACACTCGTGGTGATGCCCGATTGTAACTTTCAAACTTATCACTTAAAACCCTAGATCTCTATCGACGACACCCTAACTTACCGCTATCTGCTTTATTCTAGTTAGAAGTGATTAAGAGAGTAACACTATAAATCTTTTCTTTGGTTGTTGGGATCCATGTTTTGTAACGACACTCGGTCCTTCACCAACAATGCAAGGTTTTATTTTGTTTAGAAAATTGCTCCCTAAAGATCATTTTTCATTTGAATATTTTTTTAAAAGAACCCACTAAGTTGGAAATTAGAAAGGGTGACTTAGGCAAAATTGGGAAGCTCAGATTGGTCAAAAATCCTGAAGGGTAACCTATGAAAAAACGATAAGTCTTATGGTATAGAAAAATGTGAGGTGTGAGGTTTGATAGAAAAGAGTGGCTACACTACAAGAAAAATGACGTTTTACTTTGCCCCTTTTACCTCGATTTGTTCCTTAACCCCAAATAACCAAGGGAAAAAATTCGTTTACCTCGGTTGTTTTTTTAACTAAATGGTACTTTTTACCCCGGTTATAAAAAAACTGAGGCATATAATTGGGTTTTTACCTCGGTTCTTTGGAAACCGAGGTAAATACATTTCAAAATCGAAGTAGATAGAATGATCGACGCATGTACGATGTTGGTTGTGTTGGTCAGATCATGCAATAATACTTATTCAAGACAAGACCGACCTCACTCTCTACATTTATATGGTCAATTTTTAGTAGATAGCTAATAAAAACGTTGCATACACCAAGATTTAGTAAGTAAGTTTGGTTCCATTAACCAAATTCAATCATGATACCCAAAAATTTTCTCCCCATTCCAAGTAGCCTCTTCAAAATCCAAATCCACATTCTTGAAGGTGGGAAATAGGGTTGTTGATTGTGCTCAATTACCAAGTAAGTTTTCCAATACCAGAAATTTGTAGTTTCATCTTCAATTTAGGTTCTAGGTTAGTCATTTCGTATAAGAGGATGTGTTTAACTATGGGTTGATTGAAATTAGGTATTTCATCATTGTATATGGTTGATGTTATATATATATATATGTGTGTGTGTGTCTGATAACAAAATGAAAGTTTTTGTTGACATTTATATATATGATTTATGGTATGCATTCCATGAATTGAATGAATGTAAGTGGATGTATTTGTTGCTAAGATATGTCCATAAATAGTGTGTACTTATTATTTTATTGTAGGAATGTCTATGGATAAAACCAAATGTTTTGATCAAGATCGAACAAACAAGGGGTATCAATATTTTGTAACCAACTTCATAGAATATGCATTTGCGAATTACACGAAGGATAATTTGTCTTATATATATTTTCCTTACAAGAAGTGCGGAGTGACCGCTATTCATGAAAAAAAATTTCCTTGAAGGAAGACTTATTTATATATGGTGTTGATCCAACGTACAAAATTTGGTTTTGGCATGGGGGAGAATGTGGATGAGCCTACTAGAAATGAAAGAAAGGCTGAGAAGAATGATATGATGGATAAGTTGGTCGAGGAGATTGTGAAGAACTACAGTGGAAATCCTAAACACCTTTCAGACCTTCACAGACATATTGAAACATTTCTATACGATGGATACCCTGAATGATTGACTGTATTGAAGGTTACGTTACAGTTTATGCATGTGAAAGCTAAGTATTCCTATAGTAACATAGGTTTCTATGGTTTGTTGAAAGTGTTGAAAGAAATGCTTCCGTTTGGCAATAGACTGCCAAAACGGTATATGAGTCAAAGAAGGTACTATGTCCGATGGGGATGGATTACGAAAAGATACATACTTGTCGGAATGATTGTATCTTGTATAAGGTAGATCACCTGAATGCGGAGGATTGCTCTAAATGCAATGCTCCAAAGTTCATATTGAAGTAGATCGTTGTTGATGGAGAAATTGGAAATCGGCGGACGAAGAAGGTTCCTGTCAAGGTTGTTTGGTATCTAACTATTATTCCTTTTTTGAGAAGATTGCTTGACAATCCTGAGGTTGCAAAGAATTTGAGTTGGCATGTATATTAGACAATGGTTGATCCTGAAGTGATAAGTTATCCGGCTGATGGTGATCAGTGGAAGAAGATAGATGCGGCCTTCCAGTATTTGGGAATGAGCAACGTAACTTGAGGCATGGTTTGTGCATCTATGTAATAAACCCGTTCGGTAGTATGAGCAACAATCATTGTTTGTGGCCAGTAATGGTAATGATTTACTACTTTCCCGTTTGGTTGTGCATGAAAAGGAATTACATAATGTTATCTCTAATGATCTCTGGTCTGAAATAACTGGGAAACAATATTGATGTGTACCTAGCCCCCTTGGTGAATGACTTGAAAAGTTGTGGCATCCAGGAAAGAGGATGTATGATGGGTTTCAAAAGAAGTAGTTTGATTTTAGAGCGATGTTGTTTTGCACTGTTAGTGACTCTCCCGTGTATGGAAACTTGTTTGGATATTTTGTGAATGGTCACAATGCATGCCCCATTTGTTTATACGGAACAAATTATTGTCAGTTGAGACATGGAAGCAAGACTGTGTACCTTTGGCACCGGAGATGGCTTCCAACAATTCATTGGTGGGGGAGTAAAAGTGATGAATTCAATGGAAAGATAGAGTTGTCACCCCACCTCTCGTATCAATAGGTGTGTCAATCTTGTAAATGTTGCGAGATTTGCATAATAACTTTGGCAAGAGGAAGAGGAAAACTAAGGTTTCTGGTAGTTGGAAGAAGTGTTCCATATTTTTTAAACTACCATATTGGGGGATACTTGACGTCCGACATCGTTTGATTGTGATGCATATTGAAAAGAAGTTATGTAACAGTTTGGTTGGTACTTTGATGAATATCTTGGGTAAGACAAAGAATGGTGTGAAGTTCAGGTTAGATATGTTTGAAATGGGAATTAGACCTAAGTTGGCCTCACAGCTGCGGGGGACGCAGACGTACTTACCAGCAGCTTGTTACACACTTTCAAAAGCATAGAAAGAGTTGATATATATGTTCTAGTCTGAAAGAAATGGATGTCCTAACGGGCTACTCATCCCGGGTAAGCAATCTAGTGTCTGATGAGGGAGTGAGATTGTGGAGTATGAAATCTCATGATTCACATTGTTTGATTCAAGAATTTCTCCTGGTTGCGATTAGATCCATCTTGCCAACTCACGCCAGGAAGTGCATCACCCGGTTATGTCGCTTCTTCAAGGAAATTTGCTGTAAAGAGATAAGGCGTCGGAAATTGGAGGAACTGCAGGAGGAAATAGTTATTGTGTTGTGTGAGTTAAAGATGTATTTCCCCCCTTCATTCTTTGACACCATGGTGCACTTGTTGGTTCACGTTGTACGTGAAATATTGATTTGTGGTCCTGTTTATTTTCAATGAATGTATCCCTTCTAGAGGTATATGAAGATATTCAAGGGTTATTTAAAAAATCAGTTTGATCGGACGCCAGTATTATCCAGAGGTATGTGACCGAGGAGGCAGTAGAATACTGCATGGAATTTTTAAAGAAAGAAGAGTCGGTTGGTGTACAAAAATCTTACCATGGAGAGAGAGTGGAGGGAAAAGGTTTGTGAAGTGGAACAACTTCGGTATTAACCCATGACGAGTTGATGAAAGCACACTTATATGTCTTGCGCAATTCAGATGTGGTTCACCCCTACGTGGATATGCACATGGTCTCTATTAAAGAGAGGCACCTCAGTTTGTTGGAGGAGAAAGTACTTGAAGAACACAAGCACACTTTCACTGATTGGTTGCAAAAAACTGTAGCCATAGAAAGTCACGGTGAGACCTTGAATTGGTTAGCCTTCATGCATTTTGCTACTGCTATGTCATCCACTAGCTATGGCATGAACTGGTTTACCTTCTCAACCCTTGAATTGGACACATACACCTTAACTCAAAATAGTGGCAGTAGCATAGTTGTGGAAGCATTGCATGTCAGTAACTCAACAGATAAGAATTTAGTCTCCGGGAACATGTCGTACTATGGGGTGATTGAGGAGATTTGGGAACTGGTCTACACAAGTTTTAGGGTCCCAATTTTCAAATGCAAATGGGTTGACAACAATGCGGGTGTATCCATCGATGAGCTAGATTTATATTCATCGACTTGAGCAAGACACGTTCTACTGGCGATCCTTACATCCTTGTATCATGAGCTATGCAAGTGTTTTATGTTGATGATCCCTACAATTCTAGTGAATCAATGGTTATTGAAGGGAAAAGTCAATTTGTGGGGAAGGTTAATCCATCTTCACTGTCTAAGATTATTCCACATACACTACCCAACTCCAGTAATGTCGGTCGGGAAGAGATGACTGGGATGGAGCTAGCATTGAGGAGAGACCACGAGGAAGGCATGTAGATTGAACAATATCCCAAATCAAAGAAGAAGAAAAATAAGACATAGATTGAATGTAAAGATGGTTTTTACTAACCTTGTCTAATGTTAATATCTTGATTTTTGTTCTTATGTAATTGGTAATCATTTGGCATTACCATTTTGAATCGAAGCACAAAAGTAATGGTTTCGGAGATGTATTTGTCGACATCGCAAAACTTGTCGTTGGACAAAATGGTTAGAATGATCACTAGTTTGTGACATCGTACATGAGCTTCATGTTCATGAAAAACAGAGATGGAAAGGTCGCATACATGGTCAATAAGGTAGTCGATCGAAAACAATACCTAAATCGACTAAAATCAATTAATTCTTGCAAGCTCGCACATATATCTGTAAGCAATCATTCAAACCGAGTAGTGTTTTACAACAAATGTGCGACATCACACTTTACAAACTGAGGTTCAACGGACAGCTAAAAAATTCAAACCAGAACTCTGAATGTAAAACATACAAGTTCTCATTCCAAGTTCACAAAAGCCAATAAATAATTAATAAAACACCCTACATGAAACATTTAATTGTACCATAAGAAAAATGAGAACATAATCAAATTCTAGCGTACGATTGCTACCGCAATAATTCTTCAAAATAGTACACGACATCCATAGCATTCATTAAATTATTAAAGAAAACACAAAAATAATCATTGTTGGTTTTGGGCCATCCTGGGTACCAGATCATCCTCCATCGAACTTCTCTCAGAATCACACTCTTATCCACGCTCAGTAGACCCAGACTCGTCACTTTAACCCGACTCATCATCATTAGTGGCTAGTTCATAATCATCTATGTGCTCGTCCTCCTCTTTAGCCTCATTATCTACTGGCCCTGGTGCAGCAATATCACCAATGAGAAGGGCCCTCAGCCCCGCCAACTCAACCATCATCCCCTAGGTGTTTCACTCCAAACGTTATGTAGTAGCCTTAGTCTCCACCATGTCCTTCAAGAGCATACTCCAAAAATTGCGTCTCAGTCCTGATGCTATAACAATAATGTCCAACTCATTATAATTAGTCTCTTTGATAAAATCTAAATACGAATGAAAATAACTATCACCATTTTTCATACCGGGAGTGGATGGGATAGGATGCCCAGTTGTGGTGATTGATGGTTTTCCCTCATACCTGAGGGTGGATATTGGATAAAGTTCACCCTTGGAGATATTACCATCAACCCACAGCCTTGCCTCCCAGTGCCAATGCTTTTGGCCAAAATTGTTTGCATCATAGAACTTTGGGGCGATCTTCTACGTAGATCGGATGGGAACATTCCATTTCTCCATGAGGTCAGTTATTATGTTTCCGTATGGGAGGGTCCTTCTCTTCTGCCACAACCACAGTGTGCATCTCCTAGGTGATGGTGTAACTGGGGTCAACAATCTTGTTCTTGCATATGTGCCAGTAGAGGACAACGTCATTAATTGTGGGCTCGAAAAGATGGCTAGATGGGATGAGGCAGGGCCATTTGATGTAGTATATCATCCTTTCCTCGAGCTCAAGAACATCAATCTTGATGTCCCTTGGATTGAAAGTTCTGTTGCCCACGTTGATCTTGAAGTATTTTTCCATCATGCTATTGGGTTCAAGGGTCCCTGACTAATAATCTTCAAGTACCCTATTAGGCCAATTGTCATGGTAGTAGACTTAGAGTCTTTCAACCGGGTTTTCTTTATCTTTGCCAATAGTGCACCCAATTGCGTCTTTCATCAACACATTTGTCAGTACCATATTGGCATCATTAACTTGGATTTTGTATTTCCCGGTATTGACACAAGTGAAATTTGAGTAGAACTCTTTGACCTCGTTGTAATATGTGAGCTTATATAAGCAAATAAAGCCCTCCATCCCTAACGGTTTGAAGGCCTCTAGGAATACATCAAGATGGATTCGTGGCACATCCTCGGGCTTCATGCTTCTCACCTCCTTCAGCCGCTGTTTGCTGATCACATTGTAATGCTTCTTATTTTCCTCCTCGATAAACCGTTTGTAGACAAAATTTGGTGGTGAAGGGGCGACCTTTGCCTTCTTCGCCTAAGAGGTGCTAGCTTCGCTACCCTTGGCCCTGGACCTTTTGGCTGTACACTTGACTGGAATCTGCGGGATAAGGTTTTATACATTCATTAGTACTGTGAACAACTAATTAGATAAATTTAACTGGTATGATCGAGCTCCCTGCCATGTCGCTAACATTTTGACTGACCCGATTAGCTATTGGGAGGTTGGACATTCATCACAATATGAATGTGTGACTTTGCAAAGGATGTAGACTTGGAAAAATTGTTTGCAACATTCATCTGAGTGGTCAAAAAATTTGAAAAACCGAGGATACAGGCCCAGGACTCCCTCAATAAGATGCATATATGTGTAAAATGAAAATTTACCCCATCATATCCGTCCCATTTCATCCAATCATTGAAGAACATTATGAAACACCCTAAAACCTAATCAATCACATAGATAGCAAACAAAGCTTGAAAATTGGACTAAAGCTACACATTTTCAACAAGCAATATACTCAAACAAAAATCCTAAACAACTAAAATGATAGACCAGATAAAAAAATGACCTCGTCTTGGGTTTGGCAAGAATGTGGATGTTTTGTTAATGGATACTGATGAACAAAGAATGATGGAGGGCTTGGGTTTTTCATAAGGAGGTGATTAGGCAGTTGGATTGGGCGGTTTTGTGGCAGATTTTGGCCCTGGAGAAGTATGAATGCTGGACGTCAAGTTTGGGAATGCGATGGGTTGGACATTAAACCATGTAAGTACTTAGAGGAGACATTGTCATTTAAACCATGGATGTGACATCACATTTATGCTCGATATTATCATACTCTACCCGATTAATGCCCGAGGTCGCACTAACGGGTTACTGGGCCATTTGATACACCTGGCCCAATTGTCAATTCAAGCTTGGTTAATTCTGGGTTAAAAATACTTCACACGAGTTTGCATTCAACGTCGGCCACATCGACCATATGCCGACTAGGCAGTGATGTCGCATATTACAATGGGCCGAATAATTTTTGGCCCAAAATCATTAACACAAAGCCCAAAGGCCAGGCCCAAAGTAAATCATTTCAGTTTTTTAATAACAATATTAAATGATAAAATAAATTGTATCATTAAATTAATCTCGGACGGTTGTTCATTAACCCTAAACATTTTTCTCGGGTTTCATGATCGAAACTCGTAGCAAAAACACTATGGAAGTAGTACAACTAATTACTTTATAGTCTTGCAGTATACTCCCTTTCGTCCCACTTCATATTGCTTAATTTGACTTTTACAAGTTAAACTTTGCCAACTTCGAACATTAAATTCTATTATTGTATATGTAAAACTATTATCATGCTATATGTTCGATTCATCGTAACATATATTTTTAAGTTATTATTTTTTTGGAATTTTTTTTACACATTTAAATAAATATATTAATATTTAAACATTGATACAGTTGACTCTCAAAAGTTAAATTAAGAAATATGAAGTGGGATGGAGGGAGTATACTATAACGCTTTTTTCTCAAAGTCTCGAAGAACAAGGTCCATTATAGTCTCGAAGTAGTGAAACTAATGCTTCTTTCGCAAACTGTTACTCGTTTAACATGGTTCAATGAACAGGAAAACCAAAAGTGATACGAGGAGCTGGTATACCTTGCCCTTGAATGTGATCAGCTTTTTCTGGCCCACATCAATTTTAACCATCAAATGAGTAATATTACTTGTTCATACCATTTCTTTAGTAATGCTCTAGGTCCTTTATCCATGCACAACGGGATTACCCTTTGTGATTGTTACAACTGATATTTACTTGTTTCAAATAACATCGGCTGTACACAGCTTTTAACAATCATAATAATTTGATTTAAACCTAGACAAAACATTATTGTCCAATAGAATTGACCATTCTTGAGATCACGAGAGAACCCTTTGTAATTACTATAACTAACATCAAGTAGTTTATTATAAATAAGGCTATGCTAGACAAGCTGTATAAATGAACCATTACTGCTCAAAACATTAAGAGTGTAAGAGGATTGGGTGTCCTTAGGCTTAACGAGAATACCCTGTTCAATAGGTATAACTGACATTTTACTCTTGAATGAAATTAAGAATAACAAGCCAAAACACATCCAATAATATTGAACAAGTAAAGTTCACCCTAATATGGGTGCCATTGGATTGATGTTCTAACTGACGGTCAGCTGTAATTCACCATCAACATGTATATGATAATGTCTGTGAAAAGGTTGGTTTTATCTGGGCTAAACATCGGCTAAATAAAATAACTTTAATTTGTGAAACATATACCTATACTCCTCTAATAAAATTGGCTATGACTAATGATTAAAAAAATTTAATTTCTGTATTATAACTGATTATGGAAAACCTAGACATACCATAGTTGTCAACGGTCTACGTAACCTAGCATTTACGGAGGAAAAGACGAAGACACAAAGATGTCGTACATGAAAGTGAAATGGGCCATTTGGTCTATAAAATAGCCCAATATATAAATTCTAACCCACATAGTCAGCGACGTTGACTTCAACGTCGTAAAACCCAAGAACTGACTGAACATATTGCGATGTCATACATTCATTTGGAACGGGCCTATGGGGCCAATTTTAATCCATGTGAAGAACTAAAATAATATATTAAGGCATTCCGTATTAACCTTGTGACATCGCATAACTAGCGGGAGAATACAAGTATGCGCCATACTTAGCCTAAAAAAGGTCCAAAACTTTTGAAAAAGCATTTATTGCCAAAAAATGGCACCCTTCATCCTCCAAGAACCAAATTTCATCATCCTCACTTCCTTTCTCCTCCAAGATATCAAACACAAAAGGGAATCACATCCATCCTCCACATAGTTTCTTAATGGAGAAATGAAGGGAAAATGAAGAGGTCACCAAAGTTGGGGATTCCATGAATCAAAATTGTGGTAAGGTTTTATCTTTCACACAACACATACATGATCATATTGTCAATTTTACATTCCTTGACATTGAATTTTGAATGAGGGTTTGTTGTTGTTTTGTGTCTTACTTATCATCTATTTCATTATATTACCGATACATGAAGGGTTGTGTGTGGTTACTTTAAAGATTACATTTTTGAATGTGTATTGTGTGTACCACTTGTTGATGTTTTCGAATGGTGGTTATTTGATATGGAAATGACTTGAATTCTTAATTTTTATAATTTCTTTTATACATATGAATATTATCTTCAACAAAGATGTATACAGTGTGTCACTTAATGTCTAATATAGTGTTTTTGTGGCAAAATCCTTTATTATTATCATTTTCCAAGCATTATTTTTGTGTGCATGATTACGTAAGTGTTGTGGGTGACATAGTGTTGTGTGACGATTGGAGGTAATGGCCCGAAGGAGGGAGAGATGTAAATGTATCGAAAAGATATAAACAAGGTCAGGGGTAGTGCTATTTGCAATAATTTAATAGACATGGTGGACAAGGGTATGAATGTCCAATTAAATCTGACCACATTGGAAATGCGGTACGCGAGGATAGAAATTGGTGGTCTGGTTACCTAGGATTGATAACTAGGACAAAGGTTGATATTTTCTTGTACGAGTCATAGCCTTGGGTTAATGCTGCTTACAAGGAAAAGCTATGGAAGGCCCTTGAATTGAGCTTCGAAATTGATTGTGAACCCATGGAAAAGTTTAGAGTAGAACATTACAGCGCTTTGGCAAGAGATGGAGAGATTTCAAAGCCAAACTTTCAAGGGATTATATTTTTGGGAAGAAGAAAAATTGCAACCCAAGAATTAAGCATCCAATCATAAGTGAATCAAGTTGCAAGAAAACTGGCGGACGAAGCATCAGTAAGAAACTAAACTTTACATGGTTTAAAGTATGTACATGGTGGATACATAATTATATTTGTATCCAAAGACATTTTTTTTATGAATAGACTAACTTATGAATGAGTATATTAACATGAGTACAATGAATTGTGTATGTAGTTTGTGATTGTTAATGCTTTATAATGGCAAAGGTCCTCGTTTTCCTTAAGTATAAGTACTACAAACTAGCCATGCGATGTTGCATAGTACTAGTTGGACTATTGTCCATCTCTACCGAGTGGTGTGCGACATTGTGTAACAACAAAGGTTGGGAAATGTCTTTAACCGAAAATGATAGCAACGTCGCATAATGTCCATTCGTATGGTGTAAATTACGCACCGAATAGTGATCGATTTTGCACAAAGACATGGGAATTGTGTTACAATTTCACCTCATCATTTGCATTATTTAATTTATTAAGACAAGAGCTTGATTGATGATTTCACAGGGTCTAAGAGAAAAACATGTTGACGCTGCACAAGAAAAAAATATGCAACATACCATGAGTCAGGGTGACTATGCACTAGTCACAAGAATTATCATAAAGTAAATGTTCGAGGTAAAAGTGTTTGATAAAGTTGAGCATGGGATGACGGATGATAACGCGAGGATTTCTACGGAATACCCCACACCGGATGAGGTTCCCAACTTGAAAAATGATTAAATGGAAATAAAAATCGGGGGAAGCAGGAGCGTAAGTCCCCCACCAAAGAAGTGGAAGTGGTTGCCAAACAATTTGTAAGTTTTCTAACTTTTTAGTTGATTTAATGTATGTGCAGTTTTTCAAGATAATTTCAACCTAATGTATGCAATTGATTATTTATATTTTATAGGAGGACTTAAAAATAAAACAAGAGTCCGACGAGTTTGTCGGGGTTGGAAAGAAGAACAAACAAGGTGTAGCTCTTAACAAGGAAGAACATCCGGGGTCCATGGTGTCGGCTCACTCGCTACAAATAGGGACATCTTTGTTAAACCTCGACTGCCGAATGTTGATGTTGCATCAAGTATTCACCAAAGAGATATTGATGGTTTTAAATCAACATTAAAGGCACTAGTGGCTTATGTCTTGCAAGAATCGAATGGGAGGAAAATGCCACTTGAATTGGAGAAAATCATTGCAAGCTCTAAACCAACAACCTTAACTACCCCTCACTCTTCTTTTCTAGCAACCTCAACACATGAACACCCGGAGTGTCACAGTAGGCTTGTACCACCTTTTCTGACTTCCACAACATCTCTTGCATTTGATCGACTAAGAACGAAGTTAGTAGAGGCAACCCAACATAACAAGGAGGTATAAGTAAATATATTACACTTTTCATATTCAAATTATTTTATACTTTGTTTTAAATTAGCAATTCTTTTTGTGAAGGATAATTCCTTGTGCATTCTTCTTGCCGAACATGTTGATGGTGGGAGTCATTTGTAGTGGAAGGTAAAGTGTACATCATAAGCCGGCTGTAAAGGAGAACGTCGTGGTTAATGTCACTAAGAGCCTTATCAATGGTATAGTTCTTCCAATTCCTGAGGCAACTACAGTGGATGAGGCCATTGGAATATTTGTTGAGTGGCCCCTTTTTTTAGTCTCTATTTTGGACAAGGTGCCCCCCAAGAAGGTAAAAATAATTAGGTGGTAAGATTATGAGCACATACAAAAGTTCTTTACATATATTTTCAAATTTATTTCATGTGGATCGAGGTAATGATTAGTAGCCCGGCCAAATTGGCATGTATATGTTGGGATCAAAGGCCTACAAAAGCCCATGTCTCTAGAGCGAAGACACCTCCATTCAATCTGTCGAAGGATGGATCCATAAAGAACTTCCATACGATTGTGAAAACACATTCTCCCTCATCTACATATGAAATTATCATGGATGAAGTTGGTATTTTAGGTTGCAAGGTAAATCCAATCATCTCGAAGGAGGATTTCGAGGCATTGTTTCATTTCTATAATGTCCCCCTTCCTGTGATGCAACTCCATTGCATGTAAGTATACATGAATCTATCAACCAAACGTCCTTCATTTTTTTGATTATTACATTTTCCATCAATTTATCGAGACTCACTATGTATATAGGCTTTTGCATGTACAATCAATTTTCAATGAAAGGTTGGATGGGGGTTCTTTGCCCACTCCAGATCCAACATGAAAATGTGGTGATGGAAGAGCGTTTGGCCTAATTGAGCTACCGGTTGATTAAAAGGACAATTCGATATATATCACACCTTATTACGAGAGGTGAGTCAACTGTACTTCTTTCCTAATCAACTAATGTATTGATTCTATTATAGATTATTTGATTTTAATGAATGATTGAAAATTTCATTTTCCTAGCAAACATTAGATGGTCTCCGTCTTCATTATTCCCTCAAACACAGTGTACTGGTTTGATCCATTACATCAAATGCCCCCGGAGGCAATTTCATTCGCAATTGCAAAGGTGATGATGGATCCTATAATTAACAACCGCAAGGCATTCCATTAGAAATACCAAAAGGTTAGAATTCACTGTGTCTTCCTAATCAATTTGTGGGTACTATTAGCATAAAAAAGAATCGGCCCCATGGCAAAGCAGCTACTATTGGATTTTGTATTGAATGTGAATGAGAATCAATATGACCTACAAAAGGCATATATTATTCACACATTATGTTTCAATGAAGAATGAAAGGATTATGCTCAACCTTTGTATTAGTTATGTGATTACTTCATGTTGTAGTCTTTTTCCGAGGAGAAATTACCATTTTCCATCACGTGAAATTTGGGCGCTTTTAATGATGGTAAAGAATTTGAAGGATTTTCTAAACCCATCTTCTATTTGAGGAACTATTATTAGGTTTAGTTTTTTGTGCGAGCATTATTCTCTAAAAGGCCCATTGATACTTTCCAAGGTTTTCTTTTGACACCAAGATATAGATCTCTGTCCAGCTATGGAGTATCATTGGTATAGTTCATTATGTGAGAATTTTGATATTTTTGTGCATTGAAGGTGTATTATTTATTCTTCTTATCTGTATGTGTTATCCTTGCTGTAGCTACATGTAATATGAATGGCGTTTGAGGCCGGAATCACATTTTTAATGAAATGGATATTGTTGTTTATATTACATGTACCGATGTCGCTCACGTATAATTTACCATTATGTTCAGTTGATTGCATACATGCGACGTTGCTAGATGTTCATCACACATTAGCGATGGTACCACGCCAAGAGCAACATCTGTGAATACAACTTCGCAAGCACCTCGTCGCACCATCGCAAGCGACGTCAGTATAGTAAAACAATATCTTGTTATCAACATGCCATGTCATCATCACACGGGTGTCGGCCAATCGACATCGGTCACCCAGACGTCGGTCACCCAGACGTCGGTAATGCTAATCAAATAAGATGAATTCATTCACGCCAACATTTCACAATGGTTGGCTGGCGACTCGATAATTTCATATTTACCGCAGTTGTTTTTGCCATAAAACCAGAGTAAAACAAAATAATTATTGTGGTTTAAAACCAAAGGAAAAATTCTAAATGTGCGATGTTAGTAATACAAATGTGTAGACTCATGTATAGGAGCAGACGACGTCGCATAATAAATATGTAACACCGATCTTGGCAATGTCGCTAGCTTCTGGGCTTGTCTGCCGCCTGAATATGTAAACAGACATTGCACCATCATCGGTATCCATGTTATCTATGGATTATTTACCTTGGTTCTTTTACCTAAAAATCGATGTAAAAACTACTTTTTACCTTGGTTTTGAGCCGAGGTAAAAAATATACTTTTTACCCCGGCCATATTTACCTCGGTTTTTTTGGAATAAAAACCAAGGTAAAAACCCCTGTAGAACCGAGGTAAAATGTGTTGTTTCTTGTAGTGCTAGGGTGAAAATGAGATAGGGGACCTAGGCAATATGAGAGAAAAATGAAAAACTTATATGCTTCTCTTCTTTGTGCCTTCTGGAAGTTCTTTGGGCTAGAGTAACCTTTGTTCTTGTTTTATCTTTTGAGTATCATATCACATTCTTATTATTGGCATGATTTGTTGGTTTAGGACATCCAGTTTTGGGATATGAGGTTTCTTTTTAAGTCTTGTGTTTTGGGTTTGGGTTGTCCTAGGAATTTATAAAACCCAAGAGAGATTAAACTATAAAAACTACTAATCATGCAAACAAGAGAGATTAAACAATATTAAAATATCCTTTGGGATATTTGCATAATATGAAAGGTGAATGACTTTGATTCTAGTATCTATCACATCTAAGACATATAAAACTATCTCATGTATTTGTCACATAGTGTGGACGATAGTCTGACATTTCCAGTGTCAGTCACACAAAGGTTCATCATCTTCTTATAGGCTATCACCACCGCATCCATCATTAGGGAAATTGCATCAATCGAACTAAAGATGCGCTCCTCTTTTCCCATAAAACTCACCTCCATTGCTAATGTGCCCTCGCTTAAAGGAACAATGTCTTGCGTAGGTAGCAACTGTTAGGTATGAGAGTAAGGAAGATACATCCCGGGCACTCCATTATCACTAAGAGAAAAATGATCTATTATTTTTCCCCTTTTACCTCATTCTTTTGGCTTAGGTCAAACAATCGAAGTAAACAGTTCTTTTACCCCGGTTAATTTTTTTTGAAGATATTTTTTACCTTAGTTCAAAATAAGCAAGGTAAATAATATATTTTTACCTTAGTTATAATATTAACCAAAGTAAAATGTTTAAAAAACAAAGTAAATAATCTTATTGAATAGTGTGTGAAGTTGCATATAATGTTGAATAAGGCTAGTAGAATTCACATTATATGTCCTTAACATACATGTAATGCGAAGGATGATCGGCGTCACATGTAAGTTACACTTTGAACTTTTAGAAGTTAATTTGTTTTAAAAAAGATTGACTTTGGTCTAAAAAGTATTTGTTCGATCATGCACAGATCATGCACAGAAAATGGTGTCGAATGGTACAGTTTGAATTTTTTTCTAAAATCATGCACAGATCAAATCCCACATATAGTCAATTATATAATGTTCAAATAAGGTAGTTAAATTATTAGAAGAACAATAGTCATTAAAATATCCTTACAATTAGTACATAAATTCTATTTGAATTGTCTTAGTTGCAACAAAACAGATATTGCAATTAATTCAATCAACTCGTACTACGATGACCTTGAAGACCATCACCCCCAACTCCTATGACCTCGAAGAATAAGGTATCCTCAATGCGTAGGCGGTTGATAGAAAGGAACTCGCCAAAACTCTTCGGGGATAGGGACTTGATCTTCCTACCACCCTGAGTAGTTCATCACCACTCTCTCCCGTAGCACCTTAGCACAATGGGGGTCTTGTCATTCAGTAGGAATAGGACAATGTCCCTCGGGATGTACTAAATCACAAAAAAACCATTAACTATATATATGTGTGCAATTAACAACAAATAATATTAATTTAAAATCAAATAATTACATGCATTTAATTAGCTATCTATAGGCATTACCAAAGTGGGGTTTGTCCCGAAGCTTTTCTACTCCAGTGTGCAATGGAAATGTGGGCTATCAGTAGCTATTGATATTGTTCAAGGTGGAACACAAGAGGCTCTGGGTTGCTTCATTCAGCAGAGAACTATATAAATACAAAAATATTAATTGTCATAAAATGTGAAGATGTATAAGTAAATATATATGTAAAATGGTAAAAGAATATGGAAAAAAGGCGACTGGAGAATCCTTCGCTAGCCATAAGTCCTAAATAATATATGAAAATTTTAGGGCATACAAGCCTTTTAAATAAAGTGTGAAACGTCGGCCATGCGTCGCACGTACATGTCGGTCCAAAACAGTGGTATGGTCGACAAGTACCGACGACATCGCTCCACAGTCGACCAAACCGAAAGTGTGACCGACAGAAGAACGAGTTTGTACATACAATTTTAAAGGAATGTTAAATGCATGTACCGATTGACAAACCGACAAAGGTGCTACGTCTCATTCAAAAGAACAAATCACTAAAAATAAGAATGTTCGACTTTGCACTCTATTCACATAGACGGAAGGTTAAATGATAGTCTAGTGACGTCGTATATAAGCATAGCAGATACGACCAAAATTGCAGAAATCCAGAAAAAATATGCTTTAACAGCTAAATATTACACAAAAACATCCAAAAACGTACCAAAACATTCCAAAACATAGTACCTAGATGGAAATTTTAAAAAACTTCACAATATAACAAATCATAAGAACTAGAAAAGAAAAAACACAACACATTCACACACCATAGATCTAACAATGTCAAGGAAAAATTACAAAAATGAAGATTAGGAAAACCATTCCTTTAGTAAGAGAGATGAGAAGAGGGGGTAGGAGTTGTTGGAATTTGTAGGAAACTTGGGAACACAAAGCTTGAATTGATTCTGAGAGAGCCTATATTAATAGATGTTTTGAAATAACATCGTTTTGGACCCTTACGCTGTCCACCTCGGAAGCAGTGACATCGCACATATATCGGCTTAGTCGAGAACCTTCCAAACCATGACCGACGTTGCAAATGTATGTGGGCCTAACAATTTCAGCCCTCTAGTATAACAAATAAGCCTGCCAAGGACCAAAACTAGGGGTGGGCAAAAAAACCAAAAACTTGAAACCAAATAATCCAAATTAAAATAACCTGAACCAAATTTAAAATACGGGTTTTTGATAACCAAATTGAGTAAATAAATTCTTGAATATAGTGTTTGGTTGGTTTTGGATATTGAAACTCAATTTGAAATCCGACTCGATTGCCAAATTGCAACTAAAAATTTTTTATATATTAAAAATATAATTTTAAAACTCTAAAATTGTTATCGTTGAATGTGTATTGTAGTTGTTGGATTTTTGTTTTTATACTTGAGTTTGATGATGTAAAATTAAATTACATATTTTAATCAAATTTTAACTTAGTTTTATCTTTCTAGTAATTTTAAATAAAATTTTCCATGTATTCGGTTTATTCGGTTTGAAACCAAATTCAAACCAAAACCAAATTTTGAATTCCATTTGGATAGTTTGGTTTTTTTGGATTATTCATACCGGTTTTGATTTTGAGTGTTTTATGGGTAAAACCAAATTAAAAAATATGGCCCTAAAAATTTTTGCTTGTTTGAAAATTATTGAAACAAAATTTTAATTGCACACAAATCTTTTCTAGTTTTGTGTATGATTGTAATAATAAATGTTTGTTTCATATGGTAGGTTAAAGATTAAAGATTAAATAACATTAAAATAAAATTCAATAAATAGATTAAAAGATTAAGGATTAAAGATTAAAGATTGGATAACATTATAATTACATTCAACAAAATGTTCCAAATTCAAATAACTTTATTTTAATTTGTTCCAAATTCGAAGTAGTAAAACTAAAGTCGGGACCCAACAATGATGACATTGAACACTATTGGCCCAGAACCATCTAACAACTCGAAATAGAGAATGTCCCCAATCCTAAGTTCGTGGGCATCAAGAAACTCCCCAAACCCCTTTGGGGTCAGGGTCTTGAGCCTTTTGTTCCCCGAGTAGTTCACGTGTTACTCTCTTCCGCCGCACCTCAAGATAACAAGTGTCTTGAATTTTGGTAGGAGTGAAACGATTTGACTTGGGTGTACAAAATTATAAGCAGAAAACCATAGTTAGTATATATGAAAGTAATCTAGAGAAAATCTTAACTGAAAATAAAATACATGTGTAACTCGTAAGACTTACCAATATTGTAGCTTGACCAAAGTTCGTCTGGCTCAAGGTACGTATGACTAATTAAATAAAATTTAAGTAATCAAATAAAAGGAATGTACCAGACTAAAAATAAATCGCTAACTTCTATTAGAGAAAGACAACTAGAACCTTCTTTATCAACCATGATTCCTAAAATTCATATTGTCACAGATGAAATATATGGATAGAAATTGGTTCAATTAATCGTTTATGTCGGCCAGGCGTCGCACGTACATGTTTGTCCAATATAATGGCATGGCCGACATGTTCGTGCAACGTCTCTCATCAGCCGTTTAGAGCAAACATGGCGAACGACAGACAAAAGAGTTAACATTTGAAAGCATAAAGCCAGCATTGATGCCGACAACCGACATCACTCACCTATCGCTTGAGCTGATAGATTTACCGAGAAGGGTGTGACGTGGCATACAAGAAAAAATAGTACAACTATGAATGAGCAAGGTAGCACAACAATCGAACCAAATGATGGCTGACCGAAGTGTTAGCAATGTCACATTCAAACCTAGCAAATACATCGATAGCTGTAGAAACCCATAAAAATTGAAGCTCTTAAACCAAAAAAGAGACAAAATCGTCCAAAAACATAAAAACAAAATGTGTACACCTTAGAACCTTAATCCATAGGGACTACAAAATGAAAAAATACAACACATCCGTACACCATACACATAACAATTTGAAAGAACTAAAATAAAAATAAATTATTTAAAAGAATATAAAAACCATACCTTTGAGAAGAGAGGTTGGTGACTGTTGGAATTCAAGGGAAAGTTTAATGTTTGAACTAATGTTTAAGGCGGGCTCCATATATATAGTCATTTTGAACCGTTGTGAATTCTTTTAGTGTGTGCGACTTCATTCGGCCTCATCGACATATGACCAAAGTATGATCGGCATTGGCTGAATGTGGGCCTAACAACAACCCACTAGCATCACATGGGCCTGCATTTGACCAAAACAAATATAATTGAACTTAATAACGGTTATTTATTAATATATTAAAAACTACTAATTGAAATTTATAAATGTCCATGAACTTTATTAACATCCGGTTTGATCGAAATCAATTTTAGCACAATGGGTGAACTTTTTTAGTGTTTACACTTGGTTCCTCTAAGAAAGTGAGAGAAATCGAAATAAAATTTGGAGATACCCATATCTAATTCACATTGTCACAATCATGTTGCTCTAATATAGGCATCAACGGGTCAATAAAAAGGCCCAAAATCTTCACAGTGGGTATTTAACGACACTTTTAAAAAATTAGACTATGGCCCAAACTTCCTTGAACGATCCCCACACTTCAGAACTTTGCACCCAAACATAAGGAAAAATGTTGGATATGGAAATTATGCATACTGTCTAAGAGGGACACGATCCGGGGTAATCGTCCCTCATTTTTATTAGTATTTCATGAATACCCTTACGATGAGCATAATTAGAATGATAATTTCAACCACATAGAATCACACCAAATTATATATTCTTGGTTTTTTATGAATTAAAAAGATTTCTGTCTATCAATTTTTTAAAAGTGCTAGTACGTGGTCTAGACTAAATTGTAGATGATTACTTATATGTATACAATGGTTAATTAGAAGATCTTGTGGAAGTCTCTATGGGAGCATGCCAGTTTCTTTATAACTTTTGGGGATTATAAGTTCGGCCGAGGATGGCAAAGGTCCCTTGCGGGATGATCTGAATCAAATTTGGGACAACCGAAGAACTTTTTATTTTTTTCACCTAGAATCCTCCAAAAAATTGGGAGGAGTCAAAATTTAAAATTAGAGATACCCTTATCTAATTCACATTGTCACAAGCACGATGTTCCGATTTGGGAATGAACGGGTCAATGGAAGGGGCCACAATCTAAACATGAAGTATTTTAAGACACATTTTAGAAATTAGACTATGGCCCAGGTGTGCTGCGTCGCAAGAGTATCTACAAGAGCAAACCTAAAACCGACCCGTAACCAACGTTGTTCAACCAAAAATATCCAGCGGGACTAAAAAATTTAAGCTAAAAATTTGACCAAAAATTCCCCCCCCCCCCCCCCACACTATTTCATCTCATAATTATTCAGCACCAACATCCATTTCACATCTCCAAAACACTTCCTCCAAACCCAAATCCAAAACATCTTTTCCATCCACACCATAAAAACAATTAAAGTGCTCAAGCAAATTGCTTCTCTCAAATATCAACAACTATCCGGGTTTAAATTAATTGAGGTAGTTTTTCATACATTCCATGTTGATTTAACAGTTTTATTAGTGATTTTGTAAATGTTTTTTTCCTCGTGGAACAAAGATTGAATATTTTCATGAAGTATGATGATTGTGTTACCAAGATAATGTCATGTTTGTAAGGAGTGAGAAAAAAAAGGCTTAGATTAGGTCTACTTGTGAACAAAAGTTACATTTTTGTACTAATAAACTTTGAATATGTGACATCGGTTACTGTTAATTGGCCCTTGCGATATGGTACCAAACATATACTGACGTCGCACAAGTCTAGGAAATGCTTACGTGTTCAATGAATTTCCGACATCGCTCATCGGTCGGCCTGGAGACATCGATGATGCAGGTATGTAAGTCGCATTAAAGCATACCAGTTACTTTTTCCCAGATGCAATTTTTGTTGTCTACGTGTGACTATATTATGTGTATTTCATTTGGATGCTGCCCAATTCTAACATAAATTTTGTTTTAGGTGGACTGGTTTTAATAGGATGATAACAATTATCGATGGACTTTAAGCATTTACATGGATGGACTTTTGATTTCACTAGTTGCCCTGACAGTGTTAAAGCCGTACTACCAAGACAATGGAGGTCCAATACAATTAATATTTCAATTTCATAGCAACCTTATGTATTTTAATAGATTATAACATATATTAGTAATGTATGTTATAGTTTTGTTGGTTTTAGCATGTCATTCTTTTCCACAATAATTGAACAAATGATTGTTGTATGGTGTTTAACCATTTCACAAGTTATCAAATATTAAATAGCATGTAACAATTATCGACAAAAGATTGTTTGTGTCATAAAATATAATGTATTATAATATTATACGAGAATCGGTGCCTTTACAATTAACCTGTGACGTCGCACAAACCGGTACATTGACGACACCTCATCGATGTCGCTTAAACCAGCGTTGATTATTTTTTGCGATATCGGCCCATTAAAACGACATGGGTGCCCAACAATAAAAACTACGGTGAATCATAGAACATACATAACATGCATCTTAAAAGAATATAAAACATAAATCAAACACGAATATTCATGAACATAAAAGATAGGGAAATCTAAAAATCTCACAAAATCATCATCTAGTCATGAATACAAATAAATCCCCAAGTAATTAAACTACTCTATGGACATTGAACCCAATTTAATCATTGTATTCAATGCCAATAAATCCCCTTTCTCTCTCTTCCTACTCTTGGATCTAGAATTACAATTAAAATAATGAAGGTGGTTCTAAACCCTAGTAGATTGGTGGCTCTTTATATAGTTGGTGAAAATGGGCCTTAGAAAAGGCCAAAAGAAAGGGAAACCCTAGATGCCACGTCGACACGGGCTTTGCAATGGCACACGATCTGCCCCACAGAACCTGTGTAAAAACACATGGGCCAGAAAATGGAGGCGTTCTTTGGCCGACTGAGTGCACTACCCATGCAAATGCATGCGGTCCACCGAAAGGAAGACATTAATAATGGTGCAAATATTGATGCCCCCTGGGGAAGAGAAATCTTGGATGTGTGATGGTAATAGGGTACGGGTCCGTGTGGGTGTGTGCACGGAGGTCTTTCTGAGTATTGCATCTGTTGCATTCCAGCGCACCAGTCTTAGCTGATTACTTAAAGTAGTATAATGGGTTGCAGGTAGAGATTGCAAAAAGTAGCAAGCTAGGGTTGTAAGAGGTCCTAGTGTCATGGATAAGGTGTCTACTTCCCTTTACCCCATGTATAGGCCTGGGGAGTAGAGTATTTGTGGTGGATGCTCGGGACGTAATTGCACGGGGGAGAAACAGACCTACAACAATAGTCGGACCTTGTTGTACTCCCATATTAACAAAGGCAGTGTCGTTGGAGGGTTGCAAGCGCACCCAACATGACAGGTACGGGGAAGTGTATGCCATCAACCACACTACGTGTTATGAGTAATATATTAGGTTTGTCTAAATCTCATATGTGAATGAATCGATGATCGAAGCATTCAGTCAACCATATGCAATCGTTCCCCAATTGTTTATATATATAGATTACTTGCTTCTTATTTTCATGTTTTGTAGTTTTTAATCGAAAAACCAAACACCCTCTGTTTTACTATACTAGTTATTCCTAGCAACTCGTACGGATTGAAAACCCAGACAAGGTTGTGTTTAATTGATTTTTAGGCCTAGCATATCTGTGGACATACCCAGGGCTTATCGCTAACTACCCTATCATGAGAATAGTAGTGAGTTGGGTTCAGAACTACAAATCTTTATGTTTGATCTGTCCTTCACTTGGGTAAATTTAGCTATGGTTTTAACGACCCCGAGAGGAAGCAGATTAAACTTTGGTGTCGTTTTTGGGGATTCTATCAGTCTAATTGTTAATTAGAATAATGCATTAGTTGAGTAGCTAGTATTTTTCTTTTGTTTGTTAGTTTCCAGAGTAGGTATTGCTTGAGTTTTTTGGTGCAAACCAAGTACCCTGGGCACTACAATTCCGAATTTTGTGTGTTTCGTTTGTGTTTAATTAAAAAGAAAAAAAGTGTAGAGAAGAGAGGCTTGAGTGAGATTTGTAGGATATGTCATTGCAATCACCTTACGGAGTCTTGCTCTTTGATGAACGAATATGAGAGAGATGTAGGATTTGTCAGTTTCTAAGGCCGGTGGGATCAAAATTGGTACCCATACCACGGTGCTTCGAATTTGAGGTTTAGTGGTAACTCAAATTCGTGGTATGGAAATGCATCGGAAAACCATCACTTTGGGTTAGATAGTAGGACACCAACCTACCCAATGCCCCAAAACCTATACCAAGGATTGGTTCCCAAATTATATTATGGAGAAATTTTGCAAGCTATAGTCAATGTGACCAAGACTAGTGCTTTACTCCAATCACAAATGCTTAGTGAGATTAGCGATTTGGGAACTCAACTATTCTCAAGCATTGAGAATGTTGAAGGGAATGTGCTTGATTTGATGAAAAGGGTGAGCCAACTTGAAACCAAATATTCCAAAAATGAACCATCCATAGTTGAATATGAATTTTTGGTAGATGAACCCAAAGGGGATGGGGAATTGTTTTCTGACAGTGAATAAGTCTAGGAAGGGGTGATTATACTTAATTCACAATATTACTTCTTTCAACCCTACCTCCACCTAGAGAACCAACTCCCACATTTTCGGAACCCTTAGAGGAAGCCATTGGGAAGCCAATTGAATATGCTAAGCTTCCAAACCACTTATTCCCTCTAAGGTTGACTCCTCCTCTAGTATATCTTCCTCTTGGAAGATTCATACCCCCACCTCTTAATTTTTGGTTGTCTAAGGTGATGGGGTACAGCACGTATCATATGGATAATATTAGAGTTTTGCCGACGACCTTAAATATAAAGAGCTTTTTGGGAGGCAACCTGAGCTTCAAAAATTAGATTAGTTTGGTATTTTTGGTTTGTTTTCCTATTTGTAGACACTATTACACTTGGTGTGCATGTTTGTTTTGTAGGAAGAATATGGTTCTTGGAGGAAGGTGAGCAAACTGGGAGTCCAACTCATGGGCCATGTAAACGTATATGGTTTGTGATGCTCAAAATGGTGGACAATGAGGAGAACCAAAACCCAAATTCACGGGGCGTGTGGATGTGCATGACCCATGAAGCTCACATACTTTCCTATACCTCAATCACCATTTCTTCCCTACCACCACCAAAGTACCACCCAACTTTATCTACTCTAAAAACCCTTGAAACACACACATCGAGACCGAAGAGGTAACTCTCCATCGTGATTCAATTCTTCATTCAATTTGTGGTGCATAATAGTGGTTAGATTGAACTTTCTTGATTAATGGTTAGGGGTAGTATATTGGGGTGGTGGTATTTTGTTCTTTACATTCCATGTGCCATCAATGGTAGATCTCAGTGTTCATTTTTCATTATAAGTGCTTTCCCATTTGTTTCCATTGACATATGTTCTTTGGTTTTGTATATGCTTTGAGGAAAATGCAAGGTTTAAGTGTGGGGAGTCAAGAGGATTAGATAGCACTTATGATTTTTATTTTTTTTCTAGGTAGCTGATAGCTCTTCAAAGAGCATTTTGAAAAAAAATATAAATATAAAAACCCGGACAAGTTGGAAACCCGAAAGGGCGACTTAGGTAACATTGGAAAAGGCCCAAATAGGTCAAAAGACCTAGATAAAAGTGTGCCTAGACTAGGCTAGGCTTATGAGCCTAGGAAAATATGAGAGGTCATGTGGAAAAAAAGTGAGAAGTGAATACCCTTTGTTTTTTTAAAGCTAGGATGAAAACCTGAAAAAGCTCGTAGGCAAAATGAGAGAAATTGAGAGAAAATTAAAAAACTAGGTTGACGATAAATTTGCATCCTTGGTAGTAACTAGGTCAAGAATCAAGAGTTATCCCTATTTTACAACCAAGACAACGACTCATGGATTTCCTTGGTGGATTATTTTTGGGAGATCATTTTGGGAAAAGTAAGCTAGCTTGACAATTCTCTTCTTGGCTTATCTTTTTCCACATTTTTATTTTGGGTGGACAGGTTACTTTAGGATCTTTGGATAGTGTAAGAGTTGTGAGGATTTTCACATCTTTGGGGGAACAAGGGTAGCTTGGGAATAAGTCGAATACATTCTATGTGAGCTCCAAGACTTAATTAGTACTAATGGACATCTTATATCCATGAGCTCCAAGACCATCCTTTGTGATCATCTTTAGTAGGTTACATTCTATGTGAGGCCATTCGCAAGAGCGGTAGAAGATATTGAAGGTCGTTCCGAGGGATGGTAGAAGAGATTGAAGGACATTCATATTATAATATTAGTAAACAAAGGCCACTGACATCAAATCGTGGTAGAAGGAGGTCAGAGCCAAAAATAGGCAGCATTGGAGTTAAAAGCGGCCAATGAAGAAATGGAGAATTGTGGTTAGAGAGGGTTGTGCCAACTTACGGGAATGATCCAGGAATAACCAGCCTTCAAGGCTGGTTCTATTGGATTTTTCTCCTCAAGAATGATACAATCAACTAAAAGAACTCTCAAAATGGACTCACAGTTCATCCAGAGTGAAGGAAAGAAGTTTAGTCAGCTGAAGTACGAACGAGTCCATGCGGACCACTCATGGGTGCCACCAATGGTCCGCACTAGATGACAAGTTTTGCGTAAAATACCTTTGGCACGGATCGTGACAAGGCCTGGTGCAAACCACGCCAATTACAATGGGAAATGCGCTCAAGTTTCAATTTTCACTCCAAAATTGGTAAGTATGGGTGCAGACCGTCCCATTTTTTACGGCCTGTGCCTTTTTAGGGAAAACTATCAAGACTAGCCAGGGGTTGTGAAGAATCAAGAGGCCTATGCAAATTACTAAGCAAAACAACCTTCCAGAAGATGGGCCGTGCCGAACAACGCAGACTGCGCCTGAAACGGGCCGCGCCAGATCTGGCGCCCCGCACACACTATTCACAGGTCCATACCAAATGACTCATCATGAAGGCACTATTCATAGGTCTGTGCCAAATTATTTGGTGTGGAGTACTATTTACGGCCTGTGAGTATTATTCACGGTCCGCGTGCACTATGTTGGCCATAACTCTGTCAATTTTCATTCGATTTCCCTCTACAATATGTCATAATCTTCATCTTTCTGAGCTCTATCAAAGCCATTAAATTTCAGCCCCAGAAAAGTCACGAATTTGAACATTTTATTCAAGAAAGATTCGGCCGCAGGTGGATTTTCTCCGGGAAAGGTGAGCATGGCTTTGACCTAAGTTTGGCCTATTTCAGGCCTATCTATAGGCCCAATCTCTTACTACTATATATAGGAGCCTATAGTTTTCTAGGAAAACATAAGTATGCATAATGTAGATTTATATACCTCTACTTTAGATAGAACAAAGATGAGAGTTCTCTCTCTCCTCTAGAGTTCTTCTTCTCTTTCCTTCTCTTTTTCTTTTCTTTTCTTCATCTTATTTTTTTAGATCCATGGCATGTAACCTAATTTTTTCCATGGATCTGTATTTTTAGGGAGTTAGATGATGTTAGATCTCATTTTTCATTCTACTCTTGTAATTAGGAGAGCATTATGGAGAGAGAAGCATTCTCTTTTCTTTCTTTCTTTACTTTTTACTTTCCTTTTATCCTATGATTTGGGATTCAAATCTTTACTTGAATTCCATGTCTAGGGAGTAGTTTCCATAGCTTTGGGATAATTGTATATACTTGATGATTTATGTTTTTGTGAGATTCTTAGTTCATCGTAATTATTGTGCTTATGATATTATTGTAACTTGTTCTTGAATGTTAGAATTATATGAATAGTACACTCCCAATAAGTACACACTCTAGTCTTTATTCATAATGGTGCAAATATTTATGCCCCTCGGGGAAGAGAAACCTCAGATGTGTGATGGGTAATAGGATACGGGTCAGCATGGGTGTGTGCACGGTTGCATTCCAGCGCGCCAGTCTTTACTGATTACTTAAATTAGTCTGATGGGTTGTGGGTAGAGATAGCAAAAAGTAGCAAGCTAAGGTTGTAAGAGGTCCTAGTGTCATGGATAAGGTGTCTACTTCCCTTTGCCTCATTTATAGGCCTAGGGAATAGAGTATTTGTGATGGAAGCCTGAGACGTAATCACATGGGGAAGAAACAAGGCCTACAACAATGGTCGGAAATTTTTTTACTCCCTTAATTATAAAGGTGGTTCCGATAGAGGGTTGCAAGTGTATCCGATGTGGCAGGTACGAGGAAGTGTATGACATCGACCACACCACTTGTTATGAGCACTATCTTAGGTTTTTCTAAATCTTACATGTGAATGAATCGAGGATCAAAGCATTAAATTAACCACGTTACGCAATCATTCTCCAAGTGTTTAGCTTTATGGATTAATTGCTTTTTACTTTTGTGTTTTGTAATTGTTAATCGAAAAACAAAACCCCCCCTGTTTGGTTTGACAACCCGGATGAGGTTGTGTTTAATTGATTTTTAGGCCCTTGCATCTCTGTGGACTTACCGAGGGCTTACCGCTAACTACCGTATCGGTAGCATAGTAGTGAGTTGGTTGCAGAACTATAAATTTTATCTTTGACTTTACTCAGCCTTCGCTCGGTATAATCAGCTATAATTAACGACCCTGAGTGAAGATGGGTCACTCTACCTACTAGTCCTAGTGCTACTGAGAAGGGTTGGAAGGCTCATGCTCGCTGCCTGGGGCAACAAGTGGAGGGATTAAAGTAAAACCTACATACTTATTCATATTCAATATACCTAATAAGGTTGCAACTAGGTAATTTGCAATGTGGGCCCATTATCAACCATAAGTCATATTATGTGAAGCATATGCAGAGTGTAAAGCCTGCATGTGCTATATGAGACGAGGTGTATTTACACATGCGATAGAAACTAGAAGAGATACTCAAGGAGGAATGTTTTCTAGGGAAGGTCTTAGTTTCTGGGCTATCCAGTGGTTCCTAGGGATTGTGTTTCGTATCTTTGGTCTAGCTAAGAGCATTGGTATTTTATGATATATTGATTAAATAAGGTTGTTTTATTTATATCTTTCTACAAGGTATTTTCGAGTACAAGGTATCGAGATTGTATGTGGTTATTGTTTTGGGGTTAGGGATGTGTTTTTAGTGAGGGCAGTGGTTATACGTTGTAGGGGTCCACTTGGATCGTTATCCGTGAGGTGTGTAGGGTTTTATTATTTATGGTGTGTTATGACTAGAAACAGGGTGGGTGTCCACCTGTGTCGCAGGGCTTCTGATTTACAAGGTGATACGTAATCGTGGGTACCCGTACAATCTTTGTCATGGGTTGGTGTGGATTAAGTACTCAACAAACCCACATGTAAATTTCTAACTTGTGCCGCATCCAGTTAGGGAATGTATGGGTGTGATTGTATCAATATTGCGAGGTGAGGGTGTTTGGAAAACTATTGGTTTGTTTAACTGTGTAGGCTTGGGCAGTATGGGTTATATGGGCTTGGGCCTGGATTTCTTTTGGTTTAAGGGATAATTATGCTATGTGGGTGGGGTGTTATTCCATTTTATCTACACTGGGTAGTTTTTAAAAGTGAAATATTCTGCTCCCCTAGCTTGAAGAAGTGCTAAGTTGTTTTGTTGATAGACGAGGGAACGTGGCTTTTTAAATACTCTTAGTATTGTAGGTTACATTTCCTATGCCAATGTATTTCCTATATAAGGGTGAGATTATTGGGGGATATCTTTAGTTGTAGTTTTTTTGTGATAGTTCCACTCTTAAGTACTAGTTATGTTCATGTGGTTGTGTTCTATGTGTTTCATCTTATCAGTGAAGCTGTTGTGAATGTGTGTTGATTATAAACTTCCTATAGGGAATATAGGGTGGGATAATGGGGCATTCTTGGTGTGTTCCTAATTTTTCCATTTTATGTACATATTTTAGGACTTTTTGGGATCACTATTGCGCTCTTTTGTCAACTAGAGTTTGTGTTTTGCCATAAAATTCTATTAGGAGAGGTAAGAGAGACTTTTACGCTCTTTTACCTTTTCGATGTGAACTTTTTGTGACGAGTAATTAACATCAAGACTTGAAGACTGAAGGCCGTTGAATATCACTTTTTGAAGACTTTGAAGACTTTCTTTGAAAAGTTGAAGACTTGAAGAATGGAAGAAAATTGAAGTAAAGAGGACAATTTGTACCAAGAAGGAAAATAATTTAGGATTGCTGACTGCAGTCTTTGCGACGGGCGAAGATTAGTTCGTACGTCCTGAACTTCAGGTGGCCAAAAATCTTCTTTACCTTTTTTATACTATAAATACTCACCTTATCCTTCTCTTTATATCCTCTTTATCTCCAGCAAATTTCTTGGTTTCAAACCCTAGTTTTCTCCTTTCTTTTCTTAGTTTTTGTTGGATAATTATGTCTTTTCATTACCTAGGTTAGTTTAATCTCGGGGGCAATTGATTTAGACTTCCTTGCAAATGGCTTGAGAATCATTCCTATCTATCTATTACTTTCTCTATTGTGCATTTCTTGAGCTTTGAATGTGGATTATTAATGGAATTAATGTTGTTGGAAGTTTGAGTATATGAATTGCTTGTATGAATGCTTCTTAGGGTTGGGAGAAAGTATCTAATTTTTCCTTCTTTTAATGTGGAATCCAAGAGCATGGGTTAGAGCTTCTAAATAATGTTGATGTGTGAATAATGGATAGATGAATTTGATGATGTTGAACTTGTTGTCATGTTTTTTTTAGGTAGCAAAATAAGAGAAGTGTATGAATGCCGATCGTTCTTTACTAATCTTGTATAAATGCATGAATTGGTTAAATGCTTTGACATGGTGTAGTGTTTATAAGTGTTGCCAAGCTTGTTGGTTCTTCGTTCTCAATTCCATCAATGAGATACCTTTAGTCGTATTTTGATTAAGGGAGTCCTTGGTGAAGTTTTACAAGGGATGACGAATTCACTCTTGCAAACTAGTATCTAAGAAGGATGGAAGATTTTTTTTTTTCATAAGTAGTGAATAGATTGTTTCACTCATTCTTGAAGCCTTTGTTATTAAGTATTCATGTGCTCTTAATGCTATGTTTTACTTCATTTATGCCATTGGTTGTTTGGGAATAGGAAGTGTTTGTATGATTGAAGTGTTAGGGTGTTAGAAAAAGACGAATTCCTTAGCTCTTTGGCATGAAAATCCAAGAACATGAACTTATAATTTCTAATGCATAATGTGTTGTGATTCTTGCTAGATAAGTATGTTAATGTGGATTGTTCTTATGTTTATCATATAGATGCAATGAAAGGTTGAATCTTGAATGTGGTTTGTTCTAGGTTTAGCCTAATGAATGCTATGTTTGGTTAAATGGCTATGTCTTTGTTAGAATGCTTGTTGTTATCAAATCTATGGTCCTTCCTATGAAATGTCGTTGAAGAAATACCTTCATGGTGTGGTTTGCTTAGAGTGATTGTCAACGAGGTTCTCAAATGGTCGTTGTTTGTCTTTCAACCCCCACCTCTCTATTTTTTTGGATACTCATGGTGAAGGGGTTCAATCCTTCACCATATGGATAACATTGGGGTCGTGCTGATAACCATAAATATACGGAGCTAAGCTATGCTGACGACATAAATAAATTTAGCTTCTATTTTTGGTCTTTGTTGATTATTTTTTATTATTTTATCTTGTTCTTTTCACGGTGTGTATCTTCCTTGATTTTGTAGCAATCTGAGGTGCATTACATTGGATTGATAAAGGGAGAAAAGCTTGGACAAAGGAAGGAAAAGCTTGGACAAAGGAAGGAAAAGCTTGGACATTTGGTGATTTCAATATCTTTGTAAGTGTTGGGAATGCTAATGGTTCGCAAGGGGTGAACAAGTTTTCAAACTGTTTGCCCGTCGCAAATATATCTTTGCCCAGTGCGAGGAAATCCAAAATATGGGAAGAATATTGAGCTTTCAGATCCTTCAATGAGCGAGGGGTGAACAAATATTCGCCTGTCGCAAACTTTATTCGTCGCAAAGAAATAAGAAAGTTTGCCAAAATTATCATCTCCCGGTGCATCAATATGCGAGGGGCGAACAATTATTTGCCCGTCGTGAAGACTGATCAGAGCAGATAAAAAATGGGCAGTACCCATTTTTGTTCTCATAACTTCCTTCCTCTCCACCAAATACTTCCAAGAACAGCTGCACCTCCACTCATTTCTCCACCATCTTACATATATAGACATGAATATTCTTGCATCTTTATAATACCCTTGTTGATTGTAGTGTGCCGACTACATCATTGTGATCTTGATCTACATGTTCTATAATGATGCTTAGATACTTGTCGATATATGTTAGAATTTTACATTAGATAATTTCACAGTGGTGATTGCATGAGGCATTGGTTATTCTTTGAGAATACTATGGTTATTAACGTTTAATACTAAACCTAGTATTACAATTCCTTATGTACTTGTGAGTTTGATATTGTTCTCTGTGGTGTTAGTATTGATCAAACGGCGCCAAGAGGACAATGATTTACTCGAGGGGTGAAATCTTATACGAACTTTGCTCCCCTCTCTTACTCCGAAACCAATTTTGGGACTGATTCTATACAAATACATGGGATTGCGCCGTATCACCGGCAACTATGCGGAGAAACGAGAGTCACTCTACCTCTTACCTTGAGTTTTATAGTTCTTGCCTTACATGTTTACATTGAGGTCAATGTAATGTTTTAAGTTCGGAGAGGGGTTAGAGGACTCACATGCATGCTAGCTTGATTGGGACTGTTTTTTGCTATTTTTGATTGGAAAAACATGAGAAAAAGGATGAAAAATTTAAAATTTTATAAAATTTTGAAAAATAAAATAGAAAATGAAAAAGAAAAAAATCCACTAAGTTGTTAAACCCGAGAGGGAAACTTAGGTAACATTCGGGCCCAGATAGGTCGAAAACCAAAAAGGGAAATCTAGGAAAAAAATGAGAGGCTAAATGTGCGGAAAAAGGTGAGATGGGAGCTAAAGAAACATGATGTGTGACTAGGATGAAAACCAAAGGGCTCCTAGGCAAAATGAGAGAAATAGAGAGAAAACAAAAAATATGCTATCATTTCAGTCATTTGCCAGTGTTGGAGTCATAAGGTTGTGGTTTTCATATGGATGGATTGGGTAGCTCAACATTTTGAGACCTCTTGGGATTGGGAAATTTAGCAGGAAAAACTAAGTGAGTTGTGAATTTCTTGATTGTTGATATACTTCATTTTTAGGATGATATATTGGTATAAAGTGAAGTGTGTGTTTGAACTTCATGCATGCTTTTGGCTTCACTTTGTGCTATTGGATTTGGGATTATCAATTCGGGAATTAGAAATGTTTTTTGGATATCATTGAATTTATAGGTTGGTATGGTTTGGGTAGATTTAGGAATGGAGGTTGTGGGTGAATTCTCATTTGATCTAAACTTTGGGATGTGTGATATTGAGTGTTTTGTGAGGTATTGATTTGAGGAATAGTAGTTTAGGATGTGGATGCATGAACCTCTTTGTGTGTGCTTGAATCTTTTCTTACTCGAGGACGAGTAAGGTGTAAGTGCGGAGAGGTTTGATGGGTCCATTTTATTTGCATATTTTGGGACTTTTGGGCTCACTTTTGTGCTCTTTTGTCAACTAGATCTTGTGTTTTGCCTAATAATTCTCTTAGGAGAGGTAAGAGTGACTTTTGCGCTCTTTTACCATTTCTAAGTGGATTTTATGTGACAAGAAAATAACATCAAGATTTGAACACCGAAGGCCGTTGAGAATCACCTTTTGAAGACTTTGAAGACACACATTTAATATTTTAATCCTTGAAGAATGGAAGAAAGTTGAAGTAAAGAGGAGAATTTCAAGCAAGAAGGAAAAGAATTTAAGATTGATGACTGCAGTCCTCACGACGGGCGAAGATTAGTTCACACGTCCCGAACTTCGGGTGGCCAGAAATATCCTTTTCCTTTTTTGTACTATACATACTCACCTTATCCTTTCCCTCTATATCCCCTTCCTCTCCTACGATTTTCTGGGTTTCAAAACCTAGTTTTATTTTTTTGTCTCTTTGTTTTTGTAGGATTAATTATGTTTTTTTATTATCTAGGTTAGTTTAATCTTGGAGCAATTGATTGAGACTTCCTTGCTAATGTCTTGAGAATCATTCCTATCTATCTATTGCTTTCCTTATTATTGTGCATTTATTGTTCTTTGAATGTTGAATATTAATGGAATTAATGTTCTTGGAAGTTTGAGTATGTGAATTTCTTGTATGATTGCTTCTTAGGGTTGGGAGAAAGTAGCTAATTTTCCCTTCTTTTAATGTGGAATCCAAGAGCATGGGTTAAAACTTCTAAATGTTGTTGATGTGTTGATAATGGCTAGATGAATGTGATGATGTTGAACTCGTTTTCATGTTTGTTTTAGATAGTAAAATAAGAGAAGCCTATGAATGTCGATCGTTCTTTACTAATCTTTTGTAAATGAAAAAAAATTGGTTAAATGCTTAGACACTGGGTAGTGTTTATAAGTGTTGCCAAGCTTATTGATTCTTCGTTCTCAATGCCATCAATGAGATACTTTTATACGTGTTTCGACTAAGAGAGTCATTGGTGAGGTCTGACAAGAGATGTCAATACTTTTAGTCTTGCTTTTATATCTATATTCTAGCCTGATATCAACCTTATATGTTTAAATGTTTAAGAAAATCCCTTTTTTTCGTGGACGACCCCGACTTGGCATTATCCACTTAGTTGTAGATAGGAAGCATTTAGGGCTTATAATTTTAACTTTGATAGGTACGACGACGACCTCCTAGTTCCTAAAATCTCACTTGTTTTGTGATAATCCTACATGGATGAGTTATTTGGATGGATTGTCTCCGTTACTAGAGATGCAGGCTCAGGTTACATCCCTTTTTCAGATATTCTAGAAATACCCATGCTTGCTGTAGGTATTTTCCCTTACGGTTTCTAGGGGGTCTTAGTGTTCATATTTATTAAGTAATAATTAATATGTTTTGTCCTATTTGTTCCTAGTATCGGTGGCTAGGATCAACGAATGAAGAGAAAGCTGGGGATGGAGGGCATGATCAACCTTCATATTTTGGGCTATGCTCTCAGGGGATGAGGAGAACTAGCACGAGGAAAAGCCTAGACTTGCGACGACTTGGCCAAAAGGGATAGATGGGTTGCCCACTTGACAAAACCATGGGATTAGACTGGATTCAAGAGTTTGTTCTACTGTTCATGGACAAGAAAAACTATGATGGGCAGACGATGACTGTATGGCTGGCATAGCTGTGATTCTATGCTTAGCTTTTTTTGCCTACTTTCAGGTTGAGTGTCCCTTTGTCAGGGGGCACTTTGACTGACATGATGGCGTGTTGTGGGAGAGCTGGACAATGCGACTATAACAAGATCGCCATGTTGTACTGCCATCATAGGTGAGATAGCTGATGGATATGAACTTAGTCAACTTATTTTACCTATGTCGTAAGCTTTACTTTTTGACTTGATGTAATCCTCTATGATCCACCCTTATAGATTAGGGACGAATGTATCGCGTAAACCTTAGTTTCTATACAAACATTTGGGATTTTATGCTAAAAATCTGTCATTGTATTTTCACTGGAACAAAGGTTGTTATTCATTCTTATTGTTCTCTAATTGTTATGTTATTTATCGCTTGATAAGGGTATAACATTTTTGGGTGTCTTAATCTCTAAAACTGGGAAATATTTTTAGCTACCATTTTGAGGTGATGGGAGAGGAAAAATTACAAATCATAGTTCTCCAAATGAAGTTTTGACTTTATGCGTACGCAAGGTATTTGGCATGTCGTGGTATAACTTTTTGCTGGGGGGAGGGTGATTTTTTGTGTGTGAGTAGCGTGGTTGGTTGGTGTTATTCTTTTCCTTTCATGCATGTGTTGCTATGTTCCATATTACCTCGCCCTTCCAGGTCGGCCCTTCTGTTGGGCTTTTGTGTAGGGTTAGATTCCGGCATTTCCCAGATGTTATGAAAACCTTAAAAGAAAATTCTTCTCCACAGACAGCGACAGTGATGCGGGGAAATCCTTTCGGGTCTACATATTCTCCAGAATTAGCACGTGTCAGCTCTCCCGTCCCAACCACCTGTAAATAAGATCTCGGGGAGTACTCAGGATTAAACTCTGATGCTCAAGTGAGTTCCGTAATATCTTGGTGTTTTTGCTAATTTGTCATTATCTCTTTTATCATTCATTGTCCTCATTTATAATATAAGGATTGTTTGATTATTGCCCACATTGCGTGTTTCTCATTTCTGAATTGTGGTCTCGTTAGGATAATTATGGGTGTTGATTGTCTTTCTTCTTGCCTTTTATCCAGTGGAACGCTCCTTGTACTCGCTAGTCCAATCCTCCTTTGCAATTGTTTGGTTTTGGAGTTAGACTTTGCTTGTTTTGGGGAAGTGTATACCAGTATTCCGCTAGGAGAACATATCTCAACTCTAGCAATCACCAAACCTATTTGAAGTCACGTGATGACTCAAAAACCCCCAACAAGAGGTGTGCATGGTAAAACGCATTAAACAACTCACAGACAAGTCAGGCAGTCCACAAAAGTGAGAACACAAAGGGAGTTCCATCTTTGGACATAGTGCCAACAAAAGCACATGAATCACCTACGCTCGCTGATTCTAACCAACTTAGTGCCCATGCAAATTCAAAACACAAGGAAAAATAAACGCAGTGAAGAAAGATAACATTATCAATACACAACTGAATAAAGGAAGCACAATAAACATCTATACAATCATGATACATTGAAGTCATTTTAAACAAATACATCATCCCTAACCAAGTAAAAGGCTTGTTACAAAATTGCTTGTCTGGTTCAGGCTGAGAAGCTACTCCCTCATCAATCTTCTTCTCCTCGTTAAGCCCCCTTCCTCCAGCCACACCGCTGAAGAGATGATAAGTGTGATAATTAATTTTGCATGAACAAAGCGCTTTTAGACAGGGAGGCTGGCTCATCTCTCTAAATATTCTATCAATGGAAAAGAGTGATCGTTATTAGCCACATTTTCCCTGAATATCCTATACATCTCCTTTTTACACCAGTAAAGACCCATATGTACCTCACAGAATGATTTGCCGTATTGAATTGTATTATTGTTATATAAATATATAGAGAGTACAATAGAAGTGTAATAAGGAAAGAACTCTAATCATAATAAATCATAATCTAATCCGGGGTTTGATTTATTCTAACACCCCCCTCAAGCGAAGCGTCGGATGCTCGCCGACGCATAGCTTGGACCTGAAGAACTCGAACAACGGATGAGAGAGCCCCTTGGTGAAAATGTCTACAACCTGAAGAGAAGTCGGAACATGAGCAACGCGCAGCTTTTCGGATGTCACCAACTCACGAACAAAATGGTAGTTGATGTCGATGTGCTTCACCCGCTTGTGCGCCACCGGATTCTGAGCCAAGAAGATAGCACTACTATTGTCGCATAACAACAGTGGAGAACCAGAAAGCGGAACCCGAAGATCACAAAGCAAATGAGTGAGTCATACCACTTCTGAGGCAGTGTTGGCGAGAGCACGGTATTCAGACTCAGTGCTAGAGCGAGAAACAGTGGGCTATTTCTTGGCACTCCAAGAAACCAGATTCCCACCAAGAAAAACTGCATAACCATAAGTGGACCGACGAGTCTCTAGACAACGAGCCCAATCAGCATCAGAGTACCCTAACACATCAGGAGTACTAGCAGAACAAAACGTGAGACCAAAATGAAAAGTGCCACGAACATACCGCAAAGTCTGAGTCACAGCAGCAAAATGGTCATCTTTGTGATCCTGAAGATAATGACTCACCGTGTTGACCGAGAATGCCAGATCCGGGCGAGAGATGGTAAGATACTAAAGAGCACCAACAAGAGAACGATAAAGTGTAGGATCCCGGAATGAAGGACTGGTAGAGCTGTGAAGCTGAGAACCAGTGACAAATGGAGTAGAAACAGGTTCCGCGTCAGACATACCGGCCCGATTTAAAATATCACGAGCATACTTTTCTTGGCCAAGAAGTAACCCTGAGGGGTAGGCAAAACTTCAAGATCAAGAAAGTAATAAAGACCACCAAGATCTTTGATCGCAAACTCTCTGTGTGTCCGATCAATGAACTGGCGAAGAAGAGTCGAGTTATTGCCTGTAAGAATGATATCGTCCACATACACAAGTAGGTACATTAACAATGACCCTTTCGAAAGGACAAATAAAGAAGTATCGGCTGAGCTGCACCGAAAACCAAGCTGTGTCAGATAACTACTGAAACACTGGAACCAAGCCCGGGAAGCCTGCTTAAGACCATAAATGGCCTTTCACAAGCGACAAACATAGTCTGGATGGACGGAATCCTGATAACCAACGAGCTGCTTCATGTAGATTGGAACATCAAGAACACCATTAAGGAAAGCGTTCTTGACATCCAACTGATGAAGTGGCTAGGAACGCAAGGTGGCTATGGCGAGAACCGTCCTAACAGTGGGGGCTTTGACCACGGGACTGAAAGTGTGGTCAAAATCAAAACTCGGAATCTGCGAGAAACCCTACGCCACCAGTCTAGCTTTGTGATGCTCAATAGTGCCATCTGGTCAAAAGATTAGCCTATAGACCCATTTGGAGCCAACAATGTTGACATTCGAAGGTCGAGGAACCAAATCCCAAGTGTGCTGACCACGAAGAGCGACCATCTCATCATCCATGGTTGAAACCCAGGCTGGATCCTAAAGGGCAGAGCAATAATCAGTGGGCTCCGTCTGAGAGAGGAGTGCGGCAGTGAGACCATGGGAAAAAATATTTGAATAATCCTGACACTAAATGGCACCAGTAGAAGACCGAGTGGCCATCCGAGGGGTACGAAGCTGGGGCGGTGAAGCTGGAGGAGTGGAACTAGCTGACGACGCCGAGGAAGATCGAGCTGCGCTGATAGGAGAGTGACTATTGGAAGTTTTTGTAGAAGAAAGGATGGCCAATATTGGTTGAGACGTAGTGGCCAGTGGCTGAGACGGTAGCTGAGGAGTGATTGCCGGCGGCTGAGATGTGATGGCCGTTGGCCGAGAACCTGGGTCCGCATTGGCCATCCAAATGAAAGATGGAGGGGTGGCTGGAACAGGCACATGCGTGATAGCCCCAATCGATGAAGTAACAGCTCCATCAAAAAATGATGAAATCTCCAGATCTTAAATAGAGCGACAGTCCGTGGAAGATGAGACATAAGGGAATAAGATTTCATCAAAGCGAACGTGGCGAGAAACATAAATACGCCTAGAAGTGGAGTCGAGACACTAGAAGCCCTTGTAACGAGGGTTGTAGCCAATAAAAATAGATGGAATGGACCACGGTACAAACTTATCAGTAGCAGTGGCACGCAGACCTGGAAAAGCACGGCAGCCAAATGAGTGAAAGAGGGTATAGTCAGGCCCATGACCAAAAACAACCTCAAAAGGTGATTTTCCACCAAGAACTAAACTTGGCAGAAGGTTAATGATGTAAACCGTAGAGGAGAAAGCTTCCACCCAATAACAGTGTGGCACGAAAGAGTGAAACAGCATGGCAAGAATAGTCTCAGTGATGTGACGATGCTTCCGCTTAGCTCGGCCATTCTGAGCAGGTGTATAGGGCGTTGCCATCTGATGATGAATGCCACATGATATGAAGTGAGCCTGAAGTCGATGATTAGTAAACTCTGTGCCACCATCGGTCTGAAAAAGTTCAACCCTAGTAGAAAACTGGGTCTCAACGAATTTCTGAAACTGGATAAATGTGTCATAAAAGTCCGACTTATACCGCATTGGGAAAAACCATGTGAATCGCGAAAATTCATCGATGAAAATGGCATAATAAGAAAAACCACCTGCCGATAAGATAGGGGCTGGTCCCCACAAATCACAATGCACCTTATCCAACAACCAAGTTGCGCGTCTGTCACTAGTGGAAAAAGGTAAAAGGCTACTCTTGGCCATCTGACAAGGAGAGCAACTGACAAATGCCAGCATCGCAGAAGGGACAGTAATATAGCCATGTCGACGTAACAACTGAACAGTATCATGAGACACATGACCAAGGCGAGAGTGCCACAGCTCAAAAGAAGCCTGGAGCTTTCCAAAGCGTAATTCACCTAAAAAGCTGGAATCACCAGTCTCAAGAAAATAAAGACCTGATAATTGGTAAAGGCAGTCATAGAAGTTTATGACTGCCTTTACCAATTATCATTCACCATTTCCAACAAGAATAGAATCAGAACCACAATAATATTGTACCTTATCAAGATGCCTGGTGCGAGCAGTGATATGAGATGCAACACCTGAATCAACAATCCAATGATTCGATGAAGAATGACGGTTGGGACCATTAAACTGGCATGAAAAAACACCTTGCCCGTAATCCATTTAGTAGAGAAATCTTCCCGAGATATAGGACTCAAATAAACCATAGCAAAAGATTGAATTGCACAGAAAGTGACTGGGTGCTGACTAGAATTTGAACAACTTATGAGAAATTATCTCAACTCGTGAGAATTTAAGCAATTCACGAGAAACAGGTTCAACTCGCGATAACATGTTCAACTCGCGATAAACAGGTTCAACTTGCGATAAACAGGTTCAACTCGCGAGAAATTGTAGGACGCAATAAATTCATTTGCTGCGCGAGTCAACTCGCGCGTAGCCTTCACGCGCTGGAGGTTTCTTCTTCGATCGAGCTGGCACGTGACTTTCACGCACTGGAAGACGGTGCGTGGATCTTGCACTGGAGCTGGAAGACAAGGCTCGTGCGTCGGTGCTGATGAAGACAAGGCACTGGAGCTGATGAAAATGTCGGCGCTGATGAAGACATCAGCGCTAGAAGAACTCACCGAAAAATTGAAGACTTGAGAGGACGTCGGAGGATGCCGAAGCTGAAGGACTTAAGGACGCTGGAGGATGCCGAAGATGAAGGACTTGAGAACGCCGCAGGCACTGAACAATAAATTAAAATTTGGGGCTTAGGATCAGAACTTGCTCTGATACCATAACAGAATGATTTTCCGTAATGAATTATATTATTGATATCTAAATATATAGAGAGTATAATAGAAGTGTAGTAAGGAAAGAACTCTAATCATAATCTAATCAGGAGTCTGATTTATTCTAACACGCGTAGTGGGAAGTTTCTTCACCAGTCCTATGGTCGAACTATGTAAATCTTTATTTCTAAGATATTAACCAACATCCTGGGCAGTAATAATGATTTCCTTAACCATTTTGAAGAACTCCCATGGTTTTAGAATTCAATTCATTAGAGTCCTCGCATACTCTGGGATGTTAAAGCCCATGCTTCGTAAGTGGGAATTCTCTTCGCGGGGATGCATTATGAGATATAAATATGCTAACTATTTAACATAATTGACTCTCACTTTTCTTTTTTTTGTTGCTGGTTAGCTAGGAAATTAGATGTTTTATCTAATGGGAGGTTAGAATCGCCTTGTAAGTTTATTCACACCATTTTCCCTATTTTGAAAGCATTTACTTACCTAGTTTGTTTTCCTTCATGACCGATCAAGATTTGAAGATTTTGTGTGTTTAGCGGAGATCAAATCATCAGAGAAGGTCATTCTCAAGGATGACAGTATATAGAAGGCCATTAGTTTAGTGGTAGAAGGTTTCTTAAAGTAGGAAGAAAGAAGAGAAGAAAAAGAGAAAAAAGAATCAAAGGGCAAGCTAAAGGCCAAGGGCACCGGAATACATTTCCCCAAATGAGTGAAGTCTAAATACAAAGTTAACATCTTGCATCAGCGGACCGAAGGAGTAAACATAAAGAGCAGCCTACAGAGTGCGAGGTGCACCTCACGTCGAGGAGGAAGATGATAAATAACCACAATCATCTTAAGAAAACTACAATCCAGCATGAAAAGAAGCATGACGTGGACCGTGATCAAGTGATTTATCAGCAAACATTGACCATGATCATGTGATTCATTAGCTATAAATGGAGACCAAGGATAAGGAAATAGGTAATGGCATATTTCCTAGTACAAATAAAGAACTGAAGCTATGACTGACTTGAGTGTTGGAGCTTAGTCTCGGGAATTCTCAATGTACAAAATGATGAAGCTCACTCATGGGGACCCTAGGGATTATGGTGGGCTAGAAGAAATTTCTCGCATTAGAGACGATGTCTGTGAGGACCAATATTTTCTTTCTATGCATTCATAACACCCAGGAAAGGCCTGGATTCTTAGCCAAGAATATCATTACTTAGCCCAATCACAAAAGCTACGAACATGTACTATAAGAGAAGGGACATTGACAAAAACAAAAGGTACCATCCATACATAAACGTTGCTCTCAGTGACCAGGCATGCCGTAACACATCAAAATTTCCACATAATACATGAATCATACTCCCTCCGTCCCATTTCAAACTACACACTTTGACTTTCAGCAACTGACTTAAAAAATTGTTGATTCTTAATATATTTCACTAAGAATAAGTACAAATTTTGAAAATTTATATTTTGAAAAGACTAAATTGTTTTATTGGTCGCGATATAGCATATTAAACCATGTTTTGGTCCCTGATTGCAAAAAAAGCCTCGTTCAGTACCCCACAAATTCAGAACGATTTGTTTGGTCCCCAAACCAGATTCTGTGTGGTTTTCAAGTGGGTTTGTGGACCAAAATATGGTATAAGATCATATGTTGGGGACCAAAAAAATAATTTAGTCTACCTGAAAACCACTCACAATCTGGTTTAGGGACCAAACAAAGCGTTCTGAATTTGTGGGGTACTCAACGAGGGTTGTTTTGCAATCGGAGACTAAAACATGGTATAAGATGCTTTGTCGGGGACCAAAAAATTAATTTAGTCTTTTGAAAACATATATGTTATACTGAATCTAACAAGGTATCATCACACAGTAGTATTTATACTTATAGAACAATTTGACTTTATGGTCAAAGTTGAAATTTTTGACTTAATTAATAGTTAAATTGCAGCTTGAAATTAGACAGAGGGATTAGTATTTATAAATAAAATAGAAAAAAGTGCTTTTATAACCCTACCTAGTTGACATAAGTGCCAATATAACCTCTCAATATTCGAAAGTGCCAATATAACCCTATAAGTTTTAAGGATGTGCTGATATAATCCAACAAACATTAGAAATGTGCTAATATAACCCTACAAACATTAGGAACGTGCTGACATAACCTAATAAGATTGCATAATGTGCTGATGTAACCCTACCTAATTTCAACGAACTATGGCATTCAGGCTAACTATGAGGGTAAAATTGTCCACCCAATTTCAGAGTTAGCCCAAAGGGTATTTTGGTTAATTTACATAGAGTCAACGCTAAAAAATTGAGGTCAATACCGGAAATGGGGTCTGAGGGTTATATTGGCACTTTCATTAACTAGTTAGGGTTATATTTGCACTAAAAATTATCATAGGGTTATATTGGCACTTACTCAAGTAGATAGGGTTATATTGGCACTTATCCCAATAAAATATAACATGTTCACTACTCCCTACGATCTTATATTTTGAGAACATAGCTACAAAAAAATAGTCATGGAAATTAGGTCTATAATAAGGTACTAACAAAACAACAAGTACCGAGCAGGGTAAAATAATAATAATTAAATCAATGGACCAAAAAAGAAATATTAGTCTTGGGTTTAGAAGACCCAAGACATACATGAAAACCATAGATTACAATAATAGACACTACAATAAACAACACGTATTACCTCGGTTTTTCAGGCCTTTTAACTTCAGTTTTTTGCCCATAAAAAATTGAAGTAAATATAGGTGAAGTAAAAAGGTCACTCTTTACCATGGTTCAAAATTGAGGTAAAAAGTCATTTTTACCTCAGTTTTTCATAAAAATAATTGGGGTAAATAATACACAGCCGACGAGAATGGCGACGTTAGTGCAAAATTGCTTCACGTGTGAGGGTTGTCGACATCCCATCTTACAACGAGGTCGCATTGCACGATGCCGTACATATTGTTTGTGACATCTTTATTATTCATATTCGATATTGCATCAAAATGTTCCGAGTTCGCAATCCAAGATTTATTACTGAGGTTTTCAACTAATGTAAATTACTTTTTTAACATTAGATTTTTTGCAGAATAACCGTAGTTAATTCTAAATTTTCCTAAATGATGATCGACAAGCTTGCAAAGTTACGTTAGTCAATGTCGTCTGATTTTAATTCGTTACATTGTTGAACCTCACCAAAAATGCAAATTTCCCTAAACGACTTCACAGACTATGATTTTTAACTCTGGTAGTGAACCGCTGTAAACCAAATGTTTTTTATTCAGAATTAACAATGTCTGCAGTAATAAAAGATGGGACTAACGAAGTGTCAGCGACGTCGCAGAGAACGATTATAGGGTCGATCTATCTGCAATGTCTGAGAATGCTTCGTGGATCATTGTTCGATGTCGCCAGTTAGCCATTCCTGCCGGTAAGACAATGATAATAGTATGCGACATCACATACTGTAGTTTTTTAGTATCGAATTGTCTATTATAGTGTGTGAAGTCGGTTCTCATATAAATAACAGAAATAAATAATTTCATAAATAGAATACCCGGCATCAAATGCCCTATCAGATTGAATCTTACTACACCATTCAACAAGGCATAAATACCCAAACAAGATGCACTACACCATCCATACGCTTAGTATGTTATCAAAATTTTCACAAAAGAGCCATACCATTGGTACTCCATAGCTGGCTAGAGATCTATATAAAGGTGTTAAAAAATACCTTGGAAAGTATAAATGGACATTTTAGAGAATGATACTCTCACTAAAAAAATTAACCTATTCTAACTTCCTCATGTTGTTGTTGGATTAAGTAAATGCTTCAAATTCCTTAACATCATAAAGTTTGCCCATCTGTTGTGTACTTTCTCTAATTCTTGATTGTGTACGGTCGTCTGTTCTCATTAAAATACTACAACAAGGTGTACTATAAAAAAATGGTACATAGGTGATGTATTTTATTAGATTCAACGGGTGAGAAGAATAGATACCATTTGTAGATCTAATTGATTCTCCCTGATTTGCATGACCAATTCCTTCATCAACCACATGCAATAGTAACTGCTTTCCGATGGGGCTATTTGTTCTTATGCTAGTCGATCGAACAAATTGTTCACGAACACACTGATAAGTACTTATTGCAATAGTTATTCCATAATACAATGTCAAATTGAATTCTAACCTTTAGGGACTTCCACATGAATTATCTGTGCTTCTTAATTATGTGATCTGTCATCACCTTAGTAATTGCAAATGAAATAGTTTCTGGCTGCGTTTGATATAGTGGATCGTACCAAAACACTGTTTTAGAAGGAAGAATGATGATGGAAACCATCCAATGTTTGCTACAAAAATGAAATCCCCATTACAATTATACGATTACATATTGATCGACAGAAACCAAACCATTGTAATAAAGTTAGTATAGTTCATTCACCACTCATAATAAGGTGTGATATATATGAGATGGTCCTTTTGCATCAATCATGAGCTGAAGTAGGCCAAACGCTCTTCCATCAAAACATGGCCATGTTGGATCTTCGTTGGGTAAAGATTCCTATCCACCCTTTTATTTTGGAAATGGATTGTACATGCAGGAGCCTCTAAACATGGTTAGCCTTGCTTCCTCGAAGCCTAACACAATAAGTATTATGTTGGCTTAGGTTAGGGTGATTCATTAATACTTACACGCAATTTAGTTGCATCACGAGAAGGGGCAGATTATTGAAATTGAACAATGATACCAAATTCTCCTTCTCGATAATTGCATCTACCGTGTACCCTAAAATACTTAATACTTCCAGAAAGATTTTGTACGAACATGAGATAGGGTGTGATGTCAAAATCGTGTGGATGTTCTCTAGGGAACAATCATTTGTGGAATTGAAAGTGGTGGCCTGATTCTAGAGACACGGGACTTTGTTAGCTTTGGATCCCCACATGTGTTAGGCAATTTTTCTGGGCTACTTATAACCCTTGTCTCGATCTACATGAAATCAACCAAAAATTTTATTTTCTAAACATATGTCCCAACTCATAAGAAATAGTATATAGATTATTGATGTTATACCTTCTTAGTTAGCATGTTCTCAAAAATATCAACCAAACGAATGGGCCACTAAACAAACATTCCTAACACCGCATCCACTGTCATAGCCTCAGGTTCTGGGATTGGAAGAGCAACACCATCTACAAGGCTCTTTGTGACATTTAAAACAACATTATCATTTGCAACTAGCTTATGATGATGCACTCGTATTTATGTGTACACTTTACCTTCCACCACAATATGGCTCTCTCCATTAACATGAATGGCAAGTAGTATGCACACTGAATTATCCTATAAATGAAGAGTTGGTAATTAGTGTAAAAAAATTTAGAACATGATTAGTGTAATATATTTGTTGCATTGGGTGGCCTCTACTAACTTCTTTCTTAGTCGATCAAACGATTGAGGTTTCGTAGAGGTCAGAGACGGTGGGACGAGCCTACTAAAAGGCTCCAAGATATCATGTTTTGATGTTGTTAGAGAAGAAGGGCTAGGTGGGGTTGAGGTTTTTGGTTTAGAACATGCAATAATTCTCTCTAAGTCAAGTGGCATTTTCCTCCCATTAGATTCTTGCGAGACATAAGACATTAGTTGGCTCAAGGTGGATTTCAATGCATTATCTCTCTTTGTTGATTTATTGATGCAATATCAACCTAAGGATTTCAGGGTTTGACAAAGATGTCCCTATGTGTAGCGAGCGTTCCTACACCCTGGACCTGGCCCATATGTTCTTTCTTATTGAGCGCAACCCCAAGTATGTCCTTCTTTCCAACACTAATGAACTCGTCAGACCTTTGCTTCCTTTTTAAGTCCTCCTACAAATTACCAGTGATAAATCTCATATAAATTTTACTTGAACAAATTCATTCCTATCATACCATCTAAACCTAAGAAAAACTTACAATTTGTTTGTGATGTGTCCATTTTATGTGTATAATTTAGTACTATTTTGGGTCACTTTTGTGCTCTTTTATTATCGAGATTTTGTGTTTTACCTTGAAATTCTCTTAGGAGGGGTAAGAGCAACTTTACCCTCTTTTACCTCTTCTAAGTGGATTTTGTGTGACAAGGGAAGAACACAGAGGCAATGAAGATCGGAGGCCATTGGAGATCACATTTTCGAAGACTTTTGAAGACTTGCTTCAAAGACATGAAGACTGAAGGCCATTGAAGACCATTTTTGGAGACATTGAAGACTTGAAAATGAGAGGAATTGCTATGAAGGTGATTGTATACCACAAGAAGAAGAAAAGGAAACAAAGAAAAATTCTAGCACTCATCGCGAGTCGCGATGGCCTCGTGACAGGCCCATCGCGAGTCCCGACCAACGGGTGGGCAGAATTTCACCTTATCCTCTTTGTACTATAAATAGCACTCTCTTTCCTCTCATTCATTCTTCTTCATCATCTGCGTTTTTTGGTACTTTTTAGAACCATTTTCCTTCCATTTTCATCTTTAAATTCTCTTGTTTTATCATTAGTTGTTCAGCATTGATTAGTATGAATTTTTGTAGCTAATCTATTTCTTGGGAGCAATTGACTAAGGCTTCAAAGCCTATGTCTTAAGAACAATTTGTAGCCTATTTAATACTCTTACTATTGTGTATTTATGGAGCATTGAATGTATTTGTTAATGCTATTAATGTTATTGAAAGCTTGAGTATATGAAGTACTTGTATGATATGCTTGTTAGGGTTTGGGGAAATGGGTAGATTTCCCCCTTTTTTGATAGGAATCCTAGAGTATGAGTTAGAGCTTTTGATTATGTTGATGGATTGATAATTGCTAGATGAATATGATAATGTTGAAATCTTTGTCATGTTTTTTTCTTGTAGCAAATGAGAGAAGTCTATGAACGTCGATCGTTCTTGACTAATCTTGTGTAAATACATAGACACGGTGTAGTGTTTATAAGTGTTGCCGAGCTTGTTGATTCTTTGTGCTAAATGCCATCAATGGGATACCTTGAGTCATGTTTCAGTTATGGGAGTCATTGGTGAGGTTTGACAAGAGATGTCGAACTCACTCTTGCAAACTACAATCTAAGAAGGGTAGAAGTTTAGCCTTCACAACAAGTAGTGAAAGTAGTGAATAGGTTGCATGTTCAATAATGGATAAGAGGTTTGGAAGTGGAATTCAATTGCGCCCAAGGTTTCGTCAATTGTTATTTTCATCTTATCTTTAGTTGTATTGCATGATTAGCATAGTTCTCTTGCTTTGCTAGTTGTTGTATTTCAATTTGATAACTTAGGATCAAACCAACCAAACCCCCCCTCCCCCTTGTTTACATGCTTTTATATGTATTTATGTATGTATATGCTTAGTATGTCTTCTCCTATATATGTTTAAACACTTGAAAAGATCCCTCTTCTCGTGGACGACCCCGAATTGCCATCATCTACTTTATTGTAGATAAGTAATAGGGCTTAAAAGTATTAACTTTGAGAGGTACGGCGACGACCTCCCAGTTTGGCAACAACCTCCGCATCTTTGGTGTCGAACTTACTCTCCATATTTTTCCCATTTTTAGCCTTTTAGTCATTTCTCAAATTAGGGAACCTCGTCGAGTGTGGGATAATCCGTTGAAGTCCTTGCTTCCACATCTGTCATTCCTAGCTCTACCTTAACGAACACTCTAGCCTTGAACATTTCCTTCATGTTTATTCTTGTAGCTAGTGCGAATCATCCACGACCTATAGTGTAGTGCATCTTTTTCCTTCTTGCTAGTTCACTTTTTTTATCCCTTATACCCTGTAAGATCATTAGAACAGATGGTTCATAATACAAACCAATAACATTAATGTGCTTGGTAACACAATTCCCCTGCTTTGACCGACATCGGACACCCGTCGATAAGTACATCGCAATTAGCAGCAGGTAACAGTGTGAATTCGCACAAGTGATCGGTCTAATGTAGTGCCAAAACAAAGTGTACTCACGATGTCGCAGACATGTCAAATTTATTGACCTACAGCACGATTGGTAGTGTGCGACATCACGAGTTAAACGAATGCTACTATTTTGTGGACAAAGGGAAGACCTTTACCATATAGAACCCTAAAAATCAGGCACAACATACACATTCTGGCGCTAAAAAGAAATATGTACTAAGGCATAATTGAGTTTATCTGTGTAAATTTATAAATACGTGCACATTATATATATACTTGTAAGCATGTTAATGTCTATTCCTTACCAATTTTTCATCTTCCCATTTTCTTGCAACAAAACCCTTCCAACTTGATTCACTTATGAAGGGATGCTTAATTCTGGGGTTGTAATTCTTCTTATTACCAAACACATAATCCCTAGCCAACTTGGCTTTGAAATCTCTTTATCTCTCACCAAAGCGCCGTATAGTTCTCTTCTTCAATTTTTTCCATATTATCACACTCGATTTCATGGGAATATTGCATGGTCCTCCATAGACTATCCTTGTAAGCATCATCAATACGAGGCCACAAATCGTACAAGAATATGTCTACCTTTGTCCTTGCAAACGAACCGATCTAACTAGACCACCAATTACTTTGCACCCCTATAGCATTCCCAATATCATCAAACTTCATAGGAAATTTTGTACCCTTCTCCACCATGTTTATCAATTTCTTCAAAATTTTCCTACCCCAACCTTACCTATGTCTCTTCGATTGATTCAAATCTTCCCCTTCTTGGGGCCGTTTCCTCTTATCTTGGTTTACAATTAGAAGACCTAAATGTAGAGTTCAATAAACACAAAATTAACGGATGAATGCAATATAATATTTCATATGAAACCTTTACTATGGATGAAAAGGAAACATAGCAATCTTAACTATACACGCCAATACCTCACATGGTACACAAAATACATACTTCATGTAGTGTATCCCTTCAATAAGAAAATGATGTAAATGAAACATTTGATGTTAACTACATATCCAAATAACATCTATTAGCATGCTCTCACATGTATGTGCACCATATTCACTTGAAAAAATAACATCTTTAATGAAAATGTGAAAACCCTAAAAGGTTATTGTCCACAATCGTAAAGTTAATGAAATGAAGAAGAATGAAACATACCAATCTTAAGCACCCGTTCAATAAATGATCAAAAGGGATGTGAGCATAAACAATTTGATCAAGCAATGATAAAGATGAAAACTTACCACTTATTTTATTCATAGAATCCCCCACCATGATGACCTCATCCTTCTTCATTTGTTTCTCCATTTGGGAACGATAGGGCTGTGGTGGATTTAGGTGTATTTGGAGGTTGATGAATTGGTGGTGTAAGGAAATGTAGAAGATGAATGTTGGGGACTCCGGGGGGTGGAAGGCGCCAATTTTGGCAATACATGCCTTTTCAAAGTGTTTTGGGGTTTTTTTACCATGTATGGCCCATAAAAGTACTCTCCCACAACTCATGCAATGTCGCACATACTTCACGACATGTTGATCGATATCACTTTAAGTCTTCGTTTGGGTGAAAATCCACCCAATGGGCTGGTTCTTATAGAACATCCAACCTCGCGGATATATCTGTCCAACATCAGCATATCAGATGGAATTCTTGATCTCGATATTAAATACAGTATAATCCCAATTCTCGAGCCTCTTGATTGACCAATAGGCCCATTCCCCAGGATTCTGCGACGTCGCTCTTCGTTTCTACCTCATTTGCTACGAAAGAATGTTTGAGCGACTTCGCATGTTAGGTTTTGATCTATTTTTGGAAATTTATGTGAAGGGAAAAGAAATTCCTTACCGAGTGTTCCCATTGTAAGACAAGTTTTTTTTGTAAATCTACGTGACAGTATTTGGTTTCGAAGTTACCTTATGAGAGCGATGTTCATAAAAACTAGTACATTCCTTAACCATTGTACAAGGCCACTACGTACATCTCCAACAACCGCATATTTGATGTCCAAGGGTTGTTGCCTATTTCAATTAGAAAAGGCTATTATATTTAAGCTGTACCGTATTTATCCATATCTCACAACTAATGCGTTCATAATATCCCATTCTTCATACAGGATGTTTTAAGGCTTGACATGGCCATTGACATAGGAGAAGCTTATATTTACCAGCTTAATTTGTTGATTGCATAGTCTTTCAATTGAAACACATGGACTACAAACCCCGATTCAATGGGTGAGGCTATTAAAATTACTTGTTCTTAATGACCTGTAAATTCCTTACCCATGTCAAACGAGACCATAGGTTCATGATGTGTAAATTATATAGGGATTTTAGTAGAAGACCATGAAAATCAAACTAATTACGTGAGTCATCAAAATAGGTGTGAGTTTGAAATGAATAACTAGTTTAACCCTAGATGATCATAGAAGTCTAAAACATACGTTAATCAGTCAACCACAAATTTAATCTTGTTCTAGGGAAATTGTTATCACATCTTTCGATTGCAAATAGGTATTCTGTTAAAGCACATGCTATTGAACCATATTGCAGGACTAATGCTTTCACAATAGCTGGTTCTTTATACAGGATGGTTTAAGGCAAGACAATGCAATTCACATATAACATGGCATACGTGTACTACCTTCGTTGATTAAATAGTGTATTAATTTAAACCACACAAACATCGAACTGCATTAAACATGTGAGACTATTAGAATTCATGGTTCGACCATTCTAGAATATGTCAGGGGAGGACCCTAGATTATTTTCACTCCAGGAAATTACGTAGGTTTATATATTAAGAGGCCGATAAGTCAACCCTATCACATGGTTTTAATGTTCAAATATGAGTTCTATAAAGTTTCCTTAGGATAATTGTACTTGTATAATCAACTTGTAAGGTTTTTTATGATGAATAATTTAGAGGGCAGGACAGAACCCTGTTAAAATTTTCCTAATACTATTTTACACCATTTCCATACCATGGGTGTTGGCCCTACAAATTGGCCTAGCATTTAATGAAGATGGGCTAAAAGGCCAAACCTTTGAGTGCAACCTCGATGATGTATCGGAAGATACTCGGTAATGTTGAAATGTGTCTAAAAAAATCGGGTGAGTGGTGGTATGTCCCCACCACTGGCAAAACCCATACGTTTTACGTCTGGTTGTAAGAATCAACCCAGTTTCATGCCTTCACAATATCACTGTCATGTCGTTAAGCCTTCAAGCATGGCCACGTGACCTATAACAGTGCTACATAATGATTCAATTTCCCCCAACCAGTTGGCCGCCAAAAATTCTTTGGGCCCAGGTGAAACAGTAGGCCCATTAATTGCAATGTGAGGCATCACTTTCTATTCTCCATATTTGTCAGCCTAAACAGACTCAGCCGCGATATCACACGTTTCTTAAAAATGACACTATTTGTGTCGTGGTATATAACCTTCTCACCCCCAACCCCAGCCTCATTCTGAACATTGAACTCGCAAATAAACTTTCTCCACCAGAACAAAACCACTCCTCAACCGTCGGAATCTGTCAAGTAACTCTCAATTTTGACATATAAGTTGTCAACAAAGAGCCTAATAAGTCTCATTCAAGAGGATCGTAGTCACATTCAGTTAAGCAATCAATAACAATCAAACCTTAGCAAGGGTAACAATTTGCTTTACACATTTGTTGGCTTGTTTAAATTCTTTCATTTGGTTAATCTATTCAAAATATGTTATATGTGTTTCAATGCACGGTGATACAATGTTGTTCTGGGTGTCTATGAATTGGTAAGGAATTGGTACAATCTCTTTTATTGGTTGTGCAAATCTCTATTAATCATGTTATTTGTGTGTTCAAGTCTTGCATCTCGATGTTGGTTGCTTTCATATTCATTTTAGAATACTCATGATGCTTGATTCCGTGTTGGTTTTTGGTCGGTTCTGTACAAGTTGAACACATATCGACTGGGTCCATGGTTGCTGCGATTTTGCATATTCATAGTAATGAATCGGAGACTTTTCATATGACCTATCAATCATCGTGAAGTGCTTCAAATTTATGTTTGTACTCGGTGTTAAATTGCATTCTGGTGTTCGTTCTACTCTCTTTTACTGATATTTGCAAAACAAATTGAACAACAAATGGCTCTAGTGAAGCAAACTGCAAAAGAGGAAAGGGAAAGAGCAGCGAAGCAGGTTCATCCTGCCCCAAGAAAGCAAAGACGATGGATGTCCCTTCCTTGCTAATGTTTAACAAAAAGAAGTTCTTTGAAGAGGAAAATGAGAAGCGTTTCAAAACTTTATTTGAGATGAGGGTAAAAGAGGTTAGGGTCATGCGGACAGAGGATCTACAAATGTTGCACTTGGACATTTTTTTGGAGGCATCAAACCATAAAAAATGGTGGGGTTGATATTTCTCGATAAGCCAACCTATGAAATGGAGGTGAGGGAGTTCTACGCCAACTTCACTCGTCTAACAACCACAAACTGTTCCACTAAAGTGAACGGGATGTCCATGGTCTTAACATTGGATGTGATGAACGAGGCAGTTGGAGCTACACTTGGAGGAGATGATCAAGAGCAGTAGGTTGTGACAATGCAAATATATTGTACGAGTGCTCATCTTCCTAGGCCAGACAAGGATGATCCGGGGGGCATTGACCCAACACAATGGTGCAGAAGTACTTTAAGATTAATGTGGGTAGCATGACACTGGGGCTGAGGTAGGTCAGGATTGATGTGCTGGAAGTGGTGAAAAATATGATGTAAAATATGAGTGTACAAATGTTGATCCCTGCTGGACATTTGTCTGAGTGCACTATCAACGGGACATTATTGTTCTACCACATTGCAGAGAGGAAAGAAATCAACCATGTATTTACCATCATCAATGAGACGCACACGGTCTCCCTCGCTCCAAAGAGTCATACACTCACCTATGGAAGCTTGATCACTGGCATTGGGAGGCGGGCACATGGATTTAGGGTCAGATCAAAAGTGAAGATTCAGCCAAAGTACTATGATAAAAGCTACTTCAACAAGATTCATTAGCATTAGGAGGTGGGCATATGGATTTCTCGCAAATTCCCCAAGGAAGTTCCCCCCAAGTCTGGGCCTGACGGTACTGTATCAGTATCCGGACCATCGCTAGCCCAAACCAACATTCATATTACAGCCTGGGGTACAAATTTAATTTTATTCCCTGTCATTTGTAATAAAATTATGAACTTGATATTAAATTAACAATTAATTTTCCTCTAAAGAGGCCGTAAAAGTAATGCATGCGTGATTCTTGCGAGGGATACAACTGAGATTAAGGCGTCGAATTAGGTGATGATGCATCTCATCCAGCAGTTGCTCGCCGACATGATAGAGGTGAAGGCGATGTTGGCTGGTTCTATCAATGCACCTCGTGTTCCCAATATAGTTGTGCATGGATCTGTGGAAAATGCCGATGAGACGGAGAAAGATAGCGATGAGACAGAGGAGTATAGCACTGAGACAAAAGGGGGTGATGACGGGGAGGATGCACATGAGGCTAAGGCAAAGAAGTAGGAGGGTAAGAAGGTTATGGCCAAAGATGATGATGAATCAAACTCCAGTGTTAGCAAGACCAATAGCTACAACAATGAGTCCGGTCGTGTGAAACAACCAGAGAACTACGGGAATAATACATCCAAAGAAGATGTTGACCCTCCTCTTTCTCTATAAAAAATTTATGATGAATGTTTTTTGGATTTAAACAAAGTGTTTTGGATGGTTTTTCTTGAATTATGTTGGATTTGATGTGTTTTGTTGAATTTCATGAAGTTTATAGGTTTTAAACAAAGTTTTTTTTGTGATTGAATTTGACTTCCATGCATATTAGTAATTATTTTCATCGCTTTTAATGGTTTTAATGATTTCTTGATATATGGTTTGGATTGGATTACGCAATATGTGGTTGGTTGTGGTGAACTTGGAATGGTTTTATTTAGGTTAATTATTCCTTGTTCTTGTTTAATTGGATTAGGAGTGATGTTTTTAGAGGTTAGTTGCACCCTTGCGACATCGCACTATATTCGCAAACCACTGCATCGATAAGGACAATAGGATACCATTAGGTAGGCAACTTCGCATGTAGAAATTAAATTATGCTATTTTTGGCACTGGTTCTGACCGATAAGTCAGTACGAGATCGCAATGAGTAATTTTCTCTCAAATTATTACTCACTGATAAGTAGTGTGAATTCATATTCCCATGTTCAAAATCAGTATAGGAATATTGTGACTTCGCATGCTTGGTGTCGCATTCACTGAATTGTAAATCGATTATATTACGATGTCAATTTTTAACTACTCCTACACCATCATATAGCTTCACTATCAGGATAAAATGGATAGACAATTGATTTTTCAGTTTCATACAAACATGAACAGTGGCATAAACAGCCATCTAGGTTATCTAAAATGAGGCACAAACCCAATCTATGTCTTTTTCTTCCGTTTCTTTGATTTGGGGTGTCTTTCAATCCACACGCCTTCTTCATGGTCTCTCCTCAAAGATAGCTCCACCTCATACATTTCATCCTGCCCAATGTTGCTGGTGCTTAAGGAACTGTGTGGACTAATTTCGGACAGTGCCGATGGACAAGAATCTCCCAAATATTGAATTTTCCCATGAATGACCACTGATTTGCTAAAATCACTGGGATTAGCAACAAAAACACTTGTGTAGCCTATGAAGCAAGAATGTAAGGATCACCAGTAAAACGTGTCCTGCTCAAATCGAAGACTGTAAAGCCTAGGTCGTCTAACGATAAACCAGTAGGGCTATCAATCCATTTGCATTTAAAAACTGGTACCCTGAAACTTATGTAAACAAGTTCCCATATTTCCTCAATCACATCGTAGTAAGTCATGTTCCCATACACGGGATTCTTATCCTTCACGCTGCTTTCATGTAAAGCTTTCGCCACTACACTGACACCACTATTTTGTGTAGCGGTGTGTGTGTCCCATACTAGAGTTGAGAAGGTAAACCCATTCACATCATAGCCCATGAAGGAAATCGAAGTTGCAGAGGACAAGAAGTCTAACCAATTCAAGGTGTCACCATGACTATCTTCGAACACTGTAACGCCTAACCAATCAATGAAAGTGTGATTGTGTTCACCGAGTACTTGCTTCTCCGACCACCTAGGGTGTCTCTCCTTGATAGTTTCCGTTTCATATCAATGTATGGGCGAACCACATCTGAGCTTTGCAGGACATATAAATGTGCTTTTATCAACTCGTCGGGGGTTAATAACCTAGTAGTTCCTTTTCGCAAAGCTTTGCTGCCCACTCTATCTGGATGGTGCAATTTTGGTACACCCACCGACTCTTCAACCTTTATGAATTTGGTACAGTATTCTACAGCCTCCTTGGTTATATACCTTTGCACAATACTAGCATCCGGGTGATATTGATTTTTTAAATAACCCTTGAATATCTTCATATACCTCTCAAAGGGATACATCCATCAAAGATAAACAAGACCACATTCCACTATATCCCGTAAAACATGCACCAACAAGTGGACCATGATGTCAAAGAAAGAAGGAGGGAAATACATCTCTAACTTGCACAACACGATTACCATTTCCTCTTGAAGTTCAAAAAATCTCTAATGCCTAATCTCCTTACAACAAATTGCCTTGAAGAAGAGACACAACCGGGTAATGCACTTTCTGACGTGAGTTGGCAAGATGGATCAATCCCAACCGGTAGAAATTCTTGAATCAAACAATGTGAATAGTGAATAGTGAAACTTCATATTTCCCAATTCCAATCCCTCATCGGATACTAGATTGCTAACCCTTGAAGAGTAGTCCATTGGAAAAACCATACCTCTCAGGCTAGAACATATCAACTCATTCTCAAGCTTTGAAAGTATGTAACTAGCAACGGGCAAGTAAGTCTTCGATCTCCAGGCCTCGTGGGCCTATTTAGGTCTAATTCCCATTTCAACCATATCTTTCCTAGAATTCAAAGAATCCTTTGTATTACCGGGGATATTACCAACCAAACTATCACATACATTCTTTTCAATATGCATCACCTCCAAACAGTGTTGGTGCCAAGACTCTCCCAATACGGTTGTTCAAAAAATGGAACCCTTCTTCCAGCTTCCAGCAACCTTACATTTCCTCTTCCCCTTTCCGAAGTCATTAAAAATTTACGCAACATGTTCGAGATTGATGAACCTATTAAAATGACAGGAGAGGTGCCAACTCTACCTTCCCATCAAACTCAACCCTAAGTTTTCTCCATAGATGAGTTGTTGGAAGCCATCTCCAGTGCCCAAGATACACCATCTTAATTTCATACCTCAACTAACAATAATTTGTGCCTTTCAAACAAATAGAACATGCTTTGTGACCTTTAATTGAATAGCCAAACAAGTTTCCATATGTGGGGAAGTCATTAACGATGCAAAACAACATGGCTCTAAAGTTAAACTCCTCCTTCCAAAACCCATCATACATTGTCATTCTAGGATCCCACAACTTTTTTAGGTCATCCACCAATGGGGATAGGTACACATCGATATTTTTCCCCAATTGCTTAGAACCAGAGATCATTAGGGACATCATGATGTATTTCCTTTTAATGCATAATCATGGGGGAAAGTTGTAAATTATCACCATCACTGGCCATAAAATATGATTGCTAGTCATATTAACGAATTGTTTTATTCCGTCCGTGCATAAACCAAGCCTCAATTTACGTGGCTCATTCCCAAATTTGGGAAAGGCCGCCATCTATCATCTTCCACTGAACACCATTGGCCAGATGACTAATGACTTCAGGATCAACCACCGTGCGATCTGCATGCAAAGTCTTATTCTTTGCATCCTCGGGATTGCCAAACAATTTTCTCAATCGAGGAATAATAGGTAACTATCAATCAGCCTTGATAGGAACCTTCTTTGTCCAGTGATTACCACTATTTCCATCAACAACCACCTCCTTAAATTTGAACCTTGGAGCATTGCATTTTGGGCATTTCACTGCATGTAGGTGATCACCCCTATACAAGATACAATCGTTCTGACAAGCATGTATCTTTCCATAATCCATGTCCATCGTACAAATTAATTTTTTCACCTCATATACCATTTCTGGTATTCTATTCCCATCCGGAAGCATTTCTTTTAGCATTTTCAACAAACCTGAGAACCCAACATCACTATAGGAATACTTGGCTTTCACATTCATCAACTGCAACGTAGTTTTCAATTCTATCATTCCTTCAAGGCATCTATCATATAGAAGTGTTTTATGATGTCCTTGCAATTTCGAAAGTCTTTTAGGATTGCAACTATAGTTCTTGACAATCTCCTCCTCAATAAACTCATCCATCCTATCATCCTTTTTAGCCCCTACTTCATTTACAGTATGATCATCCATGTTCTCCTCATGCCAAATCCAAATTTTATATGTCAGATCAAAACCATGTATAAATAAATCATCGTTCAAACCAATTGCATCTTCCTGAATAGCAGTGTTCCGACACTTCTTGTAAGGACAGTACACATACGACAAATTCTCTTTGGATGCATTCGCGAATGCGTATTTAATAAAGTTAGGTACAAAAGATTGATACTTCACACTCGTTCAATCTTCATCAAAACAGTTCATTTTATCCATAGACATTCCTACATATTACAACAATAAGTACACAATATTGTTTACATCCTTGATATTAGCAACAAATTAATACAAATACTAACATACATTCAATTCATAGATTCCTTAAACATATACACATATGTGTCAATATGTAAACCTTCCTATATCATGCTCTGAAATACATATAAATATAACATCAACCCAATATATATGAAATGCCTACATTCAATCAACCCATAGTAAAACACATCATATCAATTGAACTATAACCTAGAACCAAATTTGAAGATGAAAATACAAATTGAGGAATGGAATACTTACTTATTGAGTGCGGAGTTAATTAAAAGACAACCACAACCATATAATCCACCTTCAACAATGGGGAATTGGAATTTGCAGAACACTACCACAGAGACCCCCCTCTAGCACCGGTTTTTTTAAATTTTAACACCGGTTTTTAAAACTGGTGTTAATTTAACACCGGTTTTTTAATTTTAACACCGGTGCTAAATTTTACAATAGCACCGGTTTATAAAAACCATTGCTAAAAATTTGAAAATTTCTTTTACCCGCCAAAGAAATAGTCAAAAAATTTAAAATAGCACCAGTTTTGGGAATATTAGCACCGGTTTTGAAAAACCGGTGCTAAATATTTGTAAAATTCTATCTTCCCACCAAAAAATTCAAAATAGCACCAGTTATTAAATAGCACCGGTTTTTGCAAAAATTAGCACGGGTTTTTAAAACGGGTGCTAAAAATTATAACTTAGCACCATGTTTTTGTAAAATATAGCACCGATTTTAAAAACTGATGCTAAAATTAAAAAATAGCACCGATTTTTAAAACCCGGTGCTAAAAATTTTCAATACCCATTTTCCCACCAAAGAAATAGCCCAAAATTTTAAAATAGCACCGAAAATGAAAATATAGCACTGGTTTTGGAAGAAAATAGCACCGGTTTAAACCGGTGCTAAAAATTAGATCTGATTGCTAACACTATTCATGCGTGCGATTTGGAGTGCGAAACACACACAACTGCTACTATTCACAATTTTCTGTTACTGTTCTTCTTCTTCATTCTATTTTCCCTATTTAACGGCTCTCTACTCTGATTCTGGTTGACGATCATGGCGTCTCCGACGCCTAACCAAACCTCTGATCCCAACTCTTCCACAAACAAAAGCTTCCTACAAGCTTTGAACACAAAACCTTCACCACTTCGATCCTCTCTTCCAGACACGCCCAATTTGCACCCTATTACCGAATATAAGGGCAAATTGGCTTTCATCCTTCCCCCTGAGGAAGGCGAGATTCTGGCTTCTCATTACCAGAATGCCTTGGTCGGAAAATTTACCAGGGGGAAACCTCCTATGGAGAAACTCGTTTCTACTTTCAAATCTATTGGGTTTAAAGCTAAGTGCCAATTGGGATCAATTAATAATCGACATGTTCTTATTCGATTTCAGGATAGCGAGGATTATCAACGGTGCTGGATGAAAGGCCAATGGATGGTTCATGGCTTGACAATGAAGGTCCAGAAGTGGACTACAGATTTCTCACCCATTGCTGAATCCTCAGTTGTTCTAGCATGGGTAACCATTCACCAACTGCCTTTACATTTTTACAATACCTCGGCTATTATAGGCATTAGCAACCAAATTGGAAAATTTCTCAAAATGGATGCTTTTACTAATGCTCTAACTAGACCTTCTGCAATTAAAGTGTGTGTAGAAGTAGATCTCTTGTCTCAACTTCCTAATTCAATAGTGGTAGGAATTGGCAATAAAGTGGCAGATTACCATATTGAATATGATCAGTTGCCTTTGTATTGTACTCACTGTAGGATAATTGGTCACAGCCAAGAAAACTGTAACTTCCTGCATCCAGAACTGAGAAAAAATAGTAAGATCTTAGCTGAAACTAAAGTAAACAAGGTTGGACTAGAAACAGTTCTAGATGATATTCAACCTGTTGTTATTCAGAAAAACCTAGGTCATGCCTCTAATGTACCTTTGGATATGGAAGGCCCCTCTAACCTATCTGTTTCCCAAAAGGAAATTGATTTCCAGTTTCAAAATATGAAACCAGACTCCATGTTGGGAAAAAATAATCCTAGGAAAGAAGTATCAGTTAGTCATGTGAAAAGAAATATTCCTTTCTATTCACTGGATGATATCTCTAAACCTATCACTAATTTTTTTTGGATAAAAAAGACTCAACAGCCAGAACTCCCTCCTATTCAGGAAGAGTTAGTTAAGAAGAAAACGGTTTCTATATCAAATGCTTTCCACTCCCTATCTGACCTACAGGATGATGACATTGATACCCAAGACGATGAAGCTGTAGACATTTTCCATGAGTCATTGGAATCCCAGGAAGTTGTGACACCACTGATAGGTGTAGAATCAGTAGTCAATATGGACATTTTGCCCACTCCTCATACAGTACTGAGTGTTAGAGCTGAGTTTTACTGATATGCAAGCTCCATGCCCTGTAATCCAAGATCTAATTATCTCTGAAGAACAGAACATATCTGCAAAGCAAGCTGCTCAACTGGAGGTAAATATCTCTACATCAGATAATTTGAAGAAAAGTGATGATAATAGGGGTAAAAATAGTATTGCTCCCGTAACTAAACTAAGGAAACTAAGATCATCACATAAAGCAACCCCTCCTAGTTTTAAATGATAAAATACACAAAAATAGGAAACATTTTAGTTTGGAATGTTAGGGGTTATGGTACTTCACTGGATAGATTAAAGGCTCTTAACTTGAAATACAAGATAGATATTCTATGTCTAATAGAACCATGGCATGATAAACAGAACTTAAACTCTTTGATGCATGAACTTGGTTATAATAATGTCCTCCATGCCCAAATTGCTAAAATTTGGATCTTATGGAATCATGTCTTCAGTTTATCTATTTTAAATGAATCTGATCAGTATTTACAGGCAAGAGTAACAGACAATGCCACCGCTGTCAATTGGAATGTTTTTTTCATCTATGCTAGTGTACATAGATAGTTAAGGGAATCATTATGGTCAGATTTAAAATCACCAACACCTGATCCATCCATATACATAGGGGATTTCAATACTGTAGCCTCGGTCTCTGAATATAAAGGTAGAAAGTCAACACCTAAGAAAAGTATGAATCAATTTAATGACTTCTTAACCACCATGGATTTGCATGACATCCCTACTGTAGGTAACTCCTTCACTTGGAGTAATAATAGATTTAGAGATAAATGTAAGGATCTCCAGTTCCAAAGATTAGACAGGGGTGTGAGTAATTTAGAATGACTGGATCTTTTTCCAAACAGTTCTATACAGGTTCTCAACAGAATGACTTCTGATCACTCCTCTCTATTATTATCCATTCAATCTGCAGTAGAACAGGCTCCAAGACCTTTTAGATATCAGGAGATGTGGACAAATAGACATGATTTTAGAGAATTAGTGGAATCAAATTGGAAATTAACATCCACTCTAACTGGGATGCATAAGTTGGTCCACAAACTTAAGAGACTTAAGATTGTAATTAAGGATTGGAACAAAAACATATTTGGAAATGTAAATAATAATCTGCTACAATCTGAATCAAAAGTCAATGAATTGGAAATCCTGTTTCAGCAGACTCAAGATGAATTAGTTTTAAAGGAACTCATGAAATCAAAAGCTACGCTTCTTAGGGTTCAGAAGGAACACAACATATTCCTGAAGCAAAAGGCTAGGTTAAACTGGTTAAAAAAGGGCGATGCTAACACTAGTTACTTTCATCACACCATTAAGGAAAAGAAAGTCAGATCCAGAATAGGTAAAATAAAAGATGGAAATGGAAATTGGATAACTGATCCAAATCTGATTAAAACGAGGGGGTTCATTTTTATCAGGAATTACTTAATGAAGATGTCTCACAAAAAAAAGGAACTTAAGCATTTTCTGCAAGAAATTCCTAGAGTTCTTAATGATCAACAGAACACTCTTTTGCTTAATCCTTTTAGCTTCCAGGAACTGAAATTTGCAGTTTTTGACCTTAATAAATCAAGTGCACCAGGCTCTGATGGCTTCTCAGGTGATTTTTACACCTCATTCTGGGATGCCATAAAGGATGATCTATTAGAAGCTGCAAATGATTTTTTAAATAATGGTAGCATCCCTAAAGCCATTTCTAGCACTTGGCTTACTTTAATTCCTAAAAAATCCATCCCGAATACATTTGCAGACTTTAGACCAATTAGTTTATCTAACTTCATTAATAAAGTTTTCTCGAAATTGTTAATGGAGAGGATCAAACCATTAATGCATTTAATGATTTCACCTGAACAAAGTGCATTCATTAAAGGAAGGGACATCTCAGACAATGTGATTCTAATGCAAATGACCAGATTATTGTCAAGGAAAGCTAAGATTCCTAATCTCATTGTCAAACTTGATATGCAAAAGGCATTTGATAGGGTTTCTTGGTCTTTTCTAAACTCCATTCTCCTCCTTTTTGGTTTTCATGGTAAGTTTGTTAGGCTAATTATCAATAATATTGCTTCAGTAAACTTCTCTGTTCTAATAAATGGGGTTACATCAGGTTTTTTTTCTTCCACTCGGGGGATCAAGCAAGGAGACCCTCTATCCCCCTTTCTATATAATATTCTATCTGAATCTTTTTCTAGAGATCTAAAGAAAATGTTTACAATAGGATATTTAAGATATTTTTGCCTCCCCAAAGCTTGCTCACCCTTTACTCATCTCATGTACGCTGATGACACTGCAGTTTTTCTGAATACTGAGACCAAAAATTTAAAGAGGTTTAAACTTTTTCTGTCTGCTTATGAGGAAACCTCGGGTCAGAAAGTGAACTTTACAAAATCTGAATTTTTTGTCTATCATAATACTCCTCCACATCACATCCACTCTGTTAGGAGATTACTGGGGATGGTTAAAGGCTATTTTCCTTTCAAATGCCTTGGTGTTCCTATTTTCACAGGTCGTAATTTAAAGTTGCATTATTTACCTGTAATTGAGAGAATGGAAAAGTTGATAAATAATTGGAAGAACAGATGGTTGAGTTCAGCTGCTAAAATTATTTTAATTAATCACTGCTTTCTGTCAATACCAATCCATATTTTTGGAGTTTTAAAACCACCAAGGGTAGTTTTAAAAACAATGGAAAAAATGGCTTCAGATCTATTCTGGGGGAAAAGTTTTCAATCAGAAAGGAAAAGGTGGAGGTCTTGGAAAAAAATGAGTTATCCAGTGGATGAAAATGGTATAGGTTTTAGAGACTTAAATGTTGTAGTCGATGCCTTCTCATGTAAATTATGGTGGAAGCTCCAAACAAACAACACCCAATGGTCTACTCTTCTATGGTCTCTGCCCGTTTGTTATAAAAAATACACATTTGGGGTAGAATCACCAGGATAACTGATTTAGCTAACAGTTTTTCTAGAGTTATTTTTGGTAATGGGGAATACTCCTTTTGGAATGCAAATTGGACAGGCATCGGTTCAATTTGTTATAAATGGCCAGAGAATATTGATATTCCTTTTGTGGATATCTCCCTCAGGGATTTCATTAACAATAAAACTGCACTTTTAACAAACCTAGAGCCACATCTGGCGACCAATATCTTTCTTATCTTGCAGGATGTGCAGCTGGTGTACACTCATGAGGACAGGCTAGTTTGGACTCCCACAATTGATGGAAACTTCTCAGTAAGCTCAGCCTATAATATTCTCAGACAAAGAGGACCTGAGATACATCATCTTAAAAAGGTTTGGTCTCCTTTTGTACCAAAAAAAATGCCTGTGCTTCTTTGGAGGGCCCTAAACTGTTTACTACCATTTGATAATGTCCTAAGAAGGATGGGTTTTTCTCTAGCTTCGATTTGTCCTCTATGTTTGAACAGTTTAGATAATTTGGATCACTTTTTCAATTCTTGCACCTCTTCTTGTGCTGTCTGGAAAACTGTGCATTCCTTTTTAAGGTTACAACAAAAAGGATTTAGGGACCTCAAAAGTAGGGTGCATTTTTACTTATCTTACAGGGCTGAATCTAAGATTCATGCTAATTTGATCATTGCTGCTATGATGGTGACAATTTGGTCCCTCTGGACACATAGGAACAAAGTCATTTTTGACAGTAGACCATTCTCACACGATGCTTGTGTTTACGAAATTAAAGACACTATCTATCAAATATTCACAGCTCATAATTTGATAGGTAACCGAGATAGACATAAGCAATGGATCCTAGATAAGATTATTCCACATATTTTTCAGAAACAGAAAAAATTTATTACTGTGGTCTATTGGTTAAAACCACTTAATGGTTACAAAATCAATACTGATGCATCATGGATCTCGAGTGGTCTTTCGTCTGCTGCTGTAATAGTGAGGGACTGGAATGGATATGTGGTTAAAATGAGAGTCAAAACTTTCCAATGTCCGTCCCCTTTACATGTAGAACTGTTTGCAATACAATGTGGATATGCCATCTGTTCTGAGCTAGCTTTAGATAACTGTGTTATTGAATCGGATTGCCTTAATGCCGTTAGGGGTATTTAGAAACCTTGGTTTTGTTCTTGGAGAGTGTTCTCCATTTGCAGTGAACTTCATGTAAAACAGTGCTCAATCCTGATTCACCATATTCCTAGAGAAGTTAATGTGGCTACTAATTTCTTGGAAAAATTTGCTAAGGATAACCTACTACAGGGTGATTTAGATTATAGTTCAATCCCTCATTTCCTTAGGGGATTACTGTCACTTGATCGCATTGGTTATCCATCGATTCGTATTGGATCCCGTAAGGAAACCTATACGGTATAGATGTGGTTTCAGCTATCAAAGTATCTCTGCCTATTTTTCTTTTTTAGTTTTGCAGTCTGACTCTCTGTCATTATTTCAAATACTGCTAGTTCTCTATTCCTTTCTCTTGCAAGTTTCAAGAGAGCAGGGAGCTACACTTGGTCACACCCCTCCCCTTCAAGATGAATCTATTGCACTAAATCAGACTCCCCTGAGGAATCATTATCCTCAACTGCTACCTGAAAACACCACTCTGGCATCAAATCATTTCGGCCGGCACACCGTTGACAAATAGGGGTCTCGTTTTCGATTCCCCGACCTGTTCGCGGTGTACTAGCCTGATGGTTACTTAGTTTTTTCAATATGTTTCAGTTAGTTCCTCTGCCCTTAGCATGTACTAGGTAGAAATCTCGCTTTTGGAAGTAACTACTGTTTTTGCTTCAGGAGCTTATTTTAGCTCTGTGATCATAATATGGATGATCTTCTTCTAAATTGTAACGTACAATCACTTTTAGCGCCTTTTGGGCTCATTTATTTCCGCCCGGGGAGCCTAATAAATACCCCACATCCTTGGATGGTCTTTAATTTTAAAAAAAAAGGTGCTAAAAAAATTTTAAATTTCCCCGCCAAAGAATTTGGCAAAAAAAAAATTCAGGCCAAAGAAATCGCCAAATTTATTTAAAATAGCACCGGTTTTAAAAACGGTGCTAAAAAATTTCAATACTCATTTTCCCTCCAAAGAAATAGCCCAAAATATGAAAATAGCACAGGTTTTCGAAAAATTAGCACTGGTCTTAAAAACCGATGCTAAAAATGAAAAAATAGCACCAATTTTGGTATAAAATAGCACCGGTTTAAACCGGCGCTAAAAAATTTTAAAATTTTAAAATTTTCCCACCAAAGAAATTGGTTAAAAAAAATTCCCGCCAAAGAAATCGCCAAATTTATTTAAAATAGCACCGGTTTTGCAAAAAATAGTACACCGGTTTTAAAAACCGGTGCTAAAAATTTTCAATATCCATTTTCCCGCCAAAGAAATAGCCAAAATTTTAAAATTATACCGATTTTGGAAAATTAGCACCGGTTTGGAAGAAAATAGCACCAGTGTAAACTGGTGCTAAAACTTTTTAAATTTTCCTGCCAAAAAATTGGCAAAAACAATTTCCCACCAAAGAAATCGCCAAATGTTTTTAAAATTGCACCAATTTTGGAAATATTAAAAACCGGTGCTAAAAATGGAAAAATAGCACCGGTTTTGGAAGAAAATAGTACCTGTTTAAATCGGTGCTAAAAAATTTTAAATTTTTCCCGCCAAAAAAATTTCCCCCCCAAAGAAATTGCCAAAAACTTTTAAATATTTGTCAAAATTTTTGAAAGTTAATTATTTCCGTCAAAGAATTCAAAAAATTCGCAAAAAAATTCAAATAATCTTCGCAGAAATTTCATGAGCTCGAAACAGCTGCGCAGCCGCTCTAAGCTATTTTTTTAACTTTCAAAATTGTCCACTTCTTTTGTTGACTTGAACTAGTGACTAAGTTAAGTTATATTAATCAACGATCAACCTTTACTTACCTCATATGTACAAATAAGAACTAAATTTGTCTACATTAACTAATTAATATTCAACCCTTAATTGATTTAGTATACTCCCTCCATCCTAGATTAAATTGCACAAGATCAAAGATTCAGTCAAACTAAGAAAACTTTGACTACATATTGGAATAGATATATAAACAATCGTTCAAACTATACTTGACTTTCAATATATAAACACTAATAACAAAGTTGACTTTAACTAATTAATGGTCAAACTTTATTTGAATTAGTATATAATAAATACTAATAAAAATGTTTGACTTTGTCTAATTAACGGTCAAAGCTTACTTGACTTTCTATATATAAATACTAGTGATTAAGTTGACTTTAACTAATCAACGGTCAAACTTTACTTGACTCTCTCTCTCTGTATAGAAACACTAGTGACTAAGCTGAAGCTTTGAAAGGCGAAGGCGATTTCTGGGCGGAAAAGGTGTAACCTTCTCCCACGATCTACAGGAGCATTTTCGTTCAATCAGTCGGTAAATCTAGGCCTGTAACCAGATTATCCAGATTCCCCATGGGATTCCGATCATAATCATCTCCAGGTTGGGGTTTTCCGATGTCTTCCGCCGGCATTGCGAGGGTTTCTAGAAATGGCAGTTCGAAAAGCTCGGACTCGTAGATTCAAAGCCAGCCAACAGGTTCTACTGAGTCACTTTGGTTTTGAATTTAGTTCCAAGTACATATTGTGTGAAACATTTGATTCCTGAAGCTTCTTCTCTGTACTATCTGAGAGTCTCTGTGTCCGCTTGCCCTATTTTGTGCAGTTTGACTTCAGTAAAGTTCTGCTGCTCTTATTATTATCCGGTTTCATAGTGGTTTTGTACACTCTGTGCTATGCCTATTTGTGTCTCTGTTTGTGTATATGTTTGAGTACTACTTGGATTGTGTACCATTTTCATCTGCACATATACTTATCCCCTGTTGCTGGGATAGGTATTAGGACTTTCTGTATTGTCTTTTCGGAGTAGATTATTGTGTGGGAGATAAGTTAGTCTCTCTTGTGCATCTGATACGTTAGTCAGATTGTTTGCCTAACCCCCCTCTTGTCTTTTCGTACTGTCACTGAGACCGGGAAAGTATGGACCAAATTCTTCCATCACCTCTACCACCAAATCTGTAAACCATCCGGGCCTGGCTGAACAAGCTGACACAACTTTTAAGTCCAGAGAATGGCATGATCCGCTATTAGAGAGATCATGCCACTGAGGCCAGCAAGTCGATGAGTGTTTCACTTGAGCCACCACACATGATTACTAGGTTGTCCCAGAGTTCACACAGATTTTTGAAGTAGAGTGAAAAATTCTCCGAGATTCCACCACAGGGAGCCCTTGGGTGTACACTCAATATATTGCTTGTGCTCAGGAACTGTGAATGGATCCATTTGATCCAGAGTGATTCCGTTTGTGAGTGTAATCCCATAGCTACTGTGCGAGGACGACCAGGTTCCATATCTTGAAGTCACGAATTCCTAGACCCCCATTACTCCTCGGAGTACAAAGCCTTTTCCAGGAGTACTACTTGGATTGTGTACCATTTTCATCTGCACATATACTTATCCCCTGTTGCTGGGATAGGTATTAGGACTTTCTGTATTGTCTTTTCAGAGTAGATTATTGTGTGGGAGATAAGTTAGTCTCTCTTGTGCATCCGATACGTTAGTCAGATTGTTTGCCTAACCCCCCTCTTGTCTTCTCTTACTGTCACTGAGACCGGGAAAGTATGGACCAAATTCTTCCACCACCTCTGCCACCAAATCTGTAAACCATCCGGGCTTGGCTGAACAGGCAGACACAACTTTTAAGTCCAGAGAATGGCATGATCCGCTATTAGAGAGAAACAGGGCTTGGGACGATGCTGAAATTGCCTTGGACAAAGTAGACATTACTGCAGACCAAGATGTGAATTTTGCCCTCTTAGAGGAAGAAGTTATCAAGGAGCAAGTCCGGGTGTTCTACGGTTTTCTAGGCGTCTTCCCAGGTACACATGCTGTCCAGAAATTGCTCATGGCAAAGTAGGGTGTCCAGTGCTGGGTTCAGATAATGAAAAATGGGTATCTATAATTTGGATTCAAAACAGCGGAGGACAGGGACAAAGTGCTACAGGGTCTGGATCCATTCCTCCACGGTAAAAAGTTATTCATTGTTCCTCTACCTAAGTCTGGGAAGTACGATATGCGCATCATGGCTAAGAAACTGATCTGGATTCGCATGAACCACCTACCCAAGTCTTGCTGGCACAAAAAAACCCTCGAGAAGATAGCTTCCACTTTAGGAGATCCCATTCTCATGGACAACGGAACTCGAGACCTCGTGGGCTACTACGCCAGGGTTCTGGTCCTCATCGACACCTCTAAACAGCTCAAAGAAATAGTTGAATTCCACATGCCTGATGGAGCTACCCACTCGCAACAGATACTTTACGACTACTGCAAACCGTGGTGCCCTAACTGCGGAGAAAATACACATCTCTTTGAAGTTTGCGATGAATTCTTTCTGACCAGGGACAAGCTTTTTCAGGAGCACATGGCTAAAAGAAATCGACATGAAAAATTCGACAAAGGTGTTCAGCCCACATGGGTAAATGAAGAAAAAAAACCCAAACGGGGTGCTCTCCCGTACCCATGGAGACACAGTTTCGGGTTCAAAGTCAGAAAATTCAGGATCGAGCACCACAGGTCAAGAACTAAACTCAGAAAAGGAGAAGTGTGATGACACAGAGGTGGTCATGGAGATGGTCCGGGGTAGGGTAATAGGGGATCCTACACCACCGGGCTCTCAGGTCCATACCAAGAGTATTTTCAGTGGTGATGCCGGCTCGGTTGGACCACCAGCTTTTGGTGATGCAGATAGACCGATGAATGGTGTAGGGTACATACTGGACAGTATGCTCCATCCGGATTGAGACGGAGCAATCCCCCCTGGGCAAGAAGACCTCCTGCGCCAAAAGGAAAAAACCACGGTTGAGAAACAGTTGTTCAAAAGCAGCGGCAGAACCAGATCTTCTTCCATGCTACTCAACCCATTGAAGAAGACTTACCAAAGAGTGACTGAAGCAGCAAAGAGCTCCTCTTCAACTGATAGCTGTAAAGGCGGCGGTCCGAGGCCTAAAGGGACCTTCGATCCCCAATGAATGCGGCCTGCCTCAATATACGGGGCCTTGGCGCTCCAGAAAAAAAGAGATGGACAAAGAACATCATCTCTGGAAACAATGTCGGTCTGTTAGGTATTCTGGAAACAAAGGCAAGTGGACGAACAGTGAACAACTTCATGAGGAGTCTCAAAGGATGGAGATACACCCACAATTGGCACCCAACTCCAGAATTCTTATTGTTTGGGACCCCAAAAGGTTTTTTTTAGATAACGGGCAAAATGGCACAGCTGATCCATCTTAGAGTACAAAACGTATCATTGAATGTGCAATTTCTTTGCACTTATATGTATGGAAACAGTGAGGGAAAATTACACAGACTACCCCTTTGGGCAGAGTTGAAGCGATATGGTGCAAACCTTGACTCACCATGGATGGTTCTTAGCGATTTCAACTTCATCCTCAGTGTCAATGATTATATGGGTAGCACATCTCCTGGAGTCTACCAAATGAGAGAATTTCAAGAAGCTTGTACTGCTTGTGGTCTGAGGGACGCTCCAGTAATTGGGGATCACTTAACATGGCACAATGCGGATTTCACAATTAGGCGCAAATTGGACCACATCCTCCAGAATCACAAATGGGACGAAGACTCCTGCCGTACCACCTTTCTTCCTGAATCTGCCCTCTCGGATTACCTACCTTTTGTAATAGCTTTAGCGCAAGATATAGAGCAGCTAAACAGACCCTTCAGGTATCAAAATATGTGGAACGCGCATCCGAGGTGCAAACAGGTAGTGCATGATCACTGCTCACCAGCAATACAAGGGGTCAGACAGTATGTTTTATGCCGTAAGCTACAAAGATTGAAGAAACCCCTTAAGGATCTGGGGAAAATTGACTTCCACCACATTTCCAAAAAGGAAAAAAGAGCAGATATAGAGTACGCGAACGCTTTGAAAAGTTTAATGCCGGAGAATGCATCACATGAACTGGTCCACCAACTGACTGTTTTCAAACAAACTGCTTTTCTCTTCTACACGGCGGAGTCAAAATTCCTATCCCAAAAGGGAAGAAGAAACTTTGTCACGTTGGCGGATAAGGGCACAAGTTTTTTCCACGGCTTGGTGGCCAACAGGAAAGGGGCCAGAGTCCCAGGAATCCTGGACGCTGATGAAAGGATACTCACATCCAGCGAGAAAAAAAGGGGCATTACTTGCGGAGTTTTACAAGGGCTTATTCGGTACAGATGTTCCACGTACACCAATTGACCCAGATATAATCCGTTCAGGCCCCTTACTTACCGATATGGAGAGAGCAACACTGAGCCAAGATATCAAAAGACATGAAATAAAGTCTGCCCTCTTCTCTATGTCCGATGATAAAGCACCGGGCCCTGATGGCTTCACTGCAGCTTTTTTCAAGAGTCAATGGGAGATTGTGGGCCAGGATGTCACAGAATCGATCTTGGAATTCTTCCGCACCGGTGAACTGCTGAAAAGGCTAAATCATATCGTTGTTGCACCTATACCCAAGAAAGAAGAAAACCTAAGGGTGGCTGACTTTGGACCCATCTCCTGCTGCAATATCATTTACAAGGTTATCTCCAAAGTCATCGCCAACAGAATCGATCCTCTCCTCCCCGGCCTCATTGACCCCTGCCAAGCAGCGTTGGTAAAGGGACGAAAACTTTCTGATAATGTCATGATGGCCCAAGGCTGGTGTGGGGCTACGGACTCTCACGATCCTCTCCCCGCTGTATGATTATGATAGACCTCGCAAAGGCATTCAGCACGGTTTCCTGGAATTTCATACAGGAGGTACTAAATGGCCTAGGCTTCCCTAAGCATGGGTTGATAGAATTATGGAATGCGTAACAATATCGACTTTCTCCATTTCGATAAATGGCAAATTATGTGACTTATTCAAAGCCAAAAGGGGACTTCGACAAGGTGACCCTCTATCTCCCGTACTATTTGTCATTTGTATGGAATACCTTTCCAGGCTACTAAAAAAAAGTACAGAAACCACTCAGTTCTCCTATCACCTGAGATGTGAACACCTAAAAATCACCCATCTGGCTTTCGCTGAAGACTTGATGTTTTTTTTAAGGCAGACCAGAATTATGTTCATACCATCATGTCTGTTCTAAATGATTTCCAACAGACCTCATGCCTAGCTATCAACACCGCAAAGTCGCAATTCTTTGGAGTGGGTATAAAGGTGGAGTTAAGCTTCATAGGTATCCCGTGGGCTACCTTTCCGATCAGGTACTTGGGCATCCCGTTGGATTCCAGTAAACTGAATGTCTCTCAGTTTTATACGCTTCTCGACAGCGTCGATAAGGAAATTGCAAGATTCAAATGTCATACATTATCTTATGCGGGAAAACTGGAACTTATAAAATCCGTGGTCCAGGGAATTGATGGATTCTAGATACAACACATCATCATCCAGGGTAATGTCATGGATTCACTAGAACAAAAATGCAAACATTTCCTGTGGGGAGACAAGAAACAGAAAAAGGTTTCCTGGAAAAGGCTTTGTACTCCGAGGAGTAATGGGGGTCTGGGAATTCGTGACTTCAAGATATGGAACCTGGTCATCCTCGCACAGTAGCTATGGGATTACACTCACAAACGGAATCACTCTGGATCAAATGGGTCCATTCACAGTTCCTGAGCACAAGCAATATATTGAGTGTACACCCAAGGGCTCCCTGTGGCGGAATCTCGGAGAATTTTTCACTCTACTTCAAAAATCTGTGTGAACTCTGGGACAACCTAGTAATCATGTGTGGTGGCTCAAGTGAAACACTCATCGACTTGCTGGCCTCGGTGGCTCATGACCTAGTAATCATGTGTGGTGGCTCATGATCATTTACATAGGTTTATTTACCCTCACTTGTATGATATACCCACCCTCCCAAGGCCAGGATTCTTCAAATCATTTTGGCGTGGATCGACCCCCCCCCCCCAATTCTCCTTCATTACATGGCTTGCCTCGCTTAGTCGTCTTCAAACCAAGGACAGGTACCACAGAGGAGATAACGAACCCACAGACCACATCTGCTGCCTATGTCACTCTGATGTAGAGACACATGTTCACTTGTTCTTCCAATGTTATTTCATCAAACCGGTATGGGATAGAGTGCGAAACTTGATTGGATTGAGACGAGCCACTACTTCCATTGCAGCCTCGGACAAATGGATCAGAAGACAGGTAAGAGGATCGAAATTGAAAAGAAAGATGGGTCCACTGGTGCTGACAACCACAGTGTACTACATATGGAGTGAAAGGAACAGAGTTCTCAAAAAAGGACTTTGCCCAGATTTGGCTAGGGCTTTCAAGCTTATCCAAAAGGACTGCTACGTCATCCTCAACAGATTATTCCCACACAAACTGCTGTTCTAGACAGGGATCCTTCCCTAACAGGCAACACAACATCTACATGGAGGGCATCGGAACCACACCCGGGAGGTAAACATTTCTTTGCAGGTAAGAACAGATGCAGACATCTATATGGCAGGGTCGAGGGTCATGCATTTGGCCCCTGGACTGTCCGGAGAACATTTTTTAATAGGCCACAGTACCATATTAAATATGGGTGTATATATGGTAGAACCGGCCTTTACAACTTCATTTCAAACGCCAGACCAGTCTAAAAAAAAAGTCGCTCGGGGGTGGGTGGTTCGAGGTTTAGGATGGTTTTAGGGGTAGGATGGTTTGAGGGTTGAAGAATGCTTCGAGGGTTTGGGGTTCGAGGATAGACGGACTAAGGTATTCGAGTGCTGAAGGCTTCCGAGTGTTGAACGCATTCGAGTGCTGGACGGGGGCATTCAAGAGCTGGAAGTGTTCGAGTGCTCCAAGGGGGCATTCAAGTGTTGGAGTGTTCGTATGCTGGGGCCATTCGAGTGGTGGTATGTTTGCCCTCGAGAGACAGTTCGAGGAATTTGCCTCATTTGTTCTCAAGTTTGTCCTTGATTACTGAAAGGGGCATTCGAGGGAAGTGGGAGTTTGAATGATCGAAAGGGCATTCTAGTGCTAAAGGCTGGTTCGAGGATAGATGGACAGGGGCATTCGAGAGCTGGAAGTGTTCGAGTGCTCGAGACTCTGGTGACTCAACAATGCTAAAAATAGGCAGTCCGGCAAGTCAGCTAACAACTGGCAGTCTCGAGGGTTGAAGGGTAGTTGGGGAGGGGTAGGTGGTTCGAGAGTTGAGAATTGGTTCGAGGGCTGAGGGATGGTTAGAGGGCTGAAGGATGGTTCGAGAGTCAAAGGGTGGTTAGAGAGGCAGGTGGTTCGAGGGTTGACGGGTTGTTTGAGGGTTGAGGGATGGTCAATGGCTGAAGGATGGTTCGAGGGTTCAGGGATGGTTAGAGGAAAGGCCAGAATGAATCTTAAATGGTATTTTGAGGACCTCGAGGGTAGGTGGTCAGAATGGTGGTTCGAGGGGGCATTCGAGTGTCCAAGTTATTCGAGTACTGGAGGGAGGAATTAGAGTGATGGAGGTGTTTGAGTGCTCGAGGAAGGCTTTCGAGTGCTGGAGGTGTTCGAGTGCTCGAGGAAGGCTTTCGAGTGCTGGAGGTGTTCGAGTGCTGGAGGGGGGCATTCGAGTGCTGGAGGTATCGAAGGGGCTATACCCTCGAAGGGGCACTTCCCTCAAAGGTGTAATACCCTCTAAGGGACTCTGCACTCGAAGGGGTCATACCCTCGAAGGGGCACTTCCCTCGAAGGGGTCATACCCTCGAAGGGGCTCCGCCCTCGAAGGGGTATTACCCTCAAAGGGGTCATACCCTAGAAGGGGTCATACCCTCGAAGGTGTCATACCCTCGAAGGGGCTCTACCCTCGAAGGGGCTCTGCCCTCGAAGGGGCTCTGCACTCGAAGGGGTATTACCCTCGAAGGGGTCTGCAAAAAAATCAAAATCAAAATTGCAGCAATTTTTCTCCATATGGCTGAAAGGATTTCCCATGGTAGTAGCATGGCCATGTAGGTCGGGTAGGGGGTAAATTAATTATGCGTATGGAAATTAATTAACCCCTTGCTAGGTATCACTTCGAATTAACGGTTGCGCTATTTTCCTGCGCTGCACTGAAAAGTGTAAAATGGCATCAGGCTGTCCATTTGCCTAAAATGGAAAGAACGGTTACAAAACCGTTACGCGGGGCGTGCATGGTAGAAGTTATGCCCAGTCTCTTAAGCCTAGGAGTTCTATCCGCGGGGAACACTTGGGAGCACAACGGACTACGGTCAAACTGCCCCCAACCCCAAAGAGAAAGCCTCCGCCCTCATCCAGAGACCGTTATCGAAGGCCAATAACACCTCTTTATCTTCATCTTAGAGGTGTACATGGTAGAAGCGGTGTGAAAGCCCTTTTAGGAGGATAGGTCATACTACTTCATTCATTGGTAGACCGAGACCACTCTCGGAGTTGAAGACACCCGTGGGGAGCAAACCATGGCGCAAGAGCTGGTTCACACCACTAGTAGCATGGATGTAACATGGAGCGAGGAGGCTAGTGAGTTTGTTCTCCTGCCCCTCTGTTTTTCAGAGATGGCTTATACAGGCCCCGGTTACCATGATGGGTTGTAATATTTTTCCATGGATGGTTTCCACAGGCCCTGGTCATCATGACGGGACTAGCTTCTTTTGGTCACCTGGTTGTAACATTTAGATCAGGGGTAGTATTTTAGGTAACATGTATAAAGGAAGCGGGCTAATGTCCCCACTCCCATAAATTCCCACGGTATTGTTTTGGGCCACCTGATTGTACCATCTAGATCAGGGGTAGTTTAGTAGGTTTCATTGTATCACGGGAGTGAGACAATGTTCCCACTCCCGTAAACTCTCACGGTTTCTTTTTATTTACCATTACCTTCGACTAGTGACTAAGCTGAATTTAACTAATCAACGATCAAACTTTACTCGACTTTCAATATATAAACACTAATAACTAAGTTGACTTTGACTAATTAATGGTCAAACCTTACTTTTATTAGTATATAATAAATACAAATAAAAATGTTTGACTTTGTCTGATCAACGGCCAAACCTTACTTGACTTTCAATAAATAAACACTAATAACAAATTTGAGTTTAACTAATTAACGGTCAAACTTTATTTGAATTAGTATATAATAAATACTAATAACTAGGTTGAAATTAACTAATCGCCGGTCAACCCTTACTTGACTTTCAATATATAAACACTAATAATTAGGTTGACTTTAACTAATTAACGGTCAAACGTTATTTGAATTAGTATATAATAAATACTAATAACTAGGTTGACTTTAACTAATCAACGGTCAAACCTTACTTGACTTTCAATAAATAAACACTAATAACAAAGTTGACTTTAACTAATTAACGGTCAAACTTTATTTGAATTAGTATATAATAAACACTAATAACTAGGTTGATATAATAAACACTAATAATTAGGTTGACTTTAATTAATTAAAAGTTAAACTGTACTTGACTTTCAATATATAAACACTAATAACTAGGCTGACTTTCACTAATCAACAGTCAAACCTTACTTGACTTTCAATATATAAACACTTATAACTAGGTTGACTTTGGCTAATCAACGGCCAAACTTTACTCGACTTTCCATATATAAACACTATAACAAGGTTGACTTTGTCTAATCAACGGTCAAACTTTACTTGACTTTCAATATATAAATACTAATAACAAAGTTGACTTTAACTAATCAACGGTCAAACTCTACTCGACTCTCAATTTATAAACACTAATAACTATGTTGACTTTGTCTAAACAACGGTCAAACTTTACTTGAGTTTCAATAAATAAACATTAATAACAACGTTGACTTTAACTAATTAACGGTAAGAATTTATTTGAATTAGTATATAATAAATACTAATAAAAATGTTTGACTTGACTAATCAACGGTCAACCCTTACTTGACTTTCAATATATAAACACTAATAACTAAGTTGACTTTAACTAATTAACGGTGAAACTCTATTTGATTTTAGCTAATGAAAACTATAATGGGCTCAAACCCATAATTTGGCCCAAACCCCATGTCCTAATTTCATACACTTAGCCTTCCTTCTCCCTTGCCCCAATTTCATTCGATAATACCCTGGATGCAACTCTCCCACACCCACCGTCCATCCACCTCTTCTAGTTTTCTCCTCCAATCAGCCATCGGCCACGCATCATCTGAAGAAGTTGACGGAAGGGCACCGGCACCGATGAGGGAGGCAATCTTCCCGCTTATCTTCCCAGTGAGGGTCCCCTTCGCCCGCGCCTGGACTCCACCACCACCCATGCTTGGAATCCTCCTTCCTCCACCACCATCTCCCCACTACAGAGACTCCACCACCGCGGTGGAGGGACTTGCATAATCGCTTCGGATTGTTCCTCGTTTCTTTGACCAAGGTATTCGATTAACCCCTCTCTTGTTGTCCTCAATTTCAGTTTTCTCATGTGAAAAGCCCAGCTGGATTTAAGGAAAAAATGACAATTTCTAATGAAAATGAAAAATGTAACCGTGGAATAAACACTGCGCCATATTTTCTTTTTATTTGTTGTCCGCATTAGCTCTTATTGTTTGTAGTTAATGAAATAGTCTCGTTTTTTGAGAAATAAGTAATGCTGCTAGTGTTGTGTATAACTTTACCGAGTGGGTTGCTTTTTAAAAAATGCTTTGATGGGCTGGTTTTTTTTAATATGATGGTATTTTTGTGATGAAATGTAGTCATGCGATCATTTTTTGGAGCCAAAAGACGAAGGTAGAGCTTGCATTTGTGGATTACTGGAGCTGCTCGTGGTGGTGGCTCGCGTTTGTGGCTCACCGGAGCAACTTGCAATGTTGGGTCTCGCAGCTCTGATTCTCCTCTAGTTTTGCAAAGGTGGGTCAAATTTCAATTGAATTCAATTAATTTGTAGTGATTAAATTCGAATAATTTGTGTGAGCAGTAGCGGTTTTAAGTCATTATCTGACTGTTGAATTGTACTTGTAAATTTATTTTAGATATTAGATGATGATTCTTGATTCTGAGACATGCTCTTAACATTTTCTATTGTCCTATCTTGTTTAAATAATATTCCTGTTCGTCTTATGAATTAAACGTATGTACCTTGTTTACTGGAAACTATGAAACTGTATTTGCTTAGTCTACAGGAGGAAATGGGTGTCTAGATGTGGAATACTTCACATTTTCATTGAGCATATATAGCCTATCACCTGAGATCTGCATCTCTAGTTATAAGCCATGCAGTTTAGTTTCTAGTTAATTTGAATGATACTTTCTAATCATCTAGTATTAGTCTCAAGAGGGGTTTCTCTTCCTTGTTGAGGTATGATGCAATGGTTAGAGGTGATGGGGGAATTTTTTTGGCAACAAAAGAAAGTTGACTAGCAAATAAATAGTTAGTTTAAGAAGCTTGATTGTGCATTGTACGTCATGATTGCGCATTGTGTTCTCCTCTAGTTCGCTGCTCTCCACAATTTTGTCTGGTCTTCTCTTCAGGTATCCTAACTCCAAAGCGCGCATGCATGTTTTTTGTGTGTGTGTTGAAATTGTTATGCTAGTTTGTTGTTCTAATTACTTAGTTGAGAAGCTTTAGAATACTGTGGTATTTGCAACTGCTGTGTCTGGTGTAGTTTATCTGGAAGAATATGGTTGTTTAAGTAGCTACAGCATCAGATGGTAATTCAAAATATCATTAGTTCGTATTTTTCAGTTGTGTGATTTGATCTTCTAATTTAGTTATTAGGAAAACTCCTTGTTATAGAATTATTTCATTGTTGCTCTTATTTGTGCAAGGTAGATAAACAAGTCTTTCCATAGGTGTTTCCTTATACAATTGTCTTGAACGCTACTCTCCGACTTTCTCGAACGCTGCTTGCTACGAAGCAATTCACTTTTTGAAGAATATGATGTAACTACCTTGGTTATAAGCACTTTTTTGATATTTTTGTAGATTGATACGAGTTATTTTTAGCTACCTTAGTTGAAGGGCAGTGTTGAGTAGTCATTGAATTCAATTCAGATTTAAAAAAATATATTTTAGTGCAATTTTTGTTTTCTAATAAACATTATGATTTATAATTTTTTTATCCAAAATGAGCACTGGTAAAACTGTTGCTCATTTTCTTTATTGCTCATTTTCATTTTCTTTATTGATCACCAGGGGCAATTGCATCGTTTGTTATGAATGCTACAAGTTAAATGATGACTTTTGAGGGAAAAGAAAACATATTTTGAGTCCCACTCAAATGAAATTTCTGTTCATGCTTGATGATATGTTTCACTTTGGCATTTTAATGTTGTATTTTACTTTAAACATTTTTTTTCTCTGTAGCATGTGATTTATGTGAGTGAGATTTTTACAGTCATTTCATTAATGTTATGAATCAGCATAGGAAGAATATGATAGATATGTGTTTATCTTGGTGGATTATTTTGTGCTTTACTTTACCGAATGTTGATATGTGACTGAATCAAATTGAGTTATGTAGCCTCGTTAAGTACTTAAGGTTGATCTACTGATATGAACGTCTTTATTCTGGTATAAGCTTATGGCATAAGCTTCTAGCATGGTTTACAGTGATCTATTGAATAAGCTTCTGGCATAGTGAGATTGATTACTCTCCAAGGTCTTCGCCGCAATGTTTAGTCTCATTGATTATTAGTTTTGTATCATAATTTTTTTTGGTTTTATTTCTATATTATCAATTTTGTGAAGTTAATTTTATTATTAAATTCATGTCCTATTAAATTGTTAGTTTTGGGTCTTTTTCTCTTCCTCTGAAAGCTGCTGCGTGCTGCGACTTCCTCTGTTTCAGGTCTTTTTCTCTTCCTCTGAAAGCTGCAGCGAACTACTGCTTTCAGAGGAAGGGATTTTTTTATTTGTCGTAAATATTTTAGCCTGTGCTAAATTGGCACCGATTGAAAACCTGTGCTAAATTAGCACCGATTGAAAAACTGGTGCTAACAAAAAATCCGGTGCTAAATTAGCACCGGTTTTTCAACCGGTGCTAACGAAAAAACCGGTGCTAAAATTAGCAGCAGTTTAAAAACCGGTGCTAACTAAAAAACCGGTGCTAAAAGTTGGGATTTAGCACCAGTTTTTTATCCAACCGGTGCTAAAGTTTCATCGGTTACTTAGGCACCAGTTTTTTTTTGCGAAAAAACTGGTGCTAGAACATAAAAAAACCGGTGCTAAAGGGGGGTTCTTGTGATAGTGGAACCATCTTCAATAGGGAAGAAAATTTAGGGAATTTTGATTGAAAATGGTCAAAGGACCAAAGTAATACTGACCAAATCCTTACAAATGCAACGCCGCTTTTTCTAATCATTACATAATTGGTCAAATCAATCATAAGTGCAATGTCGGTAATCAAATATATGAATGAAACTGAAACAAAGACACATACTTCCGACATTGCACCAATGTCGGTCAATCTATTTACTTCATTTTTGCATGACATTTACCTCGGTTACCTTCCAACCGAGGTAAAAACCTATTATTTACCCTAGTTTTTTTTAAATCGAGGTAACTAATATTATTTACTTCAAAAAACTGGGGTAAAAGAAATTTTTACCTCGGTTTTTTGGGCTAAGGTGAAAAACTGAGGTAAAAAGGCCAAAGTAATAAGTGTTGTTTCTTGTAGTGAGAATACCCATCCTAATCTATTAGATTATATTAAGGAATATTACATCATTCCAACTAGTAAACCTACAAAATAGGTAATATAGTTTATGTTGCATGTATTAACTATTTCATCCGGCATAGTTTTAACATGATTTGTTTGGCGAATTGCTAGTATTAGTTGAATTTACGTGACAAGGGGGTTGGATGGCCATGTTTGGTTTTCTTGTCTAAATCTCGCATTTTGTAGAATTAATTAGTACTAATGAACATTTGTCCACAGGCTCCTAGATCTTCCATTTGATCATCATTAGGGGGTCACCCTTGGGTACTGTTTGGTTACAATCTATGTGCAGGCCATTCATTAGGGTAGTAGAAAATATTGAAGGTTGTTTGCAAGAACGGTAGAAGAGATCGAAGGAAATTCACTTCTAGAATGCTAGTAGATGAAGGCCAAAAATATCAATGCATGGTGGAAGGAGATTGGAGTCAAAGATAGGCAGAAATGGAGATCAAAGTGGCCAATGAATAAAAGAGATATCGTGGTCCGATGAGTTGTGTCAAAGTCCAAGAACGATCTGATAATAATTATCCTTCAAGGCTAATTCCAATTAGATTCTTCTTCTCAAGAACTATAAAATTGACTACTAGAAGTCAAAAATTAGACAAACGGTTCACCCGTGGTGAAAGAAACAAATCAGTCGGCCAAGGTACCACGGGTCGGCGTGGGCCATTCATGGTTAGGCACCAATGGCTTGTGCCAAAGGAGGCATCCCATGCCAACAGTTCCAGCACGAGGCAGTGGCGCAACCCGCGCCAAACCTCACAGTCTGCGCAGCACAAGTCCGAGACTTAGCTCAAAATTGGCTAAGTATGGACATGGACCGTCCCATTTATTATGGCCCATGCCAAAGGCCCCACCTCACGCCAAGTTTTGGAGCTGAATGAGCCTATAGATAATAGCCCTCTTTAATAGTCGTGCCCCACGCCAAACTTCTGAGAAAATTGTGTCTTTAAACGGTGCCACATGCCAAGACTCCTCCCCGTGGTTCAAAAATTCCAAATCCAACCTACAGCGTTGGCCCACGTTAATGGCCATAGTCCATACTAGACCTTGCACCGTGGCCCATGCCAGATCGTGTGTCGCGCCAGATCTGGCTCCCCGTGAAGGATGAAAGAGCACAATCTGTGCACAATCATGTAGCTTGTGTCAAGTACATACCGCAAATCTCCCCATCCGCGATGGCTGCGCCAAGCAGCGATTAAATTTAGGTTTAAGCACTTTTGGCCTATTTTGGGCCTATTTTTAGGCCCAATCCCTTTCTATTATAAATATCACCTTAGTCTACGAGGTTAAACATGTACAAAGAAGAATAGGCTATTAGGATAGAAACTTTTAAAGAGATAAACACTCTCTCCTTTTATATTCTTTCCTTTTTGTTTTGTGTTCATCCTCAATGTGGAATTCAAATCCATATTTTTAATTTCATATCTATGGAGTAGTTTCCATAGCTTGAGCTAATTGTAGCACAGGGTTTAACTTTTGTTTTGTGAGATTCTATTGTTCCTTCTAATTTTGTGTTCATGAGATTACTATGATTGTCCTTGATTGTTAGAATTTTATGAATATCACACCACATTAAGCACACACTTTGAGTTGTATTCATGTATGGTGCAAATATTCAAGCCCCCATGAGAAGAGAAACCTGGATGTTAAAATGGGTAAGGGAGTATGTTACGTCTACGTGAGTGTGTGAAATAAAAAACCCGAGAAATGCTCTGACTTATTTTCCATCCCACCAGTCTTAGCTAATTACATCAAGTTTTCCGATAGGTTGCACAACAATCAATCTTAAGTTGTAAGAGGCTCTAGTATCATAGATAAGGTGCCAACGTCCCCTTAGCATAATTGATAGGACTAGGGGGAAGTAGTGTGATGTGTCCATTTTATGTGCATATTTTAGGACTTTTTGGGATCACCTTTGTGCATCATCTTTTGAAGACTTGAAGAATGGGAGAAATTATTGTGAAGAAGAGTGATTGCTACAAGAAGAATAAAAAAAGACAAGGTTATGTTCCGCCGCCCGTCGCGAGTCACGACGAACCCGTCCCGAGTCACGACGAACGGGTGGCAAGAACCCAAACTTATCCCTTTTTACTATAAATAGAATTTTTCTTTCCTCTCTTTCATTCATCTTCTTCCACCCGAATTTGTTACTATTCAAACCCTAGTTTTCCACAATTATTTCATCTTTTATTTCTCTTGTTTTATGTTTGGTTTGTTAGCATTATTTAGTATGAACTCTAGTAGCTAAACTTCTCATTATCTACTTAATTGTAGATAGGAAGCATTAGGGCTTAAAAATATAACTTTGATAGGTACGGCAATGACCTCCCAAATTTTGGCACCGCTGTTGGGGAAGAGGCATTTATTTTTAAGTGTTTGGGCATATTATGTGTTATTATGTGCTATTTGTAAATATTTGTTAGCTTGCTTTTATTTTGTTTTCTTACTTGACTTTCAATTTTTGCTTGGCTTGGAGACGTATTGTTCGAGTTCTTGGTTTATGGTTTGTACGCGATCCTCTTCCCAAGAACCCCTGCACTACGACCCCGAGTTAGAGTTGAATATGAGACGGGATAGGAGGCTTTCTTTGGAATGTGTGAATAACACCCCTCCTAGTGACCATTTTATGGATACTTCTACTTCTATGGAGCATCAACACGAGCATGAAGATGAGTATCCTGGAGGAGGGCCTCAACATCCTCCTCTCCAAGGGAGAATTATTCCTCCCTAAGGAAGAGATATTTTTTTGGGGAAATCCTTTTTGAGGGACATTTTGGCTCCCAACCTTGACCAACAAACAATGTGCGTTAAATATCCTTTGGTTGGACCGAACATGCATTTCGAGCTTAAGACCGGGTTTATAAACTTGCTACCTATCTTCCTTGGTAAGCAAGGGAAAAATTCCAACAAACATCTCACTAAGTTCCATTTTTTGGTGGTGGTACGGTCCTTCACGGAGTAAATGAAGACTTCTACAAGTTGAAGGCATTCCCATTCACATTAAGGGATGGTGCAAGGGATTGGCTCCACTACCTACAACCCAAGAGCATCAAAAGTTGGCTTGACATGAAGATAAAATTTATTGCCAAGTACTTTCCGACTTCAAAATCCGCCGCATTGAAGAAGGACATAAGAAACACCCTCCAATGGCATGAAGAGTCTCTTTTCGACTATTGGGAGAGGTTGAAGAAGCTTCTCGTGAGTTTTCCTTACCACGGCTATTCGGAGGGAGACTTGGTCTTCTATTTCTACAATGGTCTTCTTGATGAGGACCAAAGACTAGTGAGGAGTTCTTATAGTGGTACTCTTGGGAACAAGACATTAACAAAGGCTATACATTTATATTAGGAGCTAGCTGAGGAGTCAAGGAACTTTAGCATGAGGGTCGATTTGAGAAGAAGAAATCCAATGCCCACAAGTGACCCTTCCAACATGGGAAAGCTTGATGACCAAGTCTCGGCCCTTACTTCTATGGTGAAATCCTTAATGACCAAGCTCAGAAATGTGCCACATGTTAAATCTTGTCAAATTTGTTAATCGGCATATCCTATAGATTCTTGCCTTACTTTGCAATATGATTATGTCGAGGAGGTGAGTGGCATGGGGTATCAAGGTGGGCAAGGCTATCAAGGCAACCAAAGCTATCAAGGTTATCAAGGTACCAAAACTGGCTGTACAATTCATGTAATCGTAATAACCCAAATCTATGGTATGGAAACCCTCAAGGAGGTCAAAACACTCAACCGTATTGCCCTCCTCAACAAAAATATCAGCCACCTCAACAACAATATCAAAGGCTTCAAGATAAGCCCCGAGACCAAGGGGAGAGCTCGGGTTTGACAAAAGATGAGGTGATGCACGCCATTCACCGGTTGAGTATGTGTGTGAAAAATGGAGAGCAATTCCAAGATGAAGCCAAGGAAAGAATCAAAAACATGAAAACCCAAGTGAGCCAAATAGCACAAGCCATGATTCAGATGGAGGCACGGGAAAAGGGTAAACTCCCTTCCCAACGGGAGTTGAATCTCTACCAAAATGCTAGTGCTATCACGTTATGAAGTCATAAAAAAGTTAGCTCTCCCCCGGGTGATGAATGTTTTTGAAGGTGAACCTAGAAGGCTTGAGAGGTTTGATATAGAGGTAGAAGAATTGGCCAAGGAGCAAGCAAGGAAGGGGGAGGAGAAGGAAGAGGAGATCATCGTTGCGAAATCAACCTCCATTCCCAAACCTTCATCCCCTCCTCACAAGAAGGTAAGGAGGGTGGAAACTCCTTCATATGTGTTGGAACCACCATTCTCGGAAGCTTTGAAGGATAAACAGAGGAAGGAGTCCAACAAGGACATCTATGAAGTCTTTCGTAAATATGAGGTAAATATCCCTCTCTTGAATACTATTGAACAAATTCCTAGCTATGCTAATTTTTTAAAGGAATTATATGTTGTAAATAGGAAACAAAAAGCAAAGAATAAGATTAAAAATGGGAAAAATGAACATGTCTCTGCTTTGTGCCAAAGGGAGCTAACCCCTAAATGTAGCGATCCTGGCATGTTCACAATCCCTTGAATGATAGGGAATACACATTTTGGAAAAAGTAATGCTTGACCTAGGTGCATCAATAAATGTGATTTCTTACTCTTTGTATGAAAGCCTCAATCTTTGTACTTTGCACAAAACCAGGGTGGTGATCTAACTAGCCGATCGTTCTAGTGAATACCCTAAGGATATCATTGATGATGTGTTGTTTAGGGTGGATTCCTTAATATTCCCCATGGATGTTTATGACCTTGACATGGAACATGATAAACATGTTGCCCCAATCTTTTTGGGAAGGCCATTTTTGAAAATTTCAAGGACCATCATTGATGTGCATAATGGTACCCTCGCCATTGAATTTGATAGGATTAAAGTATATTTTAACATAAATAACTCTATGAAGTATCCGCTTGAAGAATATTCTTTCCATACTATTGATATTGTTGGCGATGTTGTGCAAGATGCTTTTGAATTGAATGGTAATGATTCCTTGTTAGTTGCTTTGGAAAATGATGTTGAAGATACATGTCTTGTATATTCCCTGAGTACTAACTTGAAGGAAAGCATTGAGGAGTTGAGCATTCTTGAGGAAGTGGTACCAAGCCCTACTCCTCTAGTTTTAGAGGAAACTCGAAGAACCTAAATTCCTTCCATCACTTGTGAAAGCTCCGGTGATAGAGCTTAAACTTTTTCCAAGTGAACTCAAGTACGCATTTCTTGGGGAAGGGGAGACGCTCCCGATTATCATTTCAAGCAGACTCACCCAAAAGCAAGAAGAATAGTTGTGGCAGTGTTACGGGAGAATAAGGAAGCAATTGGATGGACTATTACTGACATCAAAGGCATAAGTCCATCCACTTGCATGCACCAAATTTTTTTGGAGGAAAATGTGAGACCTATGCGACAACCCCAGCGTTGGTTGAACCCACCTATGAGGGAGGTGGTAAAGGCAAAAATCCTCAAGTTACTCCAATCGGGCATGATCTATTCAATCTCGGATAGCAAGTGGGTAAGTCTAACTCAAGTGGTACCCAAGAAGAGTGGAGTGATGGTAGTAAAAAATGAGAAAGGTGAAATGGTGCCCACCCGAGTCCAAAATGGGTGGCATGTTTGCATTGGCAACTAGAGGCTAAATGTGGAAACTCAAAAAGGTCACTTTTCGTTGCCATTCATTGATCAAATTCTCGAGAGGCTAGAAAGTCACCCATTTTATTACTTTTTGGATGGATACTAGGGATACTTTCAAGTGGCCATTGCACCGGAATATCCAGAAAAGACAACCTTCACATGCCCCTTTGGTACGTTTGCTTACCAACATATGCCTTTTGGGCTTTGTAATGCCCACGCTACATTCCAAAGGTGTATGGTAAGTATTTTCTCAGAAGTTTTTGAAACATTGTTGAGGTATTCATGGATGATTTCACCGTTCATGGTAATTCTTTTGACAACTGTTTAGCAAATTTAGCACAAGTTCTTAAACGTTGCATTGATACCAATATTGTGTTAAATTATGAGAAGTGTAATTTTATGGTAGACAAAGTCATTTTCTTAGGGCATGTTGTCTCCTCTAAGGGTATTGAGGTTGACAAGGCAAAGATAGACACAATTCAAACTTTGCCTTGTAGGTGATTTTCCTAATTTTGTCACGTTCAGTAGGTAGTGTTGTTTGAACGGGTCGAAATGGTTACTTTCTAGGCTATATGGGCTTGGGTTTTGAGATCAGGAGATGAGTATGCCATGTGGGTGAGTCAGTTCACATAATTTAGGTTGTGTTTTTTATTTTTCTATTTCTCAAGGCTATGATAGAGGGTAAATAGTTCTGCGAGACACAAAATTGCAAATTTTTAGGCATTAACTTAAAGCCATTAATCCTTCTTTTATTCATGTAATTCATATAAAGTCCATCGTATTAGGAGATATCCTCAATTGTTATATTTTTGTGATTAGCTTTATTGTGGGTTTGTTCTGTTGTGTGCCTAGTGTTGTTATTGAAGCTTTCCAAAAGTGCATGTCATCCTCAATTGATTGCTCCTGGGCATATGTATCCAGCTTGGCCCGTATCTCTGCGGTGTCAAATTCAAAGGCCTCCTTAATCAGCGAGTCAGTCATTTTCCTAGATATATCATCTAAGTGAAAAGCAATGTACCTCTCGCATGGTTGATCACCTCTCATACTGCTTATACGGACCGTGGACAAGAATTCAAGCGTGTACCTCCCGTAAGAGGGCGCGCTCTTACTCATAAACCCTTCCATTCCCCCTTTTGCGAGGACGCATCTGACCTGCTGAGTGAGCCCGAGAGCATCTAATGTGGCCACATCGATAAAGCTTGTCTCCTTGAGTTGGTGCCTCTCCAGGGCCTCCCACCTTTCCGCATAGGACCCGGTGATCCGGGTTAAACCCATGTACCTATCCGGAGGGGGAGGTACAGGGCTCGATTCCAGAGCCCATGGAGGAGGCAGGAGTGGAGCGGTGGTGCACCCACTTCGGGGGGAGCCCTAGATCTCTTCATGGGGCCATATCTAGCAATCACAGCAAACAAGACAAACGCACAGGAATATGTGTATATGCAATATTGCAAATTCATACTCAACCTTAAACTAGTTCATCATCACAAGCCGAATCAAAATCAAGTCAACTAGTTGAAGCCCTAATCATAATTGCATATACAATCCATACTATATCCAACAAGCTCATATTCTCAAATCCATGAAGTTCCCACATAGTTGAAATCAATATGCTATATTTCAAAACCACAGTTGTGCTCAACTAGCTTAGCCACCATCCTAAGAAAAATAACATTGCAATGCACAATAACATTTTATCCAAATAACAACTATGTTTAATCAAGGGCCAACATGCCTCCTACCTAGCAATAGTCACAATCTATTCTCAGCCACAACAACACAAATGCACACAATCCAAACTCAAACAAGCACAATAAAATCCAAACTGCAACCACAAAATATGCACACAATACCCATCAAATTAAATTGCAAGCACAATTTATTCACCAAAATAAACCATATCCAAAAATTCAATTTCCTAGGCATCACACATAATCTACATAATATCCATGAAGTAAATAGAGTAGACATTCGTAATCACAATTGAAGCTTAATAAAGTGAAGAAATGCACCACTAAGATGCGTAGGAAGAAGAAAGGAGGAAGCCCACAATCAATTTGAAATCAAATTGCTCAAAGTGACAAACCCCCCAAAATTCTAGGGTTTGTGCTTTTCAAAGAATTATTTTTTTGGCAATTTGTGGGTAGAGGTTGGGAAGAAAGGATGGGGTATGGAGTGGTGGTTATGCATGGTGGAGGGCGGCTGTTAGCTGCGGGGAGCGGTGACGGAGCTTGGTGGAGGGAAAGCTAAGGGCGGTGAAAAGAAGCGGGAGAATACAAAAAGCTGCGGTGGATTATGGATGTGTTTGTGGCAAAAAATAGTGTTTACCTCGTCATTTATAGCAGATTCGACGCGCGACCATCGTGACCCGGGGCGCGACCGTCGCGACTCGGGGGTCTCGAGGGGTGTTGGGTCTGGCTAGGCTTGAGGATTGAAGATGACACCTCGAGGGCTCCCGACTTTGAGGTCTCGAGAGGCTAGGATCGAGGATAAAGATGACACCTTGAGGGCTCGCGGCTTCGAGGTCTTGAGAGGCTTGTGGCCTCAAGTACCCGAGGTGGTCGAAGGGCTGGTCTCGAGAACTTGCCTCGAGAGGATGATGGACTACAGGTTCGGCTCGAGTTGAGGGCTTGCTGCCTCAAAGTCTTGAGGGGATGATGTCTCGAAGGGCTGATCTCGAGAGGGTGATGGACTTCATGGTTTGGCTTGAGTTGAGGGCTTGCTACCTCGAGGTCTCGAGGGGATGATGTCTCGAAGGGCTGGCCTCGAAGGGGTGATGGACTTTATGGTTCACCTCAGGTCGAGGGCTTGCTGCCTCGAGGTCTCGAGGGGATGATGTCTCGAAGGGTTGGTCTCGAGAGGGTGATGGACTTTATGGTTTGGCTCAAGTCAAAGACTTGCTGCCTCGAGGTCTCAAGGGGATAATGTCTCCAAGGGCTGGTCTCGAGAGGGTAATGGACTTTATGGTTCATCTCGAGTCAAAGGTTTGCTTCCTCAAGGTCTCGAGGGGATGATGTCTCGAGAACTGGCCTCGAGAACTCGAGGGCTAATGGACTTTTAAGGTTTTGCTCGAATCAAGTGCTTGCAGCCTCGAGGACCCAAGGTCTCGAGTGCTTCAGCTCAAGTCGAGGGAATAAAGCCCCGAGGACTCAAGGTCTCAAGGACTTCTGCTCGAATCGAGTGCTTGTGGCCATAAGAACCTAAGGTCTCAAGGGACTGATGTATCGAGGGCTTCGGTTCGACTCAAGAAATGATGGTCTGGAAGAATTATGGTCTTCATGTTCGGCTCAAGCCAAGGACTTTGCACCTCAGGGTCTCGAGGGGATATGTCTCGAGGGCTGGCGATGAGGTCCTCGCGAGGCCATCGCGGCTCGCGAAAAGTGGAGGCTGAGACCTCCATTTTAACACAAGATTTCTGAGTACATCGTGACTCGCGACCACTCCGTAGCTAGTCGCGACGAAGCCCTAGTGAGGCCATCGTGACTCACAAAAAGTGGAGGCCGAGACCTCCATTTTAACACAAGATTTCTGAGTACATCGTGACTTCCAAGCACTCTGTCTCAAGTCCCGACGAGGCCTTCGCGAGGCCATCGCGACTCACGGAAAGTTTTGGCTGAGACCCCCATTTTTAACCGAAATCCCTGATTTGATCGCAATTCGTGACGAGGACATCATGACTCATGACAATGTCCTTGTGATGCCATCGCGACTCGCGACCACTTCTAACCTGGTACTTAGAATTTTTTTTATAGATTCCTTCTCTTGTCCAAGTCTTTCCTTCTTGACTCCAAGCCTTTCTCCCTTCAAAAGTCCAATGCCTTTGCTTCAAAATTTCTACAAAATCATGAAAAAAAATAGCCCGTGAAAAGCATAAAGAAAATCAATGAAACTTAATGATAAAATCCAAAACCAAACAACATCAACAGAAAATCACAAATGACGATTCGGATGATCAAAACCAAGTTTAGTTAACGTCGTCGGCATGAATTACTCCCTTTTCTTGGGTTTTACTCACAAATCGGATTTAGGAGATCAACGTCCTCTCCTTTTTCCAGCACAAAATTCTTGTGGTAAGGTTTCAAACGTTGTCCATTGACCTTGAATGTATTGGACTTAGCTCAATCTAGAATCTCCACTGTGCCATGCGGGAATACCTTAACCACCTCAAAAGGATCGATCCTTCGGGACCTCAACTTACTTGGGAATAGGCGAAGGCGAGATTGGAATAGGAGGACCATTTGACCAATGTCAAAGTCCTTCCTAATGATCATCTTGTCGTGCCACACCTTTGTATTTTATTTATGGATTTTGGAGTTCTCATAGGACTCCCTCCGGATCTCATCCAGTTCATCCAATTGTAACTTCCTATGCAAGCCAACCTCATCTATATCAAGATTTAATTCTTTGACCGTCCAATAAGTCTTATGTTGAATTTACACCGGTAGATGAAAGGGCTTACCAAACACTAACTGGTATGGTGACATACTAATTGGTGTCTTGTAAGCCGTCCTATACGCCCACAAGGCATCATTCAACTGAGAACTCCAATCCTTCCGGCTAGGGTTAACCATCTTTTGAATGATGGACTTGATTTCCCGATTGGAACTTTGGCTTACCCATTGGTTTGCGGGTGGTAGGCGGTGGATGTCTTATGAGTGATGCCATACTTCTTCAAGAGTTCCGCAATGGTCCGATTGCAAAAATGGGTGCCACAGTCACTAATCAAGGCTCGGGGTACCCCAAACTTAGAAAAGATGTTATCTTTCAGGAATTCTACAACCACGTTAGAATCGTCATTCCTAGTGGGTTTCGCTTCAACCCACTTCGACACATAATCAACGGCAAGAAGAATGTATGTAAATTCATAAGAACTAGGGAAAGGTTCCATGAAGTCAATACCCCAAACATCAAAGATTTCACAATATAGCATAGCTTTTTGGGGCATCTCATTTCTAGATAAGATATTTCCTACTCTTTGACACTTGTCACAAGCCTTACAAAATATGTATACATGTTTATTCAAAGTAGGACAATAAACACCACTTTCCAAGACTTTCCTAGCTGTCCTTTTAGCTCCAAAATGACCCCCGCATGTATGAGAACGAACAAAAGTGAGAATTGAACGTACTTCATTATCGAGGATCCATCTCCTAACAAATTGGTCTACACAATGCTTCCACAAAAAGGGATCATCCCACACATAATATCTAGCATCGCTCTTTAGCTTATCTTTCTGTGCTTTAGAAAAGTGAGGAAGAAATTTACCAGAAAAAAAAGTTCACAATGTCGGCATACCATGGTTGGAGGTCCCTGATAGTGAAAAATTGTTCATCGGGGAAATCCTCCCACAATTACTCCTTCATTAATATATTTATCTCACTATCTTGGCAGGGTGCCAACCGGCTTAGGTGATCAGTCAAGAGGTTCTCCGCACCTTTCTTGTCTCGGACCTCTAACTCAAATTCACTCAGGAGCAGGATCCACCTAATCAATATTGGCTTGGCCTCTTTCTTCGTCATGAAATGACAAAGCACTGCATGGTCAGTGTACACAATAACTTTTGTACCAAGCAAGTAAGATCAAAAATTTTCCAAAGAAAATACCACTGCTAGAAACTCCTTTTCGATGGTGGAATAGTTTCTTTGGGCTTCATTGAGAGACATGGATGCGTAGTAGATGGTGTGAGGCGCTATTCTCACCCTTTAACCAAGCACCGCTCCAAAAGCATAATCACTAGCATCGCACATAATCTCAAATAGCAACGACCAATCCGAGGGTTGTATAATTGGGGCAAAAAATAACCTTCATTTCAATGTATCGAAGTCCCCTTTACAACCCTCATTCATCACAAATTCCACCTCTTTTTGCAACAACTTGCATAAAGGGGATGCTATCTTCGAGAAGTCCTTGATGAATCGGCGATAGAATCATGCATGGCTAAGAAAAGATTTCACTTCGCGCACATTAGTAGGATAAGGAAAAGTTTGAAATATGTCTATCTTTGCCTTGTCAACCTCAATACCCTTAGAGGAGAAAACATGGCCTAAAAAAATACCTTTCTCTACTATAAAATGACACTTCTATTAATTTAACACAACATTGGTATCAATACAATGTTTAAGAACTTGTGCCAAATTTGCTAAACAGTTGTCAAAAGAATTACCATGAATGGTGAAATCATCCATGAATACCTCAACAAAATTTTCAACAAATTCTGAGAAAATGCTTACCATACACCTTTGGAAAGTTGCGAGGGCGTTACATAACCCGAAAGGCATGCACCGGTAAGAAAACGTATCAAAGGGGCAAGTGAAGGTGGTCTTTTCTTGATCTTCCGGGGCTATAGCCACTGGAAAATACCCCGAGTACCCATCCAAAAACCAATAGAAGGGATGGCTTTCTAACCTCTCAGGCATTTGATCTATGAATGGCAATGGGAAGTGGTCCTTCCAGGTTTCTGGATTTAGCCTCCGGTAGTCAATGCAAACGCACCACCCATTTTGAACTCGGGTAGGCACCATTTCACCCTTCTCATTTTTTACCACTATCACCCCACTCTTCTTGGGTACCCTTGAGTTGGACTCACCCACTTGCTATCCGAGATTGGATAGATCATGCTCACTTGGAGTAACTTAAGGATTTTCGCCTTCACCAACTCCATCATCGATGAGTTTAAACGGTGTAGGGGTTACCAGACAGGTCTTATATCTTCTTCCAACAAGATTCTATGCATGCAAGTGGATGGACTTATACCTTTGTTATCGGCAATAGTCTATCCAATTGCTTCCTTGTTCTCCTGCAACACCACCATCAATTTTTCTTCTTGCTCCTTGGTGAGCTTGCTTGAAATGATGACCGAAAGTGTCTCCCCTTCCATAAGAAATGCATACTTGAGGTCACTTGGCAACGTTTAAGCTCAATCACCGGAGCCTTCACAAGTGATGGGAGGAATTCTGGTTCTTTGGGTTCCTCTAAGACTAGAGGGTCGGGACTTTGCACCACTTCCTCAAGAATGCTTAACTCCTCAATGTTTTCTTTCAAGTTAGTACTCATGGAATACAAAAGACATGCACTTTTAACATCATTTTCCAAAGCAACTAACAAGGAATTATCACCACTCAATTCAAAAACATCTTGCACCACATTGTCAACAAAATCAATATCATGGCAAGAATACTCTTCAAAAGGATACTTCATAGAGTCATTTATGCTAAACTCTACTTTAATCCCATCAAAATACATAGTGGGGGTACTGTTATGCACATCAATGATGGTCTTAGAGGTCTTCAAAAATAGCCTCCCCAACAAGATTGGGACGGCATGTTTATCATGCTCTCCATGTCTAGGACATAAAAATCCACAGGGAATATTAAGGAATCCATCCTAACCAACACATCCTAGACGATACCCTTAGGGTACGCACTAGAACGATCGGCTAGTTGGATCACCACCCCGGTTTTGTGCAGAGTACCAAGATTGAGGCTTTCATACAAAGAATAAGGAATCACATTTATCGATGCACCTAAGTCAAGCATTGCTTTTTCAAAATGTGTACTTCCTATCATGCATGGGATCGTGAACATGCCGGGATCGCTACATTTATGGGGTAACTCCCTTTGGCACAAAGCGAAGACATGTTCACTTATCCCATTTTTAAGCTTCTTCTTCGTTCTTTGTTTCCTCTTTACTACATGATGTGTCCATTTCAGATGGTTATTTTAGGCTTTTTAGGATTAGGTTTTGTGCAATTTTGTGCTCTACATGTGGCATTTTGCCTTGAAATCATCTAAGGAGGGATAAAGGCGGCTTTGACGTTTTTATCACTTTTTAGATGATTTTGTGTGACAAGGGAAGAACACGGAAGCAACGAAGACCGGAAGACATTGAAGACTATACTTTCGAAGACTTTTGGATACTCACTTCGAAGACATGAAGACCGGAGGCCCTTGAAGACCATTTTTGGAGCCGTTGAAGACTTGAAGATTGAGAGGGATGGCTATGAAGAAGACAAAGAAACAATGCAAAACTCTGGCTCCCGTCGCGACCCCGTCGCGAGACCGTCGCGAGTCGCGACCAACACCGTCGCGAGTCGCGACCAACGGGCGGCCAGAAATCAACTTTATCTTCTTTGCACTATAAATACTACTCTCTTTCCTCCTCTTCTCCAGTTTTTGCTCAGCCCATTTTTCTCTGGGTTTTAGGGCTCCAAAACCCTTGGTTTTCTTCTCTTTCTTTTCTTAGTATTTGTAGTTTAATTATGTCTCTTGTTATTCTAGAGTAGTTTTTGTTCTTGGGAGCAAAGGATTGAAGCTTCCATTATCTATGTAGCAAGAACTCATTTCTATCTATCTATTTGGTGTTTTTGCTATTGTGCTTTTATTGTGCTTTGAATGTTAATTGTTGATTCTATTAATGTTGTTGAGAGCTTGATGATATGAAATGCTTGTATGAATTGCTAGCTAGGGTTTGGGGGATTTGGGTTAATTTCCCCCCTGTTCTTGTTAGGAATGTATGAGTGTGAATTAGAGCTTTTGATTGTGTTAGTGTGTTGACAATGTGCTAGACGAATGTGATTGATGTTGAACTCTTCGTCATGTTCGTTTGTGTAGCAAACGAGAAGAGTTATATGCTCGTGGTCTATAAGTGGTCGCTCTTGACTAATCTCGTGTAATTGCATGAATTGGTTAAATGCTTAGTCACGGTGTAGTGGTCATAGGCATTGCCAAGCTTGATGGTCCTTCGTGCTAAATGCCACCAATGATACCTTGAGTCGTGGTCACGACTCGGGAGTCATTGGTGAGGTTTGACGAGAGATGTGGAACTCACTCTCGCAAACTACAAACTAAGAAGGATAGGAGTTTAGTCTCCACGACAAGTAGTTGAAGTATTGAATAGATGATTTAAATTCATTCTTGAATCATTTGTTATTTGGCGTTTATGTATTCTTGACGGTGTGTTTCACTGCATGTGTGCCATGAGTTGTTTGAGCATAGGTAGTGCTTGTGTGGTTGAATTGTTTAGGTGTAGGAACGTGACGAATTCCGTAGCGCCTTTGCATGAAGATCTATGAGCATGAACTTAGAACTCCTTGTGATGTGTGTGTTGTGGTACTTGCTAGATGGGTGTGTGAGTGTTGGGTCCTGAATGCTATATGATGGAATGTGTGAATGATTCGATGAACTACATTAGATGTGGAAGTGGATATCCGTTGCCCCCAAGGCATTTTATCTTTGTAGTTTAAAACCCCTTTTCTTAGTTTTGTTTGATGATTAGCATAGTCACTTGACTTTGCTAGTTATCTTATCTTTTTACTTTCGTAACTTAGGAACAACCAACCAACCAACCCCCCCCCCCATTTACTTGCTTTTAAGTGTGTGTAAATATAGTTATTCCTAGCTTAGTATCAACCATTTGTGCTTGATTGCTTAGGAAGATCCCTCTTCTCATTGGACGACCCCGATTTGCCGCTATCTACCTAGTTGTAGAAAGTAAGCAAAAAGGGATTATAAATTATCTTTTGCACGGCGGGCGCGACGACCGCCCACCTGTCAAAATGGCGCCGTTGCCGGGGAAGAGGCGTTTATTCTTAAGTATTTAGGTGTATTTGGTTGTGTATTACCTAGTTGTTTTTATTTTCCACTACTTGGTGGTTGTTTTTGTTCGGAGTAGGTATTGCTTGAGTTCTTGGTAATTTATTTTATCGAGAATCCTTGCACTATGATTCCGAACTTTTGAAAAATAAAAAAATAAAAAAAAATTTAATGGAGCGTCTCACCTTGAGGGAACTCATGATGAGAAGAGAGGCTCAACAAGCAAGGTTTTGTAGGATGTGTCATTTCGACCATCCTACCGAATCTTGCCATTTGTTGTGGGAAGAGCACTATGACCGAGAAAGAACCCATGGTTTCCAAAACCATGGGTACTATGAAGAGTGCTACCAAGAGGTAGGAGATGTTGGTTTTCAAGGGCAAGAAGCTCATGAATGCTATCCATACCACGACTCTTATAATCCGGAATGGAGTGGTAGTCCGGATTTGTGGTATGAGAATGAGCCGGAAAACCAATATTACGAGCTACCTAGTTGGCCATCACCACCCTATACCATACCCCAAAACCAAGCCCAACAAGGAAGTTCAAGTTTGACACGTGAGGATGTCTTAAATACCATAGCAAACTTGAACTCCTTTACTAATGAGGAGCCGGATACCCAGCTCTCCTCTAGTGTTGAGGCCATTGAGGGGCATGTGAGGAACATATTAGAGGTATTGGCCCGAATGGAAGCTCGTGATTCCGAAAATACACCATCCCAACTTGAACTCGATGATTCGGTGAGTGAGGTCACCAATAAAAATGATTTTGAGTTTGAAAGGGATGAGGAGTTGGTTGTAGAGGATAGAAAAATGGAGGAAGAGGTGATAGTGCTACATCCATTAGCATCGTCACCCCTTCTCCCACCTAGTGAACCAACTCTAATATTTTCGGAAGTTTTGAGGGAAACGAGAGAGGAGCCAAAAGACTATCCCAAGCTCCCTAACCACTTAATTCCCTTTGAACCATCTCCACCTCCACAAGACTTTCCTCTTGAAAGTTTTGTGCCCCCACCTCTCTTATTTTGGATGCTCATGGTGAAGAGCTTCAAGCCTTCACCATACGGATAACATTAGGGTCGTGCCGATGACCTTAAACATACGGAGCTTCGTCGTGCCGACGACGTTAAATAAATTCGGCATTTCTTTTAGTTTTTGTTTTTTTTAGTCTTTGTTTCTTAATTTTTGTTGTTGTTTTGTTTTGTTCTTTTTATGGCTTGTTTTTCTGTGATTTTGTAGCAAAGTGAAGTGCATTGCAATGAAGGAGATGAAGGAACGAGATCAACGAATGAGGGAAGAAAGCTTGGACAGTTGGTAAGACGAAGAAAAAATTTTAAGCCTGGGATACCCTGCCGTCGCGAGTCGCGATGGGCTTCGTTGCGATTCGCGACGAACAGGGGAGCAAAATTCACTCCCAGCGCCAACTTTCCGCGAGTCGCGATGTACTTCGTCGCGAGTCGCGACGTGCTCAGAAATTTTTGAGCTTTCGGACTCAACTTTCCGCGAGTCGCGATGACTTCGCGAGGCTCGTCGCGAGTCGCGATGACTTCGCGAGGCTCGTCGCGAGTCGCGATACACTTCGTCGCGAGTCGCGACGAGCTCAGAAAATTTTGAGCTTCCGGACTCAACTTTCCGCGAGTCGCGATGACTTCGCGAGGCTCGTCACGAGTCGCGACACCCTTCGTCGCGAGTCGCGACGAGCTCAGAGAATTTTGAGCTCTCGGACTCACCTTTCCGCGAGTCGCGATGACTTCGCGAGGCTCGTCGCGAGTCGCGATGTGCTCAGTAACTGTTGAAAATTTTTTGAGCCCGGATTTCAAATTTCCAAGCTTCCAAGTTTCCAAATGATTTTAAACATTGCATGATCCTACCTTCTTCTCCACCCAACACTCCCAAGAACCACCACATACCCACTCATTCCTCCACCATCCTACACATGTTGACATATGAACATCCTTGCATCTTTATAGTACATTTGTTGATTGTAGTATGCCGACTACATCATTGTGATCGTAAGTGCATATCCTATAATGATGCTTGTATACATGTCAATATATGTTGGATATTTTTCATGAGTATTCTTATAGTGTTGGTTGAGTGTGATTTGGTTGCTCTTTGAAAATACTATGGGTATTAACTCTTTATGCTAAACCTAGTATTACATATCCTTATGTACTTGTGAGTTTAATGTGTTCTTCGTGGTGTTAGTCTTGATCAAACGGCGCCATGGAGACAATGCTTTTCTCGAGGGGTGAGTTCTTCTACGGCATCTTTGCTCCCCCTTCCGGTTCCGACACCAATTTCGGGACCATACAAGTGCTTGGATTGTGCCATATCACCGGCGAATTGCGGAGACATGGGTGTCACTCTATCCCCTTACCTTGATTTTTATTGTTCTTGCCTTACATGTTTACATTGAGGGCAATGTAATGTTTTAAGTGTGGGGAGGGGTTAGAGGACTCATATGCATGCTAGATTGTTTTGGAATGTTTTTTGCTACTTTTCATTGGAAAAACATGAGAAAAAAATAGAAAAACAAAAAGAAAAAGAAAATAGAAAAAGAAAAAGAAAACCCGCTAAGTTGAAAACCCGAGAGGGCAACTTAGGCAACATTGGGGGCCCGGATAGGTCGAAAACCCTTAAAGGGCGGCCTAGGCAAAAATGAGAGGCTAAAATGTGCGGAAAAAGGTGAGATGTGAGCTAAAGAAACATGATGTGTGGCTAGGATGAAAACTCGAAAGAGCTCCTAGGCAAAATGAGAGAAATTGAGAGAAATTGAAAAATGCTATGATTTCACTCACTTGCCGGCGTTGGAGTCATAAGGTTGCGGTTGTCACATGGATGGATCGGGTAGCTCAATATCTATAGACCTCTTGGGATTGGGTAGCTTAGTGGGTTAGGAAACGAAGTGTGGTTATGAAATTCCTTATCTCTTTCTACTTCGTTTTTGGTTGATATATTGGCATTAGGCGAAGCATGTGTTTAAAACTTCCTCTATGGTTTTAGCTTCATTTTGTGTCATTGGATTATGGGAATATCAATTCTGGGCTGTGAAATATTTTTATGGGTAGTGAATTGATAAGTGGTAGGTTTGGTTAGATTTAGGATTGGGGATGTGTGTGTGAAAAATTCTCTTGTGAGCTTTTATTTTGGGATTTATGATATTGAGAGTTTTGTGAGGCTTTGATTGGGGGATTAGTAGTTAAGATAGGGCTATATCATTTCTTCCGTGTGCTTAGATCTTTTCTTACTCGAGGGCGAGTAAGGTTTAAGTGTGGGGAGGTTTGATGAGGCCATTTTATGTGGTTATTTTAGGGTTTTTAGGATGTGGATACGTCATTTCCTCCGTATGCTTGAATCTTTTCTTGCTCGAGGGCGAGTAAGGTTTAAGTGTGGGGAGGTTTGATGTGTCCATTTTAGATGGTTATTTTAGGCTTTTTAGGATTAGGTTTTGTGCAATTTTGTGCTCTACATGTGGCATTTTGCCTTGAAATCATCTAAGGAGGGATAAAGGCGGCTTTGACGTTTTTATCACTTTTTAGATGATTTTGTGTGACAAGGGAAGAACACGGAAGCAACGAAGACCGGAAGACATTGAAGACTATACTTTCGAAGACTTTTGGATACTCACTTCGAAGACATGAAGACCGGAGGCCGTTGAAGACCCTTTTTGGAGCCGTTGAAGACTTGAAGATTGAGAGGGATGGCTATGAAGAAGACAAAGAAACAATGCAAAACTCTGGCTCCCGTCGTGACCCCGTCGCGACACCATCGCGAGTCGCGACCAACACCGTCGCGAGTCGCGACCAACTCATCGCGAGTCGCGACCAACGGGCGGCCAGAAATCAACTTTATCTTCTTTGCACTATAAATACTACTCTCTTTCCTCCTCTTCTCCAGTTTTTGCTCAGCCCATTTTTCTCTGGGTTTTAGGGCTCCAAAACCCTTGGTTTTCTTCTCTTTCTTTTCTTAGTTTTTGTAGTTTAATTATGTCTCTTGTTATTCTAGAGTAGTTTTTGTTCTTGGGAGCAAAGGATTGAAGCTTCCATTATCTATGTAGCAAGAACTCATTTCTATCTATCTATTTGGTGTTTTTGCTATTGTGCTTTTATTGTGCTTTGAATGTTAATTGTTGATTCTATTAATGTTGTTGAGAGCTTGATGATATGAAATGCTTGTATGAATTGCTAGCTAGGGTTTGGGGGATTTGGGTTAATTTCCCCCCTGTTCTTGTTAGGAATGTATGAGTGTGAATTAGAGCTTTTGATTGTGTTAGTGTGTTGACAATGTGCTAGACGAATGTGATTGATGTTGAACTCTTCATCATGTTCGTTTGTATAGCAAACGAGAAGAGTTATATGCTCGTGGTCTATGAGTGGTCGCTCTTGACTAATCTCGTGTAATTGCATGAATTGGTTAAATGCTTAGTCACGGTGTAGTGGTCATAGGCATTGCCAAGCTTGTTGGTCCTTCGTGCTAAATGCCACCAATGATACCTTGAGTCGTGGTCGCGACTCGGGAGTCATTGGTGAGGTTTGACGAGAGATGTGGAACTCACTCTCGCAAACTACGAACTAAGAAGGATAGGAGTTTAGTCTCCACGAAAAGTAGTTGAAGTATTGAATAGATGATTTAAATTCATTCTTGAAGCATTTGTTATTTGGCGTTTATGTATTCTTGACGGTGTGTTTCACTGCATGTGTGCCATGAGTTGTTTGAGCATAGGTAGTGCTTGTGTGGTTGAATTGTTTAGGTGTAGGAACGTGACGAATTCCGTAGCGCCTTTGCATGAAGATCTATGAGCATGAACTTAGAACTCCTTGTGATGTGTGTGTTGTGGTACTTGCTAGATGGGTGTGTGAGTGTTGGGTCCTGAATGCTATATGATGGAATGTGTGAATGATTCGATGAACTACATTAGATGTGGAAGTGGATATCCGTTGCCCCCCAGGGCATTTTATCTTTGTAGTTTAAAACCCCTTTTCTTAGTTTTGTTTGATGATTAGCATAGTCACTTGACTTTGCTAGTTATCTTGTCTTTTTACTTTCGTAACTTAGGAACAACCAACCAACCAACCCCCCTCATTTACTTGATTTTAAGTGTGTGTAAATATAGTTATTCCTAGTTTAGTATCAACCATTTGTGCTTGATTTCTTAGGAAGATCCCTCTTCTCATTGGACGACCCCGATTTGCCGCTATCTACCTAGTTGTAGAAAATAAGCAAAAATGGCTTATAAATTATCTTTTACACATAATTCTTTCAAAAATTTCGCATAGCTAGGAGATATTTACCTCACATATACGAAAGACTTCGTAGATGTCTTTGTTGGATTCCTTCCTCCTTTTTCCTTTTTGAGCTTCCGGGAACGGTGGCTCCGGCACATATGGAGGAATTTCCACTACTCTTGCCTACTTATGAGGGGGGATGAAGGTTCCGAAATGGAGGATGATTTCTCAACGGTGATCTCCTCTTCCTTCCCCTTTCCCTTCCTTGCTTGCTCCTTGGCCTCCTTCTCATTTTCCTCTTTCTCTTCTTTCTCATGCATTTCAAGCTTCCTAGGTTCTTCCTCAACAACTTCACCAACCGTGGGAGAGTCAACCTTTTTTCCATTTCTCAAAGTGATAGCACGTGCATTTTGTCGAGGGTTGATCTTCGGTTGGAAGGGTAGCTTACCCTTTTCCCGGGCTTCCATCCGATTCACCACTTGAGTTATTTGGCTCACTTGAGTTTCCAAGTTCTTAATACTCGCCTTGGCTTCATCTTGGAATTTCTCACTTTTTTCCGCGCACATGCCCAATCGGTGAATGGCTTGCATCACCTCATCCTTTGTTAGCCCCGAGCTCTCCCCTTGGTCTTGGGGTTTGTCTTGGAGCCTTTGAAATTGTTGTTGAGGTGGCCTATATTGTTGTTGAGGAGGCCGATATGGTTAAGTATTTTGGCTTCCTTAAGGGTTTCCATACCGGAGGTTCGGGTTATCACGATTTCCCGAATTGTACGGCCAGTTTTGGTACCCTTGATAACCTTGGTAGCCTTGCCCACCTTGATATCCTTGGTTTCCTTGGTAGCCTTGATTCCTTTGATAGCCCATGGCACTTACCTCTTCAAAATAATCCTCTTGCAAAGTGGGGCAAGTGTCCGTAGGAGGCACTAAGTAACAAATTTCACATGATTTAACATGTGGCGCATTCCCGGGCTTTGTCATCAATGATTTGACCATAGATGCAAGGGCCGAGACTTGATCCTCAAGCTTTCCACTATTTGAAGAGTCACTTGCGGGCATTGGATTCCTCCTTCTCAAATTGGCCCTTGAGCTAAAGTTTCTCAATTCTTCCACTAGCTCTTCATATAATTGCATGGCCACGGAGGATGTTTTGTTCCCAAGGGTGCCACCACAAGAACTTCTCACCAACCTTTGATCTTTGTCAAGAAGGCCATTGTAGAAGTAATAAACCAAATCCCCCTCTAAATAACCGTGATAAGGGCAACTTGCAAGAAGCTTCTTGAACCTCTCCCAATAGTCGAAGAGAGATTCTTCATGCCATTGGAGGATGTTGCTTATGTCCTTCTTCAAGGTAGCGGATCTAGAGGCTGGAAAGTATTTGGATAGAAACTTTGCTTTCATATCAAGTCAACTCTTAATGCTCTTGGGAGGTAGGTAGTGGAGCCTATCCCTTGAACCATCCCTTAGTGTGAATGGGAATGCCTTCAACTTGTATAAATCTTCATCCACTCCATGGGGGACCGTACCACCACACAAGAAGTGAAATTCGGTGAGGTGTTTGTTGGCATTCTCCCCTTGCCTACCAAGAAAGATGGGTAGCATATTGATGAACCCGGTATTTAGCTCAAAGTGCCCATTCAGTCCAACCACGGGATACTCGATACACATTGGTTGTTGATCGAGGTTGGGGCCCCCAATAATGTCTATTAACAAAGCTTGCCCCAAAGGAATTTCTCTTTGGTGGAGAGGAGGAGCTCGCCCTTGGAGAGGAGGATGCTCATCTTCGTGCTCACTTTGATGCTCCATAGGGGAAGATATATCCACAAAATGGTCACTATGAGGGGTGTTATTCACACTTTCCAAAGAAAGCCTCTTAGCCCATCTCAAATTTAACTCTACCTCGGGGTCGTAGTGTAGGGGTTCTTGTGAAGAGGATCGCGTGCAAACCATACACCAAGAACTCGAACAATACGTCTCCAAGCCAAGTGAAATTGGAAAATTAACTAAAAAATCAAAATAAAAGCAAACTAACAAATATTTACAATTAGCATATAATCATACGTAATATGCCCAAACACTTAAGAATATACGCATCTTCCCAGCGGTGGCGCCAAAATTTGGGAGGTCATCGTCATACCTCTCAAAGTTAATACTTTTAAGCCCTAATGCTTCCTATCTACAATTAAGTAGATAATCGCAAGTCGGGGTCGTCCACGAGAAGAGGGATCTTTTCAAGCGTTTAAACATATATAAGGGAAAACATGCTAGGCATATACATACATAGATATATATATATAAGCATGTAAACAAGGGGGGGAGGTTTGGTTGGTTTAATCCTAAGTTATCAAATTGAAATACAACAACTAGCAAAGCAAGAGAACTATGCTAATCATGCAATACAACTAAAGATACGATGTAAATGATAATTAACGGAGCCTTGGGGGAATCCGATTTCCACTTCCAAACTTCATATAGCTTATTAGTTTATTCACTCATTCAATTACATTTATTTTCCATGGGGAATGTTATCACTTCTCATTCAAAGATCAACATTCATTCCTCCTTAAGAGTAGTTTGTAGAGACAAACAACGACCATTTGCAAACCTCATTAACAATTACCCTAGACAAACAACATCATAAGGGTGTTTCATCAATGGCATTTCACCCAAAGGACCATAGGTTTGATAATAATAAGCCTTCTACCAAAGGCATAGTCATTTAACCAAACAAAGTATTCATTAGATTAAACTTAGAACAAACAACATTCAAGGTTCAATCTTTCCTTGCATCTATATGACACTTATGAGAACAAACCACATTAACATACTCATCTAGCAAGAATTACCCCACATTATACAAAAGAAGTTCTAAATCCATGCTTTTGGATTTCCATATCAAATGAATTAAGAAATTTGCAACTTTCCTAACACCCTAACATTTCAATTTTACAAACATTTCATATACTTAAACAATCCATGGTATAAATGAAGTAAAACACAACATTAATGGCATAGCAAATGCTCTCCAATAAATGTTCATAACTGAGCAAACATAGAATCTTACTACATAAGCTTGGAAGTTTTAATCAATTGCTCCCAAGAACTATATTTAGCTACAAGAGTTCATACTAATTAATGCTAAACAACCAAACATAATACAAGAGATTTCAAAGATGAAAATAGGAGAAAATAGGGTTCTAAACAGTAATAAAAATGTAGGTGAAGAAGATGTGAATGAGAGGAAAGAGAGTGCTATTTATAGTACAAAAAGGATAAGGTGAAATTCTGGCCACCCATTGCTCGCGATAGGCTTATTGCGACTCGCGACGGGCTCATTGCGACTCGCGACGGGCTCATTGCGACTCGCGACAGGCTAGCAACGAGACCATCGTGGCTCGCAATGGGTGCCAGAATTTTTCCTTGTTTCCTTTTCTTCTTCTTCTGGTACACATTCATCTTCATAGCAATTCCTCTCATTTTTCAAGTCTTCAATGTCTCCAAAAATGGTCTTCAATGGCCTCCGGTCTTCATGTCTTCGAAGAAAGTCTTCAAAAGTCTTCAAAAATATGATCTTCAATGGTGTCTGGTCTTCATGCCTCTGTGTTCTTCCCTTGTCACGCAAAATCCACTTAGAAGAGGTAAAATAGCGTAAAGTTTCTCTTACCCCTCCTAAGAGAATTTCAAGGTAAAACACAAGCTCTGGATAATAAAATAGCACAAAAGTGACCCAAAAAAGTATTAAATTATGCATATAAAATGGACATATCACTTGGGGAAGTTTGTATCAGATGATGTTCTTCGACATTAAGGAAAATTGGAAATTGAATGTTATTGGTTAGCAGGGAAATTTAGGAATGGAGCCGCCATTATAGAGAAGAACGTGACTATCACCTGAACTCCTAACGAGGTATGAGAAGTTTGAAAGTTGAGTAGAGGTTGAGGAACCACGTTGTACTTGAGCCCAAGAGAGTTTTCGAGAACTAGAAAGTGTATTGATAGAATAGGATGAGGTTAATGGTAACCTTCGTGCTGAGATTAGTAAGAATCTACGCAAAAAATAATAGTACGAAGTTAATGGTAACCTTCGTGCTAATATTAGTAAGAAACTATGCAAGAATCCCAATACTAATAAGGAATGTTGGAAAGATCTTGTTCTTATTTTGGAACAGCATATAGATAGTTTACAATAAGATTTACAGACTTATGCATGCTCAATTATTTGATGAGTATGCAGCTAGGCTAGCCAGAGTGTGGACCTATTGTTGACCGCAAGTCTTACTACGTGAAGCATACGCGGCATATTGAGGTTGCTAGTTTCACAAGAGATGAAGTTTATTTGCTATGTGGTGGAAACTTGAAGCAATTTTTTATGAGAAATATGGGTCCATAAATACAATGGACTATTAATAACCTTGTTGTTTTGGCTAGTGTTCTATCATGAAATAATATCGTTCCTATGGACATATTTGAAATTCCACAAGAATTTTCTGATTATCGTATGTGTTTGTTGTTATGGTTCATGTGGTTTCAATTATGTGGTTTTGGTTATTTTGGGGTTGGGTATAAATTGAGGGTAACATTTATAAAAGGTGATGTGTGCATGTTGATTAGGGGGACAAGTCAGGATTTTAATGATGGTGTGAGGCTGGTGGTTTTCCAGGTGTATGCAAGCCACATCATCCTCCTTGCTCTATGTAATAGGTGTGTGTTATGTTTTGTTGGTGGGTGTTTTGGCAAAAATGAGTTGAATTTCAACTTGTGTCGCGGGGTTGGTGATTTTCCAAGCGTATACGAAACCACGGTATTCTCTTCATTGTTGTGTGTGTTGGACAGACAAGGGGGAGATATGTATCTGCTTGTTCGCTAGGTTGGGTATTTTCCATATGTATACAAAGCCGCGACACTCTCACTAACTATTTCATGTTGGTATGTCTTATTGAGAGAATCTGTCGGTGATTTTCTTACATGTGTCACCATCAGTGGGTTAGATAGTGTTGTACCAACGTAGCAAAGTGGTCGATGTATAGGCCATTTGTGTGTACATGGGCTTGGATTTCAAGATTAGGAGATGGGAATGCCACGTGGGAGAGTCATTTCACATTATCTAGGTCGTGTTGTTTAACTTTTCCATTTTCCAAGGGTATGATGGGGGTGAAGCATTTGTGGGAGGGGCGTGGTTGCAACTTTTTCGATACTAACTTAATGATATTTACTTTTCCTATGCGCTAATTATTCCTATATAAATGCTAATGTATCAAAAAATATATCTTTAGTTGTAGCTTGTCTATGATTGATTTATGCTTAGTTCTATTGTGGGTATGCTCTTGGGGTTGTGCATTGTGTGTTTCATGTTTTTATTGAAGTTTTTGTAAATATGTGTAAGTTGTAGACTTCATATGATAAACGTGGTCTGGGACTATGGAGTTGGTGCCAAAGGCCTTATTGGTTTCGTGCAAATCCTTCTTGGATGGGTTGTTTGGAGGATTTATCTCCATTGTTGGCGGCGCAGGCTGGGTAAGCATCCCTTACAAGATTTTATAAGAAAGCTCATGCATGATATGAGTGTGGAGTTTAACTATACTAGGTTTTATCTATTGTTATGAACCATGTCTACATTATTGACATTTTATCTTATGTTTAGTAGTATCTGTAGTCAGGTTCAGCAAATGCAGGGTTAGGGTCCAGGGAGATAATGAAACTCCACTTGCTAGACCGCGGACGATGAGGGATGAAGAGAACTGGTGCAAGGTGAATCCTAGACTTGCAACGTCTTGGCTCTAGGGAATAGCTAGGTTGTACAAGCGATGAATGTGTTCAACTATGCGAGGATGCGGTAAAGTATTCCAATGGCGTCAAGAGTGCTTTATCCGCATACTTGCACACTTTCAGGTAAGATGTCCTTCTTATGGAAGAACACCATAAGTGCCGCTGTGGTGGCCCGTTCGTCATGTGCTCAATGAGGCAGTGGCGGTCGCTGAACCATCAACGAAGCGCCCATGTCTGCCACATTGTTCCTAGTTTCTTATTCAATCTACTATAATAGGTTTGATATTTGGAAAGATTTAAGATTCCTTAATGTAATCGAATAGATTTGGAACAACGTTCTTTTTCTAGAAGCTTTATTTAAATATATTTTTGGGTTTTCCGACCCCAACATGGATTAGAATTTAATTGGGCCCTTTTGACCGAGCCTTTATTTCAGTTTTTGTTTTGTAATTTATTCGATACTGGTCATACCATTTTTTTCTTTATGATAGGCCTAATTTCCAAACCTAAATTTTTTTCGCAACTATGTCTTTATGATAAGCCTAGTTTATAGATGACGATGTGGTTGTGTGTACAACAACTTCCTCTATGGTGCAGATGCAGTGTCATATGCATCTTCAACGGGTCGGTTGGCTCACAATGTCGGATTTTATTTATCTATTATGTTTGTGGTGATATGTTTACAACTTTAAATATGTAATGGTTTATGTTTATGCTAGATTGTACTACTTAAGATGGCATGGGGTGATAAAGTTTATCTTCCTACTTCCTTTATGTCCTCATGGGTTATGATATATTAGAACTTCCGATGTTTATGTGTGTCTTAGGCTTAAATGGATCTTATTGTACTTTTTGCAATCAATTTATAAAGAGCCTGGCTCACTGATCAATTTATTCTGTATTCCGTGTGGCAATCTTAATTCCATTTCTAATTGAGTTCCTTACTTCTATGTCCTTTTTGTAAACCAATATTTCCTTTCAGCATTTATGAATAAAATATTAACTTGGGCAAGGCGGGTTTTTTTTGCGTACCTAGATGTGAACATACCTTAATTATGTCAAGGTAGTATTATGAGTTATGTTCACGGTATAACTAAGTCTATTTTGCCTTTCCACCTTTGTTTGATCCAGCCTTCTTGAGGCATTCTCGTTGGCATTACAACCAGCTTCATCAATCTGGTGTTTTATTGTAGTCAATCATCATCTTCTAATACTTGTTCTAACCGTCTTATTCATTTTTGAATCTCATGTTTTGCTGTTTGTGAGCATAACTCTTTTTGTTATCTTTGGAATAAAGTCTGGCCTCCTCCAGATATTATGAAGGCTTGAAAAGAAAATTTGATCCCTACAGACGGAGCCACTGATGTAGGGGACTCCTTCCGAACAAACATAATTACTGGAATCAGCGCAATACTCTAGGCTGGTATGATGGATTTGCAAATCATGGTTCGGGGGAAGTTCTAGGGATCCTTCTCTGATGCCTATGTTAGTGTTTAACCAATATGAGAGTATATCTGTAAAAATGCCATTGCATGTCATGTTGCTCAGAGTATCTATTTATAGTTTGTAATCAGCTTGATCCTCGCTGATCATGGTAAACTTTGTTCCTAAATCGTGCTTTCGCAGGTATGATTGTGGGTGCCAATTATCTTTACTTTCAGATTCGCTTATCCAACTCACTTGATGTCAGGTATAATTTAAGTGTTGGACACAACATGGCTAAAGGAGATTATGCAGGATTATTCCTTCACTAGATGAGATATCCGCTAATCTGGTTTGCTGGACTCAAGGTATTGTCTTTGTTTTGAACTTCATGTGATTAGGGGAGGTGTATACCATAGAAAAATAGGACCATCATCCTACAAATCCCTAAGATCACCACACAAAGTGGAGTTGATAGCGTCCTTCTCCTATAAGAAGTCGCGCAACTGGGCCAACTCTGTTTCCATCTCATTACTAATTTTCGCTTCCCTTTCCAAAGATGGTTCAAGTAGCTCCAGATTCTCCGGAAACTCTTTGACCTTACCCGCATATTCAACAACATGTTAAGCACCACCATTCAAGGACTCGCCCACCTAAATAATTGCACTCCTGTTAAGATAATAATGAATAAAATTTATTTGAAATTAGGAAAGAAAATACCTTTTTGACAGATCCAATCACACTAGATAACTTGTGATTGTCGATTGCACACTCTCGTGATGACCTTCTGACCTCATCATCTTCGAAGGACCTTACCCGCATCCCTCACCTCTACAAGCCTTGCACTTCGTGTAACTAGCACTTCCCTTATCGGCTTCATCTAAATGATAATATATGCGCAAATAAACAATATTCAGATCACTGACCCCACAACGACCACTAGATGCACTCGCATCCTGGTCATTAGGCAGCAACTATGACAAGTTGTAATGCTTCACAACTACAAAAAATATATATAGGGACACACATTAGTAACCCATGCATCAGTAAACCAACAAACTTTGAAGACAAGAAGAGAATCATACCTCACTTTCCCTCAGGCCTTCGCACATCCACCGCATAGGCAATCAACTCCCTCATAGAGTTCATGTCCTTTTTTCCATTTTGATTCCCTACTAACACGCACATTGTCACTCCACAAAGGCATTTAATCATTGTCAAAACATTTAACATACACAAACTTATCCTCCCAATCACCATAGTTGTTAGGAACCCCCTGCATGACATCAAGCATTGACTTTATAGGTTTAAAAGCCACCCACGATTCAGCCACCATGTCTACCTTTCGAATGTCATAAACTGTACAAAACAATTCTTGGCCTTACAACACACTTGCTCAAAGCCAACTAGTATGCGCCCCCCCACCCTTAGGATACAACTGAGCAAAAACATCCCCATAACCTTCCCCGGGATAGGCAAGGTCGGGCTATACTACAATTAGCGCTTGTACACATGAATATACTACACAGTGGCCTCATCACAACATCACCAACACAAGGAACCCTGATCCCACAATCAGACAAACAAGGATGATAATCCCTCAACACAGCTACATCGGTAGCTTGGCTCACCACGACTCCTTGGTAGGGGGGTTTATGGTATACACCTTGTCAAATCAAGCGAAGCCTAAATCCTATGTTAACATCGCGTATCAACAGATTGAAGCAGCAAACACAAATAGCGACCTGCAGAGTGCGAGGTGAACCTCACATCGAGAATGAAGATTATCTATACTCACGATCATCTTAATAAGACAATAATCCAGCAAGAAAAGGAGCATGTGGATCATGATCACACGATTAATCAGCTAACGTTGACTATGATCACATGATTCATTAGCTATAAATGAGACCAATGATAAGACAAGAGATAATGGCATCTTTCCCAGTACAAACAATGCACTGAACCTAAGACTAACTTGAGCATCGAAGTTTATTCCTGATAACTCCCCAGGACCTTTTTTGCAGGTGTGTGGAATGATCAAGCCAACTCGTGTCGACCCCAGGGATTATGGTAGCCCGAAAGGTATTCTCAGCACCAGGAACGGTTCGTGCCTACCAGCACAGATCATAATTTTCAGAAACAAGGCCAACAATGGATTTAAGCCAAGAGCATAGACCGTGCACTCAGGCACTGTCCATATTTTTTACAGATAAGAAGAGAGCTGAAATGAAGTCCCGGAATACGGACCATGCAATTTTGCATGGTCTGTATTTTTTGTAAGATAAAAAGAGAGCTGAAATGAAGTCCCAGAATACGGACCATGCAATTATGCATGGTCCATATTTTTCATATGTTCAAGAAGGAACAAGTCCAAGGCCCAGAAAATTAATTGTACAATTATGCATTGTTCGTATTTTTAAGAATTTGATATGCTAAAAAACAACCCGCATCGACCGTGTTTGTGGCACGGACTGTGCCGGACATTTTAACTAGGATTTTTTGGGCTGATTTTTCTTTCTCTCTTCCCACCTATAAAGCACCCATTTATCTAATATTTAAGTAGGTGGGCTTCTTTGCAAAAGCCTCATTTTCTACATTTATTACTCATTTATTTCTTAGGGTTTAACATGTTTAATTCATCATTTGCTACGAACTTTGTTAGATTAAGCTAGATTAGCATTTCGAGCATTTTCTAAACTTATTTAGTGTGTAATTTGTGAGATTTTGAATTCCTCTAATTCAATGTTTTGATTATCTTTAATACTTGTGTTTATTACTTATGACTATTGGATGATTAAGGTTTTAAGTTTATAACTAATTATGAGTATATAAGTATCCTTAATACTTGTGTTTATTACTTATGATTATTGGATGACTAAGGTTTTAAGTTTATAACTAATTGTGAGTATACCATGATTTAGCATCAGAGTTTGGAAACAAACCCAGAAGGACTTGAGTAAATTAAAATGTGCACCTTCATCTAAGGGCATGTATAATAGGGACTCCAAGTGGGTTCCAACTCCAACCTGAAACTCATTTGAAATTATTTTTCCCCACAACGGGGGGGTCCAAATGGCCTCCCAAAATGGGAAATCGCCGCTGTCTGCCCTCTGTTTAAAACCACTCCCAACCGTAATCCTGTTAGGCTTTCACGTGAATGTGAGCCTGCTTCATTTTCATTTGCATTTCTCTCCTGCTTCTCTTGCATTTCTCTCGCCTGCTTCTCTTCCTTTTTTTCATTTTTGTTGTTTTTAACATTTTTAAATTTGCATTTAAAATTTAATAAAAACACAATTGAAATAAATTATTCTGAATTTTACTTTAAAATTAAATACTCTGAATTTAATAAAAACGGAAATTTTCACCGAAAACTGACCTTTTTAAAAAAACTTTTTTTTGCTGTTTAAATTTTGCTATTTAAATTTTGATTTTAAATATTCTGAATTTTATTTTGGATTCTTTTTAAAAATCGAAAATACATTCTTTTAAAAATAAAATGCTTCTTTTTAATTCTGGTTCATAAAATAATTTTTAAAAGTTGAAATTAATTTGAAATATAAATTTTAGAAAACGAAATTCAATTAAAAAATTACAAATGTAATGCTCCATCTGTTTTGTTATTTATGGAAAATTTAATAAATGGACGTTTTCTTTTATTTGGCACATTTTTCATTTTTGGTAAGTTTCTTTTAATTACATCTACTCTTTGTATTTTTTACTTTCTACATTCAATTTCATCAACTCATTTTCATCACATAAATCCAAGCACCTAAACCTATGGTGCCATAAATAGAAAAGTGGAGGGAGCATTAAATTTCACATCTCAATTTATTTGGATAGGATAATTTATTTAAACTATATATTAAAGGTATAATTAATGAGTAGGATAAAAAAATCAAGTGGGTTCCATAAATGGTTGCAAAAGAGTTTCAATCATTGTAGAGAGGAAAATTTAATGATTTCTTTGTGGTTTTAGTTGGTGAGGTGGAAGAGAGATATTGAATATTGGGCAAAATACTGATATGACCCTATGTTTTGGAGGTTTGTGCTAATATGACCCTGTGAAGTTGAAAAGTGTTATTGTAGCCATGTGTTTTGCATCAGAAGTGCCGATATAACTTTTTGACACTATTCCGGCATTGACTTAATAATTTCTGGCATTGACGACAATTTAAAAGACTAAAATACCCTTAGCATTCAAATTACAAATCTAAAGACTAAAATACCCAAGCATTCATCTCCAAAAGCACCACCACCATCACGCTGTCGCCGCTCCACCACCACCATCACGCTGTCGCCTCTCCACCACCACTACTGCTCCACCACCATCACCACCGCTCCACCACCACCACCACAGCCGCTCCAACACCACCATAGTCGCCCCACCACCACCACAGCCGCTCCACCACCACCACTACCGCTCCACCACCACCACTGCCGCTCCACCACCACCACCGCCGCTCCACCACCACCACCATCACCGTCGCTCCACCACCACCACCATCACCGCTGCTCCACAACCACCACCACTATCACCGCTCCACCACCACCACCACCGCTCAACCCTAGCCTCGCCACCACTGGTCCCAACCGCCACCACTGGTCCCAACCACCACCACTACCGCTCATCCCTATCCTCGCCACCACTCGTCCCAACCACCACCACCACCACTCCTCCCTAGCCCCGCCACCACTTGTCCCAACCACCACCGCTCGTCCCTAGCCCCGCCACCACTCATTCCTACTACCACCACCACTCGTTCCTACTACTACCACCACCACTACCGCTCGACCCTAGCCCCGCCACCACTCGTCCCAGCCACCACCACCACCACTGCTCAATCCTAGCCACGCAACCACTCCTTCCAACCACGGCCACCACTCACCCCAACCACCACTCGTCCCTAGCCCCGCCACCGCGCCGGAAAGTGGAGAATCCGAACGGGGCCAAATCAAACAAACCAAGAAAACCCATCTTAAATAAACCCAGACTAAAAAAGTTTTCTTGAGCTATGGTGAGTCGACCCAGAAACAAATAAACCCAAACTCAAGAGCCGACCCAGAAAAACCAATCCAAAACCATCTCAAATCCACTCCGCCACCCAGAAACAAGTAAACCCAAACTCAACAGCCGACCCGAAAAAGCAAGAAAAACAAGAAAAGGAATCTGATTGCGTACCTGAAAAGAAGGAAATGATAATAAGTTGACAAGTGGCGGGCGGCGGCGATGGTGTCTATGGGGAGTACGGTGAGTTTGAGAAGGAATCAGAACCAGAGCGGAGCGGAGGTGGCGGCGGCGGAAAGAATGAGGAAACCAGTTTTGAGAAAACTAAATTGAGAAGTTGGACGGAACTAGGGCGGAATGAATGAGGGAAAAGGAAATAAATGAATGAGGGCATAATTGTTTTTTCACTTTTTCTGAATGTTTATTTTTTTTAAACAGGAGTATAATAGTCATTTAATGTATTTCCGGCTAAATTCAGACCTCCATGGTTATATTAGCACATTCAAGTAAAACACAGGGTTATAATAGCACTTTCCAATTTCATATGATTATATTAGCACAAACTATCAAAACATAGAATTATATGAGCACTTAACTCTTGAATATTTAATAAAGTGAAACTACAAAAATATTTACAAAATAGTAGCACCATTGCATATACTCTAAGTGAGATAAAGGCGCGAGTTGTAGAGGTACGTAGTGTATCAGCATGAGCGTCATCCCCAAATCAAGCTGCTACATGTAGATGGCGCAATGGGCATGATGGGTATTGTTGGCAATGAAAGCTCCACTCCTCCGACCCCATCAACTATCTTTCTTGCCTTGGTTTGTCGGAAGTGGTTGGTAGGCCACAACTAAAACGAGTAACAGATCGATCTACACTCTCTTCTGGTTTGGAGGGTAATTTTCCAAGAGATTTTAAGGTCATCGGTCGCGCCTTTGGATGGAGGCATACCCCCAGCAAATTTGAAAAATCAACTCCAATTCTACCCACTAAAAGAATATTACAAATGTGGGCTCTATCACTGGTTAACATTTTTTAGGTGTCATTGGGTTGGGTAGTTCTTCTCGAAGCCTACAAACCAAACAAAGAGCCGGCACTACTCTAGCTTTTGTTTTGAGATTTTTTTGTATTATCTTACGTTGATATTTGTTGGGGTTACTACAAATTCCTTCATTCACAGTATTATTTTACTTTTATTTCATTCTTTATAAATTCATGTGAAAAGTTTAAATGTCTATGGGGAAGAAACTTTTCAAAATTTCCATTAAATTTCTCAAATCTTTTCAAGGATATCTACAAAAATATTTTTTGATTTTTTTATAAAAAAAATCATTCATTTCAAGATATTGGGAAAAACGTTCAGCGGAAATTACAATAAGTGGAATTGACATCCAACCTAACTAGACTCTAGCAATAACAAATCTATTTGGAGGATATTTAAATTACATATCAACTACACTAGTCGTCTGTACTATTACAGATCATAGATCCAATAAAAAATTGTAACATCGCCCTCGGAGATATTAACTGGCTTCCCGCGAAAATCATGACCACTTGGCAGAGAGTAGTGTATCACAGATCAATATCACTGCGCCAAACAAGGATCTTCTACAACTGTAACACAACTTGATCTAACCACGGTCTATGTTGTCAAAACTGTAAACACCTTAAAAAACATAGATCTAGCGAACACAAATTGATGGAAACTCAAAAATAAAACTACAAATAAAATTGCAAACACACGATTTGAACAAACAGATCGAGAACAATACATCAACGTGAACAACTAAATCGAGTTATCACCATAAATACAAAAATCTAATTAGTGTCAAAAATCAACAAATAATGATAAATTTGAGAGTTTAGTAAAGGTAAATTTAATGCTCCCTCCGTCCCAGGGGAATCTGCACACTTTCCTTTTATGGGTGTCCCAGGCAAATCTGCACATTTTCCCCTTTTAGTAAAATTTAACATTACAAAGACTTTTTTGCCCTTAGAATATTAAAAATTTACATCCCCACCCCCAATCTCACAAACCCTCTTTTTCTCCTCTCTGCCTCCTCCGTCTCACTAATAAAGTTTGCTCCTTCTCCAGTTTTCTCTCTGCCTCTGCCACTTTGACGCAACGTCTCCGCCAGTTTTCTCTCTGCCTTCGCCACTTTGCCACCCCTTCACGCCCAGTGCTACCCCTCTCACGGCCACCGCTTCTGATGCCACCTTTCTCTGCCTCACCTGTAAACCCCAGCGCCACCCTTGTCTCTGCCGTTAAAGCCACCTCTCTGCCTAACCTCTAAACCCTAGCGCCACCCTCGTCTCCGCCGTTGACGCCACCTCTCCACCTCACCTGTAAACCCTCGAGCCACCCTCGTCTATGCCATTGACGCCACCCCTTCGCCTCACCATTGACGCCACCCCTCCGCCGCACCATTGATGCCACCCCATCCGCCTCACCTCTAAACCTTAACGCCACCCCCAATCTGATATGCGCCACCTTCAAACCCTAATCATAATTAGTCGGAGCCCAACCTTAATTTCGCACCCCAAAACTTATAAAACGGAAATTCACAATCTTTGCTCGCAGGCCTCATCCCCGTAACCCTCCTAATTTTTCCTCCGCCACCCCATCCTTGTTCCTCTACCAGAACCCTAAATTATTGTGGAGCCTTGCCCCATCTGATTCCCTCCCGTCACTATGGAGCCCTGCACCAAAATGGCGCACAATCCGGGTCTCATCGAATACAACAAAAGGTGGGATTGTATTGTATTTCTCACTTGTTCTGTATTTCTCAATGTAAACCGGTTTTGCACTAAATGAGGTAAAAATCTGGTCTCTAATCAATTGAAGCACTAGAGTAGAGGAAGGCTTAATAGAATCAAATAAATATCTATTCCTCATCTTCCAAAGATTCCAGAAAGTAAATATGGCAGCGGACCGGATCATGATTGAATGTAAAGCAGATAAAGTTGGCATAGTTAAGTAATATGAGATTCTCTCCCAAACTGAGGGGAAAGCCCTATCACAAATACCCATGAATTGGTGGATAATTTTCCATACAGATATTGAGAAATCACATGAGTTAAAGAAATGCTCTAAGGAATCATCATGTTTGTTGCACATACAACATTTAGAGGTCAAACAAAACCTCAGTTTCCTGAGGATGTTATCAAAAGGCAACAGAGAGTTTGTCACTTTCCACATAAATACAGATATTTTTTTTCCATTTTGGAATTCCAAAGATGTTTGGAAGAGGATATGGTACCTGACTGGTTGCAGAGCAGATTATATGTATGTTTAAAAGAGAAGCTCCCAGAGATACCTGGTTTCCAGATTAATCTGTCAGCTCTGTGTGGAAATAGTTTGGATTCCTGCAATAAAGTAAGAATATGAGTTGGCATGAATGGTTCTATTTTTGTGATGTAAAGATCTTTGTTAGCAATAAATTCAGAGACAGTACATTCTTTGGCTATGTCCACACTATTCTGATCACATATATCTATAAGTAAGCCTACATCAAGCCAGTTTGAAGTCCAGAAATTACAATCACCCCTCCCTATAATTACTTTAGAATTGTTCTCAGCCCAAAGATTTACTGAGCATATTCTCTTCCAGTTTGGAGAGGTCCTGTGAGATTGAGGTAAGGCTGCCATTAAATGAGTCCAGAGGGCCTCACCCACTTGATATTTCCACCACAATTTAACCGAGCATGTTTTTATTATGGTATGTATAGATCTAAAACCTAATCCATTTTGATCAGTGGGGAGGCACAGATCAGACCACTTTTTCCATGATCTTTTTGGTTTTAAATCCTCTCCCCAGAAAAACCTACTCAATTTTTTTTCAATGGTAAGTATGATCAGTTTTTTTGGTTTGATAACCTGCCAAATGTGTTGTGGGATAGCATATATACAAGAATTAATCAGAGTAATTTTTCCCCCCATAGATATCCATCTATTTTTCCAATTCCCAATCCTATTGTCAATTAGTTCAAAGAGTGGCTGGAAATAATTTTTTTTTGCAACACCAGTGAAGATTGGAACTCCTAAGTAGGAGAAAGGAAAGGAACCAAGTTTCATTCCTAAAATCCTTTTGATATGCATCACTCTTTGTTCTGTAGCATGCTTACCTATGAAGATATCACACTTGTTATAATTAATAGACTGGCCAGTGACTTCCTCAAAGATGGACAAAAAAGCCTTTAATCTAATTAAGGTTAGTTTTTTTGCTTTGAAAAAAATAACAGTATCATCCGCATAAGATAAATGAGAAATTCTTGGAGGATTACCTGGGAGATCAAAGTAGGCTAACTTACCATTGTCAAAGATGAAAGTCAGACTTCTTGAAAAAGATTCAATGAAAATATTGAACAAGAAAGGAGATAAGGGGTCACCCTGTTTAATGCCTCTAGAGGATTGAAAAAATCCCACTGGCTTACCATTAATGAGAATAGAGAACCAAGCCTGGGACAAGTTTTTCATAACAGTATAGATAAATTTAGCATGGAATCCAAATTTTGCTAAGACTTTGTATAGAAAAGACCATCTAACCCTATCAAAAGCTTTTTTTGAGATCTAGTTTAACTATGCAATTTGGAACTCTTCTCTTCCTGTTAAGAAATCTAAACATTTCCTGTAAGTAAATGACATTATCAGAGATATCTCTACCATGTAGGAATGCAGTCTGGTTAGGAGAGATAATTTTAGGCATAATAGACTTAAGTCTTTCCATTAGTACTTTAGAACAGATCTTGTTTATCACATTGGAGAGACTTATAGGTCTATAGTCATCAAATGAAGTTGGGGTTTTCTTCTTTGGAATTATGGTGATCCATGTACTACTAATACCCCTAGGCAGATTAGATGAAGATTGAAAATCATGAACAGCTAGAAGGAGATCATTTGCTATGATATCCCAGGATTTAATGTAGAATTTAGCAGTAAAACCATCTGGACCTGGAGTGCTTGATTTATTAAGACTGTAGACTATCAACTTAAGCTCATCAAGTGTTACTGGTTTCAAAAGATTTTCATTATCTTCCTGAGTAACCAAATTTGGGATATGATTAAGAAAGTGAGATTGAAATGGAGAGCTATCATTGGAAACATCCTCAGTTAGTAGATCCTGATAATATTGGATAGCTTCCATTTCCACATCCTGAGTGTTTTCCAACCACTGTCCATTCCTGCCCTTAATTTTTGTGATCCTCAATCTATTGTTTTTATCCTGAACAGATTTATGGAAGAAAGATGTGTTGTTATCACCTTCTTGGATCCATTTTATCTTAGCTTTGTGTTTCCAGAAATTTTTTTGTTCAGACATGGCTCTTACTAGCCTAGCTCTAGCCTCCCTAAGATTAACCTGATTAGTAACAGAATCATTCTGATCCGTTATGGCTTCCTGAGCCTGCAGGGCTAATTCAGCTTGTGTGACATTATCATGGATATTTCCAAATTGTTCTTTGTTCCAGATTTTTAAAGCTTTCTTAAGTCTAACCAGTTTTAAGTAAAAAGCCAGCATTCCTGAGTTATGCATAGGGGTGTCCCAATCTTTCTTAATTACATCATTAAAATCCTTTCTCTTGTACCATGTATTGTGGAACCTAAAAGGTCTAGGATTGGATGATATTTCACTACCTACAGTCAAAGCAAGGGGTTGTGATCTGAGCTTACTCTATTCAGAATCTGAATTGAGGAAGAAGGGAAAGAAAGAGACCATGATGCAGTACACAGTCCTCTATCAAGTCTCTTAACTGTAGGAGATCTTAACCGATTATTAGTCCAAGTAAACAGGTTCCCAACAGTGTTAATTTCATCCAGAGCCATTCCATTAATGAAGTCATTGAAATCCCTCATACTTCCTAAGTTTGGAGTGGATGGTCCTCTATATTCAGTTATTGATGTAATGCAATTAAAATCTCCAATAAACAAAGAATCTGAATGGCTGAATGACCTGAGATCAGACCAGAGATCATGTCTCTCTAATCTGGTTCTTAGACCATAAATAAAAAAGGCATCCATAGGCTTGATTAAGACTGAACTAATCAGGTGAACACCAAGAAACTGAAGATTATCACTTTTAACTGTCAGAGTAATATGTGAAGACCAAAAAATCCAAATCTGACCATTAGTTGCAGAGAAACAATTATCAAACTTCAGCTTTTGTCTATATAAATCACATTGTGAATTGTCATGTTTAGGCTCAATTAAACAAATGAGTTCAAATCTATGTCTGTTGATGAGATTAGATAGTTTTAACAAAGATGTATCCATCCCTCTGATGTTCCAAACCAGCATTTTAATATTAACAGATGTACTATTCATAGTGAAACATTAGAGGAGCTTTTTGATCTAGTCATTATGGTTTTTTTCTGTGAGAAGAAAGTATCATTAGGTGATTTGCTATTTTTAGCAACAGATTTACCTTTCTTCAACTTACTAGGATCAGAAGATGAGATACTGTCTACCTGCACTTGATCATCACCATCTTCAGGGAGGATGACCCCTACTTCAATAGCAGGATCTTCAATTTGAGTGACCTCATCACCAGATGTTTCTTCAACAGCAAGGGGTAAAAATCTGTTTGACCTATTTTTCTGCTGAGAAAAAATGAAATTTTTTGCTGCAATAATAGAACTTAAAGGAGAAAAAGACTTCCCTCGTTTACTGGGTAGGTCATCTTTAGCCAATATTGTCCTAAGGATAGGTGGGGCAGATTGAAATTGCCTATCCTGTGTTCCAGATGACCTAGGTGCTGGGGAAAACACTAGAGGGGAGGGAGTAAGATTTAGGCTTTCAGGTTCAGGTGACAAAGATATAAATTCCTTCTCTGTAACAACATCACCTTTACTACTGATCTCAGTACTGGGCTCAACTACAGTGCTAGGAGGAATTTGTTGTAACTCCTCAGGGCTAGGATCAGCTACCAGGGGGCATTTTCAATTAAGGTGGACTTAGTAGGTTCCTGTGCTTGATCTTGTATCAGTTGTTTCTTAGGAACGTATATAAATTTCTGAGCCTGATAAGTTTTTTGTTTTTCTATAATTGATACCCCAGAGCTCTCAGCAACTAAGTTCCCATTCTTGTTTATGTTTGATTTGCCATTTACCTGTCCTAAAGAGTTTTCCAATTGTGAGTCAGTTTCAGTTTTCTTAGGCCAGGTCCTTTTAAGCTCCGGATGCAGGTAAATGCAGTAACTATCCTCATGCCCTATGCATTTGCAATGGAAACAGTATGGAGGAATGTCCTCAAATTCTAAGGGGAGTTTGACAACATTGAATTCATTTCCATCCTCTTCGATTCCAACTCTAATGTAGGATGGTAGTTTCTTTTTTAAGTCGATTTCAACACACAATTTCACACAAGAAGGCCTAGACAGGGCCTCAGTGGCAGCATCAACTTTAATAAAGTTTCCAATTTGGTTTCCCATGATTTCTAGCATTGCAGAGTTATAGAAATAGACTGGGACATGAGGAATTGATACCCATACCGGAACTATGGACGATTCTGCGTCTGGAGAAAAATCGGATGTCCATTTCAGCACCTTCATTTGGGCGTTATTGAAACTCCAAGAACCTTTGAGCCAGAACCTCTGGTAGTCTTCCTTCTCTTGGAACCGTATGAGGATATGCCGGTAGTCTATCGATCCGATTTGAAATTTGCCCTTGAAGCCTACAGAATTAAACGAATCATTTAGTTGAGCCATAGATGGCTTACCCCTTGCATACTTACCAATCAGGGCATTCCGATAATGGGAGGATAGGGTTTCGGCATCTTTGCAACTGACAAGGCAGGCAATTTCCCCTTTGTACTGAGTTTTGGGGATGATCTCCGGGTTCGACGGAAGGGAATCTTGGAGAGGCGGAGGACGGTTTGCGAGAGCTTGGAGGAAGGATTTGGATCCCCCTTGGCTTCTGTTGGCCGGCGGGAGAGCCGCCATGGCGGCGGCGGGAGGTACAACGTTAAAATGGAAGACCGTTATCAGATAGCAAGCTGAAGGAGGAAGAGGAGAAAGAGGAAAACGACACTAAAAATTCTCGTTTTGGTTAAATCGCACCAAAAAACACACATAGTAACAGTAATTGAAAGCGTTGTCATGTGAGGCAGTAAAAACATTATAAAGGGATCATTACACAATTTTAACTATATTATAGCTTCATGGATCCATATCTAATAATTTTACAGGGACCTGTCTCTAATTATTTTACAAGGACATATTGCTAATATTTTTCAGGGGCTTTTTGTACAATTTTTCTCATTATTTTTCCCCCGTCGAAAAAAAATCAAAAAATTATTTATAAGTTATTTTTAAAATGCAAAAAATCTTTATGATCAGTGAACTAAAAATTATAAACATCAGCAAAAAAATAGCATGACATCAACGAAAAATCATAAAACATCAGCTGAAAAACTGCAGCAAAAATATATAAGAAATCAAATAAAAATAAACAAAAAATTTGAAAATCATCGACTACAACTAAAAAAAAACAACTGAAAATCATAAATACATCAACAAAGCTTATATTATCATTTTTTTTAAAAAAAATATGAACATCAACATATATCATCCAAAAGGTAAAAACATCAATTATTATCGTTGTAAACTCACCCAAAAAAATGAAAAACGTCAATATAAGGAAAAAACACAACAAAAAATCAACTATATCACTAAAAAAGATACAAACATCAACACCTATCATCTAAAACTCATCTAGAAAATGAAAAACAATAACATGAGAGAAAAAAACTAAAAACATCGATAAAAAAAACTACGGTACCTCAACAGTATAAATTATTCACTCTGAAAATCATAAAACATCAATAATTTTTTTAAAAAAACTATAAATATCAACCTGTATCACCCAAAAAGCTACAAACATCAACTCCTAACACCTACCTTATCCGTAAAATCAAGAAATATCAACATAAGAAAAAAGACACATAAATATCAACTCCTATTGCCGAAACTCTAGCCGAAAAATGAAAAATATCAACATAAGGAAATATTTTTTAAAAAACTACAAATATTAATCCATATCACCCATAAAAAACTACAAAACATCAACTCATATCAATTAGATCCCACCAGAACAATAAAAAACATCAATATATGAGAAAAAAAAGTTGCAAGCATCAACAAAAAGCTGTTGTACCTCAACAATAAAAATTCTTTAAAAAAAAAAAGAAGACCCGGTGGGATTTGAACCTAGGTCTCTGACCTCAAAGCATAGAGCAATAACAACTCAGTCAAATAATATTAAATCTCAGCATGTACATTAAGAACATAAATTCTTCAAAATAAAGGTCGTAGTGAGATTTGAACTTTAGACCTCTAACCTCAATGTCCAAGATCCTAGTCAACACTAATAAACCTTAGCTTAAATTTGAAAAACATAAAGCACAAAATAAAACCACACCTCTCACAACCAGAAGCTCATTCGTTGTCACCTCCACCGTCGTCGCCTCCACTGTCGCCTCCACCGTTGTCCACCACTGTCTGTCATCGCCAACGTGTGTCTGCATGCATGAGTCATTGTTTCTCTCCAGCGTGTGCATCTCAGCGCATTCTTCTTCAGCCTCGTCAGCTTCTCCTCATTTCCGTTGCCTCCATCTCCAAAACCCTAGCTCTACCATCTTCTTTACCTCCATCGCTTTCGCCCCTATCTCTTAAACCCTAGCTCCACCATATCCTTTGAATATTTCATCACCTTTTCCTCCGTCGCAGAAACCCTAGCTCCACTGATGCTTGTAATTATCCGCCATTGCTGCAATTAGTTGCCAGTGCTCTAGCTCAGCTGCGATGTCTCTGCAACTAGCCGCGATGTCTCTGCAACTAATCACTGATTCATGAGCTTCGATCAAGGCGATGGAGGTTAGTACACTAGTTTTTACCGTGAGCTCCAATCGAGGCGACGGAGGTGCTCTTATTTTCATAGTAATCGAGGCAACAAAGGTTACTAGATCTCTACGTGAGCTCGTCAATCTCCGCTGTGAGCTGGATCCAGTAGCAGCACCCAGTAGAAATAGCCAGAAACCGGTAGAAATCTAGCGAAAATCATCGGCCGATGGTGGTTGCCTGCGTTAGGTGGCAATTTCCTATCGGCGGTGGCGGTTTCATGATCGGTTGGAAAATAATTGGAATTTGTTTTGGATATTTATGTGATATATATACAGTACAACAGACAACACCTATTACCTCAGTTTTTCAGGCCTTTTTATCTCATTTTTTGGCCCCAAAAAATTGAGGTAAATGTGGGTGAAGTAAAAAACTATACTTTTTACCTCAGTTCAAAATCGTGATAAAAAGTACTTTTTTACCCTGGTTTTGGACCCAAGTCGGCAGATTCTGCGATTGACATCGGTCCAAGGAACTAGGCCGGCCATAGTACAACGTAGCTGCAACATCATTTCCATCGACGTCGACATTCATAAGAAGTGTAGTCAATCACAGCAAGAAGGCAACTAATGGCACTGGAAACACTGCGACATCGACAAGATCGAAGTCGCGGAATAATTGAAGCGATGTCGATCATGATTGTAAGCGACATCGCATGTTCCATGTCACACTCATTGTGTGCATGTTAATGTGGGAGGCTAACTAATTTGACGTCGTTTGAATGGGCGACGTCGAAACAAATGGCCCCGTTATATGTGACATCGATTAGGTTTTTTTTATCTTTAACGGTATATGCATCGTTGGTCATGTGTCTTATCTTTACTGGTTTGTGCAATGTCGCAGTATGAATCGTGGAGATATCGGTTGTCGTACAATAATATATTATTTACTTTCCCATGAAACAAAACAAAAAACTAGAACATGAATTACCAATAAATGTCAAATATATTCAAATACATATGGTTGATGTGAAAATGAAAGATTAATTGTATTTAACATCCCTTTCCTATGTTGTACAAAATTAAAACTATTAGGGGGATTAGGGAAATAAGTAGGCCATGCTTAGAGTCCATCGATAACTCTATTTATCCTATTAAAACAAATACACATGAAATAAAATTTATGTCAGAATTCGACAGTCCCAGAATGATGTACACATAATATATTCAAGTACATGTGACTATAATCTAAACATAGAAAAAGTACATGTACTGACTGAAAGCTGTGTCGCTTGGTTGATAAATTGATGTTGCTGACACCGATGGCGGAGCGACATCGGACGTACAAGATGGTCATGACATTACCTAAACAATGCGATGTCGCTCATCACTCGGCTCCATATCGTATAAGGCAATGAAAAGAGTCCGACATCACAAATCCAACCTGTTACATACGAAAAATTGATTATTGTCCACAATCAGCCCTAATCTATATTTTTTTCCACACTCCTTACAAACAAGACATTATTTTGGAATGACAAACATTGTACATTGTATAACATGTAACATAATCATCATACTCCATAAATATATTCAATGATTGGTCAATTAGGAAAAATATATATAATTAAGGAGATGCTAAAATGAACTACCTCAATTTATTTGAACCCGGAGATGCTCCATCCTAGAATAGTTTTTTATATTCGATAGAAGAAATTAGATTGGGCTCTTTAGTGTTTGCAATGGTTTTAATGGAAAGGATGGTGTGGAGTTGTGTTGAGAGCAAATGTGTTGAAGATGAGAAATAGGTGTTGGTGCTGGATATTATTGTAATGAGATGGGTTTGGGGGGAAATTTTGGTTCAAAATTTTGGCTCAAAATTTCAGTTCCTGCTGGAAATTTCAAGCGGAGTGAAGTCGCTCGGTTGTCGATCCCTGATTCGTTTCATGTGACTAGCATTTACGAAGTCAGACGTGTGGGGCCAAAGTATAATTTTTTATGGACGGAATTTTGTTAGCTTTTATTTTCATAAAAAATCTAGAATATTAAATTGCATAATTCTGTGTGGTGGAAATTATCATTCTCATAACGCTTATAGTAATGGTATTACTGAAATACTCCGAAAATAAGGGATGATTACCCCTGTTCACGGATGGGACCCTTGTCATCCTCCAGTCAAACTCATGATCACCGTTAGTCATGAAAAAGAAACTAGCATGATCCCACAGAGAATTCCACAAGTTCTTTCTGAATGAACCATGTATACTTATAAGTAATAATCTACTATTTACTCTACACAATGTACTAGCACCTTTTAAAATTTGATGGACATAATTTTATGAGCTTTAAGTTTCCTAAAAAACCTAGAATATTAAATTTCATGTGATTCCATGTGGTGGAAATGATCGTTCTTATAATGCTTATAGTAAGGGTATTAATAGAATACTCGAAAATGATGAACGATTACCCCAGTTCGCGGACGAGACCCTAGCCATCCTCCAGTCAAACTCATGATCACCTTTATTCATGACAAAGAAAATAGCATGATTCCACAGAGAATTCCACAAGTTCTTCTTGAATGAATATGTATTCTTATAAGTAATCATCTACAATTTACTCTACACAATGTACTAGCGCTTTTTAAAATTTGATGGACGGAATTCTATTAGCTTTTAATTTCATGAAAAAACTTGAATATTAAATTTCATGATATTCTATGTGGTGGAAATGATTGTTCTCATAACGATTGTAGTAAGGGTATTAATGGAATACTCTGAAAATGATGGACGATTACCCCGATTTGCGGATGGGACCCTTGCCATCCCCCCCATTCAGACTCATGATCACCGTTAGTCATGACAAAGAAACTAGCATGATCCCAAAGATAATTCTATAAGTTCTTTTTTTGAATGAATCCTGTATACTTATAAGTAATCATCACAATTTACTCTACACAATGTACTAACGCTTTTTAAAATCCGATGGACGGAATTTTATTAGTTTTTAATTTAATAAACAACCTAGAATAGTAAATTTCATGTGATTCTATGTGGTGGAAATAATCGTTCTCATAACGCTTATAGTAAGGGTATTCGTGGAATACTCCAAAAATGATGGACGATTACCCCAGTTTGCTGACGAGACCCTTGCCATCCCCCAGTCAAACTCATGATAATGTGATTTTGATTATTGGGTAGCTCCAATTTTGCATTTCGTCCTCCCCCACCCTCTTGGAGGAACCTAAGTGTAAAAATTGAAAAGTTCACCGGCTATGTTAAAATTGAATCCGATCGAACCGGATATTAATATTGTTCATGGACAATTATAAATTTAAATTAGAAGTATCTAATATACAATTACCTATTTTGAAGGTCAATTATGTTTGTCTTGGTCAAATGCAGGCTCAGTTGACATGTTATAGGGTTTAAATGGTGAGGCCCAATTTCATAGTCGTCAACGTCGGTCCTATGTCGGTAACATGTCACTCAACTAAAATTACATGTGACCTTGCATAGGAATTGGTCAAACACAGGCTCATTCTTATGCTAGTGGGTTGTAATGGTGTTGCTCACATTTATATTAGTCGACGTCGCACAACTGTCGGTCATAGGTCGGTAAGTTTGACTAACAGGCGACGTTGCACGACCATAGGCACAAGCTACAACACTTCATAACGAATATATAAATGGAGCCCACCTCTCATACATCACTTCAAACTTTCTGTATTCTCTCAAATTTCAACACTTCTCCCTGCCCATCTTCTAAAAGGTATGGTTTCCACATGTGGTTACATTACTTTTGTTTTTGTACTTATCCTTCAATTTTTATGTATTTGGTTTAGGGTGTGAATGTGTTAATTTTTTAAATTTTTGAATTTTCTATGATTGGGGTGATAGAATATGGTTTTAGGGTGTTAAAATATAGTTTTAGGGTGTTAGAATATGGATTGGGGTGCTACAATGTGGTTTAAGGGTTAAGTTTTTGATGTTGTTATTCGTTCTCTACTTGAATACAACGTCGCTGGAACATCGATCGTCATTTTTTTGTATTGATCCCTAGGTGACTTCGTAATCATGTTTTCTATAATTGGCCAAGTCAATGCAACATCGCACCCTTATCGGTTATACCGATGTTAGAGTGACGTCGCCTTAACTTGGTCAACAAAATAAATTGTATGTATTTATTTTCCATTGTCTGACTATCATAATATTTAACATCCGCGATAATATGAATTACAACAATCATAGCTAACAATGCTGGTTCCAACGGTGAACCGATTGAGGTGAGCGATTTTTTGTTATGTTTTAAATATTTCTTTTATTTCATTACTAAGAATCTAATTGAATTTTTAATAATTTCATTGACCAATATAGATTCATACTGATTTATATAATGACAGTCTCCGTCGTATATTCTTAAGTAGATATCTGCATTTCGTACATACTCTGACCCAGACGAACTTCGGGTCAATTCCAATTATGTCAAGTCTTCCTTTTTTTAAAAAAAAATTGAATTTTAAATTAACATTTTCTATAGATTACTTTCATCAGTACTAACAAAAGTTTTTTGTTTATCGTTCAGTACCTCCCTGACCTAATTGTTGAGCTCCTACCCCTGTACATGTTGGATGTTGTGATTAGGTGCATAGGGAGGGAGTACCACATGCACTACTTGGGGAACAAGAGACTCAAGACCCTGACCCCAAAGGGGTATGGCCAGTTTCATGGCGCAGAGGAACTGGAGATTGGGGACACACTGTACTTCGAGCTCATAAATGGTGTTGGGCCCTAAGTTATCCATGTTGTCATTTATCCTCGCGAGCATTAGATGTTTAGCTTAGACTTCACATGACCATGTATTTAAAACTAATTGATTCGTATTTGGAATAATTTGTATTAATACGTATTTTATATCTAAAGTCTTTAAATCTTTAAAATTTTGTTGTTTATTGTTAATTTAATGTTATTTAATGTTTAATATTTAACCTAACATATGATCAACAGAGTTTTAATTTAACGATCATTTAGGAAACTGTAAAAGACTTGTGTGTACTGAATAATTTCTTCCAAATATTATGTAACTGGCAAATATCCGTTGCTTCAAAATTTTATTAATAAATTGGAATTGTTGACCGGTTGGGTGGTGGACTGAAATTGTTAGGCCCATAAACATGCAACATCGATCCAAGGTCAGTACGTTTTTGTATGAACCGATATACGTGCAACGTCGTACCATATTAAGCGAACTTCACAATCTGGTTAAAATGACGTAGGTGTATACCTAGCCCATGAACCCCATAAGACTAGGCCTAGCCCATAATTGGTCTCTACACTAATTTACGATTCAAACCAAAAAAGGCGGAATCAGGTCAGGACAAATCAGGCCATGGACCAAGAAAGGAAGAGGCCACGATCAAGCTTCAGGCACAAACCACCTTTATTGGAACCATGATACAACCCACGATGATGAATCCAAATATGATGGAACCACGACTGTAACACGCTATAAAAGAAAGAATAAGAATGCCAGTCCAAGTAAGTGTTGATAGACTGGGAAATCCTAATTCTTAAGAGGAAAGCTACTGACTTGAGCGGCAGAGTTTTTTCCCCTGAATCACTTACTGGATCTCTTTTCCAGGAGCATCACAGTGAATAGAGGTCACTTGGGAAAATTAATAATACCACAACATTTGGCACCGTCTATGGGGACGAGAATTGTTTTGGTCTATTATTCCCTGCAAAGTTGATAATGGTGTTCACCAGAAGCAAAAGAAGCCAAATTCATCATACACAAGAGTAAACAACTGGACACAATAGTAACATGCATCCGAACCAAGATCATGAACATGTTCCTAGCAGAGAACAAGAATGTGGTGAAGAAGACACAGAAGATGAGGAAGAGGCAGAGTCTACTAACACCAAAAAAGAAAAAGAAAGGAGAACATTCGCATCGTTTCTAGAAGAAAACATAGAAAAATTGTATAATCAGTTCTTAGTCACTCTCAAGCTGAAATCCTGAAGAGTAAGTCAAAAATTAAGTCAAAAGAATGAGGATCTTAAATATGTGGACGAATTAAGAGATATAATGGTAGACGATGATGCAAATAAGTTACTGTTACCACCACATCTCACTAGTGGAAAACTTGTGATTAAAGGCACCATTCAAAGGGGGTTATAAAATTTTGGAAAGGAACTGCCTTCCCTGGCTAATTCCGAACTCGAAAGTATTGGATTTCCACTCCCTCAGCTGTTTGAACACGATTAATTACGTTATAAAGGTGGTTATATTATAACCACCATTGATTCTAACAAAAAAGGCAGTTTTTGAAATAACTGCCTCTGTATCATTCAATTCAAAGTCGGTTCTGCCAAACTGCCTTTAAATCTAGTAGTTTTTTAGTTCAGAACTGTGGCCCAAGCCACTTTTAATTGATGAATTGATTGATTATAGCATAGATGCAGGGCTGAAATTATTTACGAATGCGGAACAATAATCATACCCTTATTCCAAATTTGGAAGTTGTTCAGGGGTTTATGTAAATGTTAGCCTCATAACTTCCGAACTCGGAAGTTTTCTTTTTCCTTAAAAAAATATTTTTCTTGAATGAGGATAGGAATTTCATTTTCTTGTGGTAAGAGAGGGTGTTTGAATCTAAACAAAAAGTAGTATTGATGCCCATAAGCATTGGACAAGGTATGTATAGTGTACAATTGAATTCTTAGGGTTGAGTACAATTCAAGTGTTGTATGATGTTGGTTTTTGCATTGAATTAGCTTTGATGCTTAAGTGCAATTGATTCTTGTGTTTTTTAATTTTACGTGTTGAGTGGATGTTAATTGTATTTCATTTTAGGTGATTGACTATGGATATAATTGAATTAATTGGTAGAGATTTGAGAAAATCACCCGATTACATCCCCTTGGTTGAATCTTTTATTGTGGTTGCCTTTGAACATGCTTTGAAGAATGGTTTTACGAAGGCACGGTGTCCATGTAAGAATTGTAAAAACAATGTATATTTGGGAAGGAAGAAGATACATGATCATCTCATCATTCGAGGGTTTCAAACTAGCATACCACTTAGGTGTGGCATAGAGAGGTTGTTACACCCTGTGTTGAAGAAGTTAGCTGTGAAGAGGTTGATAATTTAGATGTGAACAATGCATTTGACAAGATGGTGGAGGATGTTGCTAGAGAATTCCACTGTAAACCAGAAGTTCTTGAAGCTTTGGAAAATGACAAGAAGACGCTGCTATACATTGGTTCTAAGCATTCGACTTTTGTGCCACCTTGCGAATGATGAATTTGAAAGTGAAATTTGGATGGACTGATAAAGGCATGACAGACACGCTTGAACTAGTTAGGGATTTGCTACCTGAAGGCAATCTTCTTTCTGACAGATTGTACGCCGCGAAAAGAGTTCTTTGTCCTCTAGGAATGGAGTTGAAAAAAATCCACGCTAGCCCGAATGATTGTATGTTGTTCAGAGGACCAGACGATGATGTCCTGGATAGATGTCGCGTGTGTGGTGTGTCTCGCTACAAGTTAAAGAGATGAGGCATTGCAGTTGGGGCGGATGCAGATTTGGTTTTGAAGAAAAAATGCCCGCTAAAGTATTATGGTACTTACCTATCATTCCTCGGTTGAAGAAGTTTTTTTGCTTGCAGAGAAGATGCTAAGCTGTTGCGTTGGCATTCTGAGAGAGACCGGCCCGTGGTTGACGTGATTAGATATACGTCAAACGGTGAGCAATGGAAGAAGATTGATGCGTTGTACCCTGATTTTGGTTTCGAGCATTGTAATTTAAGGCTTGATCTCTCCACCAACGGTATTAATCCATTTGGTAATATGATCAACACACACAGCTCGTGGCCAGTTATGTTAGTCATATACAATCTCCATTCACGGTTAACAATGAAACGAAAGTATGCCTTATTATCGATGATGATACTGAGCCCCGGGAAACTTTGTAATGATATAGACATATACCTCGCTCCTTTGGTGGATGATTTGATGACTTTGTTCAATGATGGTGTCCTTACTTACAATGATTTCGAAGGAGTGAGTTTTACATTGAAGGCGTTGTTTTTTACAATAAATGACTTTCCTGTGTATGGAAATTTGTCAGGGTAGTCAGTGAAAGGGTACTATGCTTGTCCATTGTGTGAGAAACAAACCTCATTTTGTCAATTGATGCATGATTGTAAAACCATTTATCAAGGTCATTAGAGGTTTCTTTCGGATGGTCACCTAAGGAGATCGGAAAAAAAATAGTTTAATGGAGAAGTTGAGGAGAGGCTAGTACCGCTCACTGGTGTTGAGGTTTATGAGAAATTTATGGATTTGCATAATGATTTTGGAAAGAAAAATCATAAAGTGGAAAATGAAGGAAGTTTGAAAAAATGCTCCATTTTTTTAGACTTCGTTATTGGAAGGATTTGAATGTACGACATTGTCTTAATGAAATGCACATTGAGAAGAATGTGTGTGATTTATGAATTGGAACATTTTTTAATAATTTTTTAATACCCCCGGTAAAAAAGGGATGGTTTGAAGGCTTGGCTTGACTTGGTTGAAATGAGAATCAAGAGTAGTTTGGCACCAGTCACGAGTAGAGATGATTCTTATCTTTCACCTGCTTGTTATTCAATGTCTCTTTCAGGAAAGAAATCATACTGTGAGACACTGAGTAGTGTGAAGGTGCCTGAAGCTTACTGGTCTAACATAAGTTTGTGTGTGTTTGTGGATGAGTGTAAGTTGGCTGGACTTAAATCACATGATTGCCACAACATGATGCAAGAATTGAATGTTGTAGCCATTAGGTTGACCTTGCCTATTTACAGGCGATTGTGCATCACAAAACTGTCTGTTCTTCAAGTCAATTTGTGCAAAAACCATTCATCATCGAAAGCTTGACTGTTTGCAATCGATGATAGTAGAAGTTCTGTGTTGGATGAAGATGTATTTCCCCCCTCATTCTTTGACATAATGGTCCATTTGATTGTACATTTGGTTTGTGCAATCAAGTTGTGTGGTCCGGTATTTCTGAGGTGGATGTATCCTTTCGAGAGATATATGGAAATATTTAAAAATTTTGTGAGTAACTATTACAGAATCAATACAAGCATTGTTCAGATTTACGCGGAGGAGGAGGTTATTGAGTTTTGTATAGACTATATGAGTGAAGTTGATTATGTTGGCCTCTCTAAAATAAGACATGATGGCCGGTTACAGGGTGTTGGTGTATAGCAGGGCAAACTAGTTAGCCCTAGTGCAGAAGATTTGTGCTCAGCTCACCTGTATGCCCTTCACAATCATGATGATGTTGTTCCCTATGTAGAGGTTCACATGGACGAGATAAGGGCCACACATCCTTCGTACAACGAAACACGTGTTCTCCAAAAACACACTAGTGATTTCGCTTCATGGCTACGATCTTATATCACAAAGGGTGTTCATCCACGTTCGGTTAAATAGTTGGCACAGCGTCCATTAGGTACAATTACCTCCTATGCTGGTTACTACATTAATGGATTTACTTTTGGCACCAAATAAACCTAAGTGGCCTATCTACAAGTACGACCCCAAACTGCTTAAGCAATGCAGTGATCAATCTCCCGTAAGGGAGATATTTCTTTTTCGTAGCCGCAACCTTCAACATATAGTTAATGAGCACAAAGCAAGGATTAATTGGTATTCCCTCTATAATATAATAGAACAACATTAGATTTCCTATAATTGGCTCACAAGCGTTCCCTCTCGACGACAAAACATTCAAGAAAATCCACTCGTAGACTAGCCTCTGCTCGACTGTTAGTTGACCCATATAATAAGTATCAGTCCTACCCGCCTTATCCTCTACTCTATGAAAGTATTTCTTCCCCATTTCAACCGGGCATAAGGGTGTCGAGTTAGTAACACCAAGCCACTGTTGTGTATGGTAGATTTCAAGTCATTAGGATTGTCGGGCCTTAGTTTAGAGGTTGGTATACTGATTGCCTAAAACTGTGTTGATGGTGTACTTTGTGACTGTAACATTAACTTTATTCACCATATTCAAGTCACTATTTGCAAATTTCTTACCTAAATTCGCATAAAATTTGACAACCTCGTTCTGGTGCACACTATCCTCCAACGTCAACAATTTTTCCATTCCTTGATTTTTAAAGTACCTTAAAACATAACCAAGCGACAAATCTTGTATTGTAGAACTCAACCCTACCTTAGGATTATAACATTTCCATTTTTTTTAAAGAATTCCACATACCTCCCTTCTGCTTTTGTGTTGAAAAATTTGTCAGAACGCCCAGGCTCGTCAAACAGGTCGTGGCTCCGGGTCAAAGCATTGCAATGACCAATTTTCCTTCCCGTTCCCCTCATCCTCAACATGATTCCCTTTCAAATTGATTTTTTTCTTAGGTCCAACTTCGGAAGAATAGTTTAGGGTTTTGGAATTGGGGGAATGTTAGAACACGATCGAAACAAAAAAAATTTATACTAAAAAGAACTTCCGAACGAGGAAGCTTGTCAGGTTTTATGTATTTGAAATGCAGAGTTTCTTTTGTATTTGAAATGCAGAGTTTCTTTTGAATTTGGAAGAAAATCGTGTAAAAGATAAAAAAAATGACAACCTTCATCACTCGGAAGTAATATTCATGGGAAAGCCCTAAAAGGCATTAAATTCAATTTGAAGTGATTTTTTAATCACTATTCTCCCACGGTTTTATGGGCATTTTCCCTCAAAAACCCACCAAAACTCAATTCTCCAATCTTCTTTCATCAAATCTTCACATAGATCCTTCCTTGATGTTAATAAACCAAAACCCTTCACTAGGTGCTCAACATTCAACATATGTTGAGTTGATTGAGGCAAGGAATGGAAATCTACAAGGTGTTTGAAGATTAAAGTATAAGGTAAACAAAAACCATCTAAAACATATTCTATAGGTTGGGTTTTTCATTCACTTAAAAAAATGTCTGCAAATGTTCAAGCCTTATCCATGTTGAGATATTGTGTTGTGAAAAAATAATGTATTTTGTTGTTAGTATATTTTATATGAGTGCAAGTGATTGATTAATTATTTATTTGTTACTAGTTAAATTGTTAGGGTTTGTCATGCTAGGTGAAGTGATCAATTAGTGGACTGTAGAATTTGGAAGTTCGATAATGGCTAAGAAATAGACTTGTGAAGAACATGATTTTTTCGTAGGTGGGAACACCGAAACAATGCTAGATGATGATGAGGAAGATAAGGGACCCGTAGTTGTAGGAATTGTGAAAACCCACTGTAGAACGCTAGGGTGGAGGATAGCAAGAAAGGAATTGACCCCCTTGGTATTAACGCTACTGGTATTTGCTTGTCAGAGGACCGTGCAAAGTGGTCTAGTTGGGTTGGGAAGGTGGGACAGACTAGGGTTGACATACGTTACGATAGTTGGCACGATGTCCCGAAGGATTACAAAGCCACCCTTTGGATGGTATGCAATGTACATCCACGTACATGATTGCATTTCCTTTCCAATCCATTATTTTACAATAACAAAATTCTATAAACCCATAGTCACTTAGAATTCTTCTAAAAACTGTAGAGACCATTTCAAATCAAAGTGCTGGACATGGACGACCTAAGGAAGAGAACGATGGGCATGCTATCAAAAAGCTGGAGAGAACACAAGTACACATTATCAAGAGATTATTTCTACTCAACGGAAAAAGGCGAATGTCCATGGCTTGCCTACACGCATATTCAACAAGAGAGTTGGAAAATCCACAAGATAAGTGCATTAGAAAATGCAAAAAATGTTAGTACACTAAAAATCATGTGATTTTATTATGGCTTTATAGTGTGAATGTCACATGTCTTCCCACATTTCTTGTAGGGTACGAGATATGAGAAAAAAAGATTTGCGGGAATGAACATAGCGCCCCATCGGAAGAGGCGTGGTGGCTATGCCTTAGTGGTGCTGGAGATAATAAAGGAAAAATATGAACAAGATGTTTGATTGGCAATGGAGGGGGGATGGACAAGAAGGAAGCTCGAAGATTGGTTGTACCATTGGAAGTCTAACAAAAAGATCGGTGTGATCTATTCCTAAGAGCTCAAAGAAACAACAAGGGTGAATATGCGAAGGAAGAGATGATCCAAATCATGGAAAAAGTTGTAAGAGCTATTTTTTATTGTTCTATTTCAAACTTGAAATATCTTTTAGAGGAAGAAGATAGAATCTTGTTATTTTCTACCGCATTTATTATTTTGAATTAGACTAGGCTAAATTTAAACATGAAGAAAAAGATGGTACATTCATTCCAATCGAAAAGCATGATATTTTGTGTGAGGCCACCGGAAAAACTGACCACCCGGGACGCGCGCAAGGGGTTGGCGCTTTCATGACTCAAAGAGAGGCTTTTGGCATTGTATGTTTATATCATAAGGAAAAACCTTCGAGACTTTACACTTGGCAGAAAGAGGCAATTATGAGGGACAAGAAAATTGAACAACAAGATATCTTAATTCGCAAATTGGTGAAGCACACCGGCCTACAATTGCCCGACAAACTAAATTATTTGAATAGAAATTTGGAACCGCCTTCTATAGGATCTCACCACTCTCCAAGTGAAGTAGAGGTGAACCATAAAGTATTGCAACAAATACCAAGGATTGAAGATACTCCGGTTGAAAACATCTTTTCCACCCTGAAAAAGGTTAAATTTATAATGTTAATCATTTTTACTACTTTTCGTGACGATATTAATTTATTTGTTAGCTAAATTATGTAGGGTTCCCAATTATGTGTGCTTTTCATAGAGGTGAGTGACAGTGCAAACCCACTCCATGTTGCGGATGGTATTTTCTACAACTCTATGAAAAATCACCATTAATTCCAATCCCCAATGGAATGGCAAGGGTGGCGGTGGACAAAGCCTATGTGCAAAATGCAATTTTACCAGTGCCTGAAAAAAAGTATAAGAAGGTAGGAACCGCTCAAGGAATTTTTGTTCTATGGCCTCGACGCCTAGTATATGTCGACCCTACAAAAGACGGCCATCTGAAGGTTAGTCAGCCAGAGGCAAACAAAACTATTCCAAAGACTATGAATGTCAAGAAGCCGCTATAGCAAAGCCACAAGTCCAGAAGGCTTCCCCGGCATTCATCCAGGTTTTGTGTAATTTGCTCAACGCACACCATAATAACTCTACCTACACATTTTCTGGAAATGAATGTGTTTTTGGAAGAGATCAAGACATAATTTCATTGAGGAGTGATTTGGAGGAATGATGCAAGTGTGACCAAGTAAACCAAACAATCACGTCCCTATTCCCATTGTAAGTGCATTACTTAATTTCCAAAATTTTTCCAATTGTTTACTATTTGAGATTAAATTCATGTCTAATTTCAACATGATATGGCTAAGGTACATGTATTTCTTTGCTAATCAAAGAGGAAAGGGTTGGGTAGGATACTTGTGTCCATTGATGACATATGGCATTAGGTGTTCGAAGCAAGACCAGATTGGTTATGATCGAAAATGCATTGCACGCAAGGATAAAAAATTATTCATTGCACCTTACATTGAGAGGTAATGTTTTCAATTTAATATTTTCCTACATGCCCTTCTATTCTAGTGTTTGAGTACATATTTTCATTAAGCACTAGTTTGGTTGTAGTGATCATTGGAGATTAATTTTGATTGTTCCGAAGAAGAAGCTTGTGTACTGGATGGATCCGTTGCACTTTCAACCTTCAAAATCTATTCTCGATATCTTAGAGAGTGCATTCAATGGGTTGAATGTGACGATTGCCTTACATGTAATACAAATCATGGTATGAAATTGAATACACATTTACAATTAATTAAAGTTGCTAGTTATTATATAGTACTAATTTTATCTAACTATCAGTACAAGAGACAAGCACAAACCTGGGAGTGTGGGTACTGCGTAATGTTATATGCAATAGATTGTGTCAAAGATATACGATTGGATTTCATTGAAATTGATAAAGTGACTATTTTTTTCAAGACTTGCCTCCTGATCTTCATCTACAAAAGTACCAAATAACAACTACTAATGTTTACCATTTTCACAGATGTTCCAAAGGGATTCTAAGCCGTATTCACAAGATGACATCAATAATGTAAGAATTTTTTTGGCAAGACATCTAGTTCATGTACGATCTGCGACTCTTGGAGCTCCAAATGTGGTACCTTAGAATTTGCCAACGCTTGAGACATGTATGATGGGGAATAGAATTTGCATGTTTTCTATTTCTATCTATAGATAGTTGTTTGATTAGCCTCATCTATAGATTTTTTTAAAAAATCTGATCGAGTTGTTGAGTGTTGAGTAGCATTAGTCATTAACATGTCATTTGTGGAACAGATATGTAGGTGAAATCTATTCCTATGTATAGATACTTGCTTGTTTAGCGCTATCTATACGGTTTTGTAAGTATGTACAATGCGTACAATCACTAATCGAAATTGTACTGTGTTGGATCCGAATTAATTGGGTTATAGCAATGAATGAAATTTTTTACCATTGTAGCTGAGTTTGCTTCTGTATTGGAAGTTGTTCATGTGCATTACCAAAATTTTGTGAAGACATGATAATCGATTCTGAACTCGAAAGACTCAAGAATGACATAAATTTCAAACTTGGAAGTTTATTACAATATAGACGATAAATACAATAAAAAAACAATATTACGATTGGAAGTAACACCTGATGTAAGAAGTATTATCACTTCTGGTACCAGAAGTACCAGAATATCTGACAAACTTCATGTAGGTTCCGAGTTCGTAAATAGGAGCTGACCTGACACCCGATGTAGGAACTCCAGAATAGTGCCAGATTGCCCTTCAAGTGCCGGAAGAAACATACACTTCCGGTACCGGAAATGTATGCATCACACGATGGACTCAAGGAAGTTCCAAGTTTGGAAGTAGTTTAAAGGTGGTTTATTCAACCTTTCAAAGGCGCAATCTAACCACCTTCTATGGTTACCAACAAAGGCGGTTCTTGGAACCGCCTTTGATTAGTGACGATCAAAGGCACTACTAGAGAAGGCACAAAAAAGTGTCTTCTTTGGTCCAATAGATCCGCCATTAATCCCCCCACCCTACCCTAGTGTCTTAGCGACTTAAAGATGCCAAAATACTTCAATTTGCCACTACATATCAAAATTTACGATGGTACTAATGACCCAAAGGAATTCTTACATTCCTATTGTAACAGCATGAGATTTAGCGATGCTGAAATTGAGTTGGTGTGTAAGGCTTTCCCTATCTTTCTATCGAGATTGGTGATTACATGGCATGAGGATTTACCATACAGAAGTATTACATCTTTGGCACAGCTCTCGGATATGTTTTTGGGCTGCTTCCACCAAAAACAAAATTTCACCAAGACAACAGCGGACCTAAACAACATAGCCCAACGAAGTGACGAAAGTTTAGCAAAGTACCACAATACGTTCATCACGGAGAGTTTGCAGGTTTATAACCTGTCTTTTCAATCCTTCTTAGGTGCATTCACAGGAGGCATGCGATTAAGAGAATTTTACAAGGAAATCACAAAGAAAATGTTGGAGAACCCAAGAGAGTTACAAAAAATGATAGAGCAGTATGTGCGAATCGAAGAAGCAAACAACAACAAAATAGAGTGAGAGCAAGGAGAAGAAAGAGTAATAGAGGACTCACAAAGGAATTTAATGAAGAAGGGAAAAGGAAGTTTCCCTTTCAAAGGAAGAGAAGTGGGAACACAAGGCATCCTGTCTCAAGAAACACTGCTAATGAAGTCACAAAAGGAAATTTGGCAAGCGAAAAGAGATCTATTTCACGAACCAGCATCGATGATAGCACTTTCAGGCAAAATATCAAGAGAGTACTGTTGTGCCTTCCATAAAGATCATGACCATGATGTTTAATATTGTAGAGATCTAAGGAGGAAAATAGAGGAGAACCCGAGGAATGACTATCTAAGCCAGTACAATAAAGAAGATGGTGGGAACCGATACAACCAAGCAAACAAGGTGGGAAACTCCATGGCCAAAAACCAGGTCGTAACGAACTCTCAGAACAAGAATCAAAAGAAGACATCAGTGGTGGATTACGAAGAAGACGTATATAATGAAGCTCCAGAGAGAATAGTCTTATCGATACATGGATCAACTGAGTTTTTATTGAATAATGCTTGGAAAGCTAAGGCCAGGTATTCACCACCACAAGAGCCTGTAGACAAAAGATTGCGTGTGGATGAAACAATCATGTTTAGCAAAGAGGATGCAGTTCATAACAATTTACCCCACAATAATCCAATAGTCATTATCGCTACGATCGGGAACACAACTGTTCATAGAATGTTTATAGATAATGGGAAAGGCATGGAAATCCTTTTCGTGGATTGCTTTGACATATTAGGGTTCAAGAAAACTGACTAGAAGAAGTACACATCCTCGCATGTAGGATTCATGGGGCTAGCAGAAACACCGTTGGGCAACATACAACTGCCTTTAACAATCAGCAAAAATGATAGAAACTGCACTATTATTTGTGACTTTGTGATCATGGATGAATAAAGCGAAGACGATATAGTCTCCATACCATTTGGTCATGAAGTTCCCAACCCCAAAAGGAAGAGCGACGATGAGAGGGAACCAACAAACAGCCAGAAAGTGTATGGTGATCACGATGAGAGCAGGAAAGGATATGAAACAAATAAAGATGGTTTGTACTATCACAGATAGTGACTCAATCAACAGATTGGACGCTCCAGTAGATCTAAGAGAAGAGACTGAAGATGTTATTTTGGATGAAAGAGATACCTCTAAGTGTGTCAAATAGGAAAGTATCTTCGAGACTTGGAGAAACAGAAGGTCATACAAATCTTGCGAGATCACAAGGACACATTCGCATGGAGCGTACAAAACATGGGAGGATTCAATCGAGGCATTGAAACTCAATCGTTGAATATCGGTAATTCAATCAAACCAGTTAAGCAGAAACAGAGAAGCTTCGCTAGTAATAGACAGAAGGAGATTAAGGAAGAAGTAAAAGCATTACTGCAAACTGGAATCATAAAGGATGTGATTTACCCGAAATGGCTAGCGAACCCAGTGATGGTGAAGAAAGCATATTCTAGATGGAGAATGTGTATAGATTTCACTAATCTAAATAAAGCATGTCCAAAGGATTGTTATCCCTTGCCTAAGATTGATCAGTTAGTTGAAACAATTTCTGAATATAAGGTCCTCACTTTCTTGGATGCGTATAAGCGATACCACCAGACATTAATGAACCCAGAAGATGAAAAAAATAGCCTTCATAACAAGCTTTAGGATATTTTCTATCTGAAGATGCCATTTGGCCTTAAAAATGCAAGGGAAACATATCAGCTGGTGGTTGACAATGCTTAGTAGGTTAGTAGATTCGTTTCAAAGGTGGCCAAGAGATATTTTCCAATCTTTGAAGTCCTTAAGAAGGCTATAAAGTTCAGTTGGAGCGAAGATTGTCAAAAGGCATATGAGTCCTTGAAGGAGCAACTTCAGACATTGCCAACGTTGAAATCGTCAATTCATGGAGAAATATTATATTTATACTTGGTGGTTTCAATAAACACAGTGAGCTCAGTTTTGGTGTGAAAAGAAGGCCAGAGGCAAGTACCATTGTTCCACACCACCAGAATACTACAAAATGCTGAAAGGGCGTATCTGTCAATTGAGAGGTTAACTCTAGCTTTAATATATTCAGCAAGAAGACTATTGGTAATAGACTGAAGACTCTCACCAACCTTACTGAGTAATAAACATATGAATGAGATAGCCAATCATTTAAATAAAGAATGTCAAAGTATAATAAAAATTACTCTAAACACTCATCTAACTTACCACAACCAAGGTATCAGGAAGTGAGAATTTAGAGAGAGTATCAGGAAGTGAGAGTTTTAAGATTTGCAATTGTCTTTGTAAATCTTTGTTATTCTAATGAAAATGTTCCATAAATAGATTAGACAATTGCGCCCAATATGTGATGCACCCTTGTGGAAGATCCTCATACCAAGTGATCACTGTTCCCGAAAGAAAGATGGGGAATGTTTTGCACACTAATTCAATAATTGCATCATGAAACCTCATTTCGTTCATGTATGAGTGTAGGAACTCTTTTGGATCCATGGTCCCATCATATATTTTGACGTGGAAAGGGAGTTTGAAGTCTTTTGGCATCTTAAAATTCCGCAAATGTGGTGCTTAAGGTGATCTGTCTTCGTCATATTCTGCCACAATATCGCGCAATTCTTCTTCATACTTGAGATCGTCATGCTCCTGAATTATCTCTTTTTATATTTTTTGAGGTTTCTTGCTTAAGCGTTCTCAAGAACTCATCGTAAAGATCTTCTCTATTCTCTTCTAAAAAGACCGCGAATGGCCTCCTTTCCTTGTTATGGTTACCATTTGGGAATTCTGCTTCCTTTTCAGTTTCTTCTTTACTATATTATTTTTCTCTATTTGGAGTGTGATCCTAATTATGATGAATTCCTCTATCATGTCTCAGTGTTTGTTCCTGTGACTGATAATTAGGGCTCTTTTCACACCATTGTTTACCTGATTGAACTTAAAATGAAAAGAAAATTATGTCCCCATAATCAGCGTCAACTGATGTGGTGGTCGGATTAGGTAGAACCTTCGCTGCTCACTCCGTAAATCTTATTTTCTACAAAGTTAAACCTGGAAGTGAGTCTGGGAGAAATGCTTTGATGATCAAGTCAGTCACTCTCACAAGAATTGGAATTTCTTTTAATAGTTACACTTACCTTGTTGAGCGTTACTCTTGTTGTATTTATAAGGTTCCACTATTGTGGCTCCCTATCTCTCTCATCTGAGAACGTGGGTTGTACCACACTCCCTACAACTCTGGTTCATGGCTAAACTTCCCCGCCGTGCCTTTGATTGTGGCTCTGCTTTTGTCGGTTCGTAATCGCCTAGTTACAACCATGCTCTACTTTTAATGGTTCTTCAGCTTTATGTTTGTTCTTTGAGTTTGGCTTACAGCCCAATGGTATCAGGTATGGGCTAAGTATACACCAATACTCGTCATGGGTAGTGGGTCAGACATTAATATTAGTTCATACTCGTTCCCCCCTACCCCGCCCCACTATACCCGTCATGTACACGCTAATATATGATATAATAAATTATTATTTATTTATAATGCACATGTTTTGCTTGTAATATTTTCATGTAAATATTATTAAAATTTTAATATTAAAATTTAGGTATTCTTTAGAGATACAAATGAGTGAGTAAAATGGATTTGAAGTGGGTATTGAGACCAAATTGGATGGAACTACTGGAAAGTACTCCCATAGGCACCGATATTTTATGAATTTTCATACCTGTGCGTATGTGAGCGGTGCTAGTAATGTGATACATACGCACAAGTATATGGTACCGATGCTAGAAATTTAAGCCATCACAGGATATCACTTGTCGGTTTCACTTTGTCGTACCGGTGCTAGAATATATTTCAGCACCGGTACCATTTACCGGTGCTTATGCATGAAATACCGTTGCTAGTAAATAGGCGATCAATTAAAAAAATCCGGCCATTGAGAATAAACTCACCAGCCAGAATATGAAACCCATAACGAACAAAACACAAAAAAAATAGAAGCTCATGTAAAAATTGGAAAATTCATACCACAACCTAGAACTTCATTACATATAATTGAAAATACATAACACCTCTCAATTCATGAAACAAGCTATACCTAAAAATTGATTAACAACATCAATCATCATAAAAACTAGAACCTAATTTCCAGAGTCCCTAGATAACATCAACGAACCAAAACAATGAAGGTGACTCGGATCTTGGTGGAGCTCGCAACTCCGACCAGCAAGTAGAGCGTGGGGAGATGGTGTACCACAGAGAGATGGTGTTGGGATGGTCCGTGAGATGGCATCGGGATGGTTCGTGAGATGGAATTGGGATGGTCCGTGAGATGAAGTTGGGATGGTGTCCGGAGATGGCTTCGGGGTGGCGTCGGGAGATGGCATCGGCGGCGATGTCGAAGTAGAGAGGGGATGAGGAGGAAGAAGATGGAGAGGAGAGAAATGAGGGTGGCTAGATTTAGTGTTTCAGGGGGTAGTATACATAGGTAAATTTTAACGATTGAGACTCAATCAATAAAAGAATTCAACGGTTCAGATGAAACCAGGTTGGGCTTTTTTTTAAGTGTTGAGCACCGGTACCGGTGACCAAAATGCTCATACCGATGCCTAAGAAATTGAAACACAGCTGCTTAAGGCTTCTTTGAATAGTTTTTTTGAAAAAAAATTGAACCCGAGAGCAAACCTTGGAAATATTTTCTAAGTGTTGAGCACCGGTACAAAAAATTGGTTCCCAAAATGCTCATACCGATGCCTAAACATACGAAACGCAGCTACTTAGTGCTGCTTGAATTTTTTTTTAAATCAAATTGAACCTGATGCAAACATGGGAAATTTTTTCAAAGTGTTGAGCACCGGTACACATACTGGTGCCTACGTTACTGGTACCAGTGCTCATTCCAACATTTCAAACTTTAAAAAATTTCAACAAATTTTGGAATGAAAATTCAAAAGATTCATTATCCTGCCATAAAATAGCACTGGTATGAATGAAAAACAATGCTGGTGCTAGTATTATTTGATCTCTAAGTTAGCCTTTTAATTTTTACTATTAGGTCCATAGACTAAATTTGGAAAATTATGCTATGGCCTAAAAATTTGTTATGACATCATCCTTCGGTCCAAAATATACAAATTTTGTTATTCTTCCATAAATATATAAATTATAAAAAAATTATTTTTTTGATTAAATTTTGAAAAGCGCTACTACATGTTCTTTAGTAACCTAGAGTTGAGTACTTAGAAGATAGAAAGACAAATCGAAAAGGATTATGGATGATATATTCTTATGCCCGATTGTTGATAAATATTTTGTTATGGACTTGGAAAATACAATGAGGGTGTATATTGTAGGATCATGTTTGAGCGGATTTCAGTTTGGAGTTACGAGTAATATTTTTACTTTTTTGCACTTAGGTCCCTCCAAGAAAGTTGGAGTCGTCGGATCACGAAATTGGCGGAACCAAAATGCAATTCAATAATATATGATCGCAACTCTGCCATTTGGGTATGTATGGGTGAACGGAAGGGACTCAAAAATCAACATTGAATACTTCTAAAAATTCTTGAAAAATTACACTGTGGCCCAAAATTGTGTTACCCCATTACGCATTGCTCCAAAATACATGATTTTTGTTATTCTTGATTAAATATGAAAATATAAAATAAATTATTTTTTATTGAAATATTATAAAATGCTAGTACATGTTCTAGAGTAACTTATGGTTGATTACTTGGAAGTTACAAAATGAAATTGGAAAGGATTATGGATATGTTCTTGTGCTCGATTTTCGATAAATATTCTCTTACAGGCATGGAAAATACAATGGGGGTATATAGGGTATGATCACGTTCGAGCGGATTTCAATTTAGAGTTACGAGTAAAGTTTTTACTTTTTGCACTTAGGTCCCTCCAAGAAAGTTGGAGTTGTCAGATCAAAAAATTGGCGGAACCAAAATGCAATTCAATAATATACAATCGTAACTCTGCAATTTGGGAATGCATGGGTGAACGGAAGGGCCTCGAAAGTCAAGATTGATTACTTCTATAAATTCTTGGAAAATTACACTGTGGCCCAAAATTGTATTACCGGTGCTAAATTTATTCACATGCACCTGTTTTGTGTGTAACAGTGCTAAATTTTGGTTTTATAGCTCTGGTATTCAGTGCATCACCGATGTTTTGTTTGTTGGTGCTGAATTTATTCATAGGCATTGGTTTTTTGTGTACCAGTGCTGAATTTCTATTTTCTAGCACCAGTATTCAATGCATAGACACCAGTTTTTCTGTGTATGGTGCTAAAATTTAGTATTTTAGCACTGGTATCACTTACATACCGGTGCTAAAATTTAGTATTTTAGCACTGGTATCACTTACATACCGGTGCCTATAACATTTTTAGCACCGGTACATTTGAACCGATGCCTATGTACCTGTTTTCCAGTAGTGTGGTGGGACGGAGATGTATTTTAGATAATATCCAATGGGGCGGAGGTGGATTTTAATGTTATACATATCATGAGTGATGAGACATGTATGAGTATGAAAAGTTTAGGTGGGTGTGGGTATGTAGGTACCATAATCCGTACCCAATCCGTCCCATTTCTATCCTAGTAGAAGAGGGCTCCCAATTTACATGCACCCAACCCTTTCATTATCATGTTCTCCTAAGAGACAAGTCTTGTCCTTTCTGGTTCATAGGAACTCACAGAATATTTGGTGAGAGTTAAATAAAGGAAAATTATACATGGAAAATTATTTGTGAGACTGTGTTAGAATAAAGCAATTAGAACATTAATTAATATTTTATTCCATGTTTACTAGGCCTAGAGTTATATTTAGACTAGTCTTCTTTGTACTCTATATATACTCTTCATCATTAATAAGAATCATTATGGGAAATTACTTTATCATGGTATCCGAGCAAACTTGGTTCTAAACCCTCTCTTTCTTTTCATTTTTTCTTTCCCGACGGCTCCTTCCTCTCCCCCTTGGGTTGATGAAGATCAACGTGTGTGCATTCTTCTTTTTTCTTCTCTCACGCCAGAGACTTTGGTGTTTTTTACCTGATTGTGCCACTTCCAAGGAAGTATGGGACAATCTTCAGTCCATTTATCATGACACCAGTGCATCAACCAACTTTCGTCTTGGTGTTGCTGCCCAGTGTATACGTAACACTAGTACAGTTCATGAACTCCATCTTAAAATTTAAAAAAAAATTGAGCAGTTATCTATGATGGGTTATCCTATATCGAATGATGATAATATTATTTGGTTTTTGACTATCCTTGGAACTGAGTTTAAGGATTTTTCTGCACATTTAATAAATTCGTTGCCTACTCCGTTGTATGCTGATATTTTATTTTGTGCCAAAAACCATAAAGCTTTTCTAAAACATTTACTAGACCATTCAACCCCAGCCACTGGGCCTGCCGCATTCATAGTAGGCAAAAACTCCTCGGCCGACCGCGCGTGGGATCACGCGCCGGCGAGGGGCGGTGGCGCGTACGACTCATGCACCGCCATGGGTGGCCATTTTGGAGGTTAGCAAGGCGGCAGGTCTGGCGGTCAGTCTCGGCTGGGGATGGTCGTTGTCTGCCGCAATGCACTTGGTGTGGTCGTCCCGGTCACTATGCTGCGACTTGTTACAAGATGCTTGCTCAGACTGGTTCTCAGGGTCCAACTCGTCGTATAAACTCCACTCATTTGGCTAAAAGTTTTCAGTTATCTCTGCAGTTAGAGCCCACTGCACGATATTCTTATTGGTATATTGACTCCGGTGCCACCAGTCATATTGTATCCTCTGCCACTAGCTTAGACTTTGTCGCTCCATATTGTTGTAATTCTCACGTCTCTGTTGGTAATGGTGCTTCTATTCGAATCTCTCATGTTGGTGATACTAAGAATTCTTATGATTTATGCCTATATAATGTTCTGGTTGTTCCTGATATTACTAAAAATCTGTTGCCTATTAGTAAACTGACCAGAGATTTAAATGCTTTTGTCACCTTTGATGATCAGAACTTTGTCATTCCGAACAAAGTTTCCAAGGTAGTCGTGTCAGCTATGGATGATGAGATGGGTGCTCTTCCTAGTCAGAACACTTGGGACTTGGTGCCTCGGCCTTCGGATGCCAACATCGTTGGCTCCAAATGGGTCTATCGTCTCAAGTATAGCCCAGATGGTCCTATTGAGTGCCACAAAGCTAGACTTGTGGCGTATGGTTTTTCGCAGATTCGGGGCTTTGACTTAGACCATAATTTCAGTCATGTGGTCAAAGCCTCCAATGTTTGGACGGTTCTTGCGATTGCCACCATGCGTTCTTGGCCACTTCATCACCTGGATGTCAAGAACGCTTTTCTTTATGGTGTTCTGGACACTCCAGCCTATATGAACCAGCCCATCGGTTATCAGGATTCTTCTCATTCGAATTTTTTTTGTCATCTGCGGAAAGCCAATTATGGTCTTAAGCAGCCTCCTTGAGCTTGGTTCTAATGGTTTAGCGCTATCTTACACAACTTGGTTTTTAGTGCAGTTCAGCTGATATTCCTTATTTGTCATGTCGAGAGGGTCGTTGTTACTGTATCTTCTAATGTATGTGGACGGCATTATTCTTATGGGGAACATCTCGACACTTCTTCGTCAGTTCATTTCTCGGACGCACAGAGAGTTTGCGATCAAGGATCTTGGTGCTCTTCATTACTTTCTTGGTCTTGAAGTTTCTCCTACCTTCTCAGGGTTACTTCTTTACCAAGAAAAGTATGCTCAGGATATTCTGACTCAGGATGGTATAACTAATGATGCACCAGTTTCTAGAGAAAATGACATGTTTGTGGCTACAGTAGCCACAAACGGAAATTGCATGTGCAGGACGCATTTCCGTAATGCATCTTGCCATTTTTTAATTTTTTTAAAATTTAATTTCGGTTAAAGTTTTCAAACGAGCAACCAGAGTGTGACACGTGGCAAGGACGCATTACCGTAATGCGTCCTGCCATTTTTTATTTTTTTTGTTTAATTTTAGTCAAAGTTTTCAGAAGAGGAATCAGAGTCTGACACGTGGCAAGGACGCATTACCGTAATGCGTCCTTGGCCGAAATTTTTTTTTTTGAATAATTGTACTGGAAAAAATGCGGTAATACCACGTGGTCGATGTATATCTTTATTTATATTTATATTTATATATTTATATTTATATTTATATTTATATTTATATTTATATTTATATATATATATATATGTATATCTTCATATTTATATGTATATATATATTTATATATATATGAATATATTTATATATATATTTATTTATATTTGTATATATATCTTTATTTATATTTATATTTATGTATATCTTCATATTTATATGTATGTATATTTTTATATTTATGCCTATATTTATATTTATATATATCTTTATTTATATTTATATATATTTATTTATATATATATATATATATATATATATGTACGTTCACACATTTACGTGTGTGTACATCCACACATTTACGTGTGTGTATATCCACACATTTACGTGTGTGCATATATATATATATATGTATATATTTATATTTATATATATATATATCTTTATTTATATATATGTATATATTTATATATATTCATATATATATATATATATCTTTATTTATATTTATATTTTTATATATATTTATATTTATATTTATATTTATATTTATGTATATATTTATTTTTATTTTTATATTTATATTTATATGTATATTTATTTTTATATTTATATTTATATTTATTTTTATATTTATATTTATATTTATATTTATATTTATATTTATATTTATATTTATATTTATATGTATATCTTCATATTTATATGTATATATATATTTATATATATATATATGAATATATTTATATATATTTATTTATATTTGTATATATATCTTTATTTATATTTATATTTATATTTATATATTTATATATATATATATATGTACATCCACATATTTACGTGTGTGTACATCCACACATTTACGTGTGTGTACATCCACACATTTACGTGTGTGTACATCCACACATTTACGTGTACATCCACACATTTACGTGTGGGCATATATATATATCTTTATTTATATTTATATTTATGTATATTTTTATATTTATATGTATATATATTTTTATATATTTGTATATATTTATATTTATATATATATATTTATATTTATATATATATATATATATCTTTATTTTTATTTATATTTTTTATATATTTTTATATTTATTTTTATATTTATTTTTATATTTATATTTATATTTATTTTTATTTTTATTTTTATATTTATATTTATATATATGTGTGTATCTTCATATTTATATGTATATATATTTATATATATATGAATATATTTATATATATTTATTTATATTTGTATATATATCTTTATTTATATTTATATTTATATTTATATTTATGTATATTTTTATATTTATATGTATGTATATTTTTATATTTATGTATATATTTATATTTATCTATATCTTTATTTATATTTATATATATTTATATATATATATATATATATATATATACATCCACATATTTACGTGTGTGTACATCCACACATTTACGTGTGTGTACATCCACACATTTACGTGTGTGTACATCCACACATTTACGTGCATATTGATATATATATATATATATATATATATATATTTATATATTTATATATTTGTATATATTTATATTTATCTATATCTATATCTTTATTTATATTTATATATATATTTATTTATATATATGTATGTGTGTACATCCACACATTTACGTGTGTACATCCACACATTTACGTGTGTGCATATTGATATATACATATATATATTTATATATTTGTATATATTTATATTTATATATATCTTTATTTATATTTATATATATATATATTTATTTATATATATATATGTATGTGTGTACATCCACACATTTACGTGTGTGTACATCCACATATTTACATATGTACATCCACACATTTACGTGTGTGTACATCCACATATTTACGTGTGTGTACATCCACACATTTACGTGTGTGCATATATATATATATATATATATCTATATATTTGTATATATTTATATTTATATATATCTTTATTTATATTTTTATATTTATAAAATCGTTTCCAAAACGGTACTCTAATTTATTTCATAAACAAAAAAATAAATCCGTACTACTTTCAGAAGACAAAAATGGAGGGACAAATTAAATTAAAAAAAATAAGGGGAAAACATTTTCGGAACAAAAAACGGAGCCCTCTATTTAAATGCTGAAAAAAAACAAACAAACCGGGAGGACGCATTATCGTAATGCGTCCTCCAACAATGCAGAATAAAAAAAAATTGGGCCCTTGGAGGACGCATTATGGAAATGCGTCCTCCCCCAAAGTGTCCAAAAATACAACATGCCCCATTTACGTCCATCTTGGCTTTTTTCACCATACAAAAATCAAGCTCTCCCAGTTTCTACACCATTTGTTGCCGGTTCTCAGCTGCACAGTTCCACTAGTCCGATGTTACAGGATCCTACCCTTTATCGCTCTCTTGTTGGGGCACTTCAGTATCTCACCATTACTCGTCCGGATTTGACTTTCTTGGTCAACACAGTGATTCAGTACCTTCAGGATCCTAGAGATGATCATTTTGCTGAAGTTACACAGATTTTGCATTATGTTTGTGGCACTCTTCATTTTGGTCTGGTTTTTCATTCTGCCAACACTCCAGAAGAGTTAGGATATTCTGATGCTGACTGGGCTCACTGTCTGGAGACTCGTTGGTCCACTTATGGTTATGCGGTTTATCTGGGTGGGAATCTAGTTTCTTGGAGTGACAAGAAACAACCCACTGTTTATCGCTCTAGTATCGAGCTTGAGTATCGTGCTCTTGCCAACACTTCTTCGGAGGTTGTTTGGCTCACTCATTTGCTTCGTGATCCTCGGGTTCCGCTTTCTGGTTTGCCTTTGATGTTATGCGACAACAACAGTGCTATCTTCTTGGCTCAGAATCCGGTGGCGCACAAGCAGGCAAAGCATATAGACATTGATTACCATTTTGTTCGTGGGTTGGCGACATCTGGCAAGCTGTGCGTTGCTAATGTTCCGACTTCTCTACAGATTGCGCACATCTTCACCAATGGGCTCTCTCGTCCGTTGTTTGAGTTCTTTAGATCCAAGTTGTGCGTCAGGGAGCACCCTACGCTTCGCTTGAGGGGTTGTTAGAATAAAGCAAAGATTAAATAATATTTTATTCCATATTGAGTAGGCCGGGAGTTATATTTAGACTAGTGTTCTTTGTACTCTATATATACCCTTCATCATTAATAAGAATTATTATGAAAAATTACTTTATCAGACTGATTTAAAGAAAAACGAAATGTCATTTCTAGACTGAAGGAGTATAATTTTTTTAAAAATAATCTATTATCAGCTATTTACGTTATTCTTCTACAAACAGCTCATTCTTTTTTTTTCTTTTTAAAATTTTTTTTTATAAAAAAATTGGGTAATAACTCAAATGAGCCTCCAATAAAATCCCTCCCCTCCCCATGACCGGGTGGGAATTGAACCCATGACCTCATGGTAGTAACATTAGACTTCAACCGCTAGGCTAACATTCAATTCCCTACAAACAACTCATTCTAAACGTGGATCAAATCAACCGATACTTTACAAATATTTCATTCAATTTGCTAGTCGAATAAACCAGTTCAATCTACTCAGCTATCAACTATTTGGTGATATTATAATATATATTTAACAATATAAATTATAATATTAGGTAAAATATAGTATATTACGAAGTTTAATTAATTAAGTGGAAAAAATGTACTGTATTCAAATTAATATAGGTTAAAAGAAGCGGAGTACATCAAGTATCAACCAACCACATTAAAATCCTCCAAATCATTAAAGCACGACCAACCATGAATTTCCAGATTAAAAATAACTTAAATATTGGGGGAGAGAGGAAGTATATTATGGTAGCAGAGGGTTCCCAATTCACATGCACCCAACCCTTTCATTATCATGTTCTCCTAAGAGACCAGTCTTGTCCTTTCCGGTTCACTGGAACTCATACTACAAACTCACAAAATATCTTAGGAATTGAAGCAATGAATATTTCTGTGAATGGCCAGTCTCAAGTGCCTCCTGGATTCCGCTTTCACCCAACAGAGGAAGAGCTTCTCCATTACTACTTGAAGAAGAAGGTGGCTTCCAAGAAGATAGATCTTGATGTAATCCGAGACGTTGATCTTAATAAACTCGAACCCTGGGATATTCAAGGTACACGTCACCCATGGTTGATGTTTTTGATTTTGGTTTTCTTGCGTTTAGATATTAATAAAAACTGGTACCGGGAAACCAGAAAAGTGCAGAATAGGATCCACCCCGCAGAATGATTGGTATTTCTTCAGTCACAAGGACAAGAAATACCCCACCGGAACGCGGACAAACCGGGCAACAGCGGCCGGTTTCTGGAAGGCAACAGGACGGGATAAGGTGATTTACAGCAACTCCAAGAGAATTGGAATGAGAAAGACTCTGGTTTTCTACAAAGGAAGAGCCCCCCATGGTCAGAAATCAGACTGGATCATGCATGAGTACAGACTCGATGACAATAGCAACAATAATACTCACGTAGGCTTTCATGATCAATATCCTCATCAAATCATGTGTTTCATTAATTTCATACTGATAACATCGATTGGTGTTCAAAACAGGGTGGAATCATGCTGGATGAGGAGGAATCTGGCCCAGACGACGGGTGGGTGGTGTGCCGTGTATTCAAGAAGAAGAATTATCACAAGGCTGTTGAAAGCTTCCAACATTCACCAACCTCCTCCATGGACTCCAGAAATCACGGCCACCATGCCATCGCCGACAACTGTAACAATGACGGTGGCATCCTGGATAGAATCCTAGGGTACATGGGAAGATCAACCTGCAAACAGAACAGCATGCAATTCCTCCCCGCTGGAGACACCAAGTCCAACAATACATTCATGCACCTGCCCCGACTGCTAGACAACCCATGGCCGCCAACTCCCACCTCCATTATCAACCATTGCAATTCCCCGCCACTGACCCAAGATCACTCCTTAGATCACATTATCAACAATAATCATCATGACACCGGTCCAAAATCAGAAACAGGCCTAACCGACTGGGTTGCACTCGACCGACTGGTGGCTTCCCAGCTCAACGCCGCCCATGATGGTGCCACCCGGGAAGACATATTCAGCTTTCCACTGCTACATGATGATGATCACTCTCAACCAAACGCTACATCGGATATGAATAATAAAGGCACCACGTCATCCGATCATCACGATGATGATCAAGTGTACATGATGGTGAGCAATGGGGAAGACTTTTGGGGCTTTGCTGGATCCCCATCCTCATCCTCTTCCCACCCTTTATGTCACTTGTCCGTATAAAGTTCCTCATACAGCATTTGATTGACAACCTACCTATCAGAAAACACTAAAAGTTCATACACATAAAAATACGACCTAGCTAGACTAGAAAGGGTCTAGTCATCACTATTGTTTTACGCATATGATCATGGTATACTAAATGGTAGACCAATTAATCAGACCTAGCTACGTTAATTTGGTTCGCGTCTGCATGCATGGAACAACGTACGCGGTTTGATTGTGAGGGGCATAGAATGTAGGGATCAGGAGGTCGGAAAATCGCTTGGGATATACCATATACTCTATACTTTAAGTTGTACTAAATAGATTTGCGGAATAAATGGAGTTTTTCTTGTACTTTTGGTTGGTGAGCATTCTCAACAGCAATATCTTAGTTCAAAAATGTGTTTTTCCATTTCAGGGGAGCGTTGTTTACGAGTTAAATGCCTAATGTCACAACAGAAAAATCAATAGATAAAAGTAGAAATCACCATTCATTTCTTTTGTTTATTACTCCTTGTTGTGAAATTTCAGTCTTTATTTGTTTTCCAAATGATAAAAACTTCCAAGATTCATTTCATATATAGACGTAATTGGGAAGATGGATCGTCAGGTGAATGCAAGCAACAAGTCTTCTTCTGAGGATAGAGAGAGAGATAGAGTGATAGTTGGGAGTTTTCTATCAGTTTGTTGAGTTGGTCCCATATGCCTATATACAAAAGACTATATATTTGTATACATATATACATACTCCATCATTTTCACCGGTAATTGCTTAATTGCTTTTTGAAGAGTTCAACTTTACAAATTTTGACTGTAAATATTAATTTATATATATGTAATAAAAATGTCATGTAAGATATTGTTAGATTCATTTTAACATCTATTTTTCAAATATTAAAATTTTTTATGTGGCATTCATTATTATAGATAATTATAGATATTTATGGTCAAAATTTTAAAAATTAAATTTCTTAAAAAACAATTGATCAATTACTTGTGGGACGTATGGAGTATTAAATTGATGTTAATCATATGATGCATGATAGATGAATCATGTGTAGTGGATTCGACAGAATAATACGACGACACCGTACCTTTTATTATCAACTTTTACGAAAAGTGTGGTGCCTTTTTGTGCCAAAGAATCAGCAGGTTAGCCTCCCACGATACACGATACACGATACACGATACACGATACACGTTACACGATACACGTTACACGATACACGATACACGATACACGATACGATAAGACCAACTATGACATGCGTGATCATATATACTTCCTCCATTTTCTTTCTTAATCTGCACCCCTTTTATATTTGAAATACAAAAAGTTATGTGAAGAGAAATGGAAATTAAAATGAAGGGATTCAATTTAAATAAGTGCTGGAAACTAAAACAGAAAATTAAAGATGCCATTACAATACAAAATCCTATTAGGACACTGAAAAGTGTCCTAGTAACTATTTATTAGCACTCTTCCGTTCATAGAATGCTTATAAAAGTGTCCCCTTATCGTGAGTCCTTATAGATTTTGGATCAATTGATTAAGAGTCTTTATCGACAAGATATATAATTGTTTTTATTCGTCTTATCGTATTAGGTCATTTTTAAATATCACAGTTACCGATATGTAGTGGGACGTTTAATTTATAAGCGTCATATTATCATCTATTACATATGTCACACAACACAAAAGTGTTCTAATAGACCTTTCGTGTTGTAGTGTGCGATAGGTGACATAGAGTTCTTGATTTTAGCATGCTAAATATTTGAATGTTGGCTGCGAATAGGGTGATTTTGGAAAATGGAGAACATGGTGGAGGATGCATTTTCCTAATGCGTCCTCATGCTCCTAATTTAATTTTTTTTTGCCCGAAAATAATAGAGGATGCATTTTTTAAAATGCGTCCTCATCATTGTGCTGAATTTTTTTTCCGCTGAATTAATAGAGGACGCATTATGAAAATGCGTCCTCATGACACATAATTTTTTTTTGCTCTAAATTAATAGAGGACGCATTTTAAAAAATGCGTCCTCACGTTGGTTGCAATTTTTAAAGACTATTCTTTGATTGACACGGTCGTTATTAAAAATAATTAATTATTTCTCCGTTCCTGGTCAAACTGCACATTTCACTTTATGTTATTATTTACTAACTAACATTTTGACCACGTATTTAAATAGATAAATATATAAATAAAAAATATTATCATATGTTATATAATTGAATTTATCGTAACAAGTAGTTTCACAGAAGTAACTTTTTACTAGCTTGTAGCAATAAAACCAGTAATTCAACGTAATTACTGATTGAGCTCTTTAGAATCTCTTGACGACCAGTCAAAATAAATCGTTGAGAGCACTCGATTACCCACGATTGTGAACATATTTTCGTAAATATAAAATGCGTCCACATGGTTGGGATTTTTATTTATTTATATATATATATTTTTTATTTAGAGTCTGTCTCTTGAAAGACGGTCTTTCCATAAGTTATGGAAAGACCAAGGTTTAAAGTGTAAATTAGAAGAAATTAAGATAAAATTTCCGGGTTGCATGAACCGGGTTATAAATTTTATAACTACTACATGTTTCATACTAAAACTTTAATATTGCAACTAAGACCTTTTACCTTTTATTATTCTAATCAAACCCCGTCTTTCCATAAGCCTATGGAAAGACCGTCTTTCCCAAGACTTTGCCTTTTATTTATATATATATTTATTTATATATATATATATTTTTATATTTATATTTGTATTTATATTTATATTTATTTTTATTTAAATATATATATATATTTATATTTATGTTTATATTTATATTTATATGTATATTTATTTTTATTTTTATTTATTTATTTTTATTGGCTTTTTTTTTGCCAATATTCGCTAAATTGGCTAAAATTGGCGTGTGGGGAATTTTAATTTTCTGGCAAAATGCTTATTCCCAAATACCATATGCGGGTTTTTTTTTACTTGCAGCGATTTTTTATCAGTTTTTTCTCGATTATGGAATCGTTTCATGAATTCAACTAAAGTGCGTTTTGTCAAAAAGAGTCGTGAATTTATGTAATAAATTATCAGCTCGATGACGACAATGAGTCCTCAGAAGCCGCCTGATTAATTTCGTAATATTCAGAGGATGCATTTCCAGGAATGCGTTTTGTTTTAACATTTTTTTTGAAAATGTTGGAAATGAGATTTGTAATTAATTTCGGTGGAAATTTAATTGGTAAATTAAATAACGTTTATTATTTTTTGGTAAATTTGGTAAATTAAGCGTTTGCAAAATTTTATTTATTGGGGAAAAATCTTATTATAAAATCGTGCCCCGAATTCAACAAAAGTGTATTCTTCAAAATGAGTCGTGAATTTAAGTAATAAATTATCCTTGAATGCTGCAATGTATAACTTATTATTTTTCATCCACTTGTTTTCGGTCAAGATTGCGCATAAGTAGACTTGTGTTTGTTGGATGATAATTTGGATACATCTAATTATTTGACAAGAGTAATGATGGAGAATAAATAATTATATTGGTTCAATAAAATAGTTTTTATGAACTCGAGTATAACATTAATCGGCAGTAACTTATTTTTAGTTCATGTTTAAAATAAAATTGATTCTATTCTAGAAATTAATTTGTTATTCTAATTAAATTAACTAATTATTAAATAGACAATGAATTAAGAAACTTTCTAATTTATGTCTCAATTTTACTTTTATGGAGAAAGAGTAAAAAACAAAAGTTAATTTAAATTAAATTTTTTTTTGCCAATCTATAATATATGCATCATTATTATTTATATATTATTAAATATAAATGAATATATTTAGCACTTAACATGTGGATTTTTCATTATTATTAAAATACATCATTCAATTATTTTATAACCTATAAATTCAAAGTTACTTTTTAGAATTTGAAAAAAAAAATTGAATTCTAATGTTAACAGACTAATACTTATAATTTTTTGAGTATAAATTTATATATATATATATATATATATATTACCACATAGATTGAAAATATTTTTAAATCTCTTTAAATTATTATTTTATTTTATATATAAAAATAAATCAAAGTCTAAAATTAATTTTGCCATTTAATTTTCCAATGTAGTTTGGTTTATTTTTAGTGGTGTACAAAATTATGGTAAACGTGAATTTGGGAATTTTTCCAAAAAAAACTACATCAAAACACCAAAGTATCTACCCCAATAAAAAAAATTAAATAAGGCACTTTTGTTTTTTTTTGTGGCTGGCCGGGATTTAAAAAAAATCAAAAACAGAGGATGCATTACGAAAATGCGTCCTCACCACGTGTAAAGCTTCCCTTCGTTGACCGCTGAAATTAAGAAACAAAAATCAAAAAATAAAAATAGTAAACGGAGAGGACACATTATGTAAATGCGTCCTCCATTATGTAAATGCGTCCTCCAAACATAGAAATTTCTCAGGTGAAATATGGCCACGAATCTCTCCCAATATCCTTGCATAAGATTCCTACCTTCCATCTTCATTTATCCTAACTAAAATATCCTATGTTTGTAGCTAACATTTGACTAAATATTTTTTTCTTATCAAAGGCAGTTCTTGAGTAACTGCCTTTGATTAGGACCCAAGGGAGGTTCCCAATTTGGGACTCCTTCCCAAGTCATGTCGGGAATTTTTAAAACGGTTATAATTAGTTTATAGGTGGTTTTTCAATTAAAGGCGGCTCTCTATTGAAGAAAGGCCTTTAATTGGGTGTCTTTATGCGTATCTATAAAAAGAAAAACCCTATTTTCCATGCCTTAGTAATTTTTTCTAACTCTTTCGTCTAAAGACCTTTCTCTCTCCTCCCTCTCAATCAGCCACCCTCTCTCCCTCCCTCTCAATCAGCCACCCTCTCTCCCTCCCTCCCTCTCACTCCCATCGGCGTCCCTCACTCAGCCACACAGCCACCAGCCGCCGATGTCCCTCTCTCAGCCACTGCTATTAATCGCAGCCCCCTCTCTATCGGAGCGCTCACCACTGCCACCCCCCTTGCCCTATCGCCCTCTTTCTGCAGGAGCCCTCACACTACTGGGAGGACCCCCATAGGCACCAGTATTTTCACCTGATACGCACCGTGATCTGCTTCATTACGCGTGCGTTAACCGTTGCAATTGGCATACATTTTAAATAATTTTATTAGGTGGATTTCTAGTATTAATTGAGTTTATGTGACAAGGGGTTTAGATAACCATGTTTGGTTTTCTCGTCTAAATACCGCATTTCGTAGACTTAATTAGTACTAATGGACATCTTGTATCCAATGGCTCCTAGATCTTCCTTGTGATAATCTTTAGTAGGTCGACCGTGATTACTTTTTCTTTACATTCTATGTGAAGGCCGTTCGTAATGGGGGTAGAAGATATTGAAGACCGTTCGCAAGGACGGTAGTAGAGACGAAGCCCACATGTATCAATTCGTGGTAGAAAGAGATTGAAGCCAAAGATAGGCGGCAATAAAGTTCAGAGCGGCCAAAGAAGAAATGGGGAATCATGGTCCGATGAGTTGTGCTTAAGTCTGAGAACTATCTAAGAAGAATTAGCCTTCAAGGATGGTTCTATTTAATATGTCTTCTCGAGAACAACAAAATTGACTACTAAAACCCTCAAATTGGACTAATGGTTCACCCGTAGCGAGGGAAACTAGTTCAGCCGACTGAGACACAAATGGGTTGGCGCGGGCCATTCATGGTTGGCACCAATGGCCCGAGCCAAAGGAGCTGCCCCACGCTAACAAGACCAGCACGAGGCTGTGGCGTGACTAGCGCCAGAAACCATAAGCTATAAGCACGAAGCTAAATCCACTCCACACGACTAAGTATGGGCTTGGGACGTCCCATTTTTGACATCCCACACATATTTCTGATCGAAACACCCTTCCTAACCACGTCCTGCACCACCGACCACATGCACATATCAGAAGCACCAATTTAGCACCCTAATGGCGCCTCATGCCTAATGACATGGGCCGCACCAGTGGATCGTCACAGCCCGCGCCAGGCTTTGTGCCCCGCGACCTTTGAAGTTCCGTCCCACGCACCAGAACGGGTGCCCCGTGCCACATGAAGAGGCACAATGCATGCTAGATCTTGCACCCCTCGCTAAGATTATGCCACAAGCCGCACCATCCGTGATGGCCCGTGCCGGGCGGCGACTGAGCTAGGGTTTACCCTAATTTGTCCTATTTTTAGGCCCAATCTCCTGCTACTATAAATATATCCATAGTCTACTAGGGTTTGAGACCAAGACAAATCATATCATACTTTTTCCTGAGTAGTTCATCTTTGTAGTTAGGAGAGAACTATGTTTTTTTCTTTTCTTTCTTTTGCTTTGATCCTAAGATGTGGAATTCAAATCTTTATTTGAAGTCTATGTCTATGGAGTAGTTTCTATACTTGGGGATAAATTGTAGGAGCATGGTTTAATCTATTTGATTTTTGAGATTCTTTAGTTCTTTCTAATTTTGTGTTCATGGTATTATTATGATTGTGCTTGATTGTTTGAAATACATGAATCGTACATCACATATAAGCACACAGTTTGGTCTATATTCATCTATGGTGAAAATATCGATGCCCCCTTGGGAAGAGAAACCTGAATGTTAGAATGGGTAAGGGAGAATGAGTCAGCATTGGTGAGTGCACGGGGGATTCGAGAATGCTCTAACTTATTTACTATCGCACCAGTCTTAGCTGACTTTGTAAAGCTGCCCGAGAGGTTCCGGGTAGAGATATCGAATAGTAGCAAATTAAGGTTGTAAGATGCCTTAGATCATAGATGAGGTGTCAATGACCCTTGGGCCTAATTGATAGGACCCAGGGGAAGTAGTACATTCATGGTGGAGGCGCGGAACGTAATCGTACGGGGGAAAAATAGACATACAACAATGGTCGGACCTTGTTTTACTCCTCTAATTACGATGGCGGTGCCGATGGAGAGTTGCGAGAGCACCTACCGTGATAGGGACGAGGAAGTGTATACCATTGGCCACACCACATATTATGAATACTCTATTAGGTTTGCCTAAATATCTATGTGAATGAATCGATGATAGAAGCATTAGATTGACCATGTTGCTCAATGATTCCCCAAGTGCTTAGTTTAATAGTGTACTTTGATTTTTTACTTTTATGCTTAGTAGTTACTAGATTGAAAATCCAAACTCCCCCACTCGTACGGATTTACGACCGTATGAGGTTGTGTTTTGGTTGGTACTTAAACCTAGCATCTCTGTGGACAAACCCAAGGCTTACGGCTAACTACCCTCTAGGTAGCTGGGAGGTCGTCGTCGTACCTCTCAAAGTTAATACTTTAATTTTAAGCCCTAATGCTTCCTATCTACAATTAAGTAGATAATGGCAAGTCGGGGTCGTCCAAGAGAAGAGAGATCTTTTCAAGTGTTTAAACATACATAGAAGAAAACATACTAGGCATATACATACATAGATATATATAAACGTATGAAAACAAGGGGGGGGGGGGTTTTGGTGGGTTTGTTCCTAAGTTATCAAATCAAAATACAATAACTAGCAAAGCAAGATAACTATGCTAATCATGCAATACAACTAAAGATAGGATGAAAAAAAAATTAACGGAACCTTGGGCGCAATTGACTTCCACTTCCAAGCCTCTTATCCATCATTGAACATGCAACCTAATTACTACTTTCACTACTTGTTGTGAAGACTAAACTTCTATCCTTCTTAGATAGTAGTTTGCAAGAGTGAATTCGACATCTCTTGTCAAACCTCACCAATGACTCCCGTAGTCAAAACACAACTAAGAGTATCCCAATGATGGCATTTAGCACGAAGAATCAACAAGCTTGGCAACACTTATAAACACTACACCGTGTCTAAGCATTTATCCAATTCATGCATTTACACGAGATTAGTCAAGAACGATCGACATTCATAGACTTCTCTCATTTGCTTCAAGCAACAAACATGATAAAGAGTTCAACATTATCATATTCATCGAGCAATTATCAATCCATCAACATAATCAAAAGCTCTAAATCATACTCTTAGATTCTTATCAAGAAAGGGGAAATCAACCCATTTCCCCAAACAAGCATATCATACAAGTACTTCATATACTCAAGCTTTCAATAACATTAATGACATTAACAAACACATTCAATGTTCCATAAATGCATAATAGTAAGAGTATTAAATAGGCTACAAATTGTTCTTAAGACATGGGCTTGGAAGTCTTAGTGAATTGCTCCCAAGAACTAGATTTAGCTACAAGAGTTCATACTAATTAATGCTAAACAACTAAACATAATACAAGAAAATTCAAAGATGAAAATTGAAGAAAATAGGGTTTTAAACAGTACCAAAAATGCAGATGAAGAAGATATGAATGAGAGGAAAAAGAGTACTATTTATAGTACAAAAAGGATAAGGTTAGATTCTGGCCACCCGTTAGTCGGGACTCGCAACGAGCTCGCGACGAGGCCATCGCTATTCATGACAAATGCCAGAATTTAATTCTATTTTCTTTTCTTCTTCTTGTGGTAAACATTTATCTTTGTAGAAATTCCTCCCATTTTCAAATCTTCAAGGTCTTCAAAAATGGTCTTCGATGCCCTCCGGTCTTCATGTCTTTCGAAGTAAGTCTTCAAAAGTCTTCGAAAATGTGATCTTTAATGGCCTCCAGGTCTTCATACCTACGTGTTCTTCCCTTGTCACGCAAAGTCCACTTAGAAGAGGTAAAAGAGCGTAAAGTTTCTCTTACCCCTCCTAAGAGAATTTCAAGGTAAAACACAAGCTCTTAATAATAAAAGAGAACAAAAGTGACCCAAAACAGTACTAAATTATGCACATAAAATGGACATATCAGTAGCGTAGCAGTGAGAATAGGGTGAAGAATACACATCTCTTATCTTCTGACCCCTTAGCCGCTGCTTAGGTTAATTAGCTACGATTAACGACCTCGGGGGGAGGCAGGTCAGAATTATGGTGCCATTGTCGGGGATGCTACCAGTCTAGGTATCAATTAGGCATAAAGTGTTTGTAGAGTAGCTAGTATTGCTTTTATCTATTTCTTGTTTTATTTTCATGATGTTTTAAAAAGAAAATTTTAAAAATTACAAAAAGAGATATTTCCCAACATTAAGACTTTATATCTGTTATCTTATGTGAATGATCCATATTATAATACTATTCTTGTTGAGCATGTTTCTTATAATTTGAACAGCAGTACTCCACCTCGGTATCTCATGTCTAAGGTGCAGCAGGGAAAGAAGTGGGGTTAAAGAATTGAAAAATCCTAAGCCTTTTCCAACTCCCAAACTCAACAAGAATATATATCCATGCTTGAGAAGAATGGATTTACTTGGTTTATCACTCCAAAGGTAAAAGGTAAACCTAGGATGATGTGGCGACCCACCCATCGTTGAAGGTAAAGGTAAAGGTAAATAAAAAGAAACAGTGATAGTCGACGGGAGTGGGAACATTAGCCCACTCCCTTAATACAAGAGACCTAATACACTACCCCTGGTCTAGATGACACGTTCAAGTGGCAAAAAAGATGCTAACCCCTTCGTGTTGACAGGGGCCTGTAGTAACCATCTGAGATATATAGAGAGGCATGAGAACAAACTCACTAGCCCACCGCTCCATGCAATTTCCATGCGACCGGTATGGTTAACCGGTTCTTGAACTGTGGTTTTTCCCCACGGGTGTCTTCCAAACCGTGAGTGATCTCGGCCTTCAAAACTGAGAAATGGTCTCGGTCTTCTAGTGAATGATGTAGTATGACATCTTCTCTGGGAAGAGCTGGCACATCGCTTCTACCATGTACATCTCTAAGATGAAGATAAAGAGGTATTATTGGCCTTTGATAATGATCTCTGGATGAGTGCCGAGGTTTTGTCTTTGGGGTTGTGAGTAGGTTGATTGTAGTCTGTGGTGCTCCCAAGTGTTCCCCGCGGATAGACCTCCTAGTGATGAAGAGACTGGGCATGACTTCTAACGCGCACACTCCGCGTAACTGTTTTGTAACCGTTCTTTCCATTTTAGGAAAATGGACAGCCTAATGCCATTTTACACTTTTCAAGGGGTTAATTAATTAGTATACACAAAATTAATTAGCCCCCTACCCAACCTGAATGGTCATACAACTAACATAGGAAAAGTTGTGCAGCCAGACGTAGAAAGGCTGCTGAAGAAGGCATTTTTTTCCTGCACTTCGTCCCTTCGAGGGCCGAGAACTAACCCCTTCGAGGATAGGAAACTCCATCCCTTCTAGGGCTGAGAACTCGACCCCTTTGAGGATGGAAGACTCCATCCCTTCGAGGGCCGAGAACTCGACCCCTTCGAGGACAGAAGACTCCATCCCTTTGAAGGCCGAGAACTCGACCCCTTCGAGGACTAAAGGCTTCATCCCTTTGAGGGCTGAGAACTCAACCCTTTCGAGGACAGAAGGCTCCATCCCTTCAAGGGCTAAGAACTCAACCCCTTCGAGGACAAAATGCTTCATCCCTTCGAGGGCCGAGGACTCGACCCCTTCGAGGACAGAAGGCTCCAACTCTTTGAGGGCTGAGATCTTGACCCCTTTGAGTACAGAAGGCTCTGTCCCTTCGAGGGCTGAGATCTTGACCCCTTCGAGGACATAAGGCTCCATCCCTTCGAGGGCTGAGAACTCGACCCCTTCGAGGAAAGAAGAGTCCATCCTTTTAAGGATCGAGAACTCAACCCCTTCGAGGAAAAAAGACTCCATTCCTTCGAGGGCCGAGAACTCAACCCCTTCGAGGGCAGAAGGATTTATCTGTTTGAGGGCAAAGATCTCGACCCGTTCGAGGACAGAAGGCTCCAACCCTTTGAGGGCTGAAATCTTGACCCCTTCGAGGACAGAAGGCTCCATCCCTTCGAGGGCCGAGAACTCGACCCCTTCGAGGACAGAAGAGTCCATCCTTTTAAGGGTCGAGAACTCGACCCTTTCGAGGACAAAAGACTCCATCCCTTTGAGGACCGAGAACTCGACCCCTTCAAGGACAGAAGGCTTTATCCATTCGAGGGCAAAGATCTCGACCCGTTTGAGGATAGAATGCTTCATCCCTTTGAGGGCCAAGAACTCGACCCCTTCGAGGACAAAAGACTCCATCCCATCGTGATTAGAGTGGGACTCCCTTCGAGACTAGAATACACTATCCCTTCAAGGTCTGAACACAGTGTCCCCTCGAGGCTAGAATACCCTAACCCTTCAATGTCAGGAACCTCCACTCCTTCGAGGGCTAGATCCCTCCGTTCCTCCGAGGCCATAGTGTATCCCTTCGAGGATAGAATACTTTGACCCTTCGATTGCCAGAATACTTCAACACTTCAAAAACCTGAATTTTGTTTTTGGGTATGCCCCTTCAAGGTCTGAGCACTCCATCTCTTCGAGGACAACAGACTCCATCCCTTCGAGGTTAGAGTGCTCCCCCCTTCGAGGAAAAATACTATACCCCTTGGAGGTCAGAGTGCTCCACCCTTCGAAGCCAAAATACTGTACCCCTTCGAGGCTAGAATACTCTAACCCTTCGGGATAGAATACTTCAACCCTTCGAGTGCCACAAGGCTGCACCCCTTAGAGGCCAAAATACTGTACCCCTTCGAGGCTAGAATACTCCAACCCTTCGAGGATAGAATACTTCAACCCTTCTAGTGCCGAAAAGCTGCACCCCTTCGAGGAAAGAATACTTTAGCCCCTCAAGAGCTACTGCACCCCTTCGAGGCTAGAATACTCCAACCCTTCGAGGAAAGAATACTTCAACCCTTCAAGTGCCAAAAGGCTGCACCCCTTCGAGGCCAAAATAATGCACCCCTTCGAGGCTAGAATACTCCAACCCTTCGAGGATAGAATACTTCAGCCCCTCGAGGGCTACTACACCCCTTCGAGGCTAGAATACTCCAACCCTTCGAGGATAGAATACTTCAACCCTTTGAGGCTAGAATACTCCAACCCTTCGAGGGCCAGAATACTCCGTCCCTTCCAGTGCAGTGTAGTGCACCCCTTCATGGACAGAGTACTTCAACTCATCGAGTGTCAGAAGAGTTTAACCCTTCAAGGGAAGAAATCTCCACCCGTTCGAGGCTTGACAACCTTTTTTTTATCCTCGAGACCGTCCAGTACTCGAACGTCTTGAGGCATCTTGAACTACGCTAGGCTAACTGCTCGAGTCCTCAAGGCAGTTCAGTACTTGAGCGCCTTGAGAAAAAGTCCTCGAGCCTGTTGTATCCATTTTCGAGGGTGTACCTTCCCTATAGTCGATCCCGGAGGAGATCACCCTGTATGTCCCTGTATCAAAAAATAGGAACAGCTGTGCCAGCAGGTGAAGGAAGCTACTAAGGCCAGCAAGAATAAAGGTTTCCATCCCCTTGAACCGTCCTGAGGGGAACCCCTTGTATAACCCTGCATGAAAATTAGGAACTCAAGTAGGGGGTCCCTCCTGTATTGTCCTCCTTAAAAAATAGAACCAGCCCTGTAGCCAAATGAAGAAATAATACTACATGCAGCAAAAATAAAGACCTAGAATGCGTTAGCACACGAGTATACAGAACGAATGGTCCCTCGAGATCCCAAAGGTATTGCCCTTCGAGACCTAGAAGGCATAGACCCTCGAGGTCCCAGAGGTATCACTTTTGAGACCCAGAAGGCATAGTCAGTTAAGATCTTGTAGTAGACCACAATAATAATAATAGAGCAATGCCTGAGGAAATCCGCCCTCAAGTCCCCGGAGGGAACCCCCACGAGTCCAAGAGGGCAACAGCCTGCGATACCTGAAAGTAGATGGCTGAAAGTCTGCCCATGGAGAATCTGGCTTAGAACAGCGTTTCATCAGGGAATAGTCTATTGAGAATCATGTAGCAATCCTTTTGGATGAGTTTGAATGCTCTTGCTGAATCTGGTTGGAGTCCCTCTTTGACAACATTGTTCCTCTCACTCCAAATGTAGTAAACCGAGGTTGTTAGAGCAAGTGGTCCCAGCTTTCTTCTTAGTTTTGAACCTCCGATATGTCTCTTGACCCATTTTTCAGACGTGGCAATGGAATCTGTGTTTCTTCTCAAGCCAATCCAGTTTTGCACCCTGTCCCATATAGTTCGAACAAATTCACATTTGAAGAATAAGTGTTCATACGTCTTGACCCCCAGGTGACATAGGGAGCAAATATAATCAGTGGGCTCATCTTCCCCTCCATGGCACTTGTCTTTAGTTTGCAATCGCCCAAGGGATGCAAGCCAACCAATAAACGAGAACCTAGGTGGTATGGATTCTCTCCAGATGGACTTGTAGAATCTCTCCCTAGGTAGGGTAGGTATATCATAAAGGTGTGGGTAGTTAGACCTATGGAGTTGATCATGCGCTGTTGCCGTGAATTTTCTTATCCCTGCCCATACTGCCAGCATATTTTTGAGCGAGTCAACCGTCCGTCCGGATATCACCATCAGCTTATCCCTTAGTTCGCAGAGATTTGTGAAGTAAAGGGAGAACTTCTCAGAGATTCGGCTGCTTGGGGATCTTGGATTGATGAGCCAGATATTGGCCCCGCATGGAAAACAGGAATGTACCCACTTCACCCACAGTGAATCTTTTTTCGTGTGGATGTCCCTTAGTTGTTGCACAATGACGGTTATATTCCAGACCTTGAAGTCTCGGATTCCAGGTCCGCCATTTCTTTTGGGTGTGCATAGCCTTTTCCAGGATACTTTAATAACCAATTTGTCGGCATAGGAGAGAGTGCGTCCCTTAAATGTTGCAATTTATTTGTCCACGCTTCCCAGCAATGTGTGGAACTGGGAGACCTTTAGCTTGTTAGAGTCGAGTGGAATGCCTAGGTACCTGAGAGGGAAGGTGGCCTAGGGTATACCCGTGAAGCTTAAGTCATCTTTGATACCAACTCCAAAGAACTGTGACTTTGCAGCGTTGATTGCTAAGACAGATGTTTGTTCAAAATCATTCAGTGCTGACATTAGGATGTTGACTAATTCTTTGTCGGCTCTAGAGAACAGCATTAGATCGTCCGCGAATGCAAGGTGGGAGATCTTTTGACTTTCGCATTTGGGGTGATATGCCAAGAGCGGTGATTCCATTTTCCTTTTCAGCAACCTTGAGAAGTATTCTATGCATATTACAAATAAAAGGGATGAAAGCGTATCTCCCTAGCGGACACCCCTCTCGCCTTTGAAGAAGTCGCATAGTTTCCCATTGACCACAATGGAGAATGTCGGTGTTTTGACGCATTCCATAATTCTGGCCATGAGTACATTTGGGAATCCTAGGCCTGACAGTACCTCTTCCAAGAAATCCTAAGAGTCTGTGTCAAATGCTTTCATGAGATCAACCATGACCATACATCTGGACGATGATCTTGCTCTGCCGTATCCTCGGACCATTTCCCGAGCCAACATCACAATATCTGATAGCTTCCATCCTTTTACAAATACTACCTGGGAACGGTCAATAAGATCAGGGAGGAAGGGTTCGATTCTGCTCGCAATGATCTTTGTGATGGTTTTGTATTTGACGTTACAGCAGGAGATCGGTTTGAAGTCGCCCACTCTGAGATTTTCTTCTTTTTTTTGGTATGAGTGCCACTGATGTGTGGTTAAGCCTTTTTAGTAGATCCCGTGTCTGGAAGAATTCCTGGACCGAGTCCGTGAAATCTTTGCCCACGATTTCCCAATGGTTTTTTAAGAATGCTGCTATGTAACCGTCTAGGCCCGGAGCTTTGTCATCTGACATGGAGAAGAGAGCAGTGCGTATTTCATGTCTCTCCATTCCCTGCCCCAACGTTTCCCTATCCATGTCATTAAGTATGCGACCTGATTGGAGAACCTCCATATCAATATGATTTCATGGGACTTATGTGCCAAATTGTCCCCTGTAAAAATTGGCAAGGAGAATTCCTTTTCTTTCATTTGAAGGGACAGTCCTGTCTTCACTGTCCAGTATTGTTGGGATGCCACCTCCCTTTCTATTTGCAACCAAGCTATGAAAGTAGCTTGTTCCCTTTTCTGCCATGGTGATGAAGTTAATTCTTCCTTTCTTGGAAAGAAATTTAGACTCCGTCGTATATAGAAGAAGGGCCTTGCACTTTAAGGTAGTCAAATCTTGTACCAGTTGTAGCGTAATGTTTGTCGAGTCCAGGATTCTCAAAGCAACCACGTAATACTTGTCCGCTCTTTTAGCCTTTTCGGAGATATGGTTGAAATCTTTCTGGCCTATCTCTTTAAGGGGTTTTTTCAGCCTGTGGAGCTTGCGACATATGGCTTATTGTTTAAAGCCCTGTACTTCCGGTATCTAATGATCTTGTACAACCTATTTACACTTCGGATGAGCGTTCCACATGTTTTAGAACCTAAACGGCCTACTTATTTTCTCGATGTCTTACGCTAGAGAAGTCACAAATGGGAGGTGGTCCGAGAGTGCTGAGCCCGGGAGAAAGGTGGTGCGGCACGAGCCCCCATCCCATTTGTGGTTCAGTAGGACACGATTAAGCTTGTGCCTGATTGTGTAGTCTAAGTTGTGCCATGTGAAATGGTCGCCAAGTGCGAGAGCGTCCTTCAAGCCACATGCGTTGCATGTTTCCTGAATTCCCTCATCTGGTAGATTTCAGGAGTAGTGCTTCATATGTGTTCATTTCTACTGAGGATGGAATTGTAGTCACCAAGTACCATCCATGGGGAGTTTAGGTTTGCCCCATATCTCTTCAACTCAGCCCAAAGTGGGTGTCTGTGTAGTTTTCCTCCACTGTTGCCATATATATATATATAGGTGCATAGAAATTGAACATTCAAGGACAAGCTGCGCACTTTCAAGTGTATAACCTGTGGCATTCTACTTAGTATTTCCACCATAAATGTTTTGGGAACCCATACAATGATAATCCTAGAGCACGGTGCCAAGTAAAAATTTTGAGTGTGGTTCCATCCTTTGAGACTTCTTAAGAAGATACTAAGGGTTCGTTCACTTGCTTTTGTTTCCATAATTCTAAAGAAACCTACGTTGTTCTCAAAGATGATGTCTTTAACCCATATCCTTTTTCCTGGGGTGCTGAGACCCCTAATATTTAAGCAGGCCACATTTAGGCCTCAGACCTCCTCCTTTGCTTGTGTCACTTGATGAACTCTTTGCTGCATCTGCCAATATTTGATAAGGCTTCTTCATTGGGTTAATCATTCTTCAAGTGCTTCTGGTTTTGCAGCTGACCCTAGCAAGCTTTCTCCTACCCGTAGTCGGTGTTTTAGGCATGTGGGGGCGTTCTACTCTTGGGGGTTGCTTCTTCTTACCTCCGGGTGCACCATAGTTTCAGGTATATCTCTCGAGCCTTTAAGCGGTCTGTTTGTGTCCCTGAAGATGGGTGGTCTTTCCTGAGTCGTTTCACCACTTGCTGAGTTCTCCTTGCCATTTCCTTGGGTGATCAACAGAGGATGTCCAGGAGGAGAGGTTTCACCAACTGTTGATGTCTCAGTGGCAGCTTCCATTCCTGTAGGCTCTTCCGTCTTCTTGTTCAAATTTTCCTCTTGCCCTGTACTGCTGGATGCTGATATTACTGCCTTGTTACCGGAACCACTATCCCCGTGAACCACCTTATCTGTGGAGACATTAAGAACCTTGCAAGCCTCTACTTCAGTATGGGCATCTTGGTTGCACTTGGTACATGAGGTATTTTTTGATCTTTTTGCCTTGCATTCCTGGTAGGCTTTCTCCCTTTCCTCAAAGAATTCATCACAGATCTCAAACAGGTGGGTGTTCTCTCTGCAATTTGGGCACCACGATTTGCAGTAATTATAGATGATCTTCTGCAAGCAGGTGGTTCCATCAAGCATGCGAAAGGAAACTTCTTCTTTTAATTTCTTTGAAGTATCAATGAGGACCAGAATCCTGGCATAGTACCCCACCAGGTCACGGGCTGTGTTGTCCATTAGGATGGGGTCACCTAATGTGGAAGCAAGTTTTTCTAAAGCCTTTTTATGCCGGTAGGACTTTGGCAAGTGGTTCATGCGTATCCAGATAGGCATTTTTGCCATGATTCTCATGTCAAACTTCCTTGAGTCTGGTAAGGAGACATTAAAGAGCTTTTTACCATTGAGATAGTGGTCTTGACCATGTAGCACTCTGTCCATGTCCTCTGTAGAGTTAAATCTGAACTTAAGGTAGCCATTACACAATGTCTGAACTCTACAGGGAACCCCCCATTTTGCCATGAGCAACGTTTTTACTGCATGGATACCTGGAAAGTACCTCAAAAATACCCCAAGCCATAAAAGTGTTTTATTTTCTCCTTGATGATTTCTTCTTCGGATAGAACAAAGTTGACATCTTGTGCTGTGCCAACATCAACTTTCTCCACGACAATTTCTGCGTTATTCCATGCCCACTTTCTTTCAAGTAGTGGGTCATACCAACTTCTAGACTACGAATTCTTATTATGATTAACCATGTTCTTGACCTGGTTCTGGCTTTGTGAAATAGTAGCTTTGGTGGCAGAGGAAGAGTAGTATTTATATCTGTATCCATATTAATCGATGAGAGTAAGCAAAAGGGTAAGATAAGATAAAGTTAGATAACAATCCGACTAACTTATCGAATGCACACAGGGAGACTAACCTATCTCCCCACACCACTTTTTCAATACCCACATAACAGAATATGAATTCACACAGAACACCACTCTATCAATACCCACAAAACACAGTAATAATTCACACAGATCACACTATGAGTCTAGAGAGAGCACAATATGAGTCCTCACCGAACACACTATTTATCAACACAGAACACAGTAGAGGACTTCTGGGAAAATAAATTCAAGAACAAAAAGTTTCAGAGGAACCTGTTTGTGGTTGAATTCAATCCCATCAGCTTTGGTCTCCGATCCACCAATGTATGTGTGATTACCTTATTTAGAACTTAGTATTCCCCGTTGGCGTTGGTAGGAAAGTAGCCTTTTGAGGAAAATCCGACTCGATGTTGGTGGAGGTGATGATTTCCAGCAATGTCGAGCACTTTTAATACCTTGAGACTGAATCCAAAGCTACCCAAACCCTCCTAGTTGCTTAGAAGATCCCAATCGATGATTTTGAATGAACAGCAACCCAAACCCTCTTTCACGAAAACCCTCGCTCTACAGGCATAAAACTTTAGTGACCCCCGACCTTTAGATGATTATGCTCAGAATCATATGCGGATTCTGGATAATTAAGTATTGGCCGTTGATTAGCTGAAGAACTTGGGCAAAAATGCTCCTGATGTTCTTGAGAGAAGGCTTCATCTTTTTCGCCCTTTTCGTAGAGAGAACTACTGAGTCGACCCACCCATCGTGATGTGGTCAATGGTGGTGTCAAGGATGGTGATTCCGATGACCCACCAAGACACTCTTTTAGTTTTGAATGATTGATGGAAAAATAATTCTTGAAGACAACAATAAATATACGTTGTTTTTATTTCAAGTAGGAGGTTTCTTTAAATATTTTTGAAATTTTTGGGATGAGTTTTATTTTTGGTGGAAAAGTTTAGGAAATTTTAGTTATCTCTCCTTTGTGTGGAATAGTACTACTCGGGTTTTCAATTTCTTTGGATGCAGATTCAAAAGAAAATTCATTGGAGAAAGGAGGGCTGATGGTCCACGCCAAAGTGCTTGGCGCGAGGCTATGCTTCGTGCCTAATTGCTTGGCAGGAGGCTATGCTTCATATCCAGGTGTTTGGCACGAGCCTTTGTTTTGTGCCAAGGCCAGCCAGCACGAAGCTGACGTGGCCACCACGTACCCACATAGCACGAAGCTGGCATGGATTGACATGAACCTAACATGTGGGCGGCGTGGAACAACTTGCTCCCGACACGGCTGCCAAATGTTGGGGCAAGGCTTACCCTGGGATTCGAGCTTCCGCCCACCTCAACAAGTCCTAGCCTAGCCTAACTCCTATTTAAACCCCTAGATCCATAACCCTTTCCACACCAGCCTTCTACTCTCCTCTCTTTCTCATAATACAACTCCTCCCTATCTCTTTCTCGCCCAAAGTCCTCCAACGAACTCTCTCTCTCACGAAACCAACCATAACTCTCTCAATTTTAACCCAATTTTCCTATACCGTATATCAAATTTTTTTCCTTTCCAAGCTCAATTCAACCCACCAAACCTCTACCCCGTAAATCTCGTAAATCTGAGCATTTTATTAAAAGAAGATTTGGCCGAAATTGGTATTTTCTCCTGGGGCTAAATTTTCAATCCTTTTGGAGCATTGGGGTTGCTTGGACTCACCCTAGGAGAAGTGCTGCATAAACCTCGAGAGGAGATTCCACCACACTCGCCACTCAAGGTAATTTTGGCCAAACTCAACTTTATTTTGGAAGAATCAGATTGGCATGTTTACTACGGTATTGTGCTTGCATGCTTGTGAAGTTTTGGCGACTAGTGGTTGATAGATTCGGGAGACACTATTCTGTGTTGGGGGTAGTTGGATGAAGTTTTATTTTTGCAATATTTTATCTGTGGTTAGTTACTATGATCTCTAAAGAGTATGCCTCATGTACTGAGAGAGAGGGGTGAGTCTAGTAGGCAACCCTATATGGATTTGACTACTCTGACTAGGGCCCACAAGGAAAAGTAAGGTGGCTCATAAATCGCACCATTTTAGAGGTAAAGTTTGTAGATGAAGAGACCCTTAAGGATATCAAACTCTACAAACCTGTCCGGAGACTGCTAGGAAGGGTAGGTATGGAGGAGTTTACTACCCTATTCACTCCCACTTACACTAGATATACACTGGAGTTCTTGGCCACTATTTCAAAGTTCCAAGATGAACAGGGAACACAATGTATTAGTTTCCATTTGGGAGATGAACCCCACACATTGACTTACAAGGAATTGGGGCTAATCTTTAAATGGAAGGAGTAGAGGAAGGTATCAGGGTTCAGGGAGCCAAACACATTTAATCTACCCATATTTTGGAGTGCCATTACCAAGAATATTAGGATTAAGAATATAAATATCAGTGACATAGTGCACCCGATAGTCAGGTACGTGGTCAAGCTGCTAACCGTAATAGTTAGCTGTCATAGGGAGGCCACCACCTCCACTGATGAGAATTGTATGATTCTTCTAGGGTCTGTGTGCACATGAAAGGATTTTCCCAACTTGGTAGAGGATTTTGTTACCGTGAGTATGGATCTTACTTTCTCAGCTTCCCGCACTGGCAAGATCTCGATGGGAGGAATGGTTATGTTTCTGGTGAAACACTTTAACCTCCTTGAGATTGAGGACATGAGGGAGACTCCAGGGGAAGTCTTTACACTCACTTTATCAGTTATAGCAGAGGCTAGGTCGATAAAGATAGAACATGGTTTGGTTTTCTGGTTGTACATGGGAGAGAAATTCACGAGTCTTCTGCTGAGTGAGAGAACCAAGTTGGGCAAGTCTTTTAGGATGTCATATATTTATCATTGAGACCAATGTAGGTTTGGGGGAAGTCTTGGGGGAGCATGACCCCAAAGATGATGATCTTGAGAAGGAGTATGAGTAGCAGGATCAGGTTCCGGAGCAGCTCGAGCAGCAGATTACCCTTGGGATCACTATTGAGTAGCCAGCTCCACCTCATGCTATGCCACCACCTATGGACCATCCACTAGCGCCACCACCACCATTCCATCCGGTATTAGGAGTACCATCCCCTTTTTCGGGGCTGATCGACATGCTCGAGGAGTCCTTCAATTCTACTGGGCATGGTGCTATGAATGCCCAATGACATAACATCTCCTTTCATTATCAGGATTTCTCGGAGCATAGTAGGCATGACAACCAGGGGTCCCCTCCATCTTTCAAGCCTCACATAAATAGTGTTTTAGACCATTCTCAGTAGGGAGCTCACTTATGGTAGCATCCTCAGTACAGCCTTTTCCGAGAGCATGGGTTGCCAGGTTTTCAGTCTGTAGCTTACTATCCCATGTGGGCCCATCCACCATAGGAGTACCATCTAGAGTGGGCACTATCCTTGGTGTATTCAATCGTTGGGGTCAGACAGGACGACCATCACTAGGACACAGTTGATATATTTAACAGAGTTGATGGTCAGAGACATTATCTAACAGAAGGCATCAATGAGATCATGGACATTATTAACAGATTGAGGAGTGCAGGTATAGTGGAACACTATATGGATCCTCCACATGGGCATGGGCAAGGAGCCAGACGTCGTAGGAGGGAGTGATCTTTCATATGGCTCCAACCTTTCTTTCACCTAGTTACTTGCATTAGTAATAATGTAAGAACTAAGTGTAAGGAGGGGTTGGAACATCTTCTATCATGGTATCCCCTTTTAACCTATTTTCTACTATGTTGGATTTCTTGATGACTATCTTTTTCATGTTTTTGTTTACTTCCCTCATTGAACTCTTTGTTGTTTTTGGTGTGAGGGCACCTTTTGTAGTGTTTCGGGATGTTTTGGGGGAATTTTTTGTGGTGTGTTTTTCATGTTTGATCTTATCTTTTGTAGCATGAAGCTCACTTTTGGGGCAATTTTGTGTTATAACAAAAAAATTGGAAAGCTTGAAAAATGAAAAAAATTTAAAAATCTGGATGAGTCGAAAACCCAAAAGGGCGACTTGGATAACATTAGGAAAAACCTGGATAGGTCAACATGCCTAGATAAATGGGAGGCTAGGCCCGGATAGACTCAGAGCCTATGAAAAAAATGAGAGGCTGTGTGGAAAAAGGTGAGAAGTGAGTACCCTTTGTGTGTTAAAGCTAGGATGAAAACCCGAAAAGGTTCCTACGCAAAATGAGAGAAAATAAAAAACTAGGATGAATGCATGCTTCCCTGGTGGATTATTTTTTAAGATGATTCTTTAATTTCTTTGGGATCATTTTGGGAAAATTAAGCTAGCTTGGCACTTATCTTTTTGCCTTAACGTTTTCCACATTTTACTTTTGGGTTGTTAGATTGCTTATGTTTTTCGAGGAGTGTGTGAGTTATGAGACTCTTACTCTTTTGGGGGAAACAAGGTAATCTCAGTTAGCTTATGCCTGCACGTTACATTTCACTTGATTCTTTGTCTTGTCTTTTATTTACTCGAGGAAGAGTAACAGGTTAACTGTGAGGAGTTGGATCTGCTTCATTATGCATGCGTTAACCGTTGCATTTGTTATACTTTTTAGCTAGTTTTAGTAGGTGGATTGCTAGTATTAGTTGAGTTTACATGACAAGGTGTTTAGACGGCCATGTTTGGTTTTCTTGTCTAAATCCCACGTTTTGTAGACTTAATTGGTACTAATGGACATCTTGTATCCACGGGCTCCTTGATCTTCCTTGTGATAATCTTTGGTAGGTTGCCCGTGGTTACTTTTTGTTTAAAATTTTTGTGAAGGCCATTCATAAGGGCAGTAGGAGATATTGAAGGTTGTGTGCAAGGACGGTAGTAGAGACCAAGTTCATTCACACTAGAATGGTAGTAGATGAAGGCCATGAGAATCAATGAGTGGTAGAAGGAGATTGAAGCCAAAGATAGGTGGCAATGAAGTTAAAGTGGCCAACAAGGAAATGGGGAATCGTGGTCCGGCGAGTTGTGCTTAAGTCTGAGAATGATCCAAGAAGAATTACCCTTCAAGGCCAGATCCATTGGATTTTTATTCTTGAGCACCACAAAATTGACTGCTAAAACTCTCAAATCGGACTAACGGTTCACCTGTAGCGAAGGAAACTAGTTTAGCTGGTCAAGGCACAAATGGGTTTGCATGAGCCGTTCGTGGTTAGCACCAACGGCCTGTGCCAAAGGAGCTTCCCTACACTAACAAGACTAGCACGAGGCTATGGCACAAATCGTGCTAGACACCACGAGCTACAAGCACGAAGCTAAGTCCCACTCCACACGGCTAAGTATGAGCATGGGAAGTCCCATTTTCATTGTCCTGTGCCGTTCCATGTCCAAGATGCCAAGACCAGCTGGCGGGGTGTGGGAAAATGCACAGTCCGTGCCACCAGCCACAGGCATAGATTAGAAGACGCAGCCCACACCATAGGATCGTCACGACCAGTGCGAAGCTCTGCACCATGCACCCTTTGAAGATATCACCATGCACCAGAATGGGTGACTCTCGTCACATGAAGAGGCATGACCCACGCCAGATCTCATGCCCCGCGCCAAGGACACGCCACGTGCTGTAACGTCTATGAAGGCCCATGCCGGGTGGTGGCTTAGCTAGGGTTTACCCTAATTTGGCCTATTTTTGGCCTATTATTAGGCTCAATCTCTTACTACTATATATATATCCTTAGTCTACTAGGGTTTGAGACCAAGACAAATCATATCATACTTTTTCCTTAGTGGTTTATCTTTCTAGTTAGGAGAGAACTCTCTAATTTTCTTTTCTTTCTTTTACTTTGATCCTAAGATGTGAAATTCAAATATTTATTTGATTTCCATGTCTAGGGAGTAGTTTCTATAACTTGGGATAAATTGTAGGAGCATGGTCTAATCTATTTTCTTTTTGAGATTTTTTAGTTCTTCCTAATTTTGTGTTCATAATATTATTATGATTGTGCTTGATTATTTGAAATGCATGAATAGTACACCACATATAAGCACACACTCTGGGCAATATTCATGTATGATGAAAATATCGATGCCCCATTTGGAAGAGAAACCTGGATGTTAGAATAGTTAAGGGAGAATGCATCTGCGTGGGTGTGTGCATAGAGGATTTGAGAGTGCTCTGACTTATTTGCCATCGCAGTAGTCTTAACTGACTTCATAAAGTTGTCCGAGAGGTTCCTAGTAGAGGTAGCGAATAGTAGCAAACTGGGGTTTTAAGATGCCTTAGATTATAGATAAGGTTCCAACGACCCTTGGGCCTAATTGATAGGACCCGGGGGAAGTAGAGCTTTCATGGTGGAAGCCCGGGATGTAATCGCACGGGGGAGAAATAGACCTACAACAACGGTCGAACCTTGTTGTACTCCCCTAATTATAATGGTGGTGTTGATGGAGGGTTGCGAGAGCCCCCACTGTGACAGGGACGGGGAAGTGCATGCCATCGGCCACACCATGTATTGTGAACACTCTATTAGGTTTGCCTAAATATCTATGTCATTGAATCAAAGATAGAAGTATTAGATTGACCATGTTGCTTAATGATTCCCCAAGTGCTTAGTTTAATAATGTACTTTGATTTTTTACTTTTATGCTTAGTAGTTGCTAGATAGAAAAACCAAACCCCCTCCCACCCTGCATGTTTTCTTTACTAGCTATTTCTTTCATTCGTACGGATTGACGGCCGTACGAGGTTGTGTTTTGGTTGGTACTTAGACCTAGCATATCTTTGGACTTACCCAGGGCTTACCACTAACTACCCTCTAGGTGGCGTAGTAGTGAGAAAAAGGTGTGGAATACAAATCTCTTATCTTCTAACCCCGCAGCCTCTACCTGGGTTAATTAGCTACGATTAACGGCCCCGGGGAGAGGCAGGTCACACCGGTATTTTGAGAATTTTCATACCGGTGCCTAAGTTACCCGGTGCAAAAATTTTAGTTTCATAGGCACCGGTAAGTCATATCGGTGCTAGAATCTATTATAGAATCTATTCTAGCACCGGTACCATTTATCGGTGCCTATGAAACTACATTTTTGGAATGGATCACTTAGGCACCTACATGAAAATGCTCTACATGCATGTAATATCGATGCCTATGCATGTAATACCGGTGCTAGTAAATAGGCGATCAATTAATAAAATTTGGCCAATGAGAATAAACTCACCGGCCGAAATATGAAACCCAAAATGAACAAAACACAAAAAAATGGAAGCTCATGTAAAAAAATGGAAAATTCATACCACAACCTAGAATTTCATTACATATAATTGAATATACAAAAAACTCTCAATTCATGAAACTAGTTATACCCAAACATAGATTAACAACATCAATCACCATAAAAACTAGAACCTAATTTCCAATAACCCTAGATAACATCAACGAACCAGAACAGTGAAGGTGAGGTTGGATCTGAGCTGAACTGGCAATTTTGGCAGAGCTCGTAACTCCGACCAAAGGCTAGAGCGTGGGGATATGGCGTCGGGAATGGTGCACCGCATGGAGGGTAGAGATTGAGTTGGGATGGTCTGGGAGATGACATCGGGGATGGAGTATCATGGGGAGGGCAGAGAGGGGTTGCTTCCAGTGGCGTTGAAACGGTGTCAAAGTAGAGAGGGAGTGCACTTTCATCGGCGGCGGTAGAGAGAGAGAGAGGTGGTGGTGGAGGAGTAGGTAGAAGATGGAGAGGAGGTAAAGGCAAGATAATGTGAGAAAAATGAGGGTAGGCAGGTTTAGGGTTTTAGAATTAGTTTATATAGGCAAATTTTTAATGGTTAAGATTCAATCAACAGAGGAAATCAATGGTTAAGATGAAACCATGTTGGGTTTTTTTTTAACACCGTAGCACCGGTATGAATACCAATGCTAATGGTGATCATATCAGTGCTAATACCTTACAAGTTTTGTTATGTAAAAATGCCGCTTGAGCTAAAAAATGATGGATCAACATATCAAAGGGAAGTTGATCATGCATTTTGCAACCAAATAGGGAGAAATGTCGTGGCATGCATTGATGACATGGTAATTAAGAGTAGGAGGGTGAACATCTTCACTGCCGATCTAAGAGAAACTTTGGACACATTAAATGCCATAGGGATGAAGCTTAATCCAAAGAAGTGTGTAATTTGAATAGGCGCTTGGAATTTTTTAGGATACAAGGTTTCTTATAAGGGCATTGAAGCTAACCCAGATAAGATTCAAGATATAGTAAACCTCCCCCAGCCACGAACAGTCAAAGAAGTACAAATTCTAATAGGATCATTGGCAGCACTTAGCTACTTTGTCTCGAAGGCAGCGGAGAAGCACTTTCAACTATTTGAAGTACTGAAAAAGTTAAGACAATTCAGCTGGACTAGGAATTGTCAGAAGGAATATGATGGGTTCAAAGAGTAGCTTAAAGCACTACCAATGCTGAAATCACCCACCCCTTGGAGAGAAGCTATACAGCGATATCACAAAGGGCTATCAGCTCAGTGTTGGTTCGGTTAGAAGGATAAAAGCAGGTACCAGTCTACTACATCAACAAAATCATTCAAAGCGAAAAGAAAGCTTGCATGCCGACGGAAAATTTAACCCTAGCTTTAATATATTCGGCTCGAAGGTTACGAAAGTATTTCCATAGTTAGCCGATAGTGGTTTTCATGGAGTTTCCAATCACGAACATCCTAACCAAACCTGAGTCTTCAGGAAGATTAACAAAGTGGGTATTGGAATTAGGTCAATTCAAAATACAATTCCAGCCTCGAACAGCGATAAAAGCTCAAGCGTTAGCAGACTTCATTGCAGAAGTGATAAGCAAAGAGACACAAAGGGCGATCATGTACCAGAGTATGAGAATCAATAAAGGTAAGATAAAATGGGAAGAAGTCACTTGGACACTGTTTGTTGATGATGCGTCTAGTAAGGAATATTGGTAAGAAGGATTACTATTGCTTAACCTAGATGGAAGCGAACACAGATACTTATTGCATTTTGATTTCCTGCTAACAAACAATGAAGCAGAAGATGAAGCCTTGATTTGCGGACTAGATCTTACGGCCAAATTAAAAATTAGATGTGCTCACGTATCCAGCAACTTGCTAATTGTTGTCCAGCAAGTGTGAGGGGACTACGAGGTGCGAGAAGAGTAGTTGGTGAAGTATTTGGGAAAAGTGAAACAACTCATATCCCAGCTCAAGTACTTTGACATACAACATGTACCCCGAGGTGAAAACACAAAGGCGGCTGCACTAAGTAAGTTAGCAATAGCAGGATTTGATTCTCTTAATGATCATATCGATGGTATTCCAGTCATAAGTACGATGTCAACTATTGTATCAACTATCCAAGTAGATGAGGTAAGTTGGATGTCTCCACTAATAGATTTATTTGAGAAGGGAATCCTTCTAGATGATAAGATGAAAGCAAGAAAGTTGGAGCTACATTCTACCAATTATGCTTACAAAGACAGGACCTTATTCAAAAAGGGTTCTTGTCTCCATGGATAAAATGTGTAGGACCAGCAAAGGCAAAAAAGATTTTAAAAGAGGTTCATGAAGGTCTATGTGGAACAATTAATGATGCTTGCAAGTTATAGATCTTTCAACCTCACGAACCAAACAATCGGCGATGCTTGCAAGCTATAGATCTTGCAACCTCATAAACCAAACAACCACAAGCTATAGATCTTGATCAAGTACCAATGATAACAAGTTTTGGATCTTGCAGCTTCGTGAATTATATAAACCGTAAGCTATAGAACTTGCACAATCGAAAATGCTTGCAAGCTTTAGATCTTGCAACTTTGTGAACCAAGTTACTGCAAGCTATAGATCTTGCTTATTCATCGATACTTGCTAGCTTTGGATCTTGCAGCTTCGTGAATAATACAAATCGTAAGCTATAGATTTTGTCGATAGGCAAACATGCCTTCAAAAAAGAGCAACCAAAGAAAGCAATAGAACTTGCGGTTTTGCACATCAAAAAGAAGGTAATAAAGTCACACCATAATGAAGATATGCCTACTAAAAATAGCCTAAGTTAAGCCACACAATTAGAAGCTTTATGACTTCTAAATTCACAAACAAAGTTCACTAAATTTAAAAAAGACATAAGTGCATATTTTGTGAAGCCATATCCAGTTTTATTACTAGAAAGAAAAAGAAAAATATCTACTTCTTGAAGAGCGCAAGAACCCAGAAGATGACGACCCATCACAAAAATGACCATGCTCAACTTCGTGATGGGAATGCTCAGCCATACAACATTTCTCCCCAGCCTCATTTTCCTCACTAACCAAGTTATCGTAATGCCACTTCATGTGTAAATAAGCATGATGATGTATGAAACCTCTTCGTTCCATGTGATCAAGATGTTTTCCATGTTACGCCTTGAAGTCATTGATAGGGGCAAACTCCTCGCGATATAATTGCATGCTCATACGTTGACAATCTCTATACCCTTTCATCTAAACTCGTAAGTCCTGTATTTCCTTCTTAAGAGACCAAATGTGCAATCGAACATAATCGAACAAATTAATCAGCTCCTCACCAACCTGCATGGTAACATCTCCACGCCTAGAGACCTTATGAGAAGAAGATGATAAAGCTTGAATTTGTCTTTATATTCAGTATAAGCTTTCTCAAGTTGATGCACATAGTTATCAAGTCGGGCGAACTTAGTGCGAAATTCCTCATTGTCATTTCGCAACTGTGTGTTTATAGCAAACTGCTCAATGAACTTCGCCTGCTATCCAAGAGAAGAAGTTGATAAATGATTGCACTAATGTTGCTTCTTCTCTAATTTAGCCAACAAATCATCTATACGAGTACATTGTTTATCAATAATCAATGTATTTTGACGGGCCTCACGAGCCTTGCTTGCCCCATAATCTCTAGCTTCAACTTGTTGACAAAGAATCTTTGCCAAGTTTAACTGCTGTCAATCAATGAGGCTGTTTTGCTTGCTTAAAATTCTTTGAAAATTACAAGAGCATCCTGGCTATCCTTCACGGTTGTATTCTAATTCTTCTCAAGATCAGTGATATCCGATAGCATATACTTCAATTGTATACCTAAACACAAAGCCCACTCTTGAACACAGACAGGGAGATTAAGTGTTCGTAGGTACTTACTAGCGGATTGAAGATCAACTAAACCACGAACAATGTCTTTGCTGAGTGATTCAACATTGTATCCATTAGGAATGAGCTTGCTGCAGGGATAACTTGTAGATGAAGAAGGAGACAAAGACGAGATAAGAAGTTTCCACTTAATGCACAAGGGAAGTGATTCCATACGTGAAAATAATTTAGAGGAAATAATTTCTGCGTACATTTAAGTAAAGGTTCGGATCGCGTGAAGCAAGCTAATATGCTCACAAATAGCATCATGAAGCCCCATAAAATGAAGAATTTTAAAGAATATATGATCAACCAAAATATTGAAGCCCTGCACATAAGTAAGGGCAATGAGATAATAAGTAACAAGAAAAGTGGGTCAAACTTTTTACTTAAAATCACACAAACAGTACAGATGCACATCAACATATTATTTTGAGTTTACAATCCAAAATACTAAATTTAAAGTTCGTTAAAGATTAACTAACTTCAGAAATTGAGTTAGGAGGAGGCTGAACGATAAGCGTAGCCGCATCTTGGCTCAGTGGAATCCTTCTCGCTAGGTTGCTGGATGGAAGCTTCAGTAATCACACTAACCCCACAAGCCGCAGTGGTATAAGGGTTAGGAGTCGGATTAGCAGCCTTGCCTTTGAATGGTAGATCTTCGAAGTAGTCCACCTTGCACTCCTTCAATTCAGCCATAGAAGGAAGACTCGAATGCTAGAAAAATGCAAGATCAGAGCATATGGATGCCCCCCATCAACAATTTTCTTGATGAAGGCTTTGTTGAGATTTTCTTCTTCTTCTGTAGAGTGCTAGTGCACTTCTTCAGATTAGTAGCACTCTTCATATTTATAACACGATTCCATTTGCGTTGTTCTTCATAGCCTTGCTATACTCGACAGTGCGAGCTTCTTTCAAAATATCCTCAAAAAATTGATAGAATGACTTGGTCTTGCAAAGTCGATCCACCAACACTTGGGGGTATTCAAATGATGCATATCCATCAGTGCAGATTTCTTTCAGCTCACTACAAAGCTGAGTCACCTTCACCCCTGCGAGCTAAGACGCCTCTTCAACGGTGCTCACCCTCTCTTCAGCAGCTTTTGCCCTCTCCTCAGTGGTTTTGAGCAAACTCTCAAGTGTTGCACGTTTAATTTCATGTGCTTTGTATTTCTCCATTAGCGATTGATCACCAGGAGAATGCTTTGACAGTAGCCCACTTGCAATCTGAAGACCTTTAACAACCTTATAAAAAAGAATAACATAGGACGGGGTCACTAACAATGTTACACACGAAAACACTAAAACACAATGAGAACCATTAAGGTTCAGTCGCAGACTTACTGCTGTTAAAGTGTCAAGTAAGGATATGTTAGAGAAGAGATCAGTAAGCATCCCCTCTGCCAATGGATTCTTGGCTCGCGGTATAATTTGCGAATCGGTTTTATTAACATGCCCCTTTTAAAAAGGGGGAGTGGAAGGTACAGCAGACCCACCACCCTTACCCATCTTGAGAGGTTTTTCCCTCTGCACATCGCGATGACCAATTGTCTCAGCTCCCCCGGTAATTTTATCCTTATCCTCAGAATTTGTAGAGTTAAAGTTCGAAAGCGCGAGGTTATCATCAGCATCATTATCAGCCTATGCAACAGTGATGTGCCCATTTTATATGGTTATATTAGAACTTTTAGGATTCACTGTTGTACACTTTTGTGCTCTAGATAGGGCATTTTGCCTTGAAATTCTCTAAGGAGAGTTAAAAGAAACTTTTATGCTTTTATTACATTTCTAGAGAATTTTGTGTGACAAGGCAATTTGTCAGAAGCCTTCGAAGACTTTGAAGATTTTGAAGAATACCTTTGAATATTTCAAGATTTGAAGAATTTCATTTGAGCTTTTGAAGACTTGAACAATTGAAGATAAGTGAAGTGAAGAGGATTTGAAAGAAAAATAAGAATGAAATCAAGATGCTAAAACTTGGCTTGTTCCTAACTTGCAATGGATTGGTCGTGAGTTGCGACGGACGGGTGGCCAAAACCTTTCTTACTTTTTTCGTATAATAAATAATAAATCTTATCCTCTCCTCTCCTCTTCCTCTCTTCCTATTCCTGCAATTTTCTGGGTTCAAACCCTAGTTTTTCCTTTCTTTCTTTTCTTAGTTTTTGTAGGTTAATCATGTCTTTTCATTATCTAGGTTAGTTTAATCCTGTGAGCAATTAATTGAAGCTTCCATATCTATGTAGTAAGAACCTCTATTTCACTCTATCTTGAAGCATTTCTTATTTAGCATTCATGTGTTTTAATGTGATGTTTAACTTCATTTATATCATGGGTTGTTTGGGAATAGGAAGTGTTCGTATGATTTAAGTGTTAGGGTGTTAGGAAAGTTTCAAATTTCTTAACTCATTTGGCATGAAAATCCAAGACTATGGACTTAGAACTTCTAGTGTATAATGTGTTGTAATTTTTACTATATAAGTATGTTAATGTGGATTGTTCTCATATTTATCCTATAGATACAATGAAAGGTTGAATCTTGAATGTGGTTTGTTCTAGGTTTAGCCTAATGAATGCTATGTTTGGTTAAATGGCTATGTCTCTGTTAGAAGGCTTGTTGTTATCAAATCTATGGTTCTTTGTGTATAATGTCGTTGATGAAATACCTTTATGGTGTGGTTTTCCTAAAGTAATTATCACTGAGTTTGGCAAACGGTCGTTGTTTGTCTTTGAAATTACTATTAAGAGGGAATGAATGTTGATCTACGAATGGGAAGTTTTAGCATTCCCCATAGGTAACGAATGTGATAGAATGAGTGAATAGTTCAATGATATATATTAGGTTTGCAAGTGGATATTAATTGCCCCAAGGCTTTTTCTTTTGTAGTTTTTACCCTTTTTCTTAGTATGTTTGATTATTAGCATAGTTAGTTAACTTTGCTAGTTATCTTGTCTTTTAATTTCATAACTTAGGAAAACCAACCAAGAAAAGCACCCCCATTTACTTGCTTTTATATATCTGTATATATATATATATATATATATATATCTATTTCTAGCATAATATCAACCTTATATATTTAAATGCTTAAGAAAATCCCTCTTCTTCGTGGACGACCCCGACTTGCCATTATCTACTTAGTTGTAGAAAAGAAGCATTTAGGGCTTATAAATTTAACTTTGAGAGGTACGACGATGACCTCCCAAATTTTTGCACCGCTGCTGGGGAAGAGGCATTTATTTTTAAGTGTTTGGGCATATTTGATTGAATATTAGATATTTGTTTTTATTTTCCACTTCTTGGTGGTTGTTTTTATTCGGAGTAGGTATTGCTTGAGTTCTCACTAAAGTTTTATCTAGAATCCATGCAATATAATTCTGGACTATTGAAAAAAGGAACGTCTCACCTTGAGGGAACTCATGATGAGAATAGAGGCTCAACAAGCAAGGTTTTGTAGGATGTGTCATTTCAACCATCCTACCGAGTCTTGCTATTTGCTGAGGGAGAACCATTATGAGGTTGAAAGAACCCTTGGTTTCTAAAACCAAGGGTATTATGAAGAGTGCTACCAAGAGGTAGGAGATGTTGGTTTTAAAGGGCAAGAAACCCAAAAATGGTATCCATAGCACAATTCTTACAATCCGGAATGGAGTAGTAATCCAGATTGGTGGTATGAGAATGAACCGGAAAACAAATAATACAAGCAAAATAGTTGGCTATCACCACCTTAACCATACCCCACAACCAAGCCCAACAAGGAAGTTCAAGTTTGACACGTGAGGAAGTCATGAATGCAATAGCAAACTTGAACACCTTGACTAGTAAGGAACCGGACTCTCGGTTCTCCTCTAGTGTTGATGCTATTGAGGGGCATACGGGGAGTATATTAGAAGTTGGCCCGAATGGAAGCTAGTGATTTAAAAAAAAACACCATAGATCAGAAATAGGACGAACATCATAGATCAGAAAAAATACAAACGAAAAATAGAAAAATGGCGAGTTCAACAAGATAAGGAAGACCACTGCTTGAACACATCAAACGAAAGTAAACAAAAGACCTTCAACATGAAAGTTATCATGACGAAGATGCTGGGTATGCACACGAAGCGTGGCAAAGATCTTCGTCTCTTCAGTATAATGAACCATCAAGCCAATTAGTTTAGTCTGAGGGGCCTTGTAGTTCCAAGAAGGAACTATAGCTTTAGGGGATTGTTTTTATTTTATTAAAAAGTATCGGGTATGCCAATCACCAACACTTCTAGGAAAACCGCTTAAAAGCTCAACCCCCAAAATCATGGGATAAAAAGTAAATTTGTCTACATTGTTTTTCACTTTGCGAAGGTGATAGATGTTGCGAAACAGATCAAGAGTAAAGGTATGTTCCCTTTTTCGCACACCCAAAGAAACCCCATTATTATAGCTATGCCCCTAGGATGTAATTGGGACAACACAATCTTATATGAACAAAGTAGTTCAATCACATGAGCGGGAAGTGGGAAATATAGGCTAAAGTTTAAGTAAGCCAAATAACAAGAAATATACCCAGGGGGAGGATTGCGAACACATTTGGATTTTGCAGGAGAATGGAGCTTGAAAGAAGCAAGAAAAGGAAAATAGTTCTTTAAGTCGTTGACATACGAACCAGTCAAAATACTTTGGACGATGGAAGATTTGGTAGACCGGAATCCCCATCAGAAGGGAAATCTTTTACGGGTGACTTGGTGACTTACCACGATTAGAGGAAGGGACATATTTTTACGCTCAATCTCCTACTACTAAAAATATATCCTTAGTCTACTAGGGTTTGAGACCAAGATAAATCATATCATACTTTTTCCTTAGTGGTTTATCATTCCAGTTAGGAGAGAACTCTCTCCCTTTCTTTTGTTTCTTTTACTTTGATCCTAAGATGTGGAATTCAAATATTTATTTGATTTCAATGTCTAAGGAGTAGTTTCTATAGTTTGGGATTAATTGTAGGAGCATGGTCTAATCTATTTGCCTTTTGAGATTCTTTAGTTCTTCCTAATTTTGTGTTCGTGATAGTATTATGATTGTGCTTGATTATTCGAAATGAATGAATAGTACACCACATATAAGCACACACTTTGGGCTATATTCATGTATGATGCAAATATTGATGCCCCCTTTGGAAAGAGAAACCTGGATGTTAGAATGGGTAAGGGAGAATGCATCTGCGTGGGTGTGTGCATGGGGGATTCGAGAATGCTCTGACTTATTTGCCATTGCACAAGTCTTAGCTTACTTTGTAAAGCTGTCCGAGAGGTTTCGGGTAGAGATAGCAAATAGTAGCAAACTAGGTTTGTAAGATGTCTTAGATCATAGATAAGGTGCCAATGACCCTTGGGCCTAATTGATAGGACCTGGGGAAAGTAGTCTATTCGTAGTAAAAGCCCGGGACATAATCACACGGGGGAGAAATAGACCTAAAAAAATGGTCGAATCTTGTTGTACTCTCCATGTTATGATGGCGGTGTCGATGGAGGGTTGTGAGAGCTCCCGCCGTGACATGGACGGGGAAGTGTATTCCATCAGCCACACCACGCATTATGAATACTTTATTAGGTTTTCCTAAATATCTATGTGAATGAATCGAGGATATAATCATTAGATTCACAATGTTGCTCAGTGATTCCTCAAGTGCTTAGTTTAATAGTGTACTTTGTTTTTTTAAACTTTTATGCTTAGTAGTTTCTAGATAGAAAAACAAAACCCCCGCCCCCTTGCATGTTTGCTTTACTAGCTATTTCTTTCACTCGTATAGATTGACGACCCATACGAGGTGTTGTTTTGGTTGGTACTTAGACCTAGAATCTCTTTGGACAAACACAAGGCTTACCACTAACTACCCCTAGGTAGCGTAGCAGTGAGAACATGGTGCAGAATACAAATCTCTTATCTTCTGAATCCGCAGCCTCCGCCTGGGTTAATTAGCTTCAATTAACGAATACGGGGGAAGGTGGCAGGTCACACCGGTATTTTAAGAATTTTCATACCGATATTTTGAGAATTTTCATACCAGTACCTAAATAATCTGGTGCAAAAAATGTAGTTTCACAGGCATCTGTAAGTCATACCGGTGCTAGAATCTATTCCATCACCGGTACCATTTGTCAGTGCCTATGAAACTACATTTTGCAATGGATCACTTAGGCACTGGTATGAAAATGCTCTACATACCGATGCATATGCATGAAGTACTGGTGCTTGTATATAGGCAATCAATTAATAAAATCTGGCCAATGAGAATAAACTCACCGGCTAGAATATGAAACCCAAAACGAACAAAAAAAAGAATCTCATGTAAAAAACTGAAAAATTCATACCACAACCCAGAACCTCGTTTCATATAATTGAAAATACATTACACCTCTCAATTTATGAAACAAGCTATACCTATACATAGATTAACAACATCAATCACCATAAGAACTAGCACCTAATTCCCTAAAGCCCTAGATAACATCAACGAACCAGAACAGTGAAGGAGAGGTCGGATCTGAGCTGAACAGGTAATTTTGGTGGAGCTCGCAACTCCGACTAGTGACTAGAGCATGGGGAGATGGCATCAGGATTGGTGCACCGTAGGGAGGGCAGAGATTGAATTGGGATGGTCTGGGAGATGGTGTTGGGGATGAAGCATCGTGGGGAGGGCAGAGAGGGTTCATTGCCGGTGGGGTTGAAGTGGTGTCGAAGTAGAGACAGAGTGCACTTTCATCGGCGGCGGCAGCAGAGAGAGAGAGGTGGTGGAGAAGTAGGTAGAAGTTGGAGAGGTGGTAGAGGAAAGATAATGAGAGGGAAATGAGGTTAGGTAGGTTTAGGGTTTCAGAATTAGTTTATATAGGAAATTTTTAATGATTAATATTCAATCAACAAAGGAAATCAATGGTTCAGATGAAACCATGTTGGGCTCTTTTTTTTAACACCGTAGCACTGGTATGAATACCAATGCTAATGGTGATCACATCGGAGCTAATACTTTAAAAATTTTCTTATGTAAAAATGTCGCTTGGGCTAAAAAATGCTGGAGCAACATATCAAAGGTAGTTGATCATGCATTTCATAGCCAAATAGGGAGAAATGTCGAGCATACATTGATGATATGGTAATCAAGAGTAGGAGGGTGAACTGCTTCACTGCGGATCTAAGAGAAACTTTGGACACATTAAAGGTTATATGGATGAAGCTTAATCCAAAGAAGTGTGTAATTGGAGTAGGTGCTGGGAAGTTCTTAGGATACAATGTTTCTTCTACGGGTATTGAAGCTAACCCAGATAAGATTCAAGCTATATTAAACCTCCCCCAGCCACGAACAGTCAAGGAAGTACAAATTCTAATAGGTTCACTGGCAGCACTTAACTGCTTTGTCTTGAAGGCATCGGAGAAGCACTTTCCACTATTTAAAGTACTGCAATAGTCAAGACAATTCAGTTGGGCTGGGGATTCTTAGAAGACATATGATAGGTTGAAGGAGTAGATTCACGCACTACCAACGTTGAAATCACCCACCCCTGGAGAGAAGCCATACTTGTACTTAGCAATATCACAAAGGGCTATCAGCTTAGAGTTGGTCTGCTTTGAAGGATAGAAGCAGGTACCAGTCTACTACATCAGCAGAATCTTGCAAAGCGCAAAGAAAGCTTACATGCCGATGGAAAAATTAACCCTAGCTTTAATATATTCAGTGTGAAGGTTACAAATTTATTTCCATAGTCAGCGGATAGTGGTTTACATGGAGTTTCCAATTAAGAACATCCTAACCAAACCTGAGTCTTCGGGAATATTAACAAAGTAAGCCTTGGAATTAGGTCAATTCAAAATAAAATTCCAGCCTCGAACAACAATAAAATTTCAAGTGTTAGCAGAATTCATTGCAGTAGTGACAAGCAAAGAGACACAAAGTGCGAGTATGCACAGAGCATTAGAATCGATAGAGATAAGATGAAATGGGTAGCAGTCGCTTGGACACTGTTCATTAATGGTGCATCTAGTAAGGAAGGTTGTTGAGCAAGATTACTACTGCTTAACCCAGATGGAGGCAAACACAGATACTCATTATGTTTTGATTTCCAGCTAACAAACAATGAAGCAGAATATGAAGCCTTGATTTGCAGACTAGATCTTACGGTCAGATTAAAAAGCAAAAGTACTCATGTATTCAGCGACTTGCTAGCAAGTGCGACTACAAGGTACGAGAAGAGTAGTTGGTGAAGTATTTGGAAAAAGTGCAACAACTTATATCCCAGCTCGAGTACTTCGACATACAATATGTATCACGAAGAGAAAACACAAAGGCGGATGCCTTAAGTAGGTTAGCAATAGCAGGATTTGATTCTCTTAATGAACATGGAGACGTCATCATCGAAGTTATTCCGGTTATAAGTACGATGTCAACTATCGTATTAACTATCCAAGAAGACAAAGTAAGCTGGATGTCTCCACTAATAGACTTGTTTAAGAAGGGGATCTTTCTAGATGATAATATGGAAGCAAGAAAGTTGGAGCTGCGTTCTACCAATTATGCTTACAAAGATGGGACCTTATAGAAAAATGGTTTCTTGTCTTCATGGATAAAACGTGTAGGACCAACAAAGGCAACGGAGATTTTAAAAGAGATTCATGAAGGTCCATGTGGAACAATCAGCGATACTTGCAAAATATGGATCTTGCAACCTCGTGAACCAAACAAATGGCGATATTTGCAAGCTATAGATCTAGTGACCTCGCAAACCAAACAAACAAAAGCTATAGATCTTGCTCAAGCACTGATGCTAACAAGTTTTGTATCTTGCAGCTTCGTGGATCATACAAAACGTAAGCTATAGATCTTGCACAATCAGCAATGCTTGCATGGTTTAGATCTTGCAACTTTGTGATCCAAGTTATTGCAACCTATAGATCTTGCTTAATCACCGATGCTCACTAGCTTTGGATCTTGTAGCTTTTTGAATCATAAAAATCGTAAGCTATAGATTTTTGCCAATTGGAAAACATGCCTCCAAAAAATAGCAACCATAGCAAGCAATAAAACTTGTGGTTTTGTACACTAGGAAGATATGCCTACTAAGACTGGCCTGAGTTAAGCCATACAAATAGAAGATTTATAACTTCTAAATTCCCCAACAAAGTTCACAAAATTAAAAAAAGGACTTAAGTCCATATTTTAGGAAGCCATAACCAGGTTTATTCATGGAAGACAAAGAAATCTATCCACACCTAGAAGCGTGTGAGAATTTAGAAGATGACAACCCATCACAACGACGACTACACCCAACTTCGCGATGGGAATTCTCAACCTTACAACGTTTCTCCTCATCCTCCTTTTCCTCACTAACCAAGTTATCGTAATGCCACTTCATGTGTAAATAGGCAGGATGACGTATCAAACTTCTTCGTTCCATGTAATCAAGATGTTTTCCACAGTACGCCTTGAAGTCATTAATAGGGCCAAACTCCTCACGATCTAATTGTATGCTCATAAAATTAACAATATCTTTATACCTTTTCATCTCAACTCATAAGTCCTGTATTTCCTTTTCAAGAGATCGAATGTGCGATCGAACAGACTCAGACAAATTAATCTTTTCCCCACCAAGCTCCATGGTAACATCTCCATAGCTAGAGAACTTACAAGAAGAAGATGATAAAGCTTGGAGTTTGTCTTTATATTCAATACAAGCTTGCTCAAGTTGATGCACATAGTTATCGAGTCGGGCGCACTTGGTGCAAAATTCCTCCTTGTCAATACGTAACTGTGTTTATAGCGAACTGCTCAACAAACTTTGCCTGCTAGCCAAGAGCAGAAGTTAATAAATGATCGAACTCACGTTGCTTCTTCTCCAATTTAGCCAACGAGTACATTGTTTATCAATAATAAATGTCTTTTGATGGGCCTCAAGAGCCTTGCTTGCCCCATAATCTCTAGCTTGAACTTGTTGATGAAGCATCTTCACCAAGTTTAATTGTTATCCATGAATGAGGATAATCTGCTCGTTTAAAATTCTTCACAAATCACAAGAGCATCCTGGCTATCCTTCAATATTGTATTCCACTTCTTTTCAAGATCACTAATACCCAGTAGCATATACTTCAACTGCATACCTAAAAATAAAGCCCACTCTTGAACACAAACAGGGAGATTAAGCGTTCATAGGTACTTACTAGCAGATTCAAGATCAACTAAACCGCGAACAATGTCTTTTCCGAGTAATTCAACATTGTGTACATTAGGAATGAGCTTGCTACAGAGACAACTTGTAGATGAAGAAGGAGACAAATACGAGACAAGAAGTTTCCACTCACTGCACAAGGGAAGCGATTCCATACGCAAAAATAATTTGGAGAAAATAATTTTTGCACACTCTCCAATAAAGGTTCGGGTCGCACGAAGCAATCTAATAGACTCACAAAGAGGATCATGAAGCCCCATAAAATCAAGACTTTTAAAGAACTTAAGATCAACAAAAATATCGAAACCCTGTACATAAGTAAAGGCAATAAGAAAATAAGGAACAAGAAAAGTAGGTCAAAATTTATACTAAAAATTAGACAAACAGTACAAATGCACATCAATATATTATTTTGAGTTTACAATCCAAAATCCAAAAATCAAAGTTTGCCAAAGATTAATTAACTTCAGAGTTTAAGTTAGGAGGAGGCTGAACGATGATTGCAGCTCCATCTTGGCTCAGTGGAATCCTTCTCGCTAGGATGCTGAATAGAAGCTTCAGTAATCACACTAACCCTACCAGACGCATTGGTATCAGGGTTAGGAGTCAGATTAGTAGCCTTACCCTTGAATGGAACATCTTCGAAGTAGTCCACCTCGCACTCCATCAATTCATCCATAAAAGGAAGGCTCGGAAGGCTAGCAAGATGTGAGATCGGAGAATATGGATGCCCCCCATCAGCAATTTTCTGGATGAAAGCTTTGTTGAGATTTTCTTTCTTCTTCTGCAGGGTGGCAGTGTACTTCTTTAGATTAGGAAAACTCTTCAGATTTATAATAGGATTCCATTCGTGTTGATTCTTCATAGCCTCACAATACCCGACAGTGCGAGCCACTTTCAAAATATCCTCAAAAAAAATGATGGAATGACTTGGTCTTGCAAAGCCAATCCACCACCACATGGGGGTATTATGGTGATGCAGGTCCGTTGGTGCAGATTTAATTCAACTCACCACGAAGCTGAGTCACCTCTGCCCCTGCAAGCCAAGATGCCTTCTCAGCGGCGTTCGCCCTATCTTCAACAGCTTTCGCCCTCTCCTCAGCAATTTTGAGTGAACTCTCTAGTGTTGCACAATTGATTTCATGTTCTTTGTATTTCTCTATTATCGACTCATCACTAGAAGAAAGCTTCGACAGTATCCCACTTGCAATATAAAGACCTTTAGAAAACTTATAAAGAAGAATAACATTGGACGGGGTCACTAACAATGTTACACATGAAAACACTAAAACACAATGAGGACCATTAAGGTTCGGTCGTAGACTTACTGCTGCTAAAGTGTAAGGTTAGGAAATGTTAAGAGAAGTGATCAGTAATCATTCCCTCCGCCAATGGATTCTGGGCTCGTTGTATAATTTGTGAAACAGTTTTTTTAACACAGCATTTTTTAAAAATGGGAGCACATGGTATAGTAGACCCACCATCCCTACCCCTCTCAAGCGGTTTCCCCCCTGCACGTCGGGATGACCACTTGTCTCCCCTCCCCCTGTACTTTTATCCTTATCCTCAGGGTTTGTAGAGTTTGTGTTCTGAAGCGCGAGGTTATCACCAGCATCACTATCAGCCTATGCAACAACCTTATCCATCTTCTCCTCATCACCGTCAAAGAGCGATGGGTCAACCTCACCCTTATATTGGTCCATATCAGAAATAGGACGAAAACTATAGATCAGAACCAATACAAACGAAAAATGGAAAAGTGGCAAGTTCAGCAAGATAAGGAAGACCACTGATTGAACACATCAAACAAATGCAAACAAAACACCTTCAGCATCAAAGTCAGCATGGTGAAGATGCTGGGTATGCACACGAAGCGTGGTCACGATTTCTATCTCTGCAATATAACGAACACTCAAGCCAAGAAGTTTAGTCTTAGGGGCCTTGTAGTTCCAAGAAGGAACTGGAGCTTCAGGGGCTTGTTTTGCTTTCATAAAAAAGTGTTGAGTATGCCAATCACCAAAATTGCTAGGAAAGCCGCTTAAAAGCTCAACCCCCAAAATTATCGGATAAAAAGTAAATTTTTCTACAATGTTTTTTACTTTCCAAAGGTGATAGAAGTTGCAAAACAGATCAAGAGTAAAAGGTACGTTCAATTTTTCACACACCCAAAGAAACCCCATTATTATAGTAATACCCTTAGGATTGAAATGGGACAACATGATCTTATGTGAACAAAGAAGTTCAGTCACATGAGCGAGAAGTGGGAAATATAGGCTGAAGCTTAAGTAAGCCAAATAACACGAAATATACCCAGGGGGAAGATTGCGAACGCATTCGGATTTGGCACGATAACGAAGCTTAAATAAAGCAAGAAAAGGGTTCTTTAAGTCATTGACATACAAACCAGTCAAAATACTTAGACGATGGAAGATCCGGTAGCATGACGGGAATCCTCATCGGAAGGGACATCTTTTACAGTTGGCTTGGTGACTTACCACAATTAGAGGAAGACATGGTCCTGGAGTTGGAAGTAAGAGCTATAATTAAGCTCAAAATAATGTGAATTCAAAAGTTATGGAATCAAGCTTCACATTAGAAATACCGGAGAAGATGACGGAGAATAGATAAAGATATCAACTAAAACTACAAAAAAATTAGGAACAATTCCAATGTACCAATTCAGAGTATGTTGCAAATTAATCGGAAAAGAGGAATTTACTCGAGAAGAGGATGGAGACGGAATATGCACAAAACCTAGGAATGCTTAGATAAGGGGAAAATTTTGTGCAGCAAGAGCGATAAACTGAAAAAGGATGGGGGAAAATACTTATATGGGAAAAATAAAATGGCACAATCGAGGAGGGTGACCAGTCAAAAGAAATGAAATGATGGTTATATGACCTAAAAAGAAGATTACCTTTTGCTTAAATCGAGACGGCGGCAAAAGATGACAAGACAACGAATTTGATTGAAGGCAATGATTAATGTATTCGGTTCAAATTCCTCATTTAAGAGGTGAAGCGTAAAACAAAAACTTGAAAAACACTGGATAGAAGATTAAAGAATGCGGAGAGAATCTCAAAACCTTGAAACACACTCACCGCAAAAATAGTCTTACTACAGGGAGTTCAAAATTCAAATATTGAAATTTGAGGAAAGTTGAAGATAGAAATACAGCCATGAAGCTAACGTCACTTCATAAGGGATATGGATATGACATTAAAAAGTAAACAGCTTGTATGCATATAATACTTGTTTGCATTTAAAACGCAATGCCACGCCATTACTCTGGTCCTTTTAGTCTTCATGGCTAGGGGGGATTACGGTGTATATATGGCCCTGCCATCAAGAGGCTAACGGTCACCAAGCCCAACCCAATGTTAGCCCACAGCAAAGCGAAAGCATTCTGGCTCAAGGCAAGGATCAAACTAGTTCGCGATGAAACACGCAACTGAAATACACGGAACAAACAATGAGTACGAATGCCACGGCCACAGAACGTGGGGATTTTAGTACACACAAATCTCAACCCCTAAAACCAATGAACTATAACCAATTAGCCTATAAATACAATAGGATAGACATGAGCTAAGGTAAGTGCTACTAACTAAAGAAATCCTAATTCTCAAACGGAAGAGATTGACTTGATCGTAGGAGTTGTTTCCCTGGAATAATTTTTTAGACTATCTGTACATGTATGAAAGATCAAGAAAAGGACAAATAGTGGCCTACCTGAATGAACCACAGCATCAATTACTTATATAAATTCTTGGAAAATTACACTATGACCCAAAATTGTGTTACCAGTGGTGAATTTATTCATAGGCATCAGCTTTTTGTGTATCAGTGCTGATTTTTGGTTTTGTGGCACCGGTATTCAGTATATCGGTGCTGAATTTATTCATAGGCACCACCTTTTTGTTTTCCGGTGCTAAATTTTGGTTTTGTAGCACCAGTATTTAGGTACCGGTGCAGAATTTATTCATAGGCACCGGTTTTCTTTGTATCGGTGGTGAATTATTTTTTGTAGCACCAGTATCATTGATATGCCGGTGCCTATGTACCTATTTTTCAGTAGTGTTACCACCGCGTAGCCGCGTACGCCTTGTCGCCTCAACTTGTCGTCTTCATTTCTCCTCCTAACATTCCTCCACTGTCGTTGTTTCTCCTCAGAGCTTCCACCACCGTGACTAAGTTCCGCCGATGAGTCTCCTTTGTGGATGAACCCCTTTGCCGCCGCTGGTTTTAGGGTTTCCGGGTTCCTTAGTAGAAGTGTTTTAGGTTCCAGATCTGTTGTTGTTGGTTGTTTCTCTCTCTTGTAAATTTTTTTGTTGTCGTACTGATTTAGGTTTCCAAATCTGGGATACGCTGTCAAAAACACATCGGTTTCCGACAACGTTTTTGGGACCTCAAAAGTAGGCTATGAATTCGGAACCTATTTTGGACCCTAATAGAAGATAGTTTTTGAACCACATTTGATCAAATCGATCTCTACAAGTGAGTGAAAAACGTCACGTCATGTCAACTACGCACATGTATATCAGCGAAAAAAGGAGGGGAATTAAAAAATAAACCACTGAACACAAAGTCTTTTTTTCAGATTGATTAGTAAGATAGAATACTTTATACTTGATATAATTAATGAGGTGATTTAATGTTTATTTTATTCATTGAAATGAGCTTCCTATAACGGTGAAAAACTTTCAAAATGTATAACAGTGTATAAATAATTATAAATTAATCCTAAAACTTATTGAAATGATATTTTTTTATGATTGGTCTAACCGTTATTTGGACTAACAGAAGACTTTCTCATCACTAAATGATATAATTTTATTAAAAAACAATATAGGTAGGAACTAAGATATTGATAAAGGAATTAATAAAAGATCATACCCTTGAGTTCCTGTCACTACTAAGTGGACATATTGTAACACTTTTGCAAGTATTACCTTAGGTGATGTCACATTAGATCTAATGTAAGACTTTTCAAGATAAGGTTTAAGTAACACTTTATTAGCTACTGTAACATTTTATTAAGTGTTGCTAGAAAAGTGTTACGATAACTCTTATTTGTAGTAGTGTGTGTTTGTGCAAATATGCCCCTCAGTTTTCAAAACAACATTTATGCCCCTGATCTAACATGAAAAGTTGGTTACCATTTATCTTTGCCAGAATTAACAGAAATGATTTTTTTAAACCTTGACATTTTAAAAAATAAATATATATGAAATTGTGAAATTACATTTGGTCCCTTGAAGAAGGAGTGCCCGTACCTCAGGTTTCCAATGGAGATAAAAGACGTTCGCACATCAATTATTTTTTATAGAGATCCAAGTTGTTCTCGAGAGAACCAACGACTACAATGACGAGAGGGGTTGAGGATAGAATGGGGAAAAGATGGAGATGGAGTGACTGAAAGGAAATAGGGCTTGAGGGTGGGGATTTACTGACAATAGGGTTGGGCTTGTGAGAAAGGGTTCAGACCATGAGGCTAAGGTGGGAAGAGTTTTTGCCGGCAATGAGGTTGGGCTGGGAAGGAGAGGTTGTGGATAGGGTTTGGTCGTGCAGAGTGTTGAGGTTGTAGGAACTTTTAGAACCACAACTTATGGGCAGTTGGCAACGATTCAGGTGATGGGTAGGGCCGGTGGCTGGTAACAGGTGAGGCTGCGGCGGAGCGTTGAGGTGGCGGTCAGTGGTGCCAATTTTGATGCCTCAACGTCAATTGAGGTGGTGATGGGTTCTGGTTTATGAGTTCCTACATCAATTGAGGTGGTAAGGGTTATCAGTGGGTCAAGTGTGGTGGTTGGTGTGGTGTAAGGGCCGATGTGGTGTTGGGGCCGATGTGGTGTTGGGGCCGGTGTGGTGTTGGGGCTTAGCCTAGCCGAGAGTCGACGTGGGCTGTTTGGGGGTTACTGGAGAGGTAACCAGCCCTTGGTGGCAGGATTTTAAGCTGGCGAGGGGGTGTTTTTTTTGTGGGGTGGCAAAGGGGCAGAGGTGGCTGAGCAGCTGGCTGGAATTTGATAGGGTTAGCTGGAATTTTTTAAATAGCATCCTCTCAATATTTGGTTTTCATATTAATTTTGTGAGTGCAATCATGAAAAATCTTTCTCATGCTCATTTTTCAATTCTTATGAATGGTAATCCAGTTTGTTTTTTCATAGCTACCCGAGGTATCAAACAAGGTGATCCTCTCTCCCCCTTTCTATTCAACTTATTCTCTGAAGATTTTTCTAGAAGCCTTTCTTTTTTTTCATGAACAAAAAACTGAAATATTACCAACTTGCCCAAGGCATAACACCAGTTTCATATTTGAGCTATGCAGATAATACTATAATATTTATGCAGGCATCAAATACTAACTAATTAGGATCAAAGCCTTTTTAGAATTTTTGAACTTATCTCAGGCTAAAAAATTAACTATGAGAAATCTGATTTTTACCTAAGCAAAAAGGCTACAGTTGGAAAAAATAATCAGATTAGTACCATCTTAGGCATGAAAAAAGGACAGCTTCCTTTTAAATACCTAGCTTGTCCAGTTTTTACAGGAAGAACTCAAAATATTCATTTCCAACCTTTGCTTGAACTCATAGATAAAAAATTGATGAAATGGAAGAACAAAAGGCTAAGTACAGGAGGAAAAATAATTCTTATTCAAGCATGCCTATACTCTATTCCACAACACATATGGTCTATACTTAAGCCCCCTAAAAAGATAAATTAAATCCCTGGAAAAGAGAATGTCCAGATTCTTTTCGGGTGACAGAGAAGGAAAGCTAAATAAAGTGTGGAAAAAATGGTTAGATCTACTGAGGATCTCCCCCCCTAATCTTAGATAGGTCGTCTGAGGGTTCACCGCGGTTCATTGCTGTGCCAAGGCCCAATCCAATTAAGTCCGTAGCGTCGATTTGATTCTGCAAGCGGTTCGGTACGAACGAAGAAATTTCGAGTCCACCTAGACTTCAAAATGGATTAGGATTTAGATCAATACAAGCAATAGTTGATGCATGCTCCCTAAAATTATGGTGGAAGTGCCAACATGGCATAGCTATGTGGTCTAAGCTAATCCAGGCACTACCAGAGTCTTACAAAAAATCACAAACATGGAAAAGAATCTGCTCCATTAATCTTTTTGTTGAAAATAACTCTATACATGGTCAAGGTCTCTGCAATTTCTGGACCTCTAATTGGTGCCCACATGGCCCATTAATTAACTATGTCTCTCCTGGCATATCCTCTATTCCCTCCTCATGCACAGTAGCACAATTCATTGATAATAAACACTCTTTTCAGTCTCAAATTAGCTCCTATTTGGAAAATGATACTCTCATTTTTCTACAGGGAGCAGTAATCAATGAGGATATGCAAGACAGATTGATATGGAAACCTAAAGAGAATAGATCATTCACTTTTAGGTCAACATACAAGACATTCACTCACATATCAGGTAATTTCCCAGCTACTAAAAAGATTTGGAATTTCAAACTGCAGAAAAAAATTTCAATCTTTACCTGGAGGATGCTTAATTATTTTTTGCCTTTTGATGATGTCCTAATTAAATGTGGTTTTAGCCTTGCCTCTAAATGTCCTGCGTGTAACCAATCAAATTCCCTGAATCACTTTTTTAACTCTTGTCAGATTGCTAAAGCTGTATGGAATGATAATGCAGACCTCATAACCCATTTAATCAGAATTCTAGTAATCTAATAGAAAGATTTTTCTCCTACTGAAAAAATAATGGCCTGCCAAAAATCCACAAGCTGATTTGCAATTTTATACCACAACTGGTTTGCTGGTGCCTGTGGAAAGCTAGAAATGATTTTCTTTTTAAAAATAAAAAGTTTTCCTTTCCTTAAATTACCAAGAAAGTAAGAGAAACAATGTTTCTACCCCTCCTGGCAAAACCTATTTTCTCTAATGAACCACCTGATCTGAGGTTTTCTATTACAGCTTTAATCCCATATTTTACACCTCCCCAAAACCTTCCCTTACCATTATTCATTGGGAAAGGTCTGAACTAAATATCATTAAGGTCAATGTGGATGCAACCTGGTCTGTTTCTAAATCAACCCTTGGCCTCATAGCTAGAGATAATGATGGCAACCACATTTTAATCAAGACATCAAATATCACTGCAACCTTTCCACTTGAAGCTGAAATGAAAGCCATTCGTTTTGCATGTCTCTATTTTCTTACATCTGTTTGCAAAATCACAATTGAATCCGATTCTCTCTTAGCTATTACAATGATTAACACACCTATGAAGGCAAGATGGTCTCTCTACACCCTTGCTTTCCAAATCCACAGTTTGCTAAATGGGGATATAATGAAACATGTTCTCAGAGAGTGTAATACAGCTACTGATGATATTGCCAAGCTAAAATCCTCTCTTCTTTCAGAAACAAAATGGTGTCTGTCTGATCTCTCGGCTAACATTAGAGGAATTATTAACCTAGATAGGACTAAAACTCCATATATTAGAGTACATAGACATTCTTATGAGGATGATTGATACTGCTGATGTATTTTCTCTGTCTGCTAACTTAGGTGGCCAAAACAAACAAGACATGTTGAACTTTCAAACGACACTCCAAGATTGGTAACGAAAATATTTGAAGGAAAATCTACTCACACTCAGATCTATACTTCCAAGTTGCACTACCAGGGATGCACACTCATATTTGCTCAATCATTTTGGAAATACCAAGTCATCTGCCGCCACACCTAGGCTGTGCACTGCACACTCAGTTCTAGTGAAATGAAGAACAACAAGATTCTGAACAAGATTAATCCGGGAAGTTTTTCTCATGCACTACCTCACACGCTTTCAAGCAGGGACCTCGTTCTCACTTAGACAGTAAGTAGATGCCTGGCCAAAGGTATAAATTAACATGTGGATGTGGAGAATTCTATTTTTGGAAACGCATCTGCTGACACAGTTTGTACATTTCAGTCCATAGTTACTCAAACTCTAGTTTTTAGGTGTTTGTTTCTATCATTTTGGAGGCAATATTGTTTCCCTAGCCACCGCGATGGCTACAAACCTTTATGTTTCACTTTTACTTTAAAGGATTGGGGAACTTTAATATATATCCCTCACCTCTGGGTGTTTTAATTAAAAAAATTGTACCTCTCCTCCTTATCGCCCTTGCTGAATTTTTAGATCCTTGGTACATTCTTCCACCTAATTGAATCATTTAACACATTAAAGCTTTTTAAGAAACACTCACTCACAAACACTCTTGGTGAACTCGAAAAAATTGAAGTTTTTCTCTAAAAATTACCAATTTTGCTTCTTCTTGTGTAGATCTTTTAAATCTTAGCTTTAAATTCCGGGTAATCCTTTGAGCTTCATGTTTACTTCCTTATTTTTTAGCATTTTAGTTGTTTTATGAAGCATGAATCTTGAAAATGAGGATGTTGTTGAGACATTGTTTGGGTTTTGTGAATAATCTTGTGTTGAAGTAAGTTTGGGTGGATTGATGTGTTATAATGCTTGGATGATATGTTCTTCATATGCTGGGTGATTTAGGAGGGATAAATCTTGATTGCATGATCTTGTTGATGGGTTGATATGAATTCCCATGAGTTTGTTATTTAAGGAGATTGATTTTTGTTTGAATAGCATTTTTGTTGAGAATATCATGTTTCAAAAAGGCTAGGCTATATAGGAAGAATATTTTCTTTGGATGATATTGTGGGCATGCCTTTGTTTATCATAACATTACCACTTTCCCCTCGATTTTGTTAGGATGCCTCAGAAAAAGAGTCTGTCGGAAAAAGGGAATTCTTCACGGGGTGAGAAATGGAAGAAACCGGCTTAGGTTGTGAACCATGAGATGGTGACTCCCCTTCTTCGCAACCCACATTTGTGAAAGAGGAGTTGATGGGATTGACTATAAGCTCTGGGACTGCTGCCCGAAGGTAAACGTACTTGAATGGACCGGAGAGGAACATTTTGGAGACGAGTTTCATATGCAAGGATACTTTAGAGGCTCTAGGACTACTCGAGCTCATTACCTACTTGCTAGGTAAAGTAGGCCTAGAATATTTTCTCGAGAAGCACTCCAAGACTTATATCTGGTGCACCTTGGAGTTCCTAGCTACTCTATGGAAAGTTATGGATATGGATGGAAATTGAGCAATCAAGTTTCACTTGGACGACAAAGAGTACACAATGACACATAGGGAGGTGGCTCAGGCTTTCGGGTTAAGATATGGAAGAGATGTTCCAAGGACACATCAACGGGGTTCACCACTCTCCCTTGGGAATGTTTGGAGGCAATTGACAGGTAGAGACAAGAAGAACTTGTGCAAAAGCACCACTATAGTTCATCCAGTGCTACATTATGTTCAATGTTTGCAAGTGATCATAGTATTTTTCCTTGGTGAACTAACGCAGTGCTCGAGTTTGGATGTGCATTGTCTTTCGGCGATGACTCATGAGGGAAACTTCTACTCGAATTTAGTGGGAGCCATTGTACAGGAATGCTTAGCAATGGGGGAGAGAAACGGTGGACAGACATCGATAGGAGGCATGGTAGGGATTTTGGTGCAATATTTGGGACATCCAATCACTCATTTGCATTGGCTAGATTTGGGCATTTGAGAATGAAGTACACTAACGAGAAGATGGCTAAAGCTTCTATGATAGTGACTCCAACCTCGGATGAAAGATATGTGTGGTTATACGCATGTGCAACCACTTGCAGTTTCATGATACTTCCTTAGTCGGAGCGTACTACCATTAACCATGAGACAAGTTTGGATGATTTTTTCCTAGAGATCGACCCACAATTCGAGAAGAATCTCTATAGGATTCTATCCAACCCGAAGATAGAGATCAATGAGATAGATTGTGAAACCTCATCTAGAGCACCACCTAGCCGCATTGAATTACCAACGGAATCCTTGACCACTTGTACACACTTGGAGAGCAACTTACAAGCTCTACCCAAGTTATGCAAGAGGTTGGTCTTGTGGTAGGAAGCATGCAATCAAAAATTGAAGAGTTCAATGCTAGATTGGAGTCCATGGAAGCAATCATGCAAGCTATAGGGTACATTGAGAGGAATGAGACGAGGCAGGAGAAGGAAGACCCTTTGGGGCCGCAAGAGTAAGCGCTACTACTTTCCCAACCTCACTTGTGTGTTAACATTTTTGACTGTGGGAGAGGGAGTAGTTGGCACTTAGGGAGTGTTCATCTTGAGATTCCTTTGTGTTTTTGATGTTTTTGTTTGGATTTTTTTGTTATTTCTTCGGTATTTTTGGTGATTGCTTTGTTTTGAGATAGTTTTGGATGCTTATTTGGTGGTGTGACTTGCTTGGTAACAATCATAGCTTTTCTTGGGGTAGTTGTTTTAGATACTTTGGTGGTGTATTTTTTTTCTTTTTCCTTATATTATGTAGTATAAAGCCAACTTTGACGCATTTCATACTACACCAAAAAAAATTTTAAAAAATGAAAAATATATATACCTGGCTATGTTAGAAACCCGAAAGGGAAACTTAGGCAACCTTTGGAAAAGCCCGGATAGGTTGAAAGGCCTAGGTAAAAATATGAGAAGCTAGGCCCGGCTACGTTTATGAACCTAGGAAAAAATGAGAGACCGTGTGGAAAAAGGTGAGAATGTGAGCTCAACATGTGTGAAAGCTAGGATGATGCTCCTAGGAAAAATGAGAAAAATTGAGAGAAAACAGAAACTAGGTTGACAATTCTTTGGCATCATCCTTGCTTGTAACTAAGTTGAGAATACAAATTTATCCTTAGTTACAATTGAGTCGAGAACATTTAGAGGCAAGGCTAAAACCACATTTAATTAGGACATCATCAAAAGGCAGAAAATAATTGAGCATTTTCCAGGTAAAGATTAAAATTTTTTTCTGCAGTATGAAATTCCAAATCTTTTTAGTAGCTGGAAAATTACCTAATATATGAGTGTGTGTCTTGTATGCTAACCTAAAAGTGAATGATCCATTCTCTTTAGGTTTCCATATCAATCTGTCTTGCCTATCCTCATTGATTACTGCTCCCTGTAGAAAAACTAGAGTATCATTTTCCAAATAGGAGCTAATCTGAGACAAAAAAGAATTGGGGGTGTTGTTTGAAAAAAATATCTGATGCGATCAATGAATTGGGGGTGCTAGAGTCTATGATTGTCGATGCGATCAATGAACCTGCGGGGATGAAGGGCCTGGGGTTGATGAGGAAGTGCTGGATACCACAAATGATGAAAGAGGGTCAAGCACCGACGCTAGCGAGTCTTCCAACAAAAAGTCGAAGACTAATTTTCAAGAAAATGGAAGCAGTTTGTTGGCAGTCGATGTTATTCCACCTGTGTCACCACCCCATTGATTGCCATGAATCATATGTTTGTTTGTCGTAGAAGATGAAGAATGTTTGTTTGGATTTTATTAAGATTCTATGACTTTTGTTTCATTTTCATTTTGCTGGGATGTTACATGGTACCTAGCTTTAGTCTTACAGATGTAACTTGATGAAATTTGAGACTGGTTGTGGTGAACTTGGAATGAAACCTTTAGATGGTATATTCAAAGTTCTGACTATATTTGTTAAGTATCCTTAATTTTGTAGGTATGATAGACATGTGGGACCTTGCACTTCATTCGCACAGTATGATTTTGTGTTAACCGACATGACACCGATTTAGGTGCGACATTGCATAAATTAGATTATTTGAAAGGATTATAGGAATGGGTTTGGGTTGAGGGGCATGTGTGACTTCGCCTAGTGGAAAAATCGACGTCGCTTTTTACGTCGTATAGAAGTCGGTCACATAGATTGATGGTGCGAAGTCGATGTTCTAATCACTGACTATTACTTCTAGGTCGTACCCTTATTTCCAATGTTGCAATTAAATTGGTAATAAATTTTATTTCTCTTTCCAAGACTATTTACTCCGGTTATTGTAGAGCCCCAGTAAAAAACCTATTATTTACTTCAAAAAAATGAGGAAAAAGAAATTTTTACCTTGGTTTTTTGAGCTAAGCCAAAAAACTGAGGTTAATAGGGCGAAGTACTAGGTTCAATTTCTTTTAGTGCCTATTGACTAGGGTTTTAACCTACGATAAATATTCTTCTTTTTCAACCAACTATATAAAACAACCTTATTCATTGAACAAAATGAGGAGGCAGATCTGAACTTATTCAACACACATTTTCCTCTTTTCCTCCATTTAATTCATAGCATTTATGTCTCTAGAACCCAAACTTTGTATGAGTTTATTTGTGGTAGCTTAGATTTAGTATCTTGGGACATTTGTAAGCGTACTTGACTATTGACTTGGGACATTCTTAGATTCAATTACCTTATGCTATTATTTTCATTGTTGGTTGATTTTAAAGAGTCTAATTATGCATGATCGACGTTAGTGTACACTACTAATTTTTGGTATTGCATGATTTAGCACTAGGCTCGGGAATGATTCCAGGAGTATTTTGTCTTTATGTTAAATTCTGTCAAGGGTTATTGTGAAGTTCGTGTTGAGGATTGAAAACTATGCATGATAAATAATTATTTGGTTTGAATTAGGCTAGAGGATTTAATTTAATTGGGATCTGTACGATACGTGAGTTACAGTCAGTTGGTTTGGTAATTGACCGCCGGAATAACACTACGGTGTACGCTTCACCTATCCATCATGATTGGTGTCGACAACTCAGATAGATATAGATATACATATAACTAGTGGAGACTTCCCGATTAAAGACAACCCATAAAGCTGGTTCATTTTTTTTCCCTTGGGACCGTCTTCCTGAGGATGTTCCGAGTTTGGAACACCTTTGAATTGGGAGCCTAAATCGCTAGGAGGTAGTTCCACCAAAGAAGAAGATGATTTTTTGAAAACCGTCTTCTATCAATCACAATAGAAGGCATTTCATTGTTGAACCGCCTTCTTTTTGAAGTAGTTCCGAGTCTGAAACTAGGGGAAAAGACGATCACGAGTTCGGACATCTATGGATGGTGTAGTCATAGTGGTTCGGAATCAGGGATGCATTTGGATGCATGTTTCGGACTCGAAACTTAATTTGATCGGGAGCTATATATTTCCCTGTTGGTTCAGAACTCGGAACATGAATTCAGAAGATTTAGTAAAATGCGGTTTTTGTCTTCATTTTCCTTGAAACCTCTTCTTCTAAAAAGAATTTGGAGAATGGGTATGATGAAAACTAGCAATGTATGAGTTTGTCTACGTCAAAGGTATGAACACTTCGATTACACTAGTTTTAGGCTTTTGATTATTGGGTTGAATTGTTTTGAGACCTAATTTAGAAATAAATGTTGATGTGAATAGTTAAATGTGATTGGTTGTTGCTTAAATGTTAATGTATCTTCTTCTTTGTTTTTAATGGGTGATTTCACCAAAATATAGGTTATCGATTATGGAACGAATTGAATTGATTAGTAGGGATTTGATAAAATCAACAGATTACCTCTCGTTGATAGAATCGTTTCTTGTAGTTGACTTCAACATGCTTCCATAAGTGGTGTTGCGTGAGCCAGTTTCCCCTGTAAGGATTGTAGGAACGATGTATATTCTTTCAGGAAGAAGTTACCTTAACATCTTATAATCTTGGGTTTCAAACTAGTTACATTTCCTGGGTATGGCACAGGGAGGATGAAATGTGTATGGAGGACGACCCAGTTCGTAAAGAGTCAGGTGATCCTTTTACGAACGAGGGGTTCGAGGAGATGGTGGAGGAGGTTGCTAGAGATTTTCATGGTAAACCCGAGGTCCTTGAAGCTTTACATAATGATAGGAAGACTCTCCTGTAAAATGGTTCCAGCCCAATTTTGAGCACAACTTTGCAATTGATGAATTTGAAAGTGAAATACAGTTGGACTAAAAAAGAGATGACGGAGACTCTTGAATTGCTTCGTAATTTGCTTCGGGAAGGAAATCTATTACCTGACCAATCGTATGCGGCTAAAAGAATTCTATGTCCAATGGGATTATAATTGAAAAATATCCATGCATGTCCTAACGATTGTAATATATTTTGGGGTAGGGAGTACGAGATCCTAGATAATTGTCTTGTATGTGGTGAATCTTGTTACAAGTTAAAGCGTGGTGGAATCGTGGTTGGTACTGAAGCTGAGTTGATTAAGAAGAAGAAGACACCGGCTAAAGTTTTATGGTTTCTCCCTATCATTCCTCGGTTGAAGAAGATGCAAAGTTTGTTGCGATGGCACAGTGAAAGCGAACAACCGGGTAATGATGTGGTTAGTTATACGTCGGATGGTGAACAATGGAAGAAAATTGATACGATGTTGGGTCTTTCCATGGACGGAATGAATCCATTTGGTTATATGAGTAGCACACACAGCTCTTGGTGTGTTATGATTGTTATTTATAATCTTCTATCTTGGTTGACAATGAAAAAGACGGATGTTTTACTAACCATGATGATCTCCAGGCCCAAGCAACCCAGTAATGACCTTATTGTTTACCTCACTTTGTTAGTGAATGATTTGGTGACCTTGTTTAGTGAGGTACGTGTGTTTTATGGGAGTGAAAAAGAATATTTCCTGTTGAAGGCCTTGTTGTTTTGTACTGCAAATCATTTTTCCAGCTTATGGAAACTTGTCAGGGTACTTGGTGAAATGACACTATGCTTGTCCAGCGTGTGAGATGGAAAATGCATTTTGTTAGTTGAAACATGGGTGTAAAATCGCTTATCTTGGCCACAGACAGTTTCTTCCAGACGGTCGCCCATGGCGTGCCCCACCGTTACCATTGACAGGTGAACAAGTTTCTGATAGAGTGAAGGATTTGCCAAATGATTTTAGAAAAAAAATACAGAAAGCTTCTTGCGAGGGTAGTTGGAAGAAATGCTCAATATTTTTAGACTACCTTATTCGAAACACTTGGAAATTATACATTGTCTGGATGTGATTCACATTGAAAAGAATGTGTGTGACTCATTGGTGGGGACATTGTTGAATACACCTAGTAAAACTAAGGATGATTTGAAGGCTTGTCTTGACCTAGTCGAAATGGGTATTAAGAAAGATTTGGGTCCCTTAAAACAAGGTAATGATTGTCATCTTCCTCCATCTTCTTATTCTAAATCCAATATAGAGAAGAAGTCGTATTAAGATACCCTTAGTGGAGTGAAGGTGACGTCGTCTTATTCATCAAGTATTAGTTCATGTGTTTCTTTGACCGATTTGAAATTGGCCGGTTTAAAATCACCTGACTGTCACAACTTGATGCAAAAACTGAATTCCATCACGATCTGGTCATCTCTGACATCTCACGTAAGATTGTACATCACGAAGCTATGCTTGTTCTTCAAGTCAATATGCTCCAAAACCATCACAGTTTCTAGGCTTGATCCATTGCAGGCGATGGTTGTTAAAGTTCTGTGCTGGATAGAGATGTACTTCCCCCATCCTTCTTTGATATTGTGATTCACTTAATAGTCTATTTAGTGACAAGAGGCCAACTATCCTATGGTACACATCATGTAACAACCCTTCTTAATTATTAGGATACATGTCTTCGGGACCTTAATTTGGGAAGTCTAAATGTTTGTTAATTATCCAAGGACTAAGATCTATGTCAAAGCCACTTGCCCTAGTCCTAAAACCACTCCCATTCACCTCATGTAGGTTGCTATAGAATTGACTTACTTAATCAAAATGCGACATTCATAGTTAAAAAATTAAGCACATTTTGATGTTTATATTATTGTAGTGAATTGGATAAACCAATAAAATGATACAAGTTCAACTCTACAATGTAACACTCCAAAAATCTACCACTATCACGAAGTTCATAATACCTAGATTCAGCAGAATGGGAAACGAACCTTACCCTCTCGTAGTCATTGTGTCTTCCCCGCCCAGCATTTGTTGCCTTTGAGCGTCCACGACCACCTCATCCACCTTGCTTAGAGCATGACCCCTAAATTACTTCAGCAAGCCCGTTATAAGTCCCCCGTATGGGACATCCTTCTTCTTCCTGGCAGCTGCCTTCAACATATAGTTCACAATTGTGTAGCCCGGTTTAATTGTGATACCCTCCATAATGTAATAAAAAAACCATCAAGTTTCCTATTTTCGACTCGTATGCATGTCCACCAGATGACAGTAAATTCATGCAAATCTACTCATACACAATCCGTTATTCAACTGTAAACTTCCTCACATCATAAGTGTCAGCCCTACCCGCCCTTAGATCTCTCCTATGAAAATAATTAACAACCATTTCAACGGGGTCCAATCGTGTGGCCTTGTTACCGCGTGCTAGGTTTGTTGGTGAAAAATCTCCAAGGGACCATCTGGGGTATCGGGTCAAAGCTTGGAGGGGCTTGTTAACCAATCTAGTTCGCAAACATTTGAGCGAACTGAGAATGCTTTGGCGGAGGGGATAATATTTGATATCCTTTCCAACATCTTTTCATCTAATACATTGGTTCTGGTAAGCCTGCAGCTCGACATTAGTGACCTTCTTTTTATCTTGATCTCTTATTTGTAAAATGCTAAATAACTTTGTCCCATGTGTTTTTGTCTTATAAGGTTGGCGAAGGTCTTCAACTAGCGAGTGAGCGGCTTTCAAAGTTCTCTCCTATTGATGAGTCACTATCAGAGAAGTATGAGGTGCAAGAAGCTACATGTGTAACTCTAGAAGGTTCCCTTAAAGGTGCTGAGAAGAGGGCGAACGCTTTTGAGGAAAGGGCAAACACTGCTGAAGAGCGTTCTAGGCTCGCGGAGACGGAGGCGACTTGGTTTTGTGCTGAGTTAAAGGAGATGCATACAAATGGACCTAATCCTCCTCAGTACCCTCAAATTCCAGTAGATCGACTCTACAAGACCAAGTCATTCTATATATATTTTGAGGATGTTTCCAACGATGTTCACACTGTTGGCTGCTTTGAGACTCTAAAGAATCAATGCAAGTGGAACCCCACTTGCTCGCTGAAGAGTTTCTTTCTATGAAGAAATACGTTGAGACCTTGGAGAAGAAGAAGGCAAAGCAAAACAAAGTTTTTCTTGAAACGATTGTTGATGGGGGATATACCTATGCTTTGCTCTCGCATCTTGCTAGCCTAGAAACCCCTACTAAGCAACAAAGCAAGGAGAATCCCACTCAACAACCTAGCCTGGAAGTGGCTCATATTGTTACCCAGCTTCCTCCTGCCTCCGAAGTTAGTTAATATCTAGTGTACTTGGTTTTTAGGATTATTAATTGTAAACTTAAGAAAATATTTTTATGTATGTCTTTACTATTTATGTAACTTCCGTTATGAATGTAGAGTTATTCTTCCTATTTTACATTTTCTCATTTCCCTTACTTGTGTGTAGGGTTTCAATATTTTGGTTGATCATAAATACTTGAAAATACTTGACTTTATGAGATGTAGTGATTCTTTTTTCTGAACCTATTAGCTTGCTTCATGCTTCTTGATCTTTAGCCAAAGAGTGTGAGGAGGTTGTTTCTTTTCATTGCTTTTCATGGATGGAATCACTTCTCTTATGTATTGGGTGGAAACTTTGTATTCCGTCTTCATCTTCCTCTTTGTCTACAAGTTGTCCTTGCAGTAAGTTTATTCCTGATGGGTATAAGGTTGAATTGCTTGGCAAGGACATTGTACCAATTTTAGTTGATCTTGAATCTGTTGGCAAGTATATACGGTCGCTTAGCCTCCCTGTCTGTGTTGAAGAGTGGCCGTTATGTCTAGGAATTCATTTGAAGTATATGCTTCTGGGTATTAATGATCTTGAGAAGAAGTGGAATGCAGCTATAAAGAACACCCATGATGCTTTGCACAATTTATATAGGATTATAAGTTAGCATAACGGTCTTATTCATCGTCAACAACTAAACATGGTGAAGATCCTCAGGCAACAAGTAGAGGCTAGGGATTATGATGTGAGCAAGGGCAGGGGAAAAAAGGGTAATCACTGTTCCTGCGTGCGATCAATAGTGCGAAACAAACACTAAGCCGCAGACTGCCTTCTCTTTTTGACCGACAGAACAACGGTCACTTTTTACATCTTTATCGGAGAACAACAACGTCCTCGTCCGCCGCATGGCGGAGTTGCCACCCCCTGGTGGTGGTAATCTCCAACCACCACTGCAAACACCCCCCAATCCCAACCGATCATACAGAGAAGCTCTTAAACCTCACCAACAACAACCATCAAAATCGAGGAATCTCATCCTCAACCCGATTACTGAATACAAAGGTGAAATAGCGGTGCTCCTTGATGATTCTGACATAGACATCTTATCTGAGCAGTGGAGCAAGCACCTGGTTGGAAAGTTTCAAGGAGGACGACCGGCGCTCAACTTCATCAGGCACCAGTTCAAGCGCATCGGTTTCATCGGAGAAGCCACAATCACAGCTCTGGATAGAAATCACATCTTCATCAAATTCGAGCATGATGAGGATATACAGAGATGCTGGATCAAAGGAAATTGGAACATAGGAGGTTCGACAATGAAGGTACTTAAATGGACGAAATCATTCGATGTTAATGAAGAACCTCCTTTTGTTCCTATCTGGTTAACTGTAGAATCCCCCCTGCCTACTGTTTGGATTATGATTACATACCTTTGATAGCAAGTAGGCTAGGAAGCTTAATATTTGCTGATCCTCCTACATTGAACCATACAAGACCATCAACAATTCGGATTTGTGTAGAAATGGATCTCACAGGACATTTTCCTGATAGAATCAGGTTGGGTTCAAAAACTGAGAATAAATGGTACACTTTGTCTTATGAGAATCATCCCTCTTATTGTACCAAATGCTCCAAAATATGACACAAATATGGTGACTGTGACAAGCCTAAAGCCCCTAAACCATCAGCTCAGTTCCATCCAAAACAGGCATCAGCTCAACCATTAGCTCCTGCTCAGAAACAAGCATCTTCCAGTGGTAACCTTCAGCCACAAAATGCCAAAGCGGTTCCCAAATCCTATACTCAGGCACCTAAGACCACTCAGAATTATTCAAAAAATGGTGAAGGTCCATCAGCCACTCCAACTCCTGTCTCTTTCACTGAAAAACAGCTTGGCAAACGGCCAATGAATCAGGCTGAAGTTAACAGTTCTGAAAAAGTTCAAGAAGTGATAGAAGTAATTGAAGTGGTGGACTCTCTTCAGAAAGATCAGCATAATGCCACATTTGGCAAGAAGATCCCAGATCTGGTCACTCCTTACAATATCCCAACATCAATGCAGTTATTGCCAGTGAAAAACAAGACCAGCAAAAATCATTCTAACTGGCAATCTACTGATGATCTTATGCACCCATTCTCACAGATTAAGACTCCTGAACCCTTTGATTTTAATAGATCCATTTTTTCTCAACAGTTCAAAGATTTCCAATTGACTTTGTCCTCTAAATTCTCAAAACTGCAGGAAATGCAAGTTTTGCAAGAAATACAAGAAGAGCAGGAAACACAAGAAGCTCAGGAGGTTTCCTCTGATGACTTCCAGAAAGTTTCAGAGGCTTCTGTGCAGCAACAAGAATCAGAAGCTCCTGTGCCTCAGCAAGACTCAGCAACTCCTCAGCAGCAACAAGACAATAAAAAAAATCAAGAGCAAGACAAAGACATACCAACCACAACTGACCCCCCTTCACAAACGCAGGATAAGCAAGGAGATCCTGCACCCAATTCCCAACAGAACCAGAAAATATTAGTGGGAGAGGAGGGTAACTCAGACATTCCTGATCCCATATCCCATGATACCTCATCAGGTACACCTCCAATTTCTACTGCTCCAATTTCCACTGATCAGTTGACATTACAGGCTCTTAGTCATGACCCTAGGAATTTAGCATTCTTGCATGATAATATTAGGAATTTCTTTCAAGAACCTAATATTATATCAACCTCAAAATCTTCTCGTGCTAAAACCAGGTCCCAGGTTAAAAATGAATATAAAACTCTTAACATGGAATGCTAGGGGAATACAGAAATCATTATTGAGACTTAAAACAATTGTCAAAATTCATAAAATCTCAATATTGGTTATTGTAGAAACCAAACAGCAAATTGGGAAACTGGATCACTTTAAAAATGAGCTAGGTTTTCATTTTGCATTCTCTTCTTTTGATTCTAGGACCTGGATAATGTTGAAAGATGTTTTTACTGCCTCTATGATCCAAGTCCATGAACAATTTTCCTTGCTATCTGTCTCAAATGATATCCATGATATTGATTTTTATCTGTATGCTATTTATAGATTCCATGATAGATCAGAGAGGTCTAAAATGTTCAATGATATTGAAAATAGTTTAAAAAGAACCTCTCTTCCCTGTCTACTTACTGGGAATTTTAATGTCATCAGGTTTATCAGTGAATATAGAGGTAAGTCATCACCTGATATAAACAGCATAAATGATATTGATGCATTTATTAACTCCAATAACCTAAATGACATTACAACAATAGGTAATCTCTTTACTTGGACAAATGGTAGGAAATTGGAGCATAAGGTAGCAAAACGTTTAGATAGAACTATTGCTAATACTGCCTGGTTTCAAAAATATCCCAACTCCTCCATTCAGATTTTAGGTAGGCTTCCATCTGACCATTCTCCATTAGTTTTAGATGCCCAAATTTCTAAGCAATCCTATCCAAAAGCTTTTAAATTTCAAAATATGTGGACACTTGACCCACAGTTTTTTATCTGAGGTTGAAAATAACTGGAAAATCCCCATCGGGCCTCAGGGTATGGTTGGATTCTCACCTAAACTGAGTAGATTAAAGGGGCATCTTAGGACCTGGAATAAACTATATTTTGGCAATATTTTTGATAAAATAAAAATCATGGAATCAGATATAATGGAATTGGAAAGGAAATATGACATATCTGCTGATCCATCTGATTTACTATTATTATCAAAAAATAATGCTGAATTGACAAAAGTTTTGCACCAGGAGCAGTCTTTTTGGAAACAAAAAGCTAGGAATAATTGGCTAGAAAATGGTGACAAAAATACTAAATTTTTCCATCAGTCAGTTAGGGATAAACATGCTAGACTTAGGATAAATAAAATTAATTTAGGTAACAATCAGTGGTGTAGTGATCAGGATAGTATTGGTGAGGCTGCAACTTCCTTCTACAAACTCCTCCTATCTGATGAGAACAATGATCCCTCTGATCAAGATCTCCTCCATTCTCTAAGATATATCCCATCTCCCATTACAGAGGAGGATAATATGTCATTACTCAAACTGGTGGAAATGGATGAGTTAAAGAAGGTTGTTTTTTATTTAAGTGAAAATAGTGCCCCTGGTCCAGATGGATTTAATGGTAGATTTTATAGGTTTTGCTGGGACATTATAAACCATGATTTACTTACTGCTGTGAGGGAATTTCAGTGTGGTGTTCCAGTGCCAAAATTTTTTTCTAGCACTCTGATAACTTTGATTCCCAAAGTTCAGACCCCTACATCCTTCTCTGAATATAGGCCCATCAGCCTCTCTAACTTCTCTAACAAAATCTTATCTAAGCTTCTGAGTGAGAGGTTAAAGCTGTTAAGCCATAAATGTATTTCAGAGGAGCAATCTGCATTCATAGAGGGTAGAGAAATTTCTGATAATATACTGATTATGCAGGAGCTAGTTAGGCTGTTAGATAAGCAGGGACAGAGTCTAAATGCTATTTTTAAACTTGATATGTCTAAAGCATTTGATAGAGTGTCATGGCCTATGCTAAATTCCCTGCTTTTAAGATATGGTTTTCATGGACACATAGTCTCTCTGATACTCAGTAACATTAAAGCTGCCTGGTTCTCAGTGTTAATTAATGGGGTTCAATATGGATTTTTTAAGGCTTCTAGAGGCCTCAAACAAGGAGATCCTCTGTCCCCTACTTTGTTTCATTTTATCACTGAGCTTTTAAATAGGGGCCTAAAGTGCATGTTTCAGTTAGGATTTATTGATAGATTTGCAGTCCCACTGGGTTCAATGGAGATCTCTCATTTGTCTTATGCGGATGACACTGTCATCTTCATTAAGGCAACTAAGAAATCTCTAAAAAACCTAGTTCTATTTCTAAAACATTATAAAAAAGCTTCTGGACAGTTGGTGAATTTCACAAAGGGTGCTTTTTATGTAGGAAATAAAACTAGTTCTTTAAGAACTGGGATGATCAGAAACATAACACTCATGTCAGAAGGTTTTTTTCCATTCACTTATTTAGGGGTACCTATCTATAAAGGTAGGAAGTTAAATGTATATTTTCAGCCCCTGATTGAAAATCTGAATGGAAAGATTCTGAAATGGAACAATAGGTGGTTGAATATTGCTGGTAGAATAATTCTGGTGAAACATGTTCTTGCTTCCATCCCACAACATGTTTGGTGTGTCATGTCCCCAACCAAACATACGATTGAAATGATGGAAAAAATGTGCAGCAATTTTATTTGGGGGAAATCAGACCAAGGGGAAAAGAGACACTGGAAAGCATGGATTGATCTGTGCTTTCCTAAGTCTCAGAATGGCTTTGGATTCAGATGCTTCCAGACAGTAATTGATAGCTTCTCACTCAAGCTTTATTGGAAATTACAGATCGAATCCACCTTATGGTCTAGATTCATCTGGTCATTACCCCCCTCTGCTAGATCATCAGACTCATGGAAAAGAGTCAAAGCTATAACTCATATAGCTAAGACCTTTGCTAAAGTACAGGTTGGAAGAGGAACTTCAAATTTTTGGAACAGTAACTGGAGGGGCTCAGGATTCCTCTTAGATCAATGGGAAGCAAATTCTGAATTCCCTTTCCTAGACTTTACAATAGCTCAGTTCCAGGAAAACAAAAATCTTTTTCTACCCCAGCTCTCGGATGGTTTTAACTTGGATTTGATAAACTCTTTGTCTTCACCCTTTTCGCTATTTGACAGGGATGATCATATGATTTGGACACCATCTTCTACAGGTCATTTCACGGTATCATCAGCTTTCAAAACCATTTCCAGCAAAAGGTCAGATATTAGGTCAATGAAACAGATTTGGAATCCTTTGGTTCCTCCTAAAATATCTGTGTTTGTCTGGAAAATGGTTAACTACTTTTTACCTTTCGATGAAAAACTAAGGAAGATGGGTATTCAAGTTGTTTCTAAGTGCATCTGCTGTCAAAATGAAGACTCGCTCACTCATTTTTTCTTACACTGTCATCTAGCCTCTAAGCTTTGGAAATGGTTGTTCAATATTCTGGAAATTCCATACAGACAGTTTGGGCATATTTTTCATGCATTGTCATGGTTCTGGTCGATCTCACATTTCTCAAAATCAAAAAACAGTGCATGTCATATTTTGCCAAATTTATTGATCTGGTTCCTTTGGAAGGAAAGATGCAGCTTCCTGTATGATTCTAAAAATATTGTGGAAAAGTCAATTATCATACAGATTCAGAAAATGGCTGTATCTATTTTCTCATTGCAACCTATCATTCAGCACCCTGACTGTAATCATTTGATAGCCATAGGAATGTTTACAATTTTCAAAACTCCAAAACCTCGGATGATCAAGTCTTACAAATGGAATCCCCCAGATCTTGGTTATAAATTAAACTCTGATGCACATTGTCCTCAGCTAAACTATGCTGCAGGTGGTACTATTATCATAAACAATTCAGGCATGATTCTTTTTATGGGAATGGAAAAAATGGACTCCATATCTGATCCCCTCACTGCAGAATTAATGGCTTCCTTTACAGGGATCCAAATATGTTGTGCACTTAACTTGTTCCCCTTGACTGTAGAAATGGACTCTTTGCAGGGTGTGCAGCTCTTAAATGGTGCTAAACATGTGCCTTGGAATATTCAGAGACTCATATGGCAGATAAAAGAACTCACAGCAGATAAACACATCTCCTTTGTTCATGCCTACAGGGAGCAAAATCAGGTGGCTCATCAGTTAGCTTCTTTAGCTAGGAGTCTTTTGCAACAAGATGAAAACAGGGGTCAGATCTCTGTACAGGAGGCTCCTCTTCAATTAAAACAAGCAATAGCTGGGGATGCTCTGAATCTTCCCACAATCAGAATCCATCAGCCTCCTTGATCAGTAATCTTTCTGAGCAGCACCCGCACGGATTGCTTTCTATTGGTGCTCAATCCTTCATCATTTTTTATCATTATAGAGGACTATTACATCTCACCATTCTTTTGTTAATATGGTTAGTGGTATTGTGTTCCTGTTTAAGGCTGATATAGATTGGATGCTAATTTGAGTTTCGTTTCGACGATTCGCTAAACTGCGTTTAGTTCTTATATTGCCTTGAAACGGGAACCGAAATCCTAACTACTAATTTGCGATTGGAGCCGTGTGGCATCCAACTCTATCACTTTTGGAAGCAATTTAATTTGCTTCGTTATTTTGTAACGAACTGAGCTTAATGCTCCTCTTTCTTTTTCAATTTTTTAAAGGGTTTAGGGTAGCCCATATACAACCCTCTCTCCTTATTACAAGGGGTGTTTTAATTAAAAAAAATTATAGTGTGAGCAAGACTTGTGAGGCCCATCATAAGATGTTGATCATTGATAAATAATGTGCCCGTATTGATGATTTGCTGGATATGTTGAAGAAAAAGAAAGATTAGTGTGATCACTTTTCATCTTTTGCTCTTGGTGGGAAAAGTATGTTTGATGAGCAGTTTTCCATAAACACACAAATGCAAAATGAAAATGAGGTAATTTGTGCTGAATGTAACCAGTCTAGATCTGTATGTTCATCAATTGGAGCAAACTTGTGCTGAGTACAAAGATTGGCTTCAATCTCTCCCTTCATCATCTCACGGACCTACTGGTTTTGGGGATCTGATGGTGGGAGTTGGCAGGCAGAGGATTAACTTGTATGAGGCAATCCGCTCGCATCTCCGTGACCTAGAAGATAAAGTACAAAATTTAAAGGCAGAAATAAAGTGGTATGAGGAAATTGTTAACTTTATGATTATGCAGCTGGACCACCAGGAGTTTGGTCCTATAACCGACTTCAAGGTGTACTATGCTAGGCATCTTGGTCATATGGAACGAAGGGGGTCTGACATGCATCCTGCTTATTTGCTTTTGAAATGGCAGTATGACCATATAATAAGAGAGGAGTGTGAGGATCACAAAAACCAGCGTATGTGGGAGGTCGTCGCTGTACCTCTCAAAAGTTATTACTTTTAAACTCTAGTGCTTCCTATCTACAATTAAGTAGATAATGGCAAGTTGGGGTCGTTAACGAGAAGAGGGATCTTTTCAAGTGTTTAAACATATATAGGAGAAGACATACTAAGCATATACATACATAGATACATATAAAAGCATGTAAACAAGGGGGGTTTGGTTGGTTTTTTATCCTAAGTTATCAAATTGAAATAAAACAATTAGCAAAGTAAGAGAACTATGCTAATCATGCAATAGAACTAAAGATACGATGTAAATGATAACTAATGGAGCCTTGGGGGCAATCGACTTCCACTTCCAAACTTCATATAGCTCATTGATTCATTCACTCATTCAATGACATTTATTGTCTATGGGGAATGTTATCACTTCTCATTCAAAGATCAAGATTCATTTCTCCTTAAGAGTAGTTTGCAAAGACAAACAACAACAATTTGCAAACCTCATTGATAATCAACCTAGACAAACAACATCATAGGGGTATTTCATCAATGGCATTTCACCCAAAGGACCATAGGTTTGATAATAGCAAGACTTCTACCAAAGACATAGTCATTTAACCAAACAAAGCATTTATTAGGTAAAACATAGAACAAACAACATTCAAGGTTCAAACTTTCTTTGCATCTATGTGACAAATATGAAAATAAACCACATTAACATACTCATTTAGCAAGAATTACCACACATTATAAACAAGAAGTTCTACATCCATGCTTTTGGATTTCCATATCAAATGAGTTAAGAAATTTGCAACTTCCCTAACACTCTAACATCTCAATCTTACAAAAATTTCATTTACTCAAACAACCCATGGTATAAATGAGGTAAAACACAACAATAGTTGCATAATAAATGCTCTCCAATAATTGTTCATAAATGAGCAAACATAGAATCTTACTACATAAGTTTGGAAGCTTCAATAAATTGCTCCCAAGAACTAGATTTAGCTACAAGAGTTCATACTAATTAATGCTAAACAACCAAACATAATAAAAGAGAACTCAAAGATGAAAATGGAAGAAAATAGGGTTAAGAACAACACCAAAAATGGAGAAGAAGATAAATGAATGAGAGGAAATAGAGTGCTATTTATATTACGAAAAGGATAAGGTTAGACTCGCGATGGGTTCATCGTGAATCACGATGGTCTCACGACAGGTTCATCGCGACTCACGACGTCGTGACTTGCGACGGGTTCGTCACGACTTGCGACGGGTTCGTCGCGACTTGTGACGGGTTCGTCGTAACTCGTGACGAGTGCCAGAATTTAACCTTGTTTTCTTTTCTTCTTCTTGTGGTAAACATTTATCTTCACCGTGATTCCTCTCATTTTTCAAGTCTTCAATGTTTTAAAAAATGGTCTTCGATGGACTCCAGTCTTCATGTCTTCAAAAAAAAGTCTTCCAAAGTCTTCAAAAATGTGATTTTTAATGGCCTTCGGTCTTCTAGCCTCTGTGTTCTTCCTTTGTTACACAAAATCCACTAAGAAGAGGTAAAAATGCGTAAAGTTTCTGTTACCCCTCCTAAGAGAATTTCAAGGTAAAACACAAGCTCTTGATAATAAAATATCACAAAAGTGACCCAAAACAGTACTAAATTATGAACATAAAATGGACATATCAAACCTCCCCATACTTAAACCTTACTCACCCTCGAGTAAGAAAAGATCCAAGCATACGAAGGAAATGACGTATCCACATCCTAAATACTATTCTCCCAAGTCAATACCTCATAAAACTTTCAATATCACACATCCCAATATTAAGGTCAAATGAGAAGTTTCCCACAACCCCCACTCCTAAATCTACCCAAACCATATCAACGTCAGCTGCTCCAACAACCCCCATTCCTAAATCTACCTAAACCTAAACTACGACCCCGAGTTGGAGTTGAATTTGAGATGGGCTAGGAGGCTTTCTTAAGAAAGTCTGAATAACTCCCCTCCTAGTGACCATTTTGTGGATACATCTTTCTCAACGGAACACCGAATCGAGCACGAAGATGAACATCCGAGAGGGGAACCTCACCATCCTTCTCTCCAAGGGTGAGCCCCTCCTCTTCACCAAAGAGAAATCCCTTTGGGGCAACCTTTGTTGAGAGACATCATGGCCCCCAACCTCGATCAACAACCGATGTGCATCGAGTATCCCATGGTTGGACCGAATGGGCACTTTGAGCTAAAGACCGGGTTCATCAACAGGCTACCCATCTTCCTTGGTAGGCAAGGGGAGAATGCCAACAAACACCTCACCGAGTTTCACTTCTTGTGTGGTGGTACTGTCCCCCATGATATGGATGAAGATTTCTACAGGTTGAAGGCATTCCCATTCACACTAAGGGATGGTGCGAGAGATTGGCTCCATTATCTACTGCCTAAGAGCATTAAGAGTTGGCTTGATATGAAAACGAAGTTTCTACCCAAATACTTCCCAGCCTCTAGATCTGCCACTTGAAGAAGGATATAAGCAACATCCTCCAATGGCACGAAGAATCCCTCTTCGACTATTGGGAGAGGTTCAAGAAGCTTCTTGCAAGTTGCCCTTATCACGATTATTTGGAGGGGGATTTGGTTTATTACTTCTACAATGGCCTCCTTGATGAAGATCAAAGGTTGGTAAGAAGTTCTTGTGATGGTACCCTTGGGAACAAAACATCCTCCGAGGCCATGCAATTATACAAAGAGTTAGCGAAAGAATCAAGAAACTTTAGCTCAAGGGCCGATTTGAGAAGTAGGAATCCAATGCCCGCAAGTGACTCTTTAAATAGTGGAAAGCTTGAGGATCAAGTCTCGGCCCTTGCATCCATGGTGAAATCTTTCATGACAAAGCCTGGAAATGCGCCACATGTTAAATCATGTGAAATTTGTTACTTGGCACATCCTACAGACACTTTCCTCACTTTGCAAGAGGATTATGTTGAAGAGATAAGTTCTATGGGCTATCAAGGGAATCAAGGCTACCAAGGAAACCTAGGATATCGAGGTGGGCAAGGCTACCAAGGCTACTAAGGTTATCAAGGGTACAAAAACCGGTCGTACAATTCGGGAAATCGTGATAACCCAAACCTCCGGTATGGAAACCCTCAAGGAAGCCAAAAACCTCACCCATATCGGCCTCCTCAAAAAAAATATAGGCCACCTCAACAAAAATTTCAAAGGCTCCAAGACAAACCCCGAGACCAAGGGGGGAACTCGGGGCTAACAAAAGATGAGGTGATGCAAGCCATTCACCAGTTGGGCATGTGTGCGGAGAAAAGCGAGAAATTCCAAGATGAAGCCAAAGCAAGCATCAAGAACTTGGAAACCCAAGTGAGCCAAATAGCTCAAGTGGTGAATCAGATGGAGGCTCGAGAAAAAGGAAAACTTCCCTCCCAACTGGAAATCAATCATTGACAAAATATGAGTGCAATCTCATTGAGAAGTGAAAGGGAAGTGAAGGAACCTCAAGCAAGGGTTGTTGTTGAGCAGAAGGTTAAGAAAGAAGAAGATCATGAGAAGAAGGCAGAAGAGTTAGCCACGGAGATCCAAGGAGAAGAAACAGAAGTGGAAACATTTGTGCTAAGACCAGGATCAAATCCCAAAACCTCATCCCCAACTCACAAGAAATTAAGAAGGGCGGGGATCCCTATCTATGTGTCGGAACCACCATTTTCGGAGGCACTAAAAGATAGGAGAACCAAGCAGAACACCAAGGATATCTACAAAGTCTTTTGTAGATGGGAGGTAAATATCCCACTCTTAACAGCTCTAAAGCACGTTCCTAAGTATGCTAAATTTCTTAAAGAATTGTGTACCATCAATAAGAACCAACAATTGAAGAGTAAGAAAAAGGGTGTGAAGAGTGAATATGTCTCCGCCGTGTTTGATAATGAGATGCCCCCTAAATGTAATGATCCAGGAATGTTTGCAATCCCTTGTGAGATAGGAGGCAAATGTGTTAACAAGGCCATGTTAGACTTTGGTGCTTCAATCAATGTGATCCCATATTCCGTGTTAAAAGTCTAAATCTAGGCACTTTGCACAAAACCAGGGTTGTTATCCAACTAGCCGATCACTCTAGCATATACCTGAAAGGTATTATGAGGGATGTGTTGGTGAAAGTGGACTCTTTAACATTCCCCGCTGACTTTTATGTTCTTGAGATGGGAGGTAACAGTAGCTCTAAACCTATCCTTTTAGGAAGGCCATTTCTAAAGACTTCAAGGACCATAATTGATGTGCATAAAGAAACATTGACCATGGAATTTAAGGGGCGGAGGGTAGAATTTGACACTAATAATTCTATTGATCAGCCTAGTAGATATTATTCTTGCCAAACTGTTCATGTTATTGATAATGGAGGGCAAGATGAAATTGAGCTCAGAAACGGTAGTTCCTTAAATGTTTCCATAGATGATGTTTTGAGTGATAATTTGATTTCAAATGTTTTTAGTACTAACTTGAAGGAAAGAAATGGCAAATGCACTCTTGGGGGCGCAGCATCCAACCTTTTTCGTGTGTCCGCGGGTAAGCCAGTAAGGGTGTTTTTCCCCCCTTCTCTTGAGAATACTTAGTTGGAAGAGTTCAAACCACCACCAAAAGCTCTTAAATGTTTATTCCTCAGAGAAGGAGAACTACCACCAAATTCTTACGTGCTTAAGATCACCATGGAACAAAAAGGTGAGTTGTTGGAGATGTTAAGGGAACATGAAGAAACCCTAAGCTATTTGAAGGAGGTTTTGTTAGGGGACAATGTGAATCCCAATTTTTTTGACCCTGACCGAGGAAAAGGAACCAATCATCTCGGTTCATTTTTTGAGAAAACCCCAAGGAAAGGGAGTTTTGGGGTTCTTGTGAAGAGGATCGCGTGCGAACCATACACATACGTCTCCAAGCCAAGTGAAAATGGCAATTCAACTAAGAAATCAAAGTAATGGAAAACTAAAAAATAATTACAAATAGCATATAATCACAAATAATATGCCAAACACTTAAAAATAAATGCCTCTTCCCCAGCAGCTGCTCCAAAATTTGGGAGGTCGTTGACGTACCTCTCAAAGTTAAAACTTTTAAGCCCTAATGCTTCCTATCTACAATTAAGTTGGTAATGGCAAGTTGGGTCGTCCACGAGAAGAGGGATCTTTTCAAGTGTTTAAACATATATAGGAGAAAACATACTAGGCATGTACATATATAGATATATATAAAAGCATGTAAACAAGGGGGGTTTTTGGTTGGTTTGATCCTAAGTTATCAAATTGAAAACCAACAACTAGCAAAGAAAGAGAGCTATGCTAATCATGCAATATAAATAAAGATACAATGAAAATAACAATTAACGGAACCTTGGGCGCAATTGACATCCACTTCCAAACCTCTTATCCATCATTGAACATGCAACGTATTTACTACTTTCACTACTTGTTGTGAAGACTAAACTAGTATCCTTCTTAGATAGTAGTGTGCCAAAGTGAATTCGACATCTTTTGTACTATAAAAGAGTGCTATTTATAGTAAAAAAGGATGAAGTGAAATTCTAGCCATTCCGTTGGCCGTTGGTCGTTGATCGCGACTCGCAAAAGTCTCGTTGCGACGGTCTCATTGCGACTCGAGATGAGGCCATCGTGACTCGAGATGGGTCCATCGCGACTCGCTACGGGTTCCAGAATTTTGCATTGTTTCCTTTTCTTCTTCTTGTTGTATACAATCATCTTCATAGAAATTCTTCTCATTTTTCAAGTCTTCAATGTCTCCAAAAAAGGTCTTCAATGGCCTCCGGTCTTCATGTCTTCGAAGCAAGTCTTCAAAATTCTTCAAAAATGTGATCTTCAAAGGCCTCCAGTCTTCATTGCCTCCTTGTTCTTCCCTTGTCACGCAAAATCCACTTAGAAGAGGTAAAAGAGCGTAAAGTTGCTCTTACCCCTCCTAAGAGAATTTCAAGGTAAAACACAAGCTCTTGATAATAAAAGAGTAGAAAAGTGACCCAAAATAGTACTAAATTATGCACATAAAATGTACATATCAGTCATCTCTTATGCTGCAGATCCTGACCGTGGATAGGAACTCTAGCATGTATCTCCGGTAAGATGGTGCACTCCTACTCATGAATCCTTCCATTCCTCCCTTGGAAAGGAGGGATCTGACAGGCTGGGTGAGCCCAAGAGCATCTAGTGCGAGTACGTCTACCAAACTCGTCTCCTTGAGTTGACGACTCGCCAGGGCTTCCCATCTTTTAGCACATGACTCGATTTCGGAGCCAGTGGTGGAGGCGGAGGTGGAGCGATGGTGCGCCCACCTCGGGGAGGAGCCCTGGGCCTCTTTTTAGGGGTCATATCTAACAACCACAACAAATAAGTCAAATGCACTGGAATATAGGTATATGCAATATTGGAAATTCATACTCAACCTTAAACTAGTTCATCATCACAAGCCAAATCAAGTTTAAGCCTACTAGTTCAAGTTCTACTCAAAATTGCACATACAATCCATATTATGTTCCACATGGCCACATTCTCAAGTCCATGAAGTTCTCACATAGTTGAAATCAAATATGCTATATCTCAAAATCACAGTCATGCCTAATTAGTTTAGCCACCATTAGTACATTCACAATGTCCACATTTAAGTCACATGGCTAAACTACCCTAAGCAAAATACCATTTCAAAGCACAATGACATTTTATCCAATAACAATTAAGTCTCATCAAGGGCCATAATAAATTCTCAACCAAAGCAACGCTAATAGCGCAATGCAAGCTTAAGACCAATAAGAGCAACTCAACACACTCAAAGTGATTATAATGTTATCCTACACCCAACCAAGCCGTAAACACCAAATATTCATACAATCCTTCCAAATCAACTTCTAAGCACAATATATTCAACAAAATCTACAGTGTTCCAATCAATCAAACTAACCTAAGGTATCACACAAAGTTCATACAATATCCCACAAAATAATTGATTCAATCATAATCACAAGTAAAGCTTAAGAGATTAAAGAATTGTACCACTTAGATGCCTAAAATGAGAAAGGAGTGAAACCTACAAGCAATTTGAAGTTTAATTGCAAAAAAATCACAAAACCCACAAATTTTAGGGCTTTGTGTTCTTCAACAATTTTAGGTGGAGCTTGGTGAGAAGGAATGGGGGCATGGAGTGGTTGCTATGAGAGGCGGAGGGCGGTGGTTAGCGATGGTCGGAGGGAGATGGCTTGTGGAGGAATGGTGGAGAAGATGATGAGCGGCAGAGGGACATGAGTGTTTGTGGTAAAAAAGAAATCTGCCTATTTTTTAAAACAGGGTAGTAAGCCCATCGTGACTCGCGATAGTCCATCGCGAATAGCAAACACTTCATCGTGACTCACGATGGTCCGCCGCCACTCTCGATGAGGCCATCGCAACTGGAGAAAAGTGAAAGCCACGCTCTATTTTTACACAAAATTCCTGATTTGGTCGCGACTGTGACCACTTCGTCCAACCCGCGATTGTCCATCGCGGCTCTCAATGAGACCATCGCGACTCGCAAAAAGTGGAGGCTGAGACCTCCATTTTTCAGCCAAAATCCCTGATTTTTTCGTGACTCATGACGAGGCCATCGTGATTCGCGATGAGGCCATCACGACTCACGACAGACTACTAACCTGGTACTTAGAAAATTTTTCTGATTCCTCCTCTTGTCTAAGTCTTTCCTTCTTTACTCTAAGCATTTCCACCTTCAAAATTCCAATGCTTTGGCTTCAAAATTTCTACAAAATAATGGAAAAAACAACCCATGAAACACATAAAGCAAAACGATGAAACTAATGACAAAATCCAAAACCAAGAAACATCAACGGAAAGTCACAAATGACTATCTGGATGATCAAAACCAAGTTTATTTAACGTACTCGGCACGACTTACTCCCTTCTTGGATATTACTCACAAACCGGATCGAGGAGATTAACGCCCTCTCCCTTTTCTGGCACAAAATTCTCGTGGTAAGGTTTCAAACATTTTCCATTAACCTTGAATGTATTGGACTTAGCTCTATCTAGAATCTCCACCGCGCCATACAGGAATACCTTAACCACCTCAAAAGGACCGATCCATCAGGACCTAAACTTACTTGGGAGTAGGCGAAGGCGGGATTTGAATAGGAGGACCTTTTGACCAATGTCAAATTCCTTCCTAATGATCATCTTGTTGTGCCGCACCTTTGTCTTCTCTTTATTGATTTTGGCGTTCTCATAGGACTCCCTCCGGATCTCATCCAATTCATCCAATTGTAACTTCCTATGCAAGCCGGCCTCATCTTTATGAAGATTGAATTCTTTGACTGCCTTGTAAGCCTTATGTTGAATTTTCACCGGTAGATGAGAAGGCTTACCAATTGGTATGGTGACATACCTATTGGTGTCTTGTAAGCCTTCCTATATGCCCACAAGGCATCATTCAACCGAGAACTCCAATCCTTCTGGTTAGGGTTAACCTTTTTTTTGAAGGATGGATTTGATTTCCCGATCGGAAACTTCGGCATGCCCGTTAGTTTGAGGGTGATAGGCAGTGGATGTCTTGTGAGTGATGCCATACTTCTTCAAGAGTGCCTCTACGGTCCGATTGCAAAAATGGGTGCCACGGTCACTAATCAAGGCTCGGGGCACCCCAAATCTAGAGAAGATATTATCTTTCAGGAATTCTGCAACCACTTTAGAATCGTAAGTCCTAGTGGGTTTTGCTTCAACTCACTTAGACACATAATCAATGGAAAGAAGAATATATGTAAAGCCATAAGAACTACGGAAAGGTCCCATGAAGTCAATACCCTAAACATCAAAGATTTCACAATATAGCATAGCTTTTTAGGGCATCTCATTTCTAGGTGAGATATTTCCTACTCTTTGGCACTTGTCCCAAGCCTTACAAAATATGTATGCATGCTTATTAAAAGTAGGCCAATAAAAACAACTTTCTAAGACTTTCCTATCGGTCATTTTAGTTCCAAAATGACCGCCACATGTATGAGAATGACAAAAAGTGAGAATTGAATGCACTTCATTATTGGGGATGCATCTCCTAACAACTTGGTCTACATAATGTTTCTAAAAAAAGGGATCATCCCACACATAATATCTAGCATCGCTCTTTATCTTATCTTTTTGTGCTTTAGAAAAGTGAGGAGGAAATTTACCAGAGACAAGAAAGTTCACAATGTCGGGAAACTCCTCCCGCAGTTGCTCCTTCATTAATAGATTTACCTCACTATCTTGGTAGGATGCCAACCGGCTTAGGTGATCAGCCACGAGGTTCTCCACGCCCTTCTTGTCTCGCACCTCTAACTCAAATTCACTCAGGAGCAAGATCCATCTAATCAATCTTGTTTTTGCCTCTTTCTTCGTAATTGAATGATGAAGCGTTTCATGTCCAGTGTACATAATAACTTCTGTACCAAGCAAGTAAGATAAAACTGTTCGAAAGAAAATACCACTGCTAGCAACTCCTTTTCGGTGGTGGAATAGTTTCTTTGGGCTTCATTGAGAGACATGGATGCGTAGTGGATGGTGTGAGGCACACTTCCCACCCTTTGACCAAGCACCGTTCCAACGATGTAATCCCTAGCATCGCATAGAATCTCAAAAGGTAACGACCAATCTGGGGGTCGTATAATAGGGGTCGAAACTAACCTTCCTTTCAATGTATCAAAGGCCCCCTTACAACCCTCATCCACAATTACACCTCTTTTTCCAACAACTTGCATAAAAGAGATGCTATCTTCGAGAAGTACTTGATGAACCGGCTAAGAAAAGAGTGCACTTCTCTCATATTAGTAGGATAAGGCAAAGTTTAAATTGTGTTTATCTTTGCCTTGTCAACCTGAATACCCTTATAGGAGACAACATGGCCTAAGACAATGCCTTGCTCTACCATAAAATGACACTTCTCAGAATTTAACATAAGATTAGTATCAATGCAACGTTTAAGATCTTGTGCCAAATTTGCTAAAAAGTTGTCAAAAAGAATTACCATGAATGGTGAAATCATCCATGAATATACCTCTACAAAATTTTCAAAATATTCTGAGAAAAATGCTTACCATACACCTTTGGAAAGTTGCAGGGTCAATACATAACCCAAAAGGCATACACCGGTAAGAAAACATACCCAAGGGGCACGTGAAGATGGTCTTTTCTTAGTCTTTCGGGGAAATAGGCACTTGAAAATACACCGAGTACCCATCCAAAAAGCAATAGAAAGGGTGGCTTGCTAACCTCTCGAGCATTTGATCAATGAATGGGAATGGGAAGTGGTCTTTCCGGGTTTCCGCATTCAGCCTCCGGAAATTAATACAAACGCGTCACCCATTTTGAATTCTAGTGGGTAATATTTCACCCTTCTCATTTTCGAATACGGTCACCCCACTCTTCTTAGGTACCACTTGAGTTGGATTCACCCACTTGCTATCCAAGATTGGATAAATCATACCCCCTTGGAGTAACATGAGGATTACCACCTTTACCACCTCCATCATAGACGGGTTTAAACGGCATTGGGGTTGACGCACGAGTCTTGCATCTTCCTCCAAAAAAAATTCTATTCATGCAAGTGGATGGACTTATACCTTTGATATCGGCAATAGTCCATCAAATTGCTTCCTTGTTCTCCCGTAACACCACCATCAACTTTTTTTCTTGCTCCTTGGTGAGCTTGCTTGAAATGATGACCGGAAGCATCTCTCCTTCCCCAAGAAATGCGTACTAGAGGTCACTTGGCAATGGTTTAAGCTCAATCACCAGAGCTTTCGCAAGTGATGGGAGGAATTCTGGTTCTTCGGGTTCCTCTAAGACTAGAGGGTTGTAAGGGGTTCACAAGACATGCATTTTCAACATCATTTTCCAAAGAAACTCACAAGGAATCATCACCACTCAATTCAAAAACATCTTACACAACATTGTCAACAAAATCAATAGCATGACAAGAATACTTTTCAAGAGGATACTTCATAGAGTCTTTTATGCTAAACTCTACTTTAATCCCATCAAATTCCATGGTGAGGGTACCATTATGCACATCAATAATGGTCCTAGAGGTCTTTAAAAATGGCCTCCCTAACAAGATTGGGTTGGCATGGTTACCATGCTCCATGTCTAGGACATAAAAATCCGCAAGGAATTTTATGGAATCCACCCTAACCAACATATCATCGACGATACCCTTAGGGTACGCACTAGAACGATCGGCTAGTTGGATCACCACCCCGGTTTTTTGCAAAGTACCAAGATTGAGGCTTTCATACAAAGAATAAGGAATCACATTTATTGATGCACCTAAGTCAAGAATTGCTTTTTCAAAATGTGTATTTCCTATCATGTAACGGATCGTGAACATGCCAGGGTCGCTACATTTAAGGGGTAACTCCCTTTGGCACAAAGCCGAGACATGCTCACTTCACCCATTTTTAAGCTTTGTTTCCTTTTTACTACACATATCTCCTTCAAAAAAAATTCATAGCTAGGAATTTGTTCAATCGCATTCAAAAGAGGGATATTTACCTCACACCTTCGAAAGACTTTGTAGATATCCTTGTTGAATTCCTTCCTCCGTTTGTCTTTTAGAGCTTCCAGGAATGGTGGCTCCGGTACATATGGAGGAATCTCCACTACTCTTGCCTTCTTGTAACGGGAGGATGAAGGTTCGGAAATGGAGGTTGATTTCTCAACGGTGATCTCCTCTTCCTTCTCCTTTCCTTCCTTGATTTCTCCTTGGCCTCCTCCTCGTTCCCTTGTTTCACTTCTTTCTCAAACATTTCAAGCTTCTTAGGTTCGTCCTTAACAACTTCACCAACCGTGGGAGAGCCAACCTTTTTACAACTTCTCAAAGTGATAGCACTTTCATTTTGCGAGGGTTAATCTCCGGTTGGGAGGGTAGCTTACCCTTTTCCTGGGCTTCCATCCTACTCACCACTTCAGCTATTTGGCTCACTTGAGTTTCCAGAGCGTGGCTTTCACTTTTCTCCAGTTGCGATGGCCTCATCGAGAGTGGCGGCGGACCATCGTGAGTCACGATGAAGTGTTTGCTATTCGCGATGGACTATCGCGAGTCACGATGGGCTTACTACCCTGTTTTAAAAAATAGGCAGATTTCTTTTTTACCACAAACACTCATGTCCCTCTGCCACTCATCATCTTCTCCACCATTCCTCCACCAAGCCATCTCCCTCCGACCATCGCTAACCACCGCCCTCCGCCTCTCATAGCAACCACTCCATGCCCCCATTCCTTCTCACCAAGCTCCACCCACAAATCCACCTAAAATTGTTGAAGAACACAAAGCCCTAAAATTTGTGGGTTTTGTGATTTTTTTGCAATTAAACTTCAAATTGCTTGTGGGTTTCACTCCTTTCTCATTTTAGGCATCTAAGTGGTACAATTCTTTAATCTCTTAAGCTTTACTTGTGATTATGATTGAATCAATTATTTTGTGGGATATTGTATGAACTTTGTGTGATACCTTAGGTTAGTTTGATTGATTGGAACACTGTAGATTTTGTTGAATATATTGTCTTCATCTTGGCATTTCTCACTTTTCTCCGCATGCATTCCCAACCGGTGGATGGCTTGCATCACCTCATCCTTTGTTAGCCCCGAGCTCTCCCCTTGGTCTCAGGGTTTGTCTTGGAGCCTTTGAAATTGTTGTTGAGGTAACCTATATTATTTTTGAGGAGGCCAAATGGGTTGAGGGTTTTGGCTTCCTTGAGGGTTTCCATACCGGAGGTTTGGGTTATCACGATTTCCTAAATTGTACCGCCGATTTTGGTACCCTTGATAACCTTGGTAGCCTTGGTAACCTTGGTAGCCTTGCCCACCATGATATCCTTGGTTTCCTTGGTAGCCTTGATTTCCTTTATATCCCATGGCACTTACCTCCTCAACATAGTCCTCTTGTAAAGTAGGGCAAGTGTCTGTAGGATACAAAATTTCACATGATTCAACATGTGGTTGCATTTTTGGGCTTTGTCATCAAATATTTCACCACGGATGCAAGGGCCAAGACATTATCCTCGAGCTTCCCACTATTTGAAGAGTCACTTGCGAGCATTGGATTTCTCCTTCTCAAATTGGCCCTTATGCTAAAGTTTCTCGATTCTTCCGCTAGCTCCTCATACAATTGCATAGCCTCGGAGGATATTTTGTTACCAAGGGTTCCACCACAAGAGCTTCTTACCAACCATTGATCTTCATCAAGAAGATCATTGTAGAAGTAATAAACCAAATACCCCTCCGAATAACCATGGTAAGGGCAACTTGCAAGAAGCTTCTTGAACCTCTCCCAATAGTCGAAGTGAGATTCTTCATGCCATTGGAAGATGTTTCTTATGTCCTTCTTCAAGGTGGAGGATCTAGAGGTCGGGAAGTATTTGGCTAGAAACTTCATTTTCATATCGAGCCAACTCTTGACACTGTCAAAACCATAGTATCACCCAAAAAATGTTAAGTTGAATAAAATGATTTAATTTTTAATGAATTTGGATTCAAATTTATGTTACTTTAATTCCATTCTCCCTCACAATCTAGATGTCCAATTTGTGTGAGCTATATATTGATTGAGGTGAAAAGGGTGTGCCACTTCACGTTGCCGATGGCATTTTGCATGAATCGGCGCAACATCATCATGATGTCCCAATTGGTGATGGGATTTGTAGAGTTTCAAAAGAGAACCCGAAGGTCCTAAAACCCCTTTTACCAATTATGGAAGGCGAGTACAAAAGAGTAGAATATGCATGGGAAATGTCCCTTCTTTGGCCTCGTCGCCTTATTTATGCAGACCTGATCAAAGATCATCATTTGAAGGAGACAACAATGGCCAAATCTAATCCCATTGTTGAGGCATTGAGGATTGGAAAACCTCCTATCACCGGGGCACAATTAATTAAGGAGTCACCGCATTTGTGAGGGTCTTGTATGATTTCATGGTCAAACACAAACAGATGTCAACTTTCCTTTTCTCGGGTAATGAGTGCATGTTTGGTCAAAGGAGAAAAATTATTGCATCATGGATTAACTTCGAAGACCTATTGAGGTGTGACCAAGTGAACCAGACGTAATGTCCTTGTACTTACTGTAAGTTATATAGAATTCCATACATGCAAGTTTTTTAATACTTTTGCTCCACATTTCTTCGTGAATGACATACAATTTTATTTCAAAGGTACATGTATTATTTTTCTAACCAAAAGGACAAGTGTTGGATATGGTATTTGTGCCTGGTGTTTACTCAAGAAATTGGGTGTACTGTTCAAGAGAGAGTTGACTACATTTGAAAAACTTTTTGGAAGGACAAAAGAATATTTAGTTCATTGTATATTGAAAGATGGTTCACACACACTCTCTTCATTTAAGCTAATCAATCAATACAATATTTGTTAATATTTTTCTCCTGTGTTGTAGAGACCATTGGAGATTAGTATTTATTGTCCCATACAAGAAGCACATTTACTCGATGGATCCTATGCAAAACCAACCATCAGAATCATTCGTTAAGATATTGGTTGAGTCTTCCCAAGGTTTGGGGGATCATGGTAATAAGGATTTGGAAGTAATACAAATCAAGGTGAGGATCATATATTTTTCCAAAGGTTCACAAGCTGTAGAAACAAGATGATATCAACAGTGCAAGAAATTTCTTGGCTAGGTTTCTTGTGCACTCTCGCTCACATTTAATTGGGCATCCCAGTGGGGAATTATGAGATATTTGATGACATAATTGTGTGAAAAATATTATAATCCCAACGAAAAACATTTATAACATATCATTGTAGCACCAAAACCCACATTCAATTGCTTTGGACGTAGTGCATTGGCGGATTTCTCCAAAGGGGATGAGTAATAAAGCCTAACAAGGTAAGGATTTTGGATGAATTTTGATGTTGGTTTTTTGGGTCACATATACTTACTTTGTTGCTCATTGCTTGGTTATTCAGTCGTTGCATGTTAGTTGTTTACTTTGTGATGTTTTAGTTGAGATTATCGATGTTTTAGGACCATTTGTGTTCATGTCGCATACTGTTTTGGCTTAGTCGATTAAACTGTGATGTCGCACATTCAAATACATGAATCTGTGACTTTGCATGCATCACATCGTTCTAGATTAAGTGTTTGAGACATGAATCCAACCTCGGCTAAAACAAATTGATATCATTGAGTTCTTGATTGTTGCACCTACTGTTCTACGTCCCTTTGATTCTCAGATGGCTTGAATGAAGCAGACAACCAGGAGGAAAAAGGAAGACATTATGGGGGCTGGTCCATCACACACAAAGAAGACAAAGACAAATGCCACTCCTCCAGTGCCAATATGGGACAAAATATGCTTCTTCAAGGAGAAAACAGAGAAGCATTTCTAAAATAACCAGGGCCGAAAGATAAAATAGGTCAGGGTGATGAAGCTCAAGGATGTGGAACGATTACACCTCGATGTTTTCCTTGAATTCTTAAAACCGTCAGGAATGAAGGGTTTTATATGCTTTGATAAACTAACGTACGATACGGAGGTTAAGAAGTTGTATGCCAGTTTCTCTAGGGAATTAAAGACCATCTGCAAGACAAGAGTGAACGGTATAGCTGTGGAGACAACGACATAGTTCATCAATCATGTGATTGGGTGCACAATCAGGGGGGGGGATCAGCCAGAGGTTGAGCCTCTATAGTTGTACTACCAAGACAATTGGCCTTCGAAGGGTCAATGAGAATGACCCATCTGGGGTGCTTGATCCCAACCGAATGGTGGAGAAGTACTTCAAAATTAAAGTGGGGAACAGATCATCCCAATAAATTAGATCAAGCTTGGTGTTCTGAACCTTCATAAGAGAATAATTTTCAATATAATTGTACAAGTACTTATCCCGGCCGAACATCCTACGGAGTGCACGATCAATGAGACCGTTATGTACTACCACTTTGTGGAGAAGAAGGTAGTCGACCCCGTGTACACCATCATCCAGGAGATGAATCAAGTGGCCCAGTCCACGAAGAGTCGGACACTCCCCTACGGTAACGTCATCACCGCCATTCTAGAGTAGAAAAAGGTTCCCATCAAATCAAAATCGAAGATTCAACCTAAGTACTACGATGCAAACTACTTCGGGCTGAAGCATTGGGTTTGGGAGGTAGAAACATGGATTGATCGTGATGTCCCTAAAGGGGATATGTATGTGCTTCCAACACCTGGGCCTGAGGCGACTCCCTCGGCTTCCACAACTGTGGACGTTCACCCCACCATTATTCCCACCCCCTTAATGAGTAACAAAATTTTGAGATTTTTGGTTTATCCTAAATTATCATTAATTAAAATTGTAACATTTTCAGTTAATGTAACTAATTTCTTATCCCACGGGACTTAAACAAAAGGCCTGAGGCATCCTCCTGACAGACATGGCCGAGACCAAGGCTACGATGCTAAACATGGAACACGTCATGCATAATCTTATGGAAGAATTAGGGGTGCTAGAGTCTATGATCGCCGATGCGATCAATGAACCTGCTGGGGATGGGGGGGCTGGGTTGACAAGGATGGGCGGGATACCACAAATGATGAAGGAGGGTCAAGCACCAGCGCTAGCAAGTCTTCCACCAAAGAGTCCAAGACCAATTCTAAATAAAATGGAAGCAGTTCATCGGGAGACAATGTTATCCCACCCGTGTCACCACCCCATTGATTGCCATGGATCATATGTTTGTTTGTCATAGAAGATGAAGAATGTTTGTTTGGATTTTATTAAGATTCTATGTCTTTTGTTTCATTTTGTTTTTGCTGGGATGTTACATGGTACGTAGCATTATGTGTTTTGGATACATAGATACATACATATATATATATATATATACGTACGTACCTAGCTTTAGTCTTACACATGTAGCTTGATGAAATTTGAGACTGGTTGTGGTGAACTTGGAATGAAACCTTTAGATGGTACATTCCAAGTTCTTGCTCTATTGGTTAAGTATCCTTAATTTATTAGGTATGATAGATATATGAGACCCCGTGCTCTATTTGCACAGTATGATTTTTGCATTAATTGACATAACACTGATTTAGATGTGACATCACATAAATTAATTTATTTAAAAGGATTTTAGGCACAGGTTTGGGCTGAGGGGCATGTGTGACTTCACCTAGTAGAAACGTTGACGTCGTTCTTTACGTCGGATAAAAGTCAGTCACAACGACTGTTGATGGGAAGTCAATATTCTCATCACTGACTATTACTGCTAGGTCGTAATCTTATTACTGATGTCGCAATTACATCGGCAATAACTTTTGCTTCGATTTACAAGACTATTTACTCTGGTTATTGTAGAGTTGCGGTAAAAAACCTATTATTTACTTTAAAAAATGGAGGTAAAAGAACTTTTTACCTCATTTTTTTAGCTAAGCCAACAGACCGAAGTAAATAGGGTGAAGTAATAGGTTCAGTTTCCGGTAGTGCCTGTTGGCTAGGGTTTTGACCAACGATAAATATTCTACTCTCTCAACCCACTATATAAAGCAACCTTATCCATAAAACAAAACGAGGAGGCGGATTTGAATTTAATCAACACACATTTTCCGCTTTTCCTCCATTTAATTCATAGCATTTATGTCTTTAAAACCCAAACTTTGTATGAGTTTATTTGTGGTAGCTTAGAATTAGTTTCTTGGGACATTTGTAAGCTTATTTGACTATTGACTTGGCATATTCTTAGATTCAATTACCTTATGTTATTATTATCATTGTTGCTTGATTTTAAAAGTCCGATTTTGCATGATTGACGTTAGCGTGCACTACTAATTTTTGTTATTGCATGATTTAGCACTAGGCTCGGGAATGAACCTGGGAGTATTTTATCTATTTGTTGAATTTTGTCAAAGGTTAATGTGAAGTTCGTGTTAAGGATTGACAACTATGCGTGATAGTTAATTATTTGTTTGAATTAGACTAGAGGATTTAATTTAATTGGGCTCTGTACGCTACGTGAGTTACGGTCATTTGGCTTGGCAATTTAAATCATGTTAGGGGCGTAGACTTATTACAAAAGTCATATCTCGTATTTATTGTAAACTAGATCAGATAAACTTCTAACGGGAAATAAATGAGACACTAATCCTCTCGGTTGTAAAGGCTAGCTTTTGGAAAGGGCAGATGCCACCCTTTAATATTCTTTAGATTTCAAAAGGGGCATTCTCAATTACGTCACATTTTGAATAAATAGGAAAAGCCGACTTCCCCCGAGCCTTCGGTAGCACAGCCGAGACAGTGACGGGTTCTCTGCCCCTGCGGGGATGGAGCGACAGAAGTTTTGAGAATTCAAGAGAAGCATCTGACTACTTCATGCTTGCTCCACTCGGTTCGGGGGATATAGCTCAGTTGGTAGAGCTCCGCTCTTGCAATTGGGTCGTTTGTAAAAGCTTGTGTCCTTCATTAAATTACTGATTTAATGATAACATTATTTTCAAAATTTTGAAAAAAAAAATCATGAAATCAATCATAGATTCTCTACCAGTAATTCAAAACTTTATATTTAAGTTAATAATTCAAAATATGGAAAAAGTAGTTCAATTTCAAATAGAAAATTGTCATTTGTAATTAATACTACAAAGTTACACACTTAAGAGTATAAAAAAGATAATAAATATGCAAAACTTAGTAGCATATATTAGACAATATACATTACAAAAAATTTCCAATGTCTGGAAACCAAAGTTAGGAATAGACTGCTTACATAATAAAAAGAAGTTGCAGCAAGAAGACAATTCCTATCCAATGTTTCTAATTCCAACTAACATAGCCTTAATTATTGACAAAATAATGGGACATACACTTCTGCAAACTTTAACGAAAGTTTAGCCCAATTAAAAGAGAGAGGAACATAACTGGAGTAACGGCAAAAAGGCAAAAGACTTTTTCATCAGAAGGGATTCACTTCTTAGATTTCTTGGATTGACCGCCGAAATAATACTGCAGTTTACGCTTCATCTATCCATCATGGTTGGTCGACAGCTCAGATAGTACCTTAGAATCAGAGTCATTAGCAATGTCAACCATAAGAGTATCATGAAGCACAACTTATGTAGGTGTTGCAGCACATAGTTCCATTGGTTCTAACATTGGAATCTCATCGCTTTGTTTTTTCTCATCCAACGAAGCAGTCTGAGCAGCATCACAAGCTTCAAAAGTAATTCCAGTTGGGTTATCAACCAACTCCAGATCCAAAGTACCATTCTAAGCAGCATCAAAAGCTTCGGAAGCATTACCTAGGTTTTTTTTTTTTAATGAAAACACCCGAGGGTGGGGGTTGGTATATTTGGTACCCCAAACCAGAAAAAAGATAGCGCTAAAAAGAAACATTACAGTAGATTATACAAGGGCAACATCATTGCCTCCAAAAGAATGATTAGTTGCTAATATCTACGGATCGATCTATTTAAAACATTAAATTAATGGTTAGAGAGAGAAAAAAACTTATGATGGTAGTTGCGATTCCAAAGTAAAGAATCTCCACCCTATGTGTTAATTCATTACTTTGGCCAAGCAACTACCATTCTATCCTAGCAGAAAGAACAGATCGAGGGGTTGTGCAAAATGAGTCTCCCATGTTCTTGAGATGTTGGTGTGAGTTCAAAATCGGAAAAAAGGTTGCAGACTGTGGTAATTCACTTTGCGAGGGTCATGAAGTCGAGAACTATGCAGACAGCAATAAAAAACCAGACGTAAGCAGAGTGGAGTAAAAACATGTCCAAGCCAGAGTAGAATAGCATCCAAACCTGAGGCAATTAAAAGGAAAATTAGCAGTATCAATCATCTTTGGAAGCATGTCTATGAATCCTAATATAGGAAGTATGTATACTATCCATATAGATGAGGCCTTTAATGTGTACATGGATGTCAGACAAATCCAGAGAGGATTCCATAGGATAAGATGATTGGTATTTAGCAATAGCATCAGCCACTGAGTTACATTCTCTGTAAGTATGTTTAAGGATGGCATCAGTTAGAAGAGTGTGAACTTGGAAAGCTAATGGATACAGAGACCATTTGGAACAGGTTGGATCATTAATCATATATTAACTGCCTGCAATGAGTCAGCTTCCAAGATGAGATTAGGGTACCTAGGGATACAAATCTGACAGACCATAACACAACTTTTATTTCAGCTTCTAGAGCTGATTTGGCAGTGGTGATTGCCGACTTGATTAGGAGTGGAAAACCATTATTATCTCTGGCAATAAAACCAATTGGTGCAGTGTTAGAAGACCATGGGGCATCTACATTAATCTTGATGAGGTTAGGACCTGGAAATTCCCAGTATACAATGGATATGGTAGGTTTTGGAGGTGGTCTGTGGAGGGGAATCAGTGAGGGAAAAGGAAGGTGTATGTTGGGGTGAAAGGTTGGAGAGCAGGGAAAAGCTGTAATGGATAGGTGAAGAAGGTCCCTAACTTCCTTTCCTATATGGATAGAAGAGAAAGACTTGTTATCAAAATAGAAAGCATTCCTACCTTTCCATAAGGACCAACAGATCAGTGGGGGTAGTAATCTACATATCATTCTCTGCAGACCTGGAAGGTCATTACAGTTCCAGAAGGTGAAGAAAGTGTCCACTACATTATCCAAGTTTTGCAGGTTAAAGTTAACAAAAATAGCACTCTCTGTCCAAATAGATTTGGCCAGATGACAATTGATAAAAAAATGTTCCAGAGAATCAGTGTGGGTACAAGCTTGACATTTTGAGGCCATGTTAAAACCACATTTTTTGAGCACATCATCGAATGGTAGAAAAGAGTTCAGCAATTTCCAGGTAAACATAGAAATCTTCTTTGGTAACCAGGGGTTCCATATCAGTTTTGTAACTGGGAAGGTACTTGACAAGTATGTGAGAGCTTTGTAAGTTGATTTAAAGGTGAACCTGCCAGTCTCTTCAGGTTTCTAGACCAGTTTGTCCTCTCTTTCATGAGTAATTTCTGCATCCTGCAAATAGATCGGAGTATCATGTTCCAAGAAAGGAGAGATCTGAGACAAAATAGAGCCTTTGTTATTAATAAAGTCAGCTACTGAGCAGGGGGAGAGTGTAGAAATGATGTGGGGAGGAACACAGTTAAGCAGTGGACCATTTGGACACCAGTTTGCAGACCAAAAGTCACAGTTGCCTTGGCCATGGATGATTAGACAGTTATTTTCTGCGAAAACATTTATACTACAGATTCTCTTCCAAGTTTTGGAATTTTTATGAGTCTGTGGCAGTGACCATAACAATTTGGACCACAAGGTGTTTCCCAGTTGGCTTTTCCACCATAATTTAAGTGAGCATGAATCAATAATTGCCTGAATTGATCTAAAACCTAATCCATAGTGTGTTTTAGGAATAGCAATATCAGACCACTTTTTCCATACCTTATTTCTCCTATCATCAGTTTCCCCCCAAAAAAATCTTGACATTCTTCTTTCAAGGGATTTAACAAGAGATCTAGGGGGCTTAGGGACAGTCCATATATGTTGTGGGAGAGAGTATATACATGATTGGATCAAAGTCATTTTCCCTCTTGAACTTAGCCATTTATTCTTCCAGTTTTTCAATTTTTTGTCCATGATTTCAAGCAGAGGATGGAAATATCTAGTTTGGGTTCTGCCTTTGAAAATATGATAGCCTAGGTATTTGAAGGGGAGAGTGCCTTTTTTCATCCCTATGATAGTCCTAATCTGATGAATCTTAGCAGCTGTGGCTCTCTTGCTAATGTAGAAATATGATTTCTCAAAGTTAATTTTCTGGCCTGATGTTAATTCAAAAATCTGCAGAAAGACTTTAATCTTAATCAGGCTAGGTTTTGAAGCTTGCATAAAAATTATGGTGTCATCCGCATAGCTTAAGTGAGTAGCTGGTGTGATGGCAGATGGCAAAAAGAAATATTGCAGGTTGTTATTCTGGAAGATGAATGAGAGACTCCTAGAGAAAATTTCAGAAAAAATATTAAAACAAGAAATAACTTCAGAGAAATCTGGAGTTATTAACTAACTCCAGATTTTGACCCTTTTCCTCATATATACCTTTCAATTCAACTCCCTCATATTTCTTCGACTTTCGGAAACTCCTGAGTCCACAGTACATAACACGCCCTTCAAGTTTCTTGTTCAATGCAGGTAGATCAACCAATTATGTGTGGTCATATATCGTAATGAAAAGTAACTAAGTATTTAACTTACAAATGAAAACATAAACTACAATTAAACTAACTTACTAGAACATTCACATCAGTTATTCCCAACAACTTACGAGCACACATGCCTTGTACATTAACATCTATCAAACCGCTCGAATCAATGAGATTGATAACCATCCTTATTCTGAACCAAATAATTAGGTTATCAGACAACTAAATAAGCCATAAAAAAAATGTCTAGACAGATGTGGACCTTTCCTTAAAGGACTTTTTTATCTAGACAGATGTGGAATCCCTGGAATTAGAGCTGATTCATGATATTGTACTGTCAATGTTTCAATATACCTACACACATTAGAGGACTCATCACACGGGATAGGGAGCATACACCTTACATAAGAACACATAGGTATGATTTTATGTAGGATTGATACTGCTGATGTTTTGTCTTTTGGTTTTCTACAGGTACTCGTGCTAATCTCTATCTCAAAACCTCTACTGGTCCTGATCTCTCCACCTTCAGAAATCCATCTCCATATCACAGCTTCTCAGGCTGCTGTCGACCCCAGAATGGAATGCTCAATTTTAGAGCCCCCTTGCAACATGGCAGCAAAGCTTTGGTTTTGTTTTAGGCACTTAATCTTGACGTGCTAGAATGAAGTTGCCTGGCCAATGGAAAGAATTAACACATGGGGTGGAGATTATTTCCTTTGGAATCGCAACTACCATTCCTAACCTTTTTTGCTATGCACTAGATCCGAAAAATCTCACTTTCATTACTAGATGATAGGAATTCTTTTGGAGGCAACTATGTTGCCTCAATGAACCTCGTGTATAAACCATTACTCTGAATGTATTTGGCTTTACAAAGGCTTGGGGAACCTTATATATATTATCCCTCACCCTAGGGTGTTTCTTTTAAAAAAAAAAAAAGAAGCCATAAAAAAAATGTCAATGTAAATATAAACTCAAACTAAAAGTAATTACATGAACTTTTTCGGAATCTCAGTATAGTTACACAAGCTGCATGTGAAACACATGTTTGACAAAGCAGTAAAGGGGTTGTTACACTGAAAATAATGAGTTTTATTGGCCCTTTGTGTTGTATTTTGAATGCTAATTGCTGCCTTAACCCATCATTTTTTTACCTTGATCATTAAAAATAAACCAACTGAGAATCAGGGAACTTAATTTCTCAAAATGTAAAACATGGTATTTTCAATGAGTGAATCCATAGTAAAATACTCACAGATTTCTGCAAATTAAGCAGTTGATTTATCTGCCAAACATTATATTCAAATGATTTGCGAATGATTAATTATCTTTCAGATACAACTGATCAATGATGACACTATCAACATACTCTTTGTTCTCATTAGCCTAATAAAGAAATTAAATCATCTATATATAAGTAATTATGCGTGGAGAGTAAAAGGAACAATAATATTTGTAAAACAATTACAACTAACCATGTTTTCAGTGATTTTGTCTGCGACAATGGAAGATCAATGATAATTTTGGTCGGATTGTGTGCATGAACACAAGTAACTGACGGAAAAACAGTAAAATTATAAATGAAACTTGAAATTTGGTATTACCGAATTTTTCTAATTCTTACTAGTATGTTCCAACATAATCTATCTAACTAAGTGTGCAATAAAGTAAAGCATTAAAAATCAAGATTTGGTTACGCAGTTCGGTGAAATCCACCTACATCTGTGGGACCTGGTCCAGTTCAGAATGAATCCACTAATCAGAAAGATACAATACAAATTACATCATATAAAATACTCGTCTTTACTAATTAAGCGTGTGAATTCTGCTAGCTCCCCTAATTACCGATCTCCCTTGATCAGACTCCCTCTGACCTTGAAACTAGTCGACGCTGGATCTCCTCCTCCCGAGAAATTAAGGCATATGATTCTGAACTTTGAACGGCAGGTCACGTATGTTGGAACATAGAATTCTGTCTCTTTGCAATTCTCTCAAAAGATTTAAAATCTATGTACAGATTTTCTTCTGATTCAAACCGTATTGAATTCAATCGCGGTTATCCCCTTTTATAACCATGAGCAGATAGAAACTCTCCATGATTATCTCTATAATATTCTTATTCCTTATCTGCTTCTTGAAACATATCAAAATCTCATAAATAAAGGGATTTTCCTTATTACAATATCTCTCATATATTCGATAATATCAACACCATATTTGTAGGAATTTTCCATAAATCAACTATATTTCTACACGCCTAATATATAGTAGAATATTCAGATTTTTATATCACTCAAATACCAGAATATTCTGAGCGTAAGATCTAATTGGCGTTTATATGCTGATCCGCATGTTCTAACATGGAAAGATTTTTGTTTCCAAATATGTTCACAAAATTGCCAATTAAAATATTCAATGAATACCACTTGACTTTACAATTTCTTTCATTGGCATTTTGTGGACCCAAAACGTTTTGGCCATTAATATCACAACGAAAACCTCGTAATCAAACACAAAAGTCTTCCCAACTTCACCTATGTTGGGACATATGAACAATATTGAATCTAATCAAAAACTGAATACCAGAATTCCATCAAAATATGAATACCCAAATCGAATACAAGAATTCCAGAAATACCATAAAAAAACATTCAGATTACAGCCAAATTAAGCCAAATTATCCAAAATTCTCCCCCTGGGGCCATAAATATGCCAAAGACAAATAAAATTAAAAACATAAATAGAAAGCAGGCTCTCTCTGACTTTGACATCTAGGTTGGAACATGGAAAGAAAAATCTCGTTCAGGAGCAGGTCTCCAGCTGCGCTTTTTCAATCTTCAATTTCGTCTTTTTTGCTTCAAGTGCTGCCATTTGAATGGCTATTGCCCCCAGTCTTGCATTCAGGACCACTAATTTAGCCTTCTTTTCAGCAGTTGAAGAAATAGACCCAGAAGGATTCTAAGGTAGATCATGCACATGCCTCATTTCAAATTTCTTCTTGTACGGCCGTATGAATTTCGTGTCTATGATCATATATTTTTCCTTCCCCTTCACCTTGGCACTCTTAGTCGACGCCGAAATCAAACAGGGATATACAATGGCATGTTTTGCCTTAGGAGCTGTAGCCTGTCTCACCAGATTCTGCTGAATGAACAATCTAAGGTTGACTGATTTCTGTGTTCCAACGCAGAACAGCAACTTAGCCATTTCTCTAGTCATGGTTGTCGTGTTCTAGGGTGGCATCCAGCAATTGACTGCTACCTGATACAGACCAAAGAACCTAGATGACAAATAAGATGCTTGTGAATAACCAGTTTTGGGCCACTTGGTCTTGTATCCTCCTGAGATTGTCTCCAGAATCTGATCATCTGACACGTCTAGATCCTCTGGAAACACCCCCTCAAAATCTGGTGTTTGCTGCCCCAAAATCTTGTTTATTCTGGCAGCTGAAAAGTCCACAATATTTCCCACAAGTACACCCTTTCAAACCAAGGAGAGTCTGCTTCTAAATTTCCAGCCATCAGGTTGGCATACACCTCAATAACCACCTATCTATTATATTGAAGTTGTACAGTGGCAGACCTCTTCATTCCAATTAATTCCAGAAAATCCAAAATACCACTAGCCCTGTAAGCCTATAGGTCTACGGGTCTCTTAGAGATAAACTTCCTCCAGTAAATACTTCCCCCAGTAAATACTTCCCTCATTTCTTCACATTTTATATCAAAGTATGAGAATGACAGAGCATCACTTACAAGTAGAAGAGGTAGCACTTTCCTCTTTGGAACCTCCTGATTCTTCTTGGCCTTTTTAGTAGGTGAGGAATCTTCTACATCAGCCACCTTTCTCTTTCCCTTGGTCGACTGTAAGAATTCATCCAGCACCTCATCACTTAAGTAGTTCATCTCATGATGTTCCTATGTTGGAATATACTCAGTATGCTTAGCTTTTTCTTCTTCAGCAGCCTGTGTTTCAACATGCTGGTCTTGGTCTGGTTTACTCTGTTGCGATATAGGCTCTCCAGGTTGCTCTCCATCAGCATCACTTCATAACTCAATCTGATCTTCACCCCCCATAGCTTCATCATGAACTTCCATCTCAACGGTATTTTCATCCTTTGCCTGCTGTGTTGGAACATAGGCAGCACTGTCTTCTTCTTCGCTGGTCGAGACTTCGATTATCACAGGTTTCCTCAGTTCTTCCAATCTCCGAGTTGCCCTCAAATAAAAAAATCCTGCAGGTAACCTATCTGTAGAATTGATCACATCACGTCCTGCTACCTCATCATCGCTAATTTCTCTCATAAAAATACAGCTCGGACGAGAGATAGATGAATAAACGTGAAAATTGTCCTTTCCTCTGTACACACCATACCTCCCCCTCAGGAACATCACTTTATGACTTTCAATATCCCACAAATTTCCAATATCCCCGGTCACAAATAATTCACCCTCTATACTCATAATCTTGGTCAAATCTATTGTAACTCTATTTGCTTCCAGCCATTCAAATATCTCGTCTATAGTATTGAATTCCATTCCATGGATTTTAAGAGTTGGAGGATCAGGATTAATTACCTTCTGGAATTGACCCTTTCTTTTGTTTCTAGTGCTTTCATCTTGAACTTCACCACTGGAGCTTGAACCATCGACATCTACATTCTCTTCACCAACATCGATCAACCCGGCCTCTATGTTTGCTTCACCTTGTCCATCACCTTCGGGAAGGACCGCCTCCACATTGTCTTCCACTTGTTCGTCATTCATGTCTTCGGGAGGTTGAAGAGTTTCTTGAAGTTTTTATTCAACCGTGGGAGAGTTGTGGTTCGAAGACATCTTTCGCCAAGGATTTGTTGAGTAGAGAAAAATCAGGGAGCACTTTGGAAAGAATCCGAAAGAACCAAGATGTGTGGGATAGTCGCCGAAAAAAGAGGAATTTTGAGGGATTTAGACAACTTTGAAACCAACCAAAGATCTTCACATAGCTTCCTTGGTTTCTGTGAAACCTTTTTCCTTTTTCGAGATGAGCAATGATGTAGCTTTTCTTTCTTGTCAACTCAAGAAATCAACTCAAAACATACCAACTTCCAATATACTATACTACTTCTAATTTTGTAAAGTTTTTTTTCTTTCTAATATTTTTTTTCTGAATTTCTCGACAAAAATAAATAAAATATTTACAGCTGAATAAAGGTAAGAATTACCTCAAATTTGACAAACACCTAAGTGTTGTCTGAGACTTTCAAAGGTGTCGATGTTCAATGGCTTTGTAAAAATATCAGCAATTTACTCGTATGTTGAAACATTGACTACCACAACTTCCTTCCTTTCAAAAAGATCTCTAATAAAATGATGCTTTATATCAATATGCTTAGTTTGAGAGTGCTGGACTGGAATTTTTGAAATATCAATAGCACTTGTGTTGCCACATAAGATCTTCAAAGGTCCTTGATGAATTCCATAGTCGTTCATTATTTGCTTCATCCATAACAATTGCGCACAACAGCTTCCAGCTGCAAGATATTTAGCTTCCGCGGTAGACAAAGATATCGAATTTTGTTTCTTGCTATACCAAGAAACCAGATTCGTGCCAATAAAGAAACATCCACCGGTAGTGCTCTTTCGATCATCAGCATTACCAGCCCAATCAGAATCACTGTACCCAATCAAATCAGAATCTTGATTCTTAGAATACCAGACAACATACTAAGAAGTCCCACTTACATATCGAATAACTCTTTTGACTGCAGTGGGATGAGACTCTATTTGATCATCCTAAAATCTTGCACATATCCCAACGATGAGACATATATCTGGTCTAATTGCTGTTAAATACAATAGACTCCCAATCATTCCCGTGTATAACTTTTTGATCCACTAGAACTCCTTTCTCATCCTTGACCAGTTTGTCAAAAACCCACATAGGTGTTGGAACTGCTCGGGCATTGCTTAAACCATATCTCTTCACTAGATTAAACGCATACTTACTTTGATATATGAACATGCCATGTTTTCCTTGCTTAACTTGCAGTCCTAGAAAGTATGTGAGCTCTCAAACATGCTCATTTCAAACTAAGCTTGCATAACCGTGACAAAATCTTGTACCATAGATGGTGAAACAGGGCCGAATACAATATCATCCATATAAATTTGAGCAATTAAAATTTTTGATGACTTATCAAGCACAAATAAAGTGTGATCTACTCCCCCACGACGATAACCTTTCTTAAGAAGAAAGTTAGTAAGTTGTTCATACCATGCCCTGGGGGGCTTGCTTTAAACCATATAAGGCCTTCTTGAGGCGATATACATGATAAGGGTAATGAGGATCTTGAAATCCTTTAGGTTGTTCCACATAAACTTCTTCGTTTACCACACCATGTAGAAATGCACTCTTTACATCCATTTGATACAGAGTAAAGTTCATAAAGCATGCAATAGCAAGTAAAATTAGAATTGACTCTAACATAGCAACTGGTGCGACTGTCTCATCAAAGTCAACACCTTCAACTTTTGTATATCCTTGAGGAACTAGTCTAGCTTTGTTTCGAGTAACATGTCCGTCATCATTAGATTTATTCTTGAAAATCCATTTTGTGCCAATGACATTAACACCCTTAGGGCGAGGAGTGAGATACCATACATCATTTCTCACAAACTGACCTAGTTCTTCTTGCATTGCAGCAATCCAGTATTCATCCAGTAATGCCTCATTGTAATTCTTTGGTTCAATGAGAGAGATCAAGCATTGTAATCCAGCCAACTTCCTGTAATCCACCCGAGGAACTGGTCAAGTACTCCATGCCATTTATTCAGGTTGATCCTGTGCTGGAACATAGGATGCGGCAGTGGGGGATGATGTTCCAACATGCTTAGTGTCAACTGGTTCAACATCAGTCTACTCAGATTTCTAACATCAATTTGCTCTTGATGTGATGGATTTGCCTTGTCAGGTTGATGAGGCTGTGTTGGAACACGAGTGACTTTTGTCCTTCTTCATAATCGTCCACATTAACATTTATAGACTTCATAAATGTGCTGGTTCGATAGTTATAAACAAGATAAGCACGCATGTTGACAGAATACCCGAGAAAAATTCCAGTATCACTGCGATTATCGAATTTTTCCAATCGCTCTCTGTCTCTGAGGATGTAACACTTGCTTCCGAAGACATGAAAGTATGAAACACTTGGTTTCCTACCCTTCCAAGTCTCGTAAGATGTTTTGCTGGTGAATAGACGCAGATATACTCGATTAATCGTATAGCAAGATGTGTTAATAGCTTCTGCCCACCATTTTTTTGTGAATTTTTTTCTCGGCTAACATAACTCGAGCCATCTCCTGCAAGATTCTATTTTTCCGTTCTACAACACCATTCTGCTGAGGAGTGAGTGGCTCAGAAAACTCATATTGAATACCGAGCTCATCACAGAAGTCACTAAATTGAGAATTTTCAAATTTTCTACCATGATCACTACAAATTTGAACAATATTTCCAATTGGACTTCCTTTTTCAGTCTGTAACTTTATCACCAGACTTCTTAATACTTCCACCATATCAGATTTTTCCTTAAGAAAAGCTACCCATGTATATCTGGAGAAATCATCAACACATACAAAGATATATTTCTTTCCACCTATACTAGGTGTATTGATTGGACCCATAAAATCCATATGCAATAATTCTAGATTTCTTGATGTGGTTATATATTGAAATGACGAGTGAGGAGATCGAATGTTTTTACCATGTTGACGTGGTCCACACACAATTCAGTCCTTGCTTGTTAGGTAGGCATACCTCATACAACTTTTGAATTTTCAATTTTCACCAAGGTTTTGTAATTGATGTGACCGAGCTTCTATGCCACAGAAATATTTCATCCTGTTTCGAGATCATACTCCATACTTCTTTTTCCAGCAGATAGTAATTATCTGATGATCGTATGCCTGAAAGAACCTTGGCTTCTACCTGTTTCACAATGCATTTGTCTTTTTCAAATTCCACAGGCATATATTGCCATCACACAATTGACTTATGCTCAGTAGATTGGCCTTCAGGTATTCCACGAACAGCACACTAGTGAATACTGGAAATCCTTCAATCTGTAGTTCACCTTTTCCAACCACTCTTCTCTTATTTCCATCTCCAAACATAACATTGCCACCATCGAAAGGTGTGATATTTGTAAGGAATTGCCACTATCAAATTTCCACTATCAAGTACCACGAATATCTAGAATATGATATAAGCGAAGTATGTGCAACAAGGCATGTACCACATCTTTTGACAACCCATACCTTTCTGACCATTTAGTTTTCTAGACTTCGCCTATGTTGGAACATACCACGAGTTGACATCCTGCCATTTGATCTCTGAATAGTTTCTGGAATTTATCCTCAGAGTGACCTTGATATGAACAGTAGCTACAAATGAGACGTTTCTTATGATAGGGCTTGCCAAACTTTCTCTTTACCTCTCGAATCTTTGTCTTGAGATTCACTGAACTCTTGAGTAACTCGTGTGCTTCAGGCTTGAGTGTCCCTGTATTTTTGAGTGGGTTGGAATACCCAATTCCATGTCGATCTCCAAAGTTCTTTCCCATATCCAAAATATCGGCAAGTTTAGCTTTTCCAGAATTTAGCTTAGAAATTACTGCTTTAGAAGTCTTAGCTCTCTTGGTTGCTAATATTAGCTTTTCATTTTATTCTTCATTCTCCTTTATGAGTTCAACAACTTTTACATGCAATTCTCTTTCTATTTCCATCAAATGTACTTTTTCTTCATTTAGCTCTTTGTTTGTGTCAACCACTTGGATCCACATAGCATACATCTTTTCATAAGTGTTGTATATTTCTTCATCACTAACAACAAGTCCATCGCCTTCATCACTGGATGCTTCATACGGGTCTATGTTGGAACATACAACTTTAAATTTATCCAGTGTGTTGGAACATTCATCCTTCAATGCATCATAAATTTTTGCTCCAAAAGCCACATATTTGCTTACAAGTTCCTCTTCGTCTTTCTCTTCTTCTTCATCTTCACTCCACGAGGTGCATAAGATTTTCCCTGTTTCTTCCGGGTATTTGCACATTCAGCTTGATATGACCATATCCTTCACATTCCCTGCATTGAATTCGTACAGGTTGTTTTGGATCACTACTTTGATTTCTGGAGAACTGCTGATTTACTTTCTCAAATATCGTTCCACGATTATGACTAGAATCCTGTGGCCTTGGTTTATTTCCTCCAAACCTCTCCAGAGATTTGTTGTTTACTACTTTCTTCAGCATTCTTGAGAAATTCTTCTTGATAAGTGCAAGTTTTTCAAATTCATCATCACTGTCGGATTTGTGATTGTCCTTTGATGAAGATGTTCTGAATGGCAACTCCATTTGGACCCTTTTTGTAGCTGGTTGAAACGTCATCTCATATGTCCATAATAATCTCATTAGTTCATCTAAGCTCATGGTGGCTACATCTCTTGCTTCTTCCATTGCTGCGACCTTCATCGCAAACTTTTTAGGAAGTGATCTTAAGGTCTTTTTCACCAACTTCGCCTCTTCGTAGACTTTTCCAAGTTGGTATGCCATAATGGAGATGTCCCTGAGTTTTCCATTGAATATAGCAATGGTGTCATCTTCCTCCATCTTGAGTTCCTCAAACTTAGTAGCCAACATCTGTAGTTTAGATTTTGGAACTCGACTAGTTCCTTTGTGAATAGTTTGCAGAATATCCCATGCTTTCTTGGCTTGATGACATGTAGAGATGAGTTTAAACTGGTTTTCATCAACCACAGTGAAGATTGCATTTAGTGCCTTTGAATTCACCAGAGATGCCTTGAGGTCATCAGGAGTCCGATTAGCTTTGTGTTTGAGTTTCTGCTCCCTTGGACTTGACTCTCCTTCTTTCGCCTTAGAGCTTGTATCAGCATCTTCAGTAGGGTGATTCCACTCATTCTCAACATAGAACCACGCAAGTTCATCCAGTGAGTTGATGAAAACTCTTATGTGTGCCTTCCAATAATTGTAGTTGTTACCTTCTAGCAGAGGTAGCTGAGACACCGAAGCTCCTTCTTTGGTTGCCATCGTAAAATCGGATCACACTTTCCTTGACACAACAAGGGAAAAATAACTGACCAAGCTCTGATACCAAGTGGAATTTAGTTTTACCAAAATTTTCTATTTTTTACTAGTATGTTCCAACATAACCTATCTAACCAAGTATGCAATAAAGTAAATCATTAAAGACATAAGATTTGGTTACGCAGTTCAGTGAAATCCACCTACATCTGCGGGGTCTGGCCCAATTCAGAATGAATCCACTAATCAGAAAGATGCAGTACAATCATACAAAATACTTATCTTTAATAATTATGCGTGTGAATTCTGCTAGCTCCCCTAACTATCGATCCACCTTGATCAGACTACCCCTGACCTCGAAATTAGTCGACGTTGGATCTCCTCCTCCCGAGGAATTAAGGCATATGATTCTGAACTTTGAACGGCAGGTCACGTATGTTGGAACATAGAATTCTGGCTCTTTGCAATTTTCTCGAAAGATTGAAAATCCGTGTATATATTTTCTTCTGATTAAAATCGTATTGAATGCAGACGTGATTGTCCCCGTTTATAGCCATGAGCAGATCGAAACTCTCCATGATTATCTACATAATATTCCTATTCCTTATCTACTTCTTGAAGCATATCCAAATCTTATAAATAAAGGGATTTTCCTTATCACAATATCTCGCATATATTCGATAATATCAACACCATATTTGTAGGGATTTTCCATAAATTAACTATGATTCTACACGACTAATATATAGCAGAATATTCAGATTTTCATATCTCTCAAATACAAGAATATTTTTACCCTTATGTATAAGATCTTATTGGCATTTATATGATGATCCGCATGTTCCAACATGGAAAGATTTTCATTTCCAAATATGTTCATAAAATTTCCAATTAAAATGTTCAATGAATACCCGTTGACTTTACAAAACATACATATAAATAGGATAGAAAATAAGAAATAATCTCATTGTAATAGTCTTACCATTGAAAGTAACAAGATTAACACTAATGATGAGAACAACTGGATGTGTGTGAAGCAAACTGATGAGCTGTGATAACTCTGGATCATCATAATTCTCCCAAAAAGTGAGAATCATTGGCCTGCACCCGATTAACAACAAAGATATAATAAAATTAAAAGCATATGCATAATGAAGTAAAAACTGAATAAATGAAAATTGTTATAGAGTTGGCATGAAATGTCTTACTCTTGATTAACCAAGACGAATTTACTCACCCGGCTTGCAGCTTCCTACTCAGAGATAGGTTGAGGTGGAAGCAAATGAACCACAGGACAAAAGATATTTAGGAATGGAAAAATAGAAATCAAATTAGTAATGAGTTCAATACAATGTGAAGAAACATGAAGAAAAATGAAAACAATACGTAACTGAACAAACCATCGTATATATCCGGATATCTTAAAAAACAGTTATATCGACACAATCGGATAGCTGCAAAGCATAACAGGTTGAATGAAGCTCGTAAGATTCAGGCTAATCTGATACAGGAGCGTGCCAAACTGGTACTTGCACTACCACGCGAAAACACCTCTAGCACCGGTTGTTTTGGTTCCTAGCACCGATTTTTTGGTGGCTAAAAAACCAGTGCCTAAGTAAGCGATGCTACGTTATCACCGGTTGAAACAAAACCGGTGCTAAATTTATTTTATTAGCACCAGTTATATATTGCACCAGTTTAAGTTACCGGTGCTATACCGGTGCTATAATGTACCATATTAGCACCGGTTTTTTTGTAACCGGTGCTAGATAAAACCGGTGCAATACCGGATTTGTCACCGGATTTGTTAGCACCGGTAATGGAACTGTTGTTAAATCTTTATATCTCACACCGGTTTGTGGGTAGGTAGCACCGGTTTTTAAACCGGTGACAGAAAAATAAATTGCACCGGTTATAGTTTAGCAACGGTTTGGGAACCGGTGTTAAATCTTTATTTCTAACACCGGTTTGTAGGTAGCACCGATTTTTAAACCAGTAACAGAAAAATTAATTGCACTAGTTATAGTTTAGCAACGGTTTGGGAACCGGTGATAAAAAAACAGTTTTATTGCACCGGTTATATGTTAGCACCGGTAAAAAAAACCGGTGCTAGAGTTGTTTATTTGTTGCACCGGTTAAATGTAGCACCCGTTTGAAAACCGGTGCAATGAAGTAAATATAGCACCGGTTATGATCGCACCTTTTTTGCAGTAGCGGTTTTGAAAGCGGTGCTACCAGCGTTAATTTTGCACCGTTTAATTAGCACCGGTTCTCTAATCGAAAAAAACCGGTGTTAAAAGCGTAAGAAGTAATTATGTGGTCACTGTAAGCTGCAGCGTTCATCTTCTCACAGCCAGCTCCTTTTTTTTCAAGGCATGGTATCCAATATTTGTTGTGCGTAGTAACAGAATGGTGCACGAAGACAAATTGAACAAATTCGGAGCCACAGTGATGCATAGACAACAAAGTAGGTTGAAGAACGGATTGAATCCGATGAAGTATAATATATGACTAGCAAAAGAAGAGCAGGAAGTGTTTCGTAGTGTCATAAGATACTGAAACCCCTTGCAGCGTCGAATTTGACGAGTATCAAATGAGATGGCCAATTACCTTTCTTGTAACAGATAAGACTAACCACTATCCGACGATTTGTGCAAGTCCTTGTATGATATTCAATTGAGCTATGCATTTTGGCAGAGTATTTTTTGCAAAAATACAAACCTATTTCATAGCAATACTCCGCAGTTCATCCTTCCCCAGTGGGGTGTAATTTTCCGGGAATTGCTGAAATAATGCATTAAATGGCATGTTAAGAGAAGGATGTAAATGTCAGGATAACGAATAAATAGAAGAAATATAGGAAAACGTACCGGAATAATGTCAATGTCATGTACGTGCTTGACAATTTTTTCCATGTAATACATGCAATGGTACCCGCACTCCCAAGTACTACTTTGTATCTTGTGCTGATGATGGAAAAGACAATTTGTTGAACCGATTACGAAGATGGAAATGACACGTGAAATATGAAGGTATGAGATGATACGTACATTGATGTTTATGACATCCCAAGTGTAGTTGGAAGGGTAGAACCTATTTTATTTGGAATTGGACCATCAATATTTTGTTGCAATCCTACAATATAGATAGAAACCTATTTTTGTCAACATGAGGAATATTAATTTCAGAAAGTGGGGTTCACACAATATATGATAATATACTAAGTAACAGTAATTGTAAATAATTGAGCCAAGAGAGTGCGAAACGTACAAGAACACAATTACGGGAACAACCATTTTTGGAAAACATCGAAGCTGAAGGAAAGAAACGAATGTGTTCCACTTACAAATGAATCATTTTAAGACATGATCTATTTCGTTTGGAAATTCCCCCAGTTATTGAGTCGATGCAATAGACTCGATCGATTTCTGGTACGAAGACAAGCAAAAACCAATGGTCCCTATGGGAAAAAGGGTAAAACAAAAGTACTTAAGATTCAAACAAATAAAATCACAGCACACGGTTGCTTTCGCTTCCATGTGGCCGGGTCTAGCTACTCGGAAAATGAATGGAACTTACTCTCGATTGTATGGGAAGATGTACATCCCCGCTTTAGTGTGGCACATGACAGCCGAAACCTCGTCCGCAGTCAATTCCACCCTTTGATTTGCCTTCTGAGCCATTGAGTTCGAAGAGGCAGGAATAAACTGGACGTGGCCTCCACGTACCACCCCATCGCAGAGGTATCTTGCAAATTAATATGGTTAGTGAAGCAAATATAATGATACTTGTATCTATGAATAATGAAAGCATGAACTTTTTATGATGCCCATATATCAAGTTGGCACCCATTGATCCACCCCATTTCATCATCTGCGTCCAAGCTGTTCATGAACAGTCGTATCTTGTCAGTGAATATTGCCACGTAGACTTCTTCTGATCCGAATACCTTTGCACTGAAATTGATGCGGAATATTTTGTCTGGTCCACATATTTGTGAACATAGCCGTAAAGCATCATTAATCTGGTGAACAGCAGCGATGCATTCTTGGTTTTCCGTGGCTCCCTAATCATTACATTCAGAATCTGATAATGTTAGTTGAACAGTATTTTTATGTAATTCAGTAGTGGATGGTAATGTAAAGGCTGAAATGAGTTCTCACAAATATGTATTTGGGAGAAATCGACGAGGGAGGATTTCGTTGCCCATTCTCTGGTGATGTAGTTTTTTCTTTTGGTAGTTGCTAATGGGTAAAATGTTAGTGATGCATAGATAGAAAATCATTCAGAATGAAATAGTATGGGGGTATGTACCTCTCCTTTTACCGATCGAGCGGCCACCTCTCCCAAAGGAGTATCTTCCTTAGGCACTGGTGTGAGGTTTGTTTCAGGACTTCCATTTTCGTCGACCACCATTTCCTGCGGAGGCGGTTGCTGCTCGTTCTCCTACGTAAGAATATGAATAACATATCATGTCATTGTATTAGCAAGAAAGATATGTACGAGCACCGATGAGAAGAAGAATGCAATTATCACACCTCATCATCCTGTTGCTCTATGACACTTATCAGCTTCCCCGGCCATAGAATGTTATGCCCGATGGCCTGAATGACGAACTCAAATTCTTCGTGTTCAATCAGCAAAGGTGCCTTTGGTATGATCACAGGTCCTTTTAGATTTACCCGCTCCCACTTGATGGGTAAGTCAGTTTCCTCTTCCTTCGGAAAGAATATACTGAATGCGGCTACCTCCCTCTCTCCATGATGGTTCAAAACATATAGGTAGCATTTTTTTCCTCTCTGAGAGATGAACTTAGAGATTGAGTAAATACATGGGTCGGGCAATAACTAATAAGAAGTAATGAACTGTACATGTAGCTGCTGAAGGCTGCTGCGCGCTGCAGCTTTCAGTGCCCAGCTGAGACTGAGAGCTACAGCGCGCTGCAGCTTCCAGCGTTCATCAGCAACGAACTGTATCCCCACAACATCAATCCAAATCAGGAAATGGAAATCCATATACTACAAATCACATAGCCAGAAAGGAACAAATACGATTGCAGTTCACGGTTTGGACTACCTTGTCATCCGTTGCAGTTCCTTGTGGGTCACTACATCCCGATGCTGAAGGAATGAATACCCAGTTGTCCTTGGTCGTGGGGGTGGAAGATGCAGCGAGGAAATTACGGGCATCCAAGTGTGGGGGAATAGCTTTACCCAATTGCCCAGCTAGCCAATTTGTTTGGGCCTCAAGTAAAGCAACAAATGTTTCCCTGAGCTCGATGACATATGTTGGTTGTTTGTTTGAATTTGAAATTTCCTCAGATGGTTTCGTGTTTGTGCTCCCACATCGACTAGATGCGTAATGGGTGACAGTCATATGTGGTAGGGCCTCGTTCACCTTAGAGGTTGCGGAGAACCTCTCCAACGACCCTCGTGATCCTTCCTACCCATTGCTTGAACTAGAATATCTTCTTTTCCATGTATAACCAAATCTCCCTTTTGCTTCTTATCCAAAAGGTTTTGCTAAGAAACAAAGCAAATATTAGCCATTTGATTGGGATAACATGAAAGAATATCAACGGAGATAGATTCATTTATGAATTATGCTCACAATAGTGGGGGCTGCTCTTCGTACGGAGTCGTTGGTGTAGGTTGATAATTTCTTGTCCCAGTTTGCTGCAATGAACACTCCCGAGCAGTCCGGTTTGAAATCCATGCTCTGAACTAAAGCCTCTACTTCTTCCACACTCTGACCTTCACCCAGAAGCGCCTCAATTGTAGCGTTTCTTTTGCTCTTCTCGAGTTCTACTGCAACCCTACGGTTCCTTCCACTCCCCGTGTGATGGATGTAGTCCTTCTATGAGGCGCTTAATTTTGCTGCGTCACTTACCGCCTGTGTGGACATCAATATGTAAACTGCCAGCATGGTAGTGACTAGGGGAAAAAAATTGGAGGGATTACCATGAATTCAGGGGTTGACCTGTGTTTCACAAACAGCTCCCACTCATTTTTGTCCATCCACCTATAGTCTCTCCATGCGCAAGAGCCCAGTTTTTTAAGCACAATGTACTTGTTCGCCACCTTAGTCTTCCAATTCCTCCACTTTTCTCCTGCATAAATTGTTCATTTATTGCAGAACTTATTCATCTCATTGAAAGTTATTTTCGTTTGTATATCCCAGCTGATCTGGAGGATAAGGAGACATGTTGTTAGTGCGACATGTAACGAACTGACATGAATAATGGAGGATTAGAACACACTTACAAGAATGTCTTCCCATACATCCTTCTTCACATGGTATGGAACTGATCTCCAATTATGCCACGTCCCGAAGCGGATTCTTCGGCGGAAGGCATAGCCAACATACATCGACCATCGACTGCGCATAACTAGGGGTTCGAAGTCATCATCGAAGAATATTTTAAGAGGCTTCTTCTGTTTCACAAGCAACATGGACTTGCACGTGGCTGTACCTCTGCGCTTGCAATACTCTCCAATCTCAAACTTGTCGAAGCTCCCACTCATGTCTTCTTTTACCGTAGTTTCTTCTACATCTCCGGACTTCTCTGATCCCGAGCAATATTTCTGTGCATCAGCCCCTTCCTCGCTATTGTCTTCACAGTTGGCAACCTTTGGAGGGGTAAAACATTCATGGGCAATAGTTTGTCTACCACCGGAGACAAACAATTTCTTCCTCGGCGGCGCCATTGAAGCTCTTCTATCAGTAAATGAAACATAAGCAAAAAATTAATCCAACACTGCCCTTTGCGAATTTTCACGAAAATCCAACTGACTTCAACAAATTCGTGTAGGGGGCACGTGAGTAGGAAAAAATTATGACATTACAAGCAAGCATATCATGTATGAGCATGAAACAACACCCACAATAGTTTAACCAGAAAAGTCAACACAAAATCACACACAAGGAGACCAACCAAAATATAGCTACTCATTAAACCTGGGAAATGATTGGAAACTACCAATGGGTGTTAACTTTTTTCGTCAACAGCCGGCCGTCTTGGTTACCCCCTCCCCTGTGAACATTGCGAGCCGGGTACAAGCTGGGTATGAAATTTGTGGAGTAGAGTGTCGATAAAATGGGGGTATCTGGTTGGCGACCAGGATAGGGAGGTTGAAGCCCGACATAAATGGTGAAGGGAGACATTGTTTTTGGGGGAAATCTGCATGGGGTTATGGAGGGAAGAGGGGGAAGTTGGGATCAGAGATGTGGTGGGTGGAAAGAACTCAGTTTGATGTGGTGGGGAGGGAAGGGTACGGAAACAGAGGGTTAAGGATATGGAGGGAAAAGGGAAACTTTTGGAGGGAATGAAAATGCAGCTTTGTTGGCACATTTTGGTGTCTTTTAATTTTTGTTACTTTAATTTAAAAAACAATAAGCTCACGTGACAATATGGATCGAGTAATTTCGCAGTTACTAAGCTCATATGGAATATAATCTTACCTAAGAAGATTTCTACCACTCCCCTGGAAACTGCTTAACTCCTGCTTACCATTTGATGATATCATCGTAAAATGTGGTTATAGCTTGGCCTCTAAATGTCCCCTGTGCAATCAATATGACTCCATGGAACATTTCTTTACTAATTGTCAACTGTGTAAATCCATTTGGTTTCAGATTGCTGCTTTCAATTAGCGGGATGTGCATAATACAGTGGATACTTTTTCCAATTTCTGGAACTGTAGTGACCTGACTGGAATAGCAGAGACTGCTATGTCATCTAATTCATGCTGTGATCTGCTGGGCTTTATGGAAGGCTAGGAATGGATATTGTTTCTATGGCACACCTTTTCCCATCTCCCATATTAGCAAGGAAGTCACAGATACACTCTACCTTTCCATTACCACCTCTCCCCAAAGGTTTCATGTTCCCTTCTTTGTTGTTTCCCCCCAGTTCCCCACTGAAGCCAACTATTTCCACAGTATACTAGGAATATCCAGGTCACAGTTTCATCAGGGTTACAGTGGATGCATCTTGGTCTAATTCCTCTGTTTCAATTGGCTTAGTTGCTCGCAATCGCCAAGGTTTACCAATCCTTAATAGATCCTATACCATAACAGCCACATATCCACTAGAAGCTGAAGTTAGGGAAATTCTTATGGCCCGGCAGATCTGTCTGGACGGATATCCCAACCTCAACATTGAATCTGACTCGCTACAGGCAGTTTATATGATTAATGAGCCTTCACTTTCCAAATGGACCCTATACCCTCTACTTTTCCGAGTTCACACTCTTTTGTCCCATGCTACCCTGAAGCGCACATATAGAGATTGTAACTTAGTTGCGGATGCCAAGGCGAAATATGAAGCATCCTCTGCGGTGGTTTCAAATTTGCATATAACCAGCATTCCGGCACATTATAACGGCTTAATCTATATGGATATTATTCATACACCTTAATTATATTAGAATCCACAGGCAAGCCTTCAAATAAGATTGATACTGCTGATCTTTCCTCTATTTTTGCTGCTCTTCCGCGATGGCTACCATTTTTCCCAGTCTCAAGAGTGCTTTCACATGGCGGATTCCCAGTTTCTAGCATGGAGCACTCGAGCCTGGAGCCCTCGAGCCCTGGAGTCCTCGAGCACTCAAGCCTTGGAGCCCTCGAGCATTGGATGCCCTCGAGCACTGGATCCCCTCGAGCCTGAATGCCCTCAAGCCGAGAATGCCCTCGAGCCCAGAATACCCTCGAGCCCAGAATGCCCTCGAGCAATGAATGGCCCCGAGCACTGGATGCCCTCGAGCCTGGATGCCCTCGAGCGTGGATGCCCTAGAGAGTGGATGCCCTCGAGTGTGGATGCCCTCAAGCGTGGATGCCCTCGAGGCTGGATGCCAGCGAGCACTGGAGGCCCTCGAGCCTGTATGCCCTCAACCCAGCAAGCACTTGACCATCAACCCCTCGAGTCAAAAACTTAATATTCTACTGGCCTAACATTCAGCCCAAAACAAATGTAAACTGCAGCCCAATCAGTATAAGGTGTGTGTGTATTAGTATTTCGCCCACAACCTCTCCTCTTCCATCACCTCCATCCGCAGTTCCCGAGGCCATTCTTCCGCTGTTCCCAAGGCCATTCCTCCGCCCCTTCCTCCACCGACCCCTGCTCCCTCCGCCTTCCTCTACTCTCACGACGCCGACCCGTTCCCAAGGCCATTCCTCCGCCTCTTCCTTCTTTTACCCCTGCCACCTCCGCCGTGCCCTGCTCCGTCCACCGTGCCCTGCTCCCTCTGCCTTTCCAGCTCCATCCGCCATCCACTTCTCCAGCCGCGCCCCTTGATCGGCCAAGCTGTGTCCGACCTTCTTCGACTGTACACCAAACACCAGTCGTCAACAACCCGTACTCCCAATTAGGTAAGGAGATTATTTTCCTGAGGTTTAGTCAGTCAAAATTTTTTCTTCCTCATGGCTTGATTTCATGATAATGCCTCATTGTGTCAATGCCCTCAATGTGCTCATGTTTTCGGCATTGATGAACAATTTTGTGCGTAACCTGATTGTTCATGATATGTGATTCTGGATGGCACAACCCTGCTCGCATATAATATGATAATTTTATGCATCACCTGATTGTTCATGATATTTTTTCTTGCTCACGGGTTGATTTCATCATAATGCCTCATACCATCAATGCCCTCATTCTGCTCTTGTTTTCAACATTGGTGAGTACTTTTGAGCATACTCTGATTGTTGTTCAAGACATGTGATTCTGGATGCATGGCCCTTCGATTCGCCAAGGATTTATAGAATGTCCATCTTATTCAGTTCTTTTTCTTATGTTAATATTATAAAAAATTGGGATTAAGTGTGAGTAAACATTATTCCACATTCAGCCTATGAGAAGGAATGCTTAATTTAGAAGTAGTTGAGTCTGTATTATTTACCTTTGTGACTGTGTCTTATTTACCGTGTTCCGTTCTGGCTGCAGTTAACACATTTAGTTTAATAGACATGGCCCCCAAAAAGGTTCAACCAAGCAAAAGAACAACACCCAACAGCCCAGGAAAAAGCCAAGAGTGGTGGAGGGGGAGGACGTCGAGCACGGGACTCAGATTGTTCCGTCGACTGAGCCCATACCGGCCGCAGAGGCAGACTGCACTGAGCATACAAGTGTCTACAAGGACTTCATCTCGAGGGGCCTCATCCTTGAAAGAGGGTTGAGGCTGGAAAAGCCCTTCAGGAACTATATGAAGGAGCACGGCTGGGAAGGCCTCATCGCACAACCGTCGCGGGAAAACCAGACCATAGCGTGTGAATTCCTGCCGCTGATGAAGTACAAGAATTCAGCAACTATTTTCCTCCGTGGTCAGTTGGTCGAGTTGTCTTCGAATTTGATCAACACATTCTACAGGATCCCACCGAAGCCCGCGAGCTTGTACGAAGCCGCTGACACCGCAGTTGAACAAGCTTCATGGGAAGACATCATCACAGAAATCTGTGATGACAGCGCCGCAGTAATTCAGAATCTACCCCAAGAATGGTCCAGCATAGAGAAAAAGTACTTGATTGAGGACATGAACGTGTGGTACAGTTTCATAGCTGCCCGGCTACTCCCCCTGAATTTGAATAGCGAGGTTCATCGGTCCCGTATGCTGCTGCTGTACAAGATAAAGAAGAACATGAGCCTGGATGTTGGGAGTACAATAATGGCATACATTTGGGATTGTGTCAATGCCTATAACTTCATAGGCTTGTCCTCACTCATCACTACAATATGCGTGGAAGCAGGTTGCGGATACAAAGATGATGACGTCACAATGATGCCAAAGCTCCCCATAAACCCTCTCATATTCTCAAAGAAGAAGAACGTTGCTGAGTCATCGAGGGCGGGAAAATGTAAATCATCGAATGAGAACTTGGATGGGGACTTAGCTGCATTGCAAATGAAGGTGGATCATTTGGTGCGCTGGACATCGCAGGTTGGGAAGATTCTCACAGCCATGTGTGGCGAGAGAATCAATGAATTGGGTCCAATCCCTACCTTTGATTCGCCAAGGCCCAACACGGTGGAGAAGAGGGCACGCAGGAAATGACTACCCACAGTGACCTCACATCTGCATATTATCACGTTTTTTCAGTTGCTGGTTTAATTTGGATGTGGGGATCATACATTTTTTGCTTTCGAAACATTTATTGCTACTTTGTCCTGACTGTTTTTGCTTTGGATTTTGGAATGTTAGCTTTCAGGACACATAACGTATTTGTGCTGTTGTCTTAAACGACCTGCATGGCCAATTCGTATCAGGTTCCTACCTGAGTAAAATTGTTGCAACGTGCTGAACCAGTAGAGTTACAGCGCGCTGCAGCTGGCAGAACCTATCATAGGAGTAATTGTCCACTTTTTTTACCAGCCTTTACCAAAACCGCTGTAGTATGCTGCAACGGACAGAACGGCGCCACTTGGCAACAAATTGGAAGATAGTTGTACAACAGTTGCCAGAGGCAACAAAACCCAACAAAGTACAAGAAGTAAATTAAATTTTAACTTCGACATCAATGCTCGACCCCCCTAGTCTACAACCAACTTCATCTTCTTTGATTGACTGTCTCGAAGTTCTCGGCCATTGTCATCTATCCAAATGCCACTTTGTGTTTCCTCCGTATGGCTCCCGCCTCAATCCCGTTGTCACTAGGTAGAAGGGAAATAGAGGGGAACTCTAACCTTTCACTTGTAACCTCAAAATCAATTTCATCGAGGAAAGAGAATTTTCTACCTTGCACCACAACAGACCAACCTACATTGGACCGGTCATTTACGTAGAAAACTTGTCTTGCTTGTTCGGCCAATATAAACTGATCATTTTCATATGCCACACGAGTCGGGTCAACAAGGGTAAATCCCATTGGATCATCAGTTCGAACCCCAGTTGTGTTATCAAACCATTGGCACTTGAAAACTGGAATCTTGAATTCTCCATAGTCAACCTCCCAAATCTCATCAATAACACCATAGAACGACATCATAGCTACGACTGGTTTTTGTCTTTCTTACTTGCTTGCCACATAGTCTCCGACTCAATGTATACCCCACTATTTTGTGTCATGCTCTTCAAATCTTGGTCCCTATTAGCGAAAGAAAAACCTTTGAGGTCATACCCGGAATACCTCAAAACCGTGCAGTTAGGCTTCCTCGCAAATGCCCTAATTTTAGGGTCGTAATCAGCAACATTGCATCGGTCATATAACCAATTCACAAACTTGTCATTGTGCTCCAACAGGACTTTATTAAGGGGCCACGTGGGATGACACTCTGTTATCGAATGAAGGTGCTCAGTCACATAAGCAGTAGTCTCCAAACAATTCCTCAACACATATAAATGAACTGACATCAGATCACCATTCAATGGAGTAAATAACGTTCCCCTCGACCTCGGCTTGCCCCCCTTCCTTCAAACATGTCGATTCAGGGGCACCCCAAATTTTCTGTGTCCCTCCAAATAGGAAGAGAAAAATTCAATCACTTCTTCGGTAACATACCTCTCAACAATACTAGCTTCCGGCCGACTCATACATTTCACGTACCCCTTAAAGACTTTCATGTGACGCTCGAATGGATACATCCAATGCATGCCAACTGGACCGCATATCTTCACCTCCCGCACTAGATGGACGACCAAGTGAACCATTATATCAAAAAAGGATGGAGGGAAATACATTTCCAACTTGCAGAGCACAACAACAACATCTTTTTGTAGAACATCCAGATGGTCCCGGTCAATAGACTTCCGGCATATGGAGGCAAAAAATATAAAAAGTCTAGTAATTGAGTGCCTTACGTCGGCCTCCATTACCCCCACGAATAGAAATAGGTAAAAGTTGTTGCATCAAAACATGACAATCATGAGATTTCAACCCCACCATTCGACAATCCTTCGTAACTACCCGACTCACGTTCGATGAATAACCAATGGGGACCTTCACTGATTTCAAACTATCACAAACTGAGATTCTCTCCTCCTTAGACAAGGTACAAGGTGCAGGGGGAAAGTACGTCCTCTTACCCTTCACTTCTGGGGCGAGGTCATTTCTGATTCCCATATCAACCAAGTCCAACCGGGCATTCAAACAATCTTTCGTCTTCCAAGGAATATTCAAGAGGGTGCCTATCAAACTTTCACAAACATTTTTCTCAATATGCATCACGTCTAGGCAATGCCTAACCTCAAGATGCTTCCAGTATGGTAGATAAAAAAATATTGACCTTTTCTTCCATGGCCTACCACAATTTATTTTGTCCTTGCCTTTGTACTTTCCCAACACCACTCATAATTTCTTAACCTTGCTGTGAATCTGCACACCAGTTAGTGGTGTAGGGGATTTCCTTCGTTCATTCCCGCCAACAAAATTGACCACATCACCCCGGTATTTATGGTTTCCGTTGAGCCATTTTCTATGGCCAAGATACACTGTCTTTCTTCCATGTCTTAGCTGTTTGAATTCAGTCTTCTCCTCACAAATGGGACATGCATTATGCCCCTTCACAGCGTACCCAGGCAAATTAGCATGGACCGCAGTTGAAACTCCTCATTCATATGGCCATCAAATACCAACACCCCTTTATCTTCCCACAATATCTTCAAATCTTCTATCAATGGTCTCAAATACACATCAACCTCCTTCTCAGGTTGTCTAGGACCTGAGATTAACATAGGCATCATAACATATTTACATTTCATGCACAAATATGGGGCCAAATTATATATAACCAACATCACGGGCCACAAACTATGCTTCGATGACATATTACCAAATGGATTCATCCCATCAGTACACAATGCAAGGCGGAGATATCTAACCTCCGAAGCAAAGGAAGGATATCGCTTGTCAAAATTTCTCCATTGTTTACCGTCCGCCGAATGTCTTATCTTGTCGTCATGTAGTCTTTGCCGCTCTCCATGCCATCGCAAGTTCTTCGCATCTTCTGAATTCGCGAATAACCTCTTCAACCTAGGAATTATAGGAAGATACCACATACACTTCAATGGGACCTTCTTCTTCTTCTTAGCCAAACACCCATCAACATCATTCGTCACACCCTTATATCTTGCATTTTTGCACACGGGACATTCAACTGCATCTATCAAATCACCGTCATACAAAACACAATCATTTGGACATGAGTTTATTTTCTTGTATTCCAAACCAAGTGGACACAATATTTTCTTGGCCTCGTAATAGTGTTTTGGAATTCCATTCCCTTCCGGGAACTTATTCTTCAGAATCTTCAGTAGTGAATTCACACTTGCATCACTCCAAGAACTTGTAGCTTTAAAATTGAAAACCTCCATCAAAAAAGATATTACGGTATCCTTAATTTTACATCCTGGATACAATGGCTTCTCTTTCTCATCCAGCAAAGCACTCAACATTGTAGGTTTCCCCTCAAAATCTCTCACAATGTCATCGAACATACCATCAACTGTACATTTGTCTCCATCTACCTTGTCAAACCCACCGTCATGTCCTTGCTCAACCTCCATGAAATGTCCATACAATGTAATCTCCGTCAAATCCATTCTTCAACAAGTGAAATCTAACAACCCCACGATCGTCAAACCGTTCACGACACAAGCATCTTTTGCATGGACAAAGTATCCTCTCCTCCCGACCAAAGGCATAATCTAGAAAAAAAATCAAGAAATGCAATATGTTCACCACTTCCTCTAGCTACACTTGGACAGTTAACCATTTTTCCCCTCCACGCAAACACGGATTCTCGGTCCGTTGTATCTAAACAAGACGAAACACACCATTACACATATTTTCATTGGTAAAAAATACGAACAATAAACACGATCTTTTTGCTACACAATACTAAACGTGTCATGCATGTCCGTGTATAAGTATGCGAATCGATCAACTGCATGTTCTCGGGAACCATATAAATATATATACCACTTACCTATCGTTGCCCAAAAATGTTCACATCAACACTCATTAATTTACACTCCCACAACATGATCGATACTCAACCAACATAAGCTAGGCATAGAGAAACCAATAATAAATACAAAAAAACTACCCCCAATCATGCATTTATGGTTCTGGTTGATTGAAATTCCCAAAAATTAATGAATACTTACTTCCACGAGTCTTCATTTGTTTGAGTTATTGCACACTTCCCAAGAAATCTACCATCTAATAATGGATGTTCAAGTTCAGAACTAATTTAAGAGGGTAAGTTCGGAGCATTAAATGCTTGATTTAGCACCGGTTTTTGTCAATAAGACACCAAACCGGTGCCAGTTTTCCCGCATTTTTCCACGAATTCATTCAACACCGATTTCTACATCCCATAACACCGGTTTCTATAACCGGTGCCAAAAACATATATCACGCCGGTTTTCTAGGATTCTTTGCACCGGTCTTCAAACCGGTGCGAATATAACACCGGTTATCGTTGTTTTTAGCACCGGTTTTTTGACCGGTGCTAAACTCTCAACGGTTTCCACAAATTCTAGCACCGGTTTTCTGACCGGTGTAAAAATAATGCCGGTTTTTATTTAAATAACCGGTGCAAAAATATTTTTAACCGTTGCCAGAATAACACCGGTTTTACACCCAATGCTAACACTAAAAAACCGCTGCTAAAACAAGATTTGCACCGGTTTCCATAACCGGTGTTAAAAAACTGGTGCCAGAGGGGGGTCTCTGTAGTAGTGTTGACGCTGGTTATTGGTGTGATCTTACTGTTGCCAATAAAATAAGTTTGAAGTGATTTAAACCTGTTTGCCGAATGTTTGATCTACCTGCCATATATGGCAGCTTGCATCACAGTTTTCTATGGAAAATAGGATAGGAAAAATGTACACCCACACGATCGGTCAGTGGTTGGGTGCTTGGTCTCAATCCCCGTTGGTCATGGGTTCGATTCTTGACAGCCGCAGTGTGGGTGTTTCCTCCAGTGGAGGGGCTCCTTGTGAGCACCAAGTATAAGAAAAATGTCAATACTATAATAATAATAATCTAACAACATACTAACTTAATTACAAGTTATTCAAGTATCTGAGAAATAAGTAAACCACCTCTTCATCTGCATATAGGTAATGATGCGGTTCTCCAATTCCACGAACCTAAGATATGAGCGTAACCTTTGCAAAACAGTTGAGAATATTTGGAGTCAGGCTCCTCAAAGTTTCATAGTGGTTCTCCATGTCTAAAATAAAACAAAGAACGAGTAAATAAATTGAACAAAAACTCAAAACTCTAATACAAAACATGTACAGAAACCCAAGATCAGAGATGGGAGGTGTTCGTTGTACCTCTCAAAGTTATTATTTATAAGTCTAAATGCTTCCTATCTACAACTAAGTATATAATGGCAAGTCGGGGTCGTCTACGAGAAGAGGGGTCTTTCTAAGGGTTTAAACATACAAAACGGAAAATATACTAGATATAAATATACATATAACCACTAGAGGCTGCCTGATTAAAGACAGCCCACAAAGGCGGTTACTTCTTTTTTCTTTGAATTGCTGACCTACCCTCGACCCGGTCATCGTTAAAAACACGAGCCAAGGGACTTATCGGTCAAAATATAAGATGATTTATAATTCAGCTCCCGTTCTCACTGCTAAGCTACCAAGGGGTAGTAAGCGGCAAGCTCTAGGTTTGTCCACAGAGATGCTAGGGCTCAAGTACGGGTCGTCAATCCGCACGAGTGAAAGGAATAGCTAGTAAAGCAAACATGAAAATGGAGGGGTGGGGTTGTTTTAAAACTATCAACCACTAAACATAAAAAGTAAATATACAAGCAACTAATTAAACTACGCACTTGGGAATCATTTAGAACCATGGTAGTTCCAATTCTTAAATCATCGATTCATTCACATAAAGACTTACAAAAGACCTATCAGTATGTTCACAACACGTGGTGTGGCCGATGGCATACACTTCCCTAACCCTGTCACGGTGGGTGCGCTCGCAACCCTCCATCGGCACTGCCATCAAAATTAGGAGAGTAGAACAAGGTCCGACCATCATTACAGGTCTATTTCTCCTCCGTGCTATTATGTCCCGGGCTTCATCACAAATATAACTACTCCCCCCGGGTCCTATATACGCTAGGCCCAAGTTTCGTAGGCACCTTATCTGTGATACTAGGGTTTCAACACAACACCTAACTTGTTACTATTAGCTATCTCTACCTGCAACCTCTCGGACAATAGTTACCAAGTCATCTAAGACTAGTACGATGACAAATAGGTCAGAGCATTCTCGAATCCCCCGTGCACACACCCACGTAGACGCGTTCTCTCTTACCCATTCTAACATCCAGGTTTCTCTTCCCAAGGGGGCATTAATAATTGCACCATACATGAGCATACCCCAAACTGTGTGCTTATATGTGGTGTACTACTCATGCATTTATAACATTCAAGAACAATCACAATATCATAAACACAAAGATATGATGAATCTAATAAATCTCATAAAACATTTAGAACATACCAAGGGCCAAAATGAATCCCAAACTCAAAATATACTCTACAAAGGTTAGATCCATGGAAAATATTAATTTAGATGCCATGGATCTAGAAAATAAGATGAAAGAAAAAAAAGGAAGGGGAAGAAGAACTCTCATCTTCCTTCTCTTTAAACTAGAGAGAGAATCCAGTCTACATTATGCCTAGTTTCTATTCTACTTCCTAATTTACTTCCTAATGGTTTAGTAGAAGATTAAGGCTCCTATATATAGTAGTAGGAGATTGGGCCTAAAAATAGGCCCAAAATAGGCCAAAAATAGAAATATTGTAGGTCAGCCGCAAAGGTTTCACGGACCGGCACGGATGTCACGGCCCATGAAGCATTCAAGCACAGAGCGTGGGATCTGGCTCGACCCATGTACATTCAAAGCCGCGTGCCGTGGGATCTAGCATTGTGTGTGAATATTTCAGAGCCGCGGTCCGTGGGATCTGGCATGGCCTGTGAAGATTTTCACGGACTGCGAGCAGTTTATGGTCTTCGGTCAGAACCTTTCTCAAGGCCCATGAAGGTTTTCACAGACTGACCCCATACTTGGCCAAATCTTCAATTCTTCATCTCAAGGCTCCACTATTCGGGGTCTTTTTCATTTCCTGACACCTTGCCCCACGAAAGTCTCGTGCTAGTCTTGTGTAGGTCTTCACGGAACCCCCTAGATTCTTATATATTGTGGGCCATGAATATTTTCACGAGCCGCTAGTTTTTTACCATGCGCAGTCTGTGAAGTGTCGTCGGTGCTTCAGTGGTTGAACTTTGTTTGCTTGCTACAGGTGAACTGTTAGTCCGAATCAGGAGTTCTAGTAGTTAACGTTGTAGTAATCAAGGAGACAAATCCAATGGAACCATCTTTGAAGGCTAATTCTTCCTGGATCGTTCTCAGACTAAGGTAACACTCCTCGGACAATGATTCACCGTTTTCTCCTTTGGCTATCTTGAACTTCGAAGCTGCCTATCTTTGGCTCCAATCTCCTTCTACCTGGCATTGATGTTCCTGGCCTTCATTTTCCACCATTCTAATGTTAATGGCCTTCGCCTCTTCTATTGCCCTTGCGAACGGCCTTCACATAGAATGTAACCAAAAAGTACCCATGGGCGACCTACTAAAGATGATCACAAGGAAGATCAAGGAGCCCGTGGATACAAGATGTCCATTAGTGCCAATTAAGTCTACAAAATGCCAGATTTAGAGAAGAAAACCATACATACCCGTCTAAACCCCCTGTCACGTAAACCCAACTAATACTATTAATCCACCAACTAAAAGTAACAAAAAACTATATCAAATGCATTGGTTAAAGCATGTAAAATGGTGCATATCAGAGTCCCCACACTTAAACCTTTACTCGTCCTCGAGTAAATAAAATCAAAGAAAATGGTTCAAGTAGAATGAAGTATTCAAAAATAACCAATGCATTCAACTTATTCCCAAGCTACCCTAGTTCCCCAAAGAAGGTGAAAATCCTCACAAATCTCACACTCCCCAAAGTTCCAAAAGCAACCAAACCACTCAAAACAGTAAATGTGTGTGGAAAAATATAAGTGAAAAAAAGATCGTAATAAAGCCAAGCTTACTTCCCCCAAAGTAGTCCCAAAAGCAATCAAAGAATAATCCTGAAGCAAAACAACCCACCAAGGAAATCCAAAAGTTTTCAACTTGGTTACAACATAGGGATAATTCAAGATTCTCGACCTAGTTACAACCAAGGAGTCCAATGTATCGTCAACCTAGTTTCTTGTTTCTTTTTTCTTTTTTTTCCTCTCAATTTCTCTCATTTTGTCTAGGAGCCCTTTTGGGTTTTCATTCTAGCTTTATCACACAAAACATGTTCACCTCTCACCTTTTTCCACACGGCCTCTCTATTTTGCCTAGACTCGTAATTCTAGCCGGGCTAAGCCTCTCCCTTTTACCTAAACCTTTCGACCTATCCAGGCTTTTGCTAATGTTACCCAAGTCGCTCTTTCGGAATTTTGACATGTCTTGGTTTTTAATTGTTTTTCCAAAATGCTCTTAGAAGAGCTATTAGCTACATAAAAAAAACTAAAAATTATAAGTGCTATCTAATCCCCTTCCCCACACTTAAAGCTTGTATTGTCCTCAATGCATATACAAAATCAAAGAGCATATGTCAAGGGAAAGAAATAGGAAAGCACTTATAATGAAAAAGAACACTAAAATCTACACTTGATGACACAATCATGGAATGTAAAGAAAAACAACCATCACCCCTAATATACTACCCATAACCTCTAATCATGAATGATCAATCTAACCACTATCATGCACCATAAATAGAATAAGGAATTGAATCACAATGGTGAGTTACCTCTTAGGTCTCAATGTGTGTGTCTCAAAGGTTTTGAGGGTAGGTGGGTTTTTGGTGGTATTTTGGTAGAGATAGGGTAGTGGTAAGGAAGAAATGGTGATTGGGTGGTGTAAGAAAGTATGTGATCTTCATGGGTCGTACACATCTACACACCCCATGAATTTGGGGTTTGGTTCTCTTCCCTGTCCACCATTTTGAGCGTAACGAACCATGTACGTCTACATGGTCCATGATTTGGACTCCCCGGTTGCTCACCTTCCTCCAAGAACCATAAGTTTCTTACAAACATACATGCACACCAGTGTAATAGTGTCCCAAAAACAAAAAGAAAGCTACAAATAGGAAAACACACAAAAAATACTAAACTAATCTAATTTTTTAATGCTCAGGTTGCCTCCTGAGAAGCTCCGTATATTTAAGGTCATCGGCACAACCCTAATGTTATCCATAAGGTGCGGGTTTGTACCCCATCACCTTAGACAACCAAAAATGAAGAGCAAGAAGTAAGAATCTTCCAAGAGGAAGATACAATAGAGAAGGAGTCAACCTTAGAAGGAGTAGGTGGTTTAGAATCTTAGCATATTCAATTGGCTTCCCTATGGTTTCCTCTAAGGTTTTCAAAAATGTGAGAGTAGGTTCTATAGGTGGAGGTAGGGGTGCAAATAATTAATATGGAAAATTTAGTATAATCACCCATTCCTCGACTTATTTACTCTCAACGAACCTTTCCCAATCTCCTTTATATTCATTTACCAAAATTTCACATTCGACTAGGGATGGTTCATTTTTGGAAAACTGGGTTTCTAGTTGGCTCACCCTATTCATCAAATTAAGCACTTGCCCTTCAACTTTCTCAATGCTTGAGAATAGTTGAGTTCCCAAATCGCTAATCTCTCTAAGCATTTGTGATTGATGTAAATCACTACTCTTGGTTCCATTAGCTATAGCTTGCAAAATTTTTACACAATTTTATTTGGGAACCAATCCTAGGGATTGGTTTTGGGGCATTGGGTAAGTTGGTGAAATCCAACTATCCAACCCAACGTGTTTGTTTCCCGACGCATCTCCATACCACAAATTTGAGTTACCACTAAACCGCAAATTTAGAGAGTCATGGTATGGGTAACAATCTAGATCCCATCGACCTTGGGAACCAACAACTCCTACCTCTCACTCATATTCGCTCATCAAAGAGCAAGACTCCGTAGGGTGGTCGCAATGACATATCCTACAAAATCTCACTCGTTGAGCCTCTCTTCTCCACATTTTTTTTCCAATTAATTCGTAACAAAAAGAACACAAAATTTGGAATCATAGTGCCCGAGTCCTCAATTATGATCAAGAACTCAAGCAATACCAACTCCAGAAAACAAAAATAAGAAAAAGATAAAAGCAATAATAACTATTCACTAACACGTTATGCTTAACTAATACTCGAACTGAAGAGTATCCCCGGCAGTGCTGCCAAACTTTTGACCTACCCTCAACCTGGTCGTCATTGAAAACAAGATTTGAGGGACTTATTGGCCAAAATATAAGATGATTTATATTTTTTCACCCGTTCTCACTGCTAATCTACCAAGGGGTAGTAAGCCAAAAGCATCGGGTTTGTCCGCAGAGAGGTAATGGCTCAAGTACTAGTTAGAACACAATCTCGTACGAGTATTCAATTCGTACGAGTGAAAGTAATAGCTAGTAAAGAAAATATGCAAGGGGGGTGTTTGGGTTTTCAAACTATCAACTACTTAACATAAAAAGTAAATATAGAAGAAAATAAATAAACTACGCACGTGGGAATCATTTAGCAACACAGTCCGTGAAGCAGGTCTCGTGCCACTGTCCATGAAGATTGTCACAGACAACGAATAGTTCTCAATTTTTTCTCAGAAGTTCTCAGTGTCTGTGAAGGTTTTCACAGACCATGAGCACCCTGTGTTCTTAGCTCAAAAAGTTTTTAAAGGCCCGCAAAAGTTGGACTTAGCCAAATCTTCAATTCTTCATCTCCAAGCTCCATTGTCCGGGGTGTTTGTCACGACCTGACGTCTTGCCTCGTGAAGGTCTCATACTGGTCTCATATAGGTTTTCACAAAACCCCTGGATTCTTGTGTATTGTGAGTTGGGAAGATTTTCATGGGCCACTGGTGCTTGACCATTCGTGGTCTGTAAAGTGCCGCTAGTGCTTTGTCTGATGAACTTCGTTTGTTGCTATGGGTGAACCGTTAGTCTAAATCGGGAGTTCTAGCAATTGATTTTGTAGTACTCAAGGAGATGAATCCAATGAAACCAGCCTTGAAGGCTAACTATTCCTTGATCGTTCTCGGACTAAGTCAACACTCCTTGGACCATGATTCACCATTTTCTCCTTTGGTCATCTTAAACTTTGATGCCACCAGTATTGGCTCTGATCTCCTCTACCACGCATTGATGTTTGTGGACTTCATCTTCTACCATTCTAATGTGAATAACCTTCACCTATTCTACAGTTAAAAAAATGGCCTTCAATCTTCTACCACCGTTGCGAACGGTCTCACATAGAATGTAACAAAACATTACCCACGGGTGACCCACTAAAGATGATCACAAGGAATATCAAGGAGCTTGTGGATAAAATATGTCCATTAGTACCAATTAAGTCAATAAAATGCGGGATATAGACAAGAAAACCAAGCATGGATGTCTAAACCCCTTGTCACATAAACTCAACTAATACTAGCAATCTACCAACTAAAAGTAACTAAAAACTATGTCAAATGCATTGGTTAAAGCATGCAAAAGGGTGCAGATTAACCGCCTTCCTGAGGATGTTCCGAGTTTGGAACACCTTAGAATTTGGAGTATAAACCACTAGAAGGCAGTTTAACCATGGAAGAAGACGATTTTTGAAGAACCATATTCTATTAATCCTAATAGAAGGAGGTTCATCATTGAATCACCTTCTTTTTGAAGTAGTACTAAGTCTGAAACTAGGGGAAACGACGTCACGAATTCGGAACATCTATGGATGGTGTAGTCATAGTGTTTCAGAATTGGGGATACATTCGGATGCATGTTCCGGACTCGGAACTCAATTTGATTGGGAGCTACATATTTCCCAGTTTGTTCCGAACTCAGGACATAAATTCAGAAGTTTGGTAAAACTCGCTTTCAGTCTTCATTTTTCATGAAACCTATTCTTCTAAAAAGAATTTGGAGAATGGGTATGATGAAAACTAGCAATGTATGAGTTCGTCTATATCTAAGGTACAAACACCTCAACTACACTAGTTTTAGGCTTTTGATTCTTGGGATGAATTGTTTTGATCCCTAATTTAGAAATCAATGTTGATGTGAATAGTTAAATGTGATTGTTTATTGCTTAAATGTTAATGTATCTTCTTCTTTGTTTTTAATGGGTTTTTTAATTTCACTAAATATAGGTTATCGATTATGGATCGAATTGAATTGATTAGTAGGGATTTGAGAAAATCACCCGATTACCTCCTATTGATAGAATTGTTTCTTGTGGTTGCCTTTGAACATGCTTCAAAAGTGGCTTTTTATGAGCCTGTTGCCCCTGTAAGGAATGTAGAAACGATGTATATTTAGTCAGGAAGAAGTTACCTGAACATCTTATAATCCAGTGTTTCAAACTACTTACGCTTCTTATGTATGGCACGGGGATGATGAAATGTGTTTGGAGGACGATCTAGATCGTAAAGAGTCAGATGATCCTATTATGAACAAGGGGTTCACGGAGATGGTGGAGGAGGTTGCTATAGATTTTCATGGTAAACCCAAGATCCTCAAAGCTTTACACAACGATGGAAAGACTCCCTTATACAATGGTTCCAGACATTCGATTTTAAGCGTAACTTCGCAAATGACAAATTTGAATGAAAAATACGGTTGGACTGAAAAGGGGATAACAGAGACTCTTGAATTCCTTCGTGATTTTCTTATGAAAGGAAATCTATTACCTGACTGATTGTATGCAGCTAAAATAATTCTATATCCAATGGGATTATAATTTAAAAAGGTTTATGCATATCCCAACGATTTAAGGATATATTGGGGAAAGGAGGACGATATCCTAGACAATTTTTGTGTGTGTGGTGAATCGTTTTACAAGTTAAAGGGTGGTGGAATCATAGTTGGTGTTGAAGGTAAGTTGATTAAGAAGAAGAAGACACCGGCTAAAGTATTATGGTATCTTCCTATCATTTCTTGGTTGAAGTTAGACGGTTAACCGTGGAAGAAAATTGATACGATGTATCCCAAGTTCGGTTCTGAACTGTGACATTTGAGACTAGGTCTTTCCACAGATGGCATGAATCCATTTGGTTATATGAGTAGCACACACGACTATTGGACTGTTATGATTGTGATTTATAATCTCCAATCTTTTACTATCCATGATGATCTACGGGCACGAGAAACTCGGTAATGACATTGATGTTTACCTCGCTCAGTTAATGAATGATTTGGTGGCCTTGTCTAGTGGGGTACGTGTGTATGATGAGAGTGCAAAAGAATATTTCACATTGAAGGCCTTGTTTTTTTTGTACCATAAAATACTTTCCATCTTATGGAAACTTGTTAGGGTTCTCAGTGAAAGAATGCTATGCTTGTCCAGTGTGTAAGAAGGAAACAACATTTTGGCCACAAACGCTTTCTTCAATTGAATGACATTGTGATTAGGTTGTCTCTTCCATCTCACGTAAGGTTGTGCATCATGAAGCTATGATTTTTCTTCAAGTCAATATGTTCCAAAACCATTACAGTTTCCAGGCTTGATCGATTGCAGGCGATGATTGTTAAAGTTCTGTGCTAGATGGAGATGTACTCCCCCCCCCCTCTTTCTTTGATATTATGGTTCATTTGATAGTCTATTTAGTGACAAGAGACCAATTATCCCTATGGTACACATCATGTAACATCCCTTCTTCATTGTTAGGATATATGTCTTCCGGACCTTAATTTGGGCAGTCAAAATGTTTGTTAATTATCCAGGGACTAAGATCTATGTCAAAGCCACTTAACCAAGTCCTAAAACCACCCCTATCCACCTCTTGTAGGTTGCTATAGAATTGACACACTTCATCAAAATGAGTTGCTTTATTCATAGTTAACAAACTAAGCACATTTTGATGTTCAAAATTCTATAGTGGATCGGCTAAACCTATACGATAATACACGTTCAAGTCTATAATGTAACACTCCAATAATCTACCACTATCACAAAGTTCATAATTCCTAGATTCAGCAGAATGGGAAACAAACCTCGCCTTCTCATAGTCATTGCGTCTTCCCCGCCCAACGTTTATTGCCTTAGAGCATCCACAACCACCCCGTCCACCTTGTTTAGAGGATGACATACTGATATTGTGGCTAAATTAAATTGTGTTGATGTGAGGGAAATTGTTTCTGGTGCCATAAGTTGCTCTCTATGAATTTAGGGCTTTCAATTTGGGCTTTTTTATAGGACGAATAAGTTCCGAATGAGGAAGTGCAGCAGGGAGTGAAATAAAAGGGATGAAACCGAGTTCCGAATGAGGAACTTATTTTTTTGGAAAATAGGATTTCTATACAGCAAAGACCATGTTCTTTCCAGATTTTTCATCTATCTCGTAAAGCAAATTTTGAAGTGCCGATAGTGAGTTCCGAGTGAGGAACTCATTTTTCATTAAAATACATTTTTGCATTGAATTGCCAGGTTCGCTCCAGAATGGTTGCCTGAGGTCAAAACTTGGAGTTCCAAGTTCGGAACTATAGGATGAACTCATCCTGATTTAAAAAAAAAGAAAAATAAATTTCAAGGATTGGTTATACATGGTTCTGCATTTGGAAGCACATCGATGCAACGATTAAACATTTTCCCCAAGTATGTTCCTTAATTGGAACATAAAAGCTATTTATTTATGTCTTTCACCTATCTATTCCTCATTCGGAACATATTCGTCCACTTTGGTCAGAATTGATAGGCACTGTTTGATTCACAATGTTGTGGCTAGGACACAGAGTTTCAAAAAAATAAGACATTTGCATAAATATGTATTTGTACAATTTCAAATGCCACAACTTAAAAACATAAACTCATAATGCGTTACACAATCCAAATAGATTCGAAACTTCAGGCTTACAAATTTCATTGTACTACATAGTCAAACTTCCAAAAAAGGTTCAAACTACAACCAGATTTTCTAATGCCAAAAAAAGAGCTTGTGATCTTCAGTGCCCTAGTTAGTGACACCAGCAAATTCTGGATCGCTTTCCTCTTGAGGGGGCTGTTCAATAACAACATCGTTCTGGTCACTGTTTGAGAAGTATGGATCAAAGTCCGACATCAAGTCGTTGTCACTAAGTTCCAATTATAGTACACTTGATTTTATGAACTTGGCATGCCAAGTTTCAACTTTCTCCATCTCTTTGTTTGCGTTCTAACATCTGTATGGATGCAATACAAATAGCAACTTAGGATTCTCTTCCAATGGTGTCCACCGCCTACAAAATTTGATCAATAATTTATCTACAAGTGTGTATACAAAAAAAATTTAATCACAAAATTACTTATATAATTTACCTGCTCTTGATGACTCCACCCTGTCCATTTCCTGAATGAGTTGCAGAAAGCAAATGTGTAACTCTATAAAGTTCCCTTAAGGCTGCTTAGGAGAGGGCAGACACTGCTGAGGAAAGGGCGAACACTGCAGAGGAGCAAGCTAGGCTCACGGAGACAGAGGCAACTTGGCTTCGTGCTAAGATAAAAGAGATACGTACCAATGGACCTATTTCTCCTCAATACCCTCAAATTCTGGTAGATCAACTCTGCAAGACCAAGTCATTCTATAAATATTTGGAGGATGTTTCTAGCGATGCTCGCATTTTTGGCTACTGCAAGGCTGTGAAGAATCAACGCGACTGGACCCCAATTGCTTGCTGGAGAGTTTTCCTTCTATGAAGAAATGTGTTGAGACCCTGGAGAATAACAAGGCAAAGCTAAACTAAGCTTTTCTTGAAAAGATTGCTGATGGGGGACATCCATATTCTTTGCTCTCGCATTTTGCCAACCTTCCAAATTTTCAGTCTCCTGCTAAGCTAAATGAATGCTAGGTGGATTACCTGGACGATCTTCCATTTAAACCTAGCACATTTATTCCAACTCCTAATCCGGATGCTAGTGTGTCCAATGTGGTTAATGTAGCATAGATACCCATGCTCACCAGCTAAGCGAGGAGAATCACACTCAGCAACCAAGCCAGGAAGCAGCTGCTATCGTTGCCCAGCCTCCGCCTACCTCAAATGTTAGTTGATCTCTGATGTACTAGGTTTTTAGGATTAAAAATTGTAAACTTAAGAAAATATTTTGATGTATGTCTATACTACTTATGTAACTTCCGTTATGAATGTTGATTTATTATTCCTATTTTACGTTTTCTCATTACCCTTACTTGTGTGAAGGACTTCAATATTCTGGTTGTTCATAAATACTTGAATTTATGAGATGTAGTGATTCTTTTTCCGAGCTTATTAGCTTGGTTCATGCTTCTTGATCTTTCGCCAAAGAGTGTGCAGATGTTGTTTCTTCTGATCGCTTTTCGCTCATGGAATCACTTCTCTTATGTATTGGGTCGAAACTTTGTATTCTATCTTCATCTCTCTCTTTGTCTACAAGTTTTCCTTGCAGTAAGTTCATTCTTGATGGGTATAATGTTGAATCGCTTGGCGAGGACATCGTCCGCGGTTTAGTTGATCTTGAATCTGCAATCAAGTATGTACGATCGCTTAACCTCCCCGTCTCTATCGAAGAGTGGGCGTTATGCTTATGTAAATTTTGAATTATATTCTTCTAGGTATTAATGATCTTGAGAAGAAGTAGAATACAACTTTAAAGGATACCCAGTATGTTTTGCATGATTTATGTAGGATTATAAGCAAGCCAAACAGTCTAATTCATCGTCAACAACTGAAGATGGTGAAGATGCTCTGGCAACAAGTAAAGGCTATGGATTATGGTGTGAGAAAGACTCGCGAGGCCCATCAGAAGATGTTGATGATTGATAAACAATGTGGCTGTATTGATGATTTGCTAGATATGTTGAAGAAAAAGCAGAATGAGTGTGATCACATTTCATCTTCTGCTCTTGGTTGGCAAAGTAAGTTTGACGAGCAGTTTTCTATAAACACACAAATGCAAAGTGAAAATGAGGAACTTTGTGCTGAATGTAACTGTCTAGATTTGTATGTTCATCAATTGGAGCAAACTTGTGTTGAGTACAAAGATAGGCTTCAAGCTCTCCCTTCGTCATCTCGCAGACCTACTAGCTGTGGGGATCTGACTATGGGAGTTGGCAGGAAGAGGAATAACTTGTCTGAGGCTATCCACTCGCATCTCCTCACCCTAGAAGATGAAGTACATAATTTAAAGGCTAAAATAAAACTGTTTGAGGAAACTATTAACATTATGAGTATGCATCTGGACCGCAAGAATTTTGGTCCTATAAGCGACTTCAAGGTGTATTATGTTAGGTGTCTTGGTAATATGGAGAGAAGGGGTCTAACATGCCATCCTGCTTATTTGCACATGAAATGTGATATGGCCATTTATTTAGCGAGGAGTGTGAGGCCAAAGAAAACCAGCGCAAGGCTGAGCTTCTTCCTTGTAAGGCTAAGCACAGTCGCAGTGGTATGATAAAATAAACACTTAATTTAACAGTCATTACATACCATCATATAAGTTTAACCATCATATCTCTCTCTAATTGGGCTTAAGTATACATGGTTCAAGTAAAGAGTAGAAAGGTTCGAGTATGAGGATTCAAGAACAGGGGTTCGAGTAGAAGGGTTCGAGTATAGGGGTTCGAGTATAGGATTCGAGTGAAGGCTTCAAGTGGTACTGGTGTTTAAGTGGTACTGGTTCGGGTGGCACTGAGTTCAAGTGGTACTGGTTCAAGTAGTACTGGTTCAAGTTGTAGGTGGTACTAGTTCGAGTGGTGAGGTTCGAGGGGTGAGGTTCAGTTGGTTAGGTTCGAGACGTACGGGTTTAGTTGGTGAGTTCAAGAGGTAAGGTTCAGTTGGAGAGATTCGAGAGGTATGGTTCGAGAGGTGAGCTCGAGAAGTAAAAGGTTTCAGTAGTACTAGTTCGAGACCTAGGGTTCGAGAGGTACAGTTTGAGGGGTAAAGGTTTTAGTAGTACTAGTTCGAGAGGTAAGGTAAACGTTTTCAGTGGCACTAGTTTGAGAGGTTAGGTTCGAGAGGTAAAGGTTTTAGTAGTGAGGTTCCAGTGGAAAGGGTTTTAGAGGTGAAGATATTGGGGTTACTAGTTTGAGGGGTAGGTTCGAGATATACTGTTAGAGAAGTAAAGGCATCAGTGGTACTAGTTCGAGACATATGTTCGAGATTACTGTTCTAGAGGTAGAGGTATCAGTGGTACTAGTTCGAGAGGTACATTTTTTCCAGTGGTGGTTCGAGAGGTGAAGTTTTTAGTCGAGGTTCGAGAGGTTATGTTTTTTCAGTAGAGGTTCGAGAGGTGAAGTTTTTAGTAGGGGTTCGAGAGGTGAAATTTTCATTAGGGGTTCGAGAGGTGATGTTTTCAGTAGGGGTTCCAGAGGTGAAGTTTTCAGTAGGGGTTTGAGAGGTGATGTTTACAGTAAGGGTTCAAGAGGTGAATTTTTCAGTAGGGGTTCGAGAGGTGAAGTTTTCAGTAGGGGTTCGAGAGGTGAAGTTTTCAGTAGGGGTTCGAGAGGTGAAGTTTTCAGTAGGGATTCGAGAGGTGAAGTTTTCAGTGGTGGTTTGAGAGGTGAAGTTTTCTGTAGGGGTCAAGAGGTGAAGTTTTCAGTATGGCTTTGAGAGGTGAAGTTTTCAGTAGGGATTCGAGAGGTGAAGTTTTCAGTAGGGGTTCGAGAGTTGAAGTTTTTAGTAGGGGTTCGAGAGATGATGTTTTTAGTAGGGATTCGAGAGATGAAGTTTTCAATAGGGGTTTGAGAGGTGAAGTTTTCAGTAGGGTTCTAGAGGTGATGGTTTAAGTAAGGGTTGAAGAGGTGAGGTTTCAGTGGTGTTCGAGAGGTGGAGGTTTCAGTGAGGGTTGTGAGAGAAGTTTCGAGAAAGTCAGGTTCTAATGGCATGACATATATATATATATATATATATATATACTTATGTGTAAACATATACCCAGTTTAACTCAGTTCGTGCTAAGGCAATGCAACACTCACCCTAGTTATACTTGGCTTGGGCAGCCTCCATTTTTTACTCACCACCGCTCAACCGCTGTTCTTTGGTAGGCAAGGGAAAAATACCAGTAAACATCTCTCTAACTTTCACATGTTGTGTGAAGGTATGATTCCCGAAGGAGTAGATAAAGATCTCTACAAGTTGAAGGCATTCTCATTCTCTTTGAGGAATGCTGCAAAGGATTGGCCCCACTACCTACCACCCGGGAGCATTAAAACTTGGAGTGACATGAAGAAACATTTTCTCAAAGTCCTCCGCTTTGAAGAAGAACGTTAGCAACATCCTCCAATGACATGAAGAGTTGTTGTATGATTATTAGGAGAAGATTAATAAGCTCCTCTCATGTTGTCTTATCACGACTATTCGGAGGGAGATTTGATCTACTACTTCTACAATGGTCTTTTTTATGAAAAGAAAAGGCTAGTGAGGGGAGCTTGTGGTGGTTCCATTGGAAATAAAACTCTATGGAGCTCTATGAAGTGTTGGTTGAGGAGTTAGGAAACTTTATTTTGAGGGCCGATTTGAGAAGGAAAAATCCCAATGGTGCTTACCTAGCCCAAATAACTAATAAGCCCAAAACCACAAGTGGGCTTGAAGTGAACTAGTGAAGCGTTCTACGTCGGGCAGATGCAAAGCAAGTGGAGTCAACCCACAAACAAAGAGGAGCGGGGACCTTGATCAACTGTCAGCAATGAACCGCGTTACTCTGTCCCACAACGAGACACACGATGGCCATTTCAGATAAGACAGAGCCATTTGTAATGTACTATAAAAGGAAGAAGGAGGGTATGAATCCAGGTAAGTGCAACTAAACTAAAGTAGTTTGATTCTTAAAAGGAGGCTACTGACTTGAACGTCAGAGCTGTTTCCCCGAAATTGATTTCGGAATCTTTTTTATAGGCACACCTTGGTGAACCACGATTAACCAGTCGGATTGGAGAATACCACAGCATTTGGTGCCGACTGTGGGGACGGAATTTTTTTCCAGTCATTCATTCCCAACAGAGTTGATAATGGTGTTCACCAAAAGTGAAAGGAGTTAAAACCACCTCACTCAAGAGCAAACATCGGGGAGAAATAGGAGCATTATGTAACCCCGAACCTAATTAGATTAATAAATAAAATATACCTCATACAAATCATGTTATCTCAATTGAACCTTTTAATATCCCTCTAATTGGAAAAAAATTAAGAGGTGAATGATGTGCTAATTATAAAATATAAATTTGGAAAAAAATAATTATTATGGATTAACCTAGATGTTAATCTCGGACGAAGTAAATTTGAATTAATAATCTTAATTTTTGAAAAATATATTATAGTTAATATCAAACGATGATAAAGAATTGGTGTTTAGTATATGTTTCACTTAAGAAAGAGAAAGGAAATAATAGTACGTAAAATTAGAATGAAAGCGGGATATACAAATTGCTCATTTTAAAAGAGAAAAGTAAGAAATGATAAATTGAGTTTTTAAATAATTATCTAGACTTTTATAAAAGCATCCTCAATAGTTTACCTTGTACCATCCTCTAAAACGAATATTCCTTTAAATTATTGAGGAACATTAATTTTATAACTTCTTTTTTTTCATACTTATCACAATTTTATATAATAGGAACTTTCATATGTAGTTACAAATGAGATTAAAACAAATAAGTTATCATTTCTAATATTATTTTGATTTCAAGGAATATAATTGTATTATATATATATATATAATTGATTTTAGATATTTTCAGACAAAAAAGGGCAAAAATCAGGCATCTCAATAAGGTTTGGTCCCCTTTCATTCCAAAAAGAAATGTCTGTACTTTTGTGGAGAGCTGTCAATGGTCTGCTCCCTTTTGATAATATATTATGTAGGATAGGTTTCTCCTCAGCTTCTAAATGTCCCCTCTGCCAGAATCATTCGGATACGTTGGAACATTTTTTTTAATTCGGGCCCCTCTTCTACTGCTGTATGGCAAAGTGTAACAACCTTTTAAAGTTACAACAATCAGTTTTTGGGAATTTAAAGGGCAGTGTGGAATATTATCTCTCATTTATTGCTGAATCCAAGATACAGTCTAACATTATAACTGCTGCCTTACTATTCACAACTTGGTTTCTTTGGATCAGTAGGAATAAACAAATTTTTGATAATAAATCCTTTTCCAAAGATGAATGCTTTCATGATATTAAAGATATGATCTATCAAATCCTCACAGCTCACCACTTGATAGGCAATCTAGACAAGCATAAGTACTGGACTGAGTCAAATATTATTCCTAAAATCTTTCAAAAGAGGAAAAAATCAGTAATTGCTGTGAATTGGAAGAAACCACAAACCGGATATAAAATCAATACTGATGCAACTTGGATAAATGGTGGTCTATCTTCCTCTGCTGTCATAGTTAGGAATAGGAATGGGACTGTGGTTAAAATGAGAGCAAACACATTCCAGTCTCCATCTCCCTTACATGCTGAACTTTTCTCCATTCAAAGTGGCTATGATATTTGCTCAGAAATGGCACTAAATAGTTGTGTGATTGAATCTGATTGTTTAATGGCTGTTAAGGGTATTCAAAACCCAATATGTTCCCCATAGAGAACTTACTCCATCTGCAGCTCCCTTAATTTAGAGCACCTCAAATATCCAATCCAACATATTCCTAGGGAAGCCAATTCTGCTGCTGATTTCCTGGCTAAATTTGCACTAGAAAATAACGTACAGGGTGATCTAGATATCCAAGCAACACCCCTCTTTCTTAGGGGCCTCCTATCTCTTGACAGCAAAGGTTATCCTGGGATTAGAATAGGAGCTTAAATGGATCACAGTAGGAATTAGAATAGGTGCTTTCAGGATTATGTGTATACTGCTCTCTCCTAGTTTTTTTCTACTGCCCTTTCCATGTTTGAATATTATTTGGAGTACCATACAAATTTTTTCTGTCAAATTAGCACAGAGACTTCTGCTTCTACTTTTGTGCTCCTCAGGTTTTCGTGTTTGAAGATGGCAACATTTTTGGCAACTCTCAGCAAATCCCTAGATCTCTAATATTCCGGCCTCTGGACCTCAAAAATCAACACATCATTCTCACTTCAACCTCCAGCAGTCAGACCTTTGAGTTTGTGGCTGCCCAGCAAGGATTTCTACCTCATTGCAAGAATTCATATGTTTTTCAATGTAATGAAAGGTGTTGCCTGGCCAAAGGGAAGCATTAACACATGGGGTGGAGATTCTTCCTTTTGGAATCGTAACTACCTTTCCAAATCTTTCTTTTCACAATGTCAAATCTGTTTTAGTTTTATCTCCGAGGCATATTTTCATCTATTTTGGGGAAAATATCTTTCCGCTATGTAACATACTCTAAATCTTCTTGTATTTTTGGTTACTACATGGCCTGGGGATCCTTAATATAATTTCCCTCATCTACGGGTGTTAACTCAAAAAAAGGTATTGTAAATTAAAAGAAGAAAAGCCAATAAATAAATAATGAAAAGAAAGGAACAGATGAAAAAAAAATAGGTGGGATTCATAGGTGAACATAAATCATGATTAGCATTGTGTCTGGAAAAGGAAACAACATAATGTAAACCTGGGGAAAGTGAAATTCGGGAAGAGAAAATATTGGGAAGAGAGTAATAATAATAATGATTATTATCATAATAATAATAATATAATAGGAAGAGAAAGCCGGTAAGCAAACGTGAGAAATTTATCCAAGGACATTTTTGGGCAAGTGGACGTAGCCACTTGAGGATTAAATGGATAAAATTCTAGGTTTAGGTGTCAGAACCCTAGGTTCTCATCTAGAATAAATACCGGTTGCTGCCTTCTCAAAAATTACAATCTTAACATATTTCTTACCAAAGAACAGCGGTTGAGAGGTGGTGAGTTGAAAATGGAGGTTGCCCAAGCCAAGTATAACTAAGGTGAGTATTGCATCACCTTAGCACGAACTTAGTTAAATTGGGTATATGTTTATATATATATGTAAACATATATATATATATATATGTTTACATATATATATATAATGACATCCAAACCTGACTCTCAAACCTTCTCTCGTACCCCTAACTGAAACCTACACCTCTCCAACACCATTGAAACCTCACCTCCTATACCCCTCTTGAAACCATTATCTATTGAACCCCTACTGAAAAATTTCACCTCTCAAACCCCTACTGAAAACTTCATCTCCCGAACCCCCACTGAAAACTTCACCTCTCGAACCCCTACTGAAAAATTCACCTCTCGAACACTACTTAAAACTTCACCTCCCAAACCCCTACTGAAAACTTAACCTCTCGAACCCCAATAGAAAATATCACCTCTCGAATCCCTAATGAAAACTTCACCTCTCGAACCCCTACTGAAAACTTCACCTCACAAACCCCTACTGAAAACTTCACCTCTCGAACCCCTACTGAAAACTTCACCTCTCAAACCCCTGTTGAAAGCTTCACCTCCTGAACCACCACTGGAAAACTGTACCTCTCAAACTAGTACCACTGATACCTTTACCTCTAGAACAGTACATCTCAAACCTATGTCTCGAACTAGTTCCACTGATACCTTTGCCTTTCGAACATTATATCTCGAACCTACCCCTCGAACTAGTAACCCCGATAACTTAACCTCTAGAACCCTTTCCACTGGAACCTCACTACTCGAACCTTTATCTCTCGAACTAGTGCCACTGAAAACTTTTACCTTACCTCTCAAACTGGTACTATTGAAACCTTTACCCCTCAAACTGTACCTCTCGAACCCTAGGTCTCAAACTAGTACTACCTCTCAAACCATAACTCTCGAATCTCTCCAACTGAACCTTACCACTTGAACTCACCAACAGAACCCGTACCTCTCGAACCTAACAAACTGAACCTCAACCTTCGAACCTCACCACTTAAACTAGTACCACCTACAACTCAAACCAGTGCCACTAAACTCAGTGCTACCCGAACTAGTACCACTTGAACACTAGTACCACTCGAACCCTTCACTCGAATCCTCTACTCGAATCCATGTACTTGAACCCTTATACTCGAACCCATCTACTCAAACCCCTGTACTCGAAACCTTATACTCTAACCTTTCTACTCTTTACTTGAACCATGTATACTCGAACCCTATTAGAGAGAGATATGATGGTTAAACTTGAATGATGGTATGTACAGACTGTTAGATTAAGTGTGTATTTTATCACACTATGCTCAATTATCATGAAACTGAATTTATGAACTGCTTTGATATTGTTGTGTGAATTACCGACTTGTACTTTATCTTGCCATGTCAAACTTGAATAATATACTGTTCTAATATGTTATGTGGATAACCGACTTGTACTTTATCTTGCCCTGTAAAACTTGAATTATTAGCTACCTGATTACCTGACTCTAATTTTAGAGGGGCCCACACAATTTTAGTTTGGTCAAAATTAGCGGGGAACAGTACAGACTGGACCGTCTAATTAGACTAGCTACTCGTAGAGTTTCTGGTATGTTAGCATAATCATCTGTACTGATGCGAGCTCGTAACTGAACATCTGATTGGGCGTGGTTGGCAAAACTAAATTCTAGACTGATAGCCTTTGGGCACTATTGAAAAGGTTATGTCTTGTATGTTAGTCAGAGTTGCCATATAGGCGCTTGGCAGCAACTTGACATTAACCACCTGTATCATTATACTGTGCTTTAGGACTTATGTGGCTAATTATTATTTGTTATTCTGTGATCACTAAAATTCAACTGGTTAAATATTGGTGATGGAACCTCACTAAGCAAGGAGCTTACCCTAATCAAACAAACTTTTTTTAAGGTGAAGAAAAACCGTAAGAGAGAAGTGCTTTGATGTCTTTACTTCTTTTGCGAAAAAGTCGTGGTGGACTATTAGAGCTTTTGGTTAGGATGTAAAATATTAACGTGAACTGATCCTTTTCGGATCTTTTAGAAATTTTTTCTGAAGAAATTTAGTTGAAACTCTAGATTAACACTTGTATTAACAATTTCACTGTAATAGTAATTTAGGTGTTGATATTTTTTCTAAATTTGCTTCCGCATAAACTTTATCTGCTCGTTACAGTTGGAATTCCCGGTAGCACATCGGATCCGACCCGAGACTAGCGTTAAGCTGGTAGGTTATGGGTTTGTGGTGTTACAGACTTGGTATCAGAGCTTCCTCAAATTAAGTAAAGAGAAATCAAAACTTAACTTAATAAAAGACATCACAATTACTTAACACTTAAAGATATCAGATTGGAGATATGGTTGAACCTTGTCTACAAAACTAACAATTTTTTGATGTCACTGTCCAACAGGGAAATAAAATAATTTATTTAGAATACAGAAGTCTATGATGATTGTGAAATAAAATGAAAGTAATACATGAATCCAACTATTACTGAAGTATAACAAAATTCTTCTGGCATAATACCTCCGGTTAAAATACTAACATTATTCTCAACATACTAAGAGAATCTATAGTGAGAAGGATATGTGATAGAACAGAAAATGTGGTTTTAAATTGTTGGATAAATTCATAGTTATAAGGTAAAATATAGCCGATAATAGTTGTTACATTACCACTGGGAATATAACCGTGTATAGCTGGTATATTACCACTAGATATACATATTGACTAATTATAGTTAAATTCTAAGAGTATATTAGCAATTTAATGTCATCAAACAAGATGTAAAAACCCATAGTAGAGAAATAAGAATAGTGCCATCAATATTTGCTTCTTTTGGACTTTCAAATACTTTCTAAATTGAAAATAAAAGTTTTCTCCTAAATAATTTCAAAGAAAAGTTAAATCTCAACAAAACATATTCCATTAAAAGGATATTGGATCAAAGCATTTTTTTTTAAAAAAAATATTTATTTTAAAAAAACCAAACTAGGTATCCTTTCCATTTGACTTGAGAAAACCTTTGAATCACTTGGGGATGGCCAGCCCAGAGTTTGAAGCCGGTTCTCATTTTAAATTGAAAGGTCCCTAAATAATAATAATAAAAATTTGGACCTCAAAACGGTTAATAAAGCAATAGTCATCACATGAATCTTCATAACATATGCAGCAATATTAGGCCATTAAGCTAAACCCATATAAAACTTAACTAAAATATCAAACGAGTATCCTACTACCCTAATTGGACAAGGTAGACCCTAGTTAGGGAATGAGAAACCTTAATCCCTAAAATCATTATCATAGAAACGGATATGCTGACGAAAAGGAGGTTAGAACCGATGCAATTACATAGAACCCGATCAAATAAGGAATATCGAGACATAGGAACTAGAACTGCAGATATAGAATGCAAAAGTTGATTCAGACTCAATGTGGCATCTGAGTCTGGCATGGCTGCATACGCCGATGGCAGAACTCGTAAGGGAGCCCTAAGAAAGGTTGGGGTCACGTAGATAAAAATCTTGTGATAATCAAATCATGACCTTATAAACGGACCTCCCATGGTACAAAACAGGATAAAGAATGTGACTCCACTGAATAATTTAGGGTTTGTTAAGAATAGAATCTAGAACAGCTAAAGTAGTAGTATATAACTTTTGTAAAAGTACTTGCAGATCCCAGGAATTTACACTCTTACATGATCATTCAAGCTAGGGATAAGAACCCCATGATAGATCAGGGAGAAGTCAAAGTTCAATGGAGGATTAATTGATGAAGTAATCAAAAATTTGGTGGAAACAATAATTCAAATCCTTTAACTCTAGGATAAATAGATGTGAGGTGGGTGAGTTTGTCTACATTCAAATTAGAATAGACGTAACCCAAACTTGGACCATACGACATGGTCCAAGTAACACCTCGAGTCCCTTGTTGTATGGTGGGGAATGGAGGCATGAAGAATAGGATTGCTAAGAAAATAAATGGCTGCGATGTTGCAATATGGGAAGTCTGAGTACATAATAATGAAGTCCCGATAACTTAGACAAGGTTCTCGTTCCAAACACTCGGTCACGGTCATCTGTGATCAATTTAGCTCTGAAGGGTGGGGCTGGTGGAAGTGGTCGACCAAGTGTGCAGGCTCAACTTTACATCATAGAGAGTGGTGAGAGCCATGTTTTGACCGAGGCCATTGAAGGTACCCTCTTTATTTTTGGTAAAACTACAGTAAACTTCAAGGTCCAAGTTCATTAAGGGTGGGAGATTGTGAAACCCCGAACCCAATTAGATTAATAAATAAAATATACATCTGATACAAATCATGTTATCTTAGTTGAACCTTTTAATATCCCTCTAATTGGAAAAAATGAAGAGATGAGCGATGTGCTAATTATAAAATATAAATTTGGAAAAATATTATTATGGATTAACCTATATTTTTTTTCAATAATTAAGATTTTTAATTCAAATTTACTCCGTCCGAGATTAACATCTAGGTTAATCCATAATAATATTTTTCCAAATTTATATTTTATAATTAGCACATCGCTCATCTCTTCATTTTTTTCCAATTAGAGGGATATTAAAAGGTTCAACTAAGATAACATGATTTGTATCAGATGTATATTTTATTTATTAATCTAATTGGGTTCGGGGTTTCACAATCTCCCACCCTTAATGAACTTGGACCTTGAAGTTTACTGTAGTTTTACCCAAAATAAAGAGGGTACCTTCAATGGCCTCGGTCAAAACATGGCTCTCACCACTCTCTATGATGTAAAGTCGAGCCTGCACACTTGGTCGACCACTTCCACCAGCCCCACCCTTCAGAGCTAAATTGATCACAGATGACCGTGACCGAGTGTTTGGAACGAGAACCTTGTCTAAGTTATCGGGACTTCATTATTATGTACTCAGACTTCCCATATTGCAACATCGCAGCCATTTATTTTCTTAGCAATCCTATTCTTCATGCCTCCATTCCCCACCATACAACAAGGGACTCGAGGTGTTACTTGGACCATGTCGTATGGTCCAAGTTTGGGTTACGTCTATTCTAATTTGAATGTAGACAAACTCACCCACCTCACATCTATTTATCCTAGAGTTAAAGGATTTGAATTATTGTTTCCACCAAATTTTTGATTACTTCATCAATTAATCCTCCATTGAACTTTGACTTCTCCCTGATCTATCATGGGGTTCTTATCCCTAGCTTGAATGATCATGTAAGAGTGTAAATTCCTGGGATCTGCAAGTACTTTTACAAAAGTTATATACTACTACTTTAGCTGTTCTAGATTCTATTCTTAACAAACCCTAAATTATTCAGTGGAGTCACATTCTTTATCCTGTTTTGTACCATGGGAGGTCCGTTTATAAGGTCATGATTTGATTATCACAAGATTTTTATCTACGTGACCCCAACCTTTCTTAGGGCTCCCTTACGAGTTCTGCCATCGGCGTATGCAGCCATGCCAGACTCAGATGCCACATTGAGTCTGAATCAACTTTTGCATTCTATATCTGCAGTTCTAGTTCCTATGTCTCGATATTCCTTATTTGATCGGGTTCTATGTAATTGCATCGGTTCTAACCTCCTTTTCGTCAGCATATCCGTTTCTATGATAATGATTTTAGGGATTAAGGTTTCTCATTCCCTAACTAGGGTCTACCTTGTCCAATTAGGGTAGTAGGATACTCGTTTGATATTTTAGTTAAGTTTTATATGGGTTTAGCTTAATGGCCTAATATTGCTGCATATGTTATGAAGATTCATGTGATGACTATTGCTTTATTAACCGTTTTGAGGTCCAAATTTTTATTATTATTATTTAGGGACCTTTCAATTTAAAATGAGAACCGGCTTCAAACTCTGGGCTGGCCATTCCCAAGTGATTCAAAGGTTTTCTCAAGTCAAATGGAAAGGATACCTAGTTTGGTTTTTTTAAAATAAATATTTTTTTTAAAAAAAATGCTTTGATCCAATATCCTTTTAATGGAATATGTTTTGTTGAGATTTAACTTTTCTTTGAAATTATTTAGGAGAAAACTTTTATTTTCAATTTAGAAAGTATTTGAAAGTCCAAAAGAAGCAAATATTGATGGCACTATTCTTATTTCTCTACTATGGGTTTTTACATCTTGTTTGATGACATTAAATTGCTAATATACTCTTAGAATTTAACTATAATTAGTCAATATGTATATCTAGTGGTAATATACCAGCTATACACGGTTATATTCCCAGTGGTAATGTAACAACTATTATCGGCTATATTTTACCTTATAACTATGAATTTATCCAACAATTTAAAACCACATTTTCTCTTCTATCACATATCCTTCTCACTATAGATTCTCTTAGTATGTTGAGAATAATGTTAGTATTTTAACCGGAGGTATTATGCCAGAAGAATTTTGTTATACTTCAGTAATAGTTGGATTCATGTATTACTTTCATTTTATTTCACAATCATCATAGACTTCTGTATTCTAAATAAATTATTTTATTTCCCTGTTGGACAGTGACATCAAAAAATTGTTAGTTTTGTAGACAAGGTTCAACCATATCTCCAATCTGATATCTTTAAGTGTTAAGTAATTGTGATGTCTTTTATTAAGTTAAGTTTTGATTTCCCTTTACTTAATTTGAGGAAGCTCTGATACCAAGTCTGTAACACCACAAACCCATAACCTACCAGCTTAACGCTAGTCTCGGGTCGGGTCCGATGTGCTACCGGGAATTCCAACTGTAACGAGCAGATAAAGTTTATGCGGAAGCAAATTTAGAAAAAATATCAACACCTAAATTACTATTACAGTGAAATTGTTAATACAAGTGTTAATCTAGAGTTTCAACTAAATTTCTTCAGAAAAAATTTCTAAAAGATCCGAAAAGGATCAGTTCACGTTAATATTTTACATCCTAACCAAAAGCTCTAATAGTCCACCACGACTTTTTCGCAAAAGAAGTAAAGACATCAAAGCACTTCTCTCTTACGGTTTTTCTTCACCTTAAAAAAAGTTTGTTTGATTAGGGTAAGCTCCTTGCTTAGTGAGGTTCCATCACCAATATTTAACCAGTTGAATTTTAGTGATCACAGAATAACAAATAATAATTAGCCACATAAGTCCTAAAGCACAGTATAATGATACGGGTGGTTAATGTCAAGTTGCTGCCAAGCGCCTATATGGCAACTCTGACTAACATACAAGACATAACCTTTTCAATAGTGCCCAAAGGCTATCAGTCTAGAATTTAGTTTTGCCAACCACGCCCAATCAGATGTTCAGTTACGAGCTCGCATCAGTACAGATGATTATGCTAACATACCAGAAACTCTACGAGTAGCTAGTCTAATTAGACGGTCCAGTCTGTACTGTTCCCCGCTAATTTTGACCAAACTAAAATTGTGTGGGCCCCCCTAAAATTAGAGTCAGGTAATCAGGTAGCTAATAATTCAAGTTTTACAGGGCAAGATAAAGTACAAGTCGGTTATCCACATAACATATTAGAACAGTATATTATTCAAGTTTGACATGGCAAGATAAAGTACAAGTCGGTAATTCACACAACAATATCAAAGCAGTTCATAAATTCAGTTTCATGATAATTGAGCATAGTGTGATAAAATACACACTTAATCTAACAGTCTGTACATACCATCATTCAAGTTTAACCATCATATCTCTCTCTAATAGGGTTCGAGTATACATGGTTCAAGTAAAGAGTAGAAAGGTTAGAGTATAAGGTTTCGAGTACAGGGGTTTGAGTAGATGGGTTCGAGTATAAGGGTTCAAGTACATGGATTCGAGTAGAGGATTCGAGTGAAGGGTTCGAGTGGTACTAGTGTTCGAGTGGTACTAGTTCGGGTAGCACTGAGTTTAGTGGCACTGGTTTGAGTTGTAGGTGGTACTAGTTTAAGTGGTGAGGTTTGAAGGTTGAGGTTCAGTTTGTTAGGTTCGAGAGGTACGGGTTCTGTTGGTGAGTTCAAGTGGTAAGGTTCAGTTGGAGAGATTTGAGAGTTATGGTTTGAGAGGTAGTACTAGTTTGAGACCTAGGGTTCGAGAGGTACAGTTTGAGGGGTAAAGGTTTCAATAGTACCAGTTTGAGAGGTAAGGTAAAAGTTTTCAGTGGCACTAGTTCGAGAGATAAAGGTTCGAGTAGTGAGGTTCCAGTGGAAAGGGTTCTAGAGGTTAAGTTATCGGGGTTACTAGTTCGAGGGGTAGGTTCGAGATATAATGTTCGAAAGGCAAAGGTATTAGTGGAACTAGTTCGAGACATAGGTTTGAGATGTACTGTTCTAGAGGTAAAGGTATCAGTGGTACTAGTTTGAGAGGTACAGTTTTCCAGTGGTGGTTCAGGAGGTGAAGCTTTCAACAGGGGTTTGAGAGGTGAAGTTTTCAGTAGAGGTTCGAGAGGTGAAGTTTTCAGTAGGGGTTTGTGAGGTGAAGTTTTCAGTAGGGGTTCGAGAGGTGAAGTTTTCATTAGGGATTCGAGAGGTGATATTTTCTATTGGGGTTCGAGAGGTTAAGTTGTCAGTAGGGGTTTGGGAGGTGAATTGTTAAGTAGTGTTCGAGAGGTGAATTTTTCAGTAGGGGTTCGAGAGGTGAAGTTTTCAGTGGGGGTTCGGGAGATGAAGTTTTCAGTAGGGGTTTGAGAGGTGAAATTTTTCAGTAGGGGTTCAATAGATAATGGTTTCAAGAGGGGTATAGGAGGTGAGGTTTCAATGGTATTGGAGAGGTGTAGGTTTCAGTTAGGGGTACGAGAGAAGATTCGAGAGTCAGGTTTGGATGTCATTATATATATATATGTTTACATATATATATAAACATATACCCAATTTAACTAAGTTCGTGCTAAGGCGATGCAAGACTCACCTTAGTTATACTTGGCTTGGGCAACCTCCATTTTCAACTCACCACCTCTCAACCGCTGTTCTTTGGTAAGAAATATGTTAAGATTGTAATTTTTGAGAAGGCAGCAACCGGTATTTATTCTAGATGAGAACCTAGGGTTCTGACACCTAAACCTAGAATTTTATCCATTTAATCCTCAAGTGGCTAGTCCACTTGCCCAAAAATGTCCTTGGATAAATTTCTCACGTTTACTTACCGGCTTTCTCTTCCTATTATATTATTATTATTATGATAATAATCATTATTATTATTACTCTCTTCCCAATATTTTCTCTTCCCGAATTTCACTTTCCCCAGGTTTACATTATGTTGTTTCCTTTTCCAGACACAATGCTAATCATGATTTATGTTCACCTATGAATCCCACCTGTTTTTTTTTCATCTGTTCCTTTCTTTTAATTCTTTATTTATTGGCTTTTCTTCTTTTAATTTACAATACCTTTTTTTGAGTTAACACCCGTAGATGAGGGAAATTATATTAAGGATCCCCAGGCCATGTAGTAACCAAAAATACAAGAAGATTTAGAGTATGTTACATAGCGGAAAGATATTTTCCCCAAAATAGATGAAAATATGCCTCGGAGATAAAACTAAAACAAATTTGACATTGTGAAAAGAAAGATTTGGAAAGGTAGTTACGATTCCAAAAGGAAGAATCTCCACCCCATGTGTTAATGCTTCCCTTTGGCCAGGCAACACCTTTCATTACATTGAAAAACATATGAATTCTTGCAATGAGGTAGAAATCCTTGCTGGGCAGCCACAAACTCAAAGGTCTGACTGCTGGAGGTTGAAGTGAGAATGATGTGTTGATTTTTGAGGTCCAGAGGCCGGCATATTAGAGATCCAGGGATTTGCTGAGAGTTGCCAAAAATGTTGCCATCTTCAAACACGAAAACCTGAGGAGCACAAAAGTAGAAGCAGAAGTCTCTGTGCTAATTTGACAGAAAAATTTTGTATGGTACTCCAAATAATATTCAAACATGGAAAGGGCAGTAGAAAAAAACTAGGAGAGAGCAGTATACACATAATCCTGAAAGCACCTATTCTAATTCCTACTGTGATCCATTTAAGCTCCTATTCTAATCCCAGGATAACCTTTGCTGTCAAGAGATAGGAGGCCCCTAAGAAAGAGGGGTGTTGCCTGGATATCTAGATCACCCTGTACGTTATTTTCTAGTGCAAATTTAGCCAGGAAATCAACAGTAGAATTGGCTTCCCTAGGAATATGTTGGATTGGATATTTGAGGTGCTCTAAATTAAGGGAGCTGTAGATGGAGTAAGTTCTCCATGGGGAACATATTGGGTTTTGAATACCCTTAACAGCCATTAAACAATCAGATTCAATCACACAACTATTTAGTGCCATTTCTGAGCAAATATCATAGCCACTTTGAATGGAGAAAAGTTCAGCATGTAAGGGAGATGGAGACTGGAATGTGTTTGCTCTCATTTTAACCACAGTCCCATTCCTATTCCTAACTATGACAGCAGAGGAAGATAGACCACCATTTATCCAAGTTGCATCAATATTGATTTTATATCCGGTTTGTGGTTTCTTCCAATTCACAGCAATTACTGATTTTTTCCTCTTTTGAAAGATTTTAGGAATAATATTTGACTCAGTCCAGTACTTGTGCTTGTCTAGATTGCCTATCAAGTGGTGAGCTGTGAGGATTTGATAGATCATATCTTTAATATCATGAAAGCATTCATCTTTGGAAAAGGATTTATTATCAAAAATTTGTTTATTCCTACTAATCCAAAGAAACCAAGTTGTGACTAGTAAGGCAGCAGTTATAATGTTAGACTGTATCTTGGATTCAGCAATAAATGAGAGATAATATTCCACACTGCCCTTTAAATTCCCAAAAACTGATTGTTGTAACTTTAAAAGGTTGTTACACTTTGCCATACAGCAGTAGAAGAGGGGCCCGAATTAAAAAAAATGTTCCAACGTATCCGAATGATTCTGGCAGAGGGGACATTTAGAAGCTGAGGAGAAACCTATCCTACATAATATATTATCAAAAGGGAGCAGACCATTGACAGCTCTCCACAAAAGTACAGACATTTCTTTTTGGAATGAAAGGGGACCAAACCTTATTGAGATGCCTGATTTTTGCCCTTTTTTGTCTGAAAATACCTAAAATCAATTTTATATATATAATACAATTATATTCCTTGAAATCAAAATAATATTAGAAATGATAACTTATTTGTTTTAATCTCATTTGTAACTACATATGAAAATTCCTATTATATAAAATTGTGATAAGTATGAAAAAAAAGAAGTTATAAAATTAATGTTCCTCAATAATTTAAAGGAATATTCGTTTTAGAGGATGGTACAAGGTAAACTATTGAGGATGCTTTTATAAAAGTCTAGATAATTATTTAAAAACTCAATTTATCATTTCTTACTTTTCTCTTTTAAAATGAGCAATTTGTATATCCCGCTTTCATTCTAATTTTACGTACTATTATTTCCTTTCTCTTTCCTAAGTGAAACATATACTAAACACCAATTCTTTATCATCGTTTGATATTAACTATAATATATTTTTCAAAAATTAAGATTATTAATTCAAATTTACTTCGTCCGAGATTAACATCTAGGTTAATCCATAATAATTATTTTTTTCCAAATTTATATTTTATAATTAGCACATCATTCACCTCTTAATTTTTTTCCAATTAGAGGGATATTAAAAGGTTCAATTGAGATAACATGATTTGTATGAGGTATATTTTATTTATTAATCTAATTAGGTTCGGGGTTTCATAATGCTCCTATTTCTCCCCGATGTTTGCTCTTGAGTGAGGTGGTTTTAACTCCTTTCACTTTTGGTGAACACCATTATCAACTCTGTTGGGAATGAATGACTGGAAAAAAATTCCGTCCCCACAGTCGGCACCAAATGCTGTGGTATTCTCCAATCCGACTGGTTAATCGTGGTTCACCAAGGTGTGCCTATAAAAAAGATTCCGAAATCAATTTCGGGGAAACAGCTCTGACGTTCAAGTCAGTAACCTCCTTTTAAGAATCAAACTACTTTAGTTTAGTTGCACTTACCTGGATTCATACCCTCCTTCTTCCTTTTATAGTACATTACAAATGGCTCTGTCTTATCTGAAATGGCCATTGTGTGTCTCGTTGTGGGACAGAGTAACGCGGTTCATTGCTGACAGTTGATCAAGGTCCCCGCTCCTCTTTGTTTGTGGGTTGACTCCACTTGCTTTGCATCTGCCTGACGTAGAACGCTTCACTAGTTCACTTCAAGCCCACTTGTGGTTTTGGGCTTATTAGTTATTTGGGCTAGGTAAGCACCATTGGGATTTTTCCTTCTCAAATCGGCCCTCAAAATAAAGTTTCCTAACTCCTCAACCAACACTTCATAGAGCTTCATAGAGTTTTATTTCCAATGGAACCACCACAAGCTCCCCTCACTAGCCTTTTCTTTTCATAAAAAAGACCATTGTAGAAGTAGTAGATCAAATCTCCCTCCGAATAGTCGTGATAAGACAACATGAGAGGAGCTTATTAATCTTCTCCTAATAATCATACAACAACTCTTCATGTCATTGGAGGATGTTGCTAACGTCCTTCTTCAAAGCGGAGGACTTTGAGAAAATGTTTCTTCATGTCACTCCAAGTTTTAATGCTCCCGGGTGGTAGGTAGTGGGGCCAATCCTTTGCAGCATTCCTCAAAGAGAATGAGAATGCCTTCAACTTGTAGAGATCTTTATCTACTCCTTCGGGAATCATACCTTCACACAACATGTGGAAGTTGGAGAGATGTTTGCTGGTATTTTTCCCTTGCCTACCAAGGAATGAAGGTCGCAAGTGTATCAACCCGGACATAAGCTCGAAGTGCCCATTTGGTCCAACCACTGGATATTCTATGCACATAGGTTGTTGATCAAGGTTGGGGGCCATTGTCTCCCTCAAATATTTAATTACGTATAATATTGACAAATAAAAAGTTACTTTTTAAAAACTATTTGTTAAGAGGAATCCAACTATATAACATATGATAATATTATTACTTATATACCTATTTAAATATGCAGTCAAAGTTTAACAGTGAGTAGTATAAAATGTCAAACTGTGCAGTTTAATTTGTGACGGGAGGAGTACTTGGTTTGTTTAGTTGATTTCGTTAGTTATATATCATATTAAGTACATTATGTTTAAATATTATACTATTTATTTGTTTAATTTAATTATTATGAGTAGCTAATTCATATATCGGCATGGAATAACAAGCATTAGTTCATGAATCGTGAGAGCTAATTTTTTTAAATTAATTTTTATGTGTTCGTGAGAGATAATTTATTCCTAATATTTTTATGTCTGGCCTATTTGAATATTGTTAGGATATTGCTATCTAATTCCACCAATACGTAAACGTTGGAAAGGGTTATAAGTTGCGAGTTCTTGTGAACATATTTCGCCTGACCCAAAAGAAGTCCAGACGCAGTGAGCAATACTTTAAGGCCAAGAAATTGTGAAGAGCACCCAAATCCTTGATAGCAAACTCCTGATAAGTGCGAGTGATAAACTGCGGAATAAGAGTAGAGTCATTCCTTGTGGGAATAATATCATCGACGTAAACAAGGAGATAAATAAAAGATATCCCACGATGAACAAAGAATTTTAAGCAATCATGCACTAAAATAAATCTAGGCCAAGTATGTTCTAAACCTCTAAACCAAGCTCGAGAGGTTTGCTTGAGGCTTTAGACATGATCTGGGCGAAGTGGATCCTTGTAGCCGACAAGTTGAGCTATGAACACCGGAGAATCAATACCAAAATTAACAAAATAATTATTAATGTCCAACTGATGTAGCGGCCAAGAGCACATCGTATTAATTACAAGAATGGTGCACACTATCGAAGCCTTCACCACTGGACTGAAGGTGTGGTCCAAATCAAATCCTGGAATATGAGAGAACCCCTAAGCAACCAGACAAGCTTTGTAGCACTCGATACCAACATCCAGATGATACTTGAGACGATACACCCCCTTGAACCTGACAATGGTTATATTCGAAGGGCATGGAACTAACTCCGCAAAGCATGAATCTTTTCATCCATATCCGAGACCCAGGATGGATCACGAAGAGTAGATCGGTAGTCTATAGGCTCTTTTTGAGAGCGTAATGCAACATGAAAAATATGTGTTGCAGGATCAGAGTAGTCACACTGCTGAACAGCCCATGTGGTAGATCGAGTCGTCATTGGATGGGCCCCTCAAGGTGGTGAAGATGGAGAACCAGCCGAAGAAGATTACGATTATGAAGAAGTTAGGGAGCCATGAGGAGTGGAAGGGTGAGACATAGTCGAAGGTGAAGCTGGAACAACGTATGATGGAGGAACCACCAGAGAATCAGAATCAGAGGAGCATGTGTGACATAGGGATGAGCTTGTCAAATAAGGAGTAAACGGCTACGCCAAAGAATCCATCTCGGGATCAATGAAAGTGGAGCCATCCAATGTCAAAATTGGAGAACCAGGTGTCGAGGTAGGAGAGATAGTGAATGGAAATTAGAACTCATCAAAGCGGGCATGATGGGTGACATAAACTCGACTAGAAAATGGATCAAGACAGTGAAATCCCTTATACTTTGAACCATAACCAATAAAGATGGACGGAAGGCTGCAAGGACACAGCTTGTGCGGAGCAGCTGGCTGAACATAAGGACAAACCTGACACTCGAAAGGGTGGAAGTTCAAGTAAATGGGATGTCGATCAAAACGTAGGTTGTAGGGGGTGGAATCCCATAAGACCAGAGTAGATAAGCGGTTGATAGTGTGAACCATTGTCGCAAATAGATCATCCCAACAAGATAGTTGTAAAAATGAGTGAAAAAGCATAGTCAATCCCATCTCCGCAACATGCCTGTGTTTCTTCTCCGCTCCTCCATATTGTTCTGGAGTGTAAGAGTACAAAACTTGATGGTGAATGCCCTTGGAAGCAAAATGGGAACGAAGGCGGGTGTTGAGGTATTCGTTAACACCATCACTCTAAAACACCTTGATCTTAGCCCAAAATTGGTTCTACAAATGTCTCAAACTACAAATAAACATCAACAAATTCCAACTTGTGATAAAGCAAATACAACCAGTTTAATCAAGAAAATTCATCCACAAACAAAGTATAGTAAGCAAAACCATTAGCAGATAAAACGGGTGAGGGACCTCATAAGTTACAATGAACTAAATCGAGTACACGCAAAGCGCATTTATGGTTTTCACCATAACACAAGGGGCGTAGGTGTTCGGTCTTGGTAATAAAGTTGAAACTGGAAGTACTCGTGACTTTTGCAAACTAGAAATGACGTAGTTGGACACATGTCCTAGCTGAGCATGCCAAAGCTCAAACGATACACATCCTTTATTGTGCTGCAGAAAAGAAACAAGAGCGGCCTCCCCCTGATCCAAAATGTAAATGCTACCCTCATTGTGGCCTCTGCCCACAACTTCCTTGGACAATTTTCTCTGAATCACAAAGTTATGATCATCAAAAGTAATAATACTACCTATGGCTCGGGTTAGCTTACTGATAGATAAAAAATTCTTAGTAATCTCAGGTACAACTAAGACATCAGATAAGCATAAAGTAGAAGATATCCAAGAATCAATTATATGAGAAATCAAAATAGGCGCACCATTACCAACATAAACAGAAGATGCTATGTAGTTTGTTGTGCCATATTCAATGTACCAATCAGAGTGCAAGAAGAAGGCTCTAACTGCAAAGAAAACTGAAAGGATTAAGCCAAGTGAATCGAATCTAAACGTCGTCCCTAAGCCAACATGCGATAACAAGTAGCGGCAAAATGACCAAGTCGACCGCACCTTGTGCATTGTGGATAGCCCCAACCAGTTGAGACACCACCAGAACCAGTCTAGTGACCACGTTGGCCACTAGAATGCCCGCCACGCACAATGCGTGAAACCCCACGAGCCACCACCTTTCTCCCGCGCATTGTCCTATGCGTGGCCCTCCTCAGCTTGATCTATAGCACTAAACGTAACAAGATGATTCCCAGGGTGAAGGACTGAAACTTGAGAAAGATTGAAAAAAAGCCTTGTGGTTTGTAGCCCCAGACACAATATCAACATATTTTGGAGATGGATTTTGGGATAATAAAGGGGCACTAAATCCTTGTACTGACGCCCGAGAGCACAAAAAAACTAGGGAACTTGATCATCATTAGAAACAGGAGATCTCATAACTGCAAGTTTATCGACAATGGATTTAAACTTGGAATGTAACTTGACAACGGACTCAATTCGGCGCAAGTTCAATACTTAATCACGAAGCTGAAGAACACTTGATTTGCAAGCATTCTGATGCTCTGATATCATGTTAGAGTAGATAATTCCCATAATGAGTTTGTTATTGATTCATGAGAATATATGGAAGACTACATCACAGAGTTGTAAGTTGACATAAACTCTAACTCTAACAAACCGTAGTAGTCTATTTGACTTAGTCTAACTTGTGTATACTAAATTGAAAATGAAACAGAGCCTGGGAGTTTTAACAAAATTCTTCACCGTCATACTATATACAACTATTGAAGTCACCAAGAAATGAAAAAAAAAGAAGTAATTGGAACTAATTTCCATTCCAAGAAGAAAATTCTTCACCGACATATATACAACTCTTCAGTTGTTAAAGGTTTTTGTATGAACTTCCGTTGCATTTAGCGCACCTTGATTGACATTAGTAGATCTTGGCAAATATTAAGATTAAAAGTTTCAATTACCTTAATTAACTGTTCATTTTTCAGAAGATTCTTTACCAAGTATATTTGATTTCTAATAACATGAGTAGTTGTGTCTCATAAGCTTGGAATAGCAGCATCTATCCTAACGCCGAGGCCTGGATCATCATATCACATAGAAATTTATGATGTATCCCATGGCCAATTATCAAGTAGTGCCTGGAGTCACTCCCTCACAGGATCTACTTACTCCTTGCAAGTCGTAGGCTTCATATCAGAATCCTGTCGCCATAATTCTTAACGATATAAGATCGGACATTATCCATTTCCTTGTTAATTCCACTCAACTTGAGCTTCTATAGCAGGACTAAAAACAGGGGAATCGGAACCACACTAGACGCATCTCATACATTATTCCCCAAAACCATTTGGCAACAATTCCACATTTATTAAAACTGATTGAAAATAAACACAATCCGGTAAAAGACGGTTTCCATACTAATATACGTATAAAAATTTAATAAATGGTTACCTATTAGCATTTACATGCGATAATGTCATGGAATGAGGTATAATTCAGTCGTTGACAACTATAACGAAAATGATCATTATCAACGTGAGAATGTGAGTGAAAGAATCATCATACCTTTGTCCTCCGTTTTCATTGAAAGAGAGGTAGGGGGAAATGATGGCATGCAACTACAATAATGTTGGGTGGGGTTTATCCACCAAATCAACAAACATAACTTTATCCACTATTTTTTTTTTCCTGAAAAGCTACTGTTACTTTCATCAGTCTAATAAAATATTATTACAAATCATCAAAGATACATGTAGATATTACGACCAACCTAATTATTTTAGTGGATTGCTATACCACGCCCTGTATTTTACTATCCTCGCCCTAATACGTATACAGTATATTTTTTAAATTTAATTTCAATAACTGAATTAAAATTAATTTAGAAAATTGTAGTTAGTTAACATTAACTGAATTAATGTAAAAGAAATTCCGCCGCCGGACCACCGGGCGCCGCCGCCTGCTCTGGTTCGCCACGGCCTGGGCGCGAGCCGTGGCGGTCTCCACTCGCCACCGCCTGGCCGCCAGCCGCCGTCGGTCCGGTCGCCACCGCCTGGCCGCGAGCCGCCGCCGGTCCGGTCGCCACCGCCTGGGCACGAGCCGCCGCCGGTCCGCTCGCCACCGCCTGGCCGCGAGCCGCCGCCGGTCCGCTCGCCACCGCCTGGCCGTGAGCCGCCGCCGGTCCGCTCGCCACGGTCTGGGCGCGAGCCGGACCGGCGCCGCTCGCCGTGCCCTGGGTGCGAGCCGGACTGGCGCCGCTCGCCGTGCCCTGGGCGCGAGCGGAATGGCCCTCCGCTCGCTGTGGCTTGGGCGCGAGGCTGACGGGATCCGGTCGCCAGGCCACGGGCGCAAGCCGGACGTGCCTCGGCTCGCCGTGGCCTGGGCGCGAGCCGTGCCAGGCTGCCTCCCAAATTTGTACTGCTATAAATTACCTCGAATTCTACTGATTCTGAGGGCACTCGAAATTTTTGCTATCCAAGACGAGAAAAAATTACTCCAAAAAGGGTGTTAGAAATTCCATGTCTTCGGAGGTAATTTTACTAATTAGTTTTCTGTCCATAAGTAGTTGTTAAACTTAATAATTTTTGCTGTAGAAATTTATGCTCGTCTTTGTGTTTTAATTTATTAACTGTTACGTAGAAATTATTGCACATTTATCTCCTATGAATTTATCTCCTATTAATAGCAGTAACGTTAATTTTGTTGTTAATTTTGTTACGTAATGCTGTTTTTAATTTATCTACAATTATTTATGTCCTATTAATTATTGTAACGTTAATTTTGTTGTTTTGTTAATTTTGTTATTTTGTTAATTATTGTACCGTTAAGTTACGTATTTTTACGTTATTTTGATATTTTAATTTGTTGAACCGTAAGAATGTAATATTAATTCTAGCCACAATGTTATTTCATCAAATAAAATTGTCACATTTTTTTCCATTACATGTATGTTTTAGCTGTTAATGAGAAATGGCGGAGTGCACCCTTAAGTCCATTAGGATGACAGTTTGAAATGGATGAATGTAATTTTAGTTTGGGGAGTTAATTTGTGTACGGGAATTTTATAACTGTAATGGCATTTCATGTACTATAATTTTATCTTTATGTTCTCTTCTTTAAGTATATGTTTTAACGTTTTGACTGTAATTTTATCTTTATTCGAACATATGTAAACGTTAACTGACGACATCATTGTCGTTGGTATAGCAGTTGAGTGTAACTAATTACTTGATGTTTATTGCTGTTTAAGGATGACAATCAGTCATGTGAAGCTGCTGCAAGGCGGAATGGATACTCTCCATTTGCCACCTCAGCTGTGTTCCCAGGTGTTGCCGAGGCTTATTCCTACCTGCAACGGATTGCTCTGCAGGTGGGATTTGAACTTGTCACGGGGTCCTACAAACAGAATAGGAATGGTCCCCTGAGGTTATATTGCATTTGCAATCGGGGCCGAAAGGATAAGGTTGTAGATACGAGTGAATCTGATGTAGTCCGACGGAGTAGCAGCTCGACCAGAAGTTGTGACTGCCCATTCGCGATTGTCTTGAAACAGAGAATCACGGGGGATGGTTGGAATGTAGTGCCGTGCAAGGATCCTAGACGAGGGATGCACAACCACTCTTTCTCAGTGTACCCCGAGGGTCATAGACAGAGCAGCAAGCTCCATGCGGACGCGAAGCAAATGATCAGAGATTTGACAGATTCAGAAACAGCCCCAAGGCATATCAATGCCAGCCTCAGTAATTCATTTCCGGACCTGCATCAGAACATTAGGCAGGTGTACAATGAGAGATCGGCATATGTAACAGAAAGGCGAGGCGGGCGCAACACAACGGAGAATTGTTTGCATCTGGCCACCGCGAAAGGGTATGTCACTAGTCACCGCTCAGCAGGTGATGGTACTTTCACTCATTTATTCATGGCCAATCCCGATGCTGTTGTGGCATTTCGCACGTTTCCGTGGGTTGTGGCCATCGACTCAACGTACAAGACCAATCGCTACGGCATGTCATTCATTGAGATGGTTGGGATGTCCCCTTGCAACACAAACTTCCTGATTGCCTACGCAATTGTCGTTGACGAAACGGCAGATACCTATGAGTGGGTGCTGAACGCGCTGAAGAACTTGCTTGTGGATGGACCGTTCCCTGAGGTTGTGGTCACCGATCGGGAGATGGGACTGATTAGGCCACTTCGGACTGTGTTTCCAGAATCGAATCATTTGCTCTGCACCTGGCATATTAACAAGGATGTGGAGGCACGTGTTACTGTGCTGACAGGGAATAAGAGGAACGGGGCAGCGTTCAAGAATGGTGCATGGTTCCGGGTTTGCAATGCGTCCACCGTTTCAGAGTACGAAACCGCCTTGGTAGATATGAGGGCTGGATGGTCTTGGAGCGAGGCTGTTATCAGTTACGCTGAGATGATGTGGCTCACCCCCCATAAGGAGAAATTTGTGAGGGCATGGACGAACAGATTTCTGCACTTCGGGAACACAACTACATGCAGGGTCGAAAGTGCACACTCGTCATTGAAAGGGTGGTTACAAACGTCGACTGGTTCACTGGACACGGTATGGAGGCGTGTCGACCTGCAGATAGCCCAGCAGATTACTATGATCAAGACCGGCCTGGAGAAATCAAGAACGTGCATTGGAAGATTGCACCGTAGGGCCCTTTTCAGCAACTTGATCAACAATGTGTCCAAATACTGTCTGGATAAATTGACGGTCGAGTCCGGGAGGATTGATGCACTCGGAGCACCGGTATATGCTTACTGTGGCTGTGTGCTGCGCTCGACACACGGAATACCGTGTGCATGCATCATGGCAGGGGCAGTTGCTGAAGGAATCCCCTTGTACTTGGACGACATTCATCCGTTGTTTAAGAGCCTGGCATTGGGTGATCACGTGCGGAGCACGGAAAACATTGAGAGGGCCGAACAAGATCAGTCGCGGTTCAACACTCTGTTGGAGGAGCTGGCACGCAGCGACCCTTCGGTCCGCCGACGAGTTTCATCCTACATAGATGCGCAGTTGCGTCCGGAGGAGAGCGGCATTGGCGAGCCGGACAATTGTACTAGTGCACGTGGGAGACCAAGCGGCAGGTCCCCCGATCAAGATCAACCCGACGTTCACCGAGCTACCACGAGCACGTGAACAGGCGATATGGGAGTAGTTCAAGGTCCCCGGAGCGTGCTTTAGGGAGCGGTCGCTGGCACGGTAAGTACAAGCACCATTCTTCCTAATGAACGCCGCCTGCACAAGATATTTATCTTAATGTGTTCTCCTGCAGCGACATTCCCGTTCCTCGAAAGTGTCCCCCACATTGTCTGGCGTTACATCGAAGGCTGGAACGATGTCGTGAGTGATGGAAACTGTGGCTTCAGATGCGTTGCTGATGCGTTCCACGTAGACGGTGAAGGTGAATGGTCTACAGTGCGTCGGGCAGTATTTAACGAGATATCAACTCATTGGCCTGACTATGTTCCCATATACGGTTCGCAAGATGACGTTGAATTCGCCAGAGCCCGTATACACCACACCAGCGGTCCATGTGGTCCAGAGCATTGGTTTACGGTCATTGCAGACATGTTTCCTGTCGCCACCTACTACAACACGGTTGTAGTTTTATATTACATTTTAGAGAATGGGTCGGCGGACCATTGCTGTACAGTCCTTCCACTGAGGGCAGGTGGGGGTGAGGATGGAACAAGTAGGGAGCTACACATTGTATACGTTCGCAGTGCAAGCCATTTCGTCCGGGTACACGTGAAGGAAAACTGTCCCATGCCCCCCGTGGTTAATATGTGGACCACATTGAGGAAGGCTGATGTCGTAGGTTGGGAGTTACCCTTTCGTAGGAGGATAAGGGCTTGGAGAAGAGCATACTCTGAGAGTAATTAACTGTTGCAACCCAGCGAAACATTTCGGCATGTACGCAACCGTTACAGTTATTATCGAAGTGTCACAATTATTTTGAAAGCGTTACTGTTGCAAAAATCGATGACTTATAAATTTGATATGCACAAACAGTTACCAATTACATAAATGAGCAAACTGTGGCAAAACTGTGGGATCATACATAAGCAAACAGTCGACTAAGGAATGGGTCCATAACCGAGCCTGCGATACTCATCGCGGTGACTGACAAAAGTTGTCATCAACTCCCTCATGCTGGGGTCGGCGAGTCCATCAACGGTCGCCGAGTCAAATGGATCCAGGGCGCTCATCATGTCACTCAGCATCTGTTGCACAGGAAACAGATTTTACAATAACGAAACAGTAAAATGTAATATAATTACTCAAAGCAAACAGTTCGGGAAAACTTACCGATAACTGATGATGTGTCCTGTCCGGTCCACTCGTGGCAGCATGTTCAGGATTTGCGATCAATGGGTGCGAATGAGTCGCGTACCAGTCCTCGTAATCCATGGTACACTCTGATTGGCTCGTGGCTATCGGGAACGCCGCAAGCTGACCGTCGTGCCAAGTGTGTGCCATCTCCCATAGGGTCAACTGCAGCCTCCCTGGGTAGGTCACTGAATAGCCGGCTGGATCAGCCTGGCGGGAACAAGGCTCGGGCGCAATTGCAAGACCCCGCGGTATACCCTGTACGAGACCGAACTGGCGCACAACGCGATCTGGCATGTACGCCTCCATTGCGTCGAGGTATCGAATCACGCCGCGGTAGTGAGTCCTCCCCCTCGCAGCCCTAACCACGTCCACTCCATATGGCAACCAATCCACCAGCAAAAAGTTTCACAGACATGTTACGTTTCTATGGAATCCGATCTACCTACTACTGTCAGAATAAGAGTAAAAGCATGGAATTCATACCTGGTCGGGCTGTAAGGCATCCAACTGTCGCCTGATGGCACCGAGCCTCCCCGTACCCCTCCCCGTTTTATCCCCTGTGTGCTACCGACTGGCGCGGCCCGGAAGAGCTGGCAATGTACTCGGTCTCGGCCGAAACATCGGAAAGTACTCGTATATCCATGCTTGAAGCAGCGTGCAACATCCGCATAGGCCGCGCGCCTTGGACCGGGACGCAATTCCCAACTGCAGACACAAACTGGCCAACATCGCCGAGCCCCACGACAACTGCGAATCAAGTAGGGGTAGAAGGTTGGCTCTAACCTTATTCCCAGTTTTATCCACAAAAAGCGTGGATGAAAACAGGGTCAGCATGTAGCACATAAATTGGAAGTTCTCACTCTGCCCCGCCGCTACACACCTCGCCATCAACGATTGGGCATCTATGTTACCCCCGTTCCAGTCTTCCGCGACAAAGGACTCCACGTCTTTCCCAAACAGTTCAGCGCACGCTTCCTCAATAGTCTCCGCCGAAATGGTACTCGCAACAGCGCCACCAACGATGGGAATGCCAAGAATCATCTCAACGTCATGCATCAGGATGGTCATCTCCCCAAAAGGCATGTGAAACGTGTTCGTGTCCGGCTGCCACCTCTCGACAAAAGCGGATATCAGTGCCATGTCAAGGAACTGGAACATAATCGCAGGCAGGTGGGCCAACCCGGTCGCATGTATCCGGGCCTGTGCAACATCGCTCAGTTCGAGGAGCGTGGCGACTAGCTGCTTGCATAGCGGCGACCGAGCATGGCATCTCAGCACACCTCGCTCTATACCATTCCAAACGTCAACAGCGACGTGTCCTCCGAAGCTTGGTATGACGAGGTCATCTTGCGGGCCACCAGCCATCGGTCCCCGCACTAGCCACGTCTCATCGGCGGGTCGCTTCCTCCTATTCCTCGGTGCCCTTCCGGTGCTAGTCTCACCGGCATTGCACGATCCACCAGAAGATTGTGAGAATTGACCAGCTCTATTCCTCACGGTGTGCCTGGCTCCTCCAGCAGCATAACGTTCGATCCCGACATCCAATGGCACACTCGTCCCAGGTTGGCCCATCAGGGGGACATCTGCCGGCAAGTCATAATTCAACTGCCAGTCACTATCGTGATGGATTCCACCAGACGCGAGAATGTTAATCTCCGGACCATCCCATGTTGGCATGGGATCGAATGCACGAACGCTCGGTGGAGAAGGCCGCTCCGCTCCTACATCACACTCCTGCGGGCGAGGCGACGGTTCATCCTCGACCACGCGGCCTCTAGCCTGTCTCGCCGAGGCATTAACACCTCTTCGTCGTATGGAACGACCATGGCCGTCAGGTTGACCAGCAGTGCTCATCTACAACACAAGATATGTAATTAGTATAACAACAATTGAATCAAACTGATATGATAAGATAAATTAACATACATTTCAACAACGTGTGAACTAATATTTTCGAACAGTGCATAATTTCAATTTACTAATGGAAACTACATATTCTATAATGCATAGGAAAAAGTGGATATAACATAAAAAAATCCCTCCACAAACAGCAAATTTAATTCTCGTACAATCCCATACAACGAACTACACATTTTTTTAAGTTACAAATTGGAAATTACATTACTAAATAATCTTATTTTTTTACCACATCACACTATTATTAACATTCAAGGAAACAATAGTTAAAACATATCATAATAATTTACTACACAATTGTTTACATCGGATTAATAAAGTTTATTTAAATAGAACTATATTCTATTATGTCACATAACTAAATAATTTCTAAAAAACACAATTTCTAAAAAATAATTTCTAAATAATTTCTATTATGTCACATAACTAAATAATTTCTAAAAAACACAATTTCTAAAAAATAATTTCTAAATAATTTCTATTATGTCACATAACTAAATAATTTCTAAAAAACACAATTTCTAAAAAATACAATTTCTAAAATATTATGTCCAAATTTAAACTAAATAATTTCTAAAAAACACAATTTCTTCGTTTTAATTCCAAAATTCATTAAATTCCTAATATTAGATTTCTCCAAATTATTCTACATCTTAATCTCCTATACTAACCACCAACCCAACATCTAACCACCAACCCAACATCCATTCTACATTTAACAAAATTCTAACAAACCCAAATTCTAACAATTTCGACAAGTTCAACAAAATTCGAATAGACCGGGCAACAATTCGCACGAAAAGTAAAAAAAAAATTCCCCCAAAACTTACGTTTTCCGGCGGGTTTCCGGCGGTTTTCCGGCGGGTTTCCGGCGGGTTTCCGGCGGCGGGCGGGCTGGCTGGGCAGCAGAAATGGAGAGAGGGAAGGGGGAGAGAAATGGAGAGAAGGAAGAAGAAGAAGGAGAGAGAAGAAGAATGAGGAGAGAAAAAGAGAGAAGGGTGGAGAGAAAAAGAGAGAAGGGAGGCAAATTTATACTACTTCTCCCTTTTTTTTCATTTTAAATTAAAAATACGTGTATTTATACGTATTAGGGCGAGGATAGTAAAATACAGGGAGGGATATACATGAAACCTGAAATAATAACAATACCTCGAGTCCTGCAAACCAAGTAAAAACCAGTTCACATGAGAAGAAGGGATACCTCGCTAATATCAGCATTTCGCCCAGAGCAAAACCATCGAAGCAAACCTGATGTAAGAACTTAAATTCCAATTTAACTAAACAATCACATCTGATAACAATATTATGTAAATTACTAGTGTAGGAATAGTCTATTAAAGGTGGTTTCATCGGTAATTTAAAGACAGTTTTGGTGCCTTTGCTGGCCCTGCTTTTAATCAATATGAAAATAAGGTGGTTCAGAGAACTGCCTTTAAAATTACAATTTAAGGCGGTTAAAAACTGCCTTTAATTTATACCTCGGAACCGCCTTTAATTTATTTCCGAACTCGAAAACTATAGAGTTCCTCTCATGTCTTTGATACCTTTCCGGGTTCGGAAAAATTAATAAACAAATAAATATATAGATATATGTTCCGAACTCGGAAACTTCAATCTTTCCTATATGAAATGGTAACCAATTTCAGAGCTCTTGTCCACTTTCTGGTCTCAATCTGTAATTTTTTTGAATAGCAATTTGTGTTGATAAAATAGTTTCCGAGTTTGGAAAAAAAACTGCGTCGATGATTTTTGAGTTCGTAAAATCTTTTCTGGCCTACGGAACTTGAGCATGATAGAGATGAATGAGTTTCCAAATTTGGAAACATTTTCTGGTGCTTTGGTAAAAAATTATTTCTTTAATATTACCAGCATAAAAGAACAACCTCGATACACAACCACAATTTCAAAAGAATTCACGATAGTATCTTGCACCTAAACAAAAATATATAGATAATGCTCACCCAACAATAATTTATAGATATGAATAGAAATTGCGACAAATATATTCCGACATTTCTAAGGCTCATTTCTTATCTAACTTGAGTTTTCCTACCATTATTGGGACTTTCCAGAGTGTGTTTGACCGATTGAGAATTAGATGTTTAGCCAATGAATTCTGCACATTGTTGATATCTTCTTGCAAGTAGGTGTCCAATCATTTTTGAAATATGAAAATAACAATATAGTATTAATTATTTGGTGAAAACTACTTAGAAATATTACCACTACGCATTTGTACAATTACCTTGCCAAGTTCAAGTATATGTTCCTGGACTTTGTCTATGGACTCGGGCGTATATAGCATGACATAATTTCCGCACTCGCAAGTTTGAGCATGTTTCTTGTACTATATGTAAGGAACATAAATTATCAAGACTATTGTACTAAATAATATAAGATAGTATTTTGGAAATGAACATATTGGTAGACCTACCTTGATTTCGATCACGTGAAATGAATCATTTGTTTGATCATTATATTCATTCATTGCAGATACCAACATCTCAACGATTTGGTCGGACCATTGGAAATGGAGGGGATCCATCCAATACACTCGCTTCTCTGTGGGCACCATCAATATTATTCTCCAATGGTCCCTGGAAAAAAACGAGTGATTATTTGAAATTTGTGGAAACAATGTTGGTCAAGTAATTGAATGCAGTAAATAACCTCTCGATGTATGGCGCAACGAAAAGCATCTTATCCTTCTGGTTTAGGCATTCGTGAATGTAGTCGATCATGTCTTGTTTTTTACAACCAATTTCCTGTATCATCATGGGGCACATGTATCCAATCCATCATTTCTTTTTTTTACTTGTAAAAAACATGGACCTGGACAAGTTCATAGTAGGTATGAATTTTAATAATGGTTAGCGAAATTTAAATCAAATTTTGAATTAAAATGAATAAAATCACTCCCAAGGTGTAGATTGACATCATCGTCTGATTAACTTGCTCACATCTCCATAGGTCTTCAAAATCACTCCATAACGCCATGATTTCATGTTTGCATCCAAATACATATTCATTTCCTGAGAATGTGAATTTGGGTTTCGATGATGGGGTTGTAGCCAATTATGAAGGACCCATACGAAGACAGGTAAGTCTCGAGGGATGTTGGACCTTGCCAATGGAGGTCTAACCCTAGTTGGTGTTGTAAGCACAATTTTGGCCGTCGATTAGACCTATTTTGGTGTTGTTATCATCCGTTTTGGCGAAGGAGGCATTGTTTCCTTCAAATGTCCATCCTCGATAGGATCGGCGTATAAGTTTATGGGGCCAAGTAATGAACATTCCCCAGCAAGGCCCAAGTTTCTTGTTTTCTCCATCCAGGATTGGCAAATGAACGCCAATCACCAAAGGATTCTCCAAGGAAACCCTTGAAAGACCTTCAAAAATTGATATGGAGTTATGATGTCTCATTAACTAATGCAAAAATCCATCGGCTACATATAGCGGCTTACCGTCTACGCCTTGATCAATGTATAGTTCACACTGACATAATTTCTAAAACATAAGCAAAATATAGATTGAATATAAAACATTAATCAAAGTGACATAATTTAGAAAATGATCGTTCGTAACTTTTTTTCTATTGCTAGGGTGGTAGTGTCGAGGTTGTCCCGTTTGAACAATTTTTTTATCGATTCTTAGATTTTGCACAATTGCCCAGTGATTTACCTCAACATCTCCGGGAGAATGTCGTGAACCCTGATGTGTCAATTTATGTGCATATTTTAGTACTTTTTGGGATCATTTTTGGGATCACTTTTGTGCTCTTTTGTTATCAAGAGCTTGTGTTTTACCTTGAAATTATCTTAGGAGAGGTAAGAGCGACTTTACGCTCTTTTACCTCTTCTAAGTGATTTTGCGTGACAAAGGAAGAACGCGGTGACTTGAAGACCGGAGGCCGTTGAAGATCACCTTCTGAAGACTTGCTTCAAAGATTTGAAGACTTGAAGACCGGATGCCGTTGAAGATCCTCCATTGAAGGCTTTGGAAACTTGCTTCAAAGATTTGAAAACATGAAGAATGAGAGAAATTATGGTGAAGAAGAGTTCTTGCTTCAAGAAGAAGAAAAGAAGATATGATTCTGTTCTGGCACCCATCATGAGTTGCGATGAACCCGTCTCGAGTCGCGACGCATGGGTAGCTAGAACACAACCTTATCGTTTTTTAAATATAAATAGCATTCTCTTTCCTCTCTTTCATAACTCTTCTTCCACCCAAATTTTGGTATTGTTCCCTAGTTTTCCACCATTTTCATCTTTGATTTCTTTTGTTTTATGTTTGGTTTGTTCGCATTGAATGTGTTTGAAATCTTAATGTTCTTGAAATATTGAGTATATGAAATACTTGTATGATATGCTTGTTAGTGTTTGGGGAAATGGGTTGATTTCCCCTTTTCGTGATAGAAAATTCTAGAGTATGATTTAGAGCTTCACAATGATATTGATGTGTTGATAATTGCTAGATGAATGTGATGATGTTGAACTCGTTGTCATGTTTGTTTTAGGTAGCAAATTAGACAAGTTTATGAATGTCGATTATTTTTTATTAATCTTTTGTAAATGCAGGAATTGGTTATATGATTAGACATGGTGTAGTGTTTATAAGTGTTTCCAAACATGTTGATTCTTCGTGCTCAATGCCATCAATGGGATACTTTTAGTCGTTTTTCTACTAAGGGATTCATTGTTGAGGTTTGACAAGAAATGTCGAATTCACTCTTGCAAACTAATATCTAAGAAGGATAGAAGTTTAGTCTTCACAACAAGTAGTGAAAGTAGTAAATAGGTTGCATGTTCAATGATAGATAAGAGGCTTGGAAGTGAAAGTAAATTGCGTCCAAGGTTCTGTTAATTGTTTGGTTAATAACCTTTTTGTTGTTGTTGCATGCTTTTCATATTTAACTTGCTTGATTAGTTAACTTGTATGCATATATCTAGTATATTTTCTCCTATATATGTTTAAACACTTGGAAAGATCCCTCTTCTCGTGGGAGACCGCGACTTGCCATTATCTACTAAATTGTATATAGGAAGCATTAGGGCTTAAAATATAACTTTGATAGGTACATCGATGACCACCCAGATTTTAGCGCCGCTGCCAGGGAAAAGGCATTTATTTTTAAGTGTTTGGGCATATTATGTGTGATTATGTGCTAGTTGTAAATATTTTTTATTTTTCTTTTGTTTTTATTTCTTAGTTGACTTGTCAATTTTACTTGGCTTAGAGACATATTGTTCGAGTTCTTGGTGTATGTTTAATATGTGATCCTCTTCACAAGAGCCCCTACACTACGAGCCCGAGTTAGAGTTGAATTTCAGATTGGCTAGGAGGCTTTCTTTGGAAAGTGTGAATAACAACCCTCCTAGTGAACATTTTGTGGATACTTCTACTTGTATGGAGCATCAACACGAGCATCTGGGAGGAGGGCCTCAGCATCCTCCTCTCCAAGGAAGAGCGCCTCTTCTCCATGGAAGGGAGATTCCTTTGGGGAAAGCCTTGTTGAGGGACATTATGGCCCCTAACCTTAATCAACAACTGATGTATATTGAGTATCCTTTGGTTGGACCGAATGGGTACTTCGACCTCAAGAGTGATTTCATAAACATGCTACCTATCTTCCGTGGTAGGTAAGGGAAGAATGCCAACATGCATCTCACTAAGTTCCACTTTTTTTGTGGTGGCACGGTCCCCCACGGAGTAGATGAAGAATTTTACAAGTTAAAGACATTCTCATTCACATTGAGGGATGGTGCAAGGTATTGGCTCCACTACCTACCACCCAAGAGCATCTAAAGTTTACTCGACATGAAGACAAAATTTCTAGACAAGTACTTCCTGGCCCCAAAGTCGCTTTTAAGAATGACATAAGAAACATCCTCCAATGGTATGAAGAATCTCTCTTTGACTATTGTGAGAGGTTCAAGAAGCCTCTCTTGAGTTATCCTTACCACGACTATTCTGAGGGAGATTTGGTCTACTATTTCTACAATGGTTTTCTTGATGAGGACCAAAGATTGGTGAGGAGTTATTGTGGTAGTGCCCTTAGGAACAAGATTTCATTGGAGGCTATGCAATTATGTTAGGAGCTAGCGGAGGATTTAGGGAACTTTAGCTCGAGGGCCAATTTGAGAAAGAGAAATCTAATTCCCACAAGTGACCCTTCCAATAGTAGAAAGCTTGAGGGCCAAGTCTCGGCCCTTGCTTCTATGGCGAAATACTTGATGACCAAACCCAGAAATGTGCCATATGTTAAATCATGTGAAATTTGTTACTCGACGCAACTTACGGACACTTACCCTACTTTGCAAGATGACTATGTCGAGTAGGTGAGTGCCATGGGGTATCAAGGTAACCAAAACTACCAAGGCTACCAAGGTGCACAAGGATATCAAAGAAATGAAGGGTACTAATGTGGCCAAGGCTACCAAAACCGGCCTTACAATGCGGGAAATCTCTGGTATGGAAATCATCAAGAAGGCCAAAATCCTCAACAACAATATTGGCCATCTCAACAACAATTTCAAAGGCTCCAAGACAAGCCCCGAGACCAAGGGGAGAGCTTGGGGTTAACGAAATATGAGGTGATGCAAGCCATTCACTAGTTGAGCATGTGCGCGGAGAAAGGCAAAAACTTCCAAGATGAAGCCAAGACGAGCATCAAGAACTTGGAAACTCGAGTGAGTCAAATAGCTCAAGTGGTGAATTGGATAAAGGCTCAAGAAAAGGGCAAACTTCCCTCCCAACCGGAGATCAACCCTCGACAAAATGTGAGTACAATTCCATTGACAAGTGGAATGGAATTGAAGGTGCCTCAAGCAAGGGTTGTTGTTGAGTAGATGGTTGAAAAAGAAGAAGACTGTGACAAGAAGGCTGGGGAGTTGGCCAAAGAGAGCAAAGAAGAAGAAATTGAGGTGGAGACATTTTCTCCACGACCGGGATCAAATCCTGAAACCTCATCCCCACCACACAAGAAGTCAAGAGGGGCGGAGATCCCTATCTATGCACTGGAGCCACCGTTTTCAGAGGCATTAAAGGATAGGAGGACCAAGGAGAACACCTAGGACATCTACGAAGTCTTTCGTAGATGTGAGGTAATTATTCCACTCTTAAATGCTCTAAATCAAGTTCTTAGGTATGTTAAATTTCTTAAGGAATTGTGTACCGTCAATAGGAAACAAAAATTGAAAAGTGAGAAAAAGAGTGTGAAGAGTGAATATGTCTCTGTCGTGTTTGATGATGAAATGCCCTAAATGTGATGATTTGGGAATGTTTACAATCCCTTGTGAGATAGGAAGCAAATGTGTTAAAAAGGCCATATTGGACTTTGGTGCTTCGATCAATGTGATCCCATATTCCTTGTATGAATGTCTAAATCTACGCACTTTGCACAAATCCGGGGTTGTTATCCAACTAGCTGATCACTCTAGCACATACCCGAAAGGTATTGAGAAGGATGTGTTGGTGAAGGTGAATTCTTTGACATTCCCCACAGACTTTTATGTTCTTGAAATTGAAGGTGACAATAGTGCTAAACCTATTATTTTAGGAAGGCAATTTCTAAAGACTTCAAGGACCATAATTGACGTGCAGAAAAAGAACATTGACCATGGAATTTAATGGGCGGAAGTTAGAATTCAACACTAATAATTCTATTGATCATCCTAGTAGATACCATTCATGCCAAACTATTCATGTTATTGATGATAAAGACCAAATTGTAGTTAAGCCCAAAGTTGCTAATTCCTTAAATGTTGCTATAGATGATATTTTGAGTTATGCTTTGATTTCAAATGTTGTTAGTACTAACTTGAAGGAAAACAAAAATGAAGAATACAATCGTGGGAAAGCAACATCCAACACTTTTTGTGTGTCAACGGGTAAGCCAATAAGGGTGTTTTTCCCTCCCCCTCTTGAGAATACTTCGGTGGAAGAGTGGAAACCACCACCGAAAGATCTTAAATGTCCATCCCCTGGAGAAGGAGAGAAACCCCTGAATGCTCACATGCTTGAGATCACCATGGAACAAAAAGGTGAGTTGCTGTAAATGTTGAGAGAACATGAAGAAACCCTAAGCTATTTGAAGAAGGTTTTGTTGGGGGATGATGAGAATCTCGACTGTTTTGACCCGGATTGGGAAGAGGGAACCAACCATCTCAATTCATTTAGTGAGTAAGCTCCAAAAAATGGGAGTGAGTCGCGCCGATGACGTTAAATATACTTGGTTTTGATCATCCGGATCGTCATTTGTAACTTTCTGTTGATGTTGTTTGGTTTTGGGTTTTTGTCGTTAGTTTCATTATTTTGCTTTGTGCTTTTCACGGTTTGTTTTTCCATGATTTTTTTAGTAATTTGAACCCAAGGCATTGGATGGATGGAGGGAGAATTACTTGGAGTCAAGAAGGAAAAGTTTAGGCAAGGGATGCGATTAAACATATTTCTAAGTACCAAGTGGTTTTCCCGTCACGAGTCGTGACAACCTCATCGCGAGTCTCAACGGGATCAGCAAATTTTGCCAATTTTTAAACCCTCAGACTCCACTTTTTGCGAGCCGAGATGGCCACTTCACGAGTTACGACGGGCCATCATATGTCACGACAGTTATGACACAATCGCGACCAAATTAGAGAATTTTTGAAAAAAATAAAATGAACTCCCAATTTCACTTTTTGCAACTGGAGACAGTCTTATTGCTAGTCGGGATAGATCTTGGCGAGGTTCAATGAAATGGTCGCAAGTCACAACGTAAGCTTTAATTGAATGTGCTTTTTGACCTACCCGTTACGAGTCGTGATGGTCAGGTCTCAATTCATGACGGGCGTACAACCCTATTTTAAAAAGTGGGCAGAACCCTTTTTAAAGCCTCATTACCACCTTCTTCCCTTCATCTCCTCCGCCGCTCCACCAAATTTTCACCACCCTTTGGATACAACTCACCGACACTCCACCACCCTAAACCTTACACCACTCCCCAAGCCATCATACCCAATCTCTAACCACAAATTGGCCTAAGTTGTTGAAGAACACAAAACCCTAGAATTTGGGGGTTTTGTGATTTTTAGCACTCTGGATTTAAATTTTTTGTGGGCTTAGTTCCTTCTTCATCCTAAGCATCTAAGTGGTACATTCCCTCACTTTCTTGAGCTTGAATAATCTATTATATTGGATATAGTGTGTATTATGTGTGATGCCTTAGGGATTTGAATTGTTGGAACATTGTAGATTCTTGTAAATATATTGTGCTTATGATTCGGTTTCATGGAGATCTTGTGAATATATTGTGCTTATGATTTGTTTTCATGGAGATCTTGTGAATATATTGTGCTTATGATTTGGTTGGATGTGGGATATCATTTTGCTAATTTTGATGTATATATTTGCTTGTGTTGGTGTTGTTCTTGCATTGTGTTTATATTGTTTCTTTGGTTGGGAATTTGGCTATAGCTTGTACTAGAGATTAGGCACATTGGCTTGATTAAACATAGTTCATATTTGTATGCATTGTTATCATGCTTAAGGTAGTTTAGCCATAGCATTTGAATGTTAACGTTATGAAAGTACTGATGGTGGCTAAACTAGTTAGACACAAGTGTTGTTATGAAATATAGTATACTAGATGTTTAACTATGTGACAACATCATGGACTTGAAATTAGGGGCATGTTGAATGTGACATGGATTGTATATGCAATTGCGGTTAGGACTTGAACTAGTTGGCTTGGATTCAATTTGGTTTGTGGTGTTGGCAAAACTAGTTTAAGATTGAGTATGATTTTGTGATATTGTATGTATATATATTCCCGTGTGTTTGACTTGTTTGATGTGGTTATTAGATATGGCCCCTACCAAGAGACCTAGGGCTCCTCCACGAGGTGAGCGCATCGGCCCTCCATCTCCACCTCCATCGCCGGCTCCAGAGTCGAGCCCTGTACCTCCTCCTCCTGATAGGTACATAGGTTTGACCTAGTTCACGAGGCTCTATGCGGACAGGTTGGATACCTTGGTCAGCCAGCAGCTCAAGGAGACAAGTTTTGTTGACGTGCCCACACACCCAGCAGGTCCGATGCCTCTTAGCCAAAAGAGGGTTGGAGGGTTTCATGGGCAAGAGTGCCCCCTCCTACCAGCAACACATATTGGAGTTCCTGTCCATAGTCAGGATATGCAGCATAAGGGATGATAAACCATTAGAGAGGTACATCACTTTCCACTTAGATGATATAACCCAAGAGATTACCGTCTCGCAGGTTGAGAGAGCCTTTGGATAGGAAACGGCTGAGATCTTGGTGAGGCTTGACCCATAGGCCCAGGACCGATCGATTGAGGAAGACATGCAATTCAGGAGTATCATCAACATGAAGGCAAAGAACTCGCATGTTAAGAGCAGTGTAATAATCCATACTGCACTTCATTATGTGCACGAACTTTTGGCTGGCACAGTTCTTTGCTCGGCGGAGCCGACAAATGTGCTTGACAACGACATTCACTTCTTATGGCACTTGATGAGTGAGGGGCTGGGATACGGGTTATGGGCTGAGCTATGAATGAAGAGGGTCATAGAGGTGGCTGGGAAGCCAAAGAGGAAGATTATGGTTAGAGGCATGATCGGTCTCTTAGCGAAGTACCTACGATTGGTCCCATCGGGTGATTTTCCGCGCTTAGGGAGGCACACCTCATACCTTATCACTACAAAGAGGTTGGTGCAATTGGAGATGCTTGCCACCAGGCAGACCACGGGGTGTTTCATTAGTTATATAGTGCCAGGAAGGTCACCTTCATGGCACTTTCTAAGCCTAACAAGACAAAGTTGGAGTTTGATACACCCTTGGCAGACTTGGTGATTCCACCCAAGTCCTTGTGCAGAGAGGAATTTCAGCTCGAGCTCAATGACCTTGGTCCAGCCCTTGTTTAGTGAGATGAGAGTAGTTTTCCTTTCACAGAGCAACAATAGCAACACTCTCCACAGCCTCCACCGCAGACCGAGCCTATGCAGGAGGATTATGTGCCACCTTGTGACGCCCGGGTGGCTAGTACACAACCTTATCCTTTTTGTACTATAAACAGCATTTTCTTTCCTCTTTTTCATAGCTCTTCTTCCACCCAAATTTTAGTACTGTTCTAACCCTAGTTTTTCACCATTTTCATCTTTGATTTCTCTTGTTTTATATTGGTTTGTTAGCATTAATTTGTATGAACTCTAGTAGCTAAATCTAGTTCTTGGGAGCAATTGACCAAGGCTTCCAAGCCCATGTCTTAAGAACAATTTGTAGCCTATTTAATACTCTTACTATTATGCATTTATGGAGCATTGAATGTGTCTGTGAATGTTATTAATATTCTTGAAAGTTTGAGTATATGAAATACTTGTATGATATGCTTGTTAGGGTTTGGGGAAATGGGTTGATTTCCCCTTTTCTTAATAGGAAATTTAAGAGTATGATTTAGAGTTTCACAATGATATTGATGTGTTGATAATTTCTAGATGAATGTGATGATGTTGAACTCTTTGTCATGTTTATTTTAGGTAGAAAATGAGATAATTCCATGAATGTTGATTGTTTTTTCCTAATCTTGTGTAAATGCATGAATTGGTTAAATGCTTAGATATGGTGTAGTGTTTATAAGTGTTGCCAAGCTTGTTAATTATTCATGCTCAATGCCATCAATGCGATACCTTTAGTCGTGTTTCGACTAAGGGAGTCATTGGTGAGGTTTGACAAGAGATGTCGAATTCCCTCTTGTAAACTACTATCTAAGAAGGGTGGATGTTTAGTCTTCACAACAAGTAGTGAAAATAGTAAATAGGTTGCATGTTCAATAATAGATAAGAGGATTGAAAGTGGAAGTCAGTTGCTCCCAAGGTTCTGTTAATTTTTTGTTTAATCACCTTTTCTCCTATATATGTTTAAACTCTTGGAAAGTTCCCTCTTTTCGTGGACGACCCCAACTTGCCACTATCTACTTTAGGGCTTAAAAATATAACTTTGATAGGTTTGGAGATGACCTCCTCAACCCCTAGATAGTAGTGTCCAATCGGGTGTTAAGTCCTCTAAATTTTCCGGAAGACCTAGCCCCATGTGTATGACCAACTTCCGAATTATAATTTCTTGTAGCTCAATTTGTTTGTCTTAGATTTTTTTTCCCAATGAATGGACTCTTGAGGGTTCTGCTCCATCGTAGGAGAATAAGATCCCAAATTCTTGCCGGAGTGTTACGAAACTACCCATTCCCTTAACCCGGCCCGGATGGGTTGGTTTTTCAATGGCTTCACAAAGAATGTCGTGTTTATCCCTTGGTATAAAATCCCCATGTAAAAGATCATTCTTCAACTTTGCCTAAGTGGAAACATAAATAGATATACCATTTTTAATTCAATATAACATGTATATAGTCCTATATAATGAAGTAGTTGCCTAAAAATGTACATACCACTCTTTCGGCAAGTAGTTTCTCTTCGGGCTTGACATATAAACTCTTATTTTTTTGTCATCCCATGAGAAATAGATCTCACTTCTCAATGTCTTCCACAAAAATCAGTTGCACAAATGACCTTGCATCATCTTCCGACATCCCGTGTGCTATTGGCGCTTGCACATTTTCTTATATACGTTCCTTTACTAGGTTGATTTCCTCTTAGAAATAACCCCCACGACTCAATCGATGGGGAATTTTATTCTCCATGGGAAAACATTATTTTACTCCCCATGTACCCTAGGCGAGATTTAAGGTTATTATTGACACTATAGACATTTTAATGTATCTTATCGTACTACCAATTTTCATCTTGTTTTACTTACATTTTCACTATTTTCCTATGCCCTTTTCATGTGAATCTCCCAGCTTTTAGGTTGAATGTGCGTATAAGTTACCCATGGTCGATCACCTTTCTTATCACTAAATAAGTAATATTTAGAAAAAGTGCATTTATGTTTACGCCAACTATTTGACATCATAAACATAGCTCTCTTTTGCAAAGCACCAACATCATGTGCTTCGATTTGAAAAGGCCTCTACAGGGATTATGAAGCAAAGTTTTTTGAGGATGGGGAGTATATGTGAATAGAAATCGAAGAACAATTATGTAGGAAAAATGATTCACTAGAGGTACCTTGCATCCCCTCCACAACGAGTCCTTGTATGGATTTGGGACATCATGCCAAGTATCGTACTTGATATCTACCCTTGTTCTACCTACTTTCGCCACCCAACTAGACCATTTGACACGTTTCTCTAATACACAATTGCCTTTCTTGTCAAAAACCAAAGATGTTAACTCTCTTCTAGCCATTCTACGTTATACTACCCTACAATGAGTTTGGTGTTTTCCCACATATTTTGTATCGTCATCGTCATCCCAGGTCATATTTGTCATTGGTAGGTTGACATTACCACATAATGAAACATCGTCACGAGTCTGTCTCCAAGTTTCCATTTCCAATGTTACATACACAAATATGTCCAAAAATACCTTAATCTCATAAAAAGATAAGTTACTAACATTTATAGGAAATATTGTACTAAACCTTAGGCAATTGAACAAATTTGATAGACGTTAAATTTACAACTCTAGTAACTAATAAATTTTTATCACCCCCACCACCAAGGAAACAAAATCCTATTAGTATACACAATATATCATTCATTGCCAAACGCAACTTAAAATAGAATTCATAAGAATCACAAAATCCAAACCCTAGGTAGCAAGAAGCATGAAATTTTGTGCTAGCTCATTCATGATAGTAAATAATAAACCCTAGCTATTTATTGAATAGTACATTTACCTTTTTTTTATCAATCAAAGGAAATGAAATACCCCTTCATATGTTATACCTACACTACATTGAAAACCCTTGTTGAAATTTCAAACTTTAAGTGAGAATTTGGATGTGAAGAGATGTTGACCTGCCTCAAAACATCAAACCTTGAAATGGAAGACTTGGAGATGGAATGGAATGATAATATGGTTTTTGGAAAACTTTGGTTACACCGTCATATCATTCATGTTGAAGACCGCGCAGACAAAGAAGTAAGATCTTTCCCACAGTGGTTTGATAACCTGTATGCTAAAGAATGTAGGCATTATTCCTAAAAGATAAGCCTTTTCGTCAAGAGTAATATGACTAGATTTGGTTCTAACACAAAGGCCTTTATCTTGACTTTGACTAGAGTTGGTTATTTTGCCCAACACCCAGTCAGCAAGCTAAAAGTGCCAAGATGGCCCATGAAGCGGTAGCAGAGAGAGAAGAGGCATTGAGCTCCAGCAAGTGTTGTGTTGTATGATTAACTTCAATTTTAAATGTGAAAATAAATTAATCATCTCATTTCGATAAATTTTAATATCTATCTTATTACAGGTATCAGTTGCGGTTGGAAGGCTAGATTAAGCAAGTAGTTCGATTGTAGGCGTGCCGATATGACCGAGACATATGATATGTTGACCCGTGCTTATTCCCATCATCTCACCTTCATGGAATCTCAGGGCCTCCATTTGGAATTAAGTGAGGATGAGGAGCCGCCTAACTTTGAGTCGGTCTTCGGGAAGATGAGGATGTTGACGAGGGTTATCATGGTGACGATGGTAGGGGGGGAATTGAAGCGATTACTATTTATGTATGCATTAGATATGTATGGATTCCGGATTTCATTAGTACTTAAACTTTTGTATGTATATTTAACTTTTGAAGAGATTATCTCGTTTCTTTCTATCATTTTTCAATGCAATAATTTAGTGAAATTTCTCCTTTTTAAAGTTATACTTTGTGCTACAATCTTTTAGTTTCATGTTATTTATTGATATATAGGACTATATAGTACAATAAAGATTGAGTGGTAAAATTGAAATCATTCCTAATTTTGGAGTTGACCAAAAAACAAACGTATTTACGAGTTTGGAAATGCATCTCCTCTTTGCATTTTCAAACTGAAGGTATTTCAGATCTCGTAAAGAGTACATCCTTTGAATTCCAAAACATAAGAATCACTTTCCGAGTGTAGAAAGTTATCTTACGGGTTTAAAATATATTAAGGGCTTGAACTTCATATAAGGGCGCCAGACTTTCTGAACTCGAAAAGGTGAAGTCCAAAATAGGCATGATGTTGTACGTGAGAAGGGGAAGTTATTAGATACATATCTAGTTAACTTCAATTTCTACTTAGCTTTAGGGTGGGATGCTACCCTAAAACCATTTAGTGATCAATATGTAGAGAATGTGCTACCATGTAATGAAAGAGCATATTTTGATTTAGTTTGCCAATTTTATGCTAATTTGCGAGAAGTTGGGAATGAAAATTATGCTACTATGGTTGGGGGTATTGAAATCCCACTTAGCAAATAGATTTTTAATAAGGTAACAGATTGCCAATACTTGCACCCGAACTTGTTTATCCATCCCACACTCTGTTATGTGCACACACTTTTGGCCGGCATAGTGCTTTGCTCGGCGGAGCCGATAAATGTGCCAGATAATGACATTCACTTCTTATGGCAGTTGACGAGTGAGGGTTGGGATATGGGTTATGGGCCATGCTATAGATGAAGAGGGTCGTAGGGGTGGCTGGGAAGTCAAAGGGGAAGATTATGGTTGGAGCATGATCGACCTCTTAGTGGAGTACCTAGGATTGGTCCCACCGGTTGATTTTCCAAGCTTGGGGAGGCACACTTCCTACCTCATCACTGCAAAGAGGTTGGTGCAATCTGAGATGCTTGCCACCACGCGGATCAAAAGGGTGTTTCATTTGTTATATAACGCCAGAAAGGTCACCTCAATGGCACTTCCTTAGCCTAACAAGATGAAGTGGGAGTTTAATACACCATAGGAGGACTTGGCGATTCCACTCGACTCCTCGTGCAGAGTGGAATTTTAGATCGAGCTCAATAATCTTGGTCCAGCCCCTGTTCAGTGTGATGATAGTGGTTTGCCTTTCACTAAGCGACTGCAGCAGCACTCTCTAAAGCCTTCACCAGGGACCGAGCCTATGCAGGAGGATTATGTGCCACCTCACTACTCCCAGCCTCTGCCCAATTTCTATGAGCATATGATGTAGACTATGCAGAATGAATTCTGCCGCCAGGACAGCATGATATTGGAGCATAATGTTTTTGTCTCCCAGATCCTGGTCGATATGGACGAGGGGATTGACCATCTATCAGCTTACATCCATGAGATGCAGTCCCAGGCAAGTGGTGTTACAGGCTCTGATCCTAGATCAGAGAGGTGTAGATCAGAGTGACAAAGGAACACGTATTGGTTTGCTCGTTATCAGCAGCATTATTTTGGTGGTGGCCCTTTTTTATCACAGCAGTGATTGTGAGCATTATATTCTCGCCCTTTCCATACTTTGCTTTCTACGCTTTTTCCTATTTGGTCTAAATTGACAACAATGTAGCATTTTAAGTTTGGGGAGGGGTATTTACTGATTTCACTGCTTGGTTTAGAGATGTTTTTCTAGACTCACTACTTTTGCGATATTTCTTTTGCTGTGTTTTGGATATTTTTCCAATTCTGTTTTGGGAATTCTTTCCTTTTGATGTACTTGGATGATGTTAGCTTTGATATTTTTCTTAGACTTAACATTTGGAAAGCCCTTTGCTACTTTTTGATTGGAAAAATATATATTTTTTAAATTAAAAAATAGAAAATAAAAAAGAACAAAAATAAAAACAATCCCACTAAGTTGAAAGCCCAAGAGGGCATCTTAAGCAACATTGGGGACCCGGATTGGTCAAAAACCTAAAAGGGAAACCTAGGTAAAAATGAGAGGCTAAATGTCGGAAAAAAAGGTGAGGTGTGAGCCGAAGAAACATGATGTGTGCATAGAATGAAAACCCGAAAGGGCTCTTAGGCAAAATGAGGAAAAGAGAGAAAAAAATGCTTAGTGTTCACTCACTTTCCTGAGTTGGAGTTAAAAGGTTACTGTAGCCATATGGATAGATTGGGTAGCTTAACATCCTGAGACCTCTTGGGATTGGGAAATTTAGCGGGGAAAATGAAGTAAGTTATGAAATACTTGATTGTTGATATACTTCATTTTTAGGATGATATATTGGTATAAAGTGGAGTATGTGTTTGAACTTTATGCATGCTTTTAGCTTCACCTTGTACCATTGGTTTTGGGATTTTCAATTTGAGATTTGGAGATGTTTTAGAGATATCAATGAATTGATAGGTTGATATGGTTTGGTTCGACATAGGAATGGGGATTGTGGGAAACTTCTTATTTGATCTTAACATTGGGATGTGTGATATTGAGAGCTTTGTGAGGTATGACTTGGGGGAATAGAATAGTAGTTAGATTGTGGATATGTCAATTCCATCATGTGCTTGGATCTTTTCTTACTCGAGGGAAAGTAAGTTTGAGTGTGGGAAGGTTTGATGTGTCCATTGTATGTGCATAATTTAGTACTTATTGGGTTCACTTTTGTGCTTTTTTGTTATCAAGAGCTTGTGTTTGACGCTGAAATTCTCATAGGAGAGGTAAGAGTAACTTTACGCTCTTTTACCTCTTCTAAGTGGATTTTTCATGAAAAAGGAAAGACATGGAGAGTTGAAAACCAGAGGCCGTTGAAGATCATCCTTTGAATACTTTGAAGACTTGTTTCAAAAATTTGAAGAATTGAAGACCGGATGCCGTTGAAGATCATCCTTTGAAGACTTTAAAAACTTACTTCAAAGATTTGAAGACTTGAATAATGAGATAAATTATGAAGAAGAAGAGTGCTTTCTTCGAGAACAAAAAAAGATATGATTCTATTCTGGCGCCTATCACGATTCACTATAAACTCGTCGCAATTCGCAATGCAAGGGTGGCCAGAACACAACCTTATCCTTTTGGTACTATAAATAGTACTGTTCTAACCCTAGTTTTCCACCATTTTCATTTTTGATTTCTCTAGTTTTATGTTTTGTTTGTTAGCATTAATTAGTATAAACTCTAGTTGCTAAATCTAGTTCCTGGGAGCAATTTCCCAAGGCTTCCAATCCCATGTCCTAAAAACAATTTGTTGCCTATTTAATTCTCTTACTATTATGCATTTATGTAGCATTGAATGTGTTTGTTAATGTCATTAATGTTCTTGAAAGCTTGAGTATATGAAATACTTGTATGATATGCTTGTTAGGGTTTGGGGAAATGGGTTGATTTCCTCTTTTCTTAATAGGAAATTCAAGAGTATGATTTAGAGCTTCATGATGTTTTTCATGTGTTGACAATTTCTAGATGAATGTTGTGATGTTGAACTCATTGTCATGTTTGTTTTATGTAGCAAATGAGATAAGTCTATGAATGTCTATCATTTTTTACTAATCGTTTTTATAAGTGTTGCCAAGCTTGTTGATTCTTCATGCTCAATGCCATCAATGGGATACTTTTAGTCATTTTTTGACTAAGGGAGTCATTGGTGAAGTTTGTCAAGAGATGTCGAATTCACTCTTGCAAACTACTACCTAAGAAGGATAAAAGTTTAGTCTTCACAACAATTAGTGAAAATAGCAAATAGGTTGCATGTTCAACGATAGATTAGAGGCTCAGATGTGGAATTCAATTGCACCCAAGGTTCCGTTAATTGTTGGTTTAATCACCTCTTAGTTGTTTCATGCTTTTCATATTTAACTTGCTTGATTAGTTAAATTGTTTTTCAATTCATAATTTAGGACCAAAACCAACCAAACCCCCCCCCCCCCATTTACATGCTTTTATATATATCTAAGTATGCTTAAATCTAGTATGTTTTCTCCTATATATGTTTAAACTCTTGGAAAGATTCATCTTCTCGTGGACGACCCCGACTTGCCATTATCTAATTAATCGTAAATAGGAAGCATTAGTGCTTAAAAATATAAATTTGAGACCTACGGCAATGACTTCCCGAACCCCCAGATGGCGGTGTCCAATCAGGTATTAAGTCCTCTAAATTGTCCGAAAGAACTAGACCCATGTGCTGGAAAAGGGTGATCATGGCGATGATTGGGGGGGGGGAGAAATTGAAGCGATTACTATTTTGTTTGCATTGAATCTGTATGGATTCCAGATTTCATTAGTACTTTGGTAATTATATTTAAATTTTGAAGAGATTATCTTGTTTCTTTCTATCATTTTTAATGCAATAATTTCGTACAATTTCTCGTTTTAAATGCTATACTTTTGTGCTACAATCTTTTAGTTGCATGTTATTGATTGATATATAGGACTATATAGTACAATAAAGATAGTGTGGAAAAATTCAAATTGTTCCTAATTTTGGAGTTGACCAAAAGAACAGACGTATTTTTGAGTTCGAATGCGTCTCCTCTTTGAATTTTCAAACCGAAGGTATTTCAGATCTCGTACAGAGTACATCCTTTGAAGTAAAAAACACACGAATCACTTTCCGAATGCAAAAGGTTAGTTTACAAGTTTGGAATATATTAAGGGCTTGAACTCAGATAGGTGGCAGACTTTCCAAACACAGAAATGTAGTTTCCAAGCTCGTGTCCCGTTTCTGGGCCTAAACTGGAAAAACTGAACATTGTATTTTTTATTACTAATTGTTTCTGAACTCGGAAACTGGTCTTCTAAAAGACATTCAAGGCACGATATACACTTTTCAAACTTGGAAAGTAATTCCTATTTTTAAAAAATAGGGCATCGCACACAATTCAATCAAAAACCACAAATAACCAAACCCTACTCCCTTTCACGAGCTCGCAATTGCTCACCCATCTCCCTATTCTGGAAATTCCCACCAACAAATCCCAAAAACATCTTTTTCCATGGCTAGAGGAGGTTCCAGATGTTGCGGTTCTAGGTCTCGTTCAACCAGCAACAATCCCATATACAATTCTAGAATGTTTGTTTGACAATTCGTTCAAAATGGTATGATGTTGTACGTGAGAAGGGGAATTTATTAGATACATATCTTCTTGACTTCTATTCCTACTCAGCTTTAGGGTTGGATGCTCCCCTAAAACCATTTAGTGATCAATATGTAGAGAATGTCCAATCATGTAATGAAAGAGCATATTTCGATTTGGTTTGCCAATTTTTTGCTAATTTGCTGGAAGTTGGGAATCAGGATTGTGCTACTATGGTTGGGGGTATTGAAATATAACTTAGTGAATGGATTTTTAATAAGGTAACATATTGCCTATCATCCATCCCACACTTCGTTATATGCAAAGACTTTTGGCCGACACAGTGCTTTTCTCGGCGGAGCCGATGAATGGTCCTAAAAATGGCATTCACTTCTTATGGCACTTGATGAATAAGGGGTTGGAATATAGGTTATGGGCCAAGCTATGGATGAAGAGGGTCGTAAAGGTGGCTAGGAAGCCAAAGGAAAGATTATGGTTGGAGGCATGATCAGCCTCTTAGCGAAGTACCTAGGATTGGTCCCACCGGCCAATTTTCCAAGCTTGGGGAGGCACACTTCCTACCTCATCACTTCAGAGAGGTTGGTGAAATTTTAGATGCTTTCCACCATGTGGACCACGAGGGTGTTTCATTGGTTGTATGGCGCCAGGAAGGTCACCATCATGGCACTTCCTCGACCTAACAAGACGAAGTTGGAGTTTGATACACCTTTGGCAGACTTGAAGATTCCACCGACTCCTTATGCAGAGAGGAATTTCAGCTCGAGTTCAATGACCTTGGTCTAACTCATGTTCAGCGCGATGATAGTAGTTTTCCTTTCACTGAGCGACAGCAGCACCACTCTCTATAGTCTCCACCAGAGACCGAGCCTATGCATGAGGATTATGTGCCACCTCACTGCTCCCAGCCTCCACCTAATTTCTATGAGTGTATGATGTAGACTATGTAGGATGAATTCCACCGCCAGGACAACATGATATTGGAGCACAATGTTTTTGTCTCCCAAAGCCTGATCGACGAGGATGAGGAGATAGGTCATCTATCAGCTCGCATCAATAAGATGCAGTCCCAGTTAGATGGTGTCTCAGTCCCTCATGCTGGAGTAGAGAGACGTAGAGCTAGGAGATAGAGGAACACAGATGGGCTGTGCTAGTCAATTTTCTTCACAACAGTGATTGTGAGCATTATATTCTTGCCCTTCCCATACTTTGCTTTGTACGCTTTTTTCCTATTTTGTCTACATTGAGGGAAATGTAGCATTTTAAGTGTGGGGAGGGGTATTTACTGATTTCACTGCTTGGATTGGAGATGTTTTTCTAGACTCACTACTTTTGGGATCTTTCTTTTTCTGTGTTTTGAATATTTTTCCCTTCTGTTTTGGGGATGCTTTCCTTTTGATGTACTTGGATGAATTTAGCTTTGATATTTTTCTTAGACATAACATTTGGAAAGCACTTTGCTTCTTTTTGATTGGAAAAACATTAAAAAATATATAAAATATGAAATAAAAAAGAACAAAAATAAATGGAATCCCGCTAATTTGAAAACCCAAGAGGACATCTTAGGCAACATTCAGGGCCCAGATAGGTTGAATACCCAAAAGGGTGACCTAGGTTAAAATGAGAAGCTAAATGTTAGAAAAATAGTGAGATGTGAGCCGAAGAAACATGATGTCTGGCTAGTATGAAAACACCAAAGGGCTCTTAGGAAAAATGAGGGAAAGAAAGAGAAAATATTTTAAGTGTTCACTCATTTTCAGGCGTTGGAGTCATAAGGTTGCAGTAGCCATATGGATTGGGTAGCTTGACATCTTGACACCTCTTGGGATCGGGAAATTTAGCGAGGATAATGAAATAAGTTATGAGATTCTTGATTCTTGATATACTTCATTTTAGGATGATATATTGGTATAAAGTGAAGTATGTGTTTGAACTTTATGCATGCTTTTAGCTTCATCTTGTACCATTGGATTTGAGATTGTCAATTCGAGATTTGGAGATGTTTTAGCGATATCAATAAATTGATAGGCTGATATGGTTTGGGTAGACTTAGGAATGGGGTTTGTGGGAAACTTCTCATTTGATCTTAACATTGGGGGGTGTGATATTGAGAGTTTTGTGAGGTATTGACTTGGGGGAATAGAATAGTAGTTAGTATGTGGATATTTCAATTCATTCGTGTGCTTGGCTCTTTTTTTACTCACAGGCAAGTAAGGTTTAAGTGCGGGGAGGTTCAATGTGTCCATTTTATGTGCATAATTTAGTACTTTTTGGGTTCACTTTTGTGCTCTTTTGTTATCAAGAGCTTGTATTTTACGCTCAAATTCTCATAGGAGAGGTAAGAGCAACTTTATGTTGTTTTACCTCTTCTAAGTGAATTTTGCATGGCAAAGGTAGAACATGGAGACTTGAAGACCGGAGGCCGTTGAAGATCACCTTTTCAAGACTTGCTTCAAAGGTTTGAAGACTTGAAGACTGGAGGCCATTGAAGATCATCCTTTGAAGACTTTGAAGACTTGCTTCAAAGATTTGAAGACTTGAATAATGAGAGGAATTATAATGAAGAAGAGTGCTTGCTTCAAGAAGAAGAAAAGAAGATATGATTCTGTTCTGGCACCCGTCACGGGTCGCCACAAATCCATTGCGATTCGCGACACACGGGTGGCCAGAACACAACCTTATCCTATTAGTACTATTAATAGCATTCGCATTCCTCTCTTTCATAACTCTTCTTCCACCCAAATTTTGGTATTGTTCTAACCCTTGTTTTCCACAATTTTCATCTTTGATTTCCCTTGTATTTATGTTTGGTTTGTTAGCATTAATTAGTATAAACTCTGGTAGTTAAATTCAGCTCTTGGGAGCAATTTACCAAGGCTTCCAAGCCCATGTCGTAAGAACAATTTGTAGCCTATTTAATGATCTTATTATTATGCATTTATAGAGCATTAAATGTATTTTTTAATGTCATTAATGTTCTTGAAATCTTGAGTATATAAAATACTTGTATGATATGCTTTTTGGTTGATTTCCCCTTTTCTTGATAGGAAATGCAAGAGTTTGATTTAGAGCTTCACAATGATGTTCATTTGTTGATAATTTCTAGATGAATGTGATGATGTTGAACTTGTTGTCATGTTTGTTTTAGGTAGCAAATGAGAAAAATCTATGAATGTCGATCATTTTTTACTAATCTTGTGTAAATGACTGTATTGGTTAAATGCTTTGACATGGTGTAGTGTTTATAAGTGTTGCCAAGCTTTTGATTCTTTGTGCTCAATGCCATCAATGGGATACTTTTAGTCGTGTTTCGACTAAGGGATTCATCGGTGAGGATGTTGAAGTCACTAATGCAAACTACTATCTAAGAAGGTTAGAAGTTTAGTCTTCACAACAAGTAGTGAAAGTAGTAAATAGGTTTGCATGTTCAATGATAGATAAGAGGCTTGGAAGTGGAATTCAATTGCACCCAGGGTTTCATTAATTGTTGGTTTAATTACCTTTTAGTTGTTGTAGCATTCCTTCATATTTAACTTGCTTGATTGGTTAACTTGTTTTTCAATTCATAATTTAGGACCAAAACAAACTAGACTCCCCCCTATTGACATGTTTTTATATATATCTAAGCATGCTTATATCTATTATGTTTTCTCCTATATATGTTTAAACTCTTGGAAAGATCCCTCTTCTCGTGGACGACCCAGACTTGCCATTATCTACTTAGTTGTAGATAGAAAGAATTAGGGCTTACAATATGACTTTGAGAGGTATGGAGATGACATCCGAAACCCCAGATGGTTATGTCAAATCAGATGTTAAGTCCTCTAAATTTTTCGGAAGAACTAGACCCATGTGTTGGACCACTTTCCAAATTATAATTTCTTGTTGCCCAATTCGTTTGTCTTGGATTTGGGTTTCTTTTGCAATGAATGGACTTTCGAGGGTTCTACTCCATCGGAGGACCGTAAGATCCCAAATTCTTGCTAGAGTGTCACAAAACTACCCATTCCCTTGACTTTGCTCGGATGGTCCGGTTTTTCAATGGCTTCACAAAGAATGCCGTATTTATCCCTTGGTATAAAATCTCCTTCTAATTGATCATTCTTCAACTTTGCCTAAGTTAAAACATAAATAGATATACCATTTTTAATTCGATATAACATGTATATAGTCCAACATAATGAAGTAGTTACCTAAAAATTTACGTACCACTATTTCGGCAAGTAGTTTCTCTTCGGGCTTGACATATAGACCCTTCTTGTTTTGTCGTCCCTTGAGAAATAGATCTCACTTCTCAATGTCTTCCATAAAAATTGGTTACACAAATGACCTTTCATCATTTTCCGTCATCCTGCACGTTATTGTCACTTGCACATTTTCTTCTAGATGTTTCTTTACTAGTTCGATTTTCGCTAAGCAATAACCCCATGACTCAATCGATGGGGAATTTTATTCTCCCTAGAAACACATTGTTTTACTCCTCTCTTACCCTAGGGGAGATTTAAGGTTATTGTTAACACTATAGACATTTTAATGTACTTAATCATACTATCAATTTTCTTGTTGTTTTACTTACATTTTCACTATTCTCCAGTGCTATTTTCTTTTGAATCTCCCAGCTTTTAGGTTGAATGTGCGTATAAGTTACCCATGGTCGATCACCTTTCTCATTCGTAAATAATTAATATTTAGACAAAGTGTATTTATGTCACACCAACTCTTTGACATCATGAACATAGCTCTATTTCGCAAAGCACCAATATCTTGTGATTCAATTCGAAAAGGCCTCTACAGGGATTATGAAACAAATTTGTTTGAGGATGTGGATTTTATGTGAACATAAATAGAAGAAGAATTATGTAGGAAAAATGATTGACTAGAGGTACCTTGCATCCCCTCCACAACGAGTACTTGTATTGATTTGGGACATCATGCCAAGTACCGTACTTGATATCTACCCTTGTTCCACCTACCTTCGCCGCCCAACTAGACCATTTGACACGTTGCTCCGATACACAGTTGCCTTTCTTGTCAAAAACAAAAGATGTTAACTCTCTCCTAGCCATTCTATGTTCTACCGCCCTACAATGAGTTTGGTATTTTCCCATATCTTTCGTATCGTCATCATGATCCCACGCCTATTAATGGTGGGTTAACATTACCAAACAGTGACACATCGTCACGAGTCTGTTTCCTTGTTTCCATTTCCAATGCTACATACACAAATATGTCGAAAAATACCTTAATCTGGTAAAGACATAAGTTACTAACATTTATAGGAAATGTTTTACTAAACCTTAAGGAATTGAACAAATTTGATAGACATTAAATTTACCACTCTAGTTACTAACAAATTTTTATCACCCCCTCCCCCCCCCCCACAACCAAGGAAACAAAACCATATTAGTATACACAATATATCATTAATTGCCAAACCCCACTTAAAATAGAATTCATAACAATCACAAAATCTAAATCCTAGGTAGCAAGAAGCATGAAAAAATTTTGCTACCTCATTCATGATAGTAAATAATAAACCCTAGCTATTTATTGAAGAGTACATTTACCTTTTTTTTATCAATCAAAGGTAATGAAATACTCCTTCATATGTTATACCTAAATTACATTGAAAACCCTTGTTGAAATTTTAAACTTTAAGTGAGAATTTGGATGTGAACAGATGTTGACCTGCCTCAAATTATCAAACCTTGAAATGGAAGACTTGAAGATGGAATGGATTGATAATATGGTTTCGGAAGGGTTTTTGGAGGGGAGAAAGAGAGGAATGGCGAGGTTTTCAAATAGGAGAAATGCCCATTTGAAAACCCTTTATGCATTCTTTTAATCCTGTCAGTAAGGGTTTCTGAGTTTGGAAAGTTGTTTCCGAACTCGTAAATATTTCCGCTCTTCAATAAAAAATAAGTGGAGCTATTTTCGAACTTGAAAACCCTTTTTCCCCTTTAGAAAAAAGAAAAATGAGCAGATTAAAACCCCAAAGTCAAATCACATAACATTCATTATCCAAAACCCTCATTTGCGAATTTCAAACTCCAATAGCCTCAACCCCCAAAATTTTATTGACAATGACTAAGAAGAGCGCGGCCGCTAAGTCGAAGGCCAGTGATCGGAGCCATCATCCTCTCACGTAAATCGCCTCATCCTTGAAATATTTCAGTGCTACGGCCAAGCAAAGGTTTTTAGATTTTTGGAAGAAAATATTTATCAATTCAAAGGCTAAATTAGTGTCTGACATAGAGCCCTTAATGTTAGGCCATTTGCACGCACATTTCAAAACCCAACATCTAGGGAAATTGTTATGTATTGATGAGCTAATTTATGTTGACAAAGTGATTCAATTTTATGCAAATTTGGGTCAAAATAGCAACAATAGGGGTATGACTAGCGTGAAAGGGAAAGATGTATTTTTTACTACATATACAATTAACGCAACCCTAGATTGTCCTTACATCACCGCCGAGAAATTAAGGCCTGATGACCGCAACGGTCCCCTGGACATTTATCACACACATGTTTGTCTGGGCGTTAGTAGTGCTACTTCTCTTTGTCTCATAGGGATAGGAAATATTTTAAGAGGGTGGGAACCGATTCCAGTAAGGCAGAGAGTTTTGATATAGGTATTTTAACCTTGGAAGAGTATCTAGTGTATGAGTGGATATACCTTAATGTTTTCCCCAGTGGTGGACATACTTGCGAGCCTACTATAGCTAACCTCATGATGTTTTACAACATCATGAAGGGTAGAAACGTAAACTCAGGTTACACCGTCATATCATTCATGTTAACAACCGTGCAGACAAAGAAGAAAGATATTCCCCACGGTGGTTTGATAACCTATATACTGAAGAATGTGGGCATTATTCCTAAAGATAAGCCTCTTCGTCAAGAGTAATACGACAAGAGTTTGTTCTAACACAAAGGCCTACATCTTAACTCTGGCGGAAAATGGTTATTCCATCCAGCACCCCATCAGCAAGCTAAAATTGTCAAGAGGGCCCGTGAAGCAAGAAGAGAGAGAGAAGAGGCATCGAGCTCCAGTAAGTGTTGCATTGTTTAATTTTAACTTTGAAACTAAATTATCAATCTCGTTTTGATCAATTTTAATATCTATCTTATTACAGGTATCAATAACGGTTGGAAGGCTAGATTGAGCAAGTACGTCGATTGTATGCATATGGACATGACCGAGACGCATGATATCTTGACCCATGCTCATTCCCAGCATCTCGCCTTTATGGAAGCTCAGGGCCTCCATTTGGAATTGAGCGAGGATGAGCAGCCGCCTAACTTCAAGCCGGTCTTCTCGAAAAGTGAAGATGAGAATGTTGACGAGGGTGATCATGGCGACAATGGTGGGGAGGGGGGAGAGAAATTGAAGCAATTACTATTTCTGTATGCATTGGATCTGTATGGATTCCATATTTCATTAGTACTTAAACTTTGGTAGTTATATTTAACTTTTGAAGAGATTATCTTGTTTCTTTCTATCATTTTTTAATTCATTAATTTTGTACAATTTCTCATTTTTAATGCTATACTTTTGTGCTACAATATTATAGTTGCATGTTATTCATTGATATATATTGGACTATATAGTACAATAAAGATTAAGTGGTAAAATTCAAATCGTTCCTAATTTTGAAGTTGACCAAAAGAAAAAACGTATTTTCGAGTACGGAAATACATCTCCTCTTTGCATTTTTAGGCCAAAGGTATTTCAGATCTCGTAAAGAGTACATCCTTTGAAGTCCAAAACACAGGAATAACTTTTTGAGTGCGGAAATTAGTATATGAGTTTGGAATATTTAAAGGGCTTGAACTTTTTATAGGGGCGCTAGACTTTCGGAACTTGGAAGTGTAGTTTCCAAGCTTGTGTCCCGTTTTTGGGCCTAAACTGGAAAAATTGAACATATTATTTTTTGTTACTAGTTGTTTTTGAACTCAAAAACTGGTCTTCTAAAAGACATTCAAGGCACGATATACACTTTTTGAACTCGGAAAGTAATTCATATTATAAAAAAAATAGGGAATCATACACAATTGAATAAAAAAACCCAAATAAACAAACCCTACTCCCTTTTACGAGCTCGTAATCGCTCATCCATCTCCCTATTCTAGAAATTCCCACCAACAAATCCCGCCAACATCTTATTCCATCGCTAGAAGAGGTTCTAGACGTGGTGGTTCTTGGTCTTGTTCATCCGACAACAATCCCAGATATGATGCTAGAATGTTTGTTTGCCAATTTTTTCAAAATAGGTATGATGTTTTACGTGAGAAGGGGAAGTTATTAGATACATATGTTGTTGACTTCGATTCCTACTTAGAGAATGTGTTATCATGTAATGAAAGAGCATATTTCGATTTGGTTTGGCAATTTTATGCTAATTTACGGGATGTCGGTAATGAGGATTGTGCTACTTTGGTTGGGGATACTGAAATCCCACTTAGCAAATGGATAGTTAATAAGGTAACAGATTGCCCATACTTGCACCCGAACTTGTTTATCCGGAGAATAATGATGGTCCGTTAGATTATTTCTACCATTGTGAGAAATGGCCTCCAGAAGTTAACCCTCCATACATTAACCCGGTTGAGTGTAGTGTGAGGTACTTTGGACACGAGAGGTTGAGTTTAGGATAATCCAAGTTCTTTGATCTAAAACGTTTTCCCATGGACCAACGTATTACATATGAGATCATTAACAAGATTTTGGTTCCCTCTGGCACACACTTGACCGAGCCTAATATTGCAACCCTTATGGTATTCTATCTTATCAAAGAGGGTAGGAAAATCAACCACGTGGCATTCATATTTAGGCATATGTTTCATTTTCCAACATCGACTAAGGTCTTGACTTGCTTGCCTTATGGGAGTTTAATTACTCGCATTCTAAAATGTGTTGAGAGGTTAACTATAGAAGGAGAGGAAAAAGCCTCAAAGTATAATGATAAGACTTACTTCGAGGAAAAGAGTTGGTTGTTTCTTGATGGGAATTGGTATCATAAACCTGAGGCGGGAGCAGAGCAAAGCAAGAGGCCTGGTATTGAGGAAGGTTAGTCAAAAATACGTTTAGAACGATATGTTTAATATGTTGTTTATCTTTAACTCACTATTTACATAATTAATCTCTCGATCGTTATACTTTGCAGGTATTGAAAATTCTTACTTGAAAGGCTTCAATGACTGCTACAAATGGATGCGCAAGGAATTTTACGCTATGAAGGCAAAACATTGGCTCATAAAAAAGTCTCGGCGAGCTTATGAGCGACACCTTGCTTTACCCTCTCAACAACAAATCAACCAATCGACATCAACTGCCGACATTGAAGATGTTGAAGAATAAGATTTGTAGATTGTATTAGGTTTATGTGATTTGAATTTATTGTAGTATTTTAAATATTTATGGATTGTGAATTCGCAGAATGATTTCTACTTTCCAAGTACTAAATTATTATGATTTTAAGTTTTTATCATTTAAGGATTTGTTCATGTTACTTCAACTTCAACTCATGGATTTATCGAATGATTCAACAATTTTAAAAGGACTTGTTAATCACTAACTTACTACTTATGCTTACTTTTCTTGATAACCACCTTCTTCGACTTACGCTTCCTACAAGTGATCTTCCCTTTACCATTGACATACCTTCATCATGGTCACTATAGCCTAGGAAATTGTGAAAACTTCGATAATCCTCCTCGAGCAACATGACTTCTTCAGACCCAAAACTCACGGTATGAAATCCAAATCCAATGACTTCCTCTAACTCATTTTCTTTGACAAAATCCCATTTCCCTAAAACAAGAATCTCCCACCTAGGATCAACATGATCCCTCACATAGAATACCTGGTGTGCTTGAGACTCCAATATGAAAGGATTGTTCTTTCACTCAACCTGACTTCTATCGACAAGGGTGAAGCCCAAATCCTCGATGTGTTGTCCATTGTTAATATTAACCCATTGACATTTAAAAACTGGAACATGCATACTGAGATAGTCAAGTTCCCAAATTTGAGAGATTGTGCCAAAATAGCACTTTAGAGCATATAAAGGATTTTCAACACAAGCACTTCCAACGTGCAATGCTTCAGAGATAAGAGACACTCCACTATTCTGAGTGACACTCTTATCATTATTTGATTTTGTCTTAAATGTAAAAACACTAATTTCATAACCACCATAGGAAAGAACAGTCCCCAATGGTCTGCGAACCAACCATTTAACTGTCGATGGATGTTCGCCGATATGTACGTGTTCTCCTAACCATTGTGCAAATGTCGAAGTGTGCAATTGAAGTACCTGAGCCTCGTTAAAATTATAGTGCCTTACTCATATGGCATCCATATGAATCTTGATGTACAGAACTATATCCCGGTGGTTGCGGAGAACATAAAGATAAGCGGTACATAAATCTTTTAAAGCGGGGCTAAATAATTTCCCTGTCTAACCCCTAAACCTTCAAACCTCCTTTCATGTCTACCGATTGGAACCCCAAAAGATTCAACTTGCTTCATATAATCAGTGAAAAACTCAATGGCCTCTTCTGTCATGTATCGTTGCACAATACTAGCATCTAGCCTGTACCAATTTTTCACAAAGTGCTTGAAGATTTTCATGTACCTCTCAAATGGGTACATACATCTCAGTAATACTGTACCATATTGCTTTATCTCACGCACCAAATGGACGATCAAGTGGATCATAATGTCAAAAAAAAGGGGGAGAAAAATACATTTTCATACGGCACAGAACATTAACAATCATAACTTGCAACTGATCCAACTTCGATACACTAATAATTTTGCGACAAATAGATTTGAAAAAAAAATAAAGCCTTGTAATGCACAATCTTACGTGAGAAGGCAATGAAGAACGAATGGCAATGGTATTCAATTCCTGAATCAGGTTGTAACAATCGTGTGACTTCAACCCACCCAAACTCAACTCCTCGATGGACACGCAACTGCTTATGTTGGACGAGTATGCACCGGGTACTTTCACACTACTAAGGGTATCACAAAAATATTTCTTCTCCGATTGCGACATTGAATAGCAAGCGTGGGAAAAATAATAATCATCAGCACAACCAAATTTAACATAGCTTTCAATCCGTCCATTATTTTCCCAGGGGTATTTAGAAACGTTCCAATAAAATAATCACAAACATTCTTCTCGATGTGCATGGCGTCAAGACAATGTCTAGCTTCCAAATGCTCCCAATATGGTAGGCTGAAGAATATTGAGCATTTTTCCAACTTCCTTCTACGACAGCTTTTCTTTCTTCTTCCCAAAGTCATTGGGAATCTTCCCAAAGTCACTGGGAATCTTCTTAACACTCTCATAAATCTGTGTACCTGAGAGTGGCACTGATGCAACTTGTGCATCTATTTTCCCATTGAACCATTTTTGGGCCAATCGCCATAGGTACCCCTCAGGAAGAAACCGCATATGCCCCAGGTAAACTGTCTGATAATTGTGTTTTAATTGACAAAAATTGGTGTCCTTATCACACACTGGACAAGCAAAGTGGCCTTTCATTAAATACCCAGAAAAATTCCCATATGCAAAAAAATCATTAATTGTACAAAAGAACAACTCTTTAAGGGTGAAGAAATCATCAACCAACCCATCAAAAAATAAAACACAATTGTTAAACAAAATCAACAAATCGTCCACTAGAGGAGCAAGACATACATCAATATCATTACCAAGTTGCTTCGGGCCTGATATCATTAAAGACAGCAACACATACTTACGTTTCATGGTCAACCAAGATGGGATGTTGTAAATGACCAACATAACAGGCCAAGAGCTATGTGTCCTATTCATATTACCAAAAGGATTCACATTGTATGTACACAACCCTAACATCAAATGTCGAGAATCTTTGCCATACTCCGGATACATAGCATCGAATTATTTCCATTGCTCCCCGTCTGAATTATGTCTTATGACATCATCCACCGGTTGGTCTCTATCGCCAATGCAACAAATTGGCGCCTTCCCTACATGCATACAACTTCTTCAAACGGGGAATGATCGGGAGGTACCATAAAACTTTTTTGGTGTCCTTTTCTTCGATTTCAATGGAACTTCCGCACCCATCGCAATCGCACCTCTCTTCAACTTGTACCAAGACTTACAACATACTCGACAAGTTTCTTGATCTTTACCTACTTCCTCTCTATACAACATACAATCGTTCGGGCATGCATGAATTTTTTGCAATTCCAACAAGAGGCTACCAAAACGTCACCATGCCATACCCAACGAGTGTAGCTAGTTTGGAACCCTCTCTTTATGAGATGTTCCCACAAATGTTTCCTCCCTAAATACGCATCATTTCTACAATCCTTACAAGGGCATCTTGCCTGCAAAGAACCATTTTTAGAAGCATGTTCAAATGAAAACAAAACAAATGATTCAACCAATGGAATGTACTCGCGCAATTTCCTAAGATCATTACCAATTAGTTCCTCTCAATCCATTCTCCCAAAATTAAATTAAAATGGAACACATGAGGATCCATTTAACAATAATTATAAACCTAGTTAATCTCAAACCATAATTGTAAATATGGATATACAAGAAGCATTAAATACAAATTCAAGTTTTTTAAGAAAATGGTAAACATGATAATTTGGATTAAACTAACCTTCTCCAATTCGAAATGATCAGTTATCAAACACCAAAATGGGTAATTAATGATGGGTAAAGAATGAATGAGCTTCTTCTTCAACATTTTAGGGCTTTATGTCATTTAATGGAAATGGGCGCATTTATTTAATAAACAGGGTCGTTTCTAAACTTGGAAACCTTACCTCAAATTTTTGAAGACCAGAACAATTCCATTTCAAATTTGGAAAATAGACATGACGCATTTTTGAGTTCGAAACGTGTTTCTTTTCTTTGCAGTTCCTAAACAATGGTATTTCCGAAACGTGTTTCTTTTCTTTGTAGTTCCTAAACAATGGTATTTCCGAGTTCAGAAACACTATCTTTCCTCCTTTAGAGCTCGTAAACTATCAAATTCAAAGGTGGTTATTCATAACCACCGTTAATTTTGGAAAATTAAAGGAGTTTCTGCCTTGAACCACTTTTATTTAAAGGCGGTTCATGAAAAACCACCTTTAATCAACAAAAAATACCTTCAATTTCTAGAAATGGACACGATCACCAATTTCCAAACTCAAAAATTCAAACTAAAGGTGGTTTTCTTTGAATCGCCTTCCCTTAGTGACTTAAGTAGGAGGTTCTCTACTAGTGAATGGAAAAGGGAGTAGAGAATTATATCAGCAGAGGCGAATGTTCGGAATTGATGCAGAGTCAAGATTGATATCTCTATCCTTAATTTTGAAAATGTCCCGTAGTGTGTGATGGTTCTATGGCGTTCCAAATCCCAAGATACAACTGCTATACTTTCTACCACGCACAACTCGGTAGTAGAAACTGGCAAACCAATTTAGTTCCTTACTCTCAGACTCTAAGAACACAAAGAACGTGAAGAACACGAAAAAAGAAAGGAGAAGAACACGAAGAAAGAAAGAAGAGGAGCATTGTGTTTTTTTGTGTGTCTTAGAATGAGGCTAGAGGCAGCCTGTTATAGGCAAAGGGGTACTCACAGCTCCTTCCCATTTCCAATGGGGGACAAACCTTTTATAGGAAAATGGGTACTAATGGCTCATTCCCAATTCCTATGTGGTACAAACCTAAATTATTACTCTTTAAGTAATAAATTTTGAGCCCTCATTTCTCATTCAAACATAACTCTAATTTAATGTATGAGTATACTACATTATAGTACTCGCAGAGACAAAGGTAACACTCCCTTATTCCAACACAAACGGTGGCCGGAGCCCACTGGAATATTTCCCTGAAAGTTCGGTTCCAAAAATCCCCCCATATGAATAGAAATGACTCCTATTAAACATGTGTGTTCTACACAGACGGACTTTTGAGAGTAAGAGCGAAGAATCACTGTATTTGGAAAGGTAGCTTTTCTCAACCTTAGACCACCCCTAGTGAATAGTTATCGGATTTACTCGACCAGGCAGTAAACATGATATCTTGAACCCCCCAGGCTTTTGTGTAAATCTAGACAATGACTATCACATAGTTTCATCTTCTCACAGAACTAAGTTCTCTGACTGTGTACATTTTGGCCTTGTACATCCCTGGTTATTCATGAGTGAACAAGGAGAATTCAGCCTCTCTTAATTTTCCTAGAAAAAACCACATTTCACACTCATAAGATGATTGACCATAAAGGGTATCCTATCATACCCCACTTTATTTCAAAGCTATGGAATCATTAAAAGGCAAGCTTAACCTTAACTTGCACAGGTAGCACTTTTTTCATCATAGGAACCTGGAAGAGCTTGAAATCTCAAAGGGCTTTCATTGATTGAAATTGATTTTGTTTGCCCCTTGAACCTATTTATTGAGATATCCAATCACTTAGATAGGGTTACCATTAAGTATGCTCTGTAGTCATAGGCTTTAAACTCATTCCTCTGGATGACTTAACAGTTTAATGTTGTGACAGGCCTTTAGTAAATAGATTTACTAGGTTGTCAGCCAATTTTATATAATCTATTAAGATCACACCTGTTGAGATCAATTGTCTTATGGTTTTATGTCATCTTCTTATGTGATGAGATTTACCATTGTATATGAAACTCAGTGCCTAAAGTAATGCTGATTGACTATCAATTTGTACACTTAATGCAGGCACTAGTTTTTCCCATAGTGGAATATCCTCCATAAAGTTTCGAAGCCATTCTACTTCTTCAGTTTCTTTATTTAATTCATTGAACTCAGATTCCATTATGGATATGGAAAACAATGTTTGTTTCGAGGAAATCCATGATACAGGGTGCACCACCAAGCGTAAATACATACCCACTTGTGGATTTTGTCTTTTTTGAATTCTATATCCAGTTAGCATCACTATAACTTCTAAAATGGTTGGATATCATCCATAGTGTAGCCCATAACTTTGAGTATGCCTCAAATAGTTCAAAACTTTAGTTATCCCTTTCCAGTGACTGTTTCCTGGATTGGTTGTATAACGACTCAATACGTTAACAACATGTGTTAAATCAGGCCTTGTACAATTTTTCAGATACATAAGAATCCCGATGAATTGGGCATATTACAATTGTAATATCCCATTACCTGATTTTTTCATCATCTTGAGATAAGGGTGCTTGGGACTTTTAGCTATCCCACTTGAATAGTCTTAAATCTATTAAGTACTTTCTTGGCGTAATGTCCTTGTGACAAAACTGTTCCTTCAAAGTGTCTAAAGATTGTATCCCTAAGATCACATTTGCTAGTCCCAAGTCTTTCATGTCAAACTTTCCCTTAAGAAAGTTCTTAATTTTTTTGATAATTTCTTTATTGCCATCAATGATGAGAATGCATCCACATATAGGCACCACAAAATGTATCCATTTGGAGTATCTTTGACATAAATGCACTTTTCACATTCGTTTATTTTGAAACCATTTGACATCCTTACATTATCAATTTTTTGTGCCACTGTTTAGGTTCTTGTTTTAAACCCATATAGGGATTTCACAAGTCTACACACTTTTTGGTTTTGTCCAGGGAGGACATAACCCTCAGGTTGTTTCATATAAATTTCCTCTTCAAGATGTCCATTTAGAAAAGCCAATTTTACATCCATTTGATGTATTTCTAAATTGTGCATAGCCGCGATTGCTATTAGCATTATAATTGAAGTTATTCTTGTAATCGGAGAATAGGTGTCAAAGAAATCCAAACCTTCTTTTTGCCTAAATCCTCACCACATGCCTAGCTATATAATTCTCTATTGAGCCATCTGTTTTGTATTTTCTTTTGAAAATCCACTTGCTCCCAGAGCTTTTGAATCTGATTGAAAATCAGTTAACTCTCATGTATGGTTTTCCATAATGGAGTCGATTTCACTGTTCACCGCTTCCTTCCATGAAGGTGCATCCGGTGTAGACATGGTCTCCTTAAATGTTCTAGGTTCATTTTCTAATAGATAAGCCATTTAAAAATTAGGACCAAATGATTTCTCCTTTCTAGATCTCTTGCTACCTAGATTCATCAATGCCCTCTTCTATTTGTTGACCAAAAGTACTTGCTTCTCCTTCTTCACGAGTCCATTTACTTTGTCCTTACACAGGAACATGTTTTCAAAGAAGGATGCATTTCTAGATTACATTACTGTATTTGTGTGTATATCTGGTACATCAGACTTCTACACCAAAAATCGATAAGCACTACTACTGTGTGCATACCCGATAAAAATACAATTAACGGTTTTAGGTCCAATTGTTACCTTTTTAGGAGGTGGTACTGCCACTTCGCTACACACCTTTACACTTTCACGTATTTGTACAAATGTACATTAATTTTCCATAACTCATAAGGAGACTTTCCAGCCGCCTTATTTTGTATCTTGTTGAGAATGTAGTTGGAGGTTAGTATACCCCCCACCCTCCACATGTTCTGGGATAACCCAGATTCTCGCACCATTGCATTCATCATCTCTTAGTGAGTTCGGTGTTTTGTTCCCTAAATCTGATAGATTTAGGTGAGTAGGGAGCGGTAGTTTCATGAGCAATACCATGTTCTCTATTGAATGCACTGAATGGCTCATTATACTGACCTCCCCTATCACTTCGGATAAAATTATTTTACTAAGTTGGTTCTTAACTTCCAACTTGTACTCTTTGAACTTTTCCAAAGGTTCATCTTTGCTGCGTAATAGATACACATAACAATATATTGTGCTATCATCTATGTAAGCCCCAAGATTCTTTTTACTGCCTCTAGTTTGAACAAACTTTAAATCACACAGATATGTGTGACTTAAGCCTAGAGGTTTGGTTGTCCTCTCCACATGTGGGGATGGTGTTTTCGTGAGTTTTACTTGTACGCAAACTTCACATTTGTCTTTACTTGTTTTACATTTTGGAATCTTGTTCATCATCATTAGTTTATTAATAGATTTATAATTCAGATGTCCCAATCTTTCATGCTAAATGTTAAAAACTCAACGAACATAAGCAAAAGCATGATTCTTATTCATTGAAAACTCAGATACAATAGATTTTGGGATGACTCTCATTACATTCATTTTGACCAGTCCATCCTTCATATACCCATTTCCCACATACACCCCATTCTGAGACATAACTAACAGGCCAGACACGAGCTTGATCATAAACCTTTTCTTGGATAGAAGAGTGCCCGAAATCAGATTCTTGCAAATTTCTGGCACATGTAGGATATTGTTGAGTGTCAGCTTCTTTTTGGAAGTCATTTTCGGTACGACCTTCCCTTGACCTTTATCTGTTGAAGAGGCGGAGTTGCCCATGAAGATTTTCTCTTCAGTCTAGCTTTCTGATATGTTGTGAACATACCCTTATCGAAGAAGATGTGTCTGGTGGCACCTATATTATACCACCAATCCTTTGGATTACTCCAAACCATGTTTACTTGAGTCATCACAGCACACAGATCTGAATCCGAGAGCTACCCTTTATTTAGGTTAGCTACAACCTTTCCCTTTCTCAAGTCAACCTTGCTCTGACATTCATCCGCCTTATGCCCAATCTTTTGAAACTTGTGGCATTTCCTGCTGAACTTCTTAGCGGGTTGCTTCTTGAAGCTGCTCGAGTTTTTGGGGTTGAAATTTTCTTTTCTTCCCCTTATGCTCTGAAAGATTTACTTTCTGCTCAACCTGCACCCCATCAGCCTTTCAGTTGGTTGACTCAATTCAAATTTTTACAATTAAGACCTTTACTTTCATTGCCTTCTGTTTGTGCATTATATAATGCTTGAAGTTCTCCCACTTTGGAGGAAGCTTCTCAACCTACTCAAAAGAATCCATAAATTTTCATGGGTGATAAGTTGCAACTGTTCCACCTACTCCATGATCAGCCTTGAGTTTACCATTTTTTAGTTCACAAACATTGACACTGGATGCTTCTTTGTGCCCACATCTTCAGACTTATATTTATTGTGCAGGGTTAGCCACAAATCTTTGTTCATTTTCTCAGTATTGTAAACATTGTACAACGAGTCAATCATTCCTGTTGTTATGTATCCCTTGAACATATAGTCCCCTTGAATCCAATTATCAAGGCTTGCATGTGCGTACACATTAGTGTAATCCGGAGAAATGACAAGGTTGTCCTCCTGGAAGTACTTGTCCAGATTCAATGTGGCCAAGAAGAAGTGCATTTTTAACTCCACGTTTTGAATCCCATTCCATCAAACTTGTAGGGAAAAATTCCCGCTTGTTGAGCATTTGGCAATGCCGACATCATGTGGCTGATTTGATGAACCTCTTTCTCCACCGAAGGTTTGACAACCTCGGGCTGAACTACCGAGGGTTGACCCACTAGCAAATCCACTGGTAGTAGACCACTCCCAAAAGTGAATTTGGGGCGTCGACTCACCAAGGCTTCTAGTAATAACATTGTCATTTTCAATTTTTCACAAATCTGTTTTCAAAACAATTTAACAAACTATTAATAACTTTATAACATATTTAAAACACTTTTATAGAATTTCCTCAAAATTCCAAGGAAGTGATTGTGGTGGGACACAATGTCTCCTTAAAAACACCAGCCTCCTTAGTCAGAATTTTTATCGGCTATTCAATAAAAGTTGCTTTAAAATCTTTTCCAAAAATTTTCCTCTATTTCGGAATACAAAAGTTCGATATCCAATTTTATTTTTTCAAAATTTGAAATTTCATAATTCTAGTAATAATTAATCGTAGTTATTATTTTTAAGTCAAAAACCATTACAAAATTCAGAATTTATTTTTACTTTCAATTTTTAATCTTAAGATTAGAAATTAATAAAAAAGGTAACAAATTAGTCTTTAATTAGAATCGTAAATGATCGGTTTATTTTGAAAAATTGACCAATTAAATTTTCATTAAGTGAAAGAATGTTACAAAATTCTAAATTAGTTAGAATGTTACGAAATTAATATCTACTAATTAGAATGTTTTACGAAATTTATTGCTACTAATTGTTACTACCAATTAGACCGATTACTTTATGTAAATCAGTATGATAAACTAAGAATCATACAACATACTAAAGTGAGCTTAAGAGTTTAAAATATTTAGATAAATTTTGACTACTAATTCTATTATAAACATCACTGTACCAAATTGTTTAGTTGTGAGTATTAAAGGTAAAATTTATTTTTAGGAATTAAGATTGTAAGAACCTGAATTCCAGTTTAACTAAAAAATCAGATATGATAATATATAAAAGAATTAAGTAAATATAAAAGGGAGTAGATAATTATACCAACAGAGACAAATGTTCGAAATTGATGCTGAGTCGAGATTGATGTCCCGGTCCTTAATTCGGAAAATACCTTGTAGTGTGTGGTGGTTCAATGGCATTCTGAATCCCGGATACAACTGCTATACTTTCTACTCCGCACAACTCGGCAGTAGAAATCGGCAAACAAGTTCAGAGTCTTACTCTCAGACTCAAAGAACACAATGAACACGAAGAACGTGAAGAACACAAATAAAGAAAGGAGAGGAGGAATGTGCTTTTTTCCGTGTCTTAGAATGAGGTTAGAGGCAGCCAATTATAGGCAAAGTTTACTCCTAGCTCCGTGCTATTTCCAATGTGTGAAAAACTGTTTATAGGAAAATGGGTACTAATGGCTCCTTCCCATTTCCAATGTGGTACAAATCCAAATTATTACTCTTTAAGTATTTATTTTTGAGCCCTCATTTCTCATTCAAACGGAATCTGAATTTAATGTATAGTATACTACATTATAGTACTCACGGAGATGAAGCCAACACTCCCTTTTTCTGGCGCAAACGGTGGCCAGAGCCCACCAAAATCTTGCCTGGAAAATTTGGTTCCAACGCTGGATACGTTTACACCCAGGAACGCAAGATACACCTCGCGCAATACAGAATGTCATTCACATAATGCTTAGATAAATTACTTCTATATAGTGAACATGAATTCAAAGAATTATAATTGTCAATACGATTTTTGCATGGTAGAAACTTATCCCCACACTAGACAATGCAGATCTCACGTATAAACAGATATAAGACCACAATGTGACAATAGTCAAACATTAAACAAAACTGATCAAGAATGTACAGTGTAAAGAACCCAATGAGATAAGCTTTAGGATAAACATGATAAAACTTGGTTAAGATTAAAACCTTAAAATATACAAAGAAATAATATCTAGAAATTTTGAGTGATGCGGAATACAACCCGATCATGATAAACACATGACTTCCTTATAAACAGGAGAGTAGATTTCATTCCCCATTCTTATTCATGGTAGTGCCCCTAGGAACACCAAAATTACACCAGCTCGACAAAGTAAGTGCATAAACAACAAGATTATAACACTTATAGTGTCAACCCCAGCTTTAAAAAGAGTACAGGCGATTACTGAAATTAAAGACATCGCATGCATTGTACATCTTCTGCTCCCAATAGTTATTTGGGGTGGAGTTTGGTGAGAAACCCACATTAGTTCTTCTTCTTGCCCGTTCAATGAGTTTATGAAAGAAGGTTGTATAACCTCCATCTTTTATCCTCTTATATTTGCTAATCTCATTCGCCGATTCTATCAAAAGACAACAAACTAAACAATCAAAACTTGCAACACAGAAACAACAAAGAATAAATTATTGATGTATATAGTAGTTTTTTGACATTTTGGACTCACTTTTGTGTATTTTTGTGCTTTAGATCTAGATTTTTTCCTTGAAATTCTCTTAGGAGTTAGGAGCGACTTTTGCGCTCTTATCACTTTTCTAGTGAATTTTGTGAGACAATGCATGCTTTTATAAGATTTGAAGATGGAAATTAAGGGTTGAAGACATGAAGAAGGAAGATAGAATAGGAAGGATACAAAATACAAGAGACTTGAAGTTTCAAGACACTTGTCGCGAACTGTGGGATTTCTCTCTTGGCTCGCGATGGCACTGTCGCGAGGAGTGGGATGTCAATCACGGATCGCGAAAGACCAACAGCAAGTTTGTTCTCTTGTACTATAAATAACACTTTTCACCTCTCATTACTTATCACTTCTCTTGGCCAAACTTCCTCTCCTTCCAACCCTGATTTTTTTTTCTTTTCATCTGTTTACATCTTTGTTTGTGTTGAATTTAATTGTGGATGTTATTATGATTTGTAGTAGTCAAACCAATCTCTCAGGAGCAATTGATTGAGCTTTCCAAGGTCATGTAGTGAGAAGCATTTATTTCTAATTTATGAATTCTAATTATTATGAATTTATTGTGATATGAATGTGGTAGTTTTTTTTATTAGTAATCTTTTCTTAGTTTGCATGATTAGCATACTTTTCTGATTAGATATGGATAGAGTTTGATGAGTAGTACTCTATTTTGTACTCTATCTATTATGAGTAGTAATACATAAATCATTACGGGAAAATATTCTTTCATGGTATCAGAGCAAGTTCTTGTCCTAAACCTAAAACCTTTAATTTTTCTCCATTTTTACCGCTACCCCTCTCTCCTATTTTTTCGGTGACCTCACCCACAAATTCAGTTCCTATTTTTTGGCTCATTTTCAGTTTCACAGTGACCATTTTTCAGTCCAATACTTTGGCTTCATATTCTCCATTGCGCCATCTCCGGTGGGACTCTTCATCTCAGGCGAAGCTCAAGGCCGTTATTTCCGCTTATTTCAACGATCCCGCCTCTCCTAGTGGTGATCTTTGGCTCTCTGTGGGAGTTTTCTGTGGCATTCTTCAACACCGACTTCCTCAAGCGTGTGTCAATTTTCTCTAGTAGCTGCACATTGTCTAGTATCGAAGGTCCTTTTGGTCTGGCATCCGGTCATCATTTTTGTATTTCTCCAGTTACCGCAGTATTTCTCCGGCAGCCAGCAGTTCATAGTTAGTGTCCCCATCCAGCAACCATCTTTTTGTGTGTGAGATCCACACGTGCCAGGTCATATCTGCGTGTTTCAACATACGCGCATGAATCACATGTGCTCCAACCACTCTGCGTGTGAAGTACATGCGCTCCAGCCTCTTGGCGTGTGAAGTACACATGCTCCAACCCTCTCCGTGCCTGAAGTATACGCGCTTGACACCTTTTGACAAATTTATGTCTTGATGCTGATTTCTTATTTTCCTTTGTGATATGACTCATTTTATTTCTCAAAGGTGTGATATTTCAAGACATACATGCCTTTCTCATCATCGACGACACGATGGTTAGAAGTGGATAGTGGATTCTGACACCACAAAACACATGGCATTGTCCCCCACTATTGTTGATCTTATGACACCTTATGATGGTTTGACATGCATCTAGGTTGGTAATGGTTCTCAATTCCCTATTACTCATGTCGGTGATTCTTAGATTCCTAAATCCCTGTCTCTTTATAATGTTCTTATTGTGTCTGATATCACTAAAAATTGCTTTTGATTAGAAAATTAACTTGGGATTTAAATGTTGTTGTCTTCTTTGATGAACGCTCATTAATTATTCAGCATAAAATCACTAGTTAAACTTTGGGTCACGTTCATAGTAAAAATGAGCTTTATGTTTTAGACTATGGTGCATCTGCTTTGTTGTCAACTGGGGAATCAAATAAGTTACGTGTGTCTTTTGAAATAGGACATGCTAGACTTGTTCATGTTTCGCATTCCGTTATTTCTGGTTTGTGAGCTTCTAGATCTTTGTCTGTCTTATCGGTTTTGCTAAAACCTACCCTTTGTGATGCATGTAAAAAAGATAAAGGGAAGCATTTATCTTTTTATACCTATGATAAACGTGCTGCTAGGGTAGTTGATCTAGTTCATTGTGACTTATGGGAGGATATCTTATTTTATCTGCTGATGGTTTTTCTTACTATGCTATTTTGATGATCATTCCTGACTCTCCTGGTTTTACCCACTATGCCGCAAATATGATTTTGGGATGTTTATCGTCGTTTTGAGGCTTTTTTGGAGAACCAATTTTCTTCCACCATTAAGGTGTTTCAAAGTGATGGGGGATTGAGTTTCTAAATGGTTGCTTATGGTCTGATGTGCATCATTATGTGTGCGTTAACTAATGCATTTGGCAAAATAATTGGCTTGTTTTATATGTTGGACTACAAGTATTGGTTGAGTTTACGTGATAAGGGGTTTAGATGGCCATGTTTCGTTTTCATGTCTAAATCGTACGTTTTGTAAACTTACCCACAAGCACCTAGATCTTCCCTTGTGATCGTCATTATTAGGCCGCTCGTGGGTACTTTTCATCATGTTTATATTGAAGGCCGTTTGCAAGGACAGTAGAAGATGTCGAAGGCTATTGACATTAGAATGGTAGTAGATGAAGGCCATAGACAATACATCATGGTAGTATAAGGATTGAGCTAAACATAGGTAGCATTGAAGTTCAAAACGATAAAGCAAGAAATGGAGGATTTTTTTCCGAGTGTTTTACCAAATTTTTGAAACGATCCAAGAAGAATCAACCCTTGAGGTTGGTTCTATTAGATTTGTATTCTCGACCCCTATAAAATTCACTACAAGAACTCTCAAATCAGACCAATGGTTCATCCTTAGTGGAGCAAAAAAGTCAGACGGGCAAAGCAGCAAAGGGTAGGCACAGACCGCTCATGATCGGCATGAGACCAAGACAAACAGCCCGTGCCATGCCATACGGACTGTGCCAAGGGCCTTTGGCATGAGTTACGCCAAGTAGGATGAGCCATGCCATCCTCAATGGGGTGTGTGCTCAGGTTGCCTTTTTAACTTCAAAAATGGTCAAGTATGGCACGGACAATCCCGTTTCACATGGCCCACGCCGTTCCAAGTCCAAAATGTCAAGACCACCCAACTAAGTGTAAAGAATGACGTGCCAAGACACTGAGCAAAATAAAGAGTCATTTAACAGCCCACGCCAAAAGACACGGACAGTGGATAAGAGGTGAAACAATGAGGCTCCAAACTATGGGCCATGCCAAATGACACGGACTGCAGTTAGTAAGGCTGTGCCAGATCCCATGCCCCTCACACGAGTCAAGCGGCCCATGCCAGATCCCATGCCCCACATCGACATGAGGCATGCGGCCCGTGCCAGATCTAATGCCCCACACTAGCACAAGGCCACGGCGATGGCATGTGTCATATCATCCGTGGCGGTCTGTGTCAACGGCAGCTGATGAGGGTTTTGAAGTATTTTGGCCTATTTTGGGCCTATTTTTAGGTAAATTCCCCCACTACTATAAAAATATCCTTAGTTTACTAGGGTTTCATATCTTCTATCATTTTTCTTATTTTGGGAGAGAAACTTAGAGAGAGAAACACTTTCTCTTCTCTCTAGATTCTTTCTCTCTTCTCTTTTTTATTTTTCTTTGTTCCTAAGATATGGAATCCAATGAAATATTTAAATTCTATGTCTAGGGAGTAGTTTCTATAGCTTGGGGATGAATTCATATGTTGATTATATTTTTGTGATATTCATTACATCATCCTAATTTTTTTTGCTTATGATATTATGATGGCTTGTTCTTGAATTGTTCTAATTGCATGAATGATACACTCCATTAGCACACACTCTAGTCTACATTCATATTGGTTAAAATATTGATACCCCGGGGAAGAGAAACCTGGATATGATATGGGTAGTGGGGTTTGGGTCCATGGTGTGTGTGTGTGTGTGCAAGTAGGTCTTTTCCGAGTTTTACCGCTATGATGACACCACACCAGTCTTAGCTGGCGGGTTAGTCTGAAGGTTTACGGTTAGAGATAGCAAATAGTAGCAAGCTAGGGTTGTAAGAAGTCATAGTGTCATCGATGAGGTGCCTACCTCCCTTTGCCTCTTTATAAGCCTAGGGAGTAGAACATTCATGGTGTAGTTCTCAGGACATAATAGTATGGGAGAGAAACTGATCTTTGCAATGGTCGGACCGTTGTTGCATTCCTCTAATTACGGAGGTGGTGGCAATGGAAGTGCTTACCATTGACCACACCACGTGTTATGAATACTAGATTAAGTTGTTGATGTCTTGTATGTGATTGAATCGATGAACAGAACATTTAATCAACCATGTTACAAAAATATTCCCCAAGTTTATGCTAATATAGTTTACATGCGTTATATCTTTCATGTTTGTAGTTTTTAGTTGAAAAATCTAAAAAACCCTCATTTTACCATACTAGTTATCTCTAGCAACATGGACAGATTGACAACCCGTGCATGGAAAAACCCGGACATGCCACTAACTACCCCTTTGGTAGCTTAGTAGTGAGTAGGGTGTAGAATTATAATTTTAAATTTATTATCACCCACGTTGCATCCTCTGTTTGGATTGCTATTTGGAATGCATTCGCTTGGGTTTATTAGCTACACATGGCAACCTCGAGTGGAGGCCGGTCAAATTTAGGCGTCGTTGCCAAGGATGCTAGTTAAATTTAATTGTCAATTTGCATAACACATTAGTTGAGTAGTTAGTATCGATTTTGTTTTTTTTTTTGTTTTTTTTTGTTGATTGAACCTTTTGTGATAGTAATCCTGTTACCTTTAATCATGTTTTCTAGTGTTGTCTTTGGTAGGTTATTTTTAATTCCTAGTTTAGGGTATACACATGTGCCACAAATTTCACAGTTTTACACCACCCGACTAAAAATGCATGTAGTAGGAGATGGAGGAAACTGAGAACTAGAGCAGAGGTTCAACCTAGACTAGTTTTGGTGGTAGAAGAGCCGCTAGAGATGGCGAAAGATAACAAGAAATTAAGGGAGCTCATGGCTCCAAATTTCAAGAACCAGTTGTTGTGTATACTTTCCCTCCACTGCCACCGAACGTGAGTTGTGAATTAAAGAGAGAGATAATACACTATCTTACCAATTTCCACGGTATGGCAGGGGAAGATCCCAACAAACACTTTTTTGGAGTTTCACCTATTCTGCACAAATATGAAGCCTCCGGGTGTTTCAGAGAATGATTATAATCTAAGAGATATTCTATTCTCTCTTCAAGATGGGGCTAAGGATTGGTTGTACTACTTACCCCCCAGTTGTATAAGCTCTTGGATGGATATGAAGAGAATATTTCTGGAAAAGTATTTTTCGACATCCAAATTCACTGGATTGAAGAAGCAGCTATCCAATATCAGCCAGGGAGCTACTGAATCACTTTATGACTATTGGGAGCATTTCAAGAAGTTACAAGCAAGCTATTCATACAATCCTTTCAAGTAGGGAGACCAAGTATACTTTTTTCTCGAAGGGTTATATGATGAAGACATGCGGATGGTGAATGATGCATGTATTGGATCAATTGCCAACAAAAACCCAAATTCCACGATGGCTCTCTTTGAAGAATTGGCAAATTCAATGACGAACAAGGCGTCTAAAGGTAAGGGTGGCACATTGTGGAGACCTCTCCACAACTATGTCATCATGGGTGGAGTCACTGATGGCAATTCCGGAGACCTAACGGCATGTTGTTCTAACTAAAATGCATGAAAAAAGAAATAAGTCGTGAGGATGACAATAAATATATCGTGTTTCTTCTTGCTTTGATTTTGTGATTTTAAATAGATAGATTTTGAATATTCTAGTTGTGATGAGGATTTTTAAGATGAAACTCTTGTTGATTTGTAAATGTGAAGTTCAAGTCCCGTGATTTTGTTTGGATGGAATTAGGCTTGGGTGTGACATAGCTTTTTTCGAAAAAAAGAGGGAAAAATTAAGGAAGAAGGGTCAAAATTTTGGCTGCCTTGTGCCAGAATTTGGCACGAACTGTGCCATGAGATACGGCTCATTTCATGGGACCTCTACATGAAGGGCCTCGTGCTATATTTTGGCACAGTCAGTTCCAAGCAATACAAGCCGTGTCAGAAAACCTTGGCATGAGGGTGTCTATACGGGTACCCTTGACACGAGGGTATACATATCGCCGGCCCATTTAAGCTTTCAAATTGTTCTAAAAATGCAATTTCATAAAATCTGAATTTTAAGCTAAAAATTTCATTTTTGGTTAATAAATTTTGAAATTCCCTTATTCCTTAGGATTTTTTATGCAAATAGTATTTCCAACATCCCTTGTGATTAAACTGATTGGAACTATCGTCCCCTAATTTGCAATTTTTAAAATTCCATCCTTATCTTAATTGTACCTCTCCTCCTTATTACCTTTGCTGAAATGTTTAGATCATTGGTATAGCTTTTTTTCGAAAAAAAGAGGGAAAAATTAAGGAAGAAGGGTCAAAATTTTGGCTGCCTTGTGCCAGAATTTGGCACGAACTATGCCATGAGATACGACTCATTTCATGGGACCTCTACATGAAGGGCCTCGTGCTATATTTTGGCACAGTCAGTTCCAAACAATACAAGCCGTGTCAGAAAACCTTGGCATGAGGGTGTCTATATGGGTACCCTTGACACGAGGGTATACATATCGCCGGCCCATTTAAGCTTTCAAATTGTTCTAAAAATGCAATTTCATAAAATCTGAATTTTAAGCTAAAAATTTCATTTTTGGTTAATAAATTTTGAAATTCCCTTATTCCTTAGGATTTTTTATGCAAATAGTATTTCCAACATCCCTTGTGATTAAACTGATTGGAACTATCGTCCCCTAATTTGCAATTTTTAAAATTCCATCCTTATCTTAATTGTACCTCTCCTCCTTATTACCTTTGCTGAAATGTTTAGATCATTGGTACATTCTTCCACCTACTTGAGTCATTTTATACATTCAAGCTTTTCAAGAAACATTCACTCACAACACTCTTGGTGAACTTGAAAATTGAAGCTTTTCTCTCATAAATTAGCATATTTTGCTTCTTCTTATGTGAATCTTTCAACTCTTAGCTTCAAATTCCGGGTAACCTTTGAACTTCATGTTTATTTTCTTTGTTTAGCATTGTTGTTGTGTTACTTGAAGCATAATTCTTGAAAGAGTGTATGTTGTTGAGGAAATTGTTTGGGTTATACGCATAATCTTGTGTTGAAGTATGTTTGGGTGGATTAATGTGCTATTATGCTTGAATGATTTAGGATGGATGAATCTTTATTTCATTCTCTTGTTGATGGGTTGATATGGATTTCCATGAATTTATTTTTAATGAGAATGTTCTTGTTTGAATAGCCTTCATGTTGAGAATATCATAAGGTTAAATGGCTAAGCTATTTAGGAGGAATTGTTTTGTTGAATGATATTGTGGGCATGCCTTTGTTTATCATCACATTACCACTTTCCCCTTGATTTTGATAGGATGCCAGCAAAAAAGAGTGTGTCGGAAAAAGGGAAATCTTCACGGGGTGAGAAAAGGAAGAAACTGCCTAAAGGTGTGAGCCATGAGCCAGTGACTCCCCTTCCTCGCAATCTCACATTCATGACGGAGGAGTTTATGGGATTGACTAACATGCCCGGGACTGCAGCCCGAAGGTGGAGGTACTTGAATGGACCGAAGAGAAACATTTTGGAGATGGTATTTGCGTGCAAAAATACTTTGGAAGCTCTAGGCCTACTCGAGCCCATTACCTACTTGCTAGGTTGGGTAGGCCTAGAAAAATTTCTTGAGATGCACTCAAAGACCTATATCTAGTAGACCTTGGAGTTCCTAGCTACTCTATGGCATGTTACGGATGCTGATGAACATCCAGCAATCAAGTTTCACTTGGATGACAAAGAGTATACAATGACATACAGGGAGGTAACTCACGCTTTCAGGTGGAGATACGAAAGAGATATTCCAAGGACATATCAACAGGGCTTGCCATTCTCCCTTGGGAACTTTTTGAGGTAATTGACATGGATTGGAAGGAAGAACCTGTGCATAATCACTACAATAGTTCATCCGGCATTGCGCTATGTTCAACGCTTGCTATCAATGGGGGTTTTCTGCCATGATGAACTAACGTAATTCTTGGGTTCAGAATTGCCTTTGGGCAATACCTCCTGATGGTAACTTTTACCCAAACTTGGTGGGGGCTTTTGTACAAGAAATATTAGCAATGGGGGAGAGAAAAGGTGGAAAGATTTAGATGGGAGGCATGGTAGGGATTTTGGCACAATATTTGGGACATCCAGTCACTCAGTCTGCATTGGCTTGCTTTAGGCATTCGGGAATAAAGTACACTATAAAAAAATTGGCCAAAGCTTCTATGATAGCGGCTATAACCTCGGATGACAGATATGTGTGGTTATATGGAGGTGCGACCACTTGCAGTTTAATGATCCTTCCTCAGCCGGAGCATACCACCATTACCCACGAGACAAGTTTAGATGATTTGTTCTTTGGGTAGGTTAGCTTAGGAAATTTGGGGAGCTTGAGAGTCATGAGAATCTTATGTATTTGGGGGAACTAGGGTAGCTTAGGAATAAGCCAAATGCAATGGCTAACTTGTACCTACATGCTACACTTTGCTTAAGCCTTTTCTTGTTTTTATTTACATGAGGATGAGTAAAGGTTTAAGTGTTGGCATCATTATGAGTGTGTTAATCAATGCATTTGGTGTAATAATTGGCTTGTTTAATATGTTAGATTGCTAGTATTAGTTGAGTTTACATGAGTCGTGACAAGGGATTTAGATGGCCATTTTTGGTTTTCTTATTTAAATCTGCATTTTGTAGACTTATTTGGTACTAATAGACACCACGTATGCACGGGAAACCTAGATCTTCCCATCTGATCATAATTACTACGTCGCTCATGGGTACTTTTCATCGTGTGTATATTGAATGCCGTTTGCAAGAACGGTAGAAGATGCCGAAGGCCATTTTGATTATAATGCTAGTAGATGAAGACCAAGGACACTACATCATTATAGAAGAAGGATTGAGCTAAACATAGGCGGCATTGAAGTTCAAGATGGCCAAGGAAGGAACGGAGGATTGTTGTCCAAGAGTTGCGCCAAATTCTAGGAAGATTTCGAGATGAATCGGCCCTTGAGGGTGGTTCCATTGGATTTTTCTACTCAAGTGCTGTGAAATCAACTACAAGAACTCTCAAATCGGACAAATGGTTATCCATAGTGGAGCAAATAAGTAAGTCGGGCGAAGCTGTAAAGGGTAGGTAGGCACAGACCGCTCATAGCAGGCACAAGACCAAGACAAATGGCCCGCGCTATGCCAAGCTCACCTATTTTTAGGCCCAATCCCCTACTACTATAAATATAGCCTTAGTCTACTAGAGTTTCATATCTTCTATCATTTTTCTTATTTTGGGAGAGCAACTTAGAGAGAAAAACACTCTCTCTTCTCTCTAGGTTCTTTCTCTCTTCTCTTTTTATTTGGCTTTGTTCCTAAGATTTTGAATTCAATGAAATATTTGAATTCCATGTTTAGGGAGTTGTTTCTATAGCTTGGAGATAAATTTGTATTCATGTGTTGATTATATTTTCGTGAGATTCATTAGATCATCCTAACTTTATGTGCTTATGATATTATGATGTCTTGTTCTTTCATTGTTCTAATTACATGAATAATACACTCAATTACCACACACTCTAGTCTACATTCATGTTGGTGCAAATATTGATAACCCCTGGGAAGAGAAACCTGAATGTGATATGAGTAGCGGGGGTGACATTGATGAGGTGCTTACCTCTATTTACCTCTTTACAGGCCTAGGGAGTAGAGCATTCGTGGTGAAGGTCATGGGACGTAATAGTACGGGGGAGAAACACATTTGTGCAATGATCAGACCATTTTTGCACTCCCCTAATTATGGAGGTGGTGCTGATGGAAGATTGCAAGAGCACCCTACGTGACAGGCATTGGTAAGTGTTGACCCTCGATCACACCACATGTTATGAGCACTAGATTAGATTGTTAACGTCTTATATGTGATTGAATTGAGGGTTGGAACATTTAATCAACCGTGTTATTCAAATATTCCCCCAAGTGCTTGTTAATATTTAATTACGTTTTATCCTTCATGTTTGTAGTTGTTAGTCAAAAAACCTAAACCCTCCCCTATTTGGATTTGCAACCCGTATGTGGCTATATTTTAATTGACTATTAGGCTCTAGCATCTCTGTGGACAAATCTGGACTTGCCAAAAACTACCCATATGGTAGCTTAGTAGTGAGTTTGGTGCATAATTATAAAATTAAATTTGACATCACCCACATTGCATCCTCTGTTTGGATTTCTATTTGGAACACCTTTGCTCGGGTTAATTAGCTATAGTTTACAACCCCGAGTAGAGGCGAGTCACTGTCACTTTCAAACAAAAGGAATTCACCATTAGATTTCTTGCATGTATAATCCTGAGCAGAATGGTCGGGTTAAGCGCAAGAACTGCCACATTGTTGAAATAGGCCTGTCTATGTTATACCACTCTCATGTTCCTCTCTCTCACTGGCCTCACACCTTTGCTGCGGCCGCTTATACCATAGATTTGCTGCCCACTCCTGTTCTTGGCAAACGACCACCATATTGAGTTATTAATGGATGGGTTCCCATATACACAAACTTCCATGTATTTGGTTGTCATGTGTACCCTTATCGTTGTCCATATGCAGCTCACAAACTCATTCCTCATAGTTTGCCTTGTGTCTTTCTTTGGTACATCTCCTAGTACAAGGGATATCAATGTTTGGATCTCTCATCTGGAAAGATATATATCACCAGACATGCTCGTTTGACGACACTTCCTTTTCTTATGATGATGGTTCTATTCAGCTTCTCCATTCTCCCTGGATGTCTCTACTTATTTTTGGATCCAGCTGATACATCAGCTGATATTCCTGCTTCTTCCACAGTAACATCTCCTCCTGCTCGGCTTGTCACTTCGGTTGCCAGCCCTCTTGTCTCACCGATGTTATTGTTCTCACTATCTACGGCACCATGTTCATTCTACTCTACCAATTCAAACCATCCAGTGGCTACTCTGATGCATGGCTACTCATCGCATGGCTACATAATTGGCAACTAGGTTTATTCAGTGCAGAGATTTTTCTGATATCATTGCTCACGGTCATACTGCTACCTTACTTGCTCAGTCTAAGCCCACAGATTATCTCACTGCTCTTAAGAATCCATCTTGTATTTATGCTATGGATGATGAGATATCAGCTCTTTATGGACAGGGCACCTAGAATTTGGTGCCCCGTCCATCAGATGTCTACATTGTTGGCTTCAAATGGGTTTATCAATTGAAGTATCATCCATATGGCATTGTTGAGCATCATAAGGCTAGGCTTGTTGTGCAGGATTTTTTTTACAGATTCCAGGATTTGAATTTGATCACATTTTCAGTCCAGTGGTAAAAGCCTCAATGTCTGTATTGCTCTGGATTTCAAGAACGACTTCTTCAACGGCGTCATCGGTACTCCAATCTATATGGCGCAACCTGTTAGTTACAAGGACCCACTTCATTCGGAATATGTACGTCATTTGCATAAGGCCATTTATGGTCTTAAGCAAGCTCTCCAGACTTGGTTTCACCAATTAAGAACCTATTTGATTCATCTTGGGTTTCTATGCAATTCAGCAGACACTTCCTTTTTTGTTCTGTCAGGGGGCTATTCATTACTATACCCACTAGTTTATGTTGATGACATCATTCTTACAAGTAATAACTCGACTCTTCTTCACCAGTTCATTTATAGGATGCATCGGGAGTTCTCCATTGAGGATTTGGGTACTCCTCACTACTTTCTTGTTTGGAAAGTATACCTACGTCATCGGGTTTACTTCTCGGCCCAGAAAGTATGCCTGAGATATTCTCACTCATGCCGAGATGCATGCTTTTATCCTAGTATCTACTCCTTTTATGCCAGGCTCGCAGCTCCATAGCTCCACCATCCCTCCATTTTGGAATCTTACTATTTACCGCTGTCTTGTTGGGGCTTTTCAGTACCTGACAATTACTCATCATGACTTAGCCTTAGCTGTCAACACAATCAGTCACTATATTCAAGACCCTCTTAACAATCATTTTGGTGCAGTCACTCGGACTCTTTGATCCGCCTCCCCTCGGGGTCAGTAATAAACAACCTTTTTACGGAAGATCTACTAACCCAAGGAGTGGCTTCAAAAAGATAAAAAGATTTATTATCTGCTCACATTCCTACTTTTAAGCTACCTAAAAGTAGATAGTGGAAAGACCTAGATCGTTCACAGAGATGCTAGGTGTCCTAGAGCTAACTACACATAGACATGACCGGGTCGTCAATCCGACCGTGTGTTAGGAATAGCCAAAATTTTAAAATAGGTTTTTTGGGGTTTTTATCTAACTACATATATATAAGATAAAAAAAGAATAAAACTATATATCACTAGAACTTGGGGAATTATTACGTAACATGATTGCTGATATGTTTTGACCCTCCACGCAATCACATTCAAGACATGCAAAACCTATCCTAGTATTTATGACATGTAGTGTGGTCGATGGTTAACATTTCCCCGTACCTGTTTCAAAGGCTTCTTTTGTAATCTTCCATCTCCATCGCCACTGTAATTAGGGGAGGTTAATAATAGCCTTACCATTGTGCAGATTTGTTTCTCCCCCGTATAATTATGTCTCGGGCACTCCACTTTGAATGCTTCACCTTAGGCCTATTGAGATAAAGGGATAGGCACCTTATCGATGACTCTAAGGTTGCGATTACGGTAACCCTAGTTTGCTATTAATGATATCTCTATATGTAACACCTTCAAACTAACTCACCAGCTAAGACTAGTGTATGGTCAATCATAACATTGACTCGGTAACCTACATGCATACACTCATACAATTCTGGACTATCGATACCCTCATACATCAAGGTTTCACTCCCTGAGAGATATTAATAGCGTCAACATTAAAGTAGACTAAGTTTTATGCAAACATGGTGTGATAATTGTGCAATTAGGAAGAATCATAAGAACAAGCCAACATAATATTCATAAGCACGTAGAGATAGATAGATCTATATATTATCCCAAAACAAACATCAAATCATGAATACAATTATAAACCCCAAACTAATTAACTATTCCCTAAGAATTGAACCCAGATATTTCATTAGATTCAATGCCCTTGGGTAAAAACAAGAAGAAAAGAAATAAATTAGAGAGAAGGATTATTCTCTTTCTCTCTCTACCTACTCTTAGGAGATAAGAGAATAATGATCCAATATTAGCCAAAATTTAATCCAATGTATTAACATAATTAAATACATGGATCTAAGAAACTAAAAAGAGAGAAAATAGAAAAAATAACTCTAAAGAGAGAGAATTCTCCTCTTCTTTCTACCTACCAAAAACTAGAAGTCTACATTATGCCTAGTTAGTTCAACCCTAAAAGACTAAAGGCTCATATATATAGTAGTAGAGAATTGGGCCTTGAAAAAGGCCCAAAATGAGGCCAAAAACCCTAGAAGCTGAAATTGGCGCAGGCAATGTAGTCAGGCACGGTCATGTCGGTTGGCTCTAGGTCGTGCACGATGCGTGTCATCTGGCACGGCTATGTTGGCTGCTCAGATACTGCTCGTGTCTTCGGCCAGTCTAAGCACGCAGCCACGTCGTTTGGCACAGGCCATCAGCAAGGAGTACATCCTTGATAAGTTGAACGGCATAGGCCGTGTAAACCTTAAGGGGGTCGCTAGCTGGGAGTCTATTCCTCAGCAAAATGATGGCACAATCGTGTCGATCTTTGCACCCCGTGGGCTGGTCTTCAAATGTTGGAGTTGAAATGACAAAATTCGTGTTAAAGGGCACGGACAATGTCTATACTTAGCCACACGAAGGTTCGGATCTTAAATATTTTGGCATTCAGGGCGTGGAAAAGCACACAATCTGTGCTGCTACAGTGCCTCGTGTTAAGCCCCTCTGGCACGTCCATGTTGGGGAACGTCCGTGTTGGTTGGGTCGTGCTAGCTTCGACTCTTCCAAAACTTGGTTTTTTTCAACATGTTTGCACCGCTACGGATGAACCGCTCATTCAATTTAAAAGTTCTTATAGTCATATTTATAGTGCTCGAGAAGACAAATCCAATGGTACCCCCCATAGAAGCTTATTCTTCTTGGATCATTCCCAAAAGCCTGTACACCTCTCGAATTATAATTTACCCGCTTCTTTTTCTTCCTTCTTCAACCCTTCTTCTTATACCACATTTTAACTCGTGGGCTTTAGTCTTCTACAATCCTTGTGAATAGCCTTCTCCAATATACTACCACCCTTGCGTATGGTTTTCTACAGACAATGTCGAATTGCTCACAAGCAACCTACTAATAAGCTCACAAAAGAAGATCTAGGTGCTCGTGCGGACAAAGTGTCCATTATATCCAATCAAGTCTACCAAACTCGTAATTTAAATAAGAAAACTAACAATGGTCCTCTATAACCTTTGTAATGTAAACCTAACTAAAACTAACAAAAACATACTAATAAATGTGTCAAATACATAAGTTAACACATGCTTTCAAGTGCAGATTGATTCCCCACACTTAAACATTCACCCGTCCTCGATTAAACAAAAATGGGAAAATATCTAAGAGGAAAGTAGAGTGAAAGGATAAGTTAACCAATGCATTCAACGTTATTCCTAAACTACTCTAGTTTCCCCAAAGATGTAAAAATCTAAAAACTCTCACTCTCTCCAAAGAAACTAAAGTAATCTATACAACCGATCAGACCAACAAAAAAGTGAAATTCACAAAGATGAGTGTGAAACTAAGTTAGTCTACCAAAAGAACATCCAAAAGAACAACCAAAGAGAACTATAGGATTTTTTTTTCAATTTCTCTCATTTTACCTAGGAGCCCTTGCGGGTTTTCATCCTGGATTAACACACAAATTGAACTCACTTCTCACATTTTTCCATACCATGGCCTCTCACTTTTTCCTAGGTTTTTCAACCTATCCGGTCATTTCCCATTGTTGCCCAGGTCACCCTTTCGAGCTTTCGACTTAGCTAGGTATTTATTTTTCATTTTTTTCATAATGCTCTTAGAAAAGCTACTAACTACATATAAAAAAGTAATAATCATAAGCGTTATCTAATCCCCTCCCCCACAGTTAAAGCTTGCATTGTCCTCAATGCATATACACAATCATAGATCATATGTCAAGGGAAGGAAGTAGGAGAGCACTTACAATGAAAAATGAACACTAAAATCTACCTTGGTGGTACAATCATGAAATGTAATGAACAAACTACCATCACCCCAATATACTACACCTAACCTCTAATCAATAATGTTCAATCTAACCACTATCATGCACCACAAATTGAAATACACAATTTAATCACCATGGAGAGTTGCCTCTTAGGTTTCGAGTTGTGTTTTTCAAGGGTTTTAGGGAAAATGGGTTTTGGTGGTATTTTGGGGGTGGTAGGGTAGAAATAGTGATTTAGATGCAGGAAAGTATGTGAGCTTCATGGGCCATGCACATCTACACGCCCCATAAATTTGGGGTTTAGTTCTCCTCCTTATCAACCATTTTGAGCATCACAAACCATGTACGTCTACATGGTCCATGAGTTGGACTCCTCCTACTCCCGTTTGCTCGCCTTCCACCAAAAATCATATGCTTGCTACAAAACAAACATGCATGCCAAGTGTAATAGTGTTCCAAACAAAAAAACTAAAAATAGGAAAACACACCAAAAACACTAAACATCTACAATACAATGCAATGGGACATATTTCCTCCCCCACATTTACAACACACATATTTCCATAAAAATAAACATGACATGAAAGGAAAGGGAGGTAAACAAAATGATAGGCAATTAATAATTTCCAATGCATTTTTCTCACCCCCCCCCATATCCTCAAATATAACCCAACATGCAATTCAAATAAAGCCACTACAAGTCCACACTACATAAGTATCAATCAACATCCACACAAAGAAACAACTAGTGTGCGGTCCTAGGTTATATATTTCGTGGTGTTCTTGGTGGTGGAGTGTAGTGGCGCTAATGGTTTGAGGTAAGAATGAGAGATTAAAGGTGGTGATGATTTTTTTCTTTAAATAAAAACAAACTAATCCAACTTCTTAATGCTCAGCTGTCTCCTGAGAAGCTCCGTATATTTAAGGTCATCAGCACGACCCCAATATTATCCATGTGGTGCAGGTTTGTACCCCATCACCATAGGCAACAAAAAATGGAGAGGTGGGGGTAAAAGTATCCCAAGAGGAAGATGTAGTAGAGGAGGAGTCAATCTCAGAAGAAATGGGTGGTTTGGAAGCTTAACATATTCAATTTGCTTCTCTATGGCTTCCTCTATGGGTTTCGAAAATGTGGGGGTTGGTTCTATGGGTGGAGGTTGAGGTGAAAATTGATAATATGGTGAATTAAGTATAATAACCTCTTCCTAAACTTATTTACTCTCAACAAACCACTCTTCATCTCTTTTTTATTCATCTACCAAAATCTCAAGTTCAACTAGGGATGGTTCATTTTTGGAATATTGGGTTTCTAGTTGGCTCACCCTTTCCATCAAGTTACTCACTTGCCCTTCAACTCCCTCAATGCTTGAGGATAATTGAGTTCCCAAATCTCTAATATCGCTAAGCATTTGTGATTGGAGTAAATCATTACTCTTGGTCACATCAGCTATAGCTTGCAAAATTTCTCCATAATCCAATTTGGGAACCAATTATAGGGATTGGTTTTGGGGCATTGTATAGGTTGGTAAAGTCCAACTATCTAACCCAAAGTGTTGGCTACCCGATGCATGTAGTACCATGAATTAGAGTTACCACAAAACCTCAAATTGGGAGAATCATGGTATGGGTACCAATCTCGATCCCATCGGCTTTGGAAACCAACAACTCCTACCTTTGTCTCATATTCACTCATCCAAGAGCAAGACTCCATAGGGTGGTCACAATGACATATCCTACAAACTCGTTGAGCCTCTCTTCTCCACATTTTTTTCAATTTAAAAAACACAAAAAAATAAAACACATAAATTTCAGAATCATAGTGCAAGGGTCCTAGGTTCGCACCAAGAAATCAAGCAATACATATTACGAAAAACAAAATACAAAAAAAAAAGACCAACACTAACTACTCAACTAATGCGCTATGAAAGTTAAAAATTAAACCTTTCGACTAGCATCCTCAGCAATGATGCCAAAATTTGATCTGCCTCCCCTCGGGGTCGCTAATAAAAAACTTTTTTACGGGAGATCTACTAACCTAAAAAGTGGCTCGCAAAGATAAGATTTATATCATGCTCCTGTTATGACTACTATGATACTTAGAGAGTAGATAGTGGCAAGGCATGGATCGTCCATAGAGATGCTAGGTGTATAAAAGCTAAATATGCACAGCCACGACAGGGTAGACAATCCAACCGTGTGTTAGGAATATCTAATATTGTAAAAAAAGTTTATGGGGGGGGGGGTTATTTAACAACTACAAGTATGCAAAATTACAAGAGAATAAAATTATATACCGCTAGCACTTGGGGAATATTTGTGTAACATGATCGCTGATATGTTTTGATCCTCCACTCAATCACATTCAAGACATGCAAAACCTATCCTAGTACTTATGACACGTAGTGTGGTCGATAGTACTTATGACACGTAGTTTGGTCGATGGTCAACACTTCCCCATACCTATCATGTAGGGTTCTTTTGTAATCTTCCATCACCACTGCCTTCATTATTAGGGGAGTATAATAACGGCTCTTCAACCGTGCAGATCTTCTTCTCTCTCGTACAATTACATCCCGAGAAATCCACTATGAATGCTTCTCCCTAGGCTTACAGAAGCAAAGGGATAGGCACATTATCCATGACTCTAAGGTTGTGAATTACAAACCCTAGTTTTCTACTAATCTTGTCTCTATCTGAAACACATTCAGACCAACTCATAAGCTAATACTAGTGTATGATCAATCGTAACATTGACTCGGGAACCCACATGCATACTCGTACGGTTCCAGACTATCGTTACCCGCATATAACTAGGTTTCACTCACCAGGGGATACCAATATATGTGCTATCATAAAGTATACTAAGGTGTATGAAAACATGGTGTGATAATCATGCAATTAGTAATAATCCTAAAAACAAGCCAACATAATATACATGAGCACATAGATATAGGTATATCTATAGATTCTTTCAAAAACAATACCACATCATGAATACAAATACAAACCCCAAGCTAATTAACTCTTCCCTAAACATTGAACCCTAATATGTAATTGGATTCAATGCCCTTGGGCAAAACAAAGGAGAAAAGAAATAAATTAGAAAGAAGGGTTATTCCCTTTCTTTCTCTACCTACTCTTAGGAGAGAATAGAATAATGATCCAAACTTAGTCAAAATTTAATCCAATTTATTCATAGAATCAAATAAATAGATTTAATAAACTAAAAAGAAAGAAAAGAAAAGAGAAGAACTCTAGAGAGAGAGAGAGAATTATCCTCTTCTTTCTACTTACCGAAAACTAGAAGTCTACATTATGCCAACTTAGTTCAACCCTAGAAGACTAAAGACTCTTATATATAGTAGTAGGTAATTGGGCCTTTAAAAAGACCCAAAATGGGGCTTAAAACCCCAGCAGTCGAAATTGGCACAGGCAGTGCAATCGGACATGGCCGTGTCGGCAGGCTTTGGCACGGCCTGTGTGGGCTGGGTTTGGCACGGTCTGTGTTATCTAGCATGGCCATGTTGGCTGGGTCTGGCATAACCCTTGTTGTCTGGCACAACTTGTGTCATCTAGCATGACCACTGTTGCTAGGTCTGGCACAGCTCGTGTCGACTGGCCTGGCACGGCTCGTGTCGTCTGGATGGGTTGTTAACTGGGTTTATCTTCGGCCAATCTAAGCATGTGGCCACATCGTTTGGCATGGACCATTGGCTAGGAGTACTTCCTTAATAAGTTGAATGGTGCGGACCATGTAAACCTTAACAGGTCGTCAGTAAGGAACCAATTCCTGAGCAAAATGATGGCATGGTCGGTCGATTCTTGCACCCCGTGGGCTGGTCTTCAAATGTTGGATTTGAAACAAAGTGGTTCATTTTAAATGCCCCAGCTTGTGTCCATACTTAGCCTCTTGGAAGATGTGATCGTCAATATTTTGGCATTCGGGCCATGCAAAAGCACACGGTCCATGCTGCTATAGTGCCTCATGCTGAGCCCCTTTGGCACGCTCGTGCCGAAAGGGTCGTGTTGAGACCCTTTGGCAAATCCATTTTGGGGCACGTCCATGTTGGTTGGGTCATGCTAGCTTCAACTCTTCCAAAACTTGGTTTTTCCTTCAACTTGTTTGCACCGCTACAGATGAACCGTTGATCCAATTTGAGAGTACTTATAGTTGATTTTATAGTGTTTGAGAAGACAAATCCAATGGTACCATCTATAGACCTTGATTCTTCTTGGATCGTTCCTAAAAATCTGTGTAAATCCAAGATAACAACTCATCTATTTTTTGTATTCCTTCTTCGACCCTTCTATCTTCTACCGCATTTTTACTCGTGGCCTAGTTTTCTACTATCCTTTCGAATGGCCGTCTACAATCTACGACCAACCTTTCTGATATTTGTCACTATGTGTGCATTAACCGATGCATTTCTCACACTTTTTTGTTACTTTTACTTGGTGGATTTCTAGTATTAGTTGAGTTTGCGTGACAAGGGGTTTTGACGGCCATGTTTGGTTTTCTTATCAAAATCATGCTTTTTGTAGACTTAATTGATACTAATGGAAATATTGTATCCATGGGCTCCTTTATCTTCCTTGTGATCATCTTCAGTAGGTTGTGTGTGTGCACTTTTTGTTTACATTCTATGTGAAGGCCATTCGTAAGGGTGGTAGAAGATATTGAAGGCCGTTCACAAGGAAGGTAGTAGAGATGAAGACCATTCAGATTAGAATGGTAGTATGGAAAATGCCACAATCATAAATACATGGTAGAAGGAGATTGAAGCCAAAGATAAGCGGCAATGGAGTTTATGGCCACCAACGAAGAAACGGGGAATCGTGGTCCAATGAGTTATGTTTCAGTCTGAGAACGATCCAAGGATAATTAGCCTTCAAGTATGGTTCTATTGGATTTATCTTCTTGAGTACTATAAAATTAAGTATTAAAACTCTCAAATTGGATTAAAGGTTCTCCTGTAGCAAAGGAAACTAGTTCAGCCGGCCAAAGCACCGATGGGTCTGCACGGGTAGTGCATGGTTAGACACCAATGGCCCACGCAAAAGGGGATGCCCTACGCCAAGGAGACCAGTGTGAGGCAGTGGTGCGATCCATGCCAGACATGATGGGCCACCAAGCATGAATTAAAGACCCCTCCACACAACTAAGTATGGGCGCGGGACACATTTTAGGCATCCCACGCCATTCCAAGTCCATTATTCCGAGACCAGCACGTGGGGTGTGGGAATTAATGTGGCCCACATCAAGTTTCTGAGCAAAGCACCTAGCCTAACCATGGCCCATGCCAACGGCCGTGGGCGCGGATCAGGACTTCAAGATTTACCACTCTAATGGAGCTTTACAAGAGACGACGCGGCCCGTGTCTGTGCCAGACACAACTTGTGCCAACCCTCTTACCCCGCACCACAATAAAGATCAATGGCACGCTGAAGAACAGGTGCCCCGCTCCCATGAAGCAATTTGACCTACGCCCAGGCTTGCACCTCACGCTAAGTACGTGCCACCTGCCACGTCATCCATGATGCCCGCATGGGCGGCGGCTGAGCTAGGGTTTACCCTATTTTGGGCCTATTGTTTGGCCTAATATCCTACTACTATTTATAGAAACTTAGTCTACTAGGTTTTCATACCTTACATACCTATATCATATTTAGAAGAGTCGTTTGGAGATTCTCTCCATAGGAAACTTGGGGATAATTGTAGTGACTTGGTTTTGTCTATATGTTTTTTGAGATTCTTTAGTTCATCCTAATTTTGTGTTCATAATATTATTGTGATTTTCTTTTTATTTTGAATGCATGACCATCACACCACATATAAGCACACACTTTGAGTTGTATTCATGTTGGATGTAAATATTGATGCCCCCTTAGGAAAAGAAATCTAGACGTTTGTATGGGTGGAGGAGAACGTGTCTGCGTGGGTGTGTGCAGGGAGATTCGAGGTCACTCTGATTCACTTACCATCGCACCAGTCTTAGCTAACTTCGTAAAGTCGTCAGAGAGGTTCCGGGTAGAGATAGCTTAATAATAGCAAGCTAAGGTTACGAGAAACCCTAGTATCATAGATAAGGTGCCTACGACCCTCAGGCCTAATTAATAGGACCCAAGGGAAGTAGTTGCATTCATGGTGGAAGCTAGGGATGTAATTGCATGGGGAAGAATAACACCTACAACAATGGTTTGACCTTGTTGTACTCCCCTAAATATGATGGCGGTGTTGATGGAGAATTATGAGAGCACCCACTGTGACAGGGATGGGGAAGTGCATGCCATCGGCCACAGCTAGCATAATATTGTAGTTGTGTTTTTAATTTCATGTTTATTAGTTTTTAGTTTGAAAAAACAACACCCCCCTAATACTTGCAAGTTTTCTTTACTAGCAATTCCTTTCACTCGTATAGATTGAACACCCGTACGAGGTTGTGTTTTCAGTTGGTACATTAGACCTAGCATCTCTATGGACAACCCAATAGCTTAACGCTAACTACCTATAGGTAGCGTAGCAGTAGGAATGGGTGCAGAACTATAAATTCTATCTACTGACCGCAGCACCTCCAACCGGGTTAATTCTAAGCTACGATTTTAATGACCTCGAGGGAAGGCATGTCAGAATTTTCGGTGCCACTACCAGGGATGCTATTAGTTTAGGTTTCAACTTAGGCATAATTAGTTAGTAGAGTAGTTAGTTTAGCTTTTATTTATTTATTTGTTTATGTTGTTGATTCTTGGTTGGAGCTATTGTTATAGTTAATTTTTTACTTTTTGATTTGTTTGCTAGTGTTACATTCGGAAGGGTATTGTTGGCCCTAGTTTATGGTACACACCCATGCTACTAATCCAGGCACCTTACAAAACTCGACTGAGAAAATAGGTGTTTGTATGAGAAAGGGGTGAAGAAACAGGGCACAAGTTCAATCGAGGCAAGAAGTAGTGGTAGAATATCTGTTAGCAATGGTGGAAGACAAAAGCACCCTACGGGAGCTCATGGAACTCAACTTAGAGAATCAACCTCTATGCATCACCTTCCCGCCATTACTCGCCAATGTGAGTTGTGAGCTAAAACGTGGCATGATCCATTGCCTTCCTACATTCCATAGATTGGCTGGTGAGGACGTGTATAAGCATCTTTCGGAGTTCCATTTGGTGTGTACTAACATGAAGCCCGCGCGAGTGGCCGAAGATTACTACAACCTAAGAGCTTTCCCATTTTCCCTCCAATGAAGTGCTAAGGATTGGCTCTACTACTTGTCGTCGAGGTGCATTAGATCATTGGTGGACATGAAGAGGAGATTCCTAGAATAATATTTTTCAACATCCAAGTCGGCCGGGTTGAAGAAGTAGCTGTATATCACCCAAGGTGCCACCGAGAATATGTACGATTGTTGGAAGCCCTTCAAGCTACTTTTGGCAAGTTTTCCTTACCACCCATTTAAGGAAGGAGATTTGGTGTATTACTTCTTTGAGGGATTGTGCAAACATTCAAAAAGTCTTCCAAAAGGTCAAGGTAACCATCCCTATCTAGGAATTAATTGAACATGTGCCATCATATGCTAAATTTCTTAGAGTTGCATGCACAAAGAAAAGGCGTAGACCAACTAAGAGATTGGGACACTTGAAAATGGGAGGATTCACCATTTTGAATCATAAGAACTTTCCTAAGAAATGCGATGATCTCGGAATGTTTTCTATCCTAATCTCATTAGGTGGTAAACTTGTGGAACATGCCATGATAGATCTAGGTGCATCCATTAATGTTATCCCATTTAATCTATATGAAAGCCTAGAAATAGGTGACCTTAGGGATACTAGAGTGATTTTCTAACTTGCCGATCATTCCCAAGCTAGTCCCCGTGGACTAGTAAGGGAAGTGATGGTGCAAGTTGGAAAGTTGATTTTTCCAGCGGACTTTTATGTCTTAGATGTGGAGCACGACGGAAGTGCACCCCCAATACTTTTGGGGAGGACTTTTCTTAAAACATTAAGGACTAAAATCAATGTCCACTTGGGAACCTTAACTCTATAAGATGACATGGATAAAGAGGAATTTGATATCTATAAGTGTAGACATGATACAACAAAGTCGTCTATGAGGTGCAAAGGTGTAACCTTATTTGATGAGTATGATGAGTCTTCTTTTGTGACAAATGAGCATAAATGTTTGAGTGAATCCCATGTTGATTAGAATGATGGCGATTCCGATGAATTGCATGATGCAATGGATAATATGTTTGTGCTAGATTATTTTTCTATGTTAACCAAGTTGTAGTGAGAAAGGGAGATGGTCGAGAATTTAAAACCTCCTCGACCTCCCTTAATCCCCGAAATGATATTCACGAACTCAATGATGGCAAGACATGAACATTCATTCCTATTGGCAAACAAAAGGTCCAAAGGTAAGGATGGCTCGTTGTGGAGACCTCTCCACAATGATGTCATCATGGGTGGTGTCACCGATGGAGATTCGGAGACCCACCGGTAAGTGTTTCAAACAAGAATGCAAGAAAAATAAAATAAGTTGTGAGGACGACAATAAATATACGGTGTTTGTTTTGCTCTCATGTTTTGATTAGTAAGTAGATAGTTTTTGTGTGAATCTTTTTTTTCTATGTGAATTTTTGAGATGAAACTTTTGTTGGTTTGGAAATTTGAGTTTGAGACTCGTGATTATGTTTAAAGTGAAAGTAATTTGTATGGGTGACATAGTCTTTTGAAAAAGAGGGGAAAAACCATGGATTAGGAAAAAGTTGGTCAAAGCCTCGCACCAAGTAGGCTGGCACGAGGCTATCCTTTGTGCCCATACTGGAATGGCACGAGGCTATGTCTCATGCTAGAGGTTTGGCATGAGTCTGTGCCACTTGCCGGGCGGTTTGGCGCGAGGCTATGCTTTGCACCAAGCACCCTTTTTGTGCACTACACCAATTTTTCAATTTTCTCTTCTCTAATAATGCACATTTTTAGAAAATTCTCTTTCTCAAGTTCAAAAATGCATTTTTGGTTCAAGAGTTTTGGACTTCCCTAATTCCTTAGGATATTTAAATATACTTCCAAATCCCTTGGAATTAATTGGCTTGTACTATTGTCCCCTAAATTGAGCATTTTAAATTTCCATTCTTATCCTTATTGTACCTCTCACCCTAATCACCTAGGATGAAATTCCATTTTCATAGTACATTTCTCCACCTAATTATCTTATTTGACACATTCTTTCTCTCAAGAAACACTCACTCTCACAAACTCTTGGTGAACTCAAAAATATATAACCTTTTCTTCCCAAAGATGGCAATTTTTGCTTCTTCTTTCGTGGTTCTTGCCAATCCTAGCTTCAAATTTTGAGTTGAATAGCCCATATGCTTCTTATTTTGATGATTTATAAGGAATGTTCCTGTTTGAATATCCCATATGCTTAGAATGTCATGTTATGAATGTTTAGGTTATTTGGGAGAATGTTGTCTTATTAATTGTAGGACATACTTTTTTTATGATCATATCACCACTCTTGTTCCCATTTTGTAAGGATGCCACCTAAGAAGAATCCCTTGGAGAATGGCAAGTACACTAGTGGTGCGAAGAGGGAGAAGTCAACGATGGGTGCAAACCCCGAGCCAACAACTTCCATTCTTTGTAACCCCCCACTTGTGACCGAGGATTTTATGGGTTTATCCAAAAATTTTGGGACTACAGCCAAGAGGTGGAGGAACTTGAGAGAGCTGAAGAGGAGTATTTTGGAGACAGGGTTTGCTTGCAAGGAAACCTTGAAGGCTCTAGGTTTACTCGAGCCGGTCACTTATATGTTAAGCTGAGTAGGTCTAGAGGGGTTTCTCGAAAAACACTCCAAGACATACATTAGGTGGACCCTAGAGTTCCTAGTTACTCTATGGTCGGTCATAGTTGATGATGGACACAAGGCGATCAAATTCAACCTGGACGACAAGGAGTACCACTATTCTCCCTATCCCACTTATGTTTTGACATGATTTTTGTGCATTGGACACTTTGCATGGCCAAAGTGTGGAGAGGGAGTAGTGAACACTTAGAGAGTTTTCATTCTTGGATTTCCTCGATGCATTTCATGATTTTCATTGGTAGTTTTTTTTCTTGTTAGTTTATGATGTTGGTTTTTGTTTGTTTAGAGATGATTTTGGATGGACATTTGGTGGTATGGCATGTTATGCTTGGGATTTCTAGTTTTCATAGGGTAGGAAGTTTAGGAATTTGGTGGTGTATTTTTATTTTTGACTATCTTTTGTATTATGAAGCCCACTTTTGGGGCATTTTTGTGCTACACCAAAAAAAATTGAAAACTTGAAAAAAAAATATACAAAAACCTGGACAAGTAGAAAACCCGAAAGGGCAACTTGAGTAACATTAGGAAAAGTTCGGTTAGGTTGAAAGGCCTAGGTAAAAATGAGAGGCTAGGCTCGGCTAGGCTTACGAGACTAGACAAAAATGAGAGGCAGTGTGGAAAAAGGTGAGAAGTGAGTACTCTTTGTGTTAAAGCTAGGATGAAAACCCAAAAGGGCTCCTAGGAAAAATGAGAAAATTGAAAGAAAACAAAAAACTAGGTTGAATGTAAGCTTCCATGGTGGATTAATTTTGAAGACTACTCTATGATTTGCTTTTGGGATCATTTTGGGAAAAGTAAGCTAGCTTGACACTTATCTTTCTGGCTTACCTTTTTCCACACTTTTCTTTTTATTTGTTTGATTACTAATGACATTCGGGGAGTGTGAGAGTTTTGAGATTCTTAGTTTCTTAGGGGAAATAGGGTAGTTTTGGAATAAGTTGAATGCCTCGGTTAACTTCTACTTGCACGCTACATTTCACTTGATTCTTTTTCTTTTCTTCAATTTACTTGAGGACGAGTAAAGGGCTAAGTGTGGGGAGTCTGATCTGCTTCATTATGTGTGTATTAACTGATGCATTTGGCATACTTTTTAGTTACTTTTACTTGTTGGATTGCTAGTATTAGTTGAGTTTACGTGACAAGGGGTTTAGACGGCCATGTTTGGTTTTCTTGTCTAAATCCCACATTTTGTTGACTTAATTGGTACTAATGGACATCTTGTATCCACTGGCTCCTTGATCTTCTTTGTGATCATCTTTAGTAGGTCGCTCGTAGGTACTTTTTTGTTTACATTCTATATGAGGCCATTCGTAAGGGCGGTAGAAAATATGGAAGCTTGTTCGCAAGGATAGTAGTAGAGACAAAGGCCATTCACATTAGAATGGTAGTAGGTGAAGGCCAAAATCATCAATGCGTGGTAAAAGAAGATTGAAGCAAAAGATAGGTTGCAATGGAGTTCATAGCGGTCAACGAAGGAACTTGGAATCGTGGTCCTATTGGTTTTTCTTGATTTCGAGAACTATCCAAGAATAATTAGCCTTCAATAATGATTCCATTGGATTCTTCTTCTTGAGTACTATAAAATTGACTATTGAAAATCTCAAATAGGACTAACGGTTCTACCGTAGCAAAGGAAACTAGTTCAGCCGGTCAAAGCACCAACGGGTCGGCACGGGTCGTGCATGGTTAAGCACCAATGGCCCGTGCCAAAGGAGAAGCCCCGTGCCAAGGAGACCAGCACGAGGAAGTGACGCGACCTGCGCCAGACTCGACGGGCCACCAAGCACTAATTAAAGACCCCTCTGCACGGCAAAGTATGGGCGCGAGATGTCCCATTTTAGGCGCCATGCGCTATTCAAAGTCCATTATACCGAGACCAGCACGTGGGATGTGGGAAATTACGTGGCTCACACCAAGTTTCTAAGAAAATCACCTAGCATGACCATGGCTCGCGCCAATAGCCACGGGTGCAGTTTAGGACTTCAAGATTTACCACCCTAACGAAGCCTTGCAAGAGACGATGCGGCCCGCGCCAGTGCCAGATGAAACTTGCCCCAACCCTCATGCCCTGCGCCATAATGAAGATCTGTGTCATGCTCAAGAACTGGAGCTCGTGCCCATGAAGCGACGCGACCCATGCTACGTCTTCCACCCCACTCCAAGCACGTGCCATGGGCCGCATCATTCGTGAAGCCCTACGCCAGGCAGCGGCTACTAGGGTTTACCCTATTTTGGCTTATTTTTAGGCTCAGTCTATATTGTTTTTATATCTTACATACCTATATCATATTTAGAAGAGTAGTTTGGAAATTCTCTCCCTAGGAAACTATATCTTTTCATCTTTTATTTTTCTTTGAATTTAAGATGTGGAATTCAAGTCTTTATTTGAATTCCATGTCAAGGGAGTAGTTTCCATAGCTTGGGGATAATTGTAGTAACTTGGTTTTTTCCATATGCTTTATCAGATTCTGTAGTTCATCCTAATTTTGTGTATAAAATATTATTGTAATTTTCTTTTGAGTTTGAATGCATGAATATCACACAACATATAAGCACACACTTTAGGTTGTATTCATGCTAGGCACAAATATTGATGCCCCTTGGGAAGAGAAACCTGGATGTTTGTACCAGTCTACGTGGGTGTGGGCACGGGATATTCGAGGTCACTCTGATCCACTTACAATTGCACTAGTCTTAGCTGACTTTGTAAAGTCATCTGAGGGGTTCTGGGTAGAGATAGCTCAATAGTAAGAAGATAGGGTTACAACAAACCCTAGTATCATAGATAAGGCCCCTACAACCCTTGGGCCTAATTAACAGGACCCAAGGGTAGTAGTTGCATTCGTGGTGGAAGCCCGGGACGTAATTGCAATATGGAGAATCAGACCTACAACAACGGTCAGACCTTGTTGTACTCCCCTAATTATGATGGTGGTGTCGATGGAGGGTTACGAGAGCGCCCACCGTGATGGGGATGGGGAATTGTATGCCAATGGCCACACCACGTGTTATGGACACTATAATAGGTTTGTTTAGATGTTTATGTGAAACAATTAAGGATAGAAGCATTAGATTGACCAAGTCACTCAATGATTTCCCCAAATGCTAGCTTAATATTGTAGTTGTGTTTTTACTTTCATGTTTATTAGTTTTTAGTTTGAAAAAACAACCTCTCCATACTTGCATGTTTGCTTTACTAACTTTCCCTTCACTCGTAAGGATTGAAGACCCGTACGAGGTTGTGTTTTTAGTTGGTACATTAGACTTAGCATCTCTGTAGACAAACCTAGGGATTACAGCTAACTACCCTTAGGTAGCGTAGCAGTAGGAACGGGTGTAGAACTATAAATTATATCTACCAACCGCACTGCCTCAGACTAGGTTAATTCTAAGCTATGATTTTAATGACCCCAGGGGGGACATGTCAGAATTTTTGGCGCCGCTGGAATGTCCTGCCCCATGCAAATTAGAAATCCCTAGCATAGCATATCCTACTACCAAATGTCCATCCAAAATCATCCCTCCAAAAAAACCAACATCATAAACTAACAAGAAAAACAACTATTGTAGTATGAAGCCCACTTTTGGGGCATTTGTGTGCTACACCAAAAAAAATTGAAAACTTGAAAAAAAAAGTATATATATACAAAAACCTAGACAAGTTGAAAACCTGAAAGGGCAAGTTGGGTAACATCAGGAAAAGCTGGGATATGACGAAAGGTCTAGGTAAAAATGAGAGGATATGCCTAGCTAGGCTTACGAGCCTAGGCCAAAATGAGAGGCCGAGTGGAAAAAGGTGAGAGGCAAGTACCCTTTGTGTGTTAAAGCTAGGATGAAAACCCAAAAGGGCTCCTAGGAAAAATGATAGAAATTGAGAGAAAACAAAAATCTTGGTTGAATGCATGCTTCTGTGGTGGATTGTTTTTGAAAACTACTCTTGATTGCTTTTGGGATCATTTCGGGAAAAGTAAGCTATCTTAACACTTATCTTTTTGGCTTATCTTTTTCCACACATTACGGGATTGATTACTTATGAATTTCAGGGAATGTAAGATTAGTAATATTCTTACTTTCTTGGGGAAACAGGAAAATCTTGGAATAAGTTGAATGCATCAGTTAACCTCTGCTGGAACACTACATTTCACGTGATTCTTTTCTTGTCTTCTATTTACTTGAGGATTAGTAAAGGGTTAGGTGTGGGGAGTCTGATCTGCCTTATGATATGTGCATTAACCGATGCATTACACATACTTTTTAGTTACTTTTACTTGGTGGATTGCTAGTATTAGTTGAGTTTACGTGACAAGGGGTTTAGACGGCCATGTTTGGTTTTCTTGTCTGAATCCCTTGTTTTGTAAACTTAATTGGTATTAATAGACATCTTGTATCCACGGGCTCCTTGATCATCCTTGTGATCATCTTTAGTAGGTTGCTCGTGGGTACGTTTTGTTTACATTCTATGTGAATATATTGAAGGTCGTTCGCAAGGATAGTAGTAGAGAAAAAATACATTCACATTATAATGGTTGTAGACAAAGGCCATGATCATTAATGCATGGTAGAAGAATATTGAAGCCAAAGATAGAAGGCAACGGAGCTCATAGCGACCAACAAAGAAATGGAGAATCATGGTCCGATGAGTTGTGCTTCATTCCGAGAATGATCAAAGAATAATTATCCATCAAGACTGGTTCCATCGGATTCATCTTCTCGAGTACTATAAAATCGACTATTAAAGCTCTCAAATCAGACTAACAATTCTCCTGCAGCAAAGGAACTAGTTCAGCCGCCCGAAGCACCTACGAGTCGGCACGGGCCATGCATGGTTAGGCACGAACGACCCATGCCGAAGGAGATGTTCCATGCCAAGGAGACCAGCGTGAGGCAATGAGGCGACCTACGCTACACACGATGACCCACCAACCACTAATTAAAGACCCCTTCGTGAGGCTAACTATGGGCGCAGAACGTCCCATTTTGGGCATCCCGCGTTGTTCCAAGACCATTATGTCGAGACCAGCATGTGGGATGTGAGAATTAATGTGGCCCATGCCAAGTTTTGGAGCCAAGCTAGTTTAGTAGGTGCCAAGGTCCGTGCTAAGCTAGGGTTTACCCTATTTTGGGCCTATTTTTAGGCCCAATCTCCTACTACTATATATAGCACCTTAGTTTACTAGGTTTTCATATCTTACATACCTATATCATATTTAGAAGATTAGTTTGGAGATTCTCTCCCTAGGAAACTTTATCTTTCAATTTTATTTTTCTTAGATCCTAAGTGTGGAATTCAAATCTTTATTTGAATTTCATGCAGGGGAGTAGTTTACATAGCTTAGGGATATTTGCAGTGATTTGGTTTTGTCAATATGCTTTCTGAGATTCTCTAGTTCATCCTTTTTTAAAAAAATTAAAGCACCCGAGGGTGGGGGATGATATATTAAGGTTCCCCAAACCTGAGACCAAGATCAATAAAATGTACATGATGTTTAGCTTGTTCATAAGGAGCATTGAGGCAACATAGTTGTCTCCAAAAGCCCCAACTATGTACAGAGTAGTATGTGTCAAAACTATCCAAACAAGTAGAGGATGGTTATTGAAATTGTGATTCCAGAAGAAAGAATCTCCACCCCTTGTGTTAATTCTTCCCTTTGGCCAGGCAACTTCAATCCAAAATTACAAAGATTAATCTAAAGAAAATCCAAACCTAGCAAAAAAGACTTGAGATTTCTTCTTATCAGCCACAGATGTATTGTTTGCAGCAAACTAAGTTGGAAGTCCATTAAATTATTGCTGAGGTGAGCATCAGGTGTTCGAGCGCACAAACCAGATGGTATTTGATGGTGAGTCCCAAGGAAAAAATAAAGCTCCAAAACCCATGTTCAGTATATCGTCCTAGTGAAAAACCCATGGCAGTTTGAAATGCTCGAAGCCCCGTCCAGGACTCGAAAACCCCAAGGGCTCGAAGTATCCTCGAGACTCAAAGTTCTCTGGAAGACTCAAGACCCCCTCGAGGACTCGAGCCCCCCTCGAGGACTCGAAGCTCCCTCATGGACTCGAAGCCTTCTGGAGGAATCGAAACCCCCTCAAGGACACGAAGCTCCCTTGGAGACTCGAAGGCCCCTCGAGGACTGGAGGCCCCTTCGAGGACTCGAAGCCCCCTTGAGAACTTGAAGCACCCCCTCGAGGACACTAGCCCCCGTCGCAGACTGGAAGCCCCCTCGTGAACTCGATGACCTGAAGAATACTCAAAGCCCCCTCAAAGACTTGAAGTCCCTTTGAAGACTCGAGACCCCCTAAAGGACACGAATCCCCCTGTTGGACTCGCAGCCTTCTCAAGGACTCGAAGCCCCCTCGAGGACTTAGGTTCCCCTCGAGGAATCAAAGCCCCCTCATGGACTCGAAGCCTTCTGTAGGAATCGAAACCCCTTGGAGGACACGAAACCCCCTGGAGGACTCGAAGGCCCCTCGAGGACTGGAGGCCCCTTCGAGGACTTGAAGCCCCCTTGAGAACTCGAAGCACCCCCTCGAGGACACTAGCCCCCGTCTTAGATTGGAAGTTCCCTCGTGATCTCGACCATCTAAAGAAAACTCGAAGCCCCCTCGAAGACTTGAAGTCCCTTCGAAGACTCGAGATCCCCTAAAGGACACAAACCCCCCTGTTGGACTCGAAGCCTTCTCAAGGACTCGAAGCCCCCTTGAGGACACAAAGCTCCCTTGAGGACTCGAAGCCCCGTAGAGACTCAAAACCCCGAGGAGGACTCAAAGCCCCCTCGAGGACATGCGGTCCCTCCAAGTTGGTCAAAATCCTGTTGGACCGTTGCTTGAAAAACTACCATACGAAGCATGCATTTGAGTTCAATGGTGTTGTCGTGTACCTTCCATAAGAGAAAATAGCAGCAGTAGTCTATTCCAACAGCTAACATAGGGAGAATAACTGGATTTAATGTAAGGAAAATTTGCAAGCATCACGGTGAATTACTGATTTTTTTTAGGTAAATCAGAAACAACCGATTCTAGTCATTAATTCTTATATTTGGTATCCCAGCTGCATCCAGTAAAATCAGACCCCTAATTTCATTGGAAACAGAATCCAAGTGAAAATGACCATTTTGCCTATGAACCGCAGTTTTGGCCAGCGCATCTACCACTACATCCGCCTCTAGTTCATCCTAATTTTGTGTTCATAATATTATTGTGATTTTATTTTGATATTGAATGCATTAATATCACACTACATATAAGCACACACTTTGGGCTATATTCATGCTAGGCACAAATATCGATGCCCCCTTGGGAAGAGAAACTTGGATGTTTGTATGGGTGAAGGAGAAAGCGTCTGATGGGTGTGTGCATGGGAGATTTGAGGTCACTCTGATCCACTTACCATCACACCAGTCTTATCTAACTTCATAAAGTCGTCTGAGAGGTTCCGGCTAGAGATAGCTTAATAGTAGCAAGCTAGGGTTACAAGAAACCCTAGTATCATAGATATGGTGCCTACGATTCTTGGGCCTAATTGATAGGACCCACGGGAAATAGTTGCATTCGTGGTGGAAGCCCGAGATGTAATCGCAGGGGGAGAATCAGACCTATAATAACGGTCAGACCTTGTTGTACACCCCTAATTACGATGGTGGTGTCGATGGAGGGTTGCGAGAGGACCCTCCATGACAGGGATGAGAAGTGTATGCCATTGGACACTCCACGTGTTATGGACACTCTATTAGGTTTGTTTCAATCTTTATTTGAAAGAATCAAGGATAGAAGCATTAGATTAACCAAGTCACTCATGTTTATTAGTTATTAATTTAAAAAAACTAACCCCCCACCCATACTTGCTTCTTTGCTTTACTAGTTATTCCTTTTACTCGTACGGATTGAAGACCCATATGAGGTTGTGTTTTGAGTTATTGCATACACCTAGTATCTTTGTGGACAAACTAGGGCTTATCGCTATCTACCCTATACGTAGTGTAGCAGGAACGGGTGCAGAATTATAAATTCTATCTTCTAAGCACACCGCCTCCAACAGGGTTAAATCTAAGCTACGGTTTTAACAACCCCGGGGGGAGGCAGGTCACTTTCAGATAGCCTTCTACAAACTACACCAAAGTGCTCCCGAGCAACCTACTAATAAGCTCACAAAAGAAGATCTAGGTGCTCGTGAGGACAGAGTGTCCATTAGATCCAGTTATGTCCAAAAATATCAGGATTTAAATAAGAAAACTAAAAATGGTCATCTAACCCTTTGTAATTTAAACCTAACTAAAACTAGCAATTAACCAACCAAAAAATACTAATAAATATGTCGAATGCATTAGTTAACGCATGCTTTCAGGTGAATACTTGTGAAATTTGTTCATCGGTGCATCCAACAGACACTTTCCCTTGTTTGAAAGATGATTATGTCAAAGAATTGAGTGCCATGGGTTATCAAGAAGGGCAAGGTTACCAAGGAAACCGAGGATATCAAGGTGGTCAAGGCTACCAAAATAGGCCTAATAATGCAGCTTTGAGGGATCATCCCAACCTTCGGTATGGAAATTCTTAAAAGTGGAAAATGCTCAACCATATAGCCCTCCACAAAAACAATACCAACCCCTCATCAACAATTACAAAGGCTTCAAGACAAGACTCATGATCAAAGTGAAATTTTGGGATGTCAAAGGATGAGGTGATGCAAGCCTTGGGAAGATTGAGCTTAAGTGTGGAAAAATCCAAAATTTTTCAAGAGAAGGCCGAGTTAAGCAAGCTTAGAGGCTCAAATTATTAAAATGGTGTCCATTTTGAATCGGATAGAGTCAAGAGGTTCGGGCAAGCTTCCTTCTCAACTATAATTGACCCTCGCCAAAATGCAAGTGCTATCACTTTGAGAAGTGGTAAGGAGGTTGGCACTTCCTGAGATGATGAGGTGGTTGAAAATGAACCCAAGAGAGTGGAAAATTTTGAGAAGGAAGTAGAGGAAGAGGACGAGAAAGTGTCTAAAGAAAGAGTGAGAAAAGGAAAGGAGACTGAGGAAGAGGTTGTAATCACAAAATTGGAATCCAATCCTGAGCTATCATACCCTCCTCATAAGAAAGAAAAGATGGCGGAAACCCCCCCCCCCTATCTGTCAAAACCACCATTTCCGAGAGCATTGAATGATAAAAAGAGGAAGGAGGACATCAAGGACATCTACAAAGTCTTTCGTATATGTGAGGTAAATATCCCTCTCTTGAATGCTATTGAGAAAATTCCTAGCTATGCTAAATTTCTTAAGGAATTAAGTGTTTTGAATAGTAAACAAAGAGTAAAAAATAAGCTAAAGAGTGGGGAAAATGAGAATGTCGATCTCCGCTTTGTATCAAAAGGAACTACCCCCTAAGTGTAGTGATCCTAACATTTTTACAATCCCTTGCATGTTAGGAAACACAAATTTTGAAAATTCCATACTTGATTTAGGTGCATGCATAAATGTGATTCCTTACTCTTTGTATGAAGCCTCAATTTGGGTACTTTGCAAGAAACCGGAGTGATAAATCAATTAGCCGATTGTTTTAGTGCATACCCTAAGGTTATTTTCAAGGATGTGTTGGTTAAGGTTGATTCCTTAATATTCCTTGCCAATTTTTATGTCCTTGACATGGAGCATTATAAACACGTCGCCCCAATTTTGTTGGGGAGGCTATTTTTGAAAACTTTAAGGACTATAATTAATGTGCATAATGATATCACCATGGAGTTTGATAGGAAAAAAGTGGAATTTAACATTAATAATTCTATGAAGTATCCAATTGAAGAACATTCTTGCCATGCTAATGATATTGTGGAAAATGTAGTGCAAGATGTTTTTGAAATAATTGGTTAGGATTCCTTGTTAGTTGCTTTGGAAAATGATGTAGATTATGCATATCTTTTATATTCCATGAGTACTAACTTGAAGGAAACCATTGAGGACTTGATTATTGAAGAGGTGAACTCAAACACTCCTTCTCTAGCCTTAGCAGAGCCAAAGAAGCCGGAATTCCTCCCATCACTCGTGAAAGCCCCTGTTGTTGAGTTGAAACCCTTACTAAGTGATCTCAAGTGTTCATTTCTTGGAGAAGGAGAGACACTACTGTTGATCATTTTAAGTAAGATCACCAAGGAGAAAGAGGATAAAGTAATGGTGGTGTTGAGGGAGCACAAGGAAGCAATTGGATGGACTATAGCTAATATCAATGGCATAAGTCCATCCACTTTAATGTATCGGATTTTATTATAGGATGATGCAAAACCCGTGAGGCAACCCCAACACCAGTTAAACCCGCCTATGATGGAGGTAGTAAAGAGATTCTCAAATTTCTCCAAGAGGGTATGATTTATACCCCATCTTAAATAGCAAGTGGATGAGCCCGACTCAAGTGGTGCCAAAGAAAATTGGAGTAACGGTATTCAAGAATGAGAAAAGTGAAATGGTGTCCACTCATGTCCAAAATAGATGGCATGTATGTATCGACTACCAGAGGCTAAATGTGGTAACCTGAAAGGACCATTCATTGATTTAATGCTCGAGAGCTAGCCAGCCATCCATTCTTTTTCTTCTTAGATGGGTACTCGGGGTATTTTCAATTGTCTATTACCTTGAAGGACCAAAAGAAGAAAACCTTAACGTGCCCCTTTGGTACGTTTTGTTATCGGCGTATGCCTTTCGGGCTATGTAACGCCCCCACCACTTTCTAAAGGTGTATGTTAATCATTTTCTATAATTTTGTTGAGAATTTTGTTCAATTATTCGTGGAAGATTTCACCATTCATGGTAATTCCTTTGATAATTTCTTTAAAATTTTAGCACAAGCTCTTAAACGGTGCATTAATACTAATTTACCCGCTCCCCCACGAGGTTGTTTAATTTTCACGGGATGCGTTTAAAGATAGATATTTATAATGTTTCCCCTAAACTCACTGATAACTAAAATAAAGTAGCTAGTGGCAAGTCCGGTGTCATCCACATGGATACTAGTATTTAAAGGTTAGCCAGACACAACCCATGATCGGGCTAAACATATAGCTAGTGCTAAACATATAAGAGGGTGTTTTTGAACTAATAACTATTAACATGCAATTAAAGAGAATTAAAATATGGATTCACGAATCTCAGGGGTATTTGCGTAATATGGCCAATTTGGAGATTTTATCCAAGATTCTATCACATATAGACATATAAACCTAATCTCATGCTTATGTCACATAGTGTGGAGATGGTCGAGAATTCTCAATGTCTATCACACAAAGGTTTGTCACTCTTAAAACCATCTTGCCACCTCTGTAATTAGGGATGTGCTTGAATCCTTCACACTCTACACCTTATCCCCATAACCTCACGTCTTATGCTAACAAGTCTCTTCTCAAAGTAATTTAAGCCTCCACATGCAACACTGTTAGATACGGGGGTGAGTCTGATACATCCCAAGCTTTCCACTATGGACACCAACCCTAAGCCTAGAGAGGCTAAGGTATTGGTTCCTTGTGATGACTCTAGGATCAATACAACCCTAGTCGCTAAAAACTACAATGCTTAATTATCGGGGTAAGCCAGAATTTCCCTCGTTGGATACCGATTTGCTGCTCCTAACATGCAATCACTCACACAACTAGCCAATTACAATTAAATTCTAACTATCAGCTCAGTGCTCATAGGTAGATTGAATGAACTCAACTCCCCGATACTCTTAAGTAGGCTAACTGAGGTGGCCAATTTCCCCATTTGAACCTTAATAATCTTAATGCTTGAGAAATTCCTCTTTGAGAAGGTCTCAAGGTTCTTAATGCTCAACTATTTAATATCTCACCCAATACTCTCCGCGAAGATCTCATTGCTCTTGGTGACTTAAGCAATGGCATATATCAACTCATCCCGCTCCGACTTGTAAATGGCCCTGCGGTTGTTTAAAGTCCCCTCACCCCTCGGGTAGGATTGTGGTGGAGAAAATATACACATTTACGTGATGTTGTTGGTTGTAACACTAAAAAAAATTAGGTGGTCATGGTAGCGGGGATTAAAGGTGTTAACGTAGGGTTCTTGATTGTGGTTGTCTCCTCCTTGGTTCCCTCGGAACCCTTGTGGTTTCCCCTACCAATTTTTTGGTTACCTCCTTGGTACTTGACCCACCTCCACTTGGGTTATCAACTGTAGCTAATTAACCCGGCGGAGGACATTCAAAGATAATATATATAGTTCTGCACCCAACTCACTACTAAGCTACCAAAGGGGTAGTTAGTGGCAAGTCCGGGTTTGTCCACAGAGATTCTAGGGCTTGATAGTCAATTAAAACACAACAATGTATGGGTATCCTTCTGTGTTACTAGGAATATAGCTAGTATAGTAAAATAGGGAGGTTTTGGGTTCTTCAACTAACAACTACGAACATGAAAGATAAAATGCAAGTAAAGTATATTAACAGACACTTAGGAATATTTGTGCAACATGGTTGATTAAATATTTCGATCCTCGATTCTATCACATATAAGACCTCAATAACCTAATGTAGTGCTCATAACACGTGAGTGGTCGATGGTCAACACTTCCCCAATCATGTCACATAGAGTGCTCTTGCAATATTTCATCGGCACCGCCTCTGTAATTAGGGGAGTGCAACAACGGCCCAACCATTGTGCAGATTTGTTTCTCCCTCGTATGATTACGTCCCAAGCGCTACACCACGAATAATCTACTCCTAGGCCTATAAAAGAAGCAAAGGGAGGTAGGAACCTTATTGATGACACTAGAACCTCTTACAACCCTAGCTTTCTACTAAATGCTATCTCTACCTGTTACCCTTTAGGCCAACTTGCTGGCTAAAACTAATGTGTTGTCATTGTAGCAACAAACTTGCAACACCTACGTGCACACACCCAAGTGGGCTGGCATCGCTACCCATATCACGTCTAGGTTTCCCTCCCCAAGGGGTGTCAATATGTGCACCAACATGAATGTAGACTATGGTGTGTGCTAATATTTATATACCATTAATGAAATTATGATAATTCAAGAACAAGCCATCATAATATCATAAGCACATAAAATTAGGATGATCTAATGAATCTCACAAAAACATAATCAACACATGAAGACAAATTTATCCCCAAGCTATGGAAACTACTTCCTAGACATGAATTCAAATATTTCATTGAATTCCACATCTTAGGAACAAAGCAAGATAAAAAGAGAAGAGAGAAAGAATCTAGAGAGAAGAGAGAGTGTTTCTCTCTCTAAGTTGCTCCCCAAATCTAAGAAAAAATGGTCTAAGACTAAAAGGTCTCTAACCCTAGTAGACTAAGGGTGTAATTATAGTAGTAGGAGATTGGGCCTAAAAATAGACCCAAAATAGGCCAAAACCCTAATTAGTCACCGCTGACATGAACCGTCGTGGATGGCACAGCCCGTGCCGTCGACGTGGCCTCATGCTGGCATGGGGCATCAGATCTGACACGGGTTGCATGCCTCGTGCTGGTGCGGGTTACGGGATCTGGTATGGCCATATTAGGTGCAGCCCATCATCTGGAGCTTCATTTTTACACCTCATATCCACGGTCTGTGCCATTTGGCTTGGTTCCTCAACTGACTCTTCATTTTGCTCAGTTCCCAGGTACGAGCCACTTCATTCTTCATATCCCATGGGTTGGTCTCAACATCTTGGACTTGGAATAGCGTGGGTCGTGTGAAACGGGGTAGTATGCACCCATACTTAACCATTTTTGGAGTGAAAATGAGAAGTTAAGGTCAAGGCCAGCCGGCTTTGGCACGACTTGTGTTTCTTGGCATGGCTTGTGTCAAAGGCCCTTGGCACGGGCTGTGTAGAGTGGTGTGGGTGCTTGGTGCTTGGTTTTGTGCCTCCCATGAGCGGTTCGTGCCACCCGTTGCTGGTTTGCCCGACTGACTTTTTTTGTTCCACTACGAATGAACCGTTGGTCTGATTTGAGAGTTCGTGTAGTTTATTTCATAGTGCTTGAGATGAAAAATCCAATGGAACCAATCCCAAGGGCTGATTCTTCTTGGATCATTCCTAGAACTTTGCACAGCTCTAGGACAACAATCCTCTGTTTCTTCCTTGGCCTCTATGAACTTCAAGTCCACCTATATTTAGCTCAATCCTTCTACTACTATGATGTAGAGTTAGTGGCCTTCATCTACTACCATTCTAATGTGAATGGCCTTTAACATCTTCGACCGTCCTTGCGAATAGCCTTCTATACAAATGTAACGAAAAGTAACCACGAGCCACCTACTAAGGATGATCAAAAAGAAAGATCTATGTGTTTGTGGATACAAGGTGTCCTTTAGTATCAATTAAGTCTAAAAAATGCCGAATTTGGATAACAAAACCAAACATGGCCGTCTAAGCCCCTTATCGAGTAAACTCAACTAATACTAGCAATCTAACAAGTAAAATAAGCCAAATATTATTCTGAATGCTTCGGTTAATGCATTCATAATAGTGCACATTTGTACTCTAATGCCTTGACTTCCTTAAATCCATTTACTACTTGGGGACACATATTTGTCGGGTGGTCTAGGCTACAAACTCCACACACCTTAGCTTAATGAAATCTCCCCTTAATAAGCTCTTTCATGATAGAAGCAAGAGTTTGGACTTTCTCCTTCAATTTTGGGTAATGAGTTACCTCATCCACCACCTTAGTCCAAGACCGGTTCCCAAACTACCTTGTCTCATTGGCCATCTCTTTGAAGAGTCTCATCGCATCTTTTAGACCCTTGTTGGTGATCAACTCATTGCTTACGGAATTCACCATTCTCATGCCGTCATCACAGAGTCCTTCAAAGATGTAATACACTAGGTCCCTACTCTTGAAAGGATGATAGCACTATCACAGGAACCCCCCCCCCTTTAGCACCATTTTTGTTTTGTTCTAGGACCTGTTTTTTTTTATTTTAAAAAATTGGTGCCTAAGTAACAGATGAAACAGTTACACCGGTTGGAGTAAAACCGATGCTAAATCCCTACTTTTAGCACCATTTTTTTGTTAGCACCGGTTTTTTAACTGGTGCTAATATGTACAATAATAGCACCAATTATTTTTGTTAGCACCGGTTTAAAAACCGGGGTTAATTTTAGCAACGGTAGTCCCAGTTTTTTTATTAGCACCAGTGTTTTAACCAATATTAAAATATTTACAATGACTAAAAAAATCCCTTCCTCTGAAAGTAGCAGCGCGCTCCCACTTTTAGAGGAAGGGAAAAAGACCCAAAATTAAAATTTTAGTAGGATATTAATTTAATAATAAAATTAACTTCACAAAATTGATAATATAGAAATAAAACCAAAAAACATTATGATAAAAAATTAATAATCTATAGGACTAAACATTGCGGCGGAGACCTTGTAGAGGAATCAATCTCACCACCACCGACACGGCACCCTCACCCCGACACAGCAGCAAACTGACAGTCAACGATTAAGACTATGAAAAAAGTTGCATTTCAATATAGGTCCTAATTACATCTAAAGTCCTACAGTGGAGAAGAAAACCATAATGTTAATATACCCATCATGCTAAGAAAAACTCCTGATCCAAAGAACATTGTCGCAGCCACAAATATACCAATTCCAAGTGATAGTACCAAAGCGGTAGAGATTGAAGGAAGCATCATCCATTCACCTATAACACGTAACACACATTAGTATCCAATGGATACTCAGGATAGTGGTTAGAACTTATTGAATAACAAATCAGAAGATAGTAAAATTCTAGAAACATACATCGTAAACTGGTTGTCCATCCACAGTTAGCCATATGACGTATTTACGAGGAGGCTGCAGGCTCTTTGTTTGTAATGCATATACCAATTCAATCTGCACGATTTACACCTTATAAGATAGTCGATAACTAGCACTCATTTCATTTCAAATGAACAAAATAGATAACATTGACTAAGAATGCCTGAATGTGGCACCCAAAATTATGTATCAAGAAATGGTTACTAAGCATCTGGAGTTCTATATGGAATTTTTGTTTAAAAAGTGTCAGAGAAAATTTGAACTTTTTGTTTTTTGAAGTCTTGTAGTTGGATTATACTACCGTACGCGAACATGGCAAGGGCGTATTTAGCAACCGGAATGAAACAATAAAAGCAGTAGGTGAAAATTGCCTCATTTCCATGTTCATTTTTGTAGCACTCGTTAACAAGCTTTGGGTCCAAGCTCAACTTCTCAAAGCATCTTTCCCACTCAGTTCTCTTACCCTCGTAGATTATATTTTCCATACAGTAGACAAAGGGAAGGTGTGTATGCTGCAAGGAAAAACCAAATCCTTTACTTCATCAGCCAACAACATTGCCATGGAATACAAAAGGATAGAAATAAGGAAAAAGAAGTTCTGAACTTAGCATTAAGATTCAAGGTACAATTGGGAATCAATTTTCTCCCAAATGAGATAGTCATAGTAAGAAAATAAGAAATGCTGAAACAGAGACTGATACAAATTCGGCCTAAAAATGAAATATTCAATTAAGCATGTTTAGTTCAGGACTTCAAGTGCATCAAGGAAGATGAGTACTCACCACATTAATCCATGCATCAATTGCACATGACTTTATAGTGTTGAACAAGCACTCATCCGGGCCATGCTGCAGGCAAGACAAGAAAGTCAAATTTATGAATCAGCAAAGTTATATCCCTCCAAAAGTTTATCTATATCAGTATGAAGAGGCAAGATAAACTCAAGAATACTGATGATTGTATCAATACTTAACAAACACAAGATCAAACATATTCACATTCACTTAAAAGGGGGTTCAAACAGCAATTAAGTTTATGAGGAAAGTTCGCGATAAAAATATATAAGCACAGCACTATCAAGACAAAAAGGATAAATTTGGGCAGATAAAGCAAAGAAAACTTCTTCTTCTAACATCTCCACAAGCCCAGAAATCACAATAAAACAAGCAAAATTCAAAAAAGAATATAAACCCTAGAAAATTCACCCCCATGCGCACATTTTACCCCAAAATCTCAAACAATTAATCCATAAGGGGAATCATAGGTAAAGAATGAGGCAACATCAAGGACTTATTGATGAGTTCTTCCAATTTTAGATGAAACCCTATTTTAGGGGGTGAGCAAACTAGAGTCTGTCACCACCGCTACCTCGTTCCGCCACCATGAGCAGAATGCAACAGTTTAGTAGTAGGCCAATAAATCTAACATAATAATCACCAGTCAAGCTAAGATTTCAGAACAACTAAACCTTTATCCCACTTCACTATTGTGTTGAAGTCAGACGTATAACATAAGGATCAAGCACAAAACTGTTGAACAAATTAAAAATATAGAACTGTGAACGTCTTTGTTTGAATTATGAAAAAACTAAAGGAGAAAGTAACAACCAAATAAAGATTTGACGTATTGTGAAACTTCACTTCATTAATAAGTAGACAAAAGAAAAACTCGACAATAGGAAAAAGAATTCTATTAAATAGTTTGTCATCGTCGCCAGTATTTGAGAATGACCAAAATGATACTCATCTACAGTATCATTCTCGCACCAGCAACTTCATGATATCAAACAAAAAATGTAACAATTAAAAAGAACTTATTCTTCCTCACTAACTAAGCAACTTGTGCTGCTATGGTGAGGCCATGTAAGTTCAATCTCGCAAATAAACACTTTTATGTTGTGAAACATAATATGATCAAGTGTGCTATAAGTTTGATGGAAAGAATATAGCTTCTCAAAATTTATCTCATGTCTGCATTTTAAACTATTAAGTTACAAATACCACACAATTTTCAACAAATAAATTTCAATTTAAACCCTCATGATATCATGACACAAATATGAAAATTAGATAACATGCCAAGTACTCAACTTACAGAAACATTAGAGGTAATAATTAAAGTTCAGGGCATAAAATGGTTAAAAGGCTAAAATCTCACCCACATTCGCACATTTTACCCCAAAACCTCAAACAATTAACAAAAGAAACTCCATAAGGGGTATCAGAGGTAAAGAATGAGGCAGCATCGAGGACTTATTAACGAGTTCTTACCATTTTGGATGAAGCCTTGTTTTCGGGGGTGAGCAAACTGGAGTCTGCCACCACGACCGCCTCATACCGCCACCACATCCACCTCGTCCTGCCATGACTGCCGCTGCCTGATCTCGCCACCTCACCACCTCTGTTTCCCCTACGCCACCACATCGTTGTGTCAGTGCCTCCCTAAAACCCTACCCTAACCAACCCACCCTTATTGAACATCGACACCATTGCCGCCTGACCTCGCCATCTCACCAATTTTGCTGGACGAACAGGTAGATATGGTCATGACATGGCCGCCGCTTGACCTCGTCCCGCCACCACCCCTTGACCTCATCCCACCACCACTTCCGCCTCATCCCGCCACTACCACCCCTCATCCCACCACCATTGTTGCCTCGTCCCACCACCACCACTGCCTCGTCTCGCCATAACATCCACCTCATCCTGCTACCATCGCCACCTCATCTCACAAAAATGTAATTGAGTGAATCAAGAAGAAAAGGAAAGGAACCGTGAATGGAGATGAAGGAAATAAGTGGAGTTTTGAGAGAAAAGAAACAGGAAAAGTGAATGGAAAACGGAATGTAATCGAGTGAATCCAAAAAATCTAGTGTTCCGATATAGAGAGAGTCAAGTAAAGTTTAACCGTTGATTAGACAAAGTCAAACATTTTTATTAGTATTTATTATATACTAATTCATATTAATTTTGACTGTTAATTAGGTATAGTTAACTTCGTTATTTGTGTTTATTTATTGAAAGTCAAGTAAAGCTTGACCGATGATTAGACAAAGTCAACCTAGTTATTAGTGTTTATATATTGAAAGTCGAGTAAAGTTTGACCATTGATTAGTTAAAGTCAGCTTAGTCACTAGTGTTTCTATATAGAGAGAGTCAAGTAAAGTTTGACTGTTGATTAGTTAAAGTCAACTTAGTTACTAGTATTTATATATAAAAAGTCAAGTAAGGTTTGATTGTTGATTAGTTAAAGTCAAACATTTTTATTAGTATTTATTATATACTAATTCAAATAAAGCTTGACCGTTGATTAGTTAAAGTCAACTTAGTCACTAGTGTTTATATATAGAAAGTCAAGTCACACATTTTTATTAGTATTTATTATATACTAATTCAAATAAATTTTGACCGTTAATTAGTTAAAGTCAACTTCGTTATTAGTGTTTATTTATTGAAAGTCAAGTAAAGCTTGACCGTTGATTAGACAAAGTCAACCTAGTTATTAGTGTGTGTGTGTGTATTGAAAGTCGAGTAAAGATTGACCGTTGATTAGTTAAAGTCAGCTCAGTCACTAGTGTTTCTATATAGGGAGAGAGTCAAGTAAAGTTTGACCGTTGTTCTTTGACACTACTATATGATGGATTGGGTTTTCTTTGAGAATACTATGGTTATTAACGTTTGATGCTAAACCTAGTATTACAAATGCTTATGTACTTGTGAGTTTGATGTTATTCTCTGTGGTGTTAGTCTTGATCAAATGGCGCCAAGGAGACAACGTTTTGCTCGAGGGGTGAGTTCTTCCACGGTACTTATGCACTCCCTTCCAGCTCCAAAACCAATTTTGGGACCGATTCTATACAAATACATGGGATTGCGCCGTATCACCGGCGACTATATGGAGAAACAGGTGTCACTCTACCTCTTACCTTGAGTTTTATTATTCTTGCCTTACATGTTTACATTGAGGGCAATGTAATGTTTTAAGTGCGGGGAGGGGTTAGAGGACTCACATGCATGCTAGCTATATTTGGAATGCTTTTTGCTACTTTTGATTGGAAAACATGAGAAAAGGGAAGAAAAAATTGAAAAATTAAAAATTTTGAAAAAAAAATGGAAAATGAAAAAGAAAAAGGAAAGAAAAGAAAAGAAAACCTACTTAGTTGAAAACCCGAGAGGGAAAATTAGGCAACATTGGGGGCCCAGATAGGTTGAAAACCCGAAAGGGCGACCTAGGCAAAAATGAGAGGCCAAATGTGTGAAAAAATGTGAGATGTGAGCCAAAGGAACATGATGTGTGGCTAGGATGAAAACCCGAAAGGGCTCCTACGCAAAATGAGAGAAAAAGAGAAAAAAGGGAAAATGCTATGATTTCACTCGTTTATCGGCGTTGGAGTCATAAGGTTGCGGTTGTCATATAGATGGATCAGGTATCTCAACATCTTGAGACCTCTTGGGATTAGGTAACTTAGTGGGTTGAAAAACGAAGTATGGTTATGAAATTCTTGATTCTTTTATACTTCGTTTTGGTTGATATATTGGCATGGGGTGAAATATGTGTTTGAACCTCCTATACGGTTTCGACTTCATTTTGTGTCATTGGATTTTTGTTGATATATTGGTATGAAGTGAAGTATGTGTTTGAACCTTTCCTATGGTTTTAACTTCATTTTGTGTCATTGGACTTTGGGAATATCAATTTGGGACTTTGCAATGTTTTTATGGGTAGTGAATTGATAAGTGTTAGGTTTGGTTAGATTTAGGAATCGGGGTTGTGTGTGTGAAAAAATTCTCATTTCAGCTTTGATTTTGGGATTTATGATATTGAGTGTTTTTGTGAGGTTTTGATTGGGGGAATATTAGTTAGGATGTGGACATAAGAATTCCTTCGTGTGCTTAAATATTTTATTACTCGAGGGCGAGTAAGGTTTAAGTGCAGGGGGGTTTGATGTGCCCATTTTATACGATTATATTATGACTTTTAGGATCCACTTTTTTACACTTTTGTGCTCTAAATGTGGCATTTTGCCTTGAAATTCTCTAAGGAGAGTTAAAAGCGACTTTTACGCTTTTATTACTTTGCTAGAGGATTTTGTGTGACAAGGCAACTTGTTTGAAGACTTTGAAGACTTTGAAGAATACCTTTGATGATTTGAAAATTTGAAGACTTGTATTTGAGCTTTTGAAGATTTGAAGAATTGAAGAAAAGTGAAGTGAAGAGGAGGAGGACATGAAACAAAAACAAGAACGAAATCAAGATGCTGGAACTGGACTCCGTCGCGACTCACGACGAACCCGTCGCGACTCGCGATGGACGTATGACCAGAAATCTTTCATGTTTTTTTGTACTATAAATACTCACCTTATCCTCTCCTCTTAAGAACCTCTCTTCTTCCTGCAATTTTTCTGGGTTCAAACCTTAGTTTTTCTTTCTTTCTTTTCTTAGTTTTTGAAGGTTAATCATATCTTTTAATTATCTAGCTTATTTTTATCTTGGGAGCAATGGATTGAAGCTTCCATATCTATGTAGTAAGAACCATATCTATCTATTTAGTGTTTTTGCTATTGTACATTTATTGAGCTTTGAATGTGAATTGTTAATGGCATTGATGTTGTTGGAAGCTTGAGTATATGAATTGCTTGTATGATTACTTGTTAGGGTTGGGAGAAAGTAGCTAATTCTCCCCTCTTGTAATTTGGAATCCAAGAGCATGAGTTAGAGCTTCTTAATGATATTGATGTGTCAATAATTGCTAGATGAATGTGATGATGTTGAATTCGTTGTCTTGTTTTTTTTGGGTAGAAAATGAGATAAGTCTATAAATGTCGATCATTCTTGACTAATCTTGTGTAAATGCATGAATTGGTTAAATGCTTAGACACGGTGTAGTGTTTATAAGTGTTGCAAAGCTTGTTGGTTCTTCGTGCTCAATCAATGCCATCAATGGGATACTTTTCATCATGTTTCAGCTAAGGGAGTCATTTGTGAGGTTTGACAAGAGATGTCGAATTCACTCTTTCAAACTACTATCTAAGAAGGATGGAAGATTTATCTTCACAGCAAGTAGTGGAAGTAGTGAATAGATTGTTTCACTCGTTCTTGAAGCCTTTGTTATTTAGCATTCATGTGTTCTCAATGCCATGTTTTACTTCATTTATGCCATGTGTTGTTTGAGAATAGGAAGTGTTTGTATCATTTAAGTGTTAGGGAGTTAGGAAAGTGACGAATTCCTTAGCTTTTTTGCATGAAAATCTAGAAACATGAACTTAGAAATTCTTGTGCATAATGTGTTGTGATTCTTGCTAGATAAGTATGTTAATGTGGATGTTCTCATATTTATCCTATAGATGCAATGAAAGGTTGAAGCTTGAATGTTGTTTGTTCTATGTTTAACCAAATGAATGCTATGTTTGGTTAAATGACTATGTCTTTGGTAGAAGGCATGTTGTTATCAAATCTATGGTCCTTCATGTATAATGTCATTAATGAAATACCTCTATGGTGTGGTTTGCCTAGAGTGATTATCAATGAGTTTTGCAAATGGCCGTTGTTTGTCTTTGCAAATTACTATTAAGAAGGAATGAATGTTGATCTTCCATTGGCATTCCCCATAGATAAAAAATGTGATAGAATTAGTGAATGGTTCAATGATCTAGATTAGGTTTGGAAGTGGAAGTCGATTGCCCCTAAGGATTTATCTATTGTAGTTTTAAACCCCTTTTCTTAGTTTGTTTGATGATTAGCATTGTTACTTGATCTTGCTAGTCATCTTGTCTTTTAACTTTCATAACTTAGGACAATCAACCAACCAAACCCCCCCCCCCCCCCCATTTTTACATGCTTTTATATGTGTATATATATTTACGTCTAGCATAATATCAACATTATATGTTTAAACGCTTAGGAAAATCCCTCTTCTTTATGAACAACCCCGATTTGCCGTTATCTACTTAGTTGTAGTTAGTAAGCATTTAGGGCTTATAAATATTAACTTTGAGAGGTACAACGACGACCTTCCATGTTTATATATTGAAAGCAGTATAAAATTTGACCGTTGATTAGTTAAAGTCAGCTTAGTCACTAGTCGAAGGTAATGGTAAATAAAAGAAACTGTGAGAGTCTACGGGAGTGGGAACATTATCCCACTCCCGTGATACAATGAAACCTACTAAACTACCCCTGATCTAGATGATACAATCAGGTGGCTCAAAAATATACAGCCGAAAAGGTCTTCGGTGATGGGGACCCTGTCCCACTCCAGAAATACAGGATACCTACGAAGCTACCCCTGGTCTAAATGTAACCAGGTGGCCCAAAAAAATGCTACTCCTTCGTGATGACAGGGGCCTGTAGAAATCTTCCGTGAAACTACCGAGGGGGGATCAGAACATACTCCGTAACCCCTCACACCATGTAACTTCTATACAACTGGTTGTGTGAACCGGCTCTTCAGCCGTGGTTTGTTCCTCACGGGTGACTTCCAAGCCGAGAATGGTCTCGGCCTTTAAGTGAAGCAGTATGTCATCTTCTCCAGGAAGAATTGGTACACCGCTTCTACCATGTACACCTCTAAGATGAAGATAAAGAGGTGTTATTGGCCTTCGATAACGATCTATGGATGAGTGCCGAGGTTTTCTCGATGGGGTTGGGAGCAGATTGACCGTAGTCTGTGTTGCTCCCTAGAGTACCCTGCCGATAGACCTCCTAATGATGAAGAGACCGGGCATGACTTCTACCGCGCATGCCCCACGTAACGGTTTTGTAACCGTTCTTTCCATATAAAGAGAAAGTCAAGTAAAGTTTGACCGTTGATCAGCCAAAGTCAACTTAGTCACTAGTATTTATATATAGAAAGTCAATTAAGGTTTGACCGTTGATTAGACAAAGTCAAACATTTTTATTAGTATTTAATATATACTTATTCAAATAAAGTTTGATCGTTACTTAGTTAAAGTCAACTTTGTTATTAGTGTTTACATATTGAAAGTCAAGTAAGGGTTCATCGTTGATTAGACAAAGTCAACCTAGTTTATAGTGTTTATATATTGAAAGCCGAGTAAAGTTTGACCATTGATTAGTTAAAGTTAGTTTAGTTACTAGTGTTTCTATATATAGAGAGTCAAGTAAAGTTTGACAATTAGTCAAAGTCAACTTTGTTAATAGTGTTTATATAATAAAAGTCAAGTAATGTTTGACCGTTGATTAGACAAAGTCAAACATTTTTATTAGTATTTATTATATACTTATTCAAATAAAGTTTGACCGTTAATTAGTTAAAGTCAACTTTGTTATTAGTGTTTACATATTGAAAGTCAAGTAAGGGTTCATCATTAATTAGACAAAGTCAACCTAGTTTATAGTGTTTATTGGGAGGCCATCGTCGTGCGCCTCAAAGTTAATATTTATAAGCCCTAATACTTACTATCTACAACTAAGTAGATAGTGGCAAGTCGGGGTCGCCCACGAAGAAGGGGGATTCTCTCAAGCGTTTAAACACAAAAGGTTGCTATTAGGCTAGACGTAGATATATGTATATATATACATATGAAAGCAAGTAAATGGGGGGGGTTTCGTTGTTTAGTGGTCCTAAGTTATGAAAGTTAAAAGCCAAGACAACTAGCAAAGTCTTTTTTTAAAAATCAAACCATCCGAGGATGGGGGGAAGATATATTAGGCTCCCCTAACCCATAGAAATGGCAAAAATGCCTGTGAATTCATACATGTATACAAAAGATCATCGTTATGATGATTGAAGAGCAATCTGAAGCTCCTGAAGCAAAGATACTTGCTATCAAAAGTGATGATTCTACCAAGATGTACCCTAGAACTGAGCTAATGGTCATGAGGGGATGAAGAAAAAGGTTACTTTCTATATATACCATACCGCTATTTTCCATAAACAGGTCGGTGAATCGACAAATTGAAACTCCAGTATGTCATTGGAAAACCTGCAGTAGTAAATATATATAAGTTAAACTAAACTTAGGCAGAAGTTTTATGTGGGAAGCTAATCAGAATGGGTTCAGTGCATGCTAGATGTTGGTCCGAGTATTGGCGTGAGTGTAGTCTCTTGTTTGTCCCGGGCAGTATATTCACGTCTGAGTCCGGTGGGATTAATCAGCAGGTCTTCATAGGTCATCGAAATGCAGTCATCAGCCAACCTTGGAAAAGTGTCTAATTCTGAATTTCCTTTGTCTGAAAGTGTGATATGCCGAACGTATTGTAAAAAAGCCGTCTGTGCTTGGGGTCCAAATCAGCCTATCCTCATGGTGATGTTCCAATTCTGCTACCTGCAATGTGGCAATAATATTGGTAGCCAGATATGGCTCCAGTTGTGGGAGAAGTTTAGGTTTATTTTGTATGAAAAACCTAAGGGAGATATCCTCGAATGGGATATTTCTTCCATCTGGCCATTCATAGAAAAGTGCACCCTCTCCAGTCCAATTAGAGTTCCAAAAGGAGCATTCCCCCAATCCGTATAACACTTTAGTGTATCTGTTTGCCTTAGCAGTGATATGGCAAATTCTTTTCCAAGTGTGAGATGTTTTATATGACTTGGGTAGTGACCATATTAAAGAGGTCCACTGATTTTTATTAGCCTGTAATATCCACCACAATTTACATGAGAATGCATCCACTATAGCCCCTATATCTCTTAAACCGATGCCATTTTCATCTATTGGTAGACTCATGTTTTTCCAAGATCTCCATTTTTTCCTATCAGTATTATCTACTTTCCCCCAGAAGAAATTTGAAGCAATTTTTTCGATTTTCCTTAAAACTATCTTAGGAGGGCTCAGTACAGAAAAGATATGCGTAGGAATCGAAATTAAACAATGATTAATAAGTACTATCTTACCAGCACTAGTAAGCCACTTATTCTTCCAGTTGTTGATTGTCTTCTCCATCCTTTCGAGCAGAGGCTTGTAATGTACCTGTAGATTTCGACCATAGAAAATAGGGACTCCCAAATACTTGAAGGGAAAAGAACCTTATTTCATTCCCAATAATCTCTTAATAGAGAGAATGTTCTGAGAAGGGGTTCTATGTGAAACAAAGAATTCTGACTTCCCAAAATTGACCTTTTCTACAGTAGTAAGTTCATAAGCAAGTAAAAAGCTTTTAAACCTCCTCAGGGTTGTAGGTTTAGCATTGAGAAATATTGTTGTGTCATCCGCATACATTAGGTGAGAAACAGTTAAACAAGACCGAGGTAAACTGAAATGTTGGAGATATCCAATGTTAATCATTTTTTTAAAACTCTTGAGAAAGCCTCGTCAAGAAAAGTCAAGCTAGCATTAAAACTCTAGCAAAGTCAAGAAACTATGCTAAGTTATGAAAGTTTCACCGTTAATTAGTTAAAGTCAATTCTGTTATTAGTTTTTATATATTGAAAGTTAAGTATAGTTTGACCGTTGATTAGTCAAAGTCAGCCTAGTTATTAGTGTTTATATATTGAATGTCAAGAAAAGTTTGACCGTTAACTAGTTAAAGTTGTATTTATGTATACTAAATCAATTAAGGTTTGAACGTTTATAAATTTTGTTCTTACTTTTATATATTAGGTCAGTAAAAGTTGATCGTTGATTAATTTAACTTAACTTAGTTATTAGTTAAAATCAACAAAAGAAGTGAACAATTTTGAAAGTTAAAAAAAATAGATTAGAGCGGCTTCGCAGCTGCTCTCAGCCCATGAAATTTCTGGGAAGATTACTTGAAATTTTTGGCAAATGTTCATAAAAGAAATTTTAAAATTTTTTGAATTCTTTGGCGGAAAAACTGAGCTTTAAAAAGTTTCAACGAATATTTAGAATTTTTTGGCGGGAAGATTAAATTTTAAATTTTTTTAGCAATTTCTTTGGCGGGAAAAATGAATTATTAAAATTTCTAGCACCGGCTTTTAAAATCGGTGCTATTTTTTCCAAAAACCGGTGCTATTATGATTTTTTTACAATTTTTAGGTGGGAAGATAAAATTTTTAAAATATTCAACACCTGTTTTTAAAAACCAGTGGTAATTTTTCCAAAAACTGGTGCTATGTTTACTTTTTTTCTGTAAAAACCATCCAAAGATGGGGGAAATTATATTAGGCTTTCCCAAGCCGTGTAAAATAACAGAAATTGAAAACAGGAACAGAAAATGAAGCCATTGGCTTAGTTGGAATTTACATGAGGGAGCTAAAGCTAATGAAGCAACATTTGTTGCTTCCAAAATGTAGTAAAAAACTAGCTAATTGTTGGAGGATTACGAAGACTGTTAGTAAATTTAGGAAGAATATCGAACTTATTAGTGAATCGAAAGATCGAGACACAGGTCAGTCAGACACATCCCAAAAGCACTAAGGAGCCTATCTTCTAGATAAAAGTATCGAAAGAGTAGCTAATTTCAACAAAGAAAAACAGCATCAAGCAAATCACTTCATCCTTAAGCCTTCATTGCCTTTAAAAACCGCATTCAATACACCTGCAAGTAACATTTTATTAGTAGCATCCATTCAATGTAAAAATCTTAAGGAAGGTGTACCTATCTGATCTAGTCTAAGTAGCCCCTGAATGTTATTAGATACATATTAAAAGTAAACATGGATACACTAGTCTCAGCTTTGAGACATGTCTTAGCAAGAGCATCAGCTACCAGATTAGCTTGCCTCTGAATATGAACAAGAATAATATTTCCCAAGATTTGCTTTGTGTCATCAGCTAATTGAAACAGCGGCCAGGGGGCATATAATGGATCAAGAACTGACTTCACAGCATTCATACAATCAGATTCAAGGTAAGCATGAGTAAAGAAACCAGCATATTTCTGTATGGCAAACTTTATTGCCTTCATTTCAGCTTCCTGAGGGGAATTAGCAGCTGTAAATTTAGTATGAGCAGCAATAAAGCCATCCCTGCTATCTCTTATGATCATACCAATTCCACACATATTCAATTGACCATTCCATGCAGCATCTACGTTAATTTTATAACCCCTACATGGTTTAGTCCAAGCAATTTTGAGGATTTTCTGCTTTGGAGGTAGTTTAATTAGAGGGAGAAAAGAGTTATCAGCAATGTCAATGTCTACTTTAGCTTTTATGAAAACAGGTTTAGCAGTGAACATATAAAAAATTTGTTCCTTGATGTGAGATAAGACTAAACCTGTTAATGGGATGGCAGAATCATACAAAATTTTGTTCCTCATTTTCCACAAATGCCAACATGTAATAGCAGCAGCAGATCTAATAATTTCAGAGTGGAGAGCACTCAGACCAGAATATGTCAAGTAGCAAGAAAGTCTATCCCATATAGATGGGTAAACCATTCCTGAAATTCCCATGAATGAGTGTACTACTTTCCAAATTTGAACAGCAAATGAACACGAATTAAAAAAAATGATCCAATGAATCCTCATGATTATTACACATACAGCACTTAGAAGGCAGTGAGAATCTCAAATTGCGCAGGACATTGTCAAAGGGAAGAAAAGAATTCATCATTTTCCACATGAAGACAGAAATCTTTTTTTCAATTCTAGAACTCCAAATATATTGAGCAGAAAGGACAGTACCTCTCTGATTTCTGAGCAGGAGATAAGTGGATTTAAAAGAGAATTCACTTTTGGGACCCGGTTTCCATATGAGTCTATCTTTCCTGTGTGGAAATAGATTTGCTTCCTGTAAAAGAGTGACAGCATGGGGGGATAGAAAAGGGGAAATTTCCTAAAGCATAAATGATTTGTTTGTAATGAAGTCTGAGACTGTACATGAGTACGAAATATTGACAAGGTTTGGATCACACAAATCCTCAACTGGACCAATATCTAACCAGTTTGAGGTCCAGAAATTACAATCTCCTCTTCCCACTATAACCCTGGAGTTAGTTTCTGCCCAAGTATTAATTTCACCGATTCTCTTCCAGTTTGGGGAGTTTCTGGAAGAGAAAGGCAGTGATGCAACTAGGTGAGTCCATAGTGCCTCAGCCTTTTAAAACTTCCACCATAACTTAACTGAGCATGTTTTTATAATGGTGGTTATTGATCTAAAACCTAGACCATTTTGGTTTATGGGATAGCAAAGTGCATCCCATTTCCTCCATGATCTTTTAGGTTTTTGATCAATATTCCCCCAAAAAATTTTACTGAGTCTTTTCTCTATATGGCAGAAATGATCTCATTGCTAGGCTTTAGGACTGACCATATATGTTGAGGAATGGAGTAGATACATGACTGTATTAATGTGATTTTTCCCCCAGTAGAGAGCCACCTGTTTTTCCAAACCCCAATCCTATTATTAATCTGCTCAATTATAGGTTGGAAATGGATTTTCCTGGCTATCCCTGTGAAAATGGGAACTCCCAGATATGTGAAGGGGAATCTACCAATTTTCATACCTAGAGCCCTTCTTATATTGCTGACTTTATGAACAGAGGCATGTTTTCCTATGTAGATGTCACTTTTACTGTAATTTATCTTTTGGCCAGTAACATCTTCAAATTTTGTGAGGAAGGCCTTAAATCTAATCAGTGTTTGATTATTTGCTGTTAAGAAGACCACAGTATCATCAGCATAAGATAAGTGTGAAATTTGTAGGGCATTACCTGGTAGATCATAATATGAGAGTTTACCATTCAGAAAAATGAAAGCTAAACTCCTGGTAAAGGACTCAGAGAAGATATTAAAAAGAAAAAGGGAAAGGGGATCTCCCTGTTTAATTCCCCTTGTAGACTGAAAATAACCTACAGGCTTACCATTTATAAGGATTGAGAACCAGGCCTGTGCTAAATTCTTCATAATGATGAAGATGAATTTTGTAGAAAAACCAAATCTAGCAAGAACAGAATAAAGGAATGACCACTTAACTCTATCAAAGGCTTTCTTAAGATCAAGTTTAACAATGCAGTTGGGATCCCTTTTTTTTCCTGTTAAAAAACCTGACCATTTCTTGCAGGTAGATGACATTATCCGATATGTCTCTTCCTTTAAGAAAAGCTGTTTGATGTGGGGAAATAATTTTTGGCATTATAGACTTAAGTCTTTGCATTAACACTTTGGAAAAGATTTTGTTAAGAACATTGGAGAGACTTATTGGTCTGTAATCATCAAATGAGATAGGGGTTTGTTTTTTCGGGATAATGGCAATCCAGGTGCTACCAATGCCCCTTGGAATATTACTTACAGCAAGAAAATCATTTACAGCAGACAGTAAATCCATAGCAATTATATCCCAAGAATTAATGTAGAATTTAGCTGTGAATCCATCAGGCCCCGGACTGCTATTCTTATTCAAACTTAGCAAAATATCCCTAAGTTCAATCAGTGAGGCGGGTTGCAGGAGTCTCTCATTTTCTTCCTGAGTGATCAGTTTAGGAATTTGGCTAAGGAAGTGTGATTTGTAAAAATTGCTATCAAAGGGACTGTCTTCTGTTAAAAGATCTTGGTAATAGTGAATGGCATCATTTTCAATATCCTGTATACTATCTATCCACTGGCCATTACTATTCCTAATTTTTGTAATCTTTAATCTGCACTTTCTCTCCTTGACCGAGTTATGGAAAAAACTAGTGTTATTGTCCCCCTCCTTTAGCCATTTAACCTTTGCCTTATGTTTCCAGAAACTTTTCTGCTCTACTAGAGACCTAACTAACTTAGCCTTGGCCTCTTTTAGCTTCAGCATATTTCCCTCAGAAGCATCTAGGTCATACTTCTGCTCCTGAGTGTAGAGAGCAGCTTCAGCTTTTATGACATTATCAGTTATGTTACCAAAAATTTCTTTATTCCAAATTTTGAGCTCTTTTTTCAGTCTTACTAGCTTCAGGAAAAAACCAAGCATTCCTGATTTGTGATGAGGCAGATCCCAGTTTTGTCTAATCACTTCACTGAATTCTTTCCTTTTATACCATGTATTTAAGAATCTAAATGGTCTAGGAGTAGAAAGGATATCACTGCCAATAGTGAGAAGCATAGGATTGTGGTCAGAAGATATTCGATTCAAAATGTGAACAGATGATGTAGGAAAATTGGAAGACCATGAAGAGGTACAAAGGCCTCTATCTAGTCTTTGAATAGTAGGGTTCCTTAGTCTGTTATTGCTCCAGGTGAACAGATTCCCAACTGTATTAATTTCTTCCAAAGCCATAACATTAATAAAATCCTTAAAGTCCCTCATACTACCTAGTTTAGGAGTAGAAGGACCTTTATATTCATTTATTGATGTTATAGCATTAAAATCACCTATGAAAATAGAATCATAGTGGTTTAATGACTTAAGATCAGACCAAAGGGAAGTCCTGCCATTTCTAGTTCTAAGTCCATACACAAAGAATGCATCCATACTTTTATTCAGAGTTAGACTATTCACATTAACAGCTAAAATTGCAGATTATCACATTTCAAGGTTAGAGTTATGCTGGAGTTCCAGAAAAGCCAAATCTGGCCATTGCCAGCCTGCAAACAGTTATCAAAATGTAAACGATGTCTATAGGCATCACATTGCATATTATCATGTTTTGGTTCAATCAAGCATAAAAGATCTAAGCTGTGCCTATTTATCAAATTATGAAGTCTTAGCATAGAAGTGTCCATTCCCCTAATGTTCCAAACCAGAAACTTAATCTTAAGTGTTGTGTTATTCATAAGGAAACATTGTTAGAGCTTTTTGATCTAGTCATGATAGTATTTAACTGTGTTAAATAGGTCTCATTCCTATGGTTAGAAAATGTGTCTGTTTGTTTCCCTTTTTTCGACTTGGATGATCCAGGGCGGGAACTAGATACCTGACTTACCTGGGTAACAACAGTATCATCACCTGTGTCAAAAGGAGCAGAAGTTGGGATGTCACTAGGAGGACCCTCCTCATTGGATATATCCTCATCATCAAGTGGTAGGAACCTGTTTTGCCTATGCTTCTGCTGGGAGAAAATGAAATTTTTTGCAGCAACAATAGAGTTAAAAGGGGAGAAAGGCTTACCCCGTTTGCTAGGAATGTCATCCTTAGCAAAACCTACCTTTTTATTGAGATGAGGAGGGGCAGATAAGGATTGTTTGGTCAAGTATATAGGAGACCAAAGGAGAGAATCCGAGGGCACATCAGTTTTAGCTTGATTCACTTTAAGTAATTCAGTATTGGCATTATTACCCTCAACTTTTTCCTGGTTAGGGATCAAAACTTGATTCCTATCTACAACTTGTTTCTCAACATCAGAGTCAATAATCAGCAGGTCGGGTTGCTCAGTAACATGATTATCTTTGGCTTGATTATCAGCCCTCTCATGAGTAGAAACCATATCCTCATTTTGATCAACATTTGTTTCCCCAGCCTCATTATGATCAACATTTTTAGTCTGAACTACTTTCTGTTTTGGGACATATCTAAGATTCTGAGTAGACAGGATTTTCAGTTTATCAGAAATCGAAAAACCAGAACCCCCTGCCTTGTTAATTCTTTCATTTATTCGGCTGACTACACCCTGCTCATGATCATCATAAACCAATTGTTGATCCTTAGACTTTCCCGTATCACTATGGTTAGGGATAGGTTTATCCATATTATATATCTTTGGCTTCTTAAGTTCTGGATGTAAGTAAATGCACAGGTTATCATCATGTCCTATAACTTTACAGTGGTGGCAATAAAGGGGAAGATCCTCGAATTCTAAGTGAAGTTTAATCACATTGTATTCTATTCCATCCTCCTCAATGCCCACTCTAATGAATGCCGGATGTTTTTTTAAGTCAATTTCAACGCACATCTTTACAGCAGATGGTCTAGTTAGGCCAGCAGTTGCAGAGTCCAATTTAATATAGTTACCTATCTGATTACCCATGGATTCTAGCATAGTGAGGTTATAGAAAAATACTGGAACATGATGGATAGTGACCCAAACAGGAACTATCGAGGATTCAACCTCGGGGGAGAAATCAGTAGTCCATTTAAGCACTTTCATGGGGGCATTATTGAAATTCCACTGACCTTTGATCCATAGTCGCTGGTAATCTTCCTTGTCCTGGAAGCAGATCAGTACGTGCCTGAAGTCGATGGAGCCCAGCTGAAATTTACCTTTGAAGCCCACAGAGTTGAAAGCGTCATTCAGAGCTGTCATGGATGGTTTCCCTCGTGCAAACTTACCCACCAAGGCATTTTGATAATGAGAAGCAAGGATTTCCGCCTCTTTCCTGGTTACCAGGCAAGATATTTTCCCCTTGTAGTTGGTTTTTGGGACAATTTCGGGATTAGAGGGGAGGGCAACGGATAGAGGTGGGGGTCGATTGCCCAAAGCTTGTAGAAAGGTTTTGGCCGGCGCAATTCCGCCGTGGCCTGGCGGAGGAGCCGCCATGATTGGATCAAAGAAGACGCAGAAAGGACCATTAGCGGTAGGAACAGTGAAAGTAAAAAAGGAAAGAAGAAAAAAGATGAGAAATGGTATGTGTTTCGCACTTCGATCGCACACAGCTACAGTAATCGGCAATACAATCGACTTTGACAAAGCTGGTGCTATGTTTACAAAAATTGGTGATTTCTTTCGCGGGAAAAATGAATATTTTAAATTTATAGCACCGGTTTTTAAAACCGATTTTTCCAAAACTAGTGCTAATTTAAAATTTTTGGCTATTTCTTTGGCAGGAAAAAGAATATTGAAAATTTTTAGCAAAGGTTTTTAAAAATCGGTGCTATTTTATTAAAAACATGTGATATTTTTAATTTTAGTACCGGTTTTTAAAACTGGTGCTATTTTTTCTAAAATCGGTGCTATTTTGAATTTTTTTGGCAATTTTTTGGTGGGAATTTAGAATGTCACAAATATTTAGCACCAGTTTTTAAAAACCGGTACTAATATTTCCAAAACCGGTGCAAATATTTCCAAAACCAGTGCTATTTTTAAAATTTTGGCTATTTCTTTGGCGGGAAAAATGAAATTTTCAAAATTTTAGCACCGGTTTTTGCTAATTTTTTTTAAAACTGGTGCTATTGTAAAATTTAGCACCGGTTTTTAAAAACCAGTGTCAAATTTTTAAAAAGGGTATTAAATTAACACTGATTTTTAAAATTGGTGTTAAAATTAAAAAAAAAATCCGTGCTAAAAAACTGCTACTGGAGGGGGGGTCTATGTGGTAGTGTAAGGACAACTCGCAAGCACCCTCTTGAATCCTTCCCAATACTCATAGAGAGTCTCGCTGGGAAACTGTGAAATGTTGGACAACTGCTTCTTCAGGGTGAATGATTTGGAGTCTGGGAAAAACTTCTCGAGGAATCACCTCTTCACGTTCATCCAAAAAGTTAAGCACCATGGAAGAAGGTAGTACAACCAATCCTTCACCACGTCTCAGAGTGAGAACGATAAGGATCTCAAGTTGTAGTCCTCCACAGAGACTCTCGGCGGCTTCATATTATGCAAACAAGGGAATTCCAACAAGTGTTTGTTCAGATCCTTATCGGTCATCCCGTGGAATGTTGGTAGGCATTGGATTATGCCACTCTTCAACTTGCATGTGATGTTTGGTACGAGAGACAAGAAGATGATACATAGGGGTTAATTCTCCAAATTATGAGCCATCAACTTCGTAAGTGTCCTGTTATCTTCTGCCATATCGTTCACAATCTCAACCTCAACACTTGCCTCTCACGGAACCGCTTCTTTCACCCTTCTCCTTCTCCTTCTCCGTCTACCTGTGTTTTCCCATAAGAATTTTAAGTGAATCAAAAATGGTAGTGGGCTTAAGGAGTACTTTTTAATTGTCACATCATCAATTTTTGTTTAAAATAATACGTTAGGACCAACTACCAATAATGGAATGATATTTGAGAACCACTCCCTTAGCGCCACATCACCATCTCTAATAATAAAATATTTAAACTTTTATTTATATTTTATAAATGCTAATATCATTAAAATTCAAAATTATATTGTATTGACTATATAAATATAAAACAAGCCTTTTTTCATTTTATATTATAATTAATTTAAAATACAAAACAAGTCATGTCAAATGTCAATCATTGGTTGGCTGGCCACTTTACAAATAAAGAGGAACCAACTCCTTAATTAAGGAACAACTCCTTATTAAGGAGTGGTTCTTAAAACTCCATAATGGTGCTCATTGAAAAAGAAGTGCTCCTTATTAAGAAAAGTGGATTAAGGAGTAACCATTGTGGATGCTCTAAAGTCCCTAAGTTCGGGGCACGGGTGTGTACCATAAACTAGGAATGATACAATAATCATCCTCAACCAACACTAGCACACTAGATTAGGATAGCAAAGAAGCTGTACACAAACACCAACTAAAACTACAAAAGTAAAATTACAAATTATATACTCTACCAACTATTTGTGCTAGCTAACAATTAAATAAAACTAGTTCGCCCGGCAACAATGCCAAAATTTGACCTGCACCTAGGGGGTCGTTTAATTCCCCCTGGATGCGTTCAACGATAAAATTTTGTAATGTTGCTCTTGTATTCACTGCTAACTACAATAAAGTAGCTGGTGGCAAGTTTGGAGTCGCCCACAGAGATACTAGTATTTAAATGTTAGCCAAAAATAATTCGCGATTGGGCATCACCCCTTTCATGTGTCGAGAATACCTAGTACTCAACAAATAAGGGGGTTGTGAACTAATATTTACTAACAAGCAATTAAAGAGAAGTAAACTACTCTCATTCAGTGTGGTTTTAGTAGGGGCGGTTACATACTTAGTATGTGTACTTCCAATTTTTTGGATAGCTCAATCTCGTAGCTTGCTGGAGCTTGCCACTGAACATGTGAGGTAGATCGAGCAACAGGATCAAATCTTGAACATTGTGCGCCTATTGGCATATCTAACGGTCTGGGGAGCCAATATATACCCTCCATCTCAGGATGGTTTTAAAATTAAAAAAAAAAACAGGATCAAATCGAAGAGCCAAAAAAAAGGAATTAACCTACGAAAAAGCATTAATACAAAAGCAAGGGAGCGATTGAAGGGTGTACTGAGCAATAATGGAGTTGAGGAATTTGAGAAGGAATTGACAACAGAGATATAAGTGGAGGAAGAGGTGGTGATGGAAATTGTTCATTGAACCAACCACTAATAAAGTTTGCAATATACATTTTGGTCGAACTGGACTCTAATAATGTTTCGCGAATACATTAAAATTTTAATATTTATTTTCTAATATACCCCTTACTGTTAAGAAAGTGACTTTTATTCCTTTTGGTCAAACGCAGGCTCATTTGTTATGCTAGTGAACTGAAATTATTAGGACCATATTCATGTAAGACGACGTCAGTCATTGCTTGATCAGCTGTCGGTTAGGCCGGCAGCGGGTGCAACTTTGCAAATGTCAAGGTGGAATTCACAAGGGTTCAAAATAATGTCGTTGCAAAAAGTCTACATATATATATATGTGAAGCCCACCTCAAAATTAGTTTGAGTTTTCCTCGAATTCCAACAGCCCCCACCTCGTCGTCTCTTCTTTTCTCAAAGGTATGTTTTTTCAATTCCTCCAACTATTTCATTTTAGTTTTTTTTTTCCTCATGAAATTGTTGTATTCTTGGTGTGTCAATATATTTTTTTGTCTGTTTTTGTTTTTCTAGTTCGTATGGATTAGTTATAGTGTGAACTTTCCTTATATGTCAACCTAGGTATTATGTTTTGGAATGTGTTTGGAGAATTTTGTGTCATTTTCTATTTTCCAAGCATGAATTTGTTTTGGTTTCTGTTGTTTTGGTCACAGAAATTAGGGTTAAAAGCGACGTCGATCGCCTTTCAATTGACATTTGTTTAATACGATGGTCTACCGACGTCGCTTGTTCATAATATTTTCTTTAAATTTTTAAATGTGAACTCGGTTGTCTGTCGGTAACCATGTTAAGGCTGAGCTAGCTTGATGCATGTAATTATTTTGTTTTAATCAATATTATTTGTTGTTAATTGCATATATATTTACGATAACTGTATTTTTGTTGTTTGTGCGGTGTACTTCATTATGTGTGCATTAACTGTTGCATTCGGCATTATAATTGGCTTGTTTTATATGTTGGATTGCTTGTATTAGTTGAATTTACGTGACAGGGGGTTTAGACGGCCATGTTTGGTTTTCTTTTCTAAATCCCGCATTTTATAAACTTAATTAGTACTAATGGACATCTTGTATCCATGGGCTCCTAGATCTTCCTTTGTAATCATCTTTATTAGGTCGCTCGTGGATACTTTTCGTTACATTCTATGTGAAGGCCATTCACAAGAGCGGTAGAAGATATTGAAGGTCACTCGTAAGGACAGTAGAAGAGATCAAAGGTCATTCACAATAGAATGGTAGTAGACGAAGACCACGAAAATCAATTCATGGTAGTAGGAGGATAGAGCCAAAGATATGCGGCTAAGGAAGAGGCGGAGAATCGTGGTCCAAGTGTTATGCCAATTTATGGGAACGATCCAAGAAGAATCATCCTTCAATGATGGTTCCATTGGATTTGTCTCCTAGAGAACCATAAAATCAACTGCAAGAACTCTCAAAATAGACTAACAGTTCATCCGTAGCAAAGGAAATAAGTTCAACAGGCTAAAGTACAAATGGGTCGGTACAGACCGCTTAAGGATGGTATCAATGGCCCACATAGAATGACATGGTCCACGCCAAATGTCTTTGGCACAAACTATGCCAAGGCCCGGCGTGGACTGTGCTAAACTCGATGGGCCACATGCGCAAGTTCCAAATTCCACTAAAAATGGCTAAGTATGGGCGCGAACTATCCCATTTTTTACTGCCCACACCATTCCAAGTGCAAAATGCCAAGACCAATCGGAGGGATGTGAAGAATTGAGTTGCCCATGCCAAATTACTGAGCAAAACGAGGCTTATCATGACGGTCTGTGCCAAACATCACGTCCCACGGATCAGAAGTGCAAAAACAACCATTCTGACAACGAGCTACGCCAGACACCATGAACCGTTCCAGCATTACTCGCGCCAAAGGAGATGATGCGGACCGGCCCCAGATCACACGGTCTGTGCCAAAGGAGAAGCATGGACCGTACCATATCTCAGGGACCGTGTCAACGCGGATCAAATGGGATGCACCAGATCTGGTGCCTGATGCGTCCACTTTCTATGCTTATTTTAGTACTATTTAGGATCCATTTTGTGCTCTTTCATTACAACAGCTTGTGTTTTACCATGAAATCCTCTTAGGAGGGGTAAGAGCAAATTTGCGCTCGTTTACCTCTTTTAAGTAGATTTTTTTGTGTGACGAAGTAATGAAGACCGGAGGCCATTGAAGACTACACTTTCGAAGATTTTGAAGACTTGCCTCGTCGCCACACCGCACCACCACCACACTTCCCACACTCTCCACACTCTCCACAATCGAAACACTCTCCACACCTCAAATCACATCTCACATTTGTGAAGAACCGAAACCCTAGATTTTGGGGGTTTTTGACGTTGTAGGCAATTCGAACCCGAATTGATCGTGGGCTCCCATTTTTATTCTTCCTAAGCATACTATTGGTACACCTCTTCACTCTATTGAGCCCTAATTGTGATTTCGAATATATATGCTATTTATTGGATATTGTGTAGATTGTGTGAATGGTGTTTGGAATCTAAATTATTATTCTTGTTTGATTCTGGTGAATATGTTGTGCATCCAATTTTATTTCATGGGTATAGTGTGCATATTTTGTATTTCAGTTTGCACGATACATTTCCTTAGTGCGGTTTCGACTATATTATTGTTATTATTTGGGGGAAGTGGGTTGATTTCCCCCCTGTTCTTGCTAGATTTTGAAATGTGTTCATTCTAATTGTTTTGGCTGGAGAGTAGGTGGTGATTCTGTATTGGAAGCATGTTAGCCCGTTGTTATTGAGATAAAGTGTTTTTATGTGGATTAGTGTGCTTTGGAATGCTATGTGGTTTACAGTAATTTGGCCATGGAACGTAGAGGTTGACACTCTTGCAAACTACTATCTAAGAAGGATAGAAGTTTAGTCTTCACAACAAGTAGTGAAATTAGTAAATAAGTTGCATGTTCAATGATGGATAAGAGGTTTGGAAGTTGAAGTCAATTGCGCCCAAGGCTTCGTAATTGTATTTTCATCACATCTTTATTTGCGTTTACACGATTAGCATCATTCTCTTGATTTGCTAATTGTTGTATTTTAATTTGATAATTTAGGAACCATCCAACCAAACCCCCCCCCTTGTTTACATGCTTTTATATATATCTATGTATGTATGTGTTTAGTACGTTTTCTCATATAGGTGTTTAAGTACTTAGAAAAAATCCATTTTCCTGTGGACAACCCCATCTTGCCACTATTTACATTATTGTGGATAGGACGCATTAAGGGCCTAAAAGTATTAACTTTGAGAGGTACGGCGACGACCTCCCAAATTTTGGCGCCGCTGCCGGGGATTAGGCGTTCATTTTTAAGTACTTTAGCATATTATGTGTGATTATGTGCTATTTGTGAATATTTGTTTGTTTGGTTTTATTTTGGTTTCTTAGTTAATTTTCCATTCTCGTTCGTCTTGGAGCCGTATTGTTCGAGTTCTTAGTGTATGGTTCGCACGTGATCCTCTTCACAAGAACCCTTACACTACAACCCCGAGTTAGAGTTGAGTTTGAAACGAGCTAGGAGGCTTTCATTGGAAAGTGTGAATAACAATCCTCCTAGTGACCATTTTGTGAACACATCTTCTTCAATGGACCCCCGGACCGAGCCTGAAGACGAGAAAAGGGAAGAGGAAACCTATCACCCTCATCCCACCAAAGAAGGATCCCTTTGGGACAACCCTTGTTGAGAGAAATCATGGCGCTCCCTCAGCAAAGCAGGACCAGACTGGAGTTCGACACACCTTTGGGGGATTTGGCGATCTCCCCAGATTATTCATGTACAGTGGAGTTCCAGCGCGCGCTCCACGACCTCGGCCCAGCCCCAGTCCAGCCAGACGACAGCACCCTACCTCCTCAGCAGCATCAGCAGCAGCACCACCACTCTCCACAGCCTCCACCACAGACGGATCCTATGCAGGAGGATGATGCTACACCTCACCACTCCCAGCCTCCACCAGATTTCTATGAGCAAATGATGCAGACCATGCACGATGGTTTCCACCGCCAGGACAGCATGATTTTGGAGCACAACGTGTTTGTCTCCCAGGCTTTGATCGACATGGATGAGGAGATTGACCACCTGTCAGCTCACATCCATGAGTTGCAACCCCAGTCAGGTGGTACATCAGGCCCCAATCCGAGAGCAGAGAGGCGGAGGGCATGGAGGCAGAGCAACACGGAATGGCTAGCACAGTACCAGCAGCGCTACTCCGGCGGTGGCCCTTCGTCTTCACAGCATTGATAGTGTGAGCACTACATTCCCCCCTTACCCATGTTTTGCTTTGTACGGCTCTACCTTAGTCTACATTGAGGGCAATGTAGCATTTTAACTGTGGGAAGGGGTTTCTACTATTGTAGGGTGATACACTTTTGCACAACTCTGTTATTTTCTTTTGGATACTTTGCTTCCGATGTATTTGGGATAATGTTGGTTTTGATACTTTTCTTAACCTTCACATTTGGAAGCAATTTGCTACTTTTTGGATGGGAAACAAAAATAAATAAATAATAATAATAATAATAATAAGGAAAAAGAATCCCGCTAAGTTGAAAACCCGAGAGGGCAACTTAGGCAACATTGGGGCCCGGATAGGTCGAAAACTCAAAAGGGCGGCCTAGGTAAAAATGAGAGGTCAAATGTGTGGAAAAGGTGAGGTGTGAGCTAAAAGAAAAATGATTGTGTGGCTAGGATGAAAATCTGAAAGGGCTCCTAGGCAAAATGAGAGAAAGCGAGAGAAATTGAAAGACATCAAGTGTTTACTCATTTGCTGGCGATGGAGTCATAAGGTTGCGGTGACCACATGGAGGGATCGGGTAGCTCGACATCTTGAGAATCTTTTGGGGATGGATAATTTAGTGGGGAAAAGACGAGTAAGTTGTGGAATTCTTGATCATTAATAGACTTCGTTTTTAGGTTGATATATTGATATAGAATGAAGCATGTGCTTTGAACTTTATGCATACTTTTGGTTTCATCTTTTATCATTGGATTTGGGATTGTCAGTTCTGGATTTGGAGATGTCTTAGGGAAATTAATGAATTGACGGGGTGATATGGTTTAGGTAGATTTAGGAATAGGGGTTGTGGAAAATTCTCATTTGATCTTAACCTTGGGATGTGCAATATTGAGAGTTTTGTGAGGTAGTGAATTGGGGGATTAGTAGTAGGATGTGGAGGTATCATTCCCTTCGTATACTTGGATCTTTTCTTACTCGAGGGCGAGTAAGGTTCAAGTGTGGGGAGGTTTGATGCGTCCACTTTATATGCTTATTTTAGTACTATTTAGGATCCATTTTGAGCTCTTTCATTACAACAGCTTGTGTTTTACTATGAAATCCTCTTAGGAAGGGCTCTTTTACCTCTTTTAAGTAGATTTTTTTGTGTGACGAAGTAATGAAGACCGGAGGCCATTGAAGACTACACTTTCGAAGATTTTGAAGACTTACTTCAAAGACGTGAAGACCGGAGGCCATTGAAGATCACTTTTGAAACCGTTGAAGACTTAGAAGTTGAGAGGAGTGACTATGGAGATGACTACATGCCACAAGGAGAAGAAGAAGAAATAATGCAAAAATTCTGGTTACCATCGCGAGTCGCGACGGACTCGTCGCGACCAACATGTTCGTCGCGAGTCACGATGAACTTCGTCGCGAGTCGCGACGGCCACTGACCAGAATCCTACTTTCTTTTCCTTCCACTATAAATACCATTTTTTCTCTCCTCTCATTCCAGTTTCCAGAGCTGCGGATTTTGTACTGTTCTAAACCCTACTCTTCCATTTTTCTTCTTTGATTTATCTTGTTGTTTTGATTTGTTGTTTTAGTTAGATTATCATGAACTCTTGTAGCTAACCTATCTCTTGGGAGCAATTGACTAAGGCTTCCAAACCCATGTCTTAAGAACAATTTGTAGCTTATTTATTACTCTTGCTATTGTGCATTTATGGAGCATTGAATGTGTTTATTGATTTTATTAATGTTATTGAAAGCTTGAGTATATGAAATGCTTGTATTAATTGCTTGCTAGGGTTTGGGGGATTTGGGTTAATTTCCCCTTTGTTCTTGTTAGGAGTGTATAAGTATGATTTAGAGCTTTTGATTATGTTGATGGATTGATGATGATTTTACGTATGGACAATTCCTCAACATCTTGTTCATTCGCAACAAGATTTTTTCTTTGGGCGTCGGTAAAAAAAAATATGCTTTTTGGGGGAGAGATACTATTTCACCAATCGAGTCACAGGTATCTAACATATTCATACCTAATGATTTTCCACAAAGTGGTGACAAAACGTATAACTTGTACAAATCTTTCCATTTTCTAAGTCGATCCAATCCATTCGTTCGTAGAGCTATTTACTCGATCGCAGACATTTCTGGAACACCTCTAACAGAGGTACAAATAGTAAATTTGGAAAGATTGCTAGATAGATATGCAATTTCGAACTCTTTGCCATGTTTATCATTTGTAGCAAACGGGAGAAGTCTATGAGCGTTGAACGTTCTTGACTAATCACGTGTATATGCATAGATCGGTTAAATGCTTAGTCACGGTGTAGTGGTCATAAGTGTTGCCGAGTTTGTTGATCCTTCGTGCTAAATGCCATTAATGGGATACCTTGAGTCGTGTTTCGACTACGGGAGTCATTGGTGAGGTTTGACAAGAGATGTCGAATTCACTCTTGCAAACTACTATCTAAAAAGGATAGAAGTTTAGTCTTCACAACAAGTAGTGAAAGTAGTAAATAAGTTGCATGTTCAATGATGGATAAGAGGTTTGGAAGTGGAAGTCAATTGTGCCCAAGGCTTCGTAATTGTATTTTCATTACATCTTTATTTGTGTTTACATGATTAGCATCATTCTCTTGATTTGCTAATTGTTGTATCTTAATTTGCTAATTTAGGAACCATCCAACCAACCCCACCCCCCCCCCTTGTTTACATGCTTTTATATATATCTATGTATGTATGTGTTTAGTACGTTTTCTCATATAGGTGTTTAAGTACTTAGAAAAATTCCTTTTCCTGTGGACGACCCCGTCTTGCCTCTATTTACATTATTGTGGATAGGACGCATTAAGGGCCTAAAAGTATTAACTTTGAGAGGTACGGCGACGGCCTCCCAGTGCCCCACACCAACAGACCTAGTACACGGCACAAAATGCGCCATCCGCGACGGTCCGCGCCAAGCAATGGGTGAACTAGGGTTTCACACTTTTTGGCCTATTTTGGGCCCATATTTTGGCCCAAACCCCTACTAGTATTAATATAGCCTTATTCTACTAGGGTTAGAGAGTTGGATCATTTTTTTTAATTAGTTCATTTGTAATTTGGTTAGAATTGTAGAGAGAGGAACATTCTCTTCTCTTTATTTCTTTCCTCTTTATTTTTCTTTCATCCTATGATGTGGAATTCAAATCTTTATTTGAATTTCATTTCTAGGGAGTAGTTTCCATAGCTTGGGGATAATTGTATTCATGTGTTGATTTATTCTTTTGTGAGATTCCTAATTCATCCTAATTATTGTGCTTATGATATTATTGTGACTTGTTCTTGCATGTTAGAATTGCATGAATAGTACACTCCATTAAGCACACACTCTAGTTTATATTTATGTTGGTGAAAATATTGATGCCCCCCGGGGAAGTGAAGTCTCACATGTGTTATGGGTAATAGGGTACGGGTCCGCGTGAGCGTGTACACAGAGGTCTTTTCCAAGTATTGCTCTGTTATGTTTCTAGCACACCAATCTTAGCTGATTACGTAAAGTAGCCCAATGTGTTACGGGTAGAGATAGTGAAAATAGCAAGCTAGGGTTGTAAGAGGCCCTAATGTCATTGATAAGGTGTCTACTTCCATTTGCCTCAGCTATAGACCTAGAGAGTAGAGCATCCCTGGTTGAACGCCCGAGATGTAATAGTACGAAGGAGAAATAGACCTACAACAATGGTCGAACCTTGTTGTATTCCTCTAATTACGAAGGTGGTTTCGATGAAGGGTTGCGAGTGCACCTGACATGACAGGTACGGGGAAGTGTATGCCATCGACGGGGAAGCGTGCCATATTCAGGGCCAAGCCCGTAGATGATGAAGGACACAAAGTCATTGTCGGAGACCACCGTGAGGCATTCAGCCAATCAGTCCGAGATGGCGCGCTTTTTCTCAACATAGTCAAGAATGGACAGAGAACCCTTTTGAAGCATCTGAAGTTGCTGTTTGAGATGCATTTGACGAGCCTGAGTTTGTGAGTGAAACATTTGTTCGAGAATGATCCAACATTCAGAGGTTAATGTTGCCCTAGCGACGTGACCGAGCATAGGGGTTGTGAGGGTTGATCGGAGCCACAAGAGAACAAGCCAATCCTTTATTTTCCATGACGTAAAGTCTGTTGCAGCCGGTGTAGTGTGGATTCCTTCGGCGTGATGAACGGAGATGGAGCATTTCCGAGGACGAGAAAATCCTCCAGTTCGTAGGCTTCCAGAGCTGAACGAACCGTGCCGCACCAAAGGAAGTAGTTGGTGCGGTCCAAGCCAACTGCCAGGGCCGGACACTGTAAGTTTGTCGAGGAGGCGGAAGCATTTTGGCCGAATTGATTGTTGTCAGCCATGATGAGGGTTTATAGAGATGTGAAAACGAGGCTATACGGATACCATGTAAAAGATATGATGTGAATGGATCATTTTATTCATCTTTGTACGTATCTATTTATATTACAAGTGCTAGTTCTAATGATAGGATTTACACGTAAGCAATCCCACTGATTAAGGAAAGTAAACTATTTCTATAAACTAGGTACAATGAACCAGGACTAGTGTTTTAATTCTTCAATACTGTTCAACCACGGAATTATAAGGTATCCATATAATTTATGATGTATTCTCCGAGCAAAGCTGCAAAGGTTAATAATAGAAGAAAAAGATGTTAATGGAATACTACATTGTTTTTTTAGTCCCCCACGTAGCATGTTATACCATCTTTTGGTTTTCGTTTACAAATCAACCCTCAAAAAGTATCCCGCAAATTCATAATGATTTGTTTGGTCCCCAAAGGTGGTTTTCAGATAAATCGGGACTGTTTTCTGATATAGTCAGGGGTATTTTTGTAATTTTACTCATTAAAAAATATTTTCAATTAATTTATGGGGTCTATAGACAAATATTTTATATTTGTTGAGGGATTTAATTGCAAATAAATTAAAATATTTTGTGTGCCCGGTGAACCAAAGCCCGCCGCTGCAATTCTTTTTCGGATGAATCAAAGCCTGTTGTTCTAACTCAATCAGTCCACCGCTAGATCTCCCGCGCCAAGAACGTTGCCCCAACACCGACATTTTTACCAAAGCCCGTCATTCCGGCCTCGACATCCACTGCATCACCATCCTTGCAGCTTCCCGCTCTCATTCGATCAGTCCCTCAACCACGACCAGTTCGTGGAGGGCCTCATTCAGGTCTTCTCCACCCACATGGATGATCTCATCGAAAATCTGGTGGATTCCGCCACCGAATTGGAATCTCCTTCCACCTGCTTCATTGCCTACATGTTTTACGTTTGGGATATGTAATTGCGTTCAAGTATAAATTTTGACAGTGGTTCACGGGCTCGCCGCCAGTGGCCCGAGCTTCATCTGGGTTCTCTTGCCCGACATCGTGAGCTCCGACGAGATGGATTTCCTCCCGCCGGGGCCCGAGCTTCATCTGGGTTCTCTTGCCCGACATCGTGAGCTCCGACGAGATGGATTTCCACCGGGGTTTGAGGAGCGGGTGAGGGACCGCGGCGTGGTGGTGCCGTTGGGGAAGAAGTAGGCTAATTTTTTTTGGTTTTTTTAACTCAGGGGTATAATGGTCAATTTATAAATTTTGACCAATTTTACCATTGACTTTACCTGAAAACTACCTTTTGGGATCAAACAAATCATTCTGAATTTGTGGGGTACTGTTTGAGGGCTGATTTGCAAACGATGACTAAAACATGGTATAAGATGATATGTGGGGAACCAAAAAAATAATTTAATCGTAATGAAATTCATATTGTTAAGGTTGTATGTGAGAAGATTATAGAAATTAATACTATGTTAAAAAGACGTCGTATTATTAAGATGGCATATTGTCCGTACAGTCTATGGAATTCACTTAACAGTATGAAAAAGATATCAATAACATGAAGATTTTAACTCAATGTTATTGAAACTAATTTGGGATCTTGCACGTGGTCGCTGTTACTCCCTTGGTTGGTTGTTACTGGACTCTTTCTTTAAGGTGGGTGCTTAATATATACTCCAGTTTATTTTATTTTATTTTATTTTTGAAAGTTAAATTTATCCAAATTTTATTATTAAATTCTATTATTGTATGTATAAAATTATTATTATGTTAAATGTTGTTGGATTCATCGTAACATATATTTTTAAATTATTATTCTTTCAGAATTTTTTTACACATATAAATAGGAGTTCGTGTTGGAATAAATCAGACTCCTGATTAGATTATGATTTATTATGATTAGAGTTCTTTCCTTATTACACATCTATTGTACTCTCTATATATTCATATCAATAATACAATTTGTTACGGTAAATCATTCTGTCATGGTATCAGAGCAAGTTCTGATCCTAAACCCTAAATTTTAATTTATTGTTCAACGGCGTCCTCTCGGCGAAGTTTCTTCCAGCGGCAAAGTTTCCGGCTTCGTTGGCATTCTCTTCCAGAAGTCTGAACTCTGCTTCGACGTCTAGAAGTTCGTTGGCATTCTCTTCGATTTTTCGGCGAGTTCTTCCAGTGCCGACGTCTTCATCAGCTACCCAGCTCCATTCCAACCGATCAATCGACGCTGCCGTCCTGTTCTTCGTCTCCATCCGACCTCAAGAAGGCCTCCGTCCGACGCATATCCGATTGCCACGCCTGTTCCATCTCTAGTGCGAGATCCACGCGCCGTCTTCCAGCGCGTGAAAGTCACGCGCCAGCTCGGCCGAAGAAGAAACCTCCAGCGCGTGAAGGACACGCGCGAGTTGACTCGCGCATCAAGTGAATTTCTCCCGCCCTTCAATTTCTCGCGAGTTGAACCTATTTCTCGCGATATGCCCCTGTTTCTCGCGAGTTGAATCTGTTTCTCGCGATTTGAACCCATTTCTCGCGAATTGCTCAAATTCTCGTCAGCACCCAGTCAATTTCTGTGCAATTTTGGTCTTTTGCTATGGTTTATTTGGGCCCTATATCTCGGGAAGATTGCTCCACTAATTGGATTGCGGACAAGGTGTTGTTTCAGGCCAGTTTGAATGGTCCCAACCGTCATTCTTCGTTGAATCAGTGGATCGTTGATTCAGGTGCTACATCTCATATCACTGCTTGCACCGGTCATCTTGATCAGGTACAACGTTATTGTGGTTCTAATTCTATTCTTGTTGGAAATGGTGAATCATTATCTATTTCTCACATCGGCTAATGTCATTTATCTGGTTTCTCTGTTAATGATGTCCTTGTGGTCCCTAAGATTACTAGAAGTTTATTATCCATTAGTAAGCTTACTCGTGATTTACCTGTCCGTGTTATATTTGAAGCCAACACTTTTTCCATTGAGCACAAGCATACAGGGAAGATAATTGGTAAAGGCAATCATAGTTCAGGTCTTTATTTTCTCGAGACTGGTGATTCCAGCTTTCTAGGCGAATTACGCTCGGGAAAGCTCCAGGATTCTTTTGAGCAATGGCACTCTCGCCTCAGTCATATGTCTCATGATACTGTTCAGCTGTTAAGTCGACGTGGCCATATTACTGTCACTTCCGATATGCCGGCATCTGTTAGTTGCTCTCCTTATCGGATGGCCAATAGTAGCTGTTTACCTTTTTCCACTAGTGACAGGCGCGCTACTGGGTTGTTGGACAAGGTGCATTGTGATTTGTGGGGACCAGCCCCTATCTTATCGGCGGGTGGTTTTTCTTATTATGCCATTTTCATCGATGACTTTTCGCGATTCACATGTTTTTCCTGATGCGGTATAAGTCGGACTTCTATGACACATTTATTCGGTTTCAGAAATTTGTTGAGACCCAGTTTTCTACTAGGGTTAAAAATTTTCAGACCGATGGTGGCACAGAGTTTACTAATCATCGACTTCAGGCTCACTTCATATCATGTGGCATTCATCATCAGATGTCATCGCCCTATACACCTGCTCAGAATGGCTGAGCTAAGCGGAAGCATCGTCACATCACATAGACTGGTCTTGCCATGCTTTTTCACTCTTCTATGCCACATTGTTATTGGGTGGAAGCTTTCTCCTCTGCGGTTTACATCATTAACCGTCTGCCCAGTTCAGTTCTTGGTGGAAAATCACCTTTTGAGGTTGTTTTTGGTCATGTGTCTGACTATACCCTCTTTCACCCATTTGGTTGTCGTGATTTTCCATGTCTGCATGCCACTGCTACTGATAAGTTTGTACCGCGATCCATTCCATGTGTTTTTATTGGCTACAGCCCTCGTTACAAGGGCTTTCAGTGTCTCGATCCCACTTCTAGGTGTATCCATGTTTCTCGCCACGTTCGCTTTGATGAAACCTTATTCCCTTATGTCTCATCTTCTGCGGACAGTCGCTCTATTTCAGATCTGGAGATTTTATCATTTTTTGATGGAGCTGTTCGTTCATCGATTGGGGCCACCACGCCTATGCCATCCACCCCTCCTTCACAATCATCTTCCATCTGGATGGCCAACCCGGATCCAGCTCCTCGGCCAATGCCCACCACATATCAGCCGCTGGCTATCACTCCTCAGCCACCATCTCAGCCACCGTCTCAGCCATCGTCTCAGCCAGTATCGGCTATTCTTTCTCCAGTGACTTCCGAAAGCCACTCTCCGTTCAGCGTAGCTCGATCTTCCTCGGCGTCGTCAGCTGGTTCGACTCCTCCAACTTTGCCTCCCCAGCTTCGTACTCATCGGATGGCCACTCGGTCTTCTACTAGTACCATTCAGCACCGGGATTATTCGAATATTATTGCTCATGGTCTCTCTGCCGCACTCCTCTCTCAGACAAAGCCTACTGATTATCGCTCTGCCCTTCAGGATCCAGCCTGGGTTTCAGCCATGGATGATGAGATGGCTGCTCTTCGTGGTCAGCACACTTGGGATTTGGTGCCTCGGCCTTCGAATGTTAACATTGTAGGCTCCAAATGGGTATATAGGCTCAAGTATCGACCAGAGGGCACTCTTGAGAGTCGCAAAGCTAGACTTGTAGCGCAGGGTTTCTCGCAGATTCTGGGTTTTGATTTTGACCACACTTTCAGTCCTGTGGTTAAAGTTTCCACTGTTAGGACGGTTATCGCTATAGCCACCATGCGTTCCTGGCCACTTCATCAGTTTGATGTCAAGAACGCTCTCCTTAATGGTGTTCTTGATGTTCCAGTCTACATGAAGCAGCCCATTGGTTATCAGGATTCTATCCATCCAGACTATGTTTGTCGCTTGCGAAAGGCCATTTATGGTCTTAAGCAAGCTCCTCGGGCTTGGTTCCAGCGTTTCAGCAATTATCTGACACAGCTTGGTTTTCGGTGCAGCTCAGCTGATACTTCTTTATTTGTCCTTTCGAGAGGGTCGTCGTTACTATATCTACTTGTGTATGTAGACGATATCATTCTTACAGGCAATGACTCGACTCTTCTTTGCCAGTTCATTGATCAGACACATAGAGAGTTTGCAATCAAGGATCTTGGTGCTCTTCATTACTTTCTTGGTCTTGAAGTTTCGCCTACCTCCTCAGGGTTACTGCTTGGCCAAGCAAAGTATGCTCGTGATATTTTGAATCAGACCGGTACGTCTGACGCAGCACCTGTTTCTACTCCATTTGTCGCTGGTTCTCAGCTTCACAGCACTACCAATCCTCCATTCCGGGATCCTACACTTTATCGTTCTCTTGTTAGTGCTTTTCAGTATCTCACCATCTCTCACCCAGATTTGGCATTCTCGGTCAACACAGTGAGTCAGTATCTTCAGGATCATAGAGATGACCATTTTGCTGATGTGACTCGGATTTTGCGGTATGTTCGTGGCACTCTTCATTTTGGTCTCAGGTTTTGTTTTGCTAGTACTCCTGATGTGTTAGGGTACTCTGATGCTGATTGGGCTCGCTGTCTGGAGACTCGTCGCTCCACTTATGGTTATGCAGTTTTTCTTGGTGGGAATCTAGTTTCTTGGAGTGCCAAGAAACACCCCACTATTTCTCGCTCTAGCACTGAGTCTAAATACAGTGCTCTCGCCAACACTGCCTCAGAAGTGGTATGGCTCACTCATTTGCTTTGTGATCTTCGGGTTTCACTTTCTGGTTCTCCACTGTTGTTATGCGACAATAGTAGTGCTATCTTCTTGGCTCAGAATCCGATGGCGCACAAACGGGCGAAGCACATCGACAACAACTACCATTTTGTTCGTGAGTTGGTGACATCCGGAAAGCTGTGCGTTGCTCATGTTCCGACTTCTCTTCAGATTGCAAACATTTTCACCAAGGGGCTCTCTCGTCCGTTGTTAGAGTTCTTCAGATCCAAGCTATACGTCGGCGAGCATCTGACGCTTCGCTTGAGGGGGGTGTTAGAATAAATCAGACTCCTGATTAGATTATGATTTATTATGATTAAAGGTTTTTCCTTATTACACATCTATTGTACTCTCTATATATTTAGATATCAATAATACAAATTATTACGGCAAATCATTCTGTCAGTTCGTCTCTTGAAAGACAGTCTTTCTATAAGTCATGGAAAGACCAATATTTAAAGTGTAAATTAGAAGAAATGATGTTAAGGAATTAGAATATTACCTGTAATTGTAATTATATTCTATTACCTTTTCCAAGCTTGTATAGGTATCCTTACATTTTCCTAGTTTGTATAGGTACCATGTACCACTATATAATATACCCTGGGTTCATGAATAAAACAAACAATCATTACCCTTATTTTCTACATGGTATCAGAGCCTAAAATACTGAAACCTGAATAGAAAATTTTTGATGCCTTAAAATCCCGCGGCACACACCGCCGCCACTGTCCATGCGCCACCGTTTGCTGCAGTCTACACGCCGCCGCTGCTACTGTCCACGTGCCGCCGCCTGTTCAGCGCGCTGGTGTGTCATGTCGATTTGATCTGCCATCAGTTATTGTACCTACTGCTGATCTGTACCTGATTTACCACTATGTCTGACTCTAGTGGAACTACTGAAGAACAGGCCCTTATTAATGCTACACCTGAGGTTCCGAAACTTCAGGATATGAGTGGCTATGATGTAATTGCAACTTTACTGAAGCAGTTGCAATTGCAATCTGGCCCTTGGACTGCTGTACCTATTGTTTGTATGTCGACTGATCCTTACTTTATTGGCTCTGGCGATGGTCCAAGTTTACAACTTATACCGAACATGCTGAAAGGCCAAGAAACTTACATTGAATGGTCTGACGCGATGTGCCGCGCATTCCTTTCCAAGGACAAGATTGGGTTCATAGATGGATCCATTACCAAACCCCAGGATGGTCATCCAGATGCTGTTGATTGGCCTGGGGTTAATGCTACTCTTGTCTCATGGATCTTGCAAACCCTAGATCCGGTGTTGAGATCTTCTACAAACTCATTTTCCACAGTTAAGGATCTATGGGATGACCTGAAGGCATGATTTATTCTTACCAATGGTATGAAAGTTTTTCAAATGCAAGAGGATATTCAGAGTTGCAGGCAAAACGGTCAGCCCATCGACATTTACTTTGGCAAACTGAAGAAGTTGTTTGCAGATTATCACGGTATACGGCCTCCCCTAGTTTGTGACTGTGAAGAAAGCAAGACATTATGCCATTGCAATATTTTTGCGAGAGTCTTCCAAGAAAGAGAGAATGATTTGATCTACCAATTCATCTCTGGTCTCGACGAAGGCTTTCACACCTTGCGATCACATATCATGAGCATTGATCCAATGCCACCAGTCATGAAAGTGTATACCCTTGTTGCCCAAGAGGAGAAACATAAAGCTGTCATTTGAGCTTGTGAGTGTTCTTCTAACTCCATGGCATATGTTGCACGGTGTCCACCACCTGCAAGTTCTTTGACAGTTGTTCTTTCTGCATCTGATTGCAAGAATCTCGTTTGTACACATTGTCATCGCAAGGGTCATGATAAGGATTCTTGCTTCCATATCTTTGGTGTACCAGAATGGTTCAAGGAGTTGAAGGAGAAAGCCTGCACCGCCAAGAAGCCGGTGCTTGTTTCTCGGACGTTCGCCACTGCCGTCGTGACCGAAGGTGCTTCCGCGGCACTTTCTCTCCCAGCGTCGTTCGCCGATGCAGCCACATCATCGCTTGGTCTAATGGCGGTGGCTTCCTCTGGTCGTGTCCCTGCCTGATCCGACTTTGGCCCTGCTTTGTCTGATGACCAATAGAGCACGACCATGTATTTATTTAATCAGTTTAATTCTCTTACTGACAATGAGTCTGGTAAGCCTACTTTACCATGGATACTTGATTCGAGAGCCTCGTATCACATGACTGGTGACAAAGGTTCTCTTACTGATCTTGCTAATGTTATTGATACTGTGAATGTTGTTCTGCCTGATGGCTCGGTGTCATCCACCACTCAATATGGTTCTATTTGCTTTGGTGGTGTCACTCTTCTTCATGTGTTATATATACCTACCTTGCAGTGCAACTTGTTATCATGTTCTAGATTGTTATCCGCCTTTAAATAGCTTTGTGGCTTCATCTGCTAGATACTCGTGTTCATCCTCCTATCCTGCAGTCTCTTCCAACAATTGCTTCTGTGTCTTCTTCTGACTTATGGCATCAGCGTTTTGGATATCCTTCCTCCACGGTGTTGTCTTCTATTTCTTCTATTGATTTTGGCACTAATAAGACTTATGTTCCTTGCTCTATATGTTATAGAGAAATAGACTAGACATAGTTTTCCATTGAGTTCTACAAATGCAACTGCACTATTTCAATTAATACATTAATTAAAATAGACTATTTCAATTAATACATTGTGATTTAAATTAATACATTTTGATGTTTATCGAACCCCCTGTTCTAGTGGTGCATTTTATTTTTTTACTATAGTTGATAATTGTTCCCAAGCTGTTTGGGTCTATTTATTAGTGGCTAAATCTGAAGTAGCTTCTAGATTTTTAAAATTTAGTGCCTTAGTGAAGAACCAGTGGAGCCGAACCATACAACGTGTTCGTGCTGATAACGGAACTGAATTATTGCCTTTGTGATCTCATTTTGCTGCATCTGGGATCATCTTTGAGACATCTATGGTTGACACACCGCATCAAAATGGTCGAGTTGAAAGAAAGCATTCACCATTTACTCAATGTGGCGCATGCTTTACGGTTCTAAGCCAGTCTTCCTATTGATTTTTGGGGAGAATGTGTTCCTACTGCTGCTTATCTGATTAACCGAACTTTGACACAGCATCTCAATGGTCGTACTCCCTTTGAGTTAATCTATGGGCAAGCTTATAATTACTCGTCATTAAGAGTTTTTGGATGGTTGTGTTTTACTGCTCGTGTTTCCATATATGGTGACAAGTTTGCCCAAGAAGTCAACGGTGTCTGTTTCTTGGTTATCCTGCCAAGAAGAAAGACTATTGCCTTTTTTACTTGGAATCACGTGTGATCTTCACCAGTTGGCATGCCAATTTTTTTGAAGACCAGTTCCCGTATTCTACAACTCTGACATTGGCCCCTTCAAACGAACCCGGTGGTGCCACCACATCACCACCGGTCTCCTCCTCATTACTGCCGGAGTCGCATGGTATTTTCATACCGCCATCCATCGCCGGCCAGTCACCACCGTCCGCCGTCAGCCAGTCACCACCGTCCGCCACCAGCCAGTCACCGCCGGTCGCCGCCAATCCTTCACCTCCTAGTGCCGCCGATCATCGATCAATTATCGTCGACCGCTGCCGATCAGTTACCATCGGCTGCCACCGACCAATCACCGCCGATCATGGTCGATCAGTCACCGCCGACCACCGTCGATCAGTCACCGCCACCGATCAGTCACTGTCGACCGTTACCAGCCCGTCGCCACCAGCCACAGCCGGTTAGTCACTACCTGCAGTCACCAGCCAGTCGTCGCAGGCCGCTGTCGAGCACTCCTGTCGGCATCTTCCCGACCTTGAAACCTATACGCCCCTGGCTCCGACCTTCCGGTCCGGTCTCCTTTTGCAGTATCTTCAACTCCGGATGGTTCTGCTACCGAGTTGTCACCTTTTCGAGAGAGTATTTGTGCTCACTGACCGCCTTCTTACTTTGCAGATTATGATTGTGATGATTATGCTTGTGCTCTTACTACTGAAGACACCCCCCCCTTCTATCTCCGTTCACTCATGCATTATCACTTTCCTCAGGTCTTCTTTATCCTCTTACTGATTATGTAAATTGTGATAATTTGGAAAGGAAAAAACTTTGGAAACAAGTTCTAAACCATAAAAATTCACCATTGAGTTTAATAGGAGAATTCAATGTCATAAGCTCCATGGATGAATACCTTGGTCAATCTATTCGTGAAACAAAGAGTATAGAGAATTCTAACCATTTCCAAAGAAAAGCAAATATGTCCACCATTCCCACATCAGGTTCACTCTTTACTTGGACTGGAATGAGATCAAAAGGAAGAGTCCAGAAAAGATTAGATAGAGGTTTATCTAACAATCTATGGTGGGATATTTTTAGATCATCTGGAATCAAAACACTTGCTAGAGGGCAATCAGATCATGCCCCCTTACTATTCACAATTGCTGAAACACAAAATTTCCCTAAACCAACTCCTTTCAAGTTCCAAGAATGTTGGACTAATCACCCAACTTTATGAATCTTGTAGAATACTCATGGAACATCCAATCTAATAAACAGGGAATAGAAATATTGACATTTAATTTTTAAAAACTTCAAATATGCTCTCAAATTTTGGAACAAACACACCTTCGGGAACATCTTTGACACAGTCAAAACTTGTGAAAAAGATCTTCTTCAAGCTGAAACTGACCTCCAACAAAATGAATCACCAGAAAACCTGAAAAAGTTAAACAATTCAAAAGCAAAGTTAACTATGGCCCTAAAAAATCAAGAAACTTATTGGAGACAGAAATCTAGAATTAAATGGTTAAAAGAAGGTGATCAAAACACTAAATTTTACAATAAAACAATAAATTCTAAACGTAAAAGACAATCCATTATTTCAATCAAAACTGACTCTGGTATAGTTTTGAATACTCAAGAAGAAATTGCAGAAGAAGGTGTCAACTTCTTCTCCAATTTATTTCAGGAAGAGAATAAAGATCCCTCTGGCATTAACACTGCTTGGATATTAGATAATATACCAAGGCTAATTACAGAAGAAATTAATCCTGACCTAACCAAACCTGTAACTATCGAAGAGTTAACATAGTTAAACAAATGGATGGAAACTCAGCTTCAGGGGCCAGATGGATTCTCTGGTTTTTTCTATCAAAAATGTTGGCACATCATAAGCACAAATGTACTACATGCTATGCATGACCTCTTCCAATCAGCCCACATTACAAAAGCAATATCATCCACACTATTATCCTAATACCTAAAAAAAGTGTGTCCATCCTTTAAAGATTACAGACCCTTCAGCCTCTATAACTTTATCAATAAAATCTTCACCAAAATCCTCTCTGAAAGGCTAAAACCTCTAATGAATTCCATAATAAGTCCTGAACAAACAGATTTTGTTTCAGACAGGGAAATCTCAGAAAATATTCTATTAATGCAAGAGTTAGCCTCTTTCATTAATTCCAAAACAAAAGAACTTAATATGATAATAAAATTAGACATTATGAAGGAATTTGATAGAGTCTCTTGGTCTTTCCTAGCTAAATTATTAGGTCAATTTGGTTTTTCATGCAAAATCACTGACCTAACAATGAAAAACCTGAGATCAGCCTTCTTCTTCATCCTGATAAATGGATCATCTTATGGTTTTTCCAAGCAACCAGAGGTCTAAAATAAGGAGACCCTCTATCTCCCTTGTTATTCATTTTAATGGCAGAAGCATTCTCGAGGAATATTAATTTCCTATTTCAATATTCCATTCTTAAATACTATAAGCTACCTAATCCAATTAAGTAGATCTCACACTTATCTTTTACAGATGACACTGTCATCCTACTGAAATATATAAAATTAGGACTTAAAACACTAACTTGTTTCCTGGAATCCTATGAAATGGCCACAGGGCAAAAAGTAAATTTTGAAAAATCTTCCTTTTACATTGCCAAGCACTGCCCTCTAAGAATTATTGGAGATATCAAGAATGCAACAGGGATGCTACAGGGTAGTTTTCCATTCAAATACTTAGGATGCCTAGTATACATAGGTAGAAATAAAAATGTATACTTCTCAAGCATGATATCATCAATACAAGCAAAAAATCAATAACTGGTATAACAAGCTACTTTCCCAAGATGGAAAAATGATTCAGATAAAGCATGTATTGTCTTCTATTCCAATCCATCAAATCACAGTATTGAAACCAACAAACCATATAATTGATGTAATTCACAAATTACTTGGCAAATTTATCTGGAACTCCAATACAGACTCCTCACAAAGGAAAAGAGTTTGGAGGTCATTTTCAAGTTTGTGTTATCCAATAGATGAAAATGGTTTAGGTTTTAAAAATCTTAATACATTAATCAACAGTTTCTCCATTAAATTATGGTGGAAGCTTCAAGCAAGTAGTTCACTTTGGTCACAATTTATGTGGTCAATTCCAGACAACCCCAAAACATCCAAAACTTGGAATAGAATTAAAGAAATTTAGGATGTAGCAATATTGAACTCACACATACATATAGGGAAAGGGGATGTGTCTTTCTGGGATTCCAGTTGGACAACTTGTGGTCCACTTTATAAGGTTTGGGATAGCAACTTAGATATTACTTTCCCAACCCTGACAGTGGCTGAATACTTAGCCAACAGACATTTGTACATCAGCCCTCTTAAAAACCACTTACTTGAACAAATAATTGTTGCACTAGAGCATGCTCAGGCAACCTTTCTAGATTATGAGGACATTATGATATGGAAACCAACTGAAAAAGGAAAGTTCTTATTGAAAAGTGCATATGAACTTATCAGAAATAGGAGAACAGTGGTTCCTTCCTTCAATCATGTCTGGTCCTCAATTCTGCCTAGGAAAGTAAGTTTTATGACTGGAAAATGCTTAACAGAATCTTACCCTTTCCTGATGTATTAGAGGATTTTTCCTTTAATCTACCTCCAACTTGTTGCTTCTGTTTTAATGATGAAGAGAGTATATATCATAGTTTCAATTCTTGCAAAGAAATAAAGAAACTATGGACATGGATTGATATTGTCTTCAATGTTCAGACAAAACACACTCCATACCTATGGGATAGATACTTTCTATACCGGAACTTGAAAGCTCAGGTTTCAGACCACAAGCAAATTCTTAGGACTATCCCTTGCTTAGTAGTGTGGTCTATATTCTGTTTTAGGAACAAACACTATCAGGAAAATGTGAAGCCTAACATTATCAATATGTTTAGGAAAACTTTACATCTCTTCAATGATATTATGTTGGCCTTTAACCTAAAATTCAAATAGAATTTGTCCAATGATTTACCAAGGTTACTAATAGGCAGTCAACAAAAATAAATTAAATTTGTTACTGCAACATGGAAAGCACCATTATTAGTCTTTTACAGGTTAAATACAGATGATCATGGAGGGATCTCAATAAGGCAGGTACTGGAGCAATCATTAGAGACTACCAAGGGAACATGTTAATAGCTTATGCTCAGCATTTATGTAGCCCCTCGCCCTTTCATGCTGAAGCTTGTGCAATCAGAACAGGATTACAAATGGCAATCAATTTGGGTATTGGCCACCTCCAGATTGAAAGTGACAATAAACTGCTCATAAAAGTGTTGATGAAACAACTTAAGCCACCTTGGAGATCAACTGAAGAAATTAGAATAATCTGGGAGCTTATGAAAAACATTGAAGTCACACTACATCATATATATAGAGAAGCCAATGGAGCAGCGGGTCTATTAGCAAAAATGGGTAGCTCAAATCACGTACATACTTTCACACGCTTTACACAATTATCAAAAGATTTGAAAGCTATAATTATTGCAGATAAACATGCTATACCTTCTATCAGAAGGCTCAAACCTGTCAGCAGTCTCTAAATAAACCACATCTATTTCAAATCACGTACATACTTTCACACGCTTTACACAATTATCAAAAGATTTGAAAGCTATAATTATTGCAGATAAACATGCTATACCTTCTATCAGAAGGCTCAAGCCTGTCAGCAGTCTCTAAATAAACCACATCTATTCTGATACATACAGGGTTTTCCTATGACTCAGTTGACATTATCAGTTGCACATGCATTGCTAGGTGTTTTTTAGTGGAACATGTTACTGCTGGCTTGTATTTTTTCTTGACATGTACAGCTGGGAAGGACATCAAGGAGCCAATCCTGATGCGGATGAAGCAACTACACAACAGAAACACAACAAACAAATGGACTAACAATCATCACATTTTGAATCAGGACTGTAAAGTTAGTAAATCTCTTCTGGGGAAGAAATTTGCAAGGGGGCACTATGGAAGGTCATCTCTTCTTGTCAACACTGGGTTGTGGAGGCAAGGAAGTGTAAGACCATACTCTACCTCGACCGGGTTATAGGATCATCTCCTTCATCGAGATAGGGGTTTTAGATGAAGGATTTGGTAACAGCTGATTGTATTTAGTTTCCACTTTAGCTTCCACGTCATTCTCTCTAGCTGTACTTTTCAAATTCTTCTTCTCTAAAAGGTTTGGGGAGCCTAATATATACCCCTTCACTTAGGTGAGTTTACTTTTTAAAAAAAGAATCACATAATCTGAAGTAACAAAATATTTGAATTTTTTATACAATGATAGAGTACTTGTGATAGAAATATGTATACATATTATTTATTTATTATGTATGACAATATCTTGTTTTATACCGACTAACTTTTAAATAAGGGCATTTTATAATTAGTGGGACTAATAAGGTCATATGATATTTACTTTTATTTATTTCAACAAGATACACATAATTATGATAACATTTTAAACTGAATATCAACATATAAATAATTACTTTTTTAAAAGTTGAATAAAATATTATAAAAATAATCAATTTTTTATTGTATTCCATATTTAACGATTTCTAACTAAATTAAGTATTTCATTTCATAACTCATATAGTTTTCCTTAGATGACTAAATTTTAAATAAACTTTATTTTTAATCTAAATGTAAGACATCAAATGTACATAAAACTTAATCATAATATTATTATTTTTAATTAATAATATTGCGCAATGCGTGATGGTACTCTGCTAATAATTCTATTAATTTTTATTAAATAGCTAAACTTCCAAATCTATTATTTGTTTTCAATTTAAATAAAAGATTTAAAATGTAGTTTAAAATTTTCAACCGATAAAGTTGCGCAACGCACGTTAAAATCCCGCTAGAAAGAATCATAGTTTTTTTTTAGATTAAAGCCATCCAAAGATGGGGGGAATATATTAGGCTCCCCAAACCAAAAGAAACAAAACTTAATTGGCCTCGAAGGCATTGTTTGATACAAAGGATGAAACCGAAATGATGATCCAAGAACCGTAATGAGCTCTTGAAGCAAAATAGCACTTGCTTCTAAAAGTGATGTTTCCATCTAAAAAAAGACCAAAGAACAGATCGGCGAATCAAAAAAAAATGAAACCCCAGTTTGTCAATGGTATGTTAACCAGTTGGTATTTGATGGTAAGTCCCAAGTAAAGCTCCAAAATCCATTGTTTAGTATGTCATCCTGGTGCTTTTGAGAGGCAGTTTGAATTGCTCGAAGCCCTCTCGATGACCTGATGCCACCTCAAGGACTCGAAACCCCTTCGAGGACTCGAAGCCCCCTTGAGGATTGAAAGCCCCATCAAGGACTCGAAGCCTTCTGGTGGAATCGAAGCCCCCTCGAGGGCACGATACCTTCATGTGGACATGAAGGCCCCCTCGAGAACTCGAAAACCCGTCGAGGAGTCGAAGCTCCCTCGAGGACTCGAAGCCCCTTTGAGGACTCAAAACCCCCTTGAGGACACGAGGCCCTCTCGAGGATTCAAGACCTCGTCGAGGACTCGAAGTCACCTCGAGGACTCGAAAGCCCCGTCGGGGACTCAAAATCCCCTCGAGGAACACGAGGCCCCCTGGAAGACTCGAAGCCCCCTCTAGGACTTGAAACTCCGTCGAGGACCCTGATCTCCCTCGAGGACTCGAAGCCCATTCGAGGACACAAAGCCCCCAAGAATACTTGAATCCCCCTCGACGATTCTCAGACTTGCCTACTCTGCTGGCCGGACAGGTAAGCTTGACGTTCCTGCATTCAGTTATGAAAGGTGGCCTTCTTTGTCTTTGTTTTCTTGGGTGTTTGGTAAGCACTCCTCGTTGTGAAGATCCTTGTGTTGCTTGGCTTCCAGACGGGTTTATACTCATATGCTTAGAGTTCACTATTGATGGAAACTTCAGATAGAATGAGCACCTATTAAAACAAGTATAATCAGTAGCATCCATTCTGAATGCAGGATGATGATGCCTTATTATAACTTTATTAGAAAAGATATACCAATGAAGTGAGGTTGTAGTTTTGATGAAAGTTGTTGAGGTTTAGAACTCGAATAAGGTACTCATAAGCAGTGGCGGAATATTGGTCGAGAATTTCATTTTAAAGTCAAATTGTATTCATTAAATATTTTAATTGGAAATTTTGTAAACATATTTGGAAATGAAAAACTTTCCATGTTGGAACATGCGGATTAGCATATATATGCCTATCAGATCTTACGAATAAGGGTCAGAATATTATGGTATTTGTGAGTTATGGAAATCTGAATATTCTGTTATATATTAGGCGCGTAGAAGCATAGTTGATTTATGAAAAATCCCTACAAATATGGTGTTGATATTGTCGAATATATGGGAGATATTGTGATAAGGAAAATCCCTTTATTTATGGGATTTGGATATGCTTCAAGAAGCAGATAAGGAATAGGAATATTATGGAGATAATCATGGAGAGTTCCGATCTGCTCATGGCTTTAAAAGTGGACAATCACGGCTGCATTCAATATGGTTTTAATCAGAGAAAATCTGCACACAAATTTTCAATCTTTCGAGAGAATTGCAAAGAGCCAGAATTCTATGTTCCAACATACGTGACCTGCCGTTCAAAAGTTCAGAATCATATGCCTTAATTCCTCGGGATGAGGAGATCTAACGTTGACGAGTTTTGAGGTCAGGGGGAGTCTAATCAAGGCGGATCGGTTGCTAGGGGAGCTAGCAGAATTCACACATTTAATTAGTAAAGATAAGTATTTTGTATGGTGTACTTTGTACTGTATCTTTTTTATTAGTGGATTCATTATGAACTGGGCCAGCCCTCGCAGATGTATGTGGATTTCACCAAACTGCGTATCCAAGTCTCGTGTCTTTAATGCTTTACTCTATTGCATACTAGGTTAGATAGGTTATGTTGGAACATACTAGTAATAATTTAAAAAAATTGGTAAACCCAAATTTCATTTGGTATTAGAGCTTGGTCACTTATTTTTCCCTTAGTTGTGTTAAGGAAAGTGTGATCCGGTTTTACCATGACAACCAAAGAAGGAGCTTTGGTGTTTCGGCCACCTCTTCTAGAAGGCAACAACTACAATTATTGGAAGGCACACATGAGATTATTCATCAACTCATTGGATGAACTTGCTTGGTACTATGTTGAAAATGAGTGGAATCACCCTACTAAAGATGCTGATACAAGCTCTAAGGCAAAAGAAGGAGAGTCGAGTCAAAGGGAGCAGAAACTCAAAGACAAATCTAATTGGACTCCTAATGACCTCAAGGCATCTCTGTTGAATTCAAAGGCACTAAATGCTATCTTCACTGACGTTGATAAAACCAGTTCAAACTCATCTCTACATGTCACCAAGCCAGGAAAGCATGGGATATTCTGCAAACTGTTCATGAAGGAACTAGTCGAGTTCGAGAATCTAAACTACAGACGTTGGCTACTAAGTTTGAGGAACTCAAGATGGAAAAAGATGATACTATTTCTATATTCAACGAAAAACTCAAGGACATTTCCAATATGGCATTTCAACTTGGAAAGGTCTACAAAGAGGCAAAGTTGGTGAAAAAGACCCTGAGATCACTTCCTAAAAGGTTTACAATGAAGGTTGCGGCAATAGAAGAAGCAAGAGATGTAGCCACCATGAGCTTAGATGAACTAATGGGATCATTACAGATGTATGAGATGACGTTTCAACAAGCTACAAAAAGTAGTGAACCAAAACAGCCTGGACGAATTCAATGCAGGGAATGTGAAGGATATGGTCATATTCAGGCTGAATGTGCAAATACCCGGAAGAAACTGGGAAGATCTTATGTCACCTCATGGATTGAAGATGAAGAAGAAGAGAAAGACGAAGAGTAACTTGTAAGCAACTATGTGGCATTTGGAGCAAAAATTCATAATGCATCGGAGGATGGATCTTCCAACACATTGGATAAAGTTGAAGTTGTTTTTCTAACATAGATCCGTATGAAGCATCCAGTGATGAAGACGATGGACTTGTTATAAGTGATAAAGAAATCTACATCACTTATGAAAAGATGTATGATATGTGGCTTCAAGTGGTTGACACAAATAAAGAACTGAAGGAAGAAAAAGTGCAGTTGATGGAAATGGAAAGAGAATTGCGTGTGAAAGTTGCTGAACTCAGAAAGGAGAATGAAGAATTAAATGAAAAGCTAATATTAGCAACCAAGAGAGCTGAGACTTTTGAAGCAGTAATTTCTAAGCCGAATTCTGGAAAAGCAAAACTTGACGATATTCTGGATATGGGAAAGAACTTTTGAGATTAACACGGAATTATGTATTACAACCCAATCACAAACATAGGCACGCTCAAGCTTGAGGCACACGAGTTACTCAAGAGTCCAGTAAATCTCAAGACAAAGATTTGAGAGGTAAAGAAAAAGCCCGGCAATCCCTATCAAAGGAAACCTCTCATCTGCAACTACTGTTCATATCAAGGTCACTTAGAGGATCAATGCCAGAAACTACTCAAAGATCAAATGGCAAGACATCAACTCGTGGTATGTTCCAACATAGGCGAAGTCCAGAAAACCAGAATGGTTAGAAAGGTATGGGTTGTCAAAACATTTGGTACATACTTTGTTGCACATACTTTGCTTATATCATATTCCAGAGATCCTGGTACTTTGGTAGTGGGTGCTCTCGCCATATGACTGGTACTCAATAATTCCTTACAAATATCACTCCATACGATGGTTGTTATGTTACGTTTGGTGATGGAAAGAATAGTAGAGTGGTTGGAAAAGGTGAACTACATATTGAAGGATTTCCAGTATTCACTAGTGTGCTGTTTGTGGAAGACCTGAAGGCCAATCTGTTGAGCATAAGTCAATTGTGTGATGACATTATGACTGTGGAATTTCAGAAAGACAAATGCATAGTAAACGCAGAGAAGCCAAGGTTCTTTCATGTATACGATCATTAGATAATTGCTATCTGATGGAACAGGAAGTACAATGTATGATCTCAAAATAGGATGAAGGATTTTTGTGGCACGAGAAGCTCGGTCACATCAATTACAAAACCTTGGTGAAAATTGCAAATGAAAAAGCTGTACGAGGTATGCCTACCTTAACAATCAAGGATGGAATTTGTGCGGACCATGTCAACAAGGTAAACCAATTCGATCTCCCTAGTTGTCAGTTCAATATATAACCACCTCAAGAAATATTGAATTATTGCATATGGATTTGATGGGTCCAGTCAATACACCTAGTATAGGTAGAAAGAAATATATCTTTGTATGTGTTGATGATTTCTCCAGATATACATGGGTAGCGTTTCTTAAAGAAAATTATGATACGTTGGAAGTATTTAGAAGTCTGGTGATAAAGTTACAGACTGAAAAAGGAAGTCCAGTTCGAAAGATTGTTCGAATTCGTAGTGATCATGGTAGAGAATTTGAAAATTCTCAATTTAGTGACTTCTGTGATGAGCTCGAGATTAAACACGAGTTTTCTGCGCCAATCACTCCTCAGCATAACGGTGTTATAGAACGAAAAAATAGAACCTTGCAGAAGATGGCTCAAGTTATGTTAGCCGAGAAAGAAATTCACAAAAAAATGGTGGGCAGAAGCTATTAACACAGCATGCTATACGATTAATTGAGTATATCTCTGTCCATTCACCAGCAAAATATCTTACAAGATTTAGAAGGGTAGGAAGCCAAATGTCTCAGACTTTCATGTGTTCGGAAGCAAGTGCTACATTCTCAGAGACATAGAGAAATTGGAAAAATTCGATAATCGCAGTGATACTGGAATTTTTCTTGGGTATTCTGTCAACAGTCGTGCTTATCGTGTTTATAACCATCGTACCAACACACTTATGGAGTCTATAAATGTTATTGTGGATGATTTTGAAGAAGGACAAAATTAAGATGTCGTAGAAGAAGAACTTGGTAACACTCATGTTCCAACACAGCCTCATCAACCTGACAAGGCAGATCCATCAAATGTTGAAACATCTCAGCAGACTGATGTTAAACCAGTTGACACAGAGCATGTTGAAACATCATCCCCCATTGTCGTATCCTATGTTCCAATACAGGATCAACCTGAATCAAGGCACGGAGTACTCGACCAATTCCTTGGGTTGATTACAGGAAGTTGGGTTGATTACAGGAAGTTGGCAGGATTACAATGCTTCATCTCTCTCATTGAACCAAAGAATTACAAGGAGGCATTACTGGATGAATACCAGATTGTTGCAATGCAAGAAAAACTGGGTCAGTTTGCAAGAAATGATGTATGGTATCTCACTCCTCGCCCTAAAGGTGTCAATGTCATCGGCACAAAATGGATTTTCAAGAATAAATCTGATGCTGACGGATATATTACTCGAAACAAAGCCAGACTGGTAGCTCAAGGATATACTCAAGTTGAAGGTGTTGACTTTGATGAGACAGTCGCACCAGTGGCCAAGTTAGAGTCAATTCAAATTTTACTTGCTATTGTCTGATCTATGAACTTTACTCTGTATCAAATGGATGTTAAAAGTGTGTTTCTAAATGGTGTGGTAAATGAAGAAGTTTATGTGGAACAACCTAAAGGATTTGAGGATCTTCATTACCCTCTTCATGTGTATCGCCTCAAGAAGGCCTTATATGGTTTAAAGCAAGCACCCAGAGCCTGGTATGAACAACTTACTAACTTTGTTCTTAAGAAAGGTTATCGTCGAGGGGGAGTGGATTACACTTTATTTGTGCTTGATAAGTCATCAAAAATTCTGATTGCTCGCATTTATGTGGATGATATAGTATTCGGCTCTACTTCACCATCTATGGTACAGGATTTTGTCACGGTTATGCAGGCTGAGTTTGAAATGAGTATGGTTGAAAAGATCACATACTTTCTAGGACTGCAAGTTAAGCAAGGAAATCATGACATGTTCATAAATCAAAGTAAGTATGCACTGAATCTAGTAAAGAGATTTGGTTTAAGAAATGTCCAAGCAGTTCGAACACCTATGGGGTTTCTGACAAACTAGTCAAGGATGAGAAAGGGGTTGCAGTTGATCAAATTTATATAGGGGAATGATTGGGAGTCTATTGTATTTAACAGCAAGTAGACCAGATATATGTCTCAGCGTAGGGATATATGCAAGATTTCAGGCTGATCCAAAGGAGTCTCATCTCACTGCAGTCAAAAGAGTTATTTGATATGTAAGTGGGACTTCTGAGTATGGTGTCTAGTATTCTAAGAATCAAGATTCTAATTTAATTGGGTACAGTGATCTGATTGGGCTGGTAATGCTGATGATCGAAAGAGCACTACATGTGGATGTTTCTTTATTGGCGCGAATATGGTTTCTTGGTATAGTAAGAAACAAAATTTGATCTCTTTGTCTACTGCGGAAGCTGAATATCTTGCTGCTGGAAGCTGTTGTGCACAATTGTTATGGATGAAGTAAATGATTAACGACTATGGAATTCATTAAGGCTCTTTGAAGATCTTATGTGACAATACAAGTGCTATTAATATTTCTAAAAATCCATTCCATCACTCTTGAACTAAGGATATGGGCATAAGGCATCATTTTATTAGAGATCTTGTTGAAAGGAAGGAAGTTGTGGTAGTCTATATTCCAACACACGAGCAATTTACTGATATCTTTACAAGTCATTGGACACCGCCACTTTTGAAAGTCTCATACAACACTTAGAAAAGAAAGAGCTCTCAATAAAGCTCTCATCTAGTGAGAGAAAATTCTCTCTGAAGAGAAAAAAGGGCGCAGCCCTTCTCCGGAATACCGGGGCCAATTTTCTTCCAGTTTCTCTCCTATGATTCAGAGTTTCCGGCGAGGAATCTGACATTAATGTTGGATTCCTCGCCGGGCATCTTTCTATGTATGATTTGTGCTTGAATTTGAAGATTTAATCTTTGGATCTGGAGGTTTTGTGTGAAGATCGGACTTTTTGATCTTGAAGTTGTTGATGGAGCATTTTTTCTGAAGATCTATTATTGTTCCAAGTAAGTTTTCATCTTTCGTTGATAGATCTAATCTGGATGATTGATGAGGGGTTTATTTATAATGAATCTGTGTGGATTTTTATGGAAGATTATTTGTTTATGGTGGATAGTCAATGTGATGTTCATGTTGGATTGGGAGTTGAGATGAATTTGAAGTATGAATTTTTTTTTAGTATGTGGAAGAGTTCATCATGGATCTGTTGAGAGGACATTCATGTGATCAGATGCCCCACTGTCCATGATTGTCTGCTTTAATTGGAACTTCGACCAGATTGCTATGTTTCATGCCAAGAATTTAAATTTATTTTCTTGACTGATGAACACTCATGTGGGATTCAAGATTTTGGGTGTTTGAATGTTGTTGTTTAATGGGGTTGATGGTTTGGGATTAGTCGGATTCAAGACAGATGTTGGAGATAATTGGTTTAACTGGAATCATCAACGACGATAGGCCCAAGGTATTTTCCTCGTTGCTTCAATCTCATGATAATGTTCAGATCTAGATGAATGGAGGAGCAGATTTTTCATAAAGGTTGGATTATTTGGATGATGATTGTTAGAATTTTCCGGTCGGGTTCGCCGGAAAAACACTTTTTCCGGTGGGTTATAATGCTTATCATGCCTTGAAGGTTTCGGGTTCGTTTGGTTAAGCAATATCCGATCGGAAAATATTTGGGAAAATTTGGATTTGAAGTTAATTTGGAGGTTGGTTTTTTGGATTTTCCGATCGGAGATTGCTGGAAAAGCGCTATTCCGGCAAGGATAGTGCATGAAATAGCCTCGTTTCTTCGTCCCTAGACTCGGATTCATAATTTTTCAAGCTTGGGGAGAATTACACGGCTGGAAAAGGGATTCATGTAATTTTTAAAAGTTGTGTTTTCTCGCCGGAAAAATGCATTTCCAGCGAGGTGAATGGTAATTTTTCAGCCGGAAAATGCATGCTCGGATTTGGAGGTGAATTTTTTTGGTTTTAGGTGCTAAATCCGGCCGGAATTACATAAGGGAATAGTGCCCAGATTTGGATGGAATTTTTTTCCAATTATTTGCGGATTCCGGCGATCTCCGGCGGTTCTTGGCCGCCGGAAAAATGCGAGTCCAGCATGGATCCAGTTTGGGCGCCGCCGGGTCATTGTACCCGGATGGTGAAAACGGGCCAAGGCCTAACTAGGGTTTCAACCCGATATGTGGAGGCACGGGTCACATGACCCGCTAAGGAGGCAGCCGGGTCAACAAAAATGAAACCCTAGTGGTTATGATGTTGGGCCGAACGGATGGGCTGAAAAGAAAAATCTGCTGCTGGGCTGAAAAAGGAAAAATGGGCGGAAGTTGAGGACTCGGGCGGGTCATGTTATAACCCGGTTTCTTAACCCGTTCAATGGCGGCTGGGTCAAGGAGAAACCCTAACGGCTAGGGTCTGGGCCGAGCTACTGGGCCAAAAAAAGAGCTGTTGGGCTGAAAGAAATAACCAAGCATGTGGGCTGAATTCAAGGTATCTTGGGCCTAAATAAATAGAGAATTTTTCAGCTTACATCCCTTATTCTTGGGCCAATTTTGCTTCGTTTTTGGGCTCGAATTTGTGGTTTTTTGTTGAGTTTTGGCCTTCTCTTTGGGCTAAAATTGTTTTGGGCGGATATTTGCATATTTTCCCCTTGGAGAGTGGGAGAACAGCCTTTCTACATTTGGTTGCCCGATCATAGGAGTTGGGTAGTGGGTTAATTAATTAGCGTAAGCGAAATTAATTAATCCACTGCTAGTTGTTACTTAGACTTAACGGTTATTACGCGCTCTATGCTCGTGCTACACTTTTTTGTGTTAAATTAGCATAAAGCTGTCCATTTGCTCAAAATGGAGTGGGCGATTACATAATCGCCAGGCTTGACGCATGCCGTATAAGTTGTGTCCGTTCTCGCCATCCTTAGGAGGGCTACTTTTAGAGGGATTCCCAAGAGCTATTGGCACTGCCTACGACACTCTTGTCCTATAAATTAGCTCGGTTCATATCACGAGAACGTTTGAAGGCCAATAACACCCATCTTTCCTCACCTTAGGGGTGTATATGGTAGAAGCTGCTCCTTCTTTGGCGGTCCTAGCTTCATTCGGATTCAGCAACACCAGCACACCATGGTGACCATTCAAGACCCGAGTACACCACACTCGGCTGCGCTTTTTGTCTACCACTGGCGTCTTCTTCACTATTCTCTTCAAGACCCGAGTCTCGGCTGCGATGAGGTTTTCATATGAAGAGCCAGTACATATTTCTGGTTGCTATGTATAGGTCTAGATTCACACATCTGGACTTGCATTTATTTTTCCCTAGGCTTAGCACTCTCTAGCTTAGGGTTTACATTTCTTTAAAAAAAATTGGGGGGGTACCCATATTCCGCATTTTTTTCCCTAGGTTTTATCCTAGGGTTGGATTCTTTTTGTATTTGGTAGGGCTCTTTTCGGGCTCTACCGTGGGTTCCACCGTCTATACTATTTACTTATTTACTCATACAACACTTAGGTGTTTGTCGAACTTGAGGTGATTATTGCCTTTATTTAGCTGTAAATATATTTTTTTTGTCGAGAAATTCAGGAAAAAAAACAAAAAAAATAGAAAGAAGAAAACTTTTACAAAAATAGAAGTTGTATAGTTATGGTATGTTGGAAGTTGGTATATTTTTAGTTGATGTCTTGAGTTGACAAGAGAGAAATGAATCATCATTGCTCATCTTAGAAAGAGAAAAAGTTCTTTGCGGCAAACGAGGAAGTGAAGTGAAGAGTTTGGGTTGGTTTCAAAGTTGTCTAAATCCCTCCAAATCCCTCTCTTTTCAGCCACTCTCGCACTCATCTTGGTCTTTTTCAGATTCTTGTTGCCAAACTCCTCCACGATTTTTTTCTATGCAACAAATCTTTGCCGAAAAATGTATTTGAACTCCAACTCTCCCACAGTTGAAGAAGAGACACAAGAAACTCTTAAATTCTCGGAGGATGACTATGTTGAACAAAGAGAAGAGAATGCAGAAGCCGGTGGTTCAAGCTCAGGTGGTGAAGGTCAGGATGGACACACCAGAGACAAAGGAAAGGGTCCATATCATATGGTAACTGATCCTGATCCTCCAACTCTTAAAATTCATGGAATGGAATTCAATACTATAGACGAGATATTTGAATGGTTGGAAGCAAATAGAACTACAGTAGATTTGACCAAGATTAAGAGTATAGAGGGGGAATTCTTGAATGTTAAGGCCAAAGAATTCGTGTCCGGTGATATTGGAAATCTATGGAATGTTGAAAACTATAAGGTTAAGTTTCTGAGGGGGGGTATGGTGTGTACAGAGGGAAGGACAATTTTCACGTTTATTCATCTATGCCTTGTTTGAGTTATGTTTTTATGATAGAGATTAGCGATGATGAGGCAGCAGGACGGGATGTGATCAAGTCAAAAAATAGGTTTCTTGTAGGATTCTTTGATTTGAAGGTTGCTCAGAGATTGGGGAAACTGAGAAAACTGATGATAATTGAAGTCTCTCACAGCGAAGAAGAAGACAATGTTGGCTATGTTCTAACACAGAAGGCAGAGGCTGAAAATATTATCGAGATGGAAGTTGATGATGAAGATATGGGGGGTGAAGACCAGGTTGAGGTATTGAGTGATGCTGATGTTGATGGAGAGCAAACTGGAGAGCCTACTTCTAGACAAAGTGAACCAGACCAAGACCAGCATGTTGGAACACAGACTGTTGAAGAAGAATGAGCTGAGGATACTGAGTATATTCCAACAGGGGAACATCCTAAGATGAACTACTCAAGTGATGAGGTGCTAGATGAGTTCTTACAGATGACGAAGGGCAAGAGAAAGGTGGCTGCTACAGAGGATTCCCCACCAACTAAAAAGGCCAAGAAAATCAAGATGCTCCCAAGAGGAAAGTGCTACCACCTCTACCTGTAAGGGATGCATTGTCATTTTCATACTTTGATATAAAATATGAAGAGATAGGAGAAGTACTTACAGAGAGGAATGTGATCTCTGAGAGACCCGTAGACCTGGAGGCATACAGGGCTAGAGGGTTTTATGATTTTTTTTGGAAAAGCCACTGTACAGGTTCAGTATAATAGACAGGTGGTCATTGAGGTGTACGCCAATTTGATGAATGGAAATTTAGAAGCTGACTCTCCTTGGTTTGAAAGGGTGTATCTACGGGGGAAGATTGATGACTTTTCAGTTGCTAGGATAAACAGGATTTTGGGGCTGCAAACTCTAGAATTTGAGGGGTTATTTCCAGTTGATATAGAAGTGTCAGATGATCAGATTCTGGAGACAATCTCTGGAGGATACAAGACCAAGTGGCCCAAAACTGGTTATTCACAAGCTTCTTGTTTGTCATCAAGATTCTTTGGTCTGTATCAGGTAGCAGTAAACTACTGGATACCATTCTCGAACACGGTGACCCTGACTAGAGAAATGGCCAAGCTGCTGTTCTGTGTTGGAACACAAAAATCAGTCAACCTTGGATTGTTCATACAGCAGAATCTAGTGAGGCAAGCTACATCTCCTAAGGCAAAACATGCCATTGTGTATCCTTTCTTAGTTTCGGCGTTAGCTAAGAGTGCCAAGGTGAAGAGGAAGGCAAAAGATGTGATCATAGACAAGGAATTTCTATGGCCTAACAAGAAGACATTTGGCATGAGGCATGTCCATGATCTACCTTGGAATCCTTCAGGCTCTACTTCTTCAACTGCTGAAAAGAAGGCCAAATTGGTGGTCCTGAATGCAAGACTGGGGGTAATAGCCTTCAAATGGCAGTACTTGAAGCAGAAAAGGCAAAACTGGAGATGGAGAAAGCGCATCTGGAGGCCTACTCCTGAACGAGTTTTTTTCTATGTTCCAACATAGATATCACATCCAGGGGGAGCCTGCTTTCTGCTTATTTTTTTTTGGGTTTATTTGCCTTTGGCATATTTATGGCCCCAGGGGGAGAATATTTTGGTTGTAATCTGGTTATTTATTTTTAATGGTATTCTAGAATTCTGGTATTCGGGTCTGATCAGTATTTTGATGGAATTCTGGTATTCAGTTGGTATTCTATTATATCATATTCAGTATTTTTCATATGTTCCAACATAGGTGGAGCTGGGAAGACCTATGTGTTTGATTACAAGTTTTTCGTCGTGATATTAATGGCCAAAAAGTTTTGGATCCACAAAATGCCAAAGGGGGAGATTGTAAAGTCAAGTGGTATTCATTGAATACTTTAATTGGAAATTTTGTGAACATATTTGGAAACGAAAAGCTTTCCATGTTGGAACATGTGGATTAGCATATATACGCCTATCAGATCTTACGCATAAAGGTCAGAATATTATGGTGTTTGTGAGATATGGAAATCTGAATATTCTGCTATATATTAGGCGTGTAGAAGCATAATTGATTTATGAAAAATCCCTACAAATATGGTGTTGATATTATCGAATATATGGGAGATATTGTGATAAGGAAAATCCCTTTATTTGTGGGATTTGTATATGCTTCAATAAGCAGATAAGGAATAGGAATATTATGGAGATAATCATGAAGAGTTCTGATCTGCTCATGGCTTTAAAAGGAGATAATCATGGCTGCATTTAATACGGTTTTAATCAGAGAAAGTATGCACACAGATTTCAATCTTTCGAGAGAATTGCAAAGAGCCAGAATTCTATGTTCCAACATACGTGACCTGCCGTTCAAAAGTTCAGAATCATATGCCTTAATTCCTCGGGAGGAGGAGATCCAGCGTCAACGAGTTTCGAGTTCAAAGGAGTCTAATCAAGGCGGACCGGTAGCTAGGGGAGCTAGTAGAATTCACAGTTTAATTAGTAAAGATAAGTATTTTGTATGGTGTACTTTGTACTGTATCTTTCTGATCAGTGGATTCATTCTGAACTGTGTCAGGCCTCGCAGATGTAGGCACCGAACTGTGTAACCAAGTCTCGTGTCTTTAATGTTTTCACTTTATTGCATAATTAGTTAGATAGGTTATGTTGGAACATACTAGTAATAATTAGTAAAATTTGGTAAAATCAAATTTCACATTTGATTTTGAGGTGGATTGAATTTGAACAAGGGTAACGAATTTAGTCTGAAAGTACAGCCCTCCATAGCCTGTGTTGCGAATTTGCGAGGAAGATGAAGTAACAATAGTTTTTTAAAAAATTCCTTACATTTTGGTTTGGAAAAACCCTGGTCTCGAGGTCTCTCCTTACTAATTTAATCTCTTTTCATTTAGTTCCTCTCTTCAGTGATGCTTTAATGTTTGGGTAATATGTAAATATAATCATGTATGTTTAAGAAAGTGTAAATATAACCCTTAATTGTTTTTTAGTGCAAATATAACCCTAACTATTATACATATGTGCAAATATAACCCTAAAGTCATTATTCTGGCATTGACTGACCATTTTCTACCATTGACCTACATGAAATGACCAAATTGTCCTTTCATTCTAATACAAAATTTGAAGGACAAAATGCCCTTAATCTCACCACTTTTTTTTAATAAGAGGGTTGTATATGGGCTACCTTAAACCCTTTAAAAAGCTGAAAAAGAAAGAGGAGCTTAAGCTCAGTTCGTTACAAAATGACGAAGAAAATTAAACTTGCTTCCAAAAGCGATAGTGTTGGATGCCACACGGCTCCAATCGCAAATTAGTAGTTAGGATGTCGGTTCCCGTTTCAAGGCAATATAAGAACCAAACGCAGTTTAGCGAATCGTAGATACGAAACTCAAATTAGCATCTGATCTATATCAGCCTTAAACAGGAACTCAATTACCACTAACCATATCAACAAAAGAATGGTGAGATGTAATAGTCCTCTATAATGATCAAAAGTGTGAAGGATTGAGCACCAATAGAAAGCAATCCGTGCGGGTGCTGCTCAGAAAGATTACTGATCAAGGAGGCTGATGGATTATGATTGTGGGAAGATTCAGAGCATCCCCAGCTATTGCTTGTTTTAATTGAAGAGGAGCCTCCTGTGCAGAGATCTGACCCCTGTTTTCATCTTGTTGCAATAAACTCCTAGCTAAAGAAGCTAACTGATGAGCCACCTGATTTTGCTCCCTGTAGGCATGAACAAAGAAGATGCGTTTATCTGCTGTGAGTTCTTTTATCTGCCAAATGAGTCTCTGAATATTCCAAGGCACATGTTAGCACCATTTAAGAGTTGCACACCCTGCAAAGAGTCCATTTCTACAGTCAAGGGGAACAAGTTAAGTGCACAACATATTTGGATCCCTGTAAAGGAAGCCATTAATTCTGCAGTGAGGGGATTAGATATGGAGTCCATTTTTTCCATTCCCATAAAAAGAATCATGCCTGAATTGTTTCTGATAACAGTACCTCCTGCAGCATAGTTTAGCTGAGGACAATGTGCATCAGAGTTTAATTTATAACCAAGATCTGGGGGATTCCATTTGTAAGACTTGATCATCCGAGGTTTTGGAGTTTTGAAACTTGTAAACATTCCTATGGCTATCAAATGTTTACAGTCAGGGTGCTGAATGATAGGTTGCAATGAGAAATAGATACAGCCATTTTCTGAATCTGTATGATAATTGACTTTTCCACAATATTTTTAGAATCATACAGGAAGCTGCATCTATCCTTCCAAAGGAACCAGATCAATAAATTTGGCAAAATATGACATGCACTGTTTTTTGATTTTGAGAAATGTGAGATCGACCAGAACCATGACAATGCATGAAAAATATGCCCAAACTGTCTGTATGGAATTTCCAGAATATTGAACAACCATTTCCAAAGCTTAGAGGCTAGATGACAGTGTAAGAAAAAGTGAGTGAGTGAGTCTTCATTTTGGCAGCAGATGCACTTAGAAACAACTTGAATACCCATCTTCCTTAGTTTTTCATCGAAAGGTAAAAAGTAGTTAACCATTTTCCAGACAAACACAGATATTTTAGGAGGAACCAAAGGATTCCAAATATGTTTCATTGACCTAATATCTGACCTTTTGCTGGAAATGGTTTTGAAAGCTGATGATACCATGAAATGATCTGTAGAAGATGGTGTCCAAATCATATGATCATCCCTGTCAAATAGTGAAAAGGGTGAAGACAAGGAGTTTATCAAGTCCAAGTTAAAACCATCCGAGAGCTGGGGTAGAAAAAGATTTTTGTTTTCCTGGAACTGAGCTATTGTAATGTCTGGGAAAGGGAATTCAGAATTTGCTTCCCAATGATCTGAGAGGAATCCTGAGCCCCTCCAGTTACTGTTCCAAAAATTTGAAGCTCCTCTTCCAACCTGTACTTTAGCAAAGGTCTCAGCTATATGAGTTATAGCTTTGACTCTTTTCCATGAGTCTGATGATCTAGCAGAGGGGGGTAATGACCAGATGAATCTAGACCATAAGGTGGATCCGATCTGTAATTTCCAATAAAGCTTGAGTGAGAAGCTATCAATTATTGTCTGGAAGCATCTGAATCCAAAGCCATTCTGAGACTGAGGATAGCACAGATCAATCCATGCTTTCCAGTGTCTCTTTTCCCCTTGGTCTGATTTCCCCTAAATAAAATTGCTGCACATTTTTTCCATCATTTCAATCTATGTTTGGTTGGGGACATGACACGCCAAACATGTTGTGGGATGGAAGCAAGAACATGTTTCACCAGAATTATTCTACCAGCCATATTCAACCACCTATTGTTCCATTTCAGAATCTTTCCATTCAGATTTTCAATAAGAGGCTAAAAATATACATTTAACTTCCTACCTTTATAAATAGGTACCCCTAAATAAGTGAATGGAAAAAAACCTTCTGACATGAGTGTTATGTTTCTGATCATCCCAGTTCTTAAAGAACTAGTTTTATTTCCTACATAAAAAGCACTCTTTGTGAAATTCACCAACTGTCCAGAAGCTTTTTGATAATGTTTTAGAAATAAAACTAGGTTTTTTAGAGATTTCTTAGTTGCCTTAATGAAGATGACAGTGTCATCCGCATAAGACAAATGAGAGTTCTCCATTGAACCCAGTGGGACTGCAAATCTATCAATAAATCCTAACTGAAACATGCACTTTAGGCCCCTATTTAAAAGCTCAGTGATAAAATTAAACAAAGTAGGGGACAGAGGATCTCCTTGTTTGAGACCTCTAGAAGCCTTAATCTCACCACTGTTCTACCATTCTGCCACCACCACCTGCCCTGCCAAACACCACCATCCCGGGCCATCTTCTCCTTGATCTTCTCCTTAAGCCTCTTCTTCCTCCTCCCTCCATGCCCATTGTCCTCCAACTGCTGACAAAAAACTCACAGTTCATCGGATTCTAAACTAGAATAGTTATAGAGCAAAATTCACAAACACCATAATTAAACAACAACAGCCCAAAATTCACAAAAATCATACTCAAATAACAACACAAACGATTCAAAAACCCAGATTCTTAATTTTGGGTTGTTACTGGGAACAAATGCAAATTACCTGCAGTGAATACAAAAATATTTTCCCAAATAATAACAAAGCACAATTCTTCACACATCTCAATTCAGTGGTCTGCAAACCTAAAAATAAGCACAAGCCATGAAATAAGTCAGGATAATATGACACATAATTTACATCAAAGCACGGTCGGAGGAGCTGAGGCAGAGGATGAGCTGCCAAGGGTAGCACCGCTACGCTATGCGCAGGACAATCAGCGACGGTGCATCACCTCCGCTCGGTAAGTGCGTGAACCTGGGATGACCAGAAACTGACGACGGGAGAAGCGAAATGGGCGGTGAAAAAATAATGAAGAATGGGCGGATCTGGAGGTTATATTTGACGTCATGATGGGTTGTGCAAGATTAATTAGAAGATACTAGTTGGGAACACAAAGCCGTAATTTATACTCAAATGAAAGGTCGTGATTAATTTTGACGCCACAGATGGGCTTGAAGAAGATCCAGAGAAGAAAGAACGACGCGGAGGATCTAGAGAAGAAAGAAAAGGAGAAAAGAAAGAGAAGTAGAAAAGGAGGAAGGAAAATAGGGTTTAGGGGCAATATTGTCAATTCATAATTGGTGGTTTTTGCAGTTTTTAAAAAACTAAAATTGTCAAGGGTAAATCGGTCTTTTCAGTGTATTCCGGCCTTCAACTGGCGAAAAAGGTTATATTTGCACATAAGCTAAATATCTATGGTTATTTTTACACTTTCAATTATCGCAGGATTATATCTGCACTTTCGTCCATTATATAAGGTTATATATGCACTTTGCTCATAATGTTTTCTTTCAATGCCACGCAACATTGCTCCCTTTTCCATTCCTATCTTAATAGTATTTAATATCTTAATTATTTTTACAATGGGAAGTCTAAAAAAAGTGGACACTTTACTTTCTACCTTCAAAATGGAATTTTTTATAATTTAAATATTGTATTTTATAAGTTAAAACAAGTAATAATATGTACTCGAATGTGAAAATAAAAAAAAATCTACAATATTTAACTTCTAGCTTATTTAAAATTCAATGTATAATTTAACAAATACAACGGTAAAAGGTAAAAAAAATAGTGAATTATCTATAACATAAAGGATGTGCCTTCAGGGGATCTCTCCAGGGATCTCCTCGTTTCATTAAAATTAAGTTTGTATTTATTTAGTTTTATCAATATAAATGAGAGTACATCTCTTGAAAGACAGTCTTTCCATAAGTTATGGAAAGATTAGGGTTTAAATTGTAAATTCGAAGAGATCAAGATAAAATTTTCAGGTTGCTTTAATCGGGTTATAAATTAATAATTACTGCACGTTGCAAAATAATTTTTAATATTATAACTAAAACCTTTTACCTTTCTGTAATTCTAATTTAACCACGTCTTTCCATATGCATATGGATAGACGGTATTTCCTAAGACTTTGCCTATAAGTGATCCTATTAAATTGAAATAATGTGAAAAGAAATTGAGTGTTAAACTTAGTTTGAATATTTAATATCAAATTATTCTCTAATTTGTTTTAGAAATATAAAATTTTAAGTGGCTGTATTTAAATACTAGTTAGGTGTGTATAAATATTTAATTGTTTTATAAGCAATCCTTCAAGTTTAGGACCAATCAACGTATCTACATTTATCCTATATTTAAACCAAAAATCATACCTCCATCATTACACTGGTGTAAAAAAAATTTAAATACTACTGTTGTCGAACATTAATAATGCCCATGAATAAGGTTTGTTTATGTGATACTTGTTTACGGCTTAAATGTTATTCTGATACAATATCTCTTTAGCACCAGTTCAGCTCTAAGGGACCTCAATGATTGTTCCAAGTGTATCAAAGAATGATTCATCCACCATCTCGAGGCGTCTCGATGTATGGCATGTATAATTGAAAGGTTATAAAAACAACTATTTTATATTTTATTAATTATTTAATAATTTATAATTATATTAATTTATTTCAATTTTTCATTTGTATAGTTTTTCTTATATAAATAAACTTATTAATTTATTGTTTGCTTTCAACTTAAATGTGAACAGAAAATATTACGGAGTATATATTAAACCAAAAAATTTAACCAACAATACCACGCACTAGTATATAATAAAAATATTAAAAACAAAGCTCTCTCTTGAAAAGCGATTTTAGTGAACAGTAATAAGCGATTTTAGTTTTCTCCTCTTCCCCCTTCCGCCGGTAACGGCTCCTTCGCCGGTAACGGCTCTTCCGCCAGCAATGGCAATTGATCGGTTTGGTACAGCTACGGGGTACCAATTGGGGATACCAACTGAGATGGCGCTCCCTCCGGCCACTCAATTTCCCACCAAAACTTTCGCCACAGTACTTCAAGCCAAAGCTCCTCCTCTATCGAAAACCTTACCAAACAACCCAGAGCTCATTCCCAAATCCCAGCACCTTGGGGAGCCCTCGTGCCTGTATTCAGATGATCAGATAGCAACCCTCTCTGCCCATTATGCGAATGCACTGGTTGGAAAGTTCACAAGGGGCAGGCTTACAATGGAACAATTGGAACTGGCATTTAAAACTGTGGGCTTCGAAGGTAAGTACCAACTTGGTTCCCTTGATTACAAGCATGTTTTGATTCGGTTTGAACATATAAATGACTATCAAAGATGCTGGATGAAATGTGTTTGGAACTTCAATGGGATCTCTCTGAAAATGCTAAAATGGACCCCTGAATTCTCTACTCGTAAAGAATCACCAATAGTTCCTATCTGGTGTACTATTAAGGAGCCCCCCCTATATTACTATAATACAGCTTCGATTGAAGCTATTGGGAATAGCATAGGCAGTTTCATTAAAAACGATCAAGCAACTGATATGTTAACAAGACCATCTGCAATAAAATTCTGCGTCGAAATTGATCTCCAAAAACCCCTGAGCAGTTTCATAAGGCTGGGTTCTGTGACCAATAATAAGAAATACCCGATTGAATATGAGGACATTCCTCTTTACTGTGGTCATTGTTCAAAATTAGGCCATTCTCTGGTTCAGTGTAAAGCTAACTTACAGAATGATAATGTCAGAACTCAGGAGCCTAAGTTGAATCATAGTTTACCTCAGTACCTATGGCAGGCAACGGGTAAGAAATTTGATAAACCACCACTATTGGAAGACCAAGCTCTCCCTGAGAATGAGTATGAGGTTATGATGGAATCCCCTAAAAATTTGAACAATACAGCTTTCCCTGTGGTGATAAATCAGGAAAAATTGGGTACTTCCAGTAATAACACTCAATCCCCGGCAATTTCTGATAACTCTATTTTGAGGTTGATTGAGAATACTTCACTTACTAAGCCAACAATTACTGCTTATGCTAAAGATGATCTACAAATTGGCTCTGGTTCATTATCTATGTACAGCCCTTACCACAAAAACTCTTTCTCCCAACCTGGGAAAATGGGGAATAGATTTTCAGTTTTGCAGGTTGCTGAAAGCTCTAAAGAAAAGGAATTGCAAACTGAGACATCGGAGCCTCTAGAGGAGATCATATCTTTACATCCAGAAACTTCCTGTTCTTCCCTTCCAGGTAATGTCCAAGGTAAGACTAAGTCTAAGAAAAACAATTACCTAAGTCAGTTAAATAAGATGATGCTTAGGTCATCTACAAAAAGTTCTAAATCAAGTGAACAATGATGACACACCTTAATGTTAATTTTCTAGTGTGGAATCTAAGAGGAATGGACACTTCAATGCTTAGGCTAACTAATTTGTGCAGGATTAAAAAAATTCAATTGTTGTGTATTATTGAGCCTATGCACGATAATTCCCAATGTGAAGATTACATGAAAAAACTTTCATTCACTCATAATTTGACACTGCCTAATGGGAAGATTTGGCTTATGTGGTCTAATTTGTTCACTATCTCTCTGAATTCCTTTCATGATCAGTTTATGCATGTTACTATTTTGCATCATTCTGTGAATCTGTATATGGAGGCAGTTTTCATATATGCTTCAAGAGATAGAGATGGTAGGAAGGTTCTCTGGTCTGACCTTCAATCAATTCCAAAGGGTGACACTATCTTCATAGGTGATTTTAATTCAATAACTTCTTTAGATGAATATAGAGGGCCCTGTTCTCCTGGCTTAGGTAGTATAAGAGACTTTAACTCCTGGATCTCCTCTAATGGAATCCAAGAAATTAATACGGTAGGAAACATGTTTACTTGGTGTAATTCTAGGCTTAGGAATCCTACTTCGAAAAGACTAGATAGAGGCCTATGTTCAATCTCTTGGATCACTAAGTTTCCATCTTCTTCAATTCAGATTTTAAATAGACAAACATCGGATCATGCACCTCTTCTCCTACAGGTTTCAAATCTTACCTCTTCTAACCCTAAGCCATTTCGATTCATCGATGCCTGGTTTCTAAGAGACGATTTTATGAGTGTGGTAAGAGACAGTTGGGAATCACCTGTGTCAGGAACTGGAATGCTAAAGTTTTACCTTAAGCTTATCAGACTTAAAAGAGTTTTAAAATCATGGAATAGGGATAATTTTGGAAACATTGATCTAAATGTGACAAAAGCTGAGGAAGACTTAAGAACTCAGGAAGCTATCTATGATTTGAACCCTTCAACCTCTGAGCGAGTGAAACTCAATGAAAAAAATGCTCTGCTGCTAAAAGTCTTAAAGGAAAAAGAGAAATACTGGAAACAAAAAGCAAGATTAAAGTGGCATAAGTTAGGTGATAATAACACTTCTTTTTTCCACAAGGTTGTGCAAGAAAGAAACTGTAAACTCCACATAACCAAACTAAAAAATAGATCAGGTCAATGGATTAATTCTCAGTCAGACATACAAAAGGAAGCAGTTGAATATTTTACTGATTTGCTGAGTGAACCTGATTTAGTCTTGGATGATACTTTTGACACTCATTTTCTTAGTCAGATTCCTGGTATCATAACTAATAATGATAATCATGAATTAGCAATGCCAGTGACTGAGGTAGAACTGGAAAAGGTAATTAAAAGCTTAAATAAGAACAGTAGCCCTGGGCCAGATGGATACTCTCCAAAGTTTTACACCAAATGTTGGCAGATTATCAAACATGATTTGATAGAAGTGGTAAATGAGTTCATTTCTGGTGTTGAAATTCCAAGGGGGATTTCCAGCACCTGGATTACTCTGATACCAAAAAAACCAACCCCAAGTTCATTTGATGACTTTAGACCTATTAGTTTATCTAATGTGTTGAATAAGATTTTTTCTGAAGTCCTTCTGGAGAGAATGAAGCCTCATATGGAGAATCTGATATCCTCGAACCAAACAGCATTTATGAAACATAGGGATATATCTGATAACATTCTTTATTTACAAGAGATGATTAGATTCTTGGATAAGAAACATAGAATCCCTAACTGCATCCTCAAGCTTGATCTGAGGAAAGCTTTTGATAGAGTTAGATGGAGTTTTCTCAAACAGATTTTGTCTAAGTTTGGTTTCAATGGGAATTTTTTAACAGCTATAATGAATAATTTGTCTCAAGCCTACTTTTCAGTCATTATCAATGGAAATCCAGTAGGATTTTTCAGTGCAACAAGAGGAATCAAACAAGGTGGCCCTCTATCCCCCTCTCTTTTTAATCTATTCTCAGAGGCTTTCTCTAGGAGTTTAACCTTTATTTTCGTGAATAAATGTTTGGCTTCATATCAGATTCCTGGTTCAATTCCTGTAGTTTCTCATTTGATGTATGCGGATGATACCATAATATTTATGAAAGCTTCTAAACCTAACCTAATTAAGATTAAGGCCTTTCTTGAAATCTTTGAACATTGCTCAGGTCAAAAGTTTAATTTTGAGAAATCAGACTTTTATTTAAGTAGAAAGGCTACAGTGGCAAGAATGATTCAGGTGAAAGCAATTTTAAAAATGAAAAAAGGGACTTTTCCCTTTAAATACCTAGGATGCCCTATTTTCAGAGGAAGAACTTTGAATAGATATTTCTTTCCACTGCTGGCCAATGTAGATGCTAAGCTACAAAATTGGAAAAACAACTGGTTAAGCTCTGGGGGGGAAATGATCCTCATTAAATCAGTTCTGTACTCAATTCCTCAGCATACATGGATGGTTACAAATCCCTCAAAAGGTATAATTAAAACATTTGAGAAAAAATTGGCTCAATTTTTTTGGGGAAAGACTGAAGGAAAACAGAATAAGATTTGGAAAAAATGGGCAAATATTGTAATACCTACTAACATGGATGGTTTGGGATTTAGATCGGTAAAAGCCATTGTCGATTCTTGTTCGGCCAAACTATGGTGGAAGAGCCAATTGGGAACTTCATTGTGGTCTAAACTTCTATGGTCTCTTCCACCATCATACAGGAAATCAGTTACTTGGAGGAGAATTTGTTACATTAATGAATTTGCTGTTAACAATTCTTCAATTATACATGGAAATGGAAGATGTAATTTTCTGAATGCCAACTGGTGTCCTCATGGACCTCTACTTTCTAAAATCCCTGATAACATTGCCTCTACAATGGATGACATCTCTGTGGCGGATTTCATAGACAACAGAAATGCTATTCTGAATCAAATTGCATCTTTTCTTGAACATGATACTGTGCTTTTTCTCCAGGATGCAGTACTTACAGATGCTAGGGAGGACAGAATCATCTGGAAGCCAGAACCGTCGGGTAAATTTACATTTAAGTCGGCCTATAGATCTCTAGTTCAACCAAGAGGTAATTCTCCGGTCTCTAAGTTTTTATGGAATCCACTGTTACTGAAAAAGATCTCAATCTTTATCTGGAAACTACTACATGCTTTTCTCCCCTTTGATGATGTTCTTATTACATGCGGTTTTAGCCTAGCTTCAAAGTGCCCTGCTTGTTTTCAATCTGATTCTATCCAACATTACTTTATCTCTTGTCCCCTGGCCCATTCAGTCTGGTTGAAACTGACTCCTTCAATACTTTTTAATCTTAATACACTACATTCCATACCTCAAAGATTCTATCTATTTTGGAACTGTCAAGACTTACCTAAGTTTTATCAGATATATTGCATGATTCTCCCATCTGTGGTGTGTTGGAGTCTATGGAAAGCTAGAAATAACTATCTATATGACCACAAGCCTTTTTCCATGAATTTTATCTGTACTGAGGTGGAGGATTTGATTAAATTGACACTTAGTGTTTGTCCTCCGACGATTTTATCTACTGTCTCAGTACCACCATCTTTTCAGCATCTCATTCCTTTGCTAAGGCCTCCCCCTAAACCTAACTTAAGGACTGTTTTTTGGGAAAGGCCTAAACATGGAGTCATAAAAATCAATGTAGATGCAGCTTGGTGTCCTAACAAAGCCTCTGTGGGTCTTATAGCTAGGAACAGTCTTGGCTTACCTGTTAGAATTAGTTCGGCAAGTGTTACATCTTCATCCCCCCTACATGCCGAAATTGAAGCAATATTACATGATTGCTATTCTTTTGATCATCTGGAGTGTAATATTATTGTGGAATATGATTGTAAGCTTGCTATTGATATGATTCAGAATCCTTATGAGGCACAGTGGCATGTTTTTGATTTGGTATATAAAGCAAAATCTTTACTTGGTAATGCTGAACTGATACACACATATAGGGAGTGTAACACTGTAGCTCATGCCATAGCTAAACATCATTTTGATCTGAACCAAGGGCTGGATATGACTAATGTTACATCAAAAATTCAGGGTCTTATAGCTATGGATAGAGGCCGTGTTCCTCATATTCGAGTTGCTAAAACTTCTAGGTTTTAGAAATTGATGCTGCTGAATTTTATTTTTCAATTTTGCAGAACAAGGGACTTCTGGCACTATGATGGTGAGATTGCTGTTGCTCAGATTGCTGTTACTATGGTGAAGCTTGGCTGCTCAGATTGCTGTGTGGCTTGTCTTTGGTGAGGATGTTGCACAGATGACAGGGAGTTGAGTTCCCTTCCTTCGAAGATATTCTCAGCTTGAAAGCTACAATGCTTAGCATACTCATGGGTATTTTTCTCGTTTCGTGATTGAAGTTGCCTGGCCATTACAGAGGATTAACACGAGGGGTGGAGATCCTCTTGTTTTGGATCGCAACTTCGACACCTATCCATCCACTTTGGATAGCTGTATTCACTATTTTAGCAAACACTTTTAGGACTTTTGGAGACAACCCTGTTGTTTCATCTCTAACTCTCACAAACCAACTCTATCTGTATATTCGACCAATTAGATATCAAGGCTTGGGGAACCTATAATAAAATATCCCTCACCCTCGGGTGTTCTCATTAAAAAATATATATAATAAAAATATTATGTGAAATATTGTTAGATTTATCGTTAACACCTATTTTCTATAAATTAAAAAAATTATTCATTTTTAGTCTTATACTCCCTCCGTCCCAAAAAAAATGGCACTTTACTTTTTCAAGTCAAAATTTGTAAACTTTGACCCTAAATATAAAATTAATATATGTATAGTAAAAATATCATGTGAGATATTGTTATATTCATCTCAATATATATTTTCTAAATACCAATTTTTTTATGCGGAATTGTTATTTGTAGTTAGAGATATTGACAGTCAAACGTGATCATTGAATACCGTGAAAAAGTTAATGCGTCATATTTTGTTGGGACGAAGGAAGTATGTAGATAGAGATATTAACGGTCAAACATGATCATTGAAAACTGTGAAAAAGTAAATGCACCATTTTTTTTGGGACGGAGGGAGTATGTAGCTAGAGATATTAAGAGCATCCACAATGGTAGTGGACTTAAGAAACATTTCTTAAGTGTCACATCATGAATTTAAATAAAACTAAGTAAGAACCAACTACCAACAATGAATTCTTAGGCCCTCCTTAAATAAGCACTTCTTAGGCCCTTCCTTTTCATTTTAAATTATAATTAATTAAAAATACAAAATAAACCATGTTAAGTGCCAATAATTTATTGGTTGACATTCACAAATAAAGAGCTACCAATTTCTTAATTAAGGAGCAGCTCCTTATTAACAAGTGATTCTTAAAACTCCACAATGGTTCCCTTAAATAAGGAGTGCTCCTTATTAATAAAAGTAGAGTTAACGAGCAATCATTGATGCCTTAACGGTCAAACATGATTATTGAACAACGTAAAAAAATAATTAAGAGCATGGACTTAAGCAGCATTTCTTAGTGTTCATCATGAATTTTGATGAACACTATGTAAAAGTCAACTACTAATAATTGACTCCTTAAATAAGCACTTCTTTTCCATTTTAAATTAGAGTGAAGTGCTTATAACCTACATAACTCACATAAGTGCAAATATATCCCTGTGGTGATTTAAATTGCAAATATAACCCTAGATAGCTAGTGTATGTGCAAATATAAGCTTTTCCGACAGTTTGAGGCCGGATTATGTTAAAAAGACAAATTTAACCCTTTGTAAAATAATACGAAAAATACAAAAAACATTGAAATTACCTTCATAACCTTGAAGCCCTAATCTTCTTCCTCCATTTTTTTTCTTTTCTTCCTCTTCTCTTTTCTATTCTTCTCCCACTGCTTCTTCATTTCCTTCATTTTCTCTTCTTCTTTGCTTGGGTGGTGGGAAGTGGTGGGTAGGTTGGGATTGGTGGTGACGGGCGGGGTGCTGGGTTGGGTGGTGGCGAGCGGCGGATGGCGGCAGGTGGGCTATGTCAGGTGGTGGCATGCGATGGGTAGTGGCGTGTGGGCTGAGTAAGGTGGTGGCGAGCGGTTTCAAACCAAGATTTAGGTTTTGACGAGGCATGGTGGAGTGGAGCTCAGTGGTGAGGTGGGCTGGGCTGGAGTGTGGTGGCTCACCATTAGGACGTCGAAATCGGTGAGATTGGGCGAGACGCGCCTGGTGAAGGACCGCACATTTGGGCTTCACGTGCATGTAATATGTACGCGGTGGCAGATCTGAATGCTGGAAGAACAGATTTCTAGAGTCTCGGTAAAAAAAGGTGTTGTAGAGTCTCGATCTGAATGTCGGGCGAACATATTTGCAGAGTCTCGATAAAAAGGTGGTAACGCGGAGTCTCATTCTAAACGCCAGAGCGGTGTTGCAGTGGCAGGGAAAAGGAGGTGATCGCTGAGATGCCAAACAAAGTCCTCTGTGATTTAGCAACGATCAGAGTTGCAGCGGTCGACGAGCAGAAGGCGGCTTATGGAGGTGAAACAGAGAAGAACGTTGATGGAGATGCCAGCTATGATCGTTGTTGGAGAACTGGAATTTTCTTGAATAAGGTCATGTTGGAGGGATGGGGGTGGTGGTGGTGGCCATGCGGCAGTGGTGGAATCGCTGTAGCAGAGATGGTGGAGAAGTGGCAGTGGTGGAAGAATAGCTCTAGGGCAAAGGGCATTTTTGTCTATTAAATTTTTATATTAGGCTGAAAAGGTATTTTGATCATTTCTGGTCATTCAATGGTCAAAAACAGCTGGTCAATGCTGGAATATAATGTATAGGGTTATATTCGTACCTATGTAAAGTAGTTAGGGTTGTTTTTGCACTAAAAATTATCTCACGGTTATATGGGCACTTAGTGAAATATATAGGGTTATATTTGTATATATCCTGCTAAATTATAATAATTAAAATTATTTAAAAATCATGTTAAATGTCAATCATTGATTGGTTGTCATTTCACAAATAAAGAGGTACTGACTGCTTAATTAAGGAGCACCTTCTTTGTTATTAAGGAGTGATTCTTAAAACTCCACAATGATTCTTTTTAAATAAGGCATGCTCCTTATATAAAAAGAGAAAAGTGCAGATATAACTCTATATAATTGACGAAAGTACAGATATAATCATGCGCTAATTGAAAGTGCAAATATAACCCTATCTATTCAAGTTATGTGCAAATATAACCTTTCCAGGCAGTTGAAGGCTGAAATATGCTAAAATGATCGATTTAACCCTAGCAGTTTTTTTAAAAAAATTGCAAAAACTGCCATTTATCAATTGACGATATTACCCCATGGTCATTATTGCCCCATTTTTGTCTTCCATTCCCGCCCTAACTGAAACCTCTCGTTTTCCCACCATTCACATTGTAAAACCAACTCAAACCCAAACCTGCTCTACCCGTTCAACACATTCCCACCGCTCCTGGCCGATCTTTAGTCGCATTCCGGCAACAATGTAGGGCACCCACTGAGTTCGACGAAGTGAACCAGGTTGTTGATGGTGCGATTTGAAGAAAATCCATATTTGCTACAATGAAACCCTACAAAATGGTAAGTCTTCCTAAAATCCGTGGGAATTTGTAGATTATTGTTGTTTAGAGTATGCTTTTGTGTATTTTGTAACGTTCTCGGCCTTTAAATATATAAAGATTGCATATTCCTTAGGAAATGAGGTTTTTTAAACCTTTTTTTAATTTTGTTGTGTATTATCCGGATTGATGATTTGAATATGTTTGGTGTTGTGTGTGTGGTTGTTGTTGTGCTTTGTTTCTATACCTAGGGTTTAGAATTTTAAAGGGGTTAAGTTGTTGTAGGGATTCTATGTTTAGTGTTGTGTGGTTGTTTTGGTACTCTTGGTTGAGAGTTTCATGATGTAGATTTTGTTTGGTATTATGTTAGAATGTATGTTGAATGTGTTAAAATGGTATTATTGTGGATGATGCTGAATGTGTTTGTGATATATAACTTATTGTGATTGTTCTTCGAGGGTGTGTGATAATTTTGAATGATTGTTGGATAATTGTCATGTTGTTGTGTATATGGAGTGGGTAGTTTGGGCCAAGTTGGTGAACTAGATTTAGAAATATATTGATTGTTGACGATGAAAATCTGGTGAAGTTATGTATCCAAATGATGAATGTTCAATGTTTCTATGATGATACTGAACCTGGACATTAGACCTTGTTGTTGTGTAACCAAACTTTGATAACAAGTTTGGTGAATCTGCTCTTATAATTTATGTCCTGTTAGTGCATATATAACCCTGAATGTTTATTATTTGTGCATATCCCGTTTGTTTCCTATAGGTGCATATATAACCTTGTCTGTTTCTAATATGTGCATATATAACCCTGCTTGTTTTTTATATGTGCATATATAACCCTGAAAATTTAATATAGGTGCAATTATACCCTTGATTGTTTCCTCTATGTGTATATATAGTCATGTGTTTATCTTATATGTTCATATATATATATATGTATTTATAATTGTGGGTTTGTTTTTCAATGTTGTAGGATGAAGTGTACACAATTGTCCTTCGTCACGGTACCCGTTGGAAAATGCTTGACGGTATTGACCCCGACATATACTCCCTTGTGGTTTTGAAATTGAATTTCATGGAGCATTTCTTTGGTGATGCTGAGGCGTGGAAAACTCTGGAATTGAAGCTGCGTTATGGTGATGATAGGGTCATCCTGCAATCAGAAAAGAATGTTACAAACATGTTTACTTCTAGTCGTGGAGGAACGAATTTTGAGGTATATAGTGAGGTCGTTAACCTTCTAGAAGGTTGTTCTTGGGGCAAGACCAGCAAAACAGAAAAGATGAAGAAAGACACCAAAGAAGGTGGTAAAGTTGTGACCGAGACATTGATGGAAGAACACAGCTCTGAAGATGAATATTATGTTCAACCCAACCCTGAAGAAGGGCTTTCAGACCAAGACCGGGACTAGTATCATCGGTACACTGAGGCAGGTTTTGAGATTTAGTCGGATAAGGATAGTGGCAGTGACACCGCATGTGATTTGGATGAATTCTCTCGGACACTGACTTGGAGGACAATCCCATGAAGAAATGCACCAACAAGGAGAAGTTTCATATCAAAGATGGGGACAAAATTAAATTGTTCAAAGAGATGGATTTTTAGACCCAAAAAGATTTTAACAATGCGTTGCTCGACTACTCGGTACAGGAGGGCTTTGTGCTAAAACATGTAAAGAGCAAGAAGAGTAGAGTTACAGTAATTTGTGCGGCTCATAATTGTGGATAGAGGCTCCATAGCTCGACACTCCCCAATGACCATACTTTTAGAATTCATTCACTGGATAGGAAACACACCTGTAGGCAAGAGGTGAAGGTGTCACAGGGATGGATAACAAAGAGGCGTGTTAAAATGCTTCAGGCTGATCGATAGGTGTCAAATCAGGTGTTGATGGAACACCTGAAATCTTTTGGTGTTCAGCCAAGCCGTTATAAGTTGATGAGAGCAAGGCAATTGGCCGAATTGATGCTAGATGGTAACTATGGTGAATCATTCAAAGTCCTCCCACAGTATTGCGAAGAGGTGCGGAAGAGCAACCCGGGCAGTCAAGCGATGATGCAGTACGACCCAGGCCAACCAGTGCTATATGTGAAAAGGCTCTTCATTGGATTTGATGCTGCGAAGAAAGAATTTCTGGCTGGTTGCAAGGCATTTCTAGGGTTTGATGGCTGCCATATTAAGGGCCGGTACATGGGGGTTTTGCTTAGGGCAATTGCCAATAACCTAGATGATGGCATTTTTACCCTCACTTTTTCTTATGTGGAATCTGAATCCAAAGAAAATTGGCTATTTTTCTTCAATCAAATGGAGTTTTTCTTGGGTGGGTTTGCAGAAAATAAACTCTGGGCATTCATAATTGACTGGAAGAATGTGAGTTATATTATCCCTTTTATTTTACAATTGGAATTTTGTAGTTTACAGTTAAGCTGTGTGAATAGGGTTTAGTGACTGTTCTAGTATAGGATTTATAGGGATAAATTGTGCAGATTGTGTTGTTTGTTTGTGTAGTAGGTGAGTTGGAATTTTGTAGTTTATGGTTTCATACACTGTCAGGAATTTGTGCAGATACAACCCTGACTGTTTTAATTATGTGCATATATAACCCTGTGTAAGTTATTTATGTGCAGATATTACCCTAATTGATTAAATTGTATGTAGATATAACCCTAATTGAATTTATTTTGCGCACATATAAATCTGTCTTATTTAATTATTTGCAGATATAACCTTATATGATATAAACCTTTTCTGATTTTAACCAACATAACTTATGCATTGTTTGTTCTTATAAAGAAGGGCCTTGATAAGGCTATTGATGAGATTGTGCCTCACGCTACGCAGAGGAGATGCAATTATCACATCTATGCCAATTTCCGTAGAAAGAACCCTGCGGATATTTTCAAGAAGTTGTTTTGGAAAGCTGCTATGGCATATAACAAAAGGGATTTCACAATAGTAATGGATCAGATGAAGGAATTAAATGAGGAGGGTTATATGTACTTGAACGACCTTGGTGATGCTTTGTGGGATAAACACACTTTCTCGGCGGCCTTGAAGTGTGACAACGTAACTAACAATCCAGCAAAGTCTTTCAACAATTGGGTTGGATGGTTGAGAAACGAGGTCGTACTTATGTTGATGGAGGGGTTGTGGAAGAAGTTAATGGCAAGGTTGGATGAGCGTTACAATAAGTGTGTTGTCTAGGATAGTGTAATGTGTACACGGACTGAGGAAATGCCGATGCTTGTTTCAAAATAGTCTCACCGAGTTACCTTCACTTCTTGGTCAGATACAAAATTTTAAGTATTACATGGTGATTGTCATTATAGAGTGAGGCTTGATAGGCAGTCATGCGCTGTGGTGTTTGGGATCACACTGGGGTACCATGTAGACATGTGGCTGCGATACTATTGTACAAAAGACACCCCCTCAACGAATCATGTGATCTTATGTTATCTAAAATGCATTTTTGAAATCCTACTCCCACATGATCGAGCCCTTACCTCACAGGGTGTTCTGGACAAAAAACAAGACTGCCCAACCGTGCCAACCTCCAGAATTACATTGTTGAATTGGGAGACCAAAGACAAAGAGAATAAAAGAGGATTGAGAGGGAGAGGGAAGCAAGAAGAAAAGGAAGTGTAGCGAATGTGGAGAATATGGTCACAATATAAGGGGATGCCAAGGTGGACCCACGGCCAAAGAAAGAAAAGCGGCTGAAAAAGTTAAATCTGCTGCAGCATCCCATGTATTTTGAACATGTTACCTATTTTTTGTCCATTATTTATTAGCCAAATCATTTGTAAATTTCATGACAACTTGTAAATCATTTGTAAATCTGATGCAGGGAGTGGATGTGATTTCATAGGCCACTACACAGGGAACTTCACAAGCCACTTCCCTTGCAGGAATCAAGAGAGGTAGACCAGTGGCCACGCACATTTTTGAGCAACCGCCTAAGCAGACAAGGGCTGCAAAGGGTTCAAATTCTAGCGAGGGAAAACAACTGCTAGTTCAAAAAAGTAGAGAAAGGTAGAATTAGTTAAAATACATATTGATTGAGTACATTACTGAGCGATTTTGATTTCTAATCATACCTAACGACCATATGTTGATTGCATGAAAAGGCGGTTGATGATGTAGCACAGCATGATCCAGTAATTACAGTCGATGTCGAAGGGGTATTTTTGGCACAATATTGTTAGTTTGTGATCATTTTGTGGTTGCCCATAACTAAAATTTTGTCGTATAGGTCCAAGAAGGTGGTGATCCAGAAGTTCAAATTCAGAACAAGGATGAGGCTCCAACGGATTGTAACTAGGCTGTCGAGGTAAACCATGAATTTGATATGCATTGACTGGAATTTTTTAGGGTTATATCTGAAGTAACTGAAATTGTGCAGGGTTATATCTGAACTATCTGAAATTATGTAGGGTTATATCTGAACTTAATAACATTATGTAGGGTTGTATCTGAACAAACTGATATTATCTAGTGTTGTATCTGAACTATCTGAAATCAGTGATTACTAAAATCATTATTGTATTACGAACAGTAGGATAAAGCAGTTGATGATACGGAGTTGCAATTTGATACGGAGATGCAATTCCCACCACCTAGTTTGAATGAAAAAGAGGTAAACTTCAAGGTCTTCTCAGTACTTCATGCGTTTATTATCATGCCATCTTAGTAATATGCCAATATTCTATTGTAGATAATGGATGTGATGCAATTCATTCAACAAGTGGAGAATGAAATTGCTCAACCAAAGCCACAACAAAAAAATGTGAAGAAAACAAAGCATACCAGGATGACTAAGCAGAAGACGAGGTGTAACATACAAGAGGATGCTACTGCGAATGAGGTAAGACACTTTTTTTAAATCAAAATCATGCATGGTCTAATTTTTGGATTAAAATCCTAACTGGCACCCTTCCTTAAGTACAAGATGAGTTGCAGGGTAAGGATGAGGGTGGGATGCTGATGCTAGAAACATTAGATGATGTGGAGAAACAGTTCATCATCTAAGAAGGGGCTACTGCATCCAATGTCCATGACAGGAAGGGGATTCCAGTGCAGGTTCTTTTGGAGGAGACACTGGTAGTGATGGAACAACCCACGGTTGAGGTTCCGGTCCAGGTTGTGGGAGACAATGTTTTGGAAGGACAACCTTTGGTTGATGACCAGGTTATGGGGGAGATTGTGGTGGAAGAGCTTCCTATAGTAGAGAACCAAGATTTGTACTTGGTTTAGGATCCGATAATTGGGGACCATGTATTAGTGAATGCTGACATTGGAAAAAATAATGGTCCAACACTAAGTTCTGAGACTCGGGGACATTTACCATGCCAGTTCAGTGCCAAGGTATTCTGATTTTCCCTCATTATATTTATTTCTCAAATAATGTCTATAGATCATACTTAGAACATTAAAAATCATTTCTTCAATTTTACTATGCTCAGGATTTCCCCCCTCCAATCGGAGGAGTAGGACTAGTGTATTTCACACATTGCCGGGTAACATTATCATCGAAACCGTCAACCATCTGGATCCATCAGACCCGCATTATGCAAAGTGAAAAATGCACTAAATTTGATAGAGTAGGATTATATTTTTATTCATATTATGTAGGGTTATGTCTGCACATCTTCATATATGTCAGGTTATATTTGCAATTTATACAACTGATTATATCAACATCGCCTATTATTTTTTGCTAACTGGACCCCACCACAACAGAATTCCTTGTATTAGGTACTAAAGTAGAGGCTACCCGGAACGAAATTTAGGGAAAGACTTTTCTATACAGTGAGAGTACTGCGAGGTAGCTCAGCAAAACTTTGGCTCCGTCGGTGAATACCACGCCTAATGTTGATGTCCCACATTCCATCTCACAACCACCTCTTTCTGCTACACTCGGTCCAGTGAGCGAAATAACCACCATCAGCTGATCGCACTTGACCTTATCATCACCATCTTTTGTGTCTAATTTATGTCTTAAAACATGACAATGTACTGTTTCATTTGTGCACCTTCTTTTGCCTATTTTGCAACCTTCACTTCCTTTAGCAAGCATTTATAGGGACTATGTGGTGCACTATGTATTTGGTGCAGTCCACTTTCATTGTCAAACATGAGAACCTATATTAATGTACTGTGATGTTTGTTGTTCGAACTATTTTCAAATACGAGAATACAAGGCTCTAACAATGAAGCAGAATACAAGGCTCTAACAATGAAGCAGAATACAAGGCTCTAATTTGTGGACTAGATATCACTGTCAGAATGGAAGTCAAGAGTGTTCGAGTGTCCAGCGATTCGTTGATTGTAGTTCAACAAGTGCGAGATGATTATGAGGTGCGAGAGGATTAATTAATGAAGTATTTAGGTAAGGTGCAACAACTCATAGCCCAGTTTGAATATTTTGATATCAACACATACCGCGAAGTGAAAATACAAAGGCGAACGCATTAAGCAGGCTAGCAACAGCAGGATTTGATTCTCTTACCGAGTAGGGGGTGTAATTATGGAAGTTATCCCAGTTAGAAGCACCATGTCAACGATTGTGTTAACAATCTAAGAGGATGAAGTAAGTTAGATGACTCCGCTGAAGGATTTCATTGCAAAAGAGAGGTTTCCAGAAGATAAGATGGAGGCCATGAACTTGGAGTTGCGTTCTACTAATTACGCCTACGGAGATGAGACCTTGTACAAAAAAAAAGCTTCTTGTCCCCATGGATAAAATGTGCAAGACAAACGAAAGCGACTGAAATTTAAATTTTTTTTACATGGAGGCCTATGTGGAATGCATCAGGGAGCTAGGATGATAGCTAAAAAGATAATCATAGCAAGATACTACTGCCCAACTATGTTCAACGATGCACACAACTTCGTTCTTAGATGCAAGACTTGCCAAATCAATGCCTCGCCGTCACACAAACTGCGGTCAACTTTGACAGGAGTCTATGGAACCTGGTCATTTGATAAGTGGAGGATAGACTTAGTTGGACCATTTTCTAGGGGAGAAAGCAACGCCAATTTCCTGATCATAGCAATCGACTACTTCACAAAGTAGGTCGATGCTAAACCATTATGACGTGTCACAGCGAAGATGCCAAGAAATTCATGTGGAAAAACATAGTATATCGCTTTGGGGTGCCACATACCATTGTTATGGATAACGGTAAACAATTCACAAGTGCAGTGTTCACCGATTGGTGCTCAAAGCTTGGGATTCTTTAGAAGTTTACCGCCGTGGAACACCCTCAAGTTAATGGCCAAGTGGAAGTGAAAAATAGGACCATAGTTGAGGGAATACATAAGCAATTGGAAGGAAAGCAAACAGGATAGGTAGACGAGTTTCCAAACACGCTATGGTTATATAGAACAACAATCTGAGAACCAACGGGAAAGACGACATACAATTTGGTGTACGGTCACAAAACGGTCATACCCATTGAGATTCGTAACCCAAGCCTTAGGACAAGAAGCTATAAGGAGATAGACAACCCAAATGTGATGAGGCTCAAACTAGAGGAACTTGAGGAAAAAAGAAATCTAGCAAGGATCACAAAAGTTAAATACAAGTCTAGCAACTACGAATTGGAGAGAATGGATGGAACCGCAGTCCCAAACACGTGGCATATAGGCAACCTAAGAAACTTTTATGTCTAGAAGGAAAACAACGAGGATCAACCTATATAGATATCAAGATATTATCCTTGGTTTTTTTCAACGTGATATAATCACAATCGTACGTATTCAATGCAAAACCACTTTGTTGGACCAATATCAAGTTTCTCATTCTTTACTTACACTTGTTACATGATGATCATTTCGTAGCATGTTAACATTAAATTACCTAGACTTTACTGAGTAAACAACAAATCGCAATGCCTGCAAACTTTGGATCTTGCAGCTTTGCTAGTCAAACAAACGGAAGCTTTATATCTTGCACAACTATTGATGCTTGCAAGCTTTGGATCTTGCAACTTCATAAATCAAGCGAGCACAAGCTATAGATCTTGTGAAAATAACAGGGTAAGCTTTAGATCATGCACATTTATTGATTATTGCAAGCTTCGGATCTTGCAACTTTGCAAATCAAACAAGTGCAAGGCATATATCTTGCGAAGACTCCCAAACATTGCAAGCTTTAGACCTTACTCACTCATAGCAAACGAAAGCTATAGACCTTGCTTAGGAGTATATTTTCTCATAAATACAACATACGCAATGGAAATCATACAACCCGAAAGGTTACGCTATAATAAGTCATACGAACAGTTGGACACTTAGCCAGTTAGAACAAAACAATAAAAAAACCATAAAGGTGGCATCCTAGCTATTTATCAAGTTCACTTACTTAGAGGACAAAGTGTCGACAAGGAAGTTTCATTAGTAAAAGCATATGCACACACTTCGCCAAGACATTGCCATCATTATTAAAAACATTAAAAAAAAGTTTTCCAATCTAGCATATCTACCTGCGTCTTGAAGCCCGAGAAGATCCAGAAGCCGATGATTCGTTGCAGTGATGACCATGCTCAGATTCACAATGAGAATGCTCAGCCCAACAACGTTTTTCTTCAACAGTCTCTTCTTCACTAACCAGATTCTCATATCGTCACTTCATATGCAAATAAGCAGGATGCCATATAGCCTCTTCGCTCCACGTGAGCAATAAGTTTAGCATAGTACGCCTTGCAGTCAGTGATAGGGCCAAACTCTTCACTTTCTAATTTCATACTCATGACGTTAACAGTTTCTTCATATCTTTGCATTTCAACCTTCAAGTCCCATATTTACTTTTCTAAGGATCGAATGTATAGATGAACAACCTCCAACAGGTTGATCCTTTGACCACCAAACTCCATGGTAAGAGCTTGGAGTTTTTCTTTATATTCAGCATAATCCTGCTCAAGTTGATGCACATATCTATCAAGTCGATTGCACTCAGCACGAAGCTTATCAGTATCACTTCGCAGCTGTGTGTTTATGGCAAACTGCTCATGAAACTTTGTTTACCAACCAACAATAGTTGAGAGGTGATCACATTCCTCCTGCTTTTTCTTTACCCAAGCTACAAACCATCGATATGGTCACATTGCTTGTCTATGATCACTGCCTTCTGGTGGACTTCGCGTGTCTTATCTGCGGCATAGGTTCTTGCGTCCACATGTTGGTGAAGCATCTTAACCATGTTCAACTGTTGCTGATAAATAAGATCATTATGCTCGTTGAAAATTCTTCTCAAATCATGAAGACTATCTTGAGCTTCCTTCACCGTCTTCCCTCACTTTGTTTCAAGGTCATGAACACCTAACATCATATACTCCAAACGAATACCCAAGGTTAATGCCCACTCTTGAACACGAATAGAGAGGTTGCCAAATGCAAGTATAAAATAGCTGATTCAAGGTCAACCACACAACGAACAATATCTTTGCCAAGGGATTCACTATCATAACCATTAGGTAGAAGCTTACTACAAGGACATGAAGCGGAGGAAGGCAAAGTTGACAAGGATGGCAGAATTTTCCACCCAATATGTAATGGAATAGAATCCACTTGAGACAAGTGGTTGGAAGAAATGAGCTTGAAATACTTTTGATATGCGCTTGGCCGCTTCAGTTAAATTCACAGGACAATATCCAGCAGATGACGCAAAAACAATGTCATAAGAAAAATGAACGTAACAACCCAAATGTCCAACGCTTTTTAAAAATTTTGGGTCTACCAAAATATCAAAGCCCTGCAAATAAGTAAATACAAACCATTGGTCAAATTATAAAAAAGCAAGCACAAGGACCCAACAAGTTGCCAATAATACAAAAATCATACAAACAAACATTAAAATATTGTCAGCAGATTACAAGAAAAATATATTTCAAGTCTATGGTGCTTGACTAACTTTGGAAGGAGACGAGAGAGAAGTATAAGAGATGATAGCAACATCATTCACGCTTGCAGCATCTTGCACCCTCAACCCCCCCTCAGGATTGGCAGCATCGCTCACTGCAATATCTTGACCGGTTTGGCGATACTCAGAGATAGAATTGTTGAATGGAAGCTCCTTGCAGTAATCAACCATACACATTTCAGCTCAGCTGCGGAAGGAAGAGTTGGTAGACTAGCAAGATAGGATAGCAATGCGAAAGGATGACCATCATCAGAGACGCCCTTTATAAAGCCATCATTGAGAATTTTGGTCTGTTCCGCCGAGATCTTCTCTGACTTGGCCAGCTTGGGCAACTTATTAAGCTTCACGGTTGGATTCAACTTTCTTAGCTCAATCAAAGCCACTTAATAGCCAATGTCACAAGTGTTAGCTGAGATTTCCTTGAACAAGGCGTAAAAAGAATTAGTCTTCAACAGTCGGTTGACCAGTAGCTGAGGGTATCCAGGTGAAACCAAGCCATTCATCCTCATCACCTCCAACTGAAAGCGCATTTTCTCCATTTCTCTTTCAGAAATCACAACGTGCTATTGGCCTTACGCACTCGCTCATCGACATCCATAGCAGTTTTATTCAAAGCACTGCACTCAGCTTTCCTAGCCTGTAGCTCAACCAGTATAACTCATTCCCCTTTACCAAAGCTAGAAACTCGTTTGCTGACAAGTTGCAAGCTCTCTCCAACCTTAATTTAAAAAGACACCAACGGTGACAATGGTTACACGACAAAACAAAGCACTCAAATTACGATAAAAGTTTCAACATAATGAAAAATACCACATTTATGGTTTCTGAAGGGATAGCTTGGCGAGCGTAGCAGGAACAGTCCCATCTACAAACAAGTCACAACTTAGCATGAGAGAATGCGGAGGAAGTTGGCCAACTAGCCCCTTCTTCTTTGCAGGTCCCAAATCAGTACAAGTATTTTCGGTTCGCTCCTTGTGCCTTCTCTGTTGGCCCTTATCTTTGGCCTTTTGCTTACCATCACCCTCTTGCTTACCATCACCCTCAACCTCAGTAGTATGAGAGCTAGATGCATTATGCTGAGTACTTGTATCATTAATAATCGCTTGATGAGAAATAGCGTCGGTTTTTTGTTCACCCTGGGGAATCAGGGTTTCTACCTCCTCCTCATCATCTTCATAGATGAACTTTTTCTCATGGGTACGGCGTGTGAGGTTCATGTTTGCAATGAAAGAAAATAGAACCAGTTAAATAAGTACCCAAACATGAGAGGCGAGCAGAAGCACATAGTGGGGACAAACAAACCAGAAATAGTTAAGTGATTAATGAGTTCAAAAACTTTGATTAAGGTACTAGCAGAGCGAAGCGCGATGGAATGATGACTAAGAGTTCTTACAACCTCGAACTCAGCAGTCAGGCGAACCCCAGCCCAAGGTAGCTTTGCTTTCGGAGCGTCGTAGTTCCAAAAGGGAAAATCTAAACTACAATTGGGATTAAGTTTTATGTAGAAGAACTTTTCTCGCCACACCCCACAATTACTAGGGAACCCACTAACGAACTCACCATTAGGAATTACAGGGTAAAGAGTGAATTCATCAGGGGATTTTTTAATTTTGCAAAGATGAAAAAGGCTACGGAATAGACCTGTAGAATAATCAACACCAGCCGCTTCACAAACATGATAAAAAAAGACAAAAATGAAGACTGCTTTTGGATGTAGCTGACATAATCCTACTTTATAGTAACAAAGAAGGTCTACCACATGTTCAGGCAGACGAAAAGAGATTCCAAGTTTCAAGTAGTCTAAATAGCAAGAAAAATAACCAGTGGGAGGAGTGAAAATGCCCTCAGAGGCCTCAGGTGCCTTCGCAGAAAAAGGAAATGTATATTTTATATCCTCAACATAGGAATCTGTGAGGAGACTACTAATTACAAAAGATTTAGCACGGTGGTCAGAATCTTCATCAGAATCAACATTAAGCTCACGGGCGTTGGGAGAAGACGTCCCGAGGTTGTTAGAAGCAGACATTGACGAATTCAAGATCCCTAAAATCAAGACGAATGGCGGCATCAATTAAAGGATAGAAGCTAAGAAGAACAAATCTGGCCAGAAACTAGAATAGAGTGACGAGAAGGGTAGAACAAAATTTCTTAAATTATAATTTAACAAACTTATGCTTCAAGATGCACAGGTACACAAATCAAAAGCTTAAAGCTTAAGGAAGAGCAAGAAGAAAGGACAAAAAAAAAAACTTACCGTTATAGCGTGGGATATGGGAAGATATTGGGAGCAATATAAACGAAGGAAGAAGATGAATGTCCCTGCGCAAGAATTTAAATACAAGAAGGAAGAAGATGAATGGCCCTGGGTTTGCGCAAGAATTTAAATACAAGAAGGAATGCTACAAGACAAATAAAAAGAATAATGCGCAATCATGACAAAGCTGACATAAAGTGCATTACCTTTTTGGATTCTCGAGGAGACGGCGGAGAAAATACTCTGAATGGGGCTATTTTCAAGATGCTAAATTCAAAGTAATTATAAGACACAACAGCTGAAATGGAAATCGTGCAAATTGCAGAGCTAACAAACGAATACGAGTGAGTGAATATCGGTCACAAGATTACAACGGATAAATCCCATTGAGATAAGATACACCTAGAGGTTTCAAATTTAAAATGGAAGCGTGTAATCTGCACTATTTTGCATGATTTAACCAATGCATTTGACATAGTTTTTAGTTACTTTTGGTTGGCAATTTGGCGACATTAGTTCAGTTTAAATGACAAGTGGTTTAGACAACCATGTTTGGTTTTCTATTCTAAATCTCGTGCTTTGTATACTTAATTAGTGATTCTTGACATCTCATATTCAAGGGCTCCCTAGTCTTCATTATGAGTACCTTTAGTAGGTCACCCATGAATGTTGTTTGTTACATTACATTCTTGCGAAGGCCGTTTACTTTTAACAGTAGAAGATTTGAAGGCCATTCACATTTTAATGGTAGTAGACAAAGGACACGAATATCAATGCGTGATAGAAGGAGATTGAAGCCAAAGAAAGGCAACTACGGAGTTCAAGACGATCAAAGGAGAACATGGTAAATCATGGTTCCAGAAGTGTTTCCTTAGTTCGAGAATGATCCAGGAAGAACTAGCCTTCAAGGCTAGTTCCATTTGGATTTGTCTTCTTGAGTACTATAAAATTGACTACTAGAACTCCCAATTCTGACTAACGGTTCACCTGTGATAAGCAAACGAAGTTCAGCCAACGAAGCACCAGCGGCTGGTCATTGACTGCGCATGGTCAAGCACCTGTAGCCCGTGATAATCTTCACATCCCGCAATACACAAGAATCCAGGGGTTCCGTGAAGACCTGCATGAGCGCTTCATGAGGCAAGGCGACGGGCCATGACAAAAGCATCGGACCCTGAAGCAAGGGGATGAAGAGTTGAAGAATTTGGCTAAGTATGGAGTTGGTCCGTGAAAACCTTCATAGACCGTGAGAAAACATCTGAGCAAGACCAAAAACTACTCATGGTTTGTGAAAACCTTCACGGGCCATGATAAAATTTCTTAGCAGAAGCCACAAGTTGTTCACGATCCATGAAAACCTTCACGGACTGTGGAAAACTCTGAGCAAAAACCGCATGTTGCTTGCGGTCTGTGAAAACCTTCACGAACCGTGGCACGATCCCAAGTTCATGGACCACGCCAGATCCCAGGGGCCACGGCTATGAAAATTCATGGACCGTGGCAGATTTAGCATCCTATGGCTATGCATGCTTCACAGACCGTGGCATCTAAGCCGGCCCGTGAAGCCTTAGTGGCTGACCTAGGGTTTTGCTACTTTTGGCCTCTTTTGGGCCTATTTTTAGGCACAATCTCCTACTATTATAAATAGGAGCATAGTCTTCTTGTAAACCCTAAGTAGAATAGATCTAGGCATAATGTAGATTAGTTTCTCTTTCTAGTTAGAGAGAAGGAAGAGGAGAGTTCTTCTTCTCATTCCTTCCCCTTTTCTTTTCCTTTACTTTTCCTTTCATCTTGTTTTCTAGATCCATAGCATCTAACCTAATATTTATCATGGATCTAACCTTTGTAGAGTAGCTCAGTAGCTTGGGGATATTTGTATTCATGTTTCTTCTTGAGATTTAGATTTCCCTATCATAATGCTTATGAATATTTGTGCTTGAATTTGTGTTTTCTAAGAATTATGATTTATGCTATGTCATTATGATGATGCACTCATGCATGCATGGTAGAATAAAGTCATGCTAGGCTCCATTGCGATCTTGGTAAGTGTTGGAATTGTGGAGTATGTATAGAACACCGGGGAGATGAGTGCATACATGTCCTTTGAGAGAAATCCATATATGTGTTATACCACGATTCTGATTGGATAGCTGTGATTGATGTAAATCACATGTCGGTCGGCCGATTCGGCAAATGCCAGTGGGGAGAAGGTCCCTTAGCTTACCCTGATAGATTAACATGTTGTATGTAGCGACTAGAGTTGTGCTGACTCTAGAGTTATCACAAGGTGTATTTTCCTTTGTCTCTCTAGGAATAGGGAATGAGATCCACAGTGGAGTGTCCGGGAATGTAAGGCATCTTACTACATATTCAACGGTTGCGACCTACGCGAGACAGTGCCCCTTTAGGCGGGCATTGTTCCTCTAAGAGAAGGCGTGTTGGCCTTGGGAGTGATTGATTAGGGAATGGTCTACGGAGTCGTAGGACTAGAGCGCATTGCCTAAAATTACGGAGACGGTGAGGTATGGCCATTGTGGTAAGTACCACGTGTGACAGACGGAGGGAAATAATTGGCTATATCCACATAGTGTGACATGAGCATAAGATAGGTTTAATAGTCCATATGTGAATGAATCGAGGATATAAGTCATTTATCAAGCATGTTACGCAAATACCCCCAAGTGTCTGTTTATATAGTTATTTGTTTTATTTCACTTTCATGCTTTGTAGTTGTTAATTGAAAATACCAACCCCCCTTTTTTGCATGTTTGCTTTATTAGTTATTCCTTTCACTCGTACGGATTGACGGCCCATACGAGGTTGTGTTTTAACTAGTACTTGAGCCCTAGCATCCTTGTGGACAAACCCAAGGCTTGCTGTTTACTACCCCTTGGTAGCTTAGCAGTGAGAACGGGTGCAGAATTATAAATCTGATCTTTGACTCGTAAGCCCTCAACTCGTGTTTTAACGACAATCGGGTCGGGGCAAGTCAGTGTGATTCCAGGAAGTTGCAACATACAACCAAGAAGCAATCAACACTCCGCAAAAAACAGTTTGCATTATAGCTCAGACGAACATATTACAACGCATTACACACAAAGCGAAGAAATAAGTTTGCTACGCAGCTTAGGAAACCAATCATTGCTTCGTATGGCATTGGCTTCATAGCTGTGGGGGCTTATGGTGTATATACGGTCTATCAAGAAAAGCTAACAGCCGCTAGGCCCAACCCAACAATGTTCAGCAGCAAAGGCGAACTCGGTTCAGCCCAAACTAGTGAGAAATTAGGGGCACACAAATAACGTGGACCGATGAATAAGGGACGAATGCAGACCATGAATACCACGAACTTAGAAAGTGGGATTGTGATGTACCCCACGATCTCTGTCCCTAAAAACAAGGAAGCACGATCGGGTCCGTCTACATCAAATGGAGAAGAAGTTAAGGTAAGCGTTACTATTCAGAGAAATCCTATTTCTCAAAGAGATGACTCACTTGATCGTCAGAGGATTCTCTCGGAGTTATTTCCGGACTTTCTTTGCAGGTGGAGGAACTTACAGAGGTGAGCAGCGAAGAAGCTACCTGAATAAGTTACCACATCAGCATCGATAATAAGGTCTCCCTGGATTGTTGGCCGATCGAGACACAAACAATCGCTCCCTTTTTACAAACCAGGCATTCGAATCCTTCGCAATGCACACACTTCATAGTGTAACTCGACGAAGCTATTCTAATCCTTCGTCAAGATTATAAACAACAAATTCCTTAAAAAAACACTCAAAACATCAATAATAAACGTATCTACAACAGTTTAATACACGAAAATCGAAAAAAAACAATTTTCCCTAAATTCAAACCTAGGGTTCAAGTGAAGAAATTGGTTACCTTCAGCAGAGGACGAATGATTTGAATCTCCGGGAAGGGATGCCTGCGCTATTAACACAAGTTTGACGGGAAAAAGATGGGAGAAGAGACCTAGGGAACCGCAGTGGTGAAATGGAGACAGAACACAGCGGCGTGACCACCTGGGTTTATCAGTGCTAACGGGAGAACAAACAAACGGATAGATTTTTTGAAACCAAAGGAAGTTTTGATAATGTTTTTAGTAGGGCCCACGTTAATAAGGGCAGAATTGTCCTTCTCATTTATGGCTAGGGGCAGAAGGCTATTTTAGTATTTTCAAGTGGGTCAATGACTAGAATTTGTTAGTCAACGCTGGAATCATGGTCGGAGGGTTATATTTGCACTTTCATTCAATAGTTAAGGCTGTTTTTGCACTAAAAATTAAGTGGGAGTTATATGTACACTTTCTTCACCACATAGGTTTATACTTGCACATTACCAAAAAAATTTAAAAAAGGTAAAGTTAACTATCTACTATTGCATAATGTTTTAAGCAATTTTTAGTGGAACGAAGAGAGTACAATATAAAATTAAGGCCAGGAAACGCGCAGAACCCAATGCATGGTTCCTCAGTGGAGCCACAAACGCCGTCCCAGATTGCCCTGTCGTTAATTTTTCGCCTCATTTTTTGCATTACTGCTAATGTAAAAGCCAACTCTTCGGTGGTATGTGTCTCCATTGAGATTCTAATAAAGAGTTGTATTCTCACTGGAAATGCGCATTTGTGGAAGTAAACGACAGAGTTAGGTCCTCTGTATTTAATGGCCTACTGCTGAAATTGGAATTTGACAAAAGATAAAAAAGAAGCAGAGCTTGAAGCTTTGTAGTCATCTCAGGTGGGTTTTCTTCGTTTACCAAGGGAGCTAGGTTTTGGAAACTTGGTCTACAATTCCACTTTTTTTCCCTGCTCACATTGGGATTCTGGGTTCTATACTTCCACTGTAAGCATTTTTCTTCTTCTGGGGTTCAAGTTAATTTCAATATATCTTTTTGAAGCTGCATTACGCTCTGAAGCTTACCATCTTTCTTAGTTTGGGAATGCTGTTGGAAAGTTGAAATTTTTGGGTAGTTTGATGATGTTTTGTGCTTGAATTAGCATCAAGAAATGGGGACAGCCAGCTCAAAAGGGGAGAAAAGTGAAGCTTTACGACTGTGCAAAGAGAGGAAAAGATTCATTAAAGAAGCAATTGATTCCAGATGCGCTTTAGCTGCAGCTCACAGCGCTTACATTGAATCTTTGAGAAATATTGGAGCTGCTCTTAGAAGGTATGCTGAGGTTGAAGTTGTTATAGCTACTTCAGCCACTGGGCTGGACAAAACCCCATCACATTTCTCCTATCCCTCGCGGTCTCTGTCTCATCTTGGTGGGGTTTCAGACTCCCCTGTCTTGAATGGCAGCCCCCTTTCGCCACCTACGGCGAGGATGAGTTACATGATGTCTGCTGGTGGTGGTGGTGGAGGGGCTAGTGCTGTGACTGTCAGGATGAGTCCTGTTTTGCCTAGGAATATGTATGTGGATGACAGTGAATTCTCAGAGCTCCCACTGCCTCCGCCCCCGCCTCCTGATGGATCTTCTTGGGATTTTTTTGACCCTGGTGATGATGATCATGAGAGCTTTAGGTTTATGGGGAACACTAGCTTTCCTCAGGATCTTGATGGTTTGAGAATGCTTGGCAAACAGGTTGCTGATTCTGGAACCAACAACTACGTGGATGAAGGTTTTGTGACACCAAAACCTGAGCTGCAAAGTGCTAGCAAATTGGCTGTATACAATGGGAGTGCACCTGTGTTTCAGAGCAGTCAGAGCGATTCTCAAATGGTGGTTGAAAGTATGAAATGCGAGCAGAAAGGGAATGGCTCGATGGGGAAAGCTGGGTTAGAACAGTTTGTGTCAAGGGCGGATAAGCCTGCAGTGGACAAAGATGTGTGTGCTGAGAGAGAGGATCCTTCGGAGTTCATTACTCACAGAGCAAAAGATTTTATTTCTAGCATAAGGGACATTGAGCATCGCTTCTTTCGAGCATCTGAGTCAGGGAAAGAAATTTCCAGGATGCTTGAAGCCAATAAAATCCATGTTGGATTTGTAGATGCCAGGGGTAAATATTTCTTGATTTTTTTAGTCAATGTAGTTGTATTTGTCTTATTGTTGGTATAAGTTACTAAACTGCGAGCGTTCTTGTAGGAAAATCGCCAGTTGGAGTTTATTTGGCTTCTCTCAAATCAGCTTGCTGCCATGTCAAAAACGCCAATGTAACTGATGGTTAGTTATATATTCTTTTGTTAATTGCTTTTGAAAATTCTATTTAATATAACGATTTGGTGACCTGCATTTCTGATCCTCCCATTGAAAAATGAGTTGGCACTTCTTCTGTGGGGAGATTCAATGGTAATGAGTGTTTAGTTGCTATCTAAGATGGGATGTCTCTAATTTTGTGGGAACCTTTGTGTGGGATACTTTTAATGTTGCTGTTGCTGTTGTTGTCTACATCTCCTGTTCTGTTTTGGTACCTTCTCGCAGAATCAAAGTCCGATATTCCTTGAGACTGTATTGATATAATTTAGTACTATGTCAAATTGTACGTGTCCTAAAATGTATTGAATCTACTAATTTCTTCCAACTGCTTTTGCAACGTGGCTCAGATTGATTTGATTGTTAACTTTGACATGATGCTTTCTATATGTTTGAGTTAAGTGTTTCTTTTCTTACTTAGCGTTAGCCAGGGTTTAATTTTAATGTAGTCTAATTAACTATCATACAGATCCAGAACATAGTGTAACAAAAGTAATTACATGGAAGCGCACAACATCTTCAAGATCCTCCTCTTCAAGAAATCCTCTTACTTCAGGATCCAAGGATGACAATGATGACAGTGGTAGTGATTTCATGGAAGAGTTCTGTATGATTTCAGGAAGCCATTCTTCTACTTTGGATAGACTCTATGCTTGGGAGAGGAAGTTGTATGATGAAGTGAAGGTACAAGTTAGAGGCTTTTTTATTGTGCAGAATCCACTGTGCCTTTTGCCTTATGGTTGCTTAAATGCTTCATCAAGTTATGAATTTCATGAGATTTTGCATGTGAAAAGTAGATGATACTTCTGCTAGTTCCAAATGATGTTCTTCATTGTTTAGGTGAATTTCTGTGGCAGATTCATTAATCTTATAGATTTTTGCCATTTGAGTTATCGTGCCCATTGGTTTTGCTGATTTGAAATCAAATGTACCCTAAACTAGTCCATATGGATGCTTTGACTTTTGTTGCATTTCATTAAGTACTACACTATTTCTGTTAATATTATTTCCGGAAGAAAAACATTTTGTATTGAATAGGTACTTTCTTTTGGATTTACTGCTCATAAGATCCAGTATGCATTGTCTTCGTTTGTTTGTGGGGTTTTTATCCTCAAAGCTTTTGTTTTTGTAACCTGAGTTTGATCATCTGAACTTGAAAGTATTCAGCTTGCCAGTTGGTATTGTTTGCTAGTGACAAATATTAACGCAGTAATCATCATCATCTTCATCAGTAATAACTCCGTACATGTTGCTGCCATTTTATTCATCCCTCTCCTTTGTGCAACTGACTTATTTTCTCAAAAAATACCATGTTGTGATCTCTTTATTCATCCCTCTCCTTCAGCTGGCTTAAGTTGTGACATATGTTTCCCGTGGGGGTATGCTGGTCGGTTGATTTGTAAAGCCATGAAGCTTGACTTCTTTTATAAAAATACCAGTAGGCATATGTATCTTGTTAGCTGTCATTATCACTATCACATTATTCCCTTACAACACTAGCGATCTCATTGTACTTCTGATATTTCCTTCACAGGCCAGTGAATCTATCCGGAAAGATTATGATCGCAAATGCAACCAGCTTAGGCACCAGTTTGCCAAGGATCTTAGTGCCCAAGCAATCGATAAAACTCGAGCTGTTGTCAAAGATCTGCATTCACGGATTAGAGTTGCACTTCACGCTGTCGATTCAATCTCGAAGCGGATAGAGAGAATGAGGGATGAAGAATTGTTGCCACAACTTCTAGAACTCATTCAAGGGTGAGATAGATTATGTGTTAAGAAAATCTTTACATGGAATAGATTTTGAACATCCTAATGTTGTAATGATGTGACTTATACACCCAATGCAGATTGATTCGGATGTGGAAAGTAATGCTTGAGTGCCATCATTCACAGTATATAACAATCTCATTGGCATACCATTCGAAAACCTCAGCAGGGACTCTCCAAGGAGATGCTCAGAAGCAGGTTATATTGCAGCTGCAGGATGAAGTCGAATGTTTTGGCTTGAGTTTTGCTGATTGGATCAACAGTCTCACTTTCTATGTGGAAGCTCTCAACAATTGGCTACAGAACTGCATCTTACAACCACAAGAAAGGTCCAAAGGCCGACGAGCATTTTCTCCTCGTCGCCTTCTAGCGCCCCCAATTTTTGTCCTCTGCCGCGACTTGTCTTCTGGGATCAAATCTTTGCCATCAGAGGAACTTGGTGACGCAATCAGAGTCCTTTTATCTGAGCTTCGCCATTCGGTCGGGGATCTAATGGAGAAGCAGGAAGAAGACGAGAAAGAACAGGTTGAACCTAGTAACTCGGCAGAACCAGATTGCAACAATGACGAGGAGAATGCTGATAATGATAAGCCTATTAACAACTTGAACTGCTTGCAGGCAAACTTGACCAAGGTTTTTGATAGGCTAACGAGGTTTTCTGAGGCTTCACTGAAAATGTACGAGGATGTTAAGCAGAAATGTGAGACGGCTCGGAGTGCATATTTAAATTATAGGCCACCTCCAAGGTCGTATACCATATGAAAGTATGTCCCCATTGTTCGGATTTAAGGAATGGAATCCACTGAATCTGTTTATTCATGAATAGCAGGGTAGAAAGTTTTAAGCAGATGAGGAATAGAAAACTTTTGTATACTGCATGTTCTGCCTCTCAAGTTATTCATCACCTTTGATGCAGATTGTTGAATCTTCAGAAAGAAACTTTGTTTAACAGTTTCAAGCCAAATGTACGGCCAAACTGATTACAAATTAGAGAAGGTTGTCTCAAATAACCAGCCTCTACGTAGCAACTGTACTTTAAGCATCCATTTCCATGCAGAACTGAAGATTCTTACTGTTTATTTTCCACGTGTGAGGAAATCAAGACCGAATTCGGGCATCTTGGGAGGACTCTAAAAAGAAAACTACACACAGCGCATATTCAGAGCTGCAAAACAAAAAGAAGGGATGCAACACGTTCTGGGAGTCCAATATGTTATAAATTATTTTTTCTGAGGATCAATAGTAAGTATTACATTATTGACGTATGCTGCAGACGAAACTTCAGACTGTTCTCTGACATTCTTTCTGTTTCCCGGCTAAAAATAACCAAGCATTTAACATGAAGAATGCCTACTTGTATGGGCTTGCTTTTTGTACAAATATTTGGAGGTCAAGAAAACAAATGTGAGCAGCCGATCATCACTGTGTGTACTCCAATTAGAAACCAACAAGCTGAGTGTATTGCGAATACGCTTCCTCAGCAGCCTGCAATCCGATAGGTGCTCGGATAACAAAATCTGGAAGATCAAATGCATCGACAAGTTCCCGTGCAATATTCCGAACTTGAAAACTCAAGTAATCTGCCAACTTGTGAATGGCCTGCGCAATGAAATGGACAGCAATAAGTCTCAAAATAGCATTGGAAATACATGACTTAGATAATAGTAATCTAATTAGTGATGCAATAGAGCTCCATGATTTAAAAATGAAACCACTAGTGTCAACAGCATATAGTAGAGGACTAAGGAGAGTAATAGTTTTATCCACTTACAACAGGAACCATGCACGTTGGAATAGCATTACCTTAGCTTTGTTTGGGGACACATAGTCCACATTTCGGTAAGTACCTATGTCATTCCAGATTCTATCCAAAGCAAAAAGATCACAGACAAGCTTCAAAGCAGTTCGAGAATTTTCATCGGGACAGCTGAAGAAAAACACAACAGTAAAACTCCATCTGTCAACAAAATAGGAACAAACCAAAGCTTGGCAATGAACATACCTTCGTACAGCTTCAATGAATCTTTCTAGAATGACAGATTCAATATGGGACTCGGCAAGTGTCAAGAGATGATTCAAGCATCTATTCCAAGCTCCAAAACCACCTAGATTTTTAGAGTGCTTCTGAAGTCGGGCTGCAACACTTTGCAGCAACCGAGATGTGCGATACTGCATAAAACACATTACTTAGACTACCAGGTATAGACGCTAAAGCAATAGGCGTTGAGCACCTATCTTTGAACTAATAATCAAGCTCACCCGAAATGTATCCAATTGAAAGTTGGGATCTCTTAGATGGTCTTCGCCTTCCCATCTGGACGTTACTGGATTGGGTTGAGCAAGATAAGTATTCATGGATTCTCTCAAGTAGTTCCATGTAACAGTAAGTGATCCGCCCTGGAACTTCTGTTTATACTGCTTCAATAGATCAATTGCAACCTGATTAACAAGAAAATTTGGATCAAGACAATTAATGATACCATTTGAGAAAATGCAAAGGCAAAGGGTATATTAAGCATCAGTACTTCAGTAACTTCGAAATATATATTCCATGGCATATGAACACATGCGCCAATGTTGCAAGAAGGGTACACCAGTATATGCTTTACAGTTCATAAGGTCCTGATAATGCTACCAATGTGGAACACATCACTATAGAGTAGTCAAAATATATAGCATAGAGAAAAAGGACCAAAACACAAACATACCTGCTGAAGCAGCACTGTGTTATCCCCTTCAAATGTCTGAAATATGTCATGATCATTCCTTAAACCACCGAAGCGGTTGACAGCAGCATAGCCATGGCCCCCGCATGCCTCTCTACATGTGCTTAATGATTTTGCAGTATAAGAGGTAACATAGGCCTTGAGTCCTGCTGACAGAGCATGCACATCCCCAACCAACTGTTCATCATGTGATTTCTTCATTTCAGCATATTTATCCACCAAGTGCAACGTGGCAAAATGAAATGCATAAGTTGAAGCTAACATTGGCATAAGCTTGTGTTGATGAGACTGGTAATCAAGAATGCTAATCTCAGGGTGTTTGGGAGGACCAAATTGCTGACGCAGCAGTGAATATCTTATAGCAATAGTAGTAGCGATCTTCAGAACCCCATTTGAGGAATATGCGAGGCCCACTCTTCCTCCTACAAGTTCCCCTAGAGTGGCTCCAAATCTTTTACTGATAGAAGGTAGGCTGCTAGAGTACTTCCCATCCCTTGAGACACCCCCAAACCGATCAAGAAGATTTTCTCGGGGAATCCTCACTGAGCGAAATCTTAGAGCCCCATTGTCAACTCCATTGAGGCCAACTTTATGGCCACAATCATGTATTTCAACCCCAGGTAGTGTCTCATGGGTCTTCAGATCCCTTATAGGAACAATGAAAGCATGGACACCCATGTCAGAAATACCTATGGCATCATGAGTGGGTAACATTAACTTTGCAAAGACCGATGCAAATTTTCCATGGACCGCAGCATTTCCAATCCACCACTTGATGGCACCATCATTTGGTGTGTCAATAACAATTTCATCTGTTAATGGATCGAACGTAGCTACTGTTTCAATGCCCTGAACATTTGACCCTTGTAAAATCAACCGGTTATGGAGCATCATCAGATATCATTTTAACATAATAATGAAGTCATAAGGAACAGAGACCCCAGGCTGAGGAGCTGAATATAAAGAAAATGCATTGCATGTTACCGTACTATCTTATTTAACATTGAAGTAACAAAAACGGCTTCTTAGGTGTATATTGGCTTCAAGAAAGTAAAGGGCCAACTTCTGTGAGTCATCTACAAGTCAATGCAAAAAAATATAATGAAAAACTTCAGAGCATGTAAACTTGATATCTTTTGTAGTGAGAAAAGCTAAAAGATAACATTGTTTGTTTTAAATAATTTTTGGATGATGCATCAGTTAAAAGAAGCATAAAAAATTACTTACGGTAAGGAATCTACAATTTTTTCACTACACACAAAATACTCAAAACAATTTTAATCCAATGGAACAGCATACCATGATGAAGCTCCGTCATGGCAAAACACCCTGTGTATTCCATATTGTCTATACCATTAAAGTACTTATCCCGGTGCTTTTTGGTTCCCAAGTTGAGGACAGACCCACCCCATAAGCTGCAAATTCACCATTCAGTTTTGTTAAAATTCAAACTCTAGAGCACATTCTAAACAAGATACATACAATGTAGGAGGACATAGAAACAATTCCCGGACATAGAAACAATTACAAATACAGATACTGCAGATGGTCTAACAAATCGCATAATTTGAATGTTGTCACAATAGATAAACTCTGCAGCTCTGACATAAGCTGAGAAAGCTATAATATCATTATCTAAGTAGAGCTTCTTCCCAAAACTATCTCCTGAAATAAGTTAATAACTTGATTACTAGACTGGCTAAAATAGAAGGTTTCACTACTCTTTTCTGCCTTTCTTGCAACAGTTGATCCAAAATAAATTAACAAGCTTTTAAACTGTTGGAGATTTTGCATACAACAGAATAGACACACAAATTAAATTATTGATTTTATCAAAATCCAATTTCATGTACCTCATGTATTCTAAAGGATCACCAAAATACAACGATTACCTGTACTGCACACCCATTTTGATGCCAAGGGACATATCTACACTGCCCACAGCCTCGGCGATGGCGAAATACTTGGCAGGGTCCTCAACCACATATCTAAAGGGTCTGATATTAGCCTCTCTGACAAGCGCAATAAGCTGCCTGTTGCAAAGCTCCCTGTGATCATCCTTCGAGATCTCGATCGGGGTTTGAAGTTCCGGCCGAGAGTTGAAAAAAGCAAACACTTTCCCTTGTATATCCTTGTGTTTCCCTCTCATCAAACTCGTCAGCTGCTCCGTATTAACGTCTATTTTCTTGGCCCTACTGCTACTAACACTGGCGTACCTCAGGAGCTGGATTTCCAACGACGGATCATGGTGCAGGGAGGGGCTGAGGTGGAGTGATAGCCGCTCGATTCGCCGCAGCGTCGTGTCGGGAACGGCGGCTCCCTCCTGGTTCCTAGTATTTTTTCCGGAGGTTGACTCCATTTATCCGGTGCCGGAAAGTGGGAAACTGAAATGGGAATGATGATCGGTGGAAGTCTGGAAGAGAGCACGGAACGAAAGCAATGGACACGTGGGGAGATGGAAAGGGTACTTTCTTTATATACCATGTCGCTGTTTTCCATGAACAGGTCGGCGAATCGAAAAATCGAAACCCCTGTATGTCAGTGGAAAGCCAGCCGAAATGAATATAGAAAAAAAAAGTCCCATAAAACAGCGAAGAACAATTAGAGTAGTTATGTGGAGAACCGATCAGCATAGGCAACGTGCGAGAAAGCAGTAGGTCAAAATTATAGGCTTGAGTGAAGTCGCTTGTTGGTCAGTGATAGGATAGTGGTATCCGAGTCCAAGAAATGATCCACAAGCCATCCAGAAGCTTGCGTAACCAACCTGATGCAAATCAGAGAAGAGCAAAGTAGTTTCCATTCTAGAATATTGAATGCAGATTGATAAAATTAGGATGTATCTCATTGGAAAGTTCTCAGAATCAGGAACCTATTCTAATAACAGGTAGACCGAGTCAATCAAGAGATAAAAGTCCTCTGAGAACAGGTGGAGCAGACAGTATATCTATATGTCCTTGGAGATTATTTTCTAGTGAATATTTAGCAAGATAGTCTGCAGCGTAGTTAGCCTCCCTATGAATGTGTCGAATTGGATATGTAAGATGCCTAGAGCTAAGTGAACTGCAGATAGAAAAAATTCTCCAAGGGGAACTCATGGGATTATGAATACCTTTGACAGCAACTAAGAAATCTGATTCCAATTCACAAATTTCAATATCCAATTCTGAACAAATTTCATATCCATATTGCAATTGTAGTTGTAGCACTTGCAGTTGTAGCACTAGAGAATTGAGTGATAGTAATCTTTTCCGCAAGAATAAAAGCCAATTGTCAATACAAATACAAATGAAGCCATGGAAATTGAAGTTATGTTGGCCAAAACAAGCTACTCCCTCAATCTCATCTAATTCTACACATTTGACTTTAGTCAGTTGACTCAATATTTTTTTTGATTATTGACATCTATAATTGTGTGTAGATATAATTTATAAAAAGTTGATATTTTAAAATGAATGCTACTCCCTCTGTTTCTCTATTAGTGACACATTTTCTATTTTGGATTGTTTATTTTATATTGACACACTTTCCATTTTGGCAAGATTCCTTCAATTTCATTCTCTCATTCTACTTTTTACTTTCTATATTCAATTTCATCTACTCATTTCCTTCATCTAAATTCATGCACCTAAACCTATAGTGCTACTATTAGTGAAACAGAGGGAGCATTACGAATCTAATAAGATCACATACAAAATCCTAACTTATTTATTAATTCAATTTTGAGGTCAAAGTTATGCAATTTTGACTAAGCGAATAGTTAAATTGCAGATTGGGTTGTGACAGAGGGGTTGGGACAAAGGGGTTAGGACAGAGAGAGTACTCTCAGTCTATGTTCTGAATATAATTTCATAATCATTAATGGGAAGGTCTTATGTGAGGTGACCTGTTCATAAGGTATGTACAGGTCATGAACTTGATTGCAATTTGAAAAATTAGGGAAGCAAATTAATTGGGTCGTCGGGTCATAAAAAAATGAGCACAGTTATAAGAAAATCCAATTCCCATCTTCCTCGCATTCTTCACCTTCACCTTGCAAAACCTATCTTCTCCGGGTTCTTCATTTTCTTCATCTCACCTTTGCATTCTTCATCTCCTCCACACCTTCAAAACATCCTCATTTTTCGCCGAGAATCGTTCGTGCTCTTCGCCTGCTTGATTAATAGTTTTCGCTCGCCAGAAAAGGAAACCATTTGGCTCGCGTTGAAGGAGTCGATGGAGGTTGTAATCGCTAGGGTTTCCGAAGCAGCAAAAGGGGTAGATAAATTGATGCTGAAGAAGAATCGCTGCTGAAAAAGACAAATCACTATTGAAAGGAAAAAAAGAGAAATTTGGGATCTTTGTAATTAATCTCTGTAATTTAGAAGTTAATATATGCGTTGCAACAACGGAAATTACAGTTCTTATTCAGCTATATTGGAAATGAATGAAACATCCGAAGCAATGAATCTTTGAATTCAACTGCTATGAACATGTAAAAATCATGTGGTGAACCATGTACTATTACCTTATATGTTAGACTCATGTATCTATTACCTTACAATACGTACCTTTCATATCAAAATGCATGTATTAATAGTAAATACGTTCATGAACCATTTCTATTTTATTAAACCATGCATTTGTTACCTTACAATACATACTTTTTATATTAAAACACACATTTATTTTAAAACTATGAATATAACATAAAACTTTACCACAAAATAATAAATTAGGTTATGAATAATTTCCGTTTCATCAAAACATGCATTTGATACCTTACAATATGTACTTATTATATTAAAACACGAATTTATTTTTAAACTATGAATGTGACATATAAAAATTTTCCACAAGAAAGTAAATAAGATTATGAACCATTTATTTTTTGCTTAAACATGCATAACTGATGTGGTAATCCGATCAGGTAGGTCAATCGCCGTTCACCAAGAAAACCTCATTTCTTGCAAAACAAGTCCCCAAAGGAATTGCGAGAGAAAGACCCCGACGATCAAGTCAGTCTTCCTCTATGAGAACTGGAACTTTTCAGTTAAGTAACGCTTACCTTCGTTCGTGCTGCTTTTCCTATATTTATAGTCTGTTGTAGTCGTGGTTGCATGTTATTTGGAGTCGAGATTGTGGATCATGCCAAAATTGCTACATTTCTGGTTCATGGCTAAGTACTTGTCTCCATTCCGTATTTTTTGGTTCACAATCTAACCCACGACTACAAGGTTCCGCCTTTATCCGTTCATAGCTGAATTGTATCTTGGCTTGAATAGGTTCGTCTATTACGAAGTTAAGTTGGGCTGGGCCTGGAGGCCAGCAGCCTTTCAGTTGTTGGGCTAGATATACACCACAAGCCCCCAGCCACAAAGTCAATGCAACACGAAGCTATGATTGTGGTTGGAAGCTGCACACGAACTGTTATTTCGTTCATATTTGATGTGTAATAACGTGTTCATTTCTGCAGCGACATGAACTATTCTCGCGAAGTGTTGTATGCTTCTTGCTTATGTTTCATTACTCCACTGAATCACCTTATCTTTGAAATTTGAATTCAAAATTTAAACGTGCAAGTATTCTGTAGACATCTAGCTGTTACAATCTTGCGGCCGATATCCTTTCCTTCGTATTTGCTATCCATTCAGAGATTTTTTCTTCTGTTGTTACACTTATTTTCTTTTATAATTGCCTTAATTTTTACAATTTGAAGTCTGTCACTATTCAGTGTACTTATACACTGCTGCCTTCTCGTATTCCTAAAATAGTATTTCACTTTTTGTCAGGTTATCATTATTACGTACTGTTCACCTTTTGGATTTTTATTTTCTTTAATTAACTTTAATTTTTTTGAACTCTCTATCTTCTTCTCTTCTTCTTTATTGCTCTGATTCTTCATCGTACTCCATTAATTTCGTAAGTCTCTCTTTTCTCCCTCTTTTTTGTTCCTTTTCTGAAGCGATTTCTGTAGTTTTGAGTTTGCAGGGTATTTATTGCATAGTAGTTTTCTCTTTTCATCCTGATCCAGAGGTTCATTTTATTTTTTTTTTGGCTTTCTATCTCTATTCTTCTTCTGAAATTTGGTTGGAATATTCATTTTTGAATTTTGTTATTGTAGTTGATAACAACTTCTTACGAATCTTAGGGCTTTTTGCCAATTCAATGTCTACCACTAACATTGTTGTAACTTCTATACCAAATGTCCCTGGTGACAGTGTCGATTCCAGCGACGATTCAGACCACCTCATAGATTCTTTTGCTACTAGTACGTTCTCTTTGATTCCTACCTTGAAGAATTAAAGCACAATTTCTCTTTCTTGTCTTCGTACGAATTTAGGGCTCTGGAGCTCTCTGAGAGTGTTCGAACCCCTCCTTCTGGTTTTATCTCCTGTTACCTAGATTACCTCAAGTTTGTACTTTCTTTCCCTTGGCCTCAGCACGTCATGGACTTGCTTTCACATTATTAGGTCGCATTGTGTCAGCTGCATCCAAAAGCTGTTTCAATTTTTGTTGTCTTCTATCATGTGTGCATGGCAGCTTAGGTTCCTTTTTCCATTGACTTATTTTGTAACCTTTATCATCTTCGAAAAGTGAAGAAATCTTCTATGAGTTTACCCTTTACCCCGTGATCCCAACTGTTGAGCTCGTTAGTGGGTTTCCAAATAATTGTGGAGTGTGGCGTAAATTTTTTCTATATAAAACTTGGTAATGATAGTCAACCAGCCTTTCCGATTTAGAACTATAATGTTGCTGAATCAAAACTTCCCAAGGCTAGGGTTCATCTTAATGCTGAGTCCGAAGTTGTACTATCGCTCAGTCAACATTCAATCGGTCTTTGCCCTGCTGGTTCTTTGAGAGAAAGTGTTTGCTTGTCCTTATTTTGTCGCTTTCAATCTGGTGTATATCTAGCCTTAAGGCTAGGCCACAGGCCTGAAGTGGCAAACAAGCCCAACCCCGACCCACGATGTAAGCACAGTTAGACAACTCACAAATCACGAAAAGTGGAGATCATGGTCACACATCAATCACAAACCATCTTTCTGGGAGCCACGATCAAGCATTTGATGGAAAACTCGAGATAAGAAAAGCCACGTTAAGAGTAAGCTATAAAAGGAGCAAAGAGCTCACAGACAAAGGTAAGCGTAACTATCTGGAGAAATTCCAATTCTTAAAAGAGAGAATTGACTTGATCGTTAGAGTTGTTCCCCTATAATCACTTCCGAGATTAGTTTTACATGTAAAGAAGATCAAGAGTGAACAACAAGTGATCCACTTGAACAGACCACCACATCATTTTGGCGTCGACTGTGGGGAACATAATTTTTCTTTTTGTTTCAAGGTCATTCAGGTAATCAATGGTGTTCACTATGAGTGAGAAGGGGCATACTCATCAGTTGCAAGAATAAACACTCTGATGAGATAGAGGAATGCATTATCATCAGGATCACACTCCAAATAGGGAAAAAGAGCATAGTAAAGAAAAAATGAAAGAGAAAGAAGAGGAAGCTAAATCGCCGAATACTAACCAGGGCAAGGAAAATAGGGCATTCATGGCTTCCTTAGAAGCAAATAGAGAAGGTCTTTACGGTCAATTTTTGAAGACGCTCAAGTAAAAACCTCCAAAATAAAAAAGGGTAAACCAGGAGCGTGGGAGTCTCTACTATGAAGAAGAATTGCGTGACATCGTTGCTGAAGACTACAAAGACAAATCACCCCTAGCACCAAATCTGTAAGATTTTAAGATGCCAAAGGACTTCAAACTTCCTTTGCACGTTAAAATCTATGATGGGACCATAGATCCAAATGAATTCTTACATTCATACAAAAAAACATGAGGTATTGCGACTCGAACATCAAATTAGTTTGCAAGGCGTTGCCCATCTTTTTTCTAGGAACAACGATTACATGGTACGAAGACCTTCCAAATGGAAGTATAAAGTCTTGGGCACAACTATTAGACTTATTCTAAGGTTGTTTCTATCAGAAGCAAAAGTTCACTAAAATGATTGCAGATCTTAACAACATAGCCCAACGAAGTGATGAAAGCCTGGCAGAGTTTCATAATCGATTTGTCACAGGAAAGTCTACTGGTTTGCGACTTGTTATTCCAGTCGTCATTAGGTGCCTTCACAGAAGGCATGCGATCGGGAGAATTCTACCAAGAACTGATAAAGAATATGCTTGGAAACCCAAGGGAACTACAAAAGATGATTGAAAAGTATGTGCAAACAGAAGAAGCAAATAACCGTAAGATAGAGTGGGAATTAGGCAAAAAAAATGAAGAAATATTTACAGAAGGGATTTATGAAGAAGGGAAGGGGAAACACCCTTTTCAAAAGAAGAGAGCCATGTTCACAGGATGCAACATTCTAGGATACGCCTCTGACGAGGCCAAGGAATGAAATATGGCAAGCAAACAAGGAATTATTTCGAGAACCTGCACCTATTATAACACAGCTAAAAAAGAGATCTAGGGAGTATTATTGTGCTTTTCACAAGGACCATGGTCATGATATTGAGTTTTGTAGAGACCTAAGAAGATAAATTGAGGAAAATTTGAAGAATGACTTCTTAGGCCAGCATAGTAAAGAAGGGGGAAACCAGTATGGTGACACTAGCAAAATAGGAAACCCCTTATCAATGAACCAAGGGACGACATCCACACTATCAAAAAATTATAAAATGATTGCGACAGTGGATTGCAAAGATGATGCGAATGACAAAGTGCCAGAAACGGTCATTTTGTCCATACACAGATCTACAGAGTTATTGTCCAACAATGATTGGAAGGTTAGAGCAAGATATTCTCCCCCGCAAGAACCAGTTAACAAAAGACTCCGCTCGGATGAGGCAATCACCTTCAGCGAGGAAGACGCAGTGCCTAATGCTTTGCCTTATAACGATCCCATGGTATTGCAAAAATAGGAAATGCTAATGTACACAGAGTGTTCGACGATGATAGAAGTGCAGTCAAAATACTATTTGTAAACTGCTTCAACAGGTTTGGTTTCAAACATACTGATCTTAAAAAAATCCGCATCCTCGCTAGTTAGGTTCACAGGGCGAGCAAAAATGCCTTTAGCCAATATACACTATTGGGGAAAGCAGAAGGAATTGCACCATCATGTGCGGCTTTTTAGTCATGGACACTCCAAGTACGTTCAATGCTATCATAGGAAGACCATGGATGAAAAGAGCAAAAGCGATATGGTCTCCTTACCTCCCGGGCATGAAATTCCTAACTCCAGCCGGAATTATGACTATAAGAGGGAACTAGCAAATGACGAGGCAATGCATGGTAATCGCAATGAAAGAAGGAAGAGTGGGAGACAAGGCGAAGAGGGTTAACACAATCTCAAATGGCAGACCATTAGATCGGCTAGGATCATCAGCAGACCTAGGAGAAGTGATGGAGCTAGTTAGTCTGGATGACTAAGGAAACTCAAAGTGTGTAAGGGTAAGAAAATGCCTTCCAAATGAGGATAAGACAAGAGTTGTAGAAATTCTGCGAAGCCACAAAGAAAACCTTGCATGGAACATTCAGAACATGGGAGGAGTATACCTAAGAATCTCTACCCACTCCTTGAATATCAGTGACATGGTTAAACCGGTTAAGCATAAGCAACATTTCTTCGCTAGCGATAGGCAGAAAGCAATCGAAGAAGAAGTTACAACATTGCTTCAAGCTGGCATATTAAAGGAAGTCATATATCCAAAGTGGCTAACGAGTAAGGAAGTTAGACGAGAAATAAGTCCTACAAAGATAAATGAACTCGCAGTCAACATCATTCAAAAGTAAGAAGGCATAATAAAAAAGGAAAGATAACCACAACATCTGAAAAGTGCAACAAAAACAATATCGTTGGAAATATTATCACATTTTATCTACATCTAGATGCTCGTGATGAACCAGAAGAAGACGAACCACCATAGTGATGGCTGTGTTCAGCTTCGCGATGGAGGTGTTCAGCCCTACGCCGATTTTCTTCAACCCCATGCTCCTCACTAAACATATGGTCATATTACCATTTCATGTGCGAATAAGAAGGAAGGAATATTTCACCCCTTCGCTCCATATGACCAAGATACTTAGCATAATACGCCTTAAAATTGTTGATAGGGAAAAACTTCTCGCGGTGCAGCTGCATACTCATCATATTAACGATCTTCTCATACTACTTCATTTCGGTCTTTAAACCCTACACTTCATCCTCTAAGCCGCAAATATGTGCTCAAGCATACTCAGATAAATTGATCTGTTGATCACTGGTTCCCACAACGAGATCTTCACAGCTGGTACCTCTGCGAGAGGAAGAAGGGAGAGCGTAAAGTTTATCTTTTAGCTCAACACATGTTTTCTTGAGCTGGTGCACTAACAAATCGAGCTGATTGAACTCAGAGCGAAGTTGCTCATTTTCACTTTGCATTTCTGTGTTTATAGCAAACTGCTCGTCAAAATTACTTTGCCAACCATGTACAGAAGCACTTAAGTGATTGCACACACCTTGCCTTTTATTTAACTTCTCAAACAAGTTATCAATACAAACACATTTATTATCAATGATCAACATCTTCTGATGAGTCTCGCGAGCCTTGCTAGTAGGATAATTCCTAGCCTCTTCCTGTTGTCGGAGCATCTTCGTCATGGCCTGCTGCTGATGGTGGATAAGACCATTCTGTTCGCTTAAAATCCTACGTAAATCATGCAGGGCATCCTACGACTCCTTTACAATTGTATTCCATTTCCTCTCATGATCGTTGATACCTAGAAGCATATACTTCAAACGAATTCCCAAACTTATCGCCCACTCTTGGACGTGGACATGGAGCTTAAGCGATCATATGTACTCACCTGCAGATTCAAGATCAACAAAACCACGAACAATTCCCTTTAAAAGTGATTCGATGTTATACCCATCAGGAACAAACTTGCTGCAAAAATAGGTTGAACACAAAGAAGGAGATGAAGAGGGAACAAAAAATTGCCACCCAAGACATACAAGAAGGGATTCCATGCACAAAAAGCGATAAGAAGAAACAACCTCTTCATATTCTTTGGTAAAAGATTGGGTGGCATGAAGCAAGCTAATAGATTCAGAAAAAGGATCAGTACATCCCATACAGTCAAGTCCTGTCAAGAATTTATGATCAACCAAAATATTGATGCCCTGCACATAGGTAAGGGCAATGAGAAATATAAAAAATGAAGTATAAACCAACATTCATAATGGAAATCACATAAATAGTAAAAACATACACCAAAATATTGTCTTAAGTTTACAATTTAAAAATCTAGAAAACCTAGTACACTGGAAATCAACTAACTTCAGAGGTAGGCGGAGGCTGAACAACAATAGTAGTAGTTCCCTGGCTTGCTTACTGAAGGGGATTCTCTTCACTTGGATGTTGGACAAGAGCTTCAGTGCTCGCATTCCGTCATTAGTCACACTGGCAATAGGGTTCAGAGGTGGAATATCAATACTAGTATTAAATGGAAGATCTTCAAAATAATCCACCCCACACTTCTTCAGCTCAGCCACAGAAAGAAGTCTGGGAAGACTGGAAAGATACGAAAACAGGGCATATGGATGTCCCCCATCACCAATATTTTGGATGAAAGCTTTTTTCATCTTTGCCCTCTTCTTCCCGAAGGCCTCAACACACTTCTTCAAAGAACGAAAACTCTTTAGATTGCAAATGGGGTTCCACTCACATTGATTTTTCAAACCTCGTAATAACCAATAGTGCGAGTATCTTCAAAACATCCTCAAAGAATTTATCGAATGACTTGGTCTTGGAAAGTTGATCCACCAGAATTTGGGGGTATTGAGGAGAAGCAGGTCCATTGGTACATATCTCATTTAACCCAGAACAAAGCTGAATCACTTTCACCTCCATGAGCCTAGCATGCTCCTTAGCAGTGCTCTCCCTTTCCTCAGCAGCCTTTGCCCTCTCCTCAGCAGTATTAAGCGAACTTTCTAGAGCTGCACATCTCGTTTCCTGTGCCTCATACTTCTTTGACAGTGACTTATCAGCAGGAGAAAACTTGGAAAGTCGCTCACTTGCGAGGTGAAGACTTTTTCTGACCTTATAAGACAAATAAAAAACACAACACAAAGTTAGCCACATTTTGCAAACGAGAGATCAAGACATGAAAAATGGGTCACTAAAATTTAGTGGCAGACTTACCACAGCCAGTGTATCAGGTAAAGAGAGGTTGAAAAGGATATCAGATATCATCCCCTCCACCAAAGGATTCTTAGTTTGTGACAGAGTTTGCAAACTAGATTTGTTAACATGCCCCTTTTTGAAAGGAGGAAGTGAATGTCCTGAAGGGTCACCACCCCTATCCCTTTTCTGTTTCTTTTCTTTTGCCACAACAGGGCGATGACCACTTGTCTTCCCTCTTTCAGTGTTCTTACCCTTATCACCAGGGCCTGTCTTATTATCACAGCATTATCATTATGAGTAGTAGCCTCAGCCGACTCCCCATCACCGCCATCAAAGAGCAATCCATCAATTTCACCTTCAGATAGGTTTATATCTGAAACAAATTAAACATCATAAAGATAAACGAAATAAACGAAATAAACAAATCAAACGAACACAAGATAAAGATAAAAGAAATAATAGTTCATCAAAATAAGGAAGATTATAGATCAGGCATGTCAAGACAAAAACAAACAAAAAACCTTCAGCATTAGAGTTAGCATGACGGAGATGTTGTGTATTGTTGGACGTCAAATGCATGTATTTTCCAAAGCATTTAACATCTCTTTTGTCATATTTTTGTTGTAAGATTTCTAGATTTAGGTAGGTTTACATGATAAGGGGTTTAAATAGTCATTTTTGGTTTTTATATCTAAATCTATCATTTTGTAACCTATGTTTAGTCTAATGGATTTTTGGTCCTTACGAGCATCTAGATTCCATTTTGTAAGATTAATTTGTAGATTTCTTGTGAGCACTTAGGAGTGGTTTAGTGAAGGCCATTCAAAAGGATGGTAGAGGATGTGAGGCCACTCACAAAGTGGTAGAAGATAAAGTGAAGAAAGCAAAGCAAAGCAAAGGGTGACGAATGATATAAGTTTTGAAGCAGAGTTCTAAGAATTTTCCAAGAAGCATTAGCCTTCAAGGGTGGTATCATTGGATTCTCTTCTCGACTACTATAACATCGACTACAAGAACTCCCAAAACGGATCAACGATTCACCCGGAGGAAGCAAAAACAAAGGGATTTTTTGTTTCTGTTGTGACTCGCGACAAGTGTGTCGTGACTCGCAAAATTGTGACCTGAGAGCTCACAATTTCCCTAATCTGGTCACGACTCCCGCGGAGGCGCCGTGACTCGCGATAATTGCCCTGCAACTTTCCTTTTACTCAATTGTTTCTTATACTATAAATAGCCTTTCACCCCATTCTTCCCCAATTCTCTAAGCCCGACTTAGGGTCTCTAAAACCCTAGTTTTTCACCATTTTCTTCTTCTTTCTTTGTAGATCTTTGTTCTATGTTAAGGGTATTGATTATCTAGTTTAGTTTTGTACTTGAGATCAATTGATTGAGACTTACTTACTAATGTCTTGAGAATCATTTCTATCAATCTATTGCTTTCTCTATTATGCATTTATTGAGCTTTGAATGTGGGTTGTTAGTGGCATTAATGTTGTTGGAAGTTTGAGTATATGAATTGCTTGTATGATTGCTTGTTAGAGTTGGGAAAAATTAGCTAAATTTCCCCTCTTTTAATGTGGAATCCAAGAGCATGAGTTAGAGCTTCTAAATGATATTTATGTGTTGATAATTGCTAGATGAATGTGATGATGTTGAAATCGTTGTCATGTTTGTTTTAGGTAAAAAAATGAGATAAGTCTATGAATGTCAATCGTTCTGGACTAATCTTGTGTAAATGCATGAATTAGTTAAATGCTTAGACACAGTGTAGCATTTATAAGTGTTTCCAAGCTTGTTGATTCTTCATGCTCAATGCCATCAATGGGATACGTTTATTCATGTTTTGACTAAGGGAGTCATTGGTAAGATTCAACAAGAGATGTCGAATTCACTCTTGCAAACTACTATCTAAGAAGGATAGAAGATTTATCTTCACAATAAGTAGTTAATGTAATGAATAGATTGGTTCACTCATTCTTGAAGCTTTTGTTATTTAGCATTCATGTGCTCATAATGCTATGTTTTACTTCATTTATTCCATATGGTGTTTGAGAATAGGAAGTTATGATTAAAGTGTTAGGGTGTTAGGAAAGTGACAAATTCCTTAGCTCCCTGGCATGAAAATCCAAGAACATGGACTTAGAACTTCTCATGCATAATGTGTTGTGATTCTCGCTAGATAAGTATGTTAGTGTGGATTGTTCTCATATTGATCCTATAGATGCAGTGAAAGGTTGAATCTTGAATGTGGTTTGTTCTTGGTTTAGCCTAATGAATGCTATGATTGGTTAAATGACTATATTTTTGGTAGAAGGCTTATTGTCATCAAATCTATGGTCCTTCATTTGAAATGCCGTTGATGAGATACCTGTATGGTGTGGTTTGCTTAGAGTGATTGTCAACGAGGTTTGCAAATGGTCGTTGGTGACATGATCGGAATCCCCATCAGAGTGGGCATCTTCTATGAGAGGGTCAACATGGTTAGAGGAAGACATATAGATAGGTAAGGGTCCTAAAGTTAAAAGTAACAACCTTAATTGTGGAAACAAGTTTTACAGAACAAAGATTTAAAGAAAGCAAGCTGGTGAAGATGACAGGAAAATAATCAGAAATAAAACTACTGAGATTACCAAAAATTGAGGAAGAATTTCAATGTATCCAGTCCAGAATATGCAGCAAAGAAAGTGGAAATTAAGTTAAGGAAAAAACTTACTCTTGAAGAGGATGAAGGAAGACGATTCGCAGAAAACCTAGGGATGCTTAAAGAATGGGCAATAGAGGAGATAGACTGAAACAAAAATGTGAGCAAAATACTTAAATATTAGAAACAAAAGGCAAGATCAAGGAAGACAATCAGTTCAGAAAAGAAATGATGATAGACTGACACAAAAAGCCAAATACCGTTTCCTTTTATCGAGATGGCGGTGGTAAATGAAAAGCAACACACTAAATGAGGGCAGAATTAAATTATTTTTTTCAAATTCCTAATTTAAGAGGTAAAGTACGAACAAACATAAAAAAATGCGGATCGGAATAGCGAAAAATGATCGAGTCTCGTCCAGTTGAAATAAAATCTTAATGCAAAAATAGCCTTATCACAAGGAATTAAAAAATTCAAAACTGAAGGAGGATCGAAGACAGAGATATAGCCAAAAAGCTACCGTCACTTCACAATGCCGGCAAGTGTTAAATGTCGAACATTTTGTTGACGAGAAACATCGATTCGCATTTAAGTATAAAGCTACGCTATTACTTCTTTCCTTTCAGTCTTCATGGCTAGTGAGGGGGGGGGGCTTATAGTGTATACCTAGCCCTAAGGCTGGGCCATAGGCTCAAAGTGGGAAACAATCCCAACACCAGCCTGCGATGCGAGCACAGTCAGAAAACTCACGAATTACAAAAAATGGAGAGCATGGTCACACATGGACCACGAACCATCTTTGTTGGAGCCACAATTAAGCATCCGATGGAAAACCTGAGAGAAGTGGATCCACGTTAAGAGTAAGCCATAAAAAGAGCAAAAAGCTCACAAATAAAGGTAAGCGTAACTATATGGAGAAATTCCAATTCTAAAAAGAGAGAACTGACTTGATCGTCGGAGCTATTCTCCAGGAATAACTTCCGGGATTAGTTTTTCAGGTAAACAAGATCAAGATTGAACAATAAGTGATTCGCTTGAACAAACCACCACATCACACTCTGTCTTTCTTGTTCCTCTCTGTTGTTTTTCTCGTTGGCCTTGTTATTTGTGTGTTCGTTTGACTTTCTTTGTGTACCAATTTGTAGATATGGATCTAACCAAGTGCTCTGTTGATAGAAACTTTATTTCTGATGGCAAGAATGAAGATTTAGAAATTCCGACTAATGAGACCAATGACAACACCGAGTTTTCATCCCCCAGGAAGTCACTATTGAAGGCACTGCTCAGCCGACAACTTCTATGGCTATAACTAAAGAAGTAAGAGGAGGGCATCTCAAATCCAATGAGACCTCTCATAGAATGAGGAGAAAAGATTAAACCAATAGATCTACAACTACTTTAGAGCCTGCTAAGAAGAAGGGATGTGTTAGCCATTCTTTTCCCAAACTCTTGTCTCGAAGCTATGATTTGATGGTAGAAGGAACTATTTCTGCTACCCTTTCTAATCTATCACTTCTTGAAACAATGGGTGTAGTATGTTCTTTTTGGATTAGTATTGTGATTTAATTTGGTGTTTCTTTGTGTCAATGTAATGTCTAACCATTATACTTATTTGCTTATTTTGAAAACAAGGTTGGTGAGAGTCTTCAGCTTGTCAGCGAATGAGTTGCCGAGTTTGCTAAGGGAGATGGGTTGGTTCAGGAAAAATGGCAAGCTAGCAAAGCGAAGTGCCCTGCCTAGAATGTTTCTCTTGAAGCCATTGAAGAACAAGTGCGTGCTGCTGAAGTGCGTGCTTTGGCCGCTGAGAGTGAAATGGATAAGCTGCATTCCAAGTTAGAAGAGATGTGAACTACTGGCCCTGCTCACCTAGGTATCCTCAGGTTCTAATTGATCGGCTAGTGAAGATAAAATATTTTTATTCTTTATTTGAAGATGTTTGTTCTTGTGCTCGCAATAGTGGGTACTACGAAGCTCTGGTCGAACTGCGAAAGCTGAATCCTACTGTGAAAGTTGATAAGCTACCTAGACTGGCCAAGTCTGAGAAAGTTTTGGAACAACACAAGGATATTCTTAACAAATGGTTCATTACCAGCATTTCTGATAGTGGCCATCCTTATGCCCTGCTATCCCATGACCATAGAACAGACTGTACATTGTCTTCCCCGTTGGTTCTCAAACGGTTGTTCGGTATTACCATAGGGTATTAAGTATCCCGTCTGCCAAGCCAGTTTACTTTCCTTCCAACCTTTTTTGGATGCCTTGAACTATGGTTCTATTTGTTACTTCTACCTGTCCGTTAGCTTAAGGGTGAGCTATGATGCACCCCAATTTACCGCTGCCGCCGCGCTGCCTTAGGTGATCGGATCTGCAAAGACAAAGCCCCCGGAGGTTTCCGAGGGGAAGAGGCTCTGACGGCCAAATAAGCAAATAGGCTACAAGAGTGTAATTAGGAATGAATAGTTGAGTGTGTAGGGCTAACTTTAGCCTTTATGTAGGTAGGCTAGTAGGGAAACTATTTTGTTTGCTTGTGGAGTATATACTCTCACCTTGGGCCAGCCTAAATGGCTTTACCCGAAGGGCAAAGCTATGGACCGGCTAGCCAGCTGCATTGGCATTTAGGCCCATACAGTTTCACACATTATCAAGCTACAAATGTAAAATTTTGCAGAATCCCTACTTTGAAAACTATTCAGTAAATGCCACTTGTGAATTTCATACCATTGTCTATGAGGATAGTGTGTGGCACCTCGAAGCAAAAAAATGAATTCTGCCAAACAAATTTTCTTGTTACTTCAGCTGTGACTCGTCCTAATAGCTTTGCTTCCACCCACTTTGTGAAGTAATCAATTGCCACGATTAGAAATTTGGTATTGCCTGCGCCCTTTAGGAAGTGACGTGCTTCATTATGCGTGTGTTAACCGTTTCATTCAGCGTAATAATTGGTTTGTTTGTATATGTTGGATTGCTAGTATTAGTTGAGTTTATGTGACAAGGGTTTTAGACGGCCATGGTTGGTTTTCTTATCTAAATCCCGCATTTCGTATACTTAATTGGTACTAATGGAAATCTTGTATCCACGAGCACCTAGATCTTCCTTTGTAATCATTCTTAAGTTGGTCGCTTGTGGGTACTTTTCATTACATTCTATGTGAAGGCCGTTCGCAAGGACGGTAGAAGATATTGAATGTTGTTCACAAGGATGGTAGAAGAAGTCGAAGGCCATTCATATTAGAATGGTAGTAGATGACGGCCACATACACAAAATCGTGGTAGTAGTAGGATTGTGACAAAGATAGGCAGCATTGAAGTTCAAAATGAGCAAGGAAGAAACGGAGAGTCGTGGTCTGAGAGTTGTGCCAACTTCTGGGAATAATCCAAGAAGAATCAGCCTTCAAAGTTGGTTCCATTGGATTTTTCTCCTTGAGAACTATAAAATTGACTACATGAACTCTCAAAATGGACTAAAAATTCATCCATAGCGAAGGAAAATAATTCAGTTGGTCGAAGCACAAATGGGATGGCGCAGACCGCTCATGGGTGGCACTAAGGCACCAACGGCCCCTGCCAAACGATGCAGCCTGTACCAAGGGTGTTTGGCACGAGTGATGTGTCCATTTTATGTGCATAATTTAGTACTTTTTGGGATCACTTTTGTGCTATTTTATTATCAAGAGCTTGTGTTTTACCTTGAAATTCTCTTAGGAGGGTTAAGAGTGACTTTAAGCTTTTTTACCTCTTCTAAGTGAATTTTTCTTGACAAAGGAAGAACATGGAGGCTTGAAGACCGGAGGCCATTAAATATCACTTTTCGAAGACTTTAAAGACTTGCTTCGAAAACATAAAGACTGAAGATCGGAGGACGTCGAAGACCATTTTTTGAAGACTTTGAAGACTTTCCTCAAAGAGTTGAAGACTTGAAAAATGAGAAGAATCATTGTGAAGATGAGTGTTTACCACAAGAAGAAGAAAAGAAGACAAGGATAAGTTCTGGCGCCCATCGCGATTCGCGACCAATGGGTGGCCAAAACCTAACCTTATCCTTTTTGTACTATAAATAGCACTCCATTTCCTCTCATTCATATCATTTTCTTTCTACGTTTTGGTACTATTTCTAACCCTAGTTTTCACCATTTTCACCTTTAAATTCTCTTGTAGTATGTTTGGTTTGTTAGCATTAATTAGTATGAACTCTTGTAGCTAAATCTAGTTATTGGGAGCAATTGATTGAAACTTCTAAACTTATGTAGTAAGATTCTATATTTTCTCATTTATGAACATTTATTGGAGAGCATTTATTATGCCATTAATATTGTATTTTGCCTCATTTATACCATGTGTTGTTTGAGTATATGAAATGTTTGTATGACTGAAATGTTAGAGTGTTAGGAAAGTTACAAATTTCTTAACTCATTTGATGTGAAATCCAAAAGCATGGATTTAGAACTTCTTGTGTATAATGTGTGGTTTTTCTTGCTAGATGAGTATGTTAATGTGGACTGTTCTCATATTTATCCTATAGATGTAAAGAAAGGTTGAACCTTAAATGTTGTTTGGTCTAAGTTTAACTTAATAAATGGTTTGTTTGGTTAAATGACTATGTCTTTAGTAGAAGGCTTGTTGTTACCAAACCTATGGTCCTTTGGGCAGGGGAGGAGCCAGCCAACTTTTGTGGCGGGGGCTAGTTAGGAAATATTTAACAAAAAAAATGCAATAATACTTAAGTCTTGAAATTAATATGATGAACAGTGAAATTATTAACATACATATAAAATATTATTTGAACAGTAACAACCTCACTTCTAGGAGGAAGCGAAGACAACTGCATTCTTCGAGATTTTATGTTTTGAAAACGTCGCAGAATGGATTCATTGTTGATTATTGCAAAAATCCTCTTCTCAATGTACACAACAAGGCTATCACTCATCAATTCATCTCGCATGTGATTACGCAAATCAGTTTTCACGATTTTCATAGCAGAAAACACCCTCTCCACAGTAGCGGTTGCAACCGGTAAAACCAATGCCAACTCAATCAACCGATATACCAATGGAAATATTCTATGAAAATCAGTTTCAACTAACCTCAGAGCAAGAGTACCCAAGTTTTCAATGCTTGAAAAGCGAGTGTCATATTGCATAACATGGATATAGTTCCTCAACTAAGATTCAAGATACATGTGATCGGTATGAGAGAAGTCTTCCGGATACATAGTTGCAAGATGAATCAATTCTGGAACACTGAACTGGGAGAAAGAATTTCTTGGATCAAGACAGGCAATGCAACCAAGCAATCTTGTGCTAACTTCTGAAAAACGATTATTCATCTCTTGTATGATCAAATTAACAACCTGAACTTTTAAAATTAATGGTCAATAACAAAAAGAAGTATCTCTTTCTTAACAAAATATGATGAACAAGCATACCTAAAGAAACAAATCTACGTGATAATGATGATTATTGGTTATGACTTGCCCCCTTCGTCTTCCATAGCCACGACTAGTCATATTGTCATTCATATCAAGTAGTGGGATCATATGCAACTCACAAAAATTGTTAACTTCTTCCAAAATAATATCCCATCCATCTTCCCTAAAGGCTTGTAATTGTTGTTTCACACAAGCAATCAAATTCATGCATTGACAATATTTTGATCCTTTTGTTGTAAGGCAATTGACAGTTCATTTGTGATTGACAGCAAGTATTTCATAAAATTCATCACAAACACAAACTAATAAATATCCATTTTATCAATCAAACTTCTCGCAGTACCTCTATTCTCTGAACTGCTTCCATGGTCATGAATATCACCCAACACTTGTATCACTGAAGGCCACATCGTATGTAAACGAAGCAATGTCAAGTAATGTGATCCCCAACGAGTATCTCCGGGTCTTGCTAAACTAGTTTCTTGGTTCAACCATTGACCACTAGTAATTTGTCATTCTTCTAAAGCAACAACAATTCTGGCATGTTCATACTCTCTAACTTTATCCATTCGTTTGCAAGATGCCCCATCCAAAGTCACAACCATAGTGACATAAGAAAAAAATCAGCCACTGTAGAAATTTCTTTAGCAACTGATACCAGAACTAATTGGAGTTGATGACAGAAACAATGAATGTACATAGCCTGTGGATTTTCCTCTTGTATCAAGGCTTATAAACCGTGAAATTCACCCCTCATATTCGAAGCTCCATCATATCATTGTCCTCTCAATTTGTCTAAGGACAACATATGTTTCACAAACAAAGCCACAATAGAATCTCTCAATGAAATAGATGTAGTTTCTTGCACATGTATAATAGCAATAAATCGCTCAATAATTTCTCCCTTTTCATTCACATATCAAAAAACAACTCCAATTTTCTCTTTTGTAGAAACATCTCGAGACTCATCAACCATCAAAGAAAAAACTCTATCACCAAGATCAGTAATAATAGAATATGTTACCTCTTCAGCACAAGCCCGCGCTAGATCTCTTTGAATTGGAGGGGAAGTCATTTGATTGTTACCCGAAGCATTTTGCTTAAGAAATTTGGAAACATCTTCATTGTTTTGACAATACCATTCAACCAATTCAGGAAAATTACCCCTGTTCACCGAACTAGAAGACTCATCATGTCCACGAAAAGATAGCCCTTGTCTCAAAAACAATCGTGTCACATCCAACATAGCAGTTATATAAGTGCGATAAGAAACCTCAGAGGTAGAATCACGTACTTGAAACACATTTATCAAATTATGTCTTTGATCTTTAAAAGTTCAACACTCATCTTTAAATTATGTCTTTAATCCGTTTACTAAGAAAGCCTTTTGAGCAACTTCACCTCCCTTATTATGTGATGGCGGAAAAAGATAACACCAAAAACAAAATGCCGCATCTTTGGACACACTATATTCTAACCATGGAAAGTCTCTATACCAACTAGCTTGAAAACTCCTTTCTTGATTGCCAACTTTCTTTTTTGGATGGTTGTGACAAATTGGTTGATAAGGCCCCTTAACAATATACTCTCTTCGAATTTGATATCGAATAGCATTATCAAACTCCTCAATTGGCTTCCTTAAACCCAGATCATAAACAATATCATCCACATTAAATTATGCACTTGAGCAATTTTTCGAGATTTCATCATTAGGTTTACTAGAAGACTCCCCACTACGATTTCTTTTAGTAGGTTGAAAAATTCTCTTCATATCCTACATACATAAACAAAGTAATTTTATAATTTGTATTGATAAGAACTAATTTATGTACAATTGAATTTATGTAATTAAGAAGTAATTTTTGCATAGTTCAACTTGTAACTTTCTAATTAATTTTTCTTCTTCAACATTTAAATCATAAGAACTAATTATGGTTAGCACAACATCATGTATAATAAATTTATAATAAAAATAATAATTATATATTCATATTATGTAGTCAAATAAATAAATAAATAATGCATATTTTAAATAAATAAAAATGAAACCAACCTTTGATTTGTTCCAAAGATTGAATTTATCCTCCCAAATTGAGCATATGCGTGAATGTAGAGTAGAAATTGGAGATTATTGAGCTTGGAAATTTAAAATTCAAGGCTTATCTTTCCATACAAATTGGAAGGAAATGAATGGATTAAATTTTAAATTTTTGGAAGGGAGAACTTTTTTTGGGAAAATTTGGAAGAGAGGTTCGGTTGTGTGTGTGTGAATGTGATTATGAGGAGAGAAAATGGGTAAGTTAGGATATGAGACGATAGAAAATATAGGTAACCAATAAACTTATGACATGTGGCATGATTATCCACTCGAATTTAATTTTTTTTAAAAATTCTTGAGGGGGCTGAAGTGTAATAAATTTATTTGGAGGGGGCCAAACTATAATTTTCAAAAATTTTCCTAACTGTTAGAAATTGCTTGGCGGGGCTGGAGCCCCCTCCAGCCCCCTTGTTCCTCCGCCCCTGCCTTTGGGTGAAATGCCATTGATGAAATACCCCTATGATGTTGTTTGTCTAGGGTGATCATCAATGAGGTTTGCAAATGGTCGTTGTTTGTCTTTGAAAACTACTATTAAGGAGGAATGAATGTTGATCTTTGAATAAGAAGTGATAACATTCCCCATAGACAATAAATGTAATTGAATGAGTGAATGAATCAATGAGCTATAGGAAGTTTGGAAGTGGAAGTCAATTACCCCCAAGGCTTCATTAATTATCATTTAAATCATCTCTTTAGTTTTTTTTAATGAAATTTTTGTATATAGATCAAATCAAACCAAAAGAGTTTTTAGGCCATCACTCCTAGCCTTTTACAAGCAAAAACCCTATCAAAACTTGCTATTTAAAATCAAACAAACAACCAGCTCTATATTATATCTAGCTCATATTCAAAATTTTCTTTCCATCTCTTGTTGCTCCTCCATTTGCATTTGGCTTCAACTTGGGCAGCCAAGGTCTCCATCTTCAAATCTTCTTGGAAAAAGATCCTCTTGTTCCTTTCATTCCATATTCTATACAAGGCACTAGTAAGCTTCATCAACATCAAGTCTTGCCTTCTTCTTACCATCATCAACAAAAATCTTTTTACTTGCCTCATGTTGCTCATATCCCTCAACTTCAAGATTTTCATCAACCCCTTAATGTATGTACAACTCAAAAATAAATGGGTTGCTGTCTCATCCACCTCATCACATAAATTACAACTTTGTTGTGTCTTCAAAATCCCAAATCTTTGCAATATATCAACCGTGGGCAGCCATCCCTTCAATAGCATCCATAGGAAAATTCTATGCTTAGGTAAAATGTTTTTGTCCCAAATTACCTTTGCATAGAAGTCCGTTTTGCTTCCTCTCTTCATACACAATCCTTGTCTGCAACTTGCCTTCCTTGTCCAAACAACTCCCAAGGGTTTGGAAGTGTTTGTCTTTCAATTTGCACAAAATCTTCCAATGCCAACTAGAACTTACCCCTCCTTTGCTTCCTTGTAGACTTCCACCCTCTATGTAATATGCTTGAATCCACCTTACCCAAAGAATATATTTCTTTGAGTTTAAATCCCACAATTGCTTACATAGTGCTGCCTTGTTCCAAATGAAAGGATCTCTAGTCCCCAATCCTCCAAATTTGTTGCTTCTACAAATTGTGTCCCAAGAGATAGGAGTATAACCCCTTTTCCCTTCTTCTATTTCCTACAAAAAATATCTAAAAATTTTCACAATCTCCTCATGAACACCCTCAGGTACTTAGTATGCTAGCCCAAAATCCAGCTATACTTAGTAAAACTGAATTGATCAATTGCACATTCCCTGCATAAGAAAAAACACTTGAATTCCAACTATGCAATTTTCTTCTAATTTTATCCACCAATTTCTCACAATATTGCTTCCTCCACTTCACATTAGACAAAGGAATCCCCAAATATTGCATAGGAAAATCCCCTCTTGTTACATTTAACACTCTAGCCAACAAGTCTTTCTCCTCTTCATCCATTCTCGAAAAATAAATTCTAGATTTTTGCTCACTTATTGCAAGATCCGAGACCTCCATAAACCTCTTCAAGCATCATTTCACACCCTTCATGCATTTTTGGTTTGCTCCAAAAAAGATAAGCAAATCATCAGCAAACAACAAAGTATGCACACCAACCTTTTTGCATCTTTGGTAGAATTCTATGTGCTGCTCCTTGTACTCCTTTGCCATCATTCTTGTAAGGTACTCCATTCTCAAAAAAAAACAAGGGGGATAGAGGATCCCCTTGTTTAACTCCTCTTCTACCCATGAATCCTTTAGAATACCTCCCATTCAAAACCAAGCAAAAGGATGACTTCATTGTAATTCTCTTGATCCAATCTATCATCAATTCGGAGAACTTTAAAACCTCAAGCCATTTAACAAGAGATTTCCATCTTATACAATCAAAGGCTTTGCTAATATCCACTTTAACAACACAACTTCTCTTCATGCCATCAACATTGTACTTATGCAACAATTCTTATGTTAAAAGAATGTTGTGTGATATGTGCCTACCTTTCACAAAAGCACTTTGATTCTCACTAATAAAACAAGGATGCACCTCAAAAAGTCATGCACAAATTACTTTGGTTATCACTTTATAAAGTACGGAGCAACAAGCAATAAGCATATAATCACTTGCAAGTTGAGGTTGACTCACCTTTGTGATCAAGGATATCATGGCTTGATTCAAAGAGTTTGGAATTTCTTCCCCCTTGAAAAAAATTTGTACGACCTCCACCATGCTTCCTCCAATTATCTCCCAATTGCTCCTGAAAAATTGGCTTGTATAACCATCTCTCGCCAGGCTTTTGTTAGGGTGAATCCCCCAAAGTGCTTTCTTCACCTACTTTTCACCAATTGGTTGGATTAAGGATGCTTGTTGTTGTATGCTTAGCACTCCACCAAAATAGCCAAGTTTTCCTCCAAGTCTTTAGTTTCCCAATAGACTCCCAAATGGCTTTCATAGTGTTTCTTCAAATGTTCTTCAATCTGGTCTACATTGGATAGTAATCTACCCCCATCCTTTATGTTAAAATTTTGGTTCTTGTATTTCCTTGTTCTCATAGAAGCATAAAACAACTTTGTAGGCCTATCCCCCTCATGAAGCCATTTCACTTTAGCTCTCTGTTGCAAGAACTTGTATTCAGCCTCCTCCAATTCTTCAAGCACTTTCCTTGCATCAAATTCCACCCTTTGCCTCCTTTCATCCCTAGGTTCTTCATTCAACCTTTCTTGTGCCAAAAACCATTCCTTCTTAGCCTTTTCCACCCTTTCTCCAATCTTAGAGAACACCCTTCTATTAAGCCTATTCAAAGGATTTTTCCATGTCTTCAAGAAGCTTTCCAAAATCCTTCATTGTGCTCACTTTCCTCCAAACTGCTTGGATTGTCCCCTTGAAATGTGGTTAGGCCTCCCACATATTGAAATATTTGAAGCTCATCTTCTTCTTCTTGTCTTCCTTATGCCAACTCAAAATGATAGGATGATGGTCTGAGAGTGTGCCCGATTTTACCTCACAAAAGGCTTGGCCAATCCTTCTTACCCACTCTTGGTTTACAATGCCCCTATCAATTTTGCTTTGTATCAACTCCCCCACTTCCCTTCTATTGCTCTAAGTAAACATTTGGCCAATAGTTTTAATTTCAACCAACAAACCAGCCTCCATCACATCTTGGAAATCCAAGACTTCATTTTCTTCAACTTCGTTCCCACCTTCTCTACCCCCAAAATCCAAAGGAGAGTTAAAATCTCCTATGATCAGCCATGGTTTATCATCTTTACTCCCTTGCCCTTTTAGGAACTCCCACATTGGTTTCCTCTTTTCAATGTGTTATGGCGATACACCACCGTCAAGAAGAATTTCAAGTTAATGCTCCTAATCAACCCATCAAAATCCATCCATTGATCCCCAACATTCAACACCTTCATATCATAAAAATCAGCCCTCTAACCTAGCCAAATTATCCCCCCTACAACATTCCCATTTGTTATCAACTCCCAACCAAGCCCTATTTTCCCCCACACTTTTTTTTGGTTTTCTTCTTTTACTTTAGTTTCCAACAGCCCCAAACAACCTACATGATTAAGCATACAAAAGTTTTTCACCCTCCTATACTTATCACATTTATTCAAACCCCTTACATTCCAACAAGCAAATATACTATTCATAAGGAGGGTCGGATAAGAGAGTAACCCATTACCTTCACTCCTTGAACTTCTCGGTTCTTCTTCTTTCTTCCCTATTGCCCTTATTCCTTTCTCTACCATTTTGAACTCAATCTCCTCCCCTAGCAGCCCTTTAACTTCCCATTGTTGCTCTTTAGATTCCCTTTGCTGCCCCTTATCATTTTTCACTCCATCTTGCTTCTCATCTTCTTTCACAATCCTCTCAATTGGCACATAAATCCTCCTATTCGTTTGCATTTTTTAGCTTTATTTTTCTTCCTACACACCTTGTCATTATGCCCAATCATCCCACATTTTCCACATCTAGTTGGCTTCCACTCAAAACAGATTTGCTGGCTAACAATCACCTTGTTTTCATTAAGGTAAATCAACTTGTCCGGAAGGGTATCACTTATCATCACCTCAACTTGCACCCTTGCAAAATCCAGCCTCTCCTTCTCTTGTGTAGCTTTATCAAGATTCAAAGGCTTCCCAAGTGGACTCACTATCTTGCTTATGAGTTTTGGTTGCCAATACTTCAATGGCAATTTGGGGAGCTGAATCCAAACCGGGACAACATTAGGTTCTTCAATCACACCTTCTTCATTCCAATCTTTCAATAAAATGGGTTTCCCATCAAAGAATACACTCATTTCTCCAGACAGCCCCTTTATGCTCCTTACTTTGAAATTTAACCATAAAAACTTCTGAATTTAGAAGCCATACCTTGTTGATTCTTCTTCCCCAAATCTGAAAAAGAACCCCTCCATGACTTTGAATGGTGGGTTGCTGCCCAAAACCTTGCACATAATAGTAATCTCTAATTTCTTTGAGCTTTCTTCCACCTCTTCCATGGTGATTTCACCCATAAACAGCCCATCTATCTCCACAGGTTGGTAATATTGAATCTCCGCCGAGCTAGCTTTGAGTATAGAACTCCAAGATCTGACCTCCTTCTTGCTCTCCTCCTCCACTTCTTCACTCCAAACAAATTTTCTCCCTTCTCTAGAACTGAAATTTGAATTTGAACCCACATTTTTTGCTTCTTCAAAAACTTCATTTTCTTCCACTTCTTGGCTTTTAGCTTCTTTAGGGCTTGAAAGTGACTAGTCAACAACACTCTTCAGCCCTATGTTATTTTTTCCCTTGCCCTCATCCTTCAACAAAGCCAAGCTGATCACCTTCTTCGTCAAAAACATTTTTCCCTCCTTTGATTGTTGTGTTTTCCCTTTATTCTTAGTGTTAGATCTCCTCATGATGTGAGGATGGTAAATTCAAAAGAGAATTACCAGATCTGAAATAAGAAAAAGGGAAGAACACCCATACTATGTGAAAATCACCCCTACTACTTTAGAGAGTATTTATTGTTTCCAAAAATCTTGTTCCTCTTTCAAAGCTCGGGTTCCATCATCTCTTTAGTTGTATTGCATGATTAGCATAGTTCTGTTGCTTCGCTAATTTTTGCCTTCCAATTTGATAACTTAGGGTTAAAAAACCTACCAACCCCCCCTCATTTACATGCTTTTATATGTATCTATATATGTATATGCCTAATATGTTTTCTACGCTATATGTTTAAAGACTTGAAAAGATCCCTCTTCTCGTGGACGACCCTGACTTTCCATTATCTACTTAATTGTAGATATGGAGCATTAGGGCTTAAAAGTATTAACTTTGAGAGGTACGGTGATGACCTCCCACATTTTGGCACCGCTACCGGGGAGGAGGCATTTATTTTTAAGTGTTTTGGCTTATTATGTGTGATTATGTGCTAATTGTATATATTTGTTAGTTTGTTTTTGCTTTGAATTTTTTTTAGTTAACTTGCCATTTTTTCTTGGCTTGGAGATATATTGTTTGAGTTCTTGGTGTATAGTTTGTACGCGATCCTCTTCACAAGAACCCCTACACTACGACCCCGAGTTAGAGTTGAATATGAGATGGGATAGGAGGCTTTCTTTGGAAAGTGTGAATAACACCCCTCCCAGTGACCATTTTGTGGATAATTCCAATTCTATGGAGCATCATCATGAGCATGAAGAAGAGCATCTGGGAGGAGGACCTCAACATCCCCCTCTCCAAGGGTGAGCTTCTCATCTCCAAGGAAGGGAGATTTCTTTGGGGCAAGCGTTGAAGAGACATCATGGCTCCCAACCTCGATCAACAACCAATGTGCATTGAGTATCCCTTGGTTGGACCAAATGGGTACTTCGAGCTAAAGATCGGGTTCATAAACATGCTACCCATCTTCCTTGGTAGGCAAGGGGAGAATGCCAACAAACACCTCACCAAATTTCACTTTTTGTGTGGTGGTACGGTCTCCCATGGAGTGGATGAAGACTTCTATAAGTTGAAGGCATTCCTGTTCACACTAAGGGATGATGCAAGAGATTGGCTCTACTACCTACCACCTAAGAGCATCAAGAGTTGGCTTGATATGAAAACAAAGTTTCTATCCAAATACTTCCTGGCCTTAAGATCTGCCGCCTTGAAGAAGGACATAAGTAACATCCTTCAATGGCATCAAGAATCTCTCTTCGACTATTGAGATAGGTTTAAGAAGCTTCTCGCAAGTTTTCCTTATCACAGTTATTCGGTAGGGAATTTGGTCTATTACTTATACAATGGTCTTTTTGATGAAGATCAAAGGTTGGTGATGAGTTCTTGTGGTGGCACCCTTGGGAACAAGATGTCATCCGAGGCTATGCAATTGTATGAGGAGCTAGAGGAAGAATCAATGAACTTTAGCTCAAGGGCCGATTTGAGAAGGAGAAATCCAATGCCCGCAAGTGACTCTTCCAATAGTGGGAAGATCGAGGACTAAGTCTTGGCCCTTGCATCTATGGTGAAATCGTTGATGATAAAGCCCAGAAATACACCACATGTTAAATCATGTGAAATTCATTACTTGGTGCATCCTACCGACACTTGCCCTATTTTGCAAGAGGACTATGTCGAGGAGGTGAGTGCCATGGTGTATCAAGGAAATCAAAGCTACCAAGGAAACCAAGGATATCAAGGTGGGCAAGGCTACCAAGGTCACTAAGGCTACCAAGGTTATCAAGGGTACCAAAACTGGCCGTACAATTTAAGAAATCGTGATAATTCGACCCTCCGGTATGGAAACTCTCAGGGAAGCCAAAACCCTCAACCGTATCAGCCTCCTCAGCAACAATATAGGCCACCTTAACACAATTTCAAAGGCTCCAAGATAAGCCCCGAGAACAAGGGGAGAGCTCAGGGTTAACATTTGATGAGGTGATGCAAGCCATTCACCGATTGAGTATGTGCGTAGAAAAGGGCAAAAATTTCCAAGATGAAGCCAAGGTGAGCATCAAGAACTTGGAAACTCAAGTGATCCAAATAGCTCAAGTGGTGAATCGGATGGAGGCCCGGGAAAAAGGCAAACTTCCTTCTCAATCGGAGATCAATCCCTGCCAAAATGCTAATGCTATCACTTTGAGAAGTGGTAAAGAGGTTAGCTCTCCCCTGCTAGTGCATTGATCAAATGCTCGAGAGGTTAGCATGCCACCTTTTTATTGCTTTGTGGATGGGTACTCGGGGTATTTTCAAGTGGCTATCGCCACGAAGGACCAAGAAAAGACCACCTTCATGTGCCCATTTAGTACGTTTGCCTACTGGCGTATGCCTTTCAGGTTATGTAACACCCCCACAACTTCCCAAAGGTGTACGGTAAGAATTTTCTTAGAATATTTTGAAAACTTTATCGAGGTATTCATGGATGATTTCACCATTCATGGTAATTCATTTGACAAATGTTTAGCAAATCTGGCACAAGTTCTTAAACGTTGCATTGATACTAATCTTGTGTTAAATTGTGAGAAGTATCATTTTATTGTAGAGCAAGGCATTGTCTTAGGCCATGTTGTCTCCTCTAAGGGTATTGAGGTTGACAAGGCAAAGATAGACACAATTAAAACTTTTCCTTACCTTACTAATGTGAGTGAAATGAGCTCTTGTTTTTGGCCATGCAGGATTCTACCGCCGGTTCATCAAGGACTTCTCAAAGATAGCATCTTGTTTATGCAAGTTGTTGCAAAAGAAGGTGGAATTTGTGATGGATGGGGGTTGTAAAGGAGCCTTCGATACATTAAAAGAAAGGTCAGTCTCGGCCCTATCATACAACCCCCAGATTGGTTGTTACTTTTTGAGATCACGCGCGGTGTTATTGATTATGACGTTGGAGTGGTAATTGGTCAAAGGGTTAGGAGAGCGCCTCACACCATCTACTATGCACCGATGTCTCTCAATGAGGCCTAAAGAAACTACTCCACCACAAAAAATGAGTTGATAGCAGTGGTATTTTCTTTGGAAAAATTTTGATCTTACTTGCTTGGTACAAAATTTATTGTGCACACTGACCATGCAGTACTTCATCACTTGATAACGAAGAAAGAGGCCAAGCCAAGATCGATTAGGTGGATCCTGCTTCTAAGTGAATTTGAGTTAGAGGTGTGAGAGAAGATGGGCACAGAGAACCTCGTGGCTGATCATCTGAGCCGGTTGGTACCATGCCAAGATAGTCAGGTAAATCTATCAATGAAGGCGCAACTATGGGAGGAGTTCCCCGATGAATGATTGTTCGCTATCCGGTACCTCCAATCATGGCATGCCAACATTGTGAACTTTCTTGTCTTTGGTAAATTTCCTCCCCACTTTTCTAAGGCACATAAAGATGCTAAAAAGCGATGCTAAATATTATGTGTGGGATGATCCCTTTTTGTGGAAACATTGTGTGGACCAAGTTGCTAGGAGATGCATCCCCGATAATGAAGTGCATTCGATTATCACTTTTTTTCATTCTCATGCATGCAACAATCATTTTGGAGCTAAAAGGACCGCTAGGAAAGTCTTGGAAAGTGGTTTTTATTAGCCTACTTTGAATAAGCATGCATACATATTTTGTAAGGCTTGTGACAAGTGCCAGAGAGTAGGAAATATCTCATCTAGAAATGAGATACCCCAAAAAGCTATGCTATATTGTAAAATCTTTGATGTTTAGGGTATTAACTTTATTGGACCTTTCCCTATTTCTTATGGCTTTACATATATTCTTCTTGTCGTTGATTATGTCTCAAAGTGGGTTGAAGCAAAACCCACTAGGACTAACGATTCTTAAGTGGTTGCAGAATTTTTGAAAGATAACATCTTCTCTAGGTTTGGGGTACCCCGAGCCTTAATTAGTGACACTGGCACCCATTTTTGCAATTGGACCATACAGGCACTTTTGAAGAAGTATGGCGTCACTCACAAGACATCCACCGCCTATCACCTGTAAACCAATGGGCAAGCCAAAGTTTCCAATCGGGAAATTAAGTCCATCCTTCAAAAAATGGTTAACCTTAACTGGAAGTATTGAAGTTCATGGTTGAATGATGCCTTGTGGGCATATATGATGGCTTACAAGATACCAATCGATATGTCACTATACCTGTTAGTGTTTTGTAAGCCCTGTCACTTGCCGGTGGAAATTTAACATAAGGCTTACTGGGCGGTCAAAGGATTCAATCTTGATATAGATGAGGCTGACTTGCATAGGAAGTTACAATTGGATGAACTAGATGAGATCCGGAGGGAGTCCTATGAGAACGCCGTAATCTATAAGGAGAAGACAAAGGTGTGGCACGACAAGATGATCATTAGGAAGGAATTTGACGTGGGTCAAAAAGTCCTTCTATTCCAATCCCATCTTTGCCTATTTCCTGGTAAGTTGAGGTCCCGATTGATTGGTCCTTTTGAGTGGTAAAGGTATTCCCGCATGGTGCAATGGAGATCCTAGATCAAGCTAAGTCCAATACATTCAAAGTCAATGAACAATGTTTGAAGCATTACCACGGGAATTTTGTTTCGGAGAAGGGAGAGGATGTTAATCTCATCAACCCAGTTTGTGAGTAAGCTCCAAGAAAAGGGAGTGAGTCATGCCGATAGCGTTAAAAATACTTCGTTTTGATCATCCTGATTGCCATTCGTGACTTTCCATTGATGTTACTTTGTTTTGAATTTTGTCATTAGTTTCATTGTTTTGCTTTGTGCTTTTCACGGTTTGTTTTTCCATGATTTTGTAGCTATTTGAAACCAAGGCACTGGAATTTTGAAGGGAGAAATGCTTGGAGTCAAGAAAGAAAAACTTAGACAAGAGTTGAAATCAAAAATTTTTTCTAAGTACCAGGTAGGTAGCCCGTTGTGAGTCGCGACCACCTCATCGCGAGTTATGACAGGTTCAGAAATTTTGATGGAAATTTTAAACCTCAACCTCCACTTTTTGCCAGCTGTGATGGCCTCGTTGTGAGTCACGATGGACCATCGCGAGTCATGACGAAGTGGTCGCGAGTCACGACCAGGTCAGGATTTTGGGTTGAAAATGGAGCTCTCAGGCACCACTTTTCGCGAGTCACGACTGTCCCATCGCGAGTCGCGACAATGTGATCGTGAGTCGCAACCAAATAAGAGCTTTTTCTGAAAAATGAAGCTCTCAGGCTCCACTTTTTGTGAGTCACGATGGTCCCATCGCGAGTCACGACTATCGAATCACCAGTCGCAATGGTCCCATCGCGAGTCGTGATGGTCCTATTGCGAGTCATGACAAAATGGTCGTGAGTCACAATGTGAATGTTGACCCGATGCGCCTTTTGACCTACTTGTTGCGAGTCGTGATGAACACATCGTGAGTCATGACGGTCGTGCATAGAAGTTTAAAAATGGGCAGGAGGTAAAATTTTTATTCCTTCCTCATTTTCCTTTCATCTTCTCCGTCATTCCTGCCACGCCACCCCCTTCCGACCACCACTCACCGCCGCTACCCACAAATCTTTACCCACAAAACTCTACACCACTTCCCAATCCAAGATCTTCCCAATCTCTACCCACAAATCACCATAAAAGTTTGAAGAACACAAACCCTAAAATTTGGGGGTTTTGTGATTTTGAACAATCTGAATTCAAATTGGTTGTGGGCTTCCTTCTTTATTCCTTTTAAGAATATGAGTGGTACATTTCTTTACTTTATTGAACCTCAATTGTGATTATTTTGTATAATCTATTTATTGGATATTGTGTGGATTATGTGTGATTCCTTAGGAAATTGGATTGTTGGAACTTTGCCAAATTTTGTGAATATATTGTGCTTGAGATTTGGGTTGATGGAGATTATGTGAATACACTGCACCTATGAATTGATTGGATGTGAGATAACATCATAATCACTTTGAGTGTGTTCATTTGCTCGTGTTGGTTTTATGCTTGCATTAGGTTATTGGTGTTGCTTTGGTTGAGAATGGATTGTGGCTTATACTAGATATGAGGCATGTTGGCCTTTGATTAAACATAGTTGTTATTTGGATGCAATGTTATTTTGCCTAGGATAGTTTGGCCATGGAACTTGAATGTTGACGTTATAAATGTACTAATGGTGGCTAAACTAGTTAGGCATGACTGTGATTATAAAATATAGCATATTAGATATTCAACTATTTGAGAATTCATTGACTTGGGGATATGGGCACATTGGATATAAAATTGTGATTAGGACTTGAACTACTTGGCTTGGAATTGATTTGGTTTTTGATGATTTAAAAAAAAACTAGTTTAAGGTTGAGTATAATTTTATAATATTTCATATATGTATATTCTCGTGCGTTTGACTTGTTTGCTGTGGTTGTTAGATACGGTTCCCTACCAAAATACCTAGGGTTTCTCCACGAGGTGGGCGCACCACCGCTCCACCTCTGCCTCCACCACCGGCTCTAGAGTCGAGCCATGTACCTCCTCCTCCTGATAGGTATATGGTTTTGACCCATATCAATGGGTCCTAGGCGGAGAGATGAAAGGTCCTAGCCAACCGTTAACTTTAGGAGATGAGTTTCATAGACATGCCCACATTGAACACTCTTAGGCTCACCCAGCCAGTCTGATGCCTCCTCGCCAAATGGGGGATGTAGGGTTTCATGAGCAAGAGTGCCCCCTCTTACCAGAAATATACATTGGAGTTCTTATCTACGGTTAATATATGCAGCATGAAGGATGACCAACCATGCGAGAGGTACATCATATTCCACCTAGATGATATATCTCGAGAAATGACCGTCTCGCAGGTTGTTGAGGCTTTTGAATGGGACACTGCAGAGATACAGGCAAGGTTGAACCCACATGCCCAGGAACAATCGATTGAGAAGGACATGCAATTCTGGAGTGTCATCAACACGAGACCGAAGAACTCCCACGACAAGAGCAGTGTCATTATCCACTCCGCACTCCGTTATGTGTACTGACTTTTGGTTGGCAGGGTACTTTTCTTGGTGGAGCCGACAAATGTTTCAGACAACGACATTCACTTCCTTTGGAACTTGACGAGTGAGGGATTAGGATACGGGTAATGGGTTTAGCTATGGATGAAGAGGATTGTAGAGGTGGTAGGGAAGCCGAAGGGGAAGATTATGGTTGGAGGTATGACAGGCCTCTTGGCGGAGTACCTAGGATTGGTTCCACCAGTCGACTTTCCACGCTTAGGGAGACGAAATTCCTACCTCATCAGTGCAGAGAGGTTGGTTCAATTCGAGATGCTCAATGCCACCCAAGCCACGAGGGTATTCCACTGGTTATATGGTGCCAGGAAGGTCACATTCATAGTACTTCCTCAGCCCAACAAGACGAAGTTGGAGTTTGACACACCCCTAGTGGACTTGGCAATATCACCCGACTCCTCATGCAGAGAGAACTTCATGTGCGAGCTCTATGACCTTGGTCCAGCCCCTGTCCAGCACAATGATAGCAGCCTGCCTTTCTCCGAGTGACAGCAGCAACACTCCCTGCAGCCTCCACCAGAGATCGAGCCTATGCGGGAGGATTATGTGCCACCTCACTACTCCCAGCCTTCACCGGATTTCTATGAGCATATTATGTAGACCATGCATGATGGATTTCGCCACCAAGATAGCATGATATTGGAGCACAATGTGTTTTTCTCCCAGAGCTTGATCAACATGGATGAGGAGATTGATAACCTATCAGATCGCATCTATGAGCTACAGTCCTAGGCAGGCAGTGTCTTAGGCCCCGATCTGGGAGTAGAGAGGCAAAGATATAGGAGACAGAGGAGCACGGATTGTCTGGCTCGTTATCAGCAGCATTATTTTGGTGGTGACCCTTTTTCCTCACACCACTGATTTGTGAGTATCATATCCTTACCCTTTCCATACTTCGGTTTGTACGCTTTTGCCTTATTTGTCTACTTTGAGGGCAATGTAATGTTCTAAGTGTAGGGAGGGGTATCTACTGATTTCATGGTTGGGGTTGGAAATATTTTGTTAGACTTGCTACTTTTGGATAATTCTTTTGCTTTGTTTTGGATATTTTCCCTTTTGTTTTGAGATGCTTTTTTGTTGATGTACTTAGATGACGTTGGTTTTGATAATTTTCTTAGCCTTAAAATTTGGAAAGTACTTTTCTACTTTTTGGATTGGAGAAACATGAAAAATTTGAAAATTTTGAAAACAATAGAAAATGAAAAAAATACAGATAAAAAGAATCCCGCTAAGTTGAAAACCCGAGAGGGCATGTTAGGCAACATTGGGGGCCCGGATAGGTAAAAAACCCGAGAGGGAAACCTAGGAAAAAATGAGACGATAAATGTGTGGAAAAAGGTGAGATGTAAGCTAAAGAAACATGATGTGTAGCTAGGATGAAAACCCAAAAGGGCTCCTAGGCAAAATGAGAGAAAGAGAGAAAAAGAAAAATGTTATGTGTTCACTCATTTTCTGGCGTTGGAGTCATAAGGTTGAGATGAACATATGGATGGATTGGGTAGTTTAACATCTTGAGGACCTCTTGGGAATGGGAAATTTAGCAGGGAAAACAGAGTAAGTTGTGAAATTCTTGATCGTTAATATACTTCATTTTTAGGGTGATATATTGGTATAACGTGGAGCATATGTTTGAAATTTATGCATATTTTTAGCTTCACCTTGTCCTATTGGAATTGGGATTTTCATGATTTGGGAATGTTTTAGAGATATCTATGAATTGATAGGTTGATATGGTTTGGGTAGATTTAGGAATGGGAGTTGTGGGAACCTTCTCATTTGACCTTAACGTTGGGATGTGTGATATGAGAGTTTTGTGAGGTATTGACTTGGGGGAACAGTAGTTAGGATGTGGATACGTCAATTCCTTCGTATACTTGAATCTTTTCTTACTCGAGGGCGAGTAAGGTTTAAGTGTGGGAAGGCTTGATGTGTCCATTTTATGTGCACAATTTAGTACTTTTTGGGATCACCTTTGTGCTTTTGTATTATGAAGAACTTGTGTTTTACCTTCAAATTCTCTTAGGAGGGGTAAGAGATACTTTACGATCTTTTACCTCTTCTAAGTGAATTTTGCATAACAAAGGAAGAACATGGGGGCTTGAAGACTGATGTGGCCATTTCATGCGGGTATTTTAGGGTTTTTAGGATGTGGATATATTATTTCCTCCGTGTGCTTGAATCTTTTCTTACTAGAGGGCGAGTAAGGTTTAAGTGTGAGGAGGTTTGATGTGTCCATTTTAGATGGTTATTTTAGGGTTTTTAGGATTAGGTTTTGGACAATTTTGTGCTCTAAATGTGGCATTTTGCCTTGAAATCATTTAAGGAGGGATAAAAGCGACTTTGGCGTTTTTATCACTTTTTAGATGATTTTGTGTGACGAGGTGATTTGTTTGAAGACTTTGAAGATTTGAAGACTTTGAAAGATATCTTTGAAGATTTGAAGACCTTTACATTTGAGCTTTGTGAAGATTTGAAGAAGTGAAGAGATGAAGAAAGGAGAGCAAAGCAACAGATGAATGATGATCCGGGGTTCTCAGAATTTTCCGAGAAGAATCAGCCTTCAAGAGTGGCACCATTGGATTCCTATTCTCGAGCACTATAAAATCGACTACAAGAACTCCCGAATCGCGACCAAATCAGTAAATTGCAGTCCTGTTTTGTTTTGCTTCCTCCGGGTGAACCGTTGATCCGTTTCGGGAGTTCTTGTAGTCGATTTTATAGTGCTCGAGAAGAGGAATCCAATGGTGCCACTCTTGAAGGCTGATTCTTCTCGGAAAATTCTGAGAACCCCGGATCATCATTCATCCGTTGCTTTGCTCTCCTTTCTTCATCTCTTCACTTCTTCAAATCTTCACAAATCTCAAATGTAAAGGTCTTCAAATCTTCAAAGATATCTTTAAAAGTCTTCAAATCTTCAAAGTCTTCAAACAAATCACCTCGTCACACAAAATCATCTAAAAAGTGATAAAAACGCCAAAGTCGCTTTTATCCCTCCTTAAATGATTTCAAGGCAAAATGCCACATTTAGAGCACAAAATTGTCCAAAACCTAATCCTAAAAACCCTAAAATAACCATCTAAAATGGACACATCAAAGACCGGAGGCCATTGAAGATTACTTTTCAAATACTTTGAAGACTTGCTTCGAAGACATGAAGACTTGAAGATCGGAGGCCATCGAAGACCATTTTTTTGAAGACTTTGAAGACTTTATTCAAAGAGTTGAAGAGTATAAAAATGAGAGGAATCATTGTGAGGATAGGTGTTTACCACAAGAAGAAGAAAAGAAGCAAGGTTAAGTTCTGACGCCCATCGCGAGTCTCGACAAACCCGTCCCGAGTCATCACCAATGGGTGGCTAGATTCTAACCTTATCCTTTTTGTATTATAAATAGCACTCTCTTTCCTCTCATTCATATCATCTTTTTTTTCTGCATTTTGGTACTATTTCTAACCCTAGACCATTTTCACCTTTAAATTCTCTTGTAGTATGTTTGGTTTGTTAGCATTAATTAGTATGAACTCTTGTCGCTAAATGTAATTCTTGGGAGCAATTGAATGAAGTTTCCAAACTTATGTAGTAAGATTCTATATTTTCTCATTTATGAACATTTATTGGAGAGCATTTAGTATGCCATTAATGTTGTGTTTTGACTCATTTATATCATGGGTTGTTCGAGTACATGATATGTTTGTATGATTGAAATGTTAGAATGTTAGGAAAGTTGCATATTTCTTAACTCATTTGATATGAAATCCAAAAGCATGGATTTAGAACTTCTTGTGTATAATGTGTGGTATTTCTTGCTAGATGAGTATGTTAATGTGGATTTTTCTCATATTTATCCTATAGATGTAAGGAAAGGTTGAGCCTTGAATGTTGTTTGTTCTAAGTTTAACCTAATAAATGGTTTGTTTAGCTAAATAACTATGAGAGTATACGAGGGGTTGAAAGACCAGATTCAAACATTAACAATGCTAAAATGGCCCGTATCTGGAGAAACTGTACTTAGAAATCTCAGAAAACACTGTCAGCTTTGTGTTAGTTTGCTTGGAAGGGCAGAGACATATTTTGGTTTATTACATTAGCAGAATCCTACAAAAGGCAGAGACAACTTACATGCTTGTAGAAAGGTTAACCTTGACTTTGGTCTATTCAGCGCGAAGATTGAGAGCATACTTTCATAGCCACATCATAGTAGTTTACATAGGGTTTCCAATCATGAACATCCTCTCTATGCCAGAGTCTTCAGGCAGATTGGCAAAGTGGGCTCTTTAACTAGGCCAATTTTAAATACAGTTTCAACCTAGAAAAGCAATCAAAGCTCAAGTGTTCATAGAATTCATCACACATATGTCAAGAGAAGAGACACAGAGAGCGAGCATTCATCAGAGTTTCACAATTGGTCAAGGTAAGACAAAATGGGAACATGTGGCTTGGACGTTGTTCATTGATGACGCATCAAGCAAGGAAGGATACAGAGCAAAATTGCTTTTAGTAGACCCAAATGGGGGCGAACAGAGACGCTCATTATGATTAAACTTCTTGCTCACCAATAATGAAGCAGAATATGAAGCTCTAGTTTGTGGATTAGATCTCATAGTCAGAATGAAAGTAAGAACTGTCTGGGTATCCAGTGATTCACTAATTGTAGCCAATAAGTGCAAGGTGACTATGAGGTAGAAGAAGACCAGTTGATGAAATATTTGGTGAAGGTGCGACAACTCATAGCCCAACTTGAATATTTTGACATAAAACACGTCCCGCAATGTGAAAACATATAGGCGGACACATTAAGCAAGCTAGTGACTGCAGGATTTGATTCTTTTACTCAACCATTGGGTGTCATATGGAGGTTATCCCATTTAGAAGCATCATATCAACGGTTGTGCTAACAATCCAAGAAAATGAAGCAAGCTAGATGACCCTGCTAATGGATTTCTTCGCAAAAGGGACATTGCCAGACGATAAGGTGGAGGCTAGAAAGTTGGAATTGCATTTACTAATTACACCTATGAAGATGGGACATTGTACAAAAAAAGGATTCTTGTCCCCATGGATAAAATGTGTAGGTCTAACAAAGGCGACCGAGATCTTAAAAGAGGTTTATGAAGGCTTATGTGGAACACACTAGGGAGCTAGAACGATAGCCAGAAAAATAATCAGAGCAGGGTACTGATTATGCACAGAGCAGGCTAACTATGTTCAATTATGCACAGAACTTTTTCCTCAAGTGTAGAAGTTGCTAAATCAACACTTCGCTATCGCATAAGTAGCAATCAACTTTGACAGGAATCTTCGGAGCATGCCCATTTGACAAGTGGGGGATAGACTTAGTGGGATCATTCCTAAAAGGATAAAGTAATGCTAAGTTCCTCACTGTAGCGGTCGATTACTTCAAAAAATGGGTCGAAGCTAAACAATTAGGACATGCTACATCCAAAGCCACTCGGAAATTTTTATGGAAAAACATTGTGTGCCACTTTGGAGTGCTGCATACCATTTTCATGGATAACGACACATAATTCACAAATGTGGTGTTCACTCACTGGTGTTCAAAGCTTGGGATCATTCAGAAGTTTACCTCTGTGGAAATCCTCAAGCTAATGGCCAAGTGGAATTCACAAACAAGACCATGGTTCAAGGGATACAGAAGCGATTAGAAGGAAAGCAAACATGATGGGTGGATGAGCTACTGAACATGCTATAGTTGTATAGAAAAACCATCCGAAAGCCAATGGGGAAGACGACATACGCTTTGGTGTATGGTCACAAAGGAGTCATACCCATAGAAATTGGAAATTCAATTCTCAAGATAAAAAAGTATAAGGAGATGGACAATCCAAATGTGTTGAAGCTAGAACTAAACGAACCGGAGGAGCAAAGAAACTTGGCAAATAACACAGAAGCCAAACACAAGGAAAGAGTGGCAAGAGCATACAATCAGAAAGTGAAGGAAAGGTAATTTCATATTGGTGATCTGGTGCTAAGGAAAAATGATGCTAGCTTGGATGAAGAGAGAGAAAAGCTATGCCCAAAGTTGGAAGGACCATACAAAGTCACGAAGGCTCACAAGTCCAACAACTATGAGTTAGAAACAATAGATGGTACCACTGTCCCAAACATGTGGCATGTGACTAACTTAAGGAAGTTTTATGCTTAAAAGAAAATAGCGAACGACCACCTGTATAGACACAAGGACATTATCCTTGTTTTCCTTTAGTATCACTGTTCTACAGCAATTTTATTGCCATCATATATATTAATATAAAAATCCTCTTTGCTAGACCATATTCGCGATTCTCATTCTCTATGATCAGGTTACTTGGACAATTTGACACCTGGTAGAAGATCCCGCATATCAGCCAACAAACACAAGCTTTCGATCTTGCAAATCAAACACCTTGCAAGTTATGGATCTCGCACAAACATCAATGTCTACAAGCTTTAGATCTTGCAGCTTCGCTAAGTAAATAAATTGCAAGCTATAGACCTTGAATAATAATAAGGGGTGGAAAGCTTTAGATCTGGAAACTCTACATAACAAACAAAAGCAAGCTACAAATCTTGCGCAAATACAATGGATTACAAACACTGGATTTTGCAACTCCACAATTCCAACGAATGCAAGTTACAGATCTTGCTTATAGGCAAACCATCCTTTAAAATATAGCAATAAAAGCAAGCAATAGATCTTGCAACTTTGCAACATTGAAAAAGAAAGCAATATATTTAGCTATAAAGTAGATGTGCCCACAAAGAAAAAGATCACGGAAGATCAATCTTGATAGAAAAACTTGGCAACAAAAAATATAGGAAACAATTGTTATCAAAACAAGATGAGTTATAGACCCTAACAACAACAAAACATACAGACGATCATATCATCTATAGCAACAAAGAAGACACACTAAATACACCTTGAAGAGCGTGGTCCGGAAGAAGAGGAACCATCGTGGTGATGAATAAGTTCATCCTCGTAAGGAGGGTGCTTAGTTTCACGAGAAGATAGTTCACCACCATACGAACGTTGCTCAGCTCGACGGTAGCTTTCCTTTGCCTCACGCTCCTTGCTAACTAAGTGATCATATTTCCATTACATATGTAAGTATGCAAGATGGTGGGTCATACACCTCTTCATCCCACACGATCAAGATGTTTGGCATAATAAGCCTTAAAGTCAGTTATATAACCAAACTCGTCGTGATCCAACTGCATACTCATAACGTTAACCGTTTCCTCGTACGGTTCTATTCTCATCCTTAATCCCAAACTTCCTCTTCAAGACAATGAATATGAGATTGGACAGCGTCTAACAATTTAATTCTTTAACCATTGCCACCAACAGTCAAATCATAATGGCTTGAGATACGGCGTGATGACGAAGGGGGAACTTGAAGTTAATTCTTTTATTCAGGGCATGCTTGCTCCAACTGATGAATAAATGAATCAAGATGATTGCATTCAACAAGAAGATATTTGTTTTCTCCTCGTAGCTGTGTGTTTATAGCAACTTGTTCATCAAACTTATTTTTCCATCCAACAGTAGAGGTCGAGAATTGGTCGCATTCAGCCTGTTTCTTCTTAAGCTTTTCAAGAAGGTCATCAATATGGGCACATTTCTTATCAATGATCAACATCTTCTAATGGGCTTCACTAGTCTTGCTTGCGATACACTCCCTAGTCTCTATTTGTTACCTTAGCATCTTTGCAAGGTTCAGTTGCTGATGATAAATAAGATCATTTTGTTCGCTTAGAATTCTGCACAGAGCTCGCAAAGCATCCCAAGTTTCCTTCATGACCATACCCCATTTATTTTTGAGATCATTGATACCCAGGAGAATATACTTCAAATGGATGCCCAAACAAAAAGCCTACTCTTGAACATGAATAGGAGGTTTAAGCGATCAGATATATGTACCAGCAGACTTAAGATTGACTAAACAATGAACAATGCCCTTCCCAAACGATTCAACATTGTATCCATTGGGAATAAGCTTGCTACAAGGGCAACTCGCGGACAAAGATGGAGGCACAGTAGGAAAAGAAAGTTGCCACCCAATACACAGGGGAAGTGATTCCATTTGTGTGAAAAGGTCAGAGGAAATGACCACTGCACATTCTTCAGTGAATAATTGAGTAGCACGAAGCAAACTGATGGATTAATAGAGAGGGTTACGTCCCATAAAGTCAAATCTTTTTAGAAATTTACTATCAATCAAAATGTTGAAACCCTACACACGAGTAAGGCTGATAAGAAAATGCGGGACAACAAGCAAGTCAACTCTCATAAATAAAACCATGCAAATAGTTACAAACACTAAAATATTATTTTAAGAGTACAACCCAACAACCCAATATGTATGAAGAAATACTAAAAATTAACTAACTTCAGGGTTAGGGTTGGGAGGGATTGGAGAAGCAACTGCAGAGACATATTGGTTAGGGAGCTAAGTGGAAACACCATCGCTGGCTTGAAGGAGAGGAGTTACAGTACTTGCATTAGCCATTCAGCATCTGGATTAAGAGTCGCAACATCAGCGCTGGGCTTAAATGGAAGTTCTTCATAATAATCCACCTCACACTCTTTCAGCTTAGCCACTGAAGGGAGACTGGGAGACTATCGAGATGTAAAAGCAAGGAGTACGGATGCCCCCCATTAGTGATCATAATGGTGAAGGCTTGATTTAGATTAGCTTTCTTTCTTTCTAGGGTTTCAGTGCACTTCACAAGACTAGGCACACTTTTGCAATCACATATGGGGTTCCATTGTCGCACATTCTTCACAACCTCGCAATACCCAACAATTCAATAAGCCTTGGAGATATCTTCAAAAAACATATAAAATGACTTTGTCTTCCATAGTCGATCCACTAACACTTGGAGGTATTGAGGGGAAGCAGGCCCATTAGTTCGCATCTCGTCTAACTGAAAACGAAGCCTAGAAGCTTCCACCCCCACAATTTTGGCACTCTCCTTAGCAGCGCTCGCCTCTTCTTTGTAAGCTTTAACCTTCTCCTCAACAGCCTTCATTTTTTACTCAGCATCTTTCAACGAACTATCCAATAACAAACACTTAGTTTCTAGAGATTTGTATTTCTCCACTAGTGAATCATCAGCGGGAGAATGCTTGGACAATCGCTCGCTCGCAATCTTCAGGCCCTCACCAACCTTACAAGAAATCAACATAGGGAACAAAGTTACTCAAGGAAATTTGCAGCCTTACTGTAGTAGATTGTTATTAACAACAGATTAATACATAAGAAAAGTTACTCGAGGAAATTTGCAGCCTTACTGTAGCCAGTGTGTCAGGTAGTGAAAGGCCGGAAAAAATATCAGAAATTACCCCTGAGCTAGAAAGTCTGTAGTTTGCTTTTATAATTTGCGAACCAATTTGGTTACCACACCCCTTTTTAAGAGGAGGTACAGAATGTCCTGTATGACCACTGCTCTGATTCCTCTTTTTTTTTTCTCCCTCTACGGGTTCAGGGCTCGACGATGGCTAGTTTGCCCACCCTTAGTCTGTTTACCTCTAGGGTCTGTAATGATCGGCAACGAAAGCACAACATTATCACCACCAGCATGGCCAGTCTGAATAACAACCATATTTACTTCTTCATCATTGAAAATTGCCAAATCAATGTCACCTTTCGTGAGATCCATATCTGCCACAATGAGAAACATCATAGGTAAAAAAACTCATGCAAGAAAGAAAAATAATGATACAAAAAACTATAAAAAAGTACACATTAAAATACAGTATAATATAGGCAAACAAGACACCTTCATCGTCAGAGTTAGCGTGGTGAAGATGTTGGGTATGTACGCAAAACGTATCTATGATTGACATCTCCTCAATATAACGAACACTCAAGTTAGGAAGCTTAGACTTAGGAACTTTGTAGTTCCATGAAGGTACATTAGACTCAAGATTTGTTTTGGCTTTGATAAAAAAATATCTCCTACGCCAATCGCTAATGTTACTTGGGAAACCACTCACAAGCTCAACCCTAGAAATCACAGGATATAGGGTAAATTCATCCACAATGTTTTTCACTTTTTGAAGGTGGTAGAAATTGCGGAATAAGTCAATTGTGAAAGGTATTTTTGCATTTTCACACACACAAAGAAATCCCATTATAATTGCATTGCCCTTAGGATGAAATTGGGACAACATAATTTTATATGAACGAAGCAATGCAATCACGTGTTCGAAAAGTGGAAAATAGAGGCCAAAGTTCAGATATACTAGATTACAAGAAATATAGCTAGGAGGAGGGTTACGAACACACTCAAATTTGGAAGGAGAACAAAGCTCATAAACGGACATATAAGGAAAGAAATTCTTTAAGTCATTTACACAAGAGACGGTCAAGATACTGGGAATAGCAGGAGCTCCTGCAACATGGTCAGAATCCCCATCGAAAGTAGCATCCTTTACGGGGGACTTACCAAGGTTAGAAGAAGACATAGAGGTCCTAAAATGGGGAGGTAACAATCTTAGCCAAGATCAAATTCAACGGAAGAAAATCTTGTAAAAAAGGATTTACGGAAAACACACCGGAGAAGACAACCAAAATCAGAGAAAGTACTACAACCCCAAAAGACACAACAGAGATATGAAAAAAAATATTTAAACATAAAAAGTTACTCTTGAAGGAGCTGAGACTAATCACACACAGAAAAATTAGGGATTGGCAGAGGAAGAGAAACCCTGGATAACGGAGAAGAGAAACTGAAATGGAAAGTGAAAAAAGATATTTGAATATAAAAAATAAAATGAACAATCGAGGTGGTAGGTATAATGATGAGTATCTAACAAAAATAGAAATATCTTTTTGCTTATATCGAGAAAGAGACAGTATACGAAAAGATAACGCAATGTTTAAGGGCCGCGTTAAATTCTTCGTTTTAAATTCTCCATTTAAGAGATAGAGCGATAACAAATGTTAGAGAATTGTGGGCTGGAATACCGAACAACAGGGAGAAAATTACAGACTTCAAAACCAAACCACCCCAAATACGGACTTGTTACGAGGAGCTCAAAATAATTTTAAAAAAATCAAATTTTCAAGTGTGACCAAAGACAAAGAGGCAGCCAACAAGAATACATCACTTCGAAAGGATAACGAAGATAGCTTTTCATCACGAACATCATGTACAAAGCTGACATCAATTTGCACTCAAGCTACAAACAACACCATCACTTTGTTTCTTAATAATCTTCATGGCTAGTGGGGCTTATGGTGTAGGTGTAGCTCAGTGATCAAAGGGCTGAGAGTAGCTAGGCCCATCCCAACATTATCCTATCCAGTGTCGGCCTAAAGCAAAGAGCATGTAGAGGCATCGAACATAGGGATCACGGATCGTGGTAGAGAACATGGACCGCCATAGATGGGACATGCATCGAACACAAAGACCACGGCCGAGGAACGTGGCAGGAGTGGCGTACCCACGATCTTGAGTTCCTAAGAATGAGGAACTGCAAAGGGAATCCGCCTATAAATACAACAACCTCTGTAGGAGCTAAGGTAAGTGCTGCTGTAGAGAGAACTTCCATTTCTTGAAGAGAGGACTGATTGATCGTCGGAGGTGCTCTCCCAGAATCACTCCTGGGGCCCCATTTGCAGGTAAAGGAATTTAAATAAGTGAACCAAGAAGAGGCTACTTGGATAGGCTACCACATCATCAGTGACCTGAATTACTTTTGAAAAGTGTTGTATGCTTCTTGGCTGTGTATTTCAACTCTCTTGGATCATGCCCCTATTTTTTGAATGTCAAAATTTCAACAATTGTGTATTGTGCGGGTAAGTAGCTGTTAAGATCCTTTAGCAAAGATTCGCTCCTGTGTATTAATTATTTTTTCAGTAAATCTCCCGTCCATTGTTACATTTTCTTTTTATTAAATAACCTTGAATCCCGCGCTTTAATAGATGTCCCTATTCAGTGTACAACTATTGCCATCTCGATTTTCCAAAAAAGGTAGGTTGCTTTCTGCCAGGCCGGAATGATTATGTATAATTCAGCTTCTCGTGTTTTAACTTTTTAACTTCTTTAATTAAAGATTCACATAAACTCAAATTCTTTCGTCTTCTACATTTTTCTTTATTGCTTCCAGTTTTCTCTCATCTTTTCCACCAAACTAGTAAGTTTTTCCCTTGTTCTTTTTGTTTTGTTCCGTGTCAAGCTGTGTAGAGGTTGGATTTTCGTAGCATGGTCTGGTTTCCTTGTGATTGAAGTTGCATATTATTTTTTCCATTTCTCTGTTTCTATTTTGGACTTTGGCCAAAATTTGTGAATTCTAGACTGTACTGTTTTAATTGATACCCCACTCATCTAGATTTTAGGGATCTTGAGGTCTATAATGTCTACTTCTAACAATGTTGGAATTTCTGCGCCAAACGTTCGTGAAGTTTTTGTTGATTTTGGGGAGGATTCCAATCACCTCACTAATTCTTCAATTAGTAGTCTCCTCTCTGAATCTTATGTCGAGGAGTTGAAAAATAGCTTTCCTTCTTTACGTTCGTACAAACTTAAAGCTCTTGAAGCTTATGAGAGTGTTCGTGATTCTCCCTCTAGTTATATGTCTCGTTACTTAGATTATCTTAAGTTTGGCCTCTTTTTTCCCTTACCCCAACACGTGGTGGATCTGCTTTTGCACTATAGACTTTCCTTATGTCAACTGCATCCTAAAGTTGTTTCTATCTTTGTATTCTATGCAAAATGGCTGGTATTCCTTTTTCGATTGACTTATTTTGCAATCTTTACCATCTTCGCAAAATAAAGAATGTCTCTGATGAGTTCACCCTTTATCCAGTGATCCCCACCGTTGAATTTGTCAGTGGGTTCCCCAATAATTGTGGGGTGTGGCGTGAAAAATATTTCTACATAAAACTTGGCATAGTAGGCCAGCTTTTTCGATTTGGAGTTATAGCGTTCCTAAGTCCAAACTTCCTGGCCGGGGTTTGCCTTAATGCCGAGTCTGGGATTATAACACCGTTTAGCCAACATTCTATCTCACTTCGCCCCTACTAGTTCTTTAAGAAAATATGTCTAACTTATTGTTTACTTAGTTGTTTCTACCCTGTTCAATTTGATTTTGTGTGTGTTTGCTTCTATTTTGTTCTATGTTTGCATGTTCGCCCAAATGTGTTCATGTATTGAGTTGTAGATATGGATCTAACTTGATGCTCTGATGAGAAAAACTTCCTGTCCGAAGATGAGAATGAAGAGGTGGATACCATGACTAATGGAGTAAATGAAAATGCTGAGGTTGTAATTCCTCATGAGGTGGTTGCTAAAATTATTACTTAGGGTCATGCGTCTGGCTCGCATACCACAGAAACCAAGAAAGGTGGCCATCGAATTCCCAGAGAAACAGCTCAGAAGAGGAGGCATAAGGAAGTAACCGATAATACTTCTACTGCCTTAGAACCTATGAAGAATAAGGTGCGTGTTAGCCAACCCTCTTCGCACTCTCTTATGCTAAGCAGTGATTTGTTCGTGGAGGGCTCTGTTCCCGCTACGCTTGCTAAACTATCCCTTTCATAAATGATGGATGTGGTATGTTCTTCTTCTGTTAAAGTATTATCATAACTTAAATGATTTTCCTTATTTTATAACCGATCCTCTTTTTGGATTGCTTTGAAACCAAGGTTGGTGAAAGTCTGCAACTTGTTAGCAAACGAGTAGCTAGCTTTTCTAAAGGGGATGGTGTGGTACTGGAGGAGCAGCAGGCAAGCTAAACAGAGTGTGCTGCTCTAAGCACCTCTGTTAAAGAGGTTGAGAAGCAAGCACGTCTTCCTGAGGAGCAGGCTGTGGCCGCTGAGAAAGAGATGGAGAAGATACATTTCTAGCTAGAAGAGATGCGGATCAATGATCGGTCTTTGCATGGATACCCTCAGTTTCTGGTTGACTGACTCATCAAAACTAACTCTCTCTATGCTTTGTTTAATGAGGTTTCAACTAAAGCTCGCAACGTCGGTTATTGCAAGGCCTTGGTTGAGTTGCGGAAGCTGAATCCGACTGCGAAGGTTGACAAGCTGCCTAGGTTGGCCAACTGTGAAAATATTTTGGTGAAGCAAACAGAGATTCTTAATGAGGGTTTTGTTAAGAGTGTCTCTGATGGTGGTCATTCGTTCATGTTTCTATCATATATCGTCGGTCTTCCAACTCTCCCTTCTGCAGCCGAGCTGAAGAAGTGCGCGATTGGCTACTTTGAGGAGCTTCTTTTCAGTTCATCCAACTCTGAGAATTGCCATCCTCAGCACAATTCTAATGTTAATGAGGATGTAACTTTGGGGGTGAATTGAATGGTGAAGTGTAAACAAGGAGACTGATGCTCTAGTTGACCATTTTTTTGCCCCCCTCTCATGCTAAAGTTAGTGAATCTTAGTGCTATAGAACTCAGGCATATTTTGTTTGTTTTATGTAATCTATGAAAATGCTCCCACGTATGTTTGTACGATTTTGTTTTATTTGTAACTGATATGGCCCATATATTTGCTTATCTTGACCGATCTTTGTACATTTATTTGTTTGCAGGGCTTTGATATTATGGTTGATCCAATTTTTTTAAATGTTGAATATATGGGGTGTTATGTTCGTTTTCCTTGTCACCATGGGTTTTCTTTGTCTTCTGAATGTTACCATATTAACCTGATTGAAGTGCCCAAGCGTATATCAAAAGAATATTCCCAACTTATTTCTTCCGATTGCTTATCTTGTGTGGAGTCCATTTAATTTCATATTGGGTGAAAAATTTCGACGTCTTCGTCGACCCCGCCTTCATCCCCAACCTGTCCTTGCAGTAAGCTTACACCTGATGGCTTAATGTCGAGTCTCTTGGTAAAGATATCATTCGTGGTTTGGTTGATCTTGAATCAACTATCGTGTACTTTCGTTCGCTTAACCTTCCTATTCGTGTTCAAGAATGAGCGCTTTCCTTGGGTATTCATCTGAAGTACATGTTGCTGGGTGTTAACGACCTCAACGCAAAGTGGGACAAGAATGTGAAGGAAACTTGGGATGCTGTTTGTGATCTGCGAAGAATTTGTAACGAGCATAATGACCTTATCTGTCGGCAACCGTTTCATATGGGGAAAATGCTTCTCCAACAGGAGGAGACTAGGAACTATGCCGCAGAGAAGACGTGAAAAGTTTACCAAAAAACAACAATTATTAACAAATAGTGTATCCATATTGATAATTTGTATGATCGATTGAAGAAAAAGTAGAAGGATGTGACCACCTCTCAACCTCTATTATTGGTTGCCAGAAAAAGTTTGACAAACAGGTTTCTATTAACACACAGCTACAAAGTGACAATGAGGAGTTCCACGGTGAGTGCAACCACCTTCATAGATCCATGCACCAACTCGAGCAGGATTGTGTTAAATATAAAGACAAACTCCAAGCTCTCTCCTCGACATCTCAAAGGGAAGTTGGTCTTGTAGATCTTACAATGGAGCTTGGCGGTCAGAGGATTAACCTGTTTGAGGCTGTTCGATTGCATCTTCGAAGCCTAGAAGATGAGGTACATAATTTTAAAGCTGAGATAAATAAGTATGAAGAAACCGTCAATGTTAAGAGTATGCAGTTGGACTGCGAGGAGTTTGGTCCCATTACTGACTTCAAGGTATACTATGGTAGATATCTTGGGCATATGGAGTGGAGAGGTCGCATACGCTATCCTGCTTATTTATATATGAAGTAGCTGTACAAGCATTTGGTTAGTGAAGAGCAGGGAGCTAAAGAGAATCTTCGTAGGGCTAAGCATTCTCATCACAAAGCTAAACGTGGTCGCCGTTGTGGTGGTTCGTCATCTTCTGGATCCTCACAAGCCTCGAGGTGTAGATAGATATGTTATTTTGAGCAACTTATCCTTTCTTGTAATGTTTTAAATAAATTTTCTTATGGCTTTGGGAACCTTGCATCTTCGTTCTTGCTTAATGAAATGTATTATGTTTAATTTATATATATATATATATATATATATATATATATATCTTCTTGCTGAGTAAGTAGATCGCTATGAGCCACAAGTTCCAAAGTTGCGAGATCTATGGCTCGCTTCTATCGCATTATTATGGTTAGTTAAGATTTCAAGCTATTAGCAAGATCTATAGCTCGCATAGCTATTATAGCAAAGCCTTAGGCTTTGTTCCATGAAATATCCATTGTGCTTGACACCTTTATGAGAAAATATACTCTTGAGCAAGATCCATAGCTTACGATCATGTGTATTGCAAAGTTACAAGATCTAAAGCTTGCAAGGATCGATAGTTACATAAGATCTATAGCTTACGGGTGTTTGATTTGCAAAGTTGCAAGATCCAAAACTTGCAAACATTGATAATTGTTCAAAATATGTAGCTTGTTGTTCGCCAGATTATGTTTGACTTGAAAAGTCTGAGTGTTTTAATCGTAATATGTGACGAATAAAATATTTTCTAATATTTGCGAGAAGAGATTGAGAAATGCAATTGTGGTCCAGCAATGTGGTTTTTTTATATTAATAATGTACAACCGTGATAATGTCGCATTGAGAACAATGAATCGAAAGGCACCAATGATGATCTCATGGTTTCCGTAAAAACAGATAATCGCTATTCTCCACCTTAAATCTAGACATAAAACCTTCTCAAGTTAACCACATGCCAGGTGTTGGGAATGCTTGTGTCATCCAACCTTTCCAGTTCGTAACAGTTTAATTTTGGGCCTTTGTTACCCTGTAAGGTTCTTCCCACTTCAGGCATAGTTTTCCTCATTATTTTGCCAAGCTAGCCTTGTTCTTCCTTAGCTCTAGATCACCAAGTTGAAATCGCGTTTCTTTCACCTTCTAATTGTAAACTAGCCATTCTCTCCTTATACTTAGCTTTTGTGATCATTTCCTAACCTCTTTTCTCTTCCAGGTCATCCAATTCCAACCTCATCATATTCAGGTTGTCTTCCTCCTTGTAATCGAATACTCGAAGGATTGAATTGCCAATTTCCACTAGTATAACTGCTTCATGGCCGTAAACCAGACTATATGGTGTCTTCCCCATTGGTTCTCGAACAGTCCTTCTATATGACCGTAGGGTGTTTGGTAATTCATTTACCCACCCAGTTCGCTTTCCTTCCTGTTGCTTTTGGATACATTAGATAATAGTCATGTTCGTTACCTCTACTTGGTTGTTGGCTAGAGGGTGCACTACATGGGTAAATTTCTGGAGAACCCCAAGTTTTGAACACAAATCCATGAATACACCACTCGTGAACTGTGTACCATTGTCAGTGAGAATTGTATGTGGCACCATGAAGAAACATACTATATTTTTCCACACAAATTTCCTAGTGGCTTCAGCTGTGACTTGCCCTAATGGCTTTTCCTCCACCCACTTTGTAAAGTAGTCAATTGCTATGACTAGGAATTTGGAGCTGCTCTCACCCTTTGGGAATGGTCCAACTAAGTCAATCCCCATTTAACGAACGGCCAAACTCCACATACTCCTCTTAAAGTTGCTTGTGGCTTATGCATCTGCAAAGCATTGATTTGACAAATCCTACATTTAAGTACGAAGTTTTGGGCATCATTGTACATGGTCGACTAGTAGTATCTAGCTCGGATGATCTTCTTTGCTATCGTTCTAGCTCCCTGATGGGTTCCACACAGCCCTTCGTGAACCTCTTTTAAAATTTCCACTACATGTGCTATTCTTATGCACTCTATCCATTGAGACGGAAAAACCTTTTTGTACAATGTCCTGTCTTTGTAGGTATAATTACTAGAACGTAACTCCAACTTCCTAGCATGTACCTTATCTTCTAGAAATGTTCCCTTCGTGAAGAAATTTATTAGTGGTGTCATCCAGTTAACTTTATCTGTTTGGGTTGCTGACACAATAGTTGACACCGTGCTTCTGGCTGGAATGACTTCAATCACCATGTCTCCATGTTCGTTGAGAGAATCAAATCCCATTGTTGCTTACTTGGTTAGTGCATCCGCCTTAGTATTTTTGCTTCAAGGTACGAGCTTTATGTCAAAGTATTTGATCTAGGCTATGAGTTGTTGAACTTTCCTTCAATATTTTTCCAATTGTTCTTGCACCTCATAGTCTTCTCGAACTTGCTGGACAACGTTTAGCGAATCATTGGACACTCGAATAGTCTTAACCTTCCTTCTGAAGGTAAGATCTAGTCCACAAATCAGGGCCTCATATTCTTCTTCATTTTTGGTGAGTGGGAAATCGAAGCGCAGTGAGTATCTGTGTTCGGGTTTACGAATAGCAACCCTGCTCCACAACCTTCTCCGTTGGGCACGCTATCAACGAACAATATTTATGCCACTTCTTCCCACTTTTATTTGCCCTTGTCAATTCTCTGGGCCTGATACATGCTCGCTTTCTATGCTTCTTTGTGGTCATTTCTGCATTGAATTCCGCTAACGCTTGAGCTTTGATCGATGTTCTAGGTTGGAATTGGATCTCAAATTGGCCTACTTCCAAAGATCATTTCGTCAGTCTGCTTGATGATTCAGGCTTGTTGAGGACGTTCTTAATTGGAAAACTAGTGTAGACCACGATGCGGTGACCGTGGAAATACATTTGCGGTCTTTGTGTTGAGTATACCAAAGCCAGGATTAATTTCTCCACTAGCATATACACTTTTTCTGCACTCTGCAATATTTTTCTAATATAATAGACTGGTACTTGCTTATGTTCTTCAAGGTAAACCAAAGCAGAGCTGACTACATTCTTCAAGATTGCCAAATACAAGTATAAAGTTTCTCCAGGGGTAGGTGACTTCAGTGTTGGCAATGCTAGAAGTTGTTCCTTTAAACCATAATATGCTACTTGACATTCTTCACTCCAGCTAAACTTCTTAGCCTTTCTTAGAACTTCGAAGAGTGGAAAGTGCTTCTCTGCCACTGTCGAGATTAACCTGCTAAGCACTACTAGCAACCCTATTAGGATTAACTATGGCTTGGACTTTCTCTCGGTTGGCCTCAATGCCCTTTGAAGGCACATGATATCCTAAAATATTTCCGGTGATCACTCCAGATATGCATTTCTTGGGGTTGAGCTGTATCCCTATGGCACGTAATATGTCTAAAGTCTCTGGTAAATCTATTGTGAAGCCATCCACCTTCCCACTTTTGATAACCATGTCATTGACCTATACTTTGACATTTCATCTTATTTGATTACGAAACACATTGTCAACTACCCTCTGGTATGTTGCCCCCGCATTTGTCAAACGGTATCTTTACCTAACAAAATGTACCAAAGCTTGTTATAAAAGCTATTTTTTTCATCTTTTGGATTCATCAATATTTGGTGGTAGCCCTATATGCTTCTGAAAATGCTAAAGCCTCGTACCATGAAATTGCTTCAACTAGTTGATCAATTTATGGCAAAGGATAACAATCTTTTGGGCACGCTTTATTCAGATATGTGAGTTAATGCACATCTTCCAGCCCGATTCTGACTTATTTACCATGACCGGGTTTGCTAGCCATTTTGGGTATATGACCTCTCTTAGTATACTAGCCCGGAGCAGTGATGTAACTTCTTCTTTGATTGCTTTCTGCCTATCGCTAGCAAATCAACATTGCTTTTATTTAACCGGTTTGACCGCATTGTTGATATTCAATGAGTGGGTAGCGATGTTTGGGTCTACTCCTCCCATGTTCTGAATGCTCCATGCAAAAGTTTATTTGTGGATTTGCAAGATTTCAATAACTTTCAAATTTTCCTCATCTAGAAGGTGTTTTCCTACCCTTAAACATTTTGAGCTATCTTCTCCATTCAAGCTAACTAGCTCTGTATCTTTTCCTAGGTTTGCTGCTGATTCTTGTTGATCTCATGGACCACCCTTTGAGATTGTATTAACCATCTTTTGCTTCTTTCCCACTCTTCTCGTCTTCATTGAAATGACCATGCATTGTCTCACCATTTACTGGTTTCCTCCTATAGTCACAATTTCGGCCAGAGTTGGGAATTTCATGACCAGGTGGTAAGGAGACCATATTTCTTTTGCTCTATTCATCCAACGTACTTGGAGCGTCCATAACGAAGTCGCAGAAGATGGTGCAATTCTTTCCACTTTCCTCAATAGAGGTGGGTAGCTGTATATTGCCCAGATGTGTTTCTGCTCGCCCTGTGAATCCAACTAGCGAGGATGTGGACTTTTTGAGGTCATTTTGCTTGAAATCTAACCTGTCGAAGCAATCCACAAATAGTATTTTGACTGCACTTCCATCATCCACGAACACTCTGTGCACAGTAGCATTTTCAATTTTTGCAATAATTACCATGGTTGTGAGGCGAAGCGTTGGGCACTGCATCCTCCTCATTGAAGTTGATCGCTTCATCCAAGAATATTTTTTCAACCAGTTCTTGCGAGGGGAGGGGTGGGGTATCTTGCCCTGGCCTTCCAGGCATTGTTGAACAATGACTCTATCAATCCATATAGAGAAAAAATGGTTGTTTCTGGTATTTCATCATTTGCATCATCCTTGCAGTTAACTACCTCGGTCATTCTTTAATTTTTCGACAGTGTGGACGTTGTCCCTTAATTCCTTGCTGATGGGTTCGCTATTTTGTTAATGTCGTTATACTGGCTTTCCCCTTCCATTCTATATTGGCCTAAGAAGCCATTCCTCAAATTTTCTTCAATTTGTCTTCTTAGGTCTCTGCAATACTCAGTATCATGACCATGGTCCTTGTGGAAAGCTCAATAATACTCTCTGGATCTCTTTTCTAGTGGCTCTAGCATAAGTGCTGGTTCTTGAAATAGCTCCTTGTTAGCTTGTCATATTTCTTTCCTTGCCCTTGTCAGAGGCGTATCCTGGAATAGTGTAGAATGCGAACCTGGTTCTCTTCCTTTGAAAGGGATGTTTCCTTTTCCCTTATTCATAAATCCTTTCTGCAAATCCTCTGTCACTCGTTTTTTGCCTTTTTCTCGCTCTAACTTGCGGTTGTTTGCTTCTTCTGTTCGCACATACTGTTCAATCATATTTTGTAGTTCCCTTGGATTTTCAGGCATTTTTTGTCAGTTCTTTGTAGAATTATTTTGATCGCATGCCTCCTGTGAATGCTCCTAATGATGATTGGAATGACTAATCGCGAACCTATAGACTTTCCGTAACAAGTCAATTATGATACTCTCCTAGGCTTTCTTCACTTCGTTGGGCTATGTTATTAAGATCCACAATCATTTTGGAGAACGTTTTCTTTTCATAGAAGTGACCCAAGAATAGGCATGACAACTGTGCCCAAGATTTGATACTTACATTCAAAAGGTCTTCATACCAAGTGATCGTTGTTCCTGACAAAAAGATGGGAAATGCCTTGCAAACTAATTCGATGTTTGCATCACAAAATCTCATGATGTTTTTGTATGAATGTAAGAACTCTTTTGGATCTGTGGTCCCATAATATATTTTAACGTGCAAAGAAATTTTGAAGTTCTTTGGTATGTAAAAATCTCTTAGATGCGGTGCTAGCAGAAATTTGTCCGTGTTGTCTTCTGCAACGATGTCATGCAACTCTTCTTTGTAGTTAGGATTTTGACGCTCTTGGCTTACATTTGTTTTCCTGGTTTTGAGGGTTTTGCTTAAGCATTTTCAAAAATTGATCGTAAAGACCTTCTATGTTCACTCTAGGAATGCCGCAAATGCTTTCTTTTCCTTGTCAATGTTATTATTCGGGGATTCCGCTTCCTCTTCTTCCTTTTCTATTTCTTCTTTACAATGTTCCTTTTCCCTCTTTTAGGGTGTGATCCTGATGATGATGCATTCCTCTATCTCGTCCAAGTGTTTTCTCTCGCGGCTGATGATTATGGTTCTTCTCACTTCTGGTGAACACCATTGTTTACCTAAATGACCTTGAAATGAAAAGAAAATTTTTGTCACCACAGTCAGTGCCAAATTATGTGGTAGTTCATTCAGGCAAAACTGCTTAGTCACTGTTTGAATCTTCTTCACCTCCAAAAATTATCCCAAAAATAATTCCGGGAGGAAAGCTCCGACGATCTAGTCAGTTTTCTCTCCTAAGAATTGGAATTTCTTAAGATAGTCACGCTTACCTTAGCTTGTCAAGAGCTTGTTGTATTTATAGGCTGACGTAGTTCCCATTCCTTGATTTTAGGGATTAAGATTGTAGGTATACCACGATCACCATATTCTTCGTTCATGGTATTCGTGTTCATTGCTCATCCTATGTTTCTCGGCCTATGCCTTCTACCACGACCAAAAGCCTCACACTTAGCTGACTTGCATCTTGGGCTGAAAATTTTTGTTTTGCTATAGGATGTTATTGGGCTGGGCCTGGCAGCCACCAACCTTTCAGTTGCTAGGCTGCCTATACACCAATACATATAATAGCATAATTGTAAACGTCAAAGTATTTTACTGAGATCAAAAATTACAAAAAAATATTCAAATATTATAGTCTATTTTTTTTTATAAAAAAACACTATTTGAAGCCGTAGCACTAAAAGATTGTACTAGTATGTGTAAACTTAAATTACAACATTTTAAACTATGTTATTGATCTGCTTCATTATGTGTGTCTTAACCATTGCATTTGGCATAGGTTTTAGCTAGTTTTATTTAGTGGATTGCCAGTATTAGTTGAGTTTACGTGACAAGGGGTTTAGACGGCCATGATTTGTTTTCTTGTCTAAATCCCACATTTTTTACACTTAATTGGTAATAATGGACATCTTATATCCATGGGTTTCTTGATCTTCCTTGTGATCATCTTTAGTAGGTCGCTCGTGGTTACTTTTTGATGAGACGTCAAATACATGTATTTTCCAAAGCATTTAACATCCCTTTTGTCATATTTTTGTTGTAAGATTTCTAGATTAGAAAGGTTTACATGATAAAGGGTTTCAATAGTCATTTTCGGTTTTTATATCTAAATCCTTCTTTTTGTAACATTTATTTAGTCTAATGGATTTTTGGTCCTTACGAGCATCTAGATTCTATTTTGTAAGCTTAATTTGTAGATTTCTCATGAGCACTTAGGAGTGGTTTAGTGAAGGCCATTCAAAAGGATGGTAGAAGATGGAAGGCCACTCACAAAGTGGTAGAGGATAAAGTGAAGAAAGGAGAGTAAAGCAAATGGTGAAGCATATGATCTATGTTTTGAAGCAGAGTTCTGAGAATTTTTCGAGAAGAATCAGCCTCCAAGAGTGATACCATTGGATTCCTCTTCTCGAGTACTATAAAATTGACTACCAAAACGGATCAATGGTTCACCCAGAGGAAGCAAAACAAAACGGGACTTTTTTATAGTCGTGACTCGCGAAATGTTAACCTGAGAGCTCACAATTTTCCTGATCTGGTCGCGACTCATAATAATTGCCCTGTAACTTGCTTTTTAATCCATTTTTTCTTGTACTATAAATTTCTTTTCACCCCCTTCTTCCCCAACTCTCTAAGCCCGACTTTGGGGCTCCAAAACCCTACTTTCACCATTTTCTTCCATTTCTTCTTCTTTCTTTGTAGATCTTTGTTCTATGTTATGGGTTTTGATTATCTAGTTTAGTTTTGTACTTGGAAGAAATTGATTGAAGATTCCACACCTATGTAGTAAGAACCTCTATTTCACTCTTTCTTGAAGCATTTTTTTATTTAGCATTCATGTGTTTAAATGCGATGATTTACTTCATTTATGCTATGGGTTGTTTGAGTATATGAAGTGTTTGTATGATTGAAGTGTTAGGGTGTTAGGAAAGTTGCAAATTCTTAGCTCTTTGACATGAGAATCCAAGAACATGGAATTAGAGTTTCTTGTGCATAACGTGTTGTAATTTTTACTAGATAAATATGTTAATGTGGATTGTTCTCATGTTTATCCTATAGATGAAATAAAAGGTTGAAACTTGAATGTAGTTTGTTCTAGGTTTAGCCTAATGAATGTTATGTTTGGTTAAATGGCTATGTCTTTGGTAAAAGGCCTGTTGTTATCGAATCTATGGTCCTTCGTGTATAATGCCATTGATGAAATACCTTTATGGTGTGGTTTGCCTAGAGTGATTATCAATGAGGTTTGCAAATGGTTGTTGTTTGTCTTTGCAAATTACTATTAAGAAGGAATGAATGTTGATCTTTGAATCGGAGGTTTTAGCATTCCCCATAGGTAACGAATGTGATAGAATGAGTGGATGGTTCAATGATCTACATTAGGTTTGGAAGTGTATATTAATTGCCCCCAAGGCTTTGTCTTTTGTAGTTTTTACCCCCTTTTCTTAGTTTGTTTGATAATTAGTATAGTTATTAACTTTGCTAGTTATCTTATCTTTTAATTAGGACCACAACCAACCAAAAACCCCCTTTTTACTTGTTATATATATATATATATATCTACTTCTAGCCTAATATAAACCTTATATGTTTAAACGCTTAAGGAAATCCCTCTTCTTCGTGGACAAACTCGATTTTCCACTATCTACTTAATCATATTTAATAAGCATAAAGGGCTTATAAATTATAACTTTGAGAGGTACAACGATGACCTCCCACTTTTTGTTTACATTCTATGTAAAAGGCATTTGTATGGGCAGTAGAAGATATTAAAGGTCGTTCGCAAGGATGGTAGAAGAGATAAAGACCATTCACACTAGAATGGTAGTAGATGAAGGCCACAAGCATTAATGTATGGTAGAAGGAGATTGAAGCCAATGATAGACGACAACAGAGTTCAAAGCAGCCAACGAAGAAACGGTAAATCATGGTCTGATGAGTTGTGCTTAAGTCTAAGAATGATACAAAAAAACTAGCCTTCAAAGATGGTATAATTGGATTTTTCTTCTTGAGCACTGCAAAATTGACTACTAAAACTCTCAAATAGGACTAATGGTTCACCCGTAACGAAGGAAACAGGTTTAGCCAGCTGAGGCACAAATGGGTCGTCGTGGGCTATTCATGGTTGGCACCAACGGCCCGCACCAAAGGAGAAGCCCCGCACCAAGAAGACCAGCACGAGGCTATGGCACAGCCCGCACTAGACACCGCACGCCGCAAGCATGAAACTAAGTCCCACTCCACACGGCTAAGTATGGGCACCGGACGTCCTGTTTCAATTTACCACGATGTTCCAAGTCCAAAATACTAAGACCAGCCATCAGGGTGTGGGAAATCAAACGGCATGCGTAAATTCTGAGTTGAACACCCTTCCGGACCATGACCCGCGCCACCAGCCACAGGTGTGGATCAGAAGTCCCAATTTCAACATTCTGATGGCGCCATGCACCAGACGATGTGGCCCACGCCAGAGGGAAGATGCAGCCCACACCAAGCTCCGCACCTCGCACCACTTGAAGATCTGCACCATGCCTCAAGATTAGGGGCCCCATGCCACATGAGAGGGCATGGCCCGTGCTAGATCTCGTGCCCTGTGCCAAGGACATGCCACGGGCCCCACCATCCGTGACAACCTACGCTGGGTGGCAGCTTAGCTAGGGTTCACCCTAATTTGGCCTATTTTGGGCCTATTTTTAGGCCCAGTCTCCTACTACTATAAATACATCCTTAGTCTATTAGGTTAAAGAGGTTGGATCATTTTTGTAATTAGTAGAGAAACTTTAGAGAGAGAAAATCTCTCTCCTTTACTTTTCTTTCTTTTGCTTTGATCCTAGGATGTGGAATTCAAATATTTATTTGAATTACATATCTATGGAGTAGTTTCTATAGCTTTGGGATAAATTGTAGAAGCATGGTTTGATATAAGACTAAATTGTTTTTTAGTCCCTCACATGTTCTTCAATACCCTCTTTTGGTCCCCGACTCCAAAACTGCATTTAATCGGCCAATAACATTCTAAAAATGAATCTTTTGGTCCCCTGAGGCAGTTTTTAGGTAAACCGAAATGGTTTTCCGATATAGCTAGGGGTATTTTAGTAATTTTACTAATTAAAAAACATTTTCGATTAAAATTTTCTAATTTTAAAATATTTCCTTTTTTCCTTTCATTTTTTTCTTTAATTTCCTTTACTTTTAATTTACTTATAATTTTTCTTTACTCCAAAACCGCCAGCCACTTATTCCTTACTCCTCCGTCGCCTCTGACCACTGTCACCGCTACTACTGACCACCGTTGCTGCTGCTCTTAACGGAGTAATTATGATCACGATCGGACCACTAGTTATAACCCTGTGAAATCAAACAGCCCTTGCTCCCATACACTTCAATCGCTGCCGCCGTCGTTCATTTGGCAATCCAAACCAGAGATCCCACCTGTCTGATCTAAGTACCCACCAAAGCTAATCTACTCCTCCGTCTTCAGTTCACCACCACCGAGCAACTGGATCAGGTTATGTTGATCATGGACACTCTGTTGCAACCCAAACCCAGAAATGTCGGCCATGTTAGTATTGAGACTTGATATACTCGGATTGAGCAGCTAAATTATCTCGACATACCCGGATTAACATACCTGGATTGAACCCTGAAATGTCTGCCATATTCGACGATAAATTAAGCAGCTTCCCCGACGTTAAACCCACCTCGGCGGAAGACCCATCGGTAGCGGTGGTGATTGGAGCGGATGCTTTCTTTGTGGTAAATAGGTAAATAGTATAGATGGTGGAACCCACGGTAGAGCCCTAAAAGAGCCCTACAAAATACAAAAACAATCCAACCCTAGGTTACGTGATGAACCTAGGGAGCAAAGTCCGAGGGGGGGGAAGCGAAACCCTAAGGGCACCACTCCCCCCCATTTTCTAAATAAAAACTACCAACCCTTAGCAAGGTAAGTCTAGCAAAGGGAAAAGAGACAAGTCCCAACGATAATGGAACCGAAAACACCAACCTGACATGAAGACATGCTAAGAAATGCTAGGTAAATGGGATGCGAACAAACTCACTACCCATAAACAAGTATACCGCTTCTACCCCTAACAAACGGGGCCTTCTTCATTTTCATTCCATAAGGCAGCCGAGTATTAAGAGACTCGGGTCTTGAGCAAATTTTGTTGTTGGAAAGTCGATGAAGATACAAGAATCCAAGGTCCTAATGCAGCCAAGAGTGTCTCAGGTCTTAGATGTCCCATAAAAAGTGAAGTCGATGCCCATAGTTGCACCAATGTGGCACGAGTGGATATCTGCTTCTACCATTTACACCCCTAAAGTGGAGAAAGAGGGATGTTATTGGCCTTCGAACATTCTCTTGTGAGCACCGAGAGTAATAAAGTGGGCAAGGATGTGTTAAGGCCGTGCCTCATATCCTTGAGAGTCCTAGCTAAATCAATCTCCTAAAGATGAGAGAATGGATACACTTATACCGCGTGAATCAAGTGTGGCGATTATGTAATCGCCCACTCCATTTTGAGAAAATGGACAGCTTTATGCCAATTTAACACAGAGTGTACGTGGGCATAGAGCGCATAAATAACCATTAAAGCATAAGTAAAAACTAGGCTTAGGAGAAAGAGCATCGGAACAAAGTCCTTACTCTTAAACCTATTGCCCCATCCTGGAAACCGCATTGCAGAGGCTAGAAAAACTGAGAATATCCGGGAATAAACCTTGACTCTATCGAGCTCCTGCAACCCCCTCTTGGCATGGAAAATAGCACCATTCATCATGCAAAACAAATTCCATATATTGAATTCCCCATTCGAGCACTCGAACACCTTCATGACTCGAATGCCCCCTCGAGAACTTGAGCCTCCTATGGTCGAACCTCCTCGAGCACTCGAACACGTCCATCCCATTCGAGTACTTAGACATCTCCATGGCACGAATTCCCCCTCGAGCACTTGCGAAGCTCGAAAACTGCCTCGCGCTCTCGAAGACCTCCTGGGGCACTCGAAGACCTCCAACAGTAGATGCACCCCTCAAGCATTCGAACAACTCCATGATTCGAATGCCACCTCGAGTACTCGAACTTCTCCTACACTCGAAAACCACCTCGAGCACTCAACCGCCTCATACTCTCAAAAACCACCTCGAGCACTCGAAGACCTCCCACACTCAAAAACCTCCTGGGCACTCGAAGATCTCCAACGCTCGATGCTCCCCTTGAGCACTCGAACATCTACTCTCGAAAACCACCTTGAGCATTCGAAGACCTCCCACACTCGAAAACCTCCTGGGGCACTCAAAGATCTCCAACGCTCAATGCTCCCCTCGAGCACTCGAACAACTCCATGATTCGAATGCCCTCTCGAGTATTCAAACACCTTCATGTCTCGAACACCCCCTCGAGCACTCAAACTCCTCGAGCACTCAAACTCCTCGAGCGTACGAACGCCTCCTTCTCTCGAATACCTCCTCAAGCACTCGAAAACTTCCTCAAGCACTCGAAAACCTCCTCAAGCACTCAAAGCACTCGAAGACCTCCTGAAGCACTCGAAGGCCTCCGACACTCAAAGCTTTCCTCTAGCACTTGAACACCTTCATATGAGAAGTGTCCCATTCAAGCACTTGAACGCTTCCATGTCTCAACAGCCCCCTCAAGTACTCAAACACATTCATGAATCGAACACCCCCTCAAGTTCAAGTTTTCAAAATAAGTGCTCATCTGGGAATATCCAATTTATAACCATGTAGAAATCCTTCATGATTATCTTCACAACTCGCTCAGAACTAGGTAGAGCACCATCCATAACAACATTGTTTCATTCTCTCCAAATACGATAAATTGTGGTAATCAAAGCTAGCATACCAAGTTTCTTGCGAATTTTTAAACCTTTGATTTGCCTTTTTAACCAATTCAAGGAGCTTGCTATCATATTTGTTCTTCTCCGTAATCCGATCCAATTCCGAATTCGACTCCAAACCACTTCAGAAAACTCACATCTGAAAAATAAATGCTCATTGGTCTCTTCTTCTAGATGACATAATGAACAAATTTTATCCATACTATTAACTTCCTCTTGTGCTCGATGCTTATCCTTGGTGTATAGCCTTTTAATCACAGCTAACCATGCAATGAAAGAGACCTTTGGAGGTATGAAACCACGCCATATGGAATTAAATACCTTCTCACATAATTGACCGCTTTCTTCATATAGTCTCGGATACTTATGGCGATGCATGAAAACATAAGCTGCACCTGTAAATATACCCGAACTTGCCCAAGAACCGAGATGGTCTTGAACCGCTCGGGCATCTCCATGAAACATAGCATTTAATTCATCCCGAAGCTTACATAGATCACCAAAATAGCTCGAGTATCTTTCACCCAATCTGTCGTTTTGGATCCTAGGGTTAATATCCCAGAAAACATCATCCTGAAGATAGAACGAATGAATCCACTTTACCCACAAACTGTCCTTCTTCATGTGGATATCCCATAGCCTTTGAGCCATTAATGCACGATTCCAAGTAATAAAGTCCCGCAAGCCAAGACCCCCATACGATTTAGGAGCACATAACTTCTTCCACGCCACTTTATTCTTGTACTTTCCTCCCCACAAGAAGCGTTTACATTTTTGCTCCAGAGCATCAAAAACCGAGGATTGTATAATGAAGTTCTGAATCCAGAATCCTGCAATACCTCCTACAATTGATCGTACAAGCTCCAACTTACCTGCATAAGAGAGAGTATGTCCTTTCCATTTTGCAATTTCCGAATCAACCATGCCAAGTAGAGTACCGAATTGAGTCACTTTCAACTTACTGGAATCAAGTGGCACGCCTAGATACCGAACTGGAAAGGTTGCCCAAGGAATACCTGTGAAACTCAGATCCTCCTTTATTCCGACTCCAAAAAACTTGGACTTAGCCGTGTTGATTCCTAATCCAGAAGTGCGCTCAAAATCATTCAAGGCTTCCATGAGTATATGTACTGAACTCGTGTTTGCCTTAGAGAAGAGCATGAGGTCATCCGCAAAAGCCAAGTCTGTGATTCTTAACAATTCACATCTCGGATGATAAGTGAAATGTCTTGAATCTGTTCTCCTTCTCAACAGTCTTGAAAAATACTCCATGCATATGACGAACAGAAGAGGCGACAATGAATCCCCTTGACGAATTCCACATTGCCCCTGAAAGTGATCGCAAAGCTTACCATTAACCGCAATCGAGAATGAAGAAGTGCTGACACACGCCATGATTCGATCTTTAAATATTTCCGGGAAGCCAAGGCCAAGCAGAACTTCTTCCAAGAAATCCCAAGAGACCGTATCAAAGGCTTTCTGTAAGTCCACCATGATCATGCACCTAGGGGAATTCCGAGCCCTTCCATAACCCCGTACGAATTCTTGAGCTAACATGACATTATCTGAAATGTTTCTACCCTTCACAAACGCTCCCTGGCACGGGTCTATAATCTCTGGCAAAATTCCTTCTAGCATGTTTGCGATAATCTTAGTGATAGTCTTGTAAACCACATTGCAGCACGCTATTGGTCTAAAGTCACTCACTTTTAAATGATCGGGCTTCTTTGGTATTAGAGAAACCGATGTATGATTTAATTGGCCAGAAGTTCACCTGTCCGGAAGAACTCCAATACTGCGGCTGTCACGTCCACTCCCACCGTATCTCATTGCTTTTTAAAGAAACCATCTGTATAACCATCCGGACCTGGAGACTTATCATCCGCCATTGCAAATAAGGCTTTTTTAACTTCGATACTCTCAACTTCCTGATTCAACAAAGCCCTATCAATATCCGAGAGAGTGTTACCCGAACTGATAATATCAGGATCGATGGAGACCCTGTCTCTTTTCGCACCAAATAAGCCCTTGTAGAAATTTACAAACAGTTCCCCCTTGCGAATGTTAGATGTGACAATACGATTTTGACTATCAATGATCGCTGGTATGCCTCCACCTTTTCTTGCCGAGACCATAGTATGAAAATACTTAGATCCCTTGTCTGCCAAAGTGATGTGATTGATCCTGCCCTTCTGCGCGAGAAAAGATGACTCCGCAATATAATAAAGCATAGCTTTCTTCTTTAACATCCTCAGTGCCTCAATCTCCTCAGTCGAGGCATTCATGGCATCGAATTGATCAAATGCTTTACTATACTCCCTATCTGCAATCCGTGCCTTTTCCAAAACATGATTAAAATCGATGTTGCCCAAATCTTTCAGTGTACGCTTCATCCTTAGCAACTTTCTAGCCACCGAATATTGATTGGACCCTTCCACCGATGGGATCCAGTAATCCTCCACAACTTGTTTACAATTCGGATGATTTAACCACATGTTTTCGAATCAGAAAGGTCTTTTCTTACCATCAATTTCTTGCGCCATATCAATCACCATGGGAGCATGATCAGATTGGGCTGAGATTGGGAGAAAAGTGGTTCGACAGGCATCACCATCCCATCCATGATTTAATAGAACTCGATCCAATTTCCTCCAAATCTTCCAATCAGCATTATGCCATGTTAGATGCTCCCCAATGGAAGGCGCATCCCTCAAACCGCACTTCAAAAAAAACATCCTGAAACTCCTTCATGGGATATAAACTGGGTACCGTGGCTCTATAGTGATCATCAACACTGAGAATAGCATTAAAATTACCAAGAACCATCCAAGGGGAATGCAGGTTAACACCAAAAGCCTTCAACTCCGCCCAAGGTGGCAAACGCGCCACTCTACCCTCACTATGACCATACACAAATGTACAGAAAAATTCAATTCCTGAAGAAAGATTACGAACCTTGAGATGGATGAATTGTGGAGACTTGTCGAGAACATCTACCAAGAATCCTTTTGGGTCCCAGATAATAAGAACCCTCGAATTCTTCCACAACTCAAAGTTATGCGTGAATTTCTAACCCTTAAAACCCTTCAAGAAAATACTTAACACCTTATCCTCCAGCTTCGTTTCCAGCAAGCCACACAGTCCTACCCTATTAGTGGAGATGATATTTTTTACCCATCTCCTCCGTACAGGGGCCGATAGACCCCTAACATTCATTGCTGTAGCATTCATTGGGAACCGGAGGTCCCTTTAGGCTTCAGACCGCCGCCTTTTGAGGTTTTACTACCAGAACTGTCAAAGTTTCTCCTTGAAGCATGTAACATACGTTGGAAAGGCTTGTGAATGACCTTCCCGTGATCTTGATTGCGCGATTTACTCTTGCTCCAAGCTCTAGTTAATGCCCCTAAAGCAGGGGGGGTCTACTCTTGCTCTTGCTTATGTTCAGCCTTTAGAGCCACGGATTTCAGGATGAATCATTTGTTGTGGCAACTTTCCAGCTCCCACAATCGGATGATCATCAGTACCAAAAGCTAGAAGCTGCCTATCGGGTGGTGGTTCCAACACTGCATTCGCGGATTTGGCGCCACGGTTTTTCCTGGACTTCATTCGCTCTACACTCCTGCCTCGACGCAAATCCTGAGCAGTGCTGGCTTCTTCAGCATCATCTCTGGCGATACGGTTCTCAAAAACTGGCGTTACTGGAGTGCCTTTTTCACTGGCAGCACAGAGCTTGCTGGCAGCGCTACTACCAATTGATTAACTTCCTTTCGCTCAACACCAATCGCAATACCAGGCCCTCGTTTTGCAGCCATGGCTTTCACGATATTCTTTCCCGTGTGGTCCTCTGCTTTACCTTTTCCTTATCTCAATCTCTTCGAAGCCTCATTATCCGAAGAGACATCTTCAATAATAGCATTTTCATCCCTTTGAGCTGAGCCAACACTTGGGCTTTCTCCCATGTTATTGGCATGCATCTTCTTGACCCATACTTGGTCATTATGCCGAGTTCTCCAATATGCCTTTCCCCTTGCCATTTGTACATTATTCTCCTTCCTTCCCGTGGCATTATCCAGCCCCTCTTCCTTGGTTTTCCAGAATTCTTTGCACACATCATTAAAATGGTTATTTTGGCCGCAATTTGAACACCAAGGACGGCAATAATCATAGATAATTCTCTGCACATGTATCTCGCCACTTGGAACATGAAAAGACACCTTTTCCTTCAATTTCTTAGAAGTGTTGATCCAAATTAGGAGGCGTGCATACAATCCCCTTAGCTCAAGGGTGCCATTATCCATAAGAATTGGCTCTCCTATGGATGTAGCAATCTTTTCCAAGGACTTTTTATGCCAGTAGGACTTAGGCAAGTGCTCCATCCTAATCCAAACTGGCTTGGTGGCTTGGACCTTAAAGTCGTACTGTCCAGATTCATCAATCTTCAACATAAACAATTTCTTGCCATGGAGATAATGGTCAGGACCATTCATCACCAAGTCCCTATCCTCAGCACTGTTGAATTTGAACATGACATATCCATTCTGTTTGCTCTGAACAGTACATGCAACCTTCCACTTCGCTACCAAGAGGGTGCGAATGGCAAATATTCCAGGAAACAATCCTGGGAAAACACCCAAAAACCCATAGAAGGGTTTGTAGAGATCCTTATGAATCTCTTCTTCAGTAAGCACAAAGTCGATAATGTCTCCATAGTCATCAGCAATCTCAATAGTCGACTTGTTCATGAGAATTTCCGGATCATCCCACAACCTCCTCCTCTCAAGCATAGGATCATTCCATTCCCTCGGATGAACTGCTTGGGTTTGCCTTGTTTGATTTACTCCCTCAGCGTGTCCCTGATTCTTAGGGTTTTTATTGTTATTGATACCCGAAGAGAAATCTCCCTTCGCCACCATTGTAATCACAAAATCAATCCAACACAACCACAAGTTCCGACAAGCAGATCGGAATCACCAACCAAGTGAACAAAACTCCAAATCGGAATCACCAAACTAACATAAACACCAATACGAAACACCACAATGCTCCAAATAACGACCGAATAAACAAAATCTAATTAACAAATCAGAAGCAACACACCATGCATGCAATACACCAAATCAAAAATAAACAAGCCGTGTTGAGTTTAGATAGCATAACCTGGAGTCCGTAGCACCACAGATTCCTATCGAAGGGTTTTAGTCCTTCGAATGGTTTGCATCAAATCCGCCAAATCCTTCAAGCTATTCCGATGTAGATACAAGTAATCCGATTAAAGGTTGTGCTAAAACCCGTAATTAGACCCTTTTAAACCCTTCTCGGAAACTAAAACCAACCAAAGATCGAACTTTTAAGCAAAAATCTCCAACTCGGCCGTGGATCCAATGCAAGAACAGGATCCGGTTAAAAATCCAAGTATGAATCTGAATCTGTAATCATGAAAAATAGTACCACGATCGAGATCCGCAATAGAACTCAAATTTTGGAAAAGACCCTAACTCCAAGGCCGAATTAGATAAAAAACCCTTCACAGATTTCATATGATTTTATGCAGAATTCAGAGGAGAATTCGTTAAACCATAATTCATCGGTGAAAGGTGAATGAAATTGAAGAAATCGGCCTCCAAAGGGATGGAAGAAAGGTTGTGCCTTTTTTCTTCTTTTTTTGCCTCAGAGCTATTATTATTGAGAGCTCTTTCGAGATTCTTTGAGACCTCTTTCGGATGCTTTCTTTGTCACTGTGGTGGCGGCGGTGAGGATGGAGCTTTCACTGCTAGAATGCAAGTTGGAGTTTGGGTCTGGAGCAAAGTCAGAGGAGGAGGTCAGCGAGGGAGAAGATGTCTTTTCTTTTTTTTTGATGTTTTTAAACGCAGCGGTATAATTGTTATTTTACATATTTTGAGCAGTTTTACCATTGACTCTGCCTTAAAACTGCCTCAGGGGACTAAAAGAATCATTTTTAGATTAAAAGAAGTTTTGGAGTGGGGTACCAAAAGAATGTATTGAAGAATATGTAGGGGACTAAAAAAATAATTTAGTCTTGATTTAATTGTTTTGTGAGATTCTAAAGTTCATCCTAATTTGGTGTTCATGATATTATTGTGATTGTTCTTGTTATTTGAATTGCATGAATAGTACACAACATATAAGCACACTCTTTGGGCTATATTCATGTATGGTGGAAATATCGATGCCCCTTGGGAAGAGAAACTTGGATGTTATAATGGGTAAGGGAGTACACGTCCACTTAGTATGTGCACGGGGGATTCAAGTTTACTTTGACTTATTTGCCATCGTACTAGTCTTAGCTAACTTTGTAAAGTTATCTGAGAGGTTCCGAGTAGAGATAGTGAATATTAACAAGCTAGGGTGTGAGAGGCCTTAGATTATAGATAAGGTGCAAACAACCCTTCGGCCTAATTAATATGACCATTGGGAAGTAGTGCATTCATGGTGGAAGCCCATGAAGTAATTGCACGGGAGAAACAGACCTACAACAATGGCCGGACCTTGTTGTACTCCCCTAATTACGATGGAGTATCGATGGAGGGTGTTAGTGCACCCACGGTGATAAGGACAGGGAAGTGTATGCCATCGGCCACACCACGTGTTATAAACACTATATTAGGTTTTGCCTAAATTTCTATGTGAATGAATCAAGGATCGAAACATTAGATTAACCATGTTGCTCAATGATTCCAAAAGTGCTTAGTTAAGTAGCTTACTTTGCCTTTTACTTATATGCTTAGTAGTTGATAGTTTGAAAAACCAACCCCCCTGCACGTTTGCTTTTCTAGATATTCCTTTCACTTGTAAGGATTGACGACCCATATGAGGTTGTGTTTTGATTGATATTTAGACCTAGCATCTCTGTGAACAAACACAGGGCTTACTGCTAACTACCATATAGGTAGCGTAGTAGTGAGAACGGGTGCATAACTTTTGACCTTCCCATGGGAAAGCCTCTGCTTAGGTTAATCAACTACAATTAATGACCCGTAGGTCAGTTGTGAGATGAGAACAAAACTACTCAAAATTTATTACATCCCAAATAACATTGCCTTCTCTTCCTTTTGCTCTTGGTACTCCCTTTTAGCAATAATCCATTTTCCTAAAAAAATTTAACAAAGTAATTTTACACCCTACAAAATGAATAAATAAATAAATATCATTTATAATATATATATATATATATATATATATATATATATAATTTATGTGATACTGATGATGTGCCATTTAAAATCATAATTGATGGGTCCAACTCCTCAATTGAAAGAGGAAGACATTTTGGCAATAACATCCAAAACGTTAACTGCTCATGGATATATAACATAAAACATATCACAAAATAGACAAAAATGCACTCTTGGAAGGAGCGTTAACATTGATACAATCAAAGTAAAACTTGATCATCACAGAATGCAATAAAAGAATGAAATCACCCCAAGGCCCAAGGACATAAAGTTTACTAGCTCAACCATCATAACCATCCTATAGAGATGACCAAAATGCTGTAATGTTATAAAAGGTAGGGATATATCTGATAATGTTATCCTAATGAAAGAGATGACCAGAATGCTGTCTAGAAAATCCAAGGATTCAAATCTCATAGTTAAATTAGATATGCAAAAGGCTTTTGATAAGGTCCCATGGTCTTTCCTTAATTCAATCCTCCTCCAATTTGGTTTTCATCGTAAATTTGTGCATCGCATTATGCATAATATTGCTGCAGCTCACTTCTCAGTTTTAATAAATGGAATAACTTCAGGCTTCTTTGCATCTTCTAAGGGTATTAAACAGGGAGATCCACTCCCTCCATTCCTGTACAATATTTTGTCTGAAACCTTTTCCAGAGGTTTAAAAAAAAAATTCAGTATAGGATATCTGCAATACTTTAGTTTGCCAAGGCCATGTTCCCCTATAACCCATCTTATGTATGCTGATGATACAACTGTTTTTTTAAATGCCAATCACAAAAACTTGAAAAGGTTTAAAAGCTTTCTGAAAGCATATGAGCAAACATCATGTCAAAAGGTAAATTTTACCAAATCTGATATCTTTGTTGCTCCAAACACTCCTGTGGCAAGTGTTCAAACAGTGTGTAGGATTTTAGGTATGGTGAAAGGCACTTTCCCTTTTAAGTACCTAGGAGTCCCTATCTTTCCAGGTTGTAATCTACAGGTTCATTACCATCCTATCTTGGAAAGAATGGAGAAATCCATTAATAATTGGAAAAATAGATGGCTAAGTACTGCAGGTAAGATCATCCTCATTAACCATTGTTTTCTTTCAATTCCCACACACATTTTTTGCAGTTTTAAGTCCTCCAAAGATAGTCTTAAAAAAATGGAAAAACTAGCTTCTGGCCTTTTCTGGGGGAACTGTGATAATATAGATAGGAAAAAATAGAGATCTTGGAAAAAATGAGCCTTCCTGTAGAAGAGAATGGAATAGCCTTTAGAGATCTAAATGCTATAGTAGATGCCTTTTCTTGTAAACTATGGTGGAAACTGCAAATAAATAATACTCAATGGTCAGCTCATTTATGGTCACTCCCAGTATCTTACAAAAAATCTCACACATGGAATAGGATTTGTAAAATCACTGCTAAGGCTGATAATCTCTCTAGAGTTATACATGGTACTGGTGAATGTTCTTTCTGGAATGCTAACTGGAATGGTGATGGAGCTTTGTGTTATGAATGGCCCCATGAGCTGGATATTTCTTTGAGGATATTTCACTCAGGTCATTCATAGTTAACAAAGTTTCTTTCCTTCCAAACCTGGAGCCTCACCTGGCTACCAATACTCTTAACTCCTTGCAGGAAGTCAAACTGGTTAACTCTCATGCAGATAGGCTTGTCTGGACTCCAACATCGGATGGGAATTTCTCCATCAGCTCTGCATATAAATTATTCAGATAGAAAAGACCAACTATCAGACACTTTAACAAGGTATGGTCCCCTTTCATTCCTAAAAAGATGTCTGTTCTCATTTGGAGAGCACTCAATGGAATCCTTCCATTTGATAATATCCTGTGTAGGTTTGGTTTCTCTTTAGCTTCCAAATGTCCTCTATGCAAGAACCATTCAGATTCTCTGGATCATTTTTTTAACTCCTGCCCTTCTTCTATTGCTATTTGCCATAGAGTTAACAATCTATTACATTTTCAACAACCAGTTTTTGGAAGCTTCAGGAATAGAGTAGAATTCTTTCTCTCTTTCAGGGCTGATTCTAAGATAATGTCAAACCTGATTACTGCAGCCCTATTAGTCACAACACGGTCTCTTTGGATTCACAGAAATAAAATCATCTTTGACAATACATCTTTCTCAGTTGATGCATGTTTTCATAATGCTAAAGAACTGATTTACCTAATTTTCACAGCTCATCAATTGAAAGGTAATATAGATAAGCATAAGGATTTGATACAAGCTAGAATCATCCCAAAAATCCTTCCAAAAAAGAAAAAAACTATTACTGCGGTCAGTTGGGAAAAACCACTAAATGGTTACAAAATAAATACAGATGCCACATGGAAACCTGGTGGTCATTCCTCATCTGCAGTTATAGTTAGGAATTGGAAGGGAGAAGTGATTAAAATGAAAGTTAACACTTTCCAATCCCCTTCTCCATTATATGCTGAACTATTTGCCATTCAGAGTGGATATCAATTGTGCTCAGATCTGGATCTTCCCTGTTGTGTGTTTGAGTCTTATTGTCTACTGGCTGTTAAAGGAATTCAGAATCCAAAGTACTTCCTGTGGAGAGTTTTCTCTATATGCAGCAGTCTAAATTTAAAACATTTACTGAACCCAATACAACACACTCCCAAGGAAGCTAACACAGCTGCTGATTTCTTGGCAAAATTTTCCGGAAAATAATTTACAGGGAGTTTTACATATTGATAATGTTCCACTATTCCTTAGGGGTCTTCTGCTACTTGACAAAAATGGTTTTCCTGGGGTTCGAATTGGATCTCCTTAGGGCTGTAACAAGATTTATTTCTATGTTTCTCCTAGTTTTAGGTCTACAATTTCCCCTTCTTGGTTAGAATGGAAACTGCTGTCCTTTCTTCTCTTCTTTGCAGGTCCGATGCCGAGATGAATCTCTCTTCTTTCCTGTTTGCCAATGATTTCTCTCCTCAGCTGATGCCTGTTGTATGCAACACCTAAATTCCGAGATGATGATCACAGGGGAATGTATAGGAGTCACAACACTGCCTTTGTTTTTCTTCTCCGCTGATTGTAACAATCTTTGGCTACTCAGGAGGTCTATTTTTTTTCTATTCGGCTACATATCATTGACAAACAGGGGTTTCATTTTTTCCGACTCCCTGACCTGTTCGTGGTACTGCAGTCTAACGGAATAATAAGTTAGACCTCTGCTGGCAAAAAAAATAACCATCCTATAGAGGCAGTTAGTTCCACACGAGACAAGGTTTACCTGCACATGCGGTGAAAGCTCAAGAAACTTGATACAAAATCTAGGCCGATAAATACAATGGATTACGGATTAGCCTAATTTCTTTGGCTAGTTTTTTTAGCATGTACTAATTTTGTTTCTATGAGTTTATTGGTAACGTCTCAAGAAATTTCTAATTATTGCATAAGTTTGTTCCTGTGGCTCTTGTGGTGTTTTTATTGTAGCTCTTATTTTAGTTTTGAGTATTTATCAGGGGTAAATATATGTATGTTGAACACAAAATGGGTTGAGATTTTGCTTATTTCGTAAGGCTGGTGATTTCCAGTCGTATGCAAAGTTGGAGCACCCTCCCCGTATCAGTTTAGTAGATGTGTGTGTTGTGTGTAGTGGGTAGATGGTTTAGCAAAGACGAGTTGAATATCTTCTTGTTTTTTGGATCTGGTGATTTTCTAGGCATATATGAAGCCACGGTATTCTCTCTGTCTTTGGACAGTCAGAAGAGGAGATGTATGTCCATTTGTGTTGCGAGGTTTGGTATTTTCCAGACATAAGCAAAGTTGTGGCTTTCTCGATGCCTTTGTCGTGTGGGTTGTTTTATTTCCCACTCAGTAAAGCTGCATGTGATTTTCCTACTTGTGTCATGTCTATTAGGTTAGTAAGTATGGTATGAACGTGTCAAAGTATTTTCTATGTAGGCAGTTTATGGGCTTAGATTTAGGAGATAAATATGCCACGTGGGTAATTTGTTTCATATTATCTAGGTAGTGATGTCTGCTACTGACCTGCTTCCACTTGGGCCATTAATTGTAGCTAATTAACCCAAGTGGAGGATGACAGATCAAAGATATAGATTCATATTTCTACACCTAATCTCACTATTATGCTACCGAAAGGGTAGTTAGCAGTCAGCCTTGGGTATGTCGCAGAGATGCTAGGACCTAAGAATTAATTAAACACAACCTCATACGAGTTGTCAATCCCCACGAGTGATAGGAATAGCTAGTATAGCAAACAAAAGGGGGGTTGGTTTTTCAATTAACAACTACTAAATGTGAAAGTATAAAAGCAATTAATCTATATAGCTAAACACTTGGGGAATGATTGCGCAACATGGTTGATGTAATGCTTTGATCCTCTATTCATTCACATATGAGATTTAAACAAACCTAATAGAGTGCTCATAACACGTGGTGTGGTCGATGGCATACATTTCCCCGTACCTGTCACGTTGGGTGCGCTAGCAACCTTTTATCGACACTGCTTTCGTAATTAGGGGAGTACAACAAGGTTCGACCACTGTTGTATATCTATTTCTCCCCCGTGCAATTACGTCCAGGGCATTCCACCACAGATGCTCTACTCCCCAAGGCCTGTGAATGAGGCAAAGGGTCGTAGGCACCTTATCTATGACACTAGGGCCTCTTACAACCCTAGCTTGCTACTTTTCACTATCTCTACCCACAGCCTATCAGATTAATTTACGTAATTAGATTAGACCGGTGTGATGGCAAATAATCTAAGTATTACTCGCATCCCACGTGCACACACCCACGCGGACATGTATCCAATTACCCATTAACAAATTCGAGGTTTCTCTTCCCAAGTGGGCATCAATATTTGCACCAACATAAATATAGAATAGAGTGTGTGCTTATATGGAGTGTACTATTCATGCAATTCTAATATTCAAGAACAAGTCACAATAATATCGTTAGCACAATATTAGGATGAACTAAGAAATCTCAAAAAACATTAATTAACCATGAATACAATTTATCCACAAGCTATAGAAACTACTCCCTAGAAATAGAATTCAAATAAACATTTAAATTCCACATCTTAGAATTAAAGCAAAATGAAAAGAAAGAAAAGAAAAAGGAGAGAGTGTTTCTCTCTCTAAAATGCTCTCCTAATTACAAGAGTAGTGTATGAAAAATATGAATGGTTCTTTTAACCCTAGTAGACTAAGGCTACATTTATAGTTGTGAGGGATTGGGCCTAAAAATAGGCCCAAAATAGGCCCAAAATAGGCCAAAAAGTGGGAAACCCTAAGTCAGCCGCTGCCTGGTGCAGAACGTCGTACATGGTGCGGTCTGCGCCGTGTACTTTGTCTTTGCTGGCGTGGGACATTGGATCTGGCGTGGGCTGCGTCATGTCATCTGGTGTGGGACACTTTCTGGCGTGGGCCACCTAGTTCATGCTGGCATGGGCTGCTGCGTCTGGCGTGGTCCATATCGACTTCTTTGGCATAGACCGTCTTCAGTAGCCTTGGTCTCATGTGTCTAATCTGCGGGACATGGCCCTTGGCGTAGACCATCATCAGAGGCTTATTTTTCTCAGTAAATTGGTACGGACAACTTGATTGTCCACACCCTGCTGGCTGGCCTCAATATTGTGCATTTGGAATGGCGCTTGCCATAAAAAATGAGACGGTCCACGCTCATACTTAGCCGATTTTGAGTGAAGATTGAAACATGTGCACGTGGCCCATTGAGTTTGGCTCGGTCTATACCATGCCTTCGTGCCAAGTCATTTGGTATGAGCTAACTCCTTTGGTGAGAGCCAACTCCTTTGGTGCGAGCCAACTCCTTTGGTACGAGTCGTTGGGGCCATCTATGAGCGGTCCGCATCGACCCATTTGTACCTTGGCTGGATGAACTTCTTTTCTTTTCTACGGATGAACTGTTAGTCGAATTTGAGAGCTCTAGTAGTCAATTTTATAGTGCTCAAGAATAAAAATCCAATGGAATTAACCTTGAAGGCTAGTTCTTCTAGGATTGTCCTTATACCTTGGCGCAACTCATCGAACAATGATTCACCGTTCTTTCATATCTTTGGCCGCCTTGAACTCCAATGCCGCCTATCTTTGGCTCCAATCTCCTTCTACCACTCTTTGATATTTATGGCCTTCATCTACTACCATTCTAGTATGAATGACCTTCGATCTCTTCTACCTTTCTTGCGAACGGCCTTCAATAACTTCTATTGCCCTTACGAATGACCTTCACATAGAATGTAACCAAAAACGTACCCACGGTCGACCTACTAAGGATGATCACAAGGAATATCTAGGTTCCCACGGATACAAGAAGTCCATTAGTACCAATTAAGTTTACAAAATGCGGGATTTAGACAAGAAAACCAAACATGGCAGTCTAAACCCCTTGTCACGTAAACTTAACTAACACTAGAAATCCACCACATAAAACAAGCCAATCTTATGACGAATGCAATGGTTAATGTACACATAATAAAGCACGTTAGCTATTTACTTTTCTATGCACCTGTTATCGCTATATAAAGGCAACCATATTTGAAGATATCCTCAGTTGTAGTTTTTTTGTGATTGATATGTGTTAAGTTCTCTTGGGTGTCTACTCTAGTGGTTGTGCATTGTGTATTTCATGTTGTTATTGAAGCTGTTGTGAAGATGTGTAAGTTATAATATTCCTATGATAAACATGTTGTGGGACTCTGGGGGTGGTTGGACTTTGTGTAAAATACCTTATCGGTTTGGTGATAATCCTTCTTGGATGGGTTTTTTGGCGGAATTACCTTCATTTTTGGCGGCGCGGACTGGGGTTACGTCCCTTTCAAATTTTTCTAAGAAAGCTCATACAAGCTATAAGTGTGAAGTTTGAAAATTCTATTTTTATCAATTATCATGAACCATGTATGTTTTATTGATGTCTTTTTTCTTATGCTTGCTAGGATTGGCGATTGGTATCAATGTAATGATAAGGTGGAGGATGATGGTGAAACTCCATCTATCCGGCCACCTTTTGCAGGGGCTGAGGGAAACCAAACCCGAAAAGATACCTAGACTCATGACGGTTTGGCTCTAGGGGATAGCTAGGTTGTACATTTGACAAATGCACCTAACTAGATTAACTTCAGGGTTTTTCAGATGAGCAAGGACGGAGTAAAGTATAGTGATGGAGTGAAGAGTGCTTAATCTGTATGTTTTATTGATGTTTGAAAATTCTATTTTTATCAATTGTCACAAACTATGTATGTTTTATTGATGTCTTTTTTCTTGTGCTTGCTAGGATCAGCAATTGGTATTAACGTAATGACAAGGTGGGAGATGATAATGAACCTCCATCTATCCGGCCACCTTTTGCAGGGACCAAGGGGAACCAACGTGAAGAGATATCTAGAATCATGTGGCTTCGCACTAGGGGATAGCTAGGTTGTACATTTGACGAACGCATCTAACTAGATTAGCTTCAGGGTTTCGTTCGGCTGAGCAAGGATGGAGTAAAGTATGGTAATGGCGTGAAGAGTGCTTAATTTGTATACTTGTTTACTCTTGGGTTGGATGCCCTTTTTTATGAAGGGGCACATTAGGTGACGTTGCGGTAGCCCGTCCGTTAGCTACTCAATAAGGCTATGACAACCACTGCACCATCAACGAAGTGGCCTTGTTTGCCACAATAGGCTTAATTTCTTACTCTAGATACTTTAGTTAGTGCTATTTGTAACGATGTAACGGTGCTTTGTGTAATTTAATTGATTGAGCACAGTGTTCTATTGATGTGATCTTTTGTTAATGTATGTTTTGGGTCTTCTGAGCCTAAAACGGATTGGAATTTTACTGGCTCATTTGAACATAACCTTTGTTTTAGTTTTTGTTATTTTAATTGACATGGTACTTTTCGTACAGTTTATTTTTTTTATGATAGGCCTAATTTCCAAGACTACTTTGTTTTCGTAGCTATGTCCTTGTAAGGCAGAGGAGAATAATAACCTACCACTTATTTTATCCATGCTACTGCATGCATAGGGTCTAGTGAGTTGGGGCGTACCTTGTCACTGTGGGTTAAAATGGGATAACACTTGTTGGTATAAGGTGGATACAATTTTTTTTCACGATCTTCATTTCTCTTCTAGTGTATGGGTGAACTGCTCCATTGTAGTTTGTTTCATTCCTACTGAATTTTGTGATTGCGTCAGGTAATGACTATCTTGGCTAGAAGATCCCTGCTTTTCCTAGGTATTATAAAGGTATAGAAATAAAAACTTCTTCCCATAAACAACACCACCAATGCCTAAGTCAGTACTTTGATTCACATTGACTTATCTCCATAAAAATACCATTATCTGTCATCTTGTCCTGAATCTCTATTTATACCCAGTGAACTACGTGATCTCCAGTGATCATGGTCCACATTGCTCCTGTCATTACTAGATTGTGGTCTTGTTGGGATGATCATTGGTGCTGACCATCTTTCTCCTTGAGGTTTAGTTCTTCCCATACTATGTGAGTTGTACTCTATTTTCGCTTACCCGACTCGCTGGTCACGAGGTATTGCCTTTTAGCTTAGATTTTGTGTGGTTCAGGGAGGTGTATACAAGTACACATAACTAATATTGAAGAGTTAACCACTTCATGGACAAATTCCACCAATTATCTGCCGCTTAATCTAATTATTTTTGAAGTCATATATAACTATTTTGAACATTCAAGTCGGGTTTGGAAAATAAAAAGGCTAAATCAATGAAAACATGCTACGAACTTTGGTACAAAAACAGCTACTGTAAAAAGTCATATTACTGGGTAACATAAATAAAATACCGTATGAGTTAGCTGACAAATAGAATTTCTTAACCTAAAATTTTAATTTATTTCACATAATTACATTGACAAAAAATAGTGAACACCATATCTTACATTAAAAACTGTATTACTTACCTTACAACTAGCATTTCTTAAATGCACCATATCTTGCATTTCCATGAAGTACAACACCATGTCTTGCATTTGTTTAAAAATAATTTCACTCACATTAAATACACAACTACATATCATACATTAGAAACAATACTTCTAAACTTACAATAAGAATTTCTTAGTCCAAATAATGCATTTGTTTCTTACAAATTCATTACTTTATGCAATTCAAATGGGTAACATAATTAAAAATAAATTTAATTTTTGTACGTATAGAACTTTTTAACTTATACATTTCACTTATTTTATTAAATCATACATTTATTTCACACCTCGCGATGGATTCTAAAATCCATCTTCAACACTCCAGCCAAAAACAAAGATCTTAAAAACATCTTGCTTGCTTCTTAAATCATTCAATCACAACAAAATACAAGTCAAAACATTTTCAATTCTACACTAATCAGCCACAAAATCATCAGCCAAATTATAAGGATTCAAAGTTATATGTTATATAAAGGGCGGAAGGCTTATCACTATGAACCCCTCTCTTTTGCAGTTGCATCCGAGTGAGAAATGTAATCCAAGAGCAAACAAATCTTAAGTTACCAGATGGTATCAGTTCAATTTCACTTGATGAGTTCGTCCACACCAGAAAAATACATCAACTCATATCATCTAAACCTCACCCGAAAAATGAAAAACATCAACGTGAGAGGAAAAAAGCTACAAACTTCAACCTATATCACCCAAAAATCTACAAACATCAACTCATATCACATAAACCTCACCCAAAAATTAAAAAACATCAACATGTGAGAAAAAAAGCTACAAACATCACCCTTATCACCAAAAAGCTACAAGCACTACTGCAGGACAGGGGCAATAGCACCAGTATTTTACCCAATAGCACCTTGGCTCCCTAAAATACCGGTGTGTAAGTATAGCGGTGCAAAAAATGTAACTTACTAGTACCGGTAATCTATACTTGTGTAAAACGTTCTATGCACCGGCATATCCATTCGGTGTAGAAAATTTGAAAATGTAGGGGGGCAAATAGTATTTTCACTGGTAATTTATACTGGTGTAAAAATCGTTATATGCACCGGTATATGCAATCGATGTAAAATTTTTTAAAAAGGTAGGGGGCACATAGTATTTGCACCAGTAGGTATAGTTGGTGTAAATTGTATGCACCGGTTATAAGAAATTTACACAGGTTTGAATGAAAAACCAATATATTTTATGTATCGGTATGTCAAATTACATTGGTATGTGAATTACACCGATATGTAATAAATATCCTGAAATGCCGGTGTAATTATTTTCATTTAAAAATAATAATAATTTAAATATGATTTGTTTTTTACACCAGTAGTAATATTGTTTGCCGGTGTAATAATTGAAAAATTACAATGGTCAATTTATTTTTCGGTGGTCCCTACTAGATTACTTCTGGGGCAAAGACAGCTAGAAATACTTTAATCGAAACTATTATAAAATTTAAGCCTTTGAAATTGTAAAAAACTTCAAATACCTATGATATTATTAATCGAAAAACACAATAATTTATTAAAACAATGAATAAAAAAATTATCTTCAACGTGAATGGAAATAAACTAAAAAATAACACAAGTTTTGTATGACCATACATCAACAACAGAATTCTAATATGATCAACCACAGAAAATCAATTATCAACCTATTATTACATTTTTATCATCCAGAAGTTGCAACGAAGTGTTTGCCTGATGTTGATACTCATCGAGCCAAGCCCCACACCACTCTCTGTAACAACTTGAATGTTGTAGACATGGTACGGTCCTTGGCCCTCTGGGAAGATCTATCACTTTAAAACTTACAGTGCTAATGAAGAATGTTGTGTCTAATAGAAACTTAGAATAACTAATTTATGAGATATAATGTGTACCTCCAAGATATTGTTTGTCTCCGAGTGATTAAAAAATTATTCTATGAAGAGTATTATGGGGCACCCGTATTGCCACGAACCATTCTGGGTCTTGTACTGCACATTGACGAATTTGTCACTACCAATTTTTAACATAACAAATGGTGAAGATGAAATGACAGAGTGATTAACCTTAATGTTTTTGATTTTCCAAGTGTAGTCGTGTTCTGGCTCTGTCTTTCTCTTCTCCCTTTGGTATGCGTATGCAAGCCTGTCAAGAAAGTAAATGAAATTTTTTACTTGTTCTGGTATATTAATAAAATTGGATGTATTGTTTACATGATTATAATACCTGGAAATGACCCTGAGTTCACACGAGTTGGTTGGTTTTATCCCCCCTCCCCCCGCGACAAAGTGTCTAGTGTGAAGACCTTTTCCATTGGGATAATGATGAGATACCAATGATCGCAAACGAAAAATGGTTGTTAATTAATGAAAGAAATGGAAGTGGTTTGAAATATAAAAGTAAAATCAGGGAAAAAATACTTACATTCTAATGCATGGGAAAATGTAGAACTCGGCGTCCTTTACTTTCTTTGTTTCCTAGATAAGGTTGAAACACTACTCGACCTCCTGCTCAAAGTTGAAAAAGTGTTCACAGTTGTAGGGGCAAAATTGGATGTGGCCTGCATTATTTTTCCATATTTTCTCTCATAGGTGCCTATATCATTAATGATACTCAAAATGAAATTTTAATCGATTAAAAATATGAATTAAGGTTGTAAGGTTTGAAACTCACCCTATCCACACATTGATCTGTGCATTATCGATCCAGGTCATTGAATGCATGTTCCTGAGTCTCTTCCGGAACTCAACCAGAATATCTATTCCAATACCGCTAGTGTAATGGCGTGCGAAGGTCATGGTCGAAATACTGGAAGAACATGCAGTCCTTTCTCTTTATCATTTCTAGGATAGCAACATTGGCTTCCTAAATAAATCTCACCATAATGGGTCAATCTGTCAGGTCCCGTCTGTTGATAATCTTTGGAGGCAAAATTACAGAAAATGTTCATTTAAGTATGTAGAAACAAATTGTCCTAGGTAATGAATAATAAAGGTTTGCGGATTAGTGAAGCACCTATTTTTGCAGCCTCTAGAATTTGGTCTCGCTGACGGCCGGTAATTAGTGCTCGAGTGGAATTTCTTCTCAGAATCACCCTGTTACAAGTATTAATAATTATGGGCATGTCAATGTAATATGTGTGAAATGAAATTTAAGGTGTTACAAGAATGTACCTCATCGTCGGTGGTGAGAATTATCACCTCCTTGTCTTCGTTGTCCATTTTCATACCAACATCTTCCTCATCGATGTCACTTCGTTTCTCATCTCTCTTTCCTATCAATGACACGGGGCAATCCATGACGCTATTCAAGGCCTCTCTAACGTTATCGAACTAGTGTTCTGCCGAGGGCAATCCCTCCCTAGGATGGTAGACTCGCTCGTATAATCTCACGCGAGCCACACTTCCTTGTTGGGCATCCCAACTATGAGGTATCTGTCGCAGCCCATGTGTGACCATTTTCTTCTTACCGACAATGTCCCTCACATACAAAGTCACTCGTTTTCCATCCCGTTGGTAAAAAAAGTGAAGTAAAATGATAAAAATGGTTATGGAGATTTTAAGATGTTTAATTCAATGTAATGAAAATTCATATATTTATATAGGCGTGCCTCCCCATCTCCTTCTCCGTTGGTGGGCTCTTTACCGGACTTTGTAGCACCGCAGGAATGTCATCTATTGCCTTCTCAATAAACATTGGGATCGTCAAGGCATGGCGGAATCTGAACACCGCCTGTAGATGTAATGCCCTTCACTAACTGCTCGAAGTTTGATACCATAGCTTTCATGGATGGTTGATCATTAGATGGTCTCCTCTGGGGGGTCTACTTGTTTGAGGAACTGCTACCGTACTTGCTATGGGAAAGATGAGGAACAACCACTGATGTGGGTAGACCCATTTGAGTTCCCATGTACCTGCCCGGGTGATCCTTATTCTTTGTAGCTTTTATGAGGATGTCTTCACCCGGCTGCAGTACCAATATTCCTTTTTCCCTTGGCTCATTCAATTTTTTCTGAATGGATATAGGAAAGCAAATTTCTATAAGATATATGTAACAAACGATGTACAAATTAATATAATCTGGATATTTTTGTGTAACTTACAACGTCTGGTGCAATCTTCTCAACCTCTTTTGATGTGTATAACCCTTTCTTGTCCTTGTTTGCCTCAAGGTAGACTAGGTGTGAACTCCTTCTAACTGAGTTGTTGCTCAATCTCCTCATCAGTGAATCCCTCAGCTGTCAACCTAATTCTCTCCTTTTCCTTTAGCTCTTCAGTTAATTTGTGGATGACGCATCGATAACCTTTCCTCCCATTGTGGTGGGTGTAATTCTTGCCCTTGTTGCACTGAATATTTGTCTCTCGAAGTGCCTGATATCATTATCATAAATATAAATTTATTTTAATAGAATTTATGGGCAACATAGTTTCTAATAAGCACAATAGTAACCTAATTATACCTAAAATTCCGGTGTCCAACGCCTCCGCTCAAACAAATGTCATTCTTCTTCATCCATCCACTTGTAATTATCCCACGGTAAAACTCCTGATTTGTTTCTACCCTTGTCCACGTCATGGATGAACTTGTTTTCCACCTTTGTTTTCCGGTTCCTATATTGGTCTCTTGCGCTGTCCGTGCAATCCTTCATCACCATTTGAAGTTGAGCATCGGTCAAGGGTGTTTCAATTGTGAAGCTCGCCTGAAATGAAACACATGAACAAGAAGTCATTAATCACGTGTTGAATATAACATACACAAAAAAATTGTTTTTGCACTAGTCAAGTCTCGAATAGCTTACCAAAACATTCTTCCACGACTCCTCCTTAACATCATTCGGCACATCGCACCAGTGATTGCATGCGCCAAATCTGATGTACTGCATGAACGCGTAATTGTCGTAAACGTGCCATGTTGTCCAATTTTAGTGCAAATAACTTGTTTTCCACGGAACTCAAAAGCCACAGAGACCGGCTTGTTATGTTTTTCCAATATCACAGAACAGCACGTGCTAGTTTCATGTCTTTTCATATAACTTTTGATCTCAAACTTTTTAAATCCATCTCTATGTTTGCTCCGAGCCTTTGACAAGTTGTCGTCCACTTCATCAACTGTCGGTCTTGATTTGAGGGTGGTCTTCCCCTTTCCCTTACCGAACGGTGGTTTGGCCACCACTTCACCCACATTTTCTCACTCAACATCCCCTTCAATCTCATCTCCATGAGGGGCAAGTTCTTCTTTCTCTGCACTAGTCGAGTCTTTTTTTGCGCTGCTTCTTCCTCAAATTGGATTCGCAATGGCATCCTTTTTGGTGGGGGGTTCTTGTTCAGCCACATCGACCTCACTATTGACCACATTGACATGCTCCTTCTTCTTTGCTACAGGTCGTTTCCTCTTCGTGATTAACTTCCCCCTTCTTGGAGGCATCTACGATCGTAGAATAGTTAAATGTTAATCCAATAAGTCAATAATCCCTTACCTCAAAAAATTATACCAAACAATATGTAATTGATGATCAACATTAGAAGCTCCTAATTTCATAGAACTTGAACAACAAAATGATAAAAATTGATACAACATGGTATAGAAATTGAACAATACAATAATAAAACTTGAAAATTGTGCGATAGAATTTGATATAACATGACATAGATCTTGAACGAACATGGCATAGAACTTGATATAACGTGACGTAGAACTTGATACGAGTTGATAAAACTTGAACAACACAACCCTAAATACATAAACATCCATACGGGATTCAAAAAATGACATTGAACCGAGCATGTATCAATATCTTCTACTGTGACTATGAACATTATCACAAACCAAAAAAACCAAGAAATAGAAAATATTTCCACAAAATAAGTAAAACTTGATATCCCCACACTTGTATAATCATCCCATTCATGGTTATCTTTTAAAGTTTTTTTCATTAACTAGTTTGTGTCCGTTGAGATATTTTGTCGAACATGTGCTGTGCATAAGGGTATTCATGATTCTTTGACACAAAATTGATATTGAAACCCATACATAACTACACACAAATTACTTACCTTCACTGATGCAACGAAAATGGGAAAACTTCCTCCACTTGAACTCTCAAGAAATCAAATTTGGTGATGCTAGGGAAGTTCCTCTTTCTCTTGTACTTGGCCAAGGGTTATGTCTTGTTCAACCTTTTATAGGAAAATTTAGGGGATGGGGTGGGAAGTTATGATGATTGATGAGGAGTTATGGTGGTTAAATGTTGTGGAAATTGATGGGGTGAAGAGATAGAGGGCGGTTTTGGAGAGAAACTGATGGAGTTTGATTAAGAGATGTGGTTATGGCCGCTTGAATCCTTTTTTTAACATAACTGCTTTTCTTACACCGAAAATATAGATATTACTGGTGCATATGTAAGATCTTGGTATGACTTGCTTGTTTAATAGAATACTAAGTATGCAGCACCAGTATAAATACCAGTGCTAAAGGTTAAGTACCGGTGTAAAAAGGAATCGAAAAGCAGCTGCTAGCACCTGCTTTAAATATTTTTTTTGGTTACCCGAGAGTATGATAGTAAACTTTTGGCTAAGTATGTTGTACCGGAATATTGACCGGTGCTAAAAGTGAGTATACTGGTGTAAAAATTAATAAAGTCATATGTGTGCGGCTGCTTTTAATTATTTCGTCTTAAATATTTTTCCACCCGAGACTAGTTCATCAAAATTTTGGCTAAGTATTGAGCACCGGTAGAAATACCAGTGCTATTTCTACCGTTACCGGTGTAAAATTTTCCCGCCCTAAAAAAGAAAACTTAAAAAAAATTCAAGTGGCGCCAAAAAATTTGAATAATACACCAGTATATTTTAAAAATTACCGGTGCACATACAAAGTCACTATAAAACTATTTTCCCTACTCTTTCATTTTCCTTCCCCATATTTTTTTTAACAAGTCCAATTATTAAAATTGACTCTTATTTTATTTAATTAAACATCGTGCTAGTTGTTTCAACCTTATCTTGACTAACCACCGTACCATGAAAATATTAAGCATTGTTTTATTTTATAAAAGTTTGACTTTGACCCAAACATTTTTATTCACCTCGTCGACCACTATTCCATAGATCTGAATACGATTCTATGATGGACAATACTTAATAAGGACTGTTTCGGGACCTCCAAGGTAATTACAACTCCAAAAATTGTAGATATTCGTTTCTTGCAATTAGGTTCCATGAATGATACATGCGTTTACCACATGTTGGGAAATTATATAAATTGACAAATTTAATTTTATAGGCTTAAATCATAATTGCAACAAACTATGTCCAGGTGGTGAATTAACCTAAAGTGCTAGTACATGTTCTAGAGTAAACGGTAAAGGTTTATTTCATAGTTTCAATGTGAAATACGATTATCTCCCGAACTCAATATAGGGTCTGAACCCGTCCATTTCCCCAATTGTGCAGGTTGCAAATAAAATATGGATGTTTGGAGTACCATTTAGTTCAAGCGGATTTCAATTTCGAGTAAACTTTTTTACTTTATGCACTTTAGTCTCTCCAAGACTCTTGGAAGCGTCGAAATAAAAAAAATTGGCAGCACATCAATGCAATTCAATACAATATGATCATGTTCATGTGTTTCTACGTGCAACGGGTGCATGGAAGGACCTCAAAAACCAACATTGAAGGTTTGCACTATACTTCCCAAATTTGCACTATGGCCCTAAAATTTATATGGGGAACCTCCATAGCTCCTAATTGTACAATTTTTGGTATTCTACCCATTCATGTAATATAATGAAGCTTTCATACACTGTGGTTTTATTTGTTGCAGCCCAATTATACGTTTCAGACATATTTTGTAGATTCGGGAGTAATTTTACCCAAGCGTACCCTTTTTTTTAAAGTGGGATGAATTAGATTCTAATAATATGCAAATGTTCGACACTCTAAGTGCAATAAAGTATGGGGTTGGTACGGGATCAAAATTTTGTACACCTACCAAATGTATCCTACATATGGTAACGAGAAAATGGTTCAACATCATCATCTTCTCATGTTCCATCCCCATCACGCGTATTGTACTGGGAGGTCATCGTCGTACCTCTCAAAGTTATAATTTATAAGCCCTTCATGCTTACTAAATACAATTAAGTAGATAGTCGCAAATCGGGGTCGTCCACGAAGAAGAGAGATGTTCTTAAGCGTTTAAACATATAAGGTTTATATTAGGCTAGAAGTATATATATATATATATATATATATATATATATATATATGTACGTATGTATTTAAAAGAAAGTAAAAAAGGAGAGTTTTGGTTGGTTGTGGTCCTAAGTTATGAAATTAAAAGACAAGAAAACTAGCAAAGTTAAGTAACTATGCTAATCATCAAACAAACTAAGAAAAGGGGTAAAAACTACAAAAGACAAAGTCCCGGGGGCAATTAATATCCACTTCCAAACCTAATGTAGATCACTGACCCATTCACTCATTCTATCACATTCGTTACCTATGGGGAATGCTAAAACTTCATATTCGAAGATTAACACTCATTCCTTCTTAATAGTAATTTACAAAGACAGACAACGACCATTTGCAAACCTCATTGATAATCACTCTAGGCAAACCACACCATAAAGGTATTTCATCAACGGCATTATACACGAAGGACCATAGATTTGATAACAACTTCAATCATACACATTTAAATTAACAACTTTCCTAACACCCTAACACTTCAATCATACAAACACTTCATATACTCAAACACTTCATATACTCAAACAACCCATAGCATAAATGAAGTAAAACATCACATTTAAACACATTAATGCTAAATAAAAAATGCTTCAAGAAAGAGTGAAATAGAGATTCTTACTACATAGGTGTGGAAGCTTCAATCAATTGCTTCCAACTACAAAACTAAGCTAGACAATGAAAACCCATAACATAGAACAAAGATGAACAAATAAAGAAGAAGAAATGGAAGAGAATGGTGAAGAACTAGGGTTTTGGAGCCCCAAGTCGGGCTTAGAGAGTTGGGGAAGAAGGGGGTGAAAATCTATTATTAGTACAAGAAAAAAGAAGGGGGTGAAAACCACTACTAAGTGCTCATGAGAAATCTACAAATTAAGCTTACAAAATGGAACTAGATGCTCGTAAGGACAAAAAATCCATTAGACTAAATATAGGTTACAAAATGAAGGATTCAGATATAAAAAACAAAAATGACTATCTAAACCCCTTATCATGTAAACCCGCCCAAATCTAGCAATCTTACAACAAAAATATGACAAAAGAGATTTTAAATGCTTTGAAAAATACATGTATTTGATGTCTCATCATGTACCCACATCCATGTTCTCCACATCGCATGTACGGAATATTGGGAAATTTCCAACATCGTTCACGACATCAGGAAATTGATATTTCATTATCTTGTCCATGTGGCCAAACCATGATCTCTGATACTTTGTGATCTGCACCATTTCACATGCTTTAACCAATCCATTTGACATAGTTTTTAGTTACTTTTGGTAAGCGGTTTGGCGACATTAGTTGAATTTACATGACAAGGGGTTTAGACAACCATGTTTGATTTTCTATTCTAAATCCCTTATTTTTCATACTTAATTAGTGATTCTTGATATCTAGTGTTCATGGACTCCTTGGTCTTCATTATTAGTACCTTTAGTAGGTCCCCTGTGAATGCTATTTGTTACATTACATTCTTGTGAAGGCCGTTCACTTTTAACGGTAGAAGATTTGAAGACCATTCACATTTGAATGTTAGTAGACAAAGGACACGAACATCAATGCATGGTAGAAGGAGATTAAAGCCAAAGATTGGCGGCTTCGGAGTTTAAGACGATCAAAGGAGAAAATGGTGAATCGTGGTCCAAGGAATGTTGCCTTATTTCAAGAAAGATCCATGAAGAATTAGCCTTCAAGGCTGGTTCCATTTGATTTGTCTTCTTGAATACTATGAAATTGACTACCAGAAATCCCGATTCGGACTAACGGTTCACCCGAGACAAGCAAACAAAGTTCAGCCAACAAAGCACCAGCGACCGGTTACGAACCGAGAATGATCAAGCACCAGGGGCCCGTGATAACCTTCATGGTCAGTACTACACAAGAACTAAGAGGTTTCATGAAAACAAAAGCACCAGGCCGTGAAGCAAGGGGATGAAGACTTGAAGAATTTGGCTAAGAATTTGAAGAATTTGAACCACAGGCTGTGAGAAGACTTCTGAGCAAGACAACAAGCTGCTGGCGGTCCATGAAAACCTTCACAGGTCATGACAAAATTTCTGAGTAGAAACCACAAGCTGTTTGCGATCCGTGAAAACCTTCACGGCCCGTGGGAAAACTCTGAGCAAAAACTGTATGCTGCTTACAGTCTGCAAAAACTTTCACAGACCGTGGCATGGTTCCAGCTTCATAGACCATGCCAGATCTGGCATCCCGTAGCTATGCATGCTTCATGGACCATGGCATCCGTTCCGGTCCGTGAAACCTTAGCAACTGACATAGGGTTTGCTACTTATGGCCTATTTTGGGCCTATTTTTAGACCCAGTCTCCTAAAACTATATATAGGACCCTAGTCTACTCATTTGAGAGCAGGAACATATTTGGAAACACATATGAAGAGGAGAGAGCTTGGAGAGAAGGAAGGAGTTCCTTTTGTAGGTTTTGTAAAAAAAAATTCTTTTCTTTTCTTCTAGCTTTTTCCCAAAGATGTGGAATTCACATCTATATTTGAATTCCATGTCTAGGGATTAGTTAGATTAGCTTGGGATTCATTTTGGCACTCGGTATGTTCTAAATTCTTTATGAGATTCATTAGATTCATCCTATCTTAGTGTTTATGATATTATTGTGATTGTTCATGTTATAAATGCATGGGTAGTACACCACATATAAGCACATAGTATGGGACATACTCATGTATGGTACAATTATTAATGCCCCCTTGGGAAGAGAAACCGGGATGTCAGAATGGGTAGGGGAGAACGTGTTTGCGTGGGTGTGTGCAAGGGGGATTCGAGAATGTTCTGACCTATTTTCCATCGCACCTGTCTTAGCTGACTTTATAATTGTTGTCCAAGAGGTTGCGAGTAGAGATAGGTAATAGTAGCAAGCTAGGTGTAGTGTTGAAACCCTAGTATCACGGATAAGGTGCCTACGAACCTTGGGAATAACGTATATAGTACCTGGGAGGAGTAGTTGCATTCATGGTGGAAGTCCAAGATGTAATAGCATGGGGGAGAAACAGACATGTAATAATGGCCAGACCTCGTTATACTCCCCTAATTATGATGGCGGTCTCGATGAAGGGTTGCGAGTGCACCCACCGTGACAGTATTGGGGAAGTGTATGCCACTGGTCACACAATATGTTGTAAACACACTGATAGGTGTTTTGCATGTCTATATGTGAATGAATCGAGGATTGAAGCATTAGAACTACCATGTTGCTAAGTGATTCCCAAGTTCCTAGTATAAATAGTTTAAACCCTAGTATCATAGATAAGGTGCTTACAAACCTTGGGCCTAGCGTATATAGAACCTGGGGGAAGTAGTTGCATTCATCTTGAAATCCCTAGGCATAATAGCACAGGGGAGAAACTAACCTGCAAAAATGGTTGGACCTCATTGTACTCCCGTAATTACGATGGCGGTGCCGATAGAGGGTTGTGAGCGCACCCACCATGACAGGGTTGGGGAAGAGTATACCATCGGCCACACCACGTGTTTTAAACACACTGATAGGTATTTTGTATGTCGATATGTGAATGAATCAAGGATTGAAGAATTAGAACTAACATGTTGCTAAATGATTCCCAAGTGCCTAGTATAAATAGTTTACCCGTTTGTTAATTGCATGCTTTGTAGTTGTTAGTTGAAAATACCACCCCCCCCCCCTCCCAATTGCATGTCTACACTACTATTTGTTCCTTTCACTCATGCAGATTGACGACCTGCACGAGGTTGTGTTTTAATTAATACTTGAGCCCTAGCATCCTTGTTGACAAACCCAGGGCTTGCCGCTTACTACCTCTTGGTAGCTTAGCAGTAAGAACGGATGCAAAATATAAATCTCTTATCTTTGATGAATAAACCCCCTGGCTTGTGGTTTAAACGACGACCGGGTTGAGGGTGGGTCACTTTGATTCTTCAAACTATTTTTGTACACCGATCTCCAAGGCAATGACTCTGGTTTCAATAGCAGGGACATGTATGTTAGATGGTTGTCTGTAGAAAGAGTCCGTACAAATCTTACCCATTGGCTACCCATAAACGTCGTGTGGGCATTCATTAACTCCCACTCATGAACAAAGGGCCGAGATGATACTGCAAAAACCATATGACCTCATCTTATCCTGCTCCACCTTCAACGTGCTATAAATTCGACGACCAACATTCCACCAAAGTTCTTTCTTTATTGCGTACAAGTATCCAAGTTGACTTTTGTGGACTTCTGTGTTCACGGTTACCGGGGTCAATCCTAGATGCCACAAAGTGATACCACCCACTCATTTCTCGAGTTAGAGTCTTCTTTGGTATTTTGGTCTAACCATGTTTGACCAGCTCATCAATGTATGTACCTTGCCTAGTCATGGTCCCAACAATCTCCTTCCCGATTGGATCTTGCAGATAATAGTTGTTGCCAACGTCAACATGGAGTGCGAGGAACTTATCCTCATTGTTTGGAACATCGGGCAATCCAAATAAACGATTAATAGTGTCTGGTGGGATATAGACAGTTTTGCCTTGACTATACACTTGATTGAGGTTCGAACCGCACCTCATGTTTACATAAAACTCACTTACAGTACTTAGGTTGAAAGGTTGAGGAGTCTCACAGAATTTTTCCCATCCAAGGATGTGAATGATGTGTTAGAATAGGGGAGATGCCTTAATTTTTCTCTCTGGGTGATGATGGCATCCTTTGTATGATTCATGTACCAACCTAGCCTTCTAGGACCAAAAGGTACCATCCGGGTAAGTGTGCGACAATAATTTTGGCAAAGAGGAGATGATGAAAGGCATATCCTTTTCAAATTAGATTTAGGAGTCATTTCCTAAATAACACATTGAAGCATTTTATCAAACACCTTTCATGTAAGTCAAGTTAATCATTATATGACATTCTCAATGAATGTAGTTGAGATCGTAATGTTAGTTAATCTTATAGAGTAGTCATTGAAGTGATTTACCTAATTCTATCGGCACTGTTGTGTGATTCGAAGTGATATGCCTTTGAAGGAGATGCTAGATAGTGAGAGATCTTAAAATTGTTTAGTGACAATGAGGGTTATAGATTGAATATAATGGCATCCCATTTTTTTACACCGGTAACTATGTAGTGCCGATGTAGATGCGGCCTAAAGTAGCTGCTTTTAAAACCTTAAAAGCAACATTTATTGACATGAGAGGAATAAAGTGAATTTTTCTAAGTGTCCATCACCGGAATTATTACCGTTGTGTATGTACAGGTTACCAGTGCAAAAAAATGCACTAAAGCAGCTACTTTCAGCTACTTTTAAAGGTGAAAAATTCAACATGTTTTTACCCGAGAGTAAGAAACTAAAAACTTTTCTAACTATCTAGCACTGGTTACAATACCGGTGTGTTTGTAAATGTTACCGGTGCAAATAATTGCCAATAGCAGCTGCCTAAGGCTGATTTTAATGGGAAAATTATATTTTTTTACCCGAGAGTAACAAATTAAATTTTTTCTAACAGTTCAGCACTGATAAATGTACTGGTACGTTAGGGGTAGATACTGGTGCGTATGTAAGAAACAGAGTATCTGCTCTATTTTTTTACACCGGTATTTAGTACTATACCGGTGTATACATAAAGACTAAAAAAACTTTAATCGGTATTACACTACATTTTCATTGATGCAATTCCCATACATTCCAATGAAATTACGGATCATACCAAGCATTTCGAAAACAAAGAGGGGTCCAACTACATTTCACGCTAATTCACATCATAATCGGATAAGCATTACACAAAGTATTGGTACACAAACCATTGGCATGGAAATTACTATTTATCGCTTCTGCTTCAACACATTGTCACCACCTACTATTTCACCGCTCTCATCAACCTACAGCCTATCACCATGAGAACGTCGTCCCACCAAGGCTCCCTCGACATTCTCCTAACTAGGAAATACTGATGGAAACTCTTGACTATCAATTACGACTGGTTGATCAATTTCCTCTTCAAAGTAAAACTTCTTCCCATGTAGCACCACATGAAACTTCTCATTTGAAGGGTCCTTGATATAAAAAACTGGTCGTGCCTGGGCAGCTAAGATGAATTTGTCATCTTCAAATCCTACACGATTCACGTCGACCAACGTAAAGCCCATGGGCTTTTCTACTACAACACCGTAACCATGCTCCACCCAACGACACTTGAACACAAGAAATTTGAACTTCACATAATCCAACTCCCAAATTTCCCCAATTGCCCCATAGAAAGGCATCACAACAACAACTGGATGTTTATCTCTCTTGCTTGCCTGCCACATGGATTTGGATTCAATATAAAATACCACTATTTTGTGCCGTGCTCTTCTCATCCTTCTCCAATTATGAGAAACTAAAGCCATTAATGCCATAACCAAGGTACAATCTTACTAATGCCACTATGTTTTGTACTCATAATAAATAGAGTACAAAACATAAAAGGAATATTAGTGCTAAAATAACTCTAGTCTAGTCACTTATATCTAATCTAATATTTGACTGATTCTAACAAATCACTTATGATCGGCTAGTGGACGAACAAATGGAAATACCCAACTACCAAAGTATGGAAGTTTGAGTAAATCGGATCTCGCTGGTAGAGAAGTCCATAAGGAGAGGCACCCTGTAAAACCGGAGTAGGTAATCGGTTGATGGTATAAACAGTTGTAGTCGAAGAATCGTCTCATCGGGAGAGCGAAATATGCAAATGGAAAAGCATTGTGAGGCCCATTTAGGCGACGTGTCTATGCTTGCGTTCCGCTCGTCCTTTTGCTTCAGAGTATACGGACACGAAACCTGATAATGAATGTCTTTGGAGGCAAAATGATATCGTAGGTTTGTGTTCAGGTATTCCGTACCATCACTCTAGAAAATCGTAATTGTAAATGAAAATTGATTCTCGACAAGCGCCTCAAACTGCAAATAAGTGGTAACAAAATCCGACTTTTAACGAAGCGGAAAAATCCAAGTAAAACGAGAAAAATCATCCACAAATAAGGCATAATAAGAAAAACCATTCTCGGATAAACCGATAAGGGACCCCACATATCACAATGTACCAAGTCAAGTATGTGCGCAGCATGTTTAGGGTTCTCAACAAAGGCCAACATCTGACCTTTTGCCATAACACATGGGGCGCAGGTATAAGGTTTAGGCAACAAAGAAGAAATAGAAAGTAAACCAGACTTCTGCAAACTGGAAATGACTGCAGTCGGCACATAACTTAACCGAGCATGCCAAAGCTTGTAATATGCCTGTCGTTTATTCTGATGCAAAAATGAAACAAGTGTTGCGTCCTTCTTATCCAAAACATACAGTCCTCCATCACTGTGGCCCCTGCCCACGATTGCCTTGGAAAATTTGTTCTGAATCACAAAGTTTCGATCATCAAAAGTGACAAACACATTCAAGTCTCTGGTCAATTTACTAATAGACAATAAATTATTAGTAATCTCAGGCACAACAAGAACATCAAATAATTGTAAAGTGTCATAAATCCATGAATCACAAATATGGAAAATCTGGATAGAAGCACCATTAAGAACACAAACATGAGAATTACCAAAATAAGGTGTGACACTCTTAAGGCCTGAAGTTGACTAGTCACAGCAGAATCAACATACCATCTGAGGTGTGAGAAGAAGGCTCTAACTGCAGAGAGGACTTGAAAATTTCATCCAAATAAGTAGAGTCTGAACGACGAGTCTGCAGCAGCATTTTATAGAAAGTCGCAGCATAATGACCCGGACGACCACGCCAAGTACACTGAGGATGACCACAGCTAGGACCGAACACAATATGCTCTCCACCAATAGCCACATTTCTCTTTTCTTATAACGCGACACATTACATACTGGACAAACAATCTTATCCATTAGATCACCCTTATATAAGACACAATTGTTTGGAGAAACGTGTATCTTTTCATACTCCAATCCCATCGGACATAAAATTCTCTTAGCTTCATAAAGGTTATCTGAAACCCCATTACCGGATGGAAGCTTCTCATTCAAAAACTTAAGCAATTTATTCATGCTAGTACCATTCCATGACCCAAGACCTTTCAAATTAAACAAATCCATCAAACATGACATGACCGTGTCTTTCTTCTTACAACCGGGATACAATGGTCTATACTTCTCACCTAGAAAATTAGTCAAAACCTCGGGCCTCCCTCTAAATTCATTAACTATCTCCTCACACATGTAATCCAACTTAGCATCCCCAAAACACTCTCCCTAATTTTCACCCTAATTTTCACCCTAATTTTCATCTTCAGTGGTGATTTTTCCCCATGATATGTTCACACAACATAATCTTTCGCAAACCCCCAGCTATACAAATGGAGTTTCAGCATGTCCTTGTTATCAGTACAATTTCGATTTCTACAATCACGACAAGAACATATATTCGCTTCTCACAACTAAAAGCACGGTCCAAAAACTGATCCACGAATATAATATATTCATCGCTCACCCTACTACGTTGGCATACAGGTGCTTATGTCTCTCGATGGCAGGATACAACTCTACATATCAATAAATGTCCAACAATCAAACTTTAACACATTTATTACGATAGAATTTAATGACAACATCCAAACTATGTTAGATCATAAAAACCATCTAATTTTATCATCATTCATAACTGGAGAACCCATAATAGATAACTTCTCAAAAATATCCTTAAGTTTGAGATGGAGTTCATGAACTGTACCAGTCTTACGTATACCATGTGCATCGACAAGAAAGGGGAGAATGGTGGAGGTTTTACTATTCTGAAAAATGGAAACAATATCATCCCTGATCTCCTATGAGGTTGAGCAATCTAGAATCTCGATGAGAGCTTTAGCGTGAGTGAAGAAAATATGAGACTGCACACTCGTTGATCTTAATTAATCCATTGATCGTATTCAATTTTGGCCTTCTGATATGCAACTTGCGGATCAACCATGGCACCACCAGGAGGGGTGGCGGCAATCCAGCAAAGGAGAAAGATGAGGATCCGGCCAGTGGCGGAGAAGGGAGTGGCGAACACAGGTTGGATTCGTCGATGAAGCCAAAGAGCCTTTGAGGCTTGAAAACGTAACCAGCTTGACATTTCCAGAGAAGATAATTAGATGAAGTGAGTTTGATCTACATCATGCGAAGCGAAGTGTTGTAGGAGAGTTTTTCATTGGCCCTTTGTAAGGGAGATGACACCGGGAATTGTGTCGAAAAATATTGTAAAAGAAAGGGAGGGGAATAATGGTGTTCGATGTCGAAAAGAAGGAGAGGGGGGTGGTGGCTGAATTGAATTTTTAGGGTTTAAGGTTTCTGGATCACAACTTGCTCTGATACCATGATAGAACGTATTTTCCCGTAATGATGAATGTATTACTGCTCATAATAAATATAGAGTACAAAACATAAAAGGAAGTGTCGATTGCAGCGTCTTTGGAAGCATCGGAGATCCAGCAACAACCTTTCATCGATTGCAACAGAGGTGTTATCATTGATCTCACCGGAAAATAGAGATCCCCAGCGGAAAACATAGATCACCGATGGAAAACAGAGAAGAAGTGGACATCAGGGAAAATCTAAAGAAAATCTAGTATACCATAGCAGCTTCCGGGGGCAGATTCCTGCAAAAATGAAAATAAAAAATGAAATAAATATTTTAATTGTAATATATATATATATATATATATATATATATATTTCCTATTTTTACAATTAAAGTCCTCCACATTTTCAATGCATTATTTATTTTAAAAAATTCCACCCCAATTGAAATATACATTAATTGCATAATAAACACAGTCGTAAAGTTTAGTCTGCCTAAAACAAGACTTTGTGGTATGTAAAAGATTAAAGTTATTGATTAAGGGACGGTCTCTTGTTAGGCAGCCTAGACGTTAAGAGGGACCTTTATGCAATTCTAATTCTATTCTAACTCCAGGGACCTATATCTAATAATTTTGTAAGGACTTACCTCCAATACTTTTTCAAGGACCTAACTCTAATGTTTTTTTTCAGGGACTCTTCTCCAATTTTTCCATCATTTTCCCTCCAACTGCAATATGCAAAAAATATCAAAAACAATTTCTTTAAAATATTTTTAAAATGCAAAAAAAAAAATCAATATGATCATCGAATTGAAAAATCATAAACTTCAGCTACAACTAGCAAAACATCAACTGAAAATCATAAAACATTGACTAAAAAATTGCAGCAAAAAATTAACAAAACAATTGAAAAAATATCGACTAAAACTAACAAAACATCAACAGAAAATCATATATATCATATACTGAAACTCATAAAAACATCAACAAAGCTTAAATTATCAAAAAAAAAATTTTAACTACAAATACCAACCTATATCACCCAAAAATACAAACATCAACTCCTGTCACCTAAATGTCACCCGGAAAATGAAAAACATCGATATGAGAGGGGAAAAAAGTTACAAATATCAACCTATATCACCAAAAAAAAATTACAAAACATCAACTCATATCAACTAAAACTTTCCTGAAAAATAAAAAAACATGAACATGAGAGAAAAAAAATAAAAACGTCAACCAAAAAGCTACAATACCTAAGAGTATAAATTTTCCACTCCGAAAATCATAAAACATCAATAAAGTTTTAAATTTATCATTAAAAAACTACATACATCAACCTATATCACCCAAAAGCTACAAACACCAACTCATAACACCTTACCTCATCCGGAAAATGAAAATCATCAACATGAGAAAAAAGACACAACAAACATCAACCTATACCACCAAAAAAACAACAAACATCAACGGCTCAGGATCTTCTATTACACTTTTCTGTACCTCTTTTTGTTAAACCAATAGAATTCAGCCATGTGTCCCTCCAAAAAAATTTATACCAAGATAAAAATTGTTAAACTAAATTTAGCTAATTTAGGAGGGACACATGGAAGAATCTTATTGGTGTAACACACAGTGGTACACAAAAGTGTAACAGAATACCCCAGAAAATAAAAATCAGCAACATCAGAATATTTTTAAAAAAAACTACAAAATATCAATCTATATCACCCAAAAAACTTCAAAACATTTATGTTCCTTTCCCGGTTGCCCCATGAACCTGCCAAAAAGTTACAGTACCTCAAGAACATAAATTCTTCAAAAAGGAGTTCCTGGTGAGAAAAAATAAAACACAAAATTAGACGTCACCTCTCACACGCAGAAGCTTCTCTGACACGATGCGATCGCCGGTGGAGTCACGTTGTTGCCGATAGAGTCGCCTTGCCATCGTCGTAGAGTCGTTGTCGCCATGGATTCATCGTTGCTGTTGTCGTGAAGCCGCGCACAGTCAACGCCGCCGCAGGCTCAACTCCAACACCGCTTAGGAGCTCAACTCCGGCGAACCCTAGCTTCAATCTCAATCTTAATCACCGCCACGGTGCAAACTAGAAGAAGTAAAAGTGCAACAGCAGCGTCAATCTTGATCTCGCATGGCAGCGACATCACATCGATCTTGCCAACGGAAGAAGCGCTATGAAGCAATGGCACAAAGCGACAAACCAGTGGCACAGTACGACAGAACGGTAGCGATTAGCGACAGTTACAAATTCAGATGTGGAGGAGGAAGGAAATGAAAAAATAAAATCTGTAATATACATAATATTTTGATAATTGCACACACATTAGGTCCCAATTGAACCTTACAATAATTGCAGATTAAACTCTGCCCTAAAGTTTAGACTACCAATAACAAAACTTTGTGATTGATTAAATGTATTGTGGAAATAAGAAAACGCGCACTACAAGTTTAGTGTTGGAGAACGGTGTTTCCAAAACCAACCATCTCTAAATACATCATACTACATCCATACTACTGTTTGAGCATGTGGCTACGATATACACGGGACATCCTCGTAGCATTGGAGATGCTCTAAGTTTCATCAAATCAAATTTCAATTGAACTGTAGTGTAGATAAGCTCAGAAGAACATGACCTTATAAAACCATGACAGCTGAAGTCTCAAGATCTTTACAAGCAAATGAACATTAATATTCTGCCTGTGATCCTAAGCATAAAGTCCAGCATACCGAAAGCATAACATCCATCACGAAGCTGAAATGCGCAGCATGCAGAAAGTCTGTAGATTCCAGAAAGGCGAAGCTTTGATGATTCAGCTACAATATAGGCATTAGACAACACAAAGAAACTGCCTCATATGGTAGATACACGGTAAAAAAAAGTTATTCAATTTAAATATCCCCTACCTTCATGAAGGACTTAATATTAAGGAAGAGGGACACTAAGGGATCCATCATTAAGCAATCTTGGAAGTATCTGCATCCATGTGTGCAACAATACAAGCGATTAGGAGCATGAAAGATGCATTCGTAAACAAGATCTGACTGGAATCAAACCTCGCCAACTCGAGCAGTGATTCGTAAAGGCACGATTTTATCAGCTCGGGTCTCACCAATGTTTACAATCGCAGTTGCAGCACCATTCTCATGCGCAGCTCTAAAATAAAATCAACAAAGTGTTTGTACTCAATATCCCAGCATCATTATTATAAATGTAATAGTGAATTTAGTGACTAATAACTCAGCCCAAGTTTGAATAAAATAAAAGACTCAAACAGCAGGTCAGATATGACATGAGGATCAATATGCTAATATTTCAGCTAGGAATGAGCCTCTAGACAATAATAGTACACTATCTTGCTGGCCATCGCATGAAAATCTACAGAGCCAGCCCCAAGTGTTCAAAAGAGCAAAGCCTTACAAACCGTGAATAAACTAAGCTGATTATCTAAGCAGGTCCATGTCCTCTCCAATTATTTGAGTTTAGAAAATTGCAAATATGATGAGAGCAATTTTGTTTGCTTTGATCCTCCGTACATGCTCTGATGTAGGAAGAAAGATTTCCTGCTTGGTTTCCAGCTGTTCAGTTAATCATGAAAACAACCAACAAATCTTGCTTTCAACAATTACAAGCTCGGAAGCAGCAGAAAGAAAATCAAGGATAAAACAGTGATATCCAATTTGCATTCAGTACGGTAATAGCTTGTGTTTTAGATCAAAAATAGTTGGGCTAGCAGAGCATGCATGCAGACGAGAAGAGGTTTTCCCTTAGTTTCAACTTTGCTAAAGGTCTTTTACTAGAACTCAGGAAATACACATACAGAACTAGTCTGCTACTCTTGGCATCATGTGTACCCCTACTTTATCAGCATTACTAGTATGATCCAATCATCACAATTAATGCACACCTCCAAAATAATCGACGATCCGGGTGGTAGTGCACATCAGAAAGAATATACAATTCTTACAAATAAAGGGATCTTACGTATTAAACTGAAATGACAAAAGCTGTATAAACTAACGAGAATGTGATATGGAAATTAAGGCCACCGGTATAATACAAATCCAATCATTCAGAAGCATAAAAAGAAGCAGAAATTGAATTATCTGCAACAAGATAACAATTAACTACTTGACAATTGGAATATGAAATGTAGCTCATAGGTATTGGTATAAAGGTGTGCCTGTCACATGGCAGAGCTTCCACCAGCATATATTTTAGTAGCCACAAGGACAAGCATAGCAACAGAAGAGTGGTGTACAGGGAGGTTAAAACAGTTTTTCTTCACAGTTCACACTATCAGACTATCAATTTGCTGAGCAAAGCAAACTCGAACGGAGGATTTAATCCCTCCCCACAAATAATTGAATAAGCCTAACTAAAATTGAGTATCTCTACTAGGTCAGCTCTTGCCAAGTATGCATCCCACTGTTATGTAGGTATTGATTCAAAACATATACATTATGATTTTATTTCCGTTTCATGTGAGTGCAAATACTCCCCTGATATTTTCTTTTTTACTTTATTGTTTTTCCTAATAAAACGTAGCTTTGGGTAAAACTTCATGACAAGTATAAACAATCATCCATTGCGAGCTTATATCATTCAGCAAGTTATGAAACTATAAGTGAAGTCTTGAGTGCCTGGAATCTATGCATGACATTTTCTACTTACTTAACAAGACGAAAAGCTGACATGGTCATCAAAGACGAGCCAAGCACAAGGAAAGCATCACAGCCCTTCGCAGCATTCATAGCTATATCAGCTCTATCCTTGGGGACATTATCGCCAAAGAACACAACCTGTGAAACTTAATACAATTAATCACTAGCATGTTTAAAGATAGCCATTCACAGTTTCTCAAGCAATAAGAAGTAAAAGGAAACACATGCAAGGATGCAGTTTAGTAGATTTTTCATTTTTACAACCTTCTTTTTTGATGTCAAAGACCAGAAGTTACGCGCAAATTAACATCGGATCTCGATTGTTCTTAAACTGCGATGGCTATTCATTTAAGTCTTCGGGTAGCACCACTATATCTTCAACAAGGGGGAAATTCTCGTATATATAAAGGAAGATAACAGTGAAATATTTCCAGTCCCATAAAGTTGTTTATAGAACAGGCAGGACAGTAGAAGAATTATTTAGTTCCTGCCACTCGTAGATATACACATTGCATCTTTGTTTCCGATATCCCCCTTCTTCTTCAGTTTATATTTTATACAGAGTATTTCCATGAAATAAAGATGCAGGTTCTAATGGTTCTATTCTCAAGTAATCGTACTTAGCTTCTAATAGTTCCATTACGTATTTTATCTAATCTAGTACATCCACTCATCCATATCATCATTTCCATTTTTGCCACTCCCCGATATTAGTTCATGTCAATAAAAAGCTTCCCCAACAAGACTGTGACACTGTCACATAACTCATTGGTCTTCCACATAAAACGTGCAAAAATGTGATTCCCATAAAGAATTTCCGGATACTATTTGTATGCAGTATAGTAGACAAGGTGTACAAGCCATGAACTAGTTTGAAAATTTTGGGGGAAAAGGAGTAAGGTTAATTTTGGTTCAAGCTATTCATATTACTGTTCCCAAAATAACAGTTTAGGCATCTAAGGAATTTCAAAACATGATAAGGCAAGAACGCGAAATAAGACGAAGACAGCAACTGAGTATACTGGGAATCTTTGCTCTTCTCTTTTTTATTTCCGCTGCCTGCGTTCTTCTTGGTGTCCGTCCGTATTGCAAGTGTTATAGACCAATTGGCAAAATTTAATTTTTAAATGACATTCCAATGGCGCTATTTAAATGAAGGTAATAATGTCTTATGCTAACAAATTAAAAGTTGTGAGACCTTGTACATGAACAGTTGATTCGCGGGGTATGGCTAAGAATAGATGGTTTAAAAATACTCGTATTTGGATAGAGCTAATTGAAAATGTAAACTTGGCATTGAGGAAGCATGACTCTTCAAATAGAAGTCAGTAGAAAACAGTGAAGAAACAGAAAATTATTCGGGATAAAACAAAGCTGAGTAATTTGAGAACTAACTAGAATATCCTTTGGTTTGCCGAGACCAAGTTTAGTTGCTCCGTGTTTCATTCAACAATGGGAACAGAATATTCCAGGGCTTCAAAGGTAAAAGCATTAGTGTTCTTTTACCAGTAAATAGCAGGCATAACATATCATATAGAAGAGATTGCTTACATCTGGTTTCAGAACTCCATTACATCTTTGACAAGCAGGAATATAAAACTCCTCCTCCCAGAATTTCTCGTCAATCTCAATATCACCATCAGGTCGTATCTTCATTCCAAAACTCTTGTCTGAAATACTGTCATAGTCTAAACTTTCAATTGCAGCTGCCCACTGTAACAGCAAATAGTGTTTATTAACTTTTTATGAAAAAGACAGTATTTGCCCAAGGAGTAGGATCTAGGCTAGGAATACCGTATGATAACTCTAAGATCAATAGTACCACTAACGAACAGTTAGCAAAATATGACCTTCACGAGTAAACCTCAAAGTCCAAAAATTTGCACAAGATATCATAACGCGTGACATTGGAAAATCATTTGAAGACCGTGAACAAAAAGCTACTCACTCTGTTTCACATAAAAAGCCTTATTTCTGTCAAAAATTTTAGGATGGGAGGGTACAACACATAAAATAGGTTTCGTCCTTATTTATTCCGATTCTAAATTGCTTATAAGTTGTGGGAGGATTATGAACAACATATGTCAGCATAAGTGTATGGCTAAAAAGTGAGAACATGGACTCTTCATGTGGAACTTCATGTGGAACAAAAATGTATTAGAGAAACAAGACTCTTCATGTGGAATGGAGGGAGCGTGAAGCAAAAGAAAATATACTCTTGGCTATCATGCTATCCACCATATCCATCCTGGAAATGGTAGATAGGAGATTAAAAGCACAAATTAACACTATGTGCATGCAGAACTCGCTTCTAATGACTAACCTTTAAATTGAGGTCCTTTACTTGATCTTGAAATATACTCCGGGAAACAGAATACCCGCAGTCTGTACAGGTAACATTATATACAGTTCCATGCAATTCAAGTGGATTGCTCCCTGCACGATGATGCAGCCTGACGAGAAATGGATTTAGATGGGTTTTCTATTCTCAACTACTTGCAAAATTAAATTAATACAAGGGTTCAAGATTTGAGGATTAGATACATCATTGAAAAGCAAGATACACCTGTCAACATTTTGAGTGATCATAAAATTAATTCGTCCTGCTTTTTCAAGAGATGCTAACACAATATGAGCTGCACCAGGTTGAGCTGCAGTGAAGTTTCTCCAACCAGCAAAGCTCCTTGCCCAATATCGCCTCCGTGCTCGAATAGAACGGATGAACTCCTGTTTACATTTTGTGAACATTCCAACACAAATATGTAGCACTTATTAAAGCCATGAACTCAATACAACAGCCCCAAAAACAGTCAGCTAAGGAATATGATTTGCACAATAAATCTAATTACAGCAAATTACCTGAAATCGATAAAAGGAGGTACAATATGTGTTTAAAGAAAAGTAAACTCGAGCAAGAATGATGAAAATTGGATAGAAATTGAAAGTTACATCAAGCAACATCCACAATATGAAATCGAGATTAAACCTAGAGTCACACTTTGAAACTACATACCGGATTTCTGCATGCCTTAAAAGCAGAGAAATTGCCATTGAATGATGCAATATGGTGAATTCATAAAAATAAATTGCCAAAGCACCATCAGTGGGTCACATTCATCGTCATTGAAAAAAATGGAGATAGTTTCATAACATGTGAGTTAATATGTGGAAGCCAGATGAATTTTAGCCATCCTTTACTAATGAAAGATGAAGGAGTTACAAATTAAGTCCAGATGTAATCAAAAGACATCTATAGAGGGACATCGATGCTGTCAAGAAACCCAACAGGCCAATACCACAAAATTACTAAATGCTGTTTACTTCCTAAGATCCTTTTAGACATTTAGAGTCTCCCGTGTCAGTGCTTGTGTGAAACCACCATAAGAGTTGACTAGATTGAGTGGTGAGAGTAGTAACTCAGTAAATTGGTCAACTGACTGACATCTGATGTTATCAGTTCATCACACCTAGTAAATTAATTTCAAGAGTGTTATTTAGCATAAGTTGAATGAGACAGGTAAATGTATGAGTAAATTGTGTACCAAGAAAGAGCCAGATAAATTTGAACCAAAAGATTCATAGTTGATGCACCTCAAATTTACCTGATGAGTAATAGGTTTAAATCCTGTGCTATATGCCCCATTTGGACTGCGAAAAAAATGATAAAAAACAATTTAATCTTTTGCTTGAAAATATAAAGATGAGCAAGGACACAGGAATAATAAGCCTCCCTTTGCCTAAAGTTTACTACAGCCTACAGGAATAATGATTAAGAAAGAGAATTTCTGACGAATGTAGAAAGCATTATCAAGTTGCAAAAAGAAGGGAATCAACGGATTTCCTTTCAGCTAATCATCTTCAAGTGTATTAAATAACAGAAGAACAGCTCTCCAACAAGCGAATCTAGAAAAAAAATAGTAATTGTGCATTGTAAGTGTCTGTTGTGGCTTAGAAGGCCAAGCCTGATTTTATATGGCTCAACTCCCTATGATGACTGTTGGAAAGGAACTCTAGATAGACCTCAAAAGGATGTATGTTAATCTCGTTAGAGCTACTTGGTTATAGGATGGATGGTTGGAGTTGATGTAATAGATAAAATGCGAGCCCATGGGCCACCATGCAAAAGATTCCTTTTTTTAATGGAAAAGTAACATTAAAAGTGCAACCTCAAAACATCCCCCACCCCCTATATGTAATGAAAGATATAAAAGACCAATTCATCTCATAATATAAAGCATGGCAAACACCAGAGAGTTTTTAAGAAGTGCAACCTTCTATAGTCAGGGATTCCGCATTCTGTGCTAATACCAGCCCCAGTAAGAACAACAAGTTTGGAACTGCAGCACATCACATGAAAATATGAGTTAGGAGATTCCATAACATCATGTAACTTTGTTACCCTCAACTGAAGGTTACCTTGACTTGTATAAATGATATTATTTACAAAAAACATCATGAAGCACATATAGTTTCAGAAAACCTCGAATAAGTTAGATCTAAAAGGTGGAACATATAGGCTGGAAGATACCAATTTCAATTGGCTGGCTTGAGATTTTGCAATGCTGAAAGGAAGTAAAAACCGTATCAGTTAAAACCAAGAGTTTAAATTCTCAAATTAGTAACTTCAGAAGCATGCACCAACTCAGATGTCCATCTTTGAATCGAACCAGTATTTCGTCAGTGAGGCTATACACTAAACCATCACCGAGTTCATCTTAAAGAACTGAAACTAGCAAATTCTTTGTACATGCCCAAGCGCTTAGTTAATTTTTCCATGATAGTTGCAGTTTAAGTAAAAGAGTTTACATGAAAGTCAACACAGACAATCATCACTGAGTAGGATGAAGTAGATTATCTCAACAAAATGCACACACAAGCATGTGTATAGATATTAGATAGAAGGTGTCACTGCTCCTATAGAATTTTCATGAGATTAATAGTGGATACTTTTAATGGTCTAAAAGCCTCAACCACACCTTTTATCAAAGAACTGATACAGAAGGTTGACATCTTGGGCAGTCGGAGGACCTGACTCAGGAATCATCTGCTTGTTTCTCAAATTTAAAGATGCCTTATCTTTACTTTCAGAAGCAGCGCTCGGAAATGAGATCCGGTAAGCAGTCTGGACAAATCTTGCAGGCCCTGCAGAAGGTATAATCCTTCCAACTCTACTAAGAGCTTGGTCTTTCTTTCTAGCTGATGCAATAGTATCTGCAGTATAGAAAGGAAAAACCTCTCAACATCAAACTTCTAATAATTTTCAGAAGATAGAAAATCAAATAAGATAGATGGTTTCCTTTTGATAGAGTCTGCGCCAATTTTCTTGTAGTTCTTGTGAACTGTATATTAAACAAGCACAGTAAGATAAGAAAATCTGTATAGGAACTCCTAACTATATATGCCCCTACGATGCAAAGCAAACAAAATAGATTACACTCTTACAAGTATATTTCATAGAAAAGAAGTTGCGGTCATTAAAATTTTTGCATTAAATTAAATCCCTGGAGAAACGTTGGCCAAACAAACCAGGCCAGTCATCCAATTTAGAGTAACAAGGATTTAAAAACAAAAGCTAGCATCTTCCATGTGTTGGGAAAATTAATCCCCATATGCAGAATCAAGATAAGAAAAAAGAAAGCAAGAAAAACAAAACACAGATTATTTTAACGTGGTTCACCAAACATGTTGGCTACCTCTTGGCTACCTCCATGACAGAAACAGGGATTACACCACCCAACCCAGACTACAGAAGGGACTACATTGTTCCCACACACAAAATGGGAATTGAAGACCAGAACAGTTGTCTTCCAAACTCGCACATAAACTCCCTAACTATTCCTCTATTTATAAGAGTTCGCGTGCCTATTTATAAGAGTTCGAGTGCGGATGAAAAGTCTTCTAATTCATGAACCTAACTCTTGGAATTCCTGATTAATGAACCGTCCCTTGAGTTGCCCATTCATGAATGGAAAAAAACTCTTCAACTCTTATTGAAACCTTTTTGGAATTTGAAGAGATACCCAACACCATGGAATTTTGAAAATCCCTTTGGACTTCCTCGTCCATGGTAAAAACAACCTAGTATCTTAGCCATGGTATGCACAAGCTAGTATCTTAGCCATGGTATGCACAAGCTAGTATCTTAGCCATGGTATGCACAAGCTTGTATCTTAGCCATGGTATGCACAACCTAGTCTAGGTAAAAAAAATGGCACAGGTTTTTGTTTGTGTTGTTCTCTCAGAGGATAAGCTAGCAGATGGTTTCATTTATAATACATTAGCACCAAGTTTCAGGAGCTCGAGACGTTAGTTTGGACGATCCCCGGCCATGTAAACTAGACAGCCATCACAGCCTTATTTTCGCAGCTGAAGGAAGTGTTTATTAAGGTAGTACTAGAACTAGATTAGCAAAGAGCTGCATATACCCTATCCAAAACAATATGGCATGTGCTAATTTTACTCTTCCGCACTAATTTCACAATATTCAAATTCTCAATTGCGAGAAATGGGAGACTTACAGGTGTGAAGGGTTTGTAAGGGAATCGCAACACCATAGCCATTGATTTGAATGATATGGGTTTTTTTTGAGAGAACCGACTTGTAATTGCCATAGCGTTCCAACTCCTATCCTACTTGGCACCTTCTCGGTCCACTTAAAAACAAACCGTTTGCCAAATGTTAGTTGTTGGTTGATTATGTGACCAACTGATGCACAATTTAAAATAAATCTATAGTATATAATACTTGTACCGATACGTAAATTTATGAAAGAAAATAATACATAATATAACGTATAATTTAAATAAGTAATATTTTTATATATATAATAAAATTACACTCAATGTATTCAAAATAAATTAATATATTTATTAATATGATAATATATTTAATTAAAATTTTTGACTCGATAATTGTTGACATATAATAATTAATCATAGTTAAATGAAAATAATATATGTTCGTTTTATATAGAAAAATGGTTTATATGTGGCCCAGCAGGCGAAGCCAAGGGCTGTCAGGTCTAGCCCAATGGCGAAATCAAACTTGTTCAAGCCCAAGTCATTGGAAATTTAAGCACACACTACAGGGAACATGGACCGATAAAAGAGGAACGAACAACGACCATGAAAGTCACGAACCGAGAAAGTTGAGATCGTGATACACCTCGTGATCTACTTTCCTAAAAACAGGGAAACACGTTCAGGTCCATTTTATAAATACAACAAACGGACAAGACGCTAAGGTGAGCGCTACTATTATGAGAAATTCCATTTCTTAAAGAGAAGACTGACTTGATCGTCGGAGGGACTCTCCTAGAATCACTTCCGGGACTGCTTTTGCAGGTGAAGGAACTCAAAGAGGTGAACAACGAAGAACCTACCAGGACAACCACATCATTTTGGCGCCATTTATGGGGAACAAAAATTTTCTTTTCATTTTCAGGTTGCTTAGGTAAGCAATGGTGTTCACCAAGAGTGAAAAAAGTCACAATCATCAGATACAAGAGTAAATGGTTGGACGTAATAGGGGAACGCACCATCAGCAACATCATACCCCAAGTAAGGAAAAAGAGTCTAGTAAAGAGGAAACCGAATAGGAAGAAGAGGAAGCGGAATCTCTAAATAATAATTGTGACAAGAAAAAATGGGCATTTGCAACATTTTTGGAAGCGAACAGGGAAGACCTGTACGATCAATTTTTGAAGACTCTGAGGCAAAGACCCCCAAAGCCATGGAAAAGGGTAAATCAAGAATTCGAACGTCTCCACTATGAAGAAGAACTGTGTGACATTGTCGCAGAAGATGACGCAGATAAGTCGCCTCTCGCACTACATTTGCGAGATTCTAAGATGCCTAAAGACTTCAAGCTCCCTCAACACGTTAAATTCTATGATGGTACCATGAACCCAAAAGAGTTATTGCATTCATATAGAAACAACATGAGATTTTGGTATGTGAACATAGAATTAGTATGCAAGGCGTTTCCCATCTTTCTATCAGGAACGACGGTCACATGGTATGAAGACCTTTCGAACGGAAGTATCAAGTCTTGGGCACAGCTATCAGATCTATTTTTGGGACGATTCTACCAAAAACAGAAGTTCACTAGAATAATTGCTGATCTCAACAACATAGTACAGCAAAGCGATGAAAGCCTCGTGGAGTATCATAACTGATTCGTCACGGAGATCCTATAAGTTCGTGACTTGTCATTTTAATCGTCATTGGGTGCTTTCACAGGGGGCATGAGATCCGAAGAATTTTACAAAGAGCTGACAAAGAATATGCCAGAAAACCCAAGGGAACTACAGAAGATGATTAAACAGCATGTGCAAACAGTGGAGGTTTACAACTGAAAAATAGAAAAGAAGCGAGGCGAGAAGCGAACAATGGAAGATTCGTAGAAGATCTGGACGAAAAAAGGAAAAGGAAACATTGCTTTCAGGAGAGGAGAACCAGGAGTGCAAGGTTCGTCATTCCAAGATACGCCTCTAACGAAGACAAGGAAAGAGATATGGCTCGCAAACAAGGATCTATTTTGAGAGCCAGCACCAATGATCGCACCGCTAGAAAAAAAATCCAGGGAGTTTTATTGTGCCTTCCACAAAGATCATGGCCATGACATTGAGTATTGCAGGGACCATAGAAGACAGATTGAAGAAAATATGAGGAATGGAAACTTGGGCCAATATAGGAAAGAATTAACAAGTCAGTATGGGGACGCAAGTAAGACAGTAAACCCGTCTCCAAGAAACCAAGGTACTTCGACCACAATAGCTAAAAATTTAAAAAATGAATGTGACTGTAGAATACAACGACAACCTGGATAGTGAAGCGCCGAAAACAATTATCTTCTCTATACACGGATCCACTGAGTTACTGTCCAACAACGCTTGGAAGGCCAAAGCAAGATATTCTCCCCCCAGAAGAACCATCTGATAAAATGTTTTGACCAAACGAAGTGATTACCTTCAGGGAAGAAGATGAGGTACCCAACGCTTCACTGCACAACGATCCCATTGTCATAATAGCAAAATTTGGGAACACAACTGTTCACAGAGTATTCGTGGATGACAGTAGCGCAGTTGAAATACTATTCGTGGATTGCTTTGACGGGTTGGGCTTCAAAAGAACAGACCTAAAAAAGTCCACATCTTTGCTGGTTGGATTCACAGGGACACCTCTGGAAATATACAGCTACCTGTCACGATCGCGGAGAATGGGAAAAATTGCACCATCATGTGCGAATTTGTGGTTACCAAGTACATTTACGCCATAATTGGAAGATCGTGGATGAACAAAGCTGAGGCAATTTGGTCCCCTTATCACCTGGTAATGAAGTTTCCAACCCCAGCCGGAGTCGCAACCATTAGGGGAAACTAGCAAGTGACCAGGTAGTGCATGGTCATAGCAATGAAGGCAAGAAAGATTAGAGAAAAGGCGAAGCTGGTTAACACCATTTCAGGAGGTAACTTACTGGAACAATCAGACGCATCAGTCGACTTAGAAGAAGAAATGGAGTTGGTAAGCCTAGATGGCGAAGACAATTCCAAATGTGTAAAGGTTGGAAAGCACCTTCCAAGCAAAGAAAATGCGAAGGTTATTAAAATTTTGCTAAGCCACGGGGATACGTTCGCATGGGATGTATAGAACATAGGAGGAGTGAGCCCATACATTGCTACTCATTCGTTGAATATCAGTAGCTTGGTCAAACCGGCTAAACAAAAACAATATTGCTTTGCTAACAATAGGAAAAAGGTGATCGAGGAGGAAGTTACATCGTTGTTGCAAGCCAGTATAATAAAAAAGAAGTTATATACCTAAAATGGCTAGCAAACCCAGTCATGGTGAAAAAATCAGATGCTTCTTGGAGAATGTGTATTGATTTCACGGATTTGAACAAAGCATGTCCAAAAGATTCCTACCCCTTGCCAAAGATCAATCAACTGGTGGAAGCGATTTCAGGATAAAAAGTCTTGGCATTCTTGGATGCATACAAAGGATATCACCAAATACTGATGAACCCGGATGATGCAGAGAAAACATCCTTTATAAAAAGTTTTGAAACTTTTTGTTATGTAAAGATGTCTTTTGGACTCAAAAATGCTAGAGCAACATACCAAAGAGGGATCGATCGGGCATTCTGAAGCCAAATAGAGAGAAATGTCAAAGCTTATGTTCACGATATGGTGATCAAGAGTAAGAAGGTAGGAAGCTTCGCTACAAACTTAAAAGAAACTTTGGACACATTGAAGGCCATAAGGATTAAGCTCAACCCCAAGAAGTGTGTGATTGGAGTGGGTGTTAGAAATTTCTTGGGATACAGGGTTTCTTCAAATGGTATCAAAGCTAACCTAGACAAGATCCAAGCTATGGAAAATCTTCCCCAGCCGCGAACGGTTGAAGAGGTGAAAATATTAATGGGATCACTGGCAGCGCTTAGTCGCTTCATATCAAAAGCAGCAGAGAAGCATTTTTCACTTTTTGAAGTGTTAAGAAAGGCAAGAAAATTCAGTTGGACCGAAGACTATCAGAGAGAATATGATGGGTTAAAAGACCAACTTCAAGCGTTACCAACTTTGAAACCTCTCGCACCTGGAGAGACATTGTACTTGTAGTTAGCGATCTCACAAAATGCTGTCATCTTGGTGTTGGTTTGCCTGGCAGGACAGAAACAGGTTCCATTTTATTACATCAACAGAATCCTGCAAAAAACAGAAAAGGCTTACATGCCAGTTGAAAAGTTAACCTTAGCCTTGGTCTATTCAGCACGAAGATTGAGAACATATTTTCATAGTCACCACATAGTGGTTTACACAGGGTTTCCAATCAAGAACATCCTCACTAAGCTAGAGTCTTCAGGTAGATTAGCGAAGTGGGCCCTGGAACTAGGTCAATTTGAAATACAATTTCAGCCTAGAACATTAATCAAAGTCAGGCGTTAGCAAACTTCATTGAAGAAATAACAAGCGAAGAGACATAGAGGGCAAGCGTATATCAGAGTTTGAAAATTGACAAAGGTAAGACAAAATGAGAGGAGGTTTCTTGGACGTTGTTCGTTGACGGCGCATCTAGCAAGGAAGGTTGCGGAGCAGGATTTCTTTTGGTAGACCCAAGTCAGGGTGAACACAGACACTCATTACGATTCAAATTTTTGCTCACTAAACAATGAAGCAGGATACGAACATCTAATTTGTGGGCTAGATATCACTGTCAGAATGAAATTCAAAAGCGTTCGAGTGTCCAGCGATTCGCTAATTGTAGTCTAACAAGTGCGAGTGATTATATGGTGCGAGAAGACCAGTTGATGAAGTATTTAGGTAAGGTGCAACAACTCATAGCCCAGCTTGAATATTTCGACATGCAACACGTCTCACGGAGTGAAAACACAAAGGCGGATGCATTAAGCAAGCTAGAAACAATATTATTTGATTCCCTTAGTGAGCAGGAAGACGTCATCTTGGAAGTCATCCCAGTCAGAAGCACCATATCAACGGTTGTGTTAACAGTCCAAGGAGATGAAGTAAGCTGGATGACTCCGCTAATGGAGTTCTTCGTGAAAGGGACTTTGCCAGAAGATAAGATGAAGGCTAGAAGGTTGGAGTTGCTTTCTACTAATTATGCCTATGAAGATAAGACCTTGTACAAGAAAGGCTTCTTGTCTCCATGGATAAAATGTGTAGGACCAACAAAGGCGATTGAGATTTTTTAAAAAGTTCATGCCTATGTGGAATGCATCAGGGAGCTAGAACAATAGCAAAAAAGATAATCCGAGTAGGATACTACTGGCCAACTATGTTCAATGATGCACACAACTTTGTCATCAAGTGTAGGAGTTTCCAAATCAATGCCTCGTTGTCGCACAAACCACAATCAACTTTGACAGGAGTCTATGGAGCCTGGCCATTTGATAAGTGTGGGACAGACTTAGTTGGACCATTCCCAAGGAGAGAAATCAACACCAAGTTCTTGATTGTAGCAATCGACTGCTTCACAAAGTGGGTGAAAGCTAAACCGTAAGGACGTGTCACAACCGAAGCCACTAGTAAATTTGTATGGAAAAACATGGCATGTCACTTCGGAGTGCCATATACCATCATCACAGATAACTGTACACAATTCACAAGTAGGGTGTTCACAGATTGGTGTTCAAAGCTCGGGATTCTTCAGAATTTTACCTCAGTGGCACATCCTCAAGCTAATGGCCAAGTGGAAGTGACAAACAAGACCATAGTTCAAGGGATATAGAAACTACTGGAAGGAACGTCCAGTACGATCTTCTGAACCTCTTTCGATGTTTACAACCCTTTCTTGTCCTTGTTTGCCTCAATGTAGACGAGAGATCTGTCCGGTGTGAACTCCTTCTGACTGAGTTGTTGCTCAATCTCCTCTTCAGTGAAGCCCTGATGTGCCCATTTTATACGGTTATATTAGGACTTTTAGGATTCACTTTTGTACACTTTTGTGCTCTAAATGTGACATTTTTCCTTGAAATTCTCTAAGGAGGGTTAAAAGCGACTTTTACGCTTTTATTACTTTTCTAGAGAATTTTGTATGACAAGATAATTTGTTTGCAGACTTTGAAGTCTTTGAAGACTTTGAAGAATACCTTTGAAGATTTGAAGAATACCTTTGAAGATTTGAAGAATTGTATTTGAGCTTTTGAAGATATGAAGAATTGAAGAAGTGAACAAAATAGGAGGATATGAAACAAAAACAGGAAAGACATCAAGCTGCTGGAAATGGAGTCGGTCGCGTGGTCGTCGCGACTCGTGACGGACGAATAACTAGAAACTCTTCTTTCTTTTTGTACTATAATACTCACCTTATCCTCTCCTCTTCACAACACATATTCCCTCTTCTTCCTGTAATTTTTCTGGGTTCAAACCCTAGTTTTGCTTTCTTTCTTTTCTTAGTTTTTGTAAGTTAATCATGTCTTTTAATTATCTAGCTTAGTTTTATCTTGAGAGCAATGGATTGAAGCTTCCATTTCTATGTAGTAAGAACCATATCTATCTATTTAGTGCAAAGGGAAAGTCTCAGAAAAGGGAAAGTCTTAGAAAAGGCGGCCTTTCCATAAGCTTATGGACAGTCCTTAGGGGCATTTGCCTTAAATGTTGTAATTTTTAATAAAATTTAAATATTGCATTTTATAAGTTAAAACAAGTAATAATATGTATTTGAAGGTGAAAATATAAAAATATATCATACAAAAAAATATTTTCAAAAATTTTAAATTTTGTATGTAATTTAAGAAATGCAGTATATAAGGTAAGAAATAAGTGGCCTGTCTATAAGCTTATGGACAGGCCGCCTATCAGGAGACCCACTCTAATCCAAACATGAATAAAGATTAAAACAAGATGAAAAAGGGTAAAAACCTAGGGTTTGCTGGTAGAAAGTCGGGAAAAAGAAAAGTCAGGAAAGAGAAAAAATAGAATGCTATTTATAGTACAAAAAGAAAGACAAAACTGTTTTGGCCACCTGTTCATCGCAAGCCGCAATGGGTTCATCGTGGCTCGCGACGGAGCCAGAAATAGAACTTGTCAATTTTTTCTTCTCCTAGTCTCAAACTCTCTTTCTTCATAACAAGTTTCTTCCATTCTTCAAGTCTTCAAATCTTCAAAGAAAGACATCAAAGTCTTCAAAAGGGATCTTTAATGGCCTCCGGTCTTCAAGTCTTGATGTTGTTTCCTTGTCACACAAAATCCGCTTAGAAAAGGTAAAAGAGCGTAAAATTGCTCCTACCTCTCCTAAGTGAATTTCAAGGTAAAACCCAAGCTCTTGATGACAAAAGAGTACAAAAGTGATCCCAAAAAGTTCCAAAATATGCACATAAAATGGACACATCAACATAACATTTTTCACTTCAAGTCTCGAATAGCTTACCAAAACATCCTTCCACGACTCTTCCTTTACATCTTCCAGCACATTGCACTAGTGTTCGCAAGTGCCAAATTGGATGCGGTGCCGGAATGCATAATTTTTGTAAGCGTGCCACACTGTCCAGTTCTTAGTGCAAACTACCGGAACTCAAATACCACAGGGACGGGCTTATTCTCCTTTGCCAACATTACTGACTAGCACATACTAGTTCCACGTCTCCTTATCCAAATTTTGATCTCAAACTTATCGAATCCCTCTCCTTGTTTGCCCCCAGCATTGGAGAAGTCATTGTCCTATTTATTAAAAGTCGCTCCTGATTTGCGGGTGCTCTTCCCCTTTCCCTTGCCAACCGGTAGTTTGGCCACCGCTTCCCCCGCATCATCTCCCTCAACATCCCCTTCATTCACATCTCCACGTGGGGCGGGTTTTTCTTTCTCTGCACTATTCGAGTCATGTTTTTGTGGTGCTTCTTCCTCAAATTGTATTGCAATGTGATCTTTTTTGGAGGCGGTTCTTGTTCAGCCACATCGACCTCAATAGCGTTAACCTCCTCCCCCTTGTTGTTCGCTACTGGTTGCTTCCTCTTCATGTTTAGCTTCCCTTTTTTCGGCGGCATCTACGACAATAAAATAGACAATTGTTAACTCAATAAGTCAACTAACCCATTGACCTCACAAAATGATACCCAACAATACGTATTGAAGATCAACATTATTAGAACATGGCATAGAACTTGAACAAAAAATGATAAAACTTGATAGAACATGGAATAGAAATTGAACAACAAAATAATAAAACTTGATAGAACATGTTAGAGAAATTGATAGAAAATGGCATAGAACTTCCCTCAATGAAACCTACTATATGTTAGCCAGTGATAAAACTTGAACAGCAAAATAAATGGCACACAAGCAACCCTTACAGCATAAAAAATGCCATAGAGCCGAGATGTACAATCTTCTCTAATGTGATACCTACATGATCACAAACCACCACGTCGCATAACCAAATATATTTCCATGAAAAAAACATAAATCTCAAGATCCCCACATTTGTATACTTATACCACACAAGGCTATCATTACGGGTTTTCTTCAATAACATGTTTTTGGTCATTGAGGTATTTTGTCGAACATGTGTTGGGCATATCAATATGAATGATTCTTTCACAAAATTTGATATGGAAACCCATAGATAACTAAACAAAGATTACTAGTCTTCACTGATGCAACGAAAATGGGTAAACTTCCTCTACTTGAATGCTCAAAAAGCCAAAATTGGTGATTGTGGAGAAGTCCTTCTTTCTCTTATACTTGGTCAAGGGTTGTGTGTTGTTCAACCTCTTATGGCAAAGATAAGGGGAAGTTATGGGAATTTATAATGATTGATGAAGAGTTATAGTGGTTAATTGTAGTGAATTGAAGGGATGAAGAGTGGAGGCCAGTTTTGGAGAGAAAATAATGGGGTTCGATGAGGAGATGCGATAATGGCCATTTGAATATGAAATTTTGTTTATATACCTGATGCGCTTACATCGCTAATATGGATATCATCGGTGCGCATGTATATACCATGGCAGGATTTGGTGTTATAAAATTTTCCAAGTATGCAGCACCTGTAGAAATACCGGTGCAAAAGGTAGGGTACCAGTGTACAATTGATATGAAAAGCTGCTGCTCGTAGCTGTTTTAATTCTATTTTTTGGTAACTTGGGAATAATGCATTGAAATGTTTTCTAAGTATCCAGCACCAGTAGTGATACCGGTGGGAATACTACGGGTACCGGTGTAAGAAAATGATTAAAGCAGCTATGTGCGGCTGCTTTTAATCATTTTATTTTTTTTAAAAAAATGTACACGAGAGGAAGTTGTCCAATCCAGCACCGGTACATATACCGGGGCTATTGATACCACTACTGGTGTTAGAAATCTCCCTCCATTGACGAAATTGAAAGTTCAATTTTTTTCAATTCGCGCAATGAAAAATTTGAATCCTACACTGGTAATATCCAAAAATACCGGTGTATATACAGAATGCCTATCTTACAATTTTATGTGCTCTTTAATTTACCTCCCACATATTTTCTTAGCCGCTCTAATTACTCAAATTGAAGCATAACTTATTTAATTAGATATATTATTTGTTGTTTCAACATTATTTTGACTAAACATGGGCCCCTTACGATGAAATGAATAAGCATTATTATATTTTGTAAATTTTCATCTTTGATCCCAAACATTTATATTCACATCGTCGACCACTATTCCATGGATCTGAATACCATTTTATAATGCTGGATACTTAATATGCATAATTTATGGACATCCAAGGTAAATACGACTCTAAAAATTATTGATATTCTTTTTTTACAATTAGGTCCCCCGAATGTGACATGTGTATACAACAAGTTCGAAAATGATATAAAGTACGAAATTTCATGTTCTAGGATCAAATCATAATTGCAACATAATTGTGTCCTGGTGGTGAATTGACCGAAAGCGCTAGTACATGTTTAAAGTAAACGGTAAAGGTTTTCTTCCAAGTTTCAATGTGTAATCTGATTATCTCCCAAACTCACTATAGGGTCTGAACCCATCAATTTCCCCAATTGTGCAGCTTGGAAATACAATATGGACGTTTGGACTACCATCGAGTTCAAGCGGATTTCCATTTCAATGTACGAGTAAACTTTTTTACTTTTTGCACTTTAGACCATCCAAGAATCTTGGAAGCGTCAAAATTTTAAAAAAATTGGTGGCACTAAAATGCAATTTAATACAATACAATCATGTTCATGTGTTTCCGCACCCATCCGATGCACGTTAGGGCATGTAAAACCAACATTGAATGTTTGCACTATATTACCAAAAATTGCACTGTGGCCCCAAAATTTAAATGGGGGACCTCTATAGCTCCGAATTGAACAAATTGTTTTATTCTAACCATTCAGGTAATATAATGAAGCTTTCATACAAAGTCTTGATCTTTCTTGTAGCCTAACTATTCGCTTTAGACATAATTTGTGTGTTCGGGAGTAATTTTCCCCGAAAAAACCACAAAGATTATAAAATCTCTAACTCAACCCATCATTGCCCAAGTTATTTAAGCTGGAACGAATTCAATTCTAATAAAACTGTAAGTGTTAGACTGTCTAAGTGCAACAAATTACAGGGGGGTACAAAATTATAATTTTGATAAACTAATACAAGTTTTCTACACGTAGTAAAGAGAAATTGGTTCCACATCATCATCTTCTCCTGCTGCATCCTCATCACGGGTACTTTACCAACATCTATGTCCTCCACATCGCATTTGCAAAAGGTAGTGAAATTTCCTACAACTTCCACAACGTCAGGAAATTTCATAACCTTGGCCATGTGGTCGAACCAGAACCTCTGACACTTTGATTCTTCAAGCAAGTTCAGCACACCGACCTTCAAGGCTGCAACTCTAGAATTAATGGTAGGGACGTGCATGTCAGATGGTTGTTTGTAGAAAGAGTCCACATAAATATCATCCATTGGTTGCCCATAAACGTCATGTGGACAGGGATTAATTCCCGCTCTTGAATAAAGGGCCGAGATGATACTGAAAAAATCATAGGACCCCATCTTATCCCGTTTCGTCTTCAATATGTACAAATTCGACAACCAACATTTCATCTAAGTTCCTTATTTATTGCGTACAAGAAGTTCAGGTGACTTTTGTGGACTTCCGTGTTCATAGTTACTAGGTCTATTCTAGATGCCACAAAGCGATACCACCCATTCATTTCCGGAGTTAGAGTCTTCTTCGGTATTTTGCTCCAACCTGGATTGACAAGCTCATCTATGTTGGTACCTTGCCTAGTTACTGTCCTAACGATCTCCTTCACAATTGAACCTTGTAGATAATAGTCGCTGCCACCGTCAATATGGAGAGTAAGGAACTTGACCTCATCGTTTGGAACATTGGGCAACCCAAAAAAAACCATTTATAGATTCTGGTGTGACTGGGACAATTTTTCCTTTACATTACACCTAACTCAGGCTCGGGCCGCACCTCAAGTTTGCATAAAACTCACTTATGATGCTTAGGTTGAAAGGTTGTGGAGTCTCGCAGAATTTTTCCCACCCAATCGTGCGGATGGTCTATTCGAATGGGGGAGATACCTCAATTCCTCTCTCTGGGTGATGACGACATCTTTTGTATGATCCATGTTCCAACCTAGCCTCCTCAGACACAAAGGTACCATCTGGGTAAGTGTACGAAGATGCATTTGGCAGAGAAGGAGATGATGATTGTCGTATCCTTTTCAAATTGGATTTAGGTGTCATTTCCTAAAAAATACATTGAACCATTTTATCAAACATCTTGCATGCAAGTCAAGTTATTCATGATATCAAATGTTCAATAAATGTAGTGATATTCCAAGGTTAGTTAATCATATAGAAAAGGCATTAAAAGAATTTACCTGATTCTATCGGCACTGTTGTCAGATTTCAATTGATATGCCTCTTAAGGGAAACTCTATAGGGTGAGATATGCAAAACTTGGTTTGTGAAAATGTGTTGCTGCTTTGAATATAAGGAATCCTTAATTTTTTTACACCAGTAGTTATGGCATACCAGTGTAGGAGGCAAAAGCAGCTGCTTTTCCCTGCTTTTAATGTTGATTAATAAAAAACCCGAGGATAAAACTTCAATTTTTTTTCTAAGTATCCAACACCGGTATAAGTACTGAGGCATATACTTGTGCTAACGGTGTACATTTGTCCAAAAGTAGCTGTTTCAGACTGCTTTAATTGGCACTAACAATAAATTTTAGGGCCAGAGAACTAAATGTCTTTTTTTTTTCTAAGTATCCAGCACCAGTATATATACCAGTGCGTATGTTCACCATACCGGTGTAAAGAATGTCCAAAAGCAGCTGCTTTAGACTGCTTTAAATGTAAAAAAATTACAATTTGTGACCCAAGGCTAAAATTCTAGAAATTTTTCTAAGTATCCAGCACTAGTGTATATACTGCTGCGTATGTTTACCATACCAGTGTAAATAATGTCCAAAAGCAACTACTTTAGGCTGCTTTAAATGTAATTTTTTTTTACATTTTGTGACCCGAGACTAAAAATTCTGAAATTTTTTCTAAGTATCCAGCACTAGTATATATACCACTGCGTATATAAAAGATACCGTTGCGTATGTAAGAAACAGAGCATCTACTCTGTTTTTCTACTCCAGTATTTTACTATTTTACTGGTGCATATGTCCTAAAAACAAAACAAAAATTGAAAACATTGAATACTAAGTTTTCATCCATTCAATATGAATACATTCCAATGGAAGTACAAATCATACCAAGCAATTACAAAATAAAGAGTGGTTCACATACATGTCACACTAATTCATATCATAAAGAGATGGGTACTATACAAATTTTTGGTAAAAAATCCAACTACGTGGAAATTACTATCGATCTATTCCTCTTCAACACATTGTCACCACCCACTATTTCACCTCTCTCATCAACCCACAACCCATCACCATGAGAACGACGTCCCACCACGGCCCCCCTACATCCTCCAAACCAGGAAATACTGATGGAAACTCTGGACTATCAATTATGACTGGGTGATCAATTTCCTCATCAAAGTAAAACTTCTTCCCATGAAGCACCACATGGAACTTCTCATTTGAAGGGTCCTTGTTATTAAAAACCTGTCATGCCTGGGCAACTAAGATGAATTTGTCATCTTCATATCCTAAACGATTCAAGTCGACCAACGTAAAGCCCATGGACTTTTCGACTACAACACCAGAACCATGTTCCACCCAATGGCACTTGAACACAAAAACTTGGAACTCTACATAATCCAATTCTAAAATTTCCCCAATCACCCCATAGAAAGGCATCACAGCAACAACATTATGTTTATTTCTCTTGCTTTCCCGCCACATGGATTCAGATTCAATATAAACACCACTGTTTTGCGCCGTGCTCTTCTCATCATTTTCTAATGTTGAGAAACCGAAGCTCTTAATGTCATAACCAAGGTACCATCTTACAGTGCAGTTTGGTGTCCTTGCAAATGCCCATAGCTTGCTGGCCATCCCTTCCACATTGCAATGCTTGTAAAACCAGTTAACAAACCTTGAAGAATGCTCTATCTGTATTTTATTCAAGGGCCAATTTGGATGAATCTCTTCCAACATGATACTCTTGAACATATATTACGGCCTCTCTACTATTACAGAAAACATACAGGTGAATTGTCATCAACTCTGCATTCAAGGGTGTATGAAGCGTACCCTTAGGCCGTGGAGTCCCATTCTGCCTTCCGTAATGTGGTCCACCGGGAACCCAAACCGCTCTTTTCCAACCAAGTTCGATGTACAATACTCGATGATCTCCTCAATGATGTACCTCTGAACAATTGAGGCTTCATGCCGCATAACCCTTGAAAACAACCATGTGATGCTCAAATGGGTACATCCAATGCATTCCAACATGCCCGCATATGCGTATCTCCCTAACCAAGTGTACCACGAGGTGCACCATGATGTCAAAAAATGATGGGGAAAAGTACTTATCCATATGGCATAAAACAACAACAGTCTCCCGCTCCAGTTCATCTAGTTGTTATCTGCTAAGATTTTTGCTACATATCGAGTTGAAGAAGAAACACAAGCTCATAATAAAAAATCTAACTTCCTCATCCAAACAACCTCGGATAATAACGGGAAAAATTTGTTGAATAAGGACATGATAATCGTGCAATTTCAAAGCATTAAGATGCAATTCATCATTCACAAACCGACTAACATTACATGAGTAACCGGATGGTACCTTCATTCCTTGGATGCTCTCATAGACCGATCTCCTCTCAGCAACTGACAGATTGTAAGGAGCGAGAGGCAGGTACGTTCGCTTCCCTCTAACCTCTGGTGCCAGATCCAACAGAATACCAAGGTCCACTAAATCTTTCCTCGTATATATGATATCCTTAGTCTTCTCGGAAATGTTTAGTAGCGTGCCAATGAAACTCTCACAAACATTCTTTTTGATTTGCATGACATCCAAACAATGGCAAACCTCCAAATTCTCCTAGTACGACAAATCAAAGAAAATGGACCTTTTCTTCCACGGTTCTTCTACAACCTCACCACTCTTTGATAACTTCTTAACAAGAACAAATATCAATTTCTTCACCTTGTTGTGAATAGCTACACCACTCAATGGTTTGGGTTCCTTTCTCCTCTCCTTCCCACTAACGAATGCAACTGTGTTATCTCGCAACTTGTGCTTCAACGGGAGGAATTTTTGGTGACCCAAATAAATAGCCGTACACTCATTTTTCAACTGATGGTAATTGGTCTCATCCTCACAAATAGGGAAAGCCTTGTGCCCTTGACTATATACCCGAAAAGGTTACCATATGCTGGAAAAGCATTTATGGTACAAAAAAGCATCGCCTTCAATATAAACTCTTCACCGCAAAAATCATCAAACATTAAGGTGAAATCTTTCCATAGCACCTTCAAATCTTCTATCAAAGGGGCAAGATAAGTGACTATGTCATTTCCATGCTGTTTGGGCCCTGAAATCATGATGGGCATCAACATATATGCCCTCTTCATGCACAAGTACGGGGGGAGATTTTAAATGGCAAGCATAACCAGCCATGAACCGTGTTTCAAGGACATATTACCAAACAGGTTCATACCATCAGTACATTAAGTCACTCTCAAATTTCTAGGTTTAGATGCAAACTTTGGGTACATCTTATCAAATTTCTTCCACTGGTTTGTATCAGGCCGGTGTTGAATCATATTATCATCTTTACAACCTCCCATATCCATGTACCATGTCAAGTTCTTTGCATTCTTGAACAACCTTCTCAGCCTTAGAATAATCGGAAGGTACCACATACATTTGGTGGGCACCCGCCTCCTCACTGACACAACATGCTTTCACTCAACATCCACATTTCTCTTTTTCTTATAATGCGACACATTACATACTGGACAAGAAATATTATCCTTAAGGTTGCCCCTATATAAGACACAATTGTCCAGTCAAGCATGTATACAAGTTACACAAGATGACAAGAGCACTACGTTTCATTATAAATATTAATAAAGCCTGTAGTTAAACAATTTCAATTTTTGAGTGTACAATATGTCAATATATCATATAGAATTAACTCAGTTTAGTCACAACTCACAAGTATACATAAAATATAATAACTATTAATAAGTGCTTATAGAACTCAAATATGTATGTTAATCAAATTAGTTACGGTGGAATATAACTAAGTAAAATAGTAAGACACAATTATAAAAATAAAAAAGAATTAATATTTATTAAAATTCCACTTTAAAAGTATACATTAAAAAAGTGACTAATAAAATTATATATATATATATATATAATAGATTAGTTTAGCGAAAGTATTTTTACAAAATTAATATATTAAAATTTTATGTTCATTATAATGACAATTTGCTATATTTATTTGAACAAGACCCGGATTGAATATATTGGAATCCAACCAAACCCGACCCAAAAGATAATGTATCCGAAAAGTACCAAAACCATACTAATTCAAACCAAACCCGATCCGAAACTGATTAAAAAAATATAAAATCGAATTGTAACTGTAACCGAAACCGAAACAACCTGAACCAAATTTGATCTGAACCCGATTCAAAAAAAATGAGATCCGAATTGTATTGAAATTGAAACAACTAGAACCAAACCCGATCCGTTCAAATATTTTTCAAAACTACCGAAAGACATCTGAACCTGAACACACTCGATCAAGACCCAATATCCGAAAAATAAAAAAATCTACCGAATCATACCCGACCCGATTGGATCTCACCCGTATCCGACCGAAGAGACCTGTTGCCAGGTCACTTCCCCCTTCCCCGGTTCCCCCTTTACACAATCGTAGACCAATCTCCCTGATTCCATCGTTCGACCTCGCCGATTCCATCATCGCCAATCTCCCCAATTCTACCTCTGCCAATGCCACCTCCCCAATTCCACCTCCGCAATTCCACCTTGGACCAATAAAATCGTTTGACCTTGACGCATGAAGGGTTTGGGTGGCGATAAATTTCTCTAAGAGCAGTAACATCACAACACCTTCTACATCGATCACGCCTTGCTTCACACCTCCACCAACAACCTCTGGAGCTCATGTGGTTCTCGTATGTTAATTAATCTGTGTTTTTCGATTCTGTTTTAACTTGAGATCTGGTTTGATTTCGTGCGATCTGAGTTGAACAGATGATCGGATTCGCAGCCGAAGGTGATGAAGAAGTATGATGTGAAGATTGACATTGATGTTCTCAACATGCTCGACAGTGGAACTCGCCAAAAAGAGGATTTTACTTTGGCGGCGAGGTGGTGGTGTGGGTGAGTTGGGGATGTCAGCGGCTGCGTGGTGGAGGATGACGGAGAAGCGGCGGCTGGGCGGCGGAGGACGACGAAGTAGCAGTTGCGAAAATGGAGAGGCAGAGGACGACAAAATTTGAGGGAAAGGGGAATAGGAAAATGAATCCCTTTTCAGCCCAAATCCCACTGTTCAGCCCAAAATGAAAATAATAAGGAAAAAAGATAAAGATAAATGATAAATAGAAAATGACTATTTTGCCCCTAAAATTAAAACTTTGACCACATCTTAACGGTTTGACTTGACAAAAGGGGTACAAGTTGCCAGTTTTATTAGAATTGGGGCATAAGCTATGGGAAAAAGTGGAGGGTCAAAGGTGATCGATGATGATAATTCGAGGGCTATAGAAGTCATTTACTCTTTTATATATATGTATATATAAACATTTTGAAATTGTGTTATTTTGAATCCTTGTAAATTATTCCTCGACATTAGCAACGTCACATATGTTTTCGGCCTAGCTGACATGGGATCGAACTACAATCGACGTTGACCTACTTGAATATGGGCCAAACAAATTAAGTCCACTAGCATAACAAATGATACCGCGTTTGACCAAAAAGACTAAAAGTCACTTTTATAACAGTTAATATTATGTTAGAAAATACAAATTGAAATGAAATATATTTATGAAACTTTGTTAACGTCCGGTTCGACCGAAATAGATTTTGACACAACAGGTGAACTACTTACTTTTAGCACTTAAATCCCTATGAGAAAGTGGGAGATGTCAGATTGCAAAATTGGAGATACACCTATTTAATTTACATTGTCACAACCATGTTCCAATTTGGGTTAATGGAAAGGCCCGAAATCTTCACAGGGAGTATTTGCCAACACATTTCGGAAATTTTGCTATGGCCCAAACTTCCTTGAATGTGCCTTACGCTTCAGAGCTCGGTACCCAAACATAAGGACAAATGTTTGATGTGGACATTATGCATACTGTCTAAGAGGGATGCACGGGGAGGTAGTGTATGATCAATTAGTATTTCATTATTGCCTTTACTATGACATTATGGGAATGATGATTTCCACCACATAGAATCACACGAAATTACATATTCTTGATTTTTTATGAGATAAAAAGAGATTAAAATTCCATCCATCAATTTTGGAAAAGCACTAGTCCGTCGTGGTTTAAAGTAAATTGTAGATGATTACTTATAAGTAAAGAAGGTTAATAGGAAGAACTTGTGGAAGTCTCTGTGGGACCAAGCTTGCTTCTTTATCACTCTCGGGAATTATAAGTTCGAGTGGGGATGGAAAAGATCCCTTCCGGTTCGATCATAATCGATTTTGGCTCAATTGGTGAACTTTATACTTTTTGCACTTAGGTCCCTCCAAGAAAGTAGGAAAAATTGGAATGCGAAATTGAAGATACACCTATGAAATTCACATTTTCACGACTATATTATTTCAATTTGGGCATCAATTGGTCAATGGAAGGGCTCGTAATATTCACAGGGAGTATTTAACGAAACCTTTTGAAAATTACGCTATGGACAAAACTTCCTTGAATGTACCCTACACTTCAGAGCTTTGCACCCGAACATAAGGACAATTTTTTTATGTGGATATGATTCGTTTTGTCCAAGAGGGAAACACGAGGAGGTAGTTTGTGATCATTTTTAGTAGTATTCTATTAATGCCCTTACGATGGGCGTTATGAGAACGATAGTTTCCATCACATAGAATCACACAGAATTTCATATTCTTGATTGTTTATGAAAAAAAAAAGATAACAAAATTCCATCTATAAATTTTGGAAAAGCGCTAGTACATGGTCTAGAGTAAATTGTAGATGATTACTTATAATTAACAAAGGTTAATCGGAAGAACTTGTGGAAGTTTCCATAGAACCAAGCCAGCTTCTTTATTGCTCTCAAGGATTATAAGTTTGAATGAGAATGGCAAAGGTCCCTTCCAGTTTGATCGGAATCGAATTTGGTGCAACCAGTGAACTATTTACTTTTTGCTCTTAAGTCCCTCAAGAAAGTGGGTGAAATCCAAATGCAAAATTGGAGATACACCTATGTAATTCACCTTGTCACGACTATATTGCTCCGATTTGGGCATCAACGGGTCAATGGAAGGGCCCAGAATCTTCACAGGGAGTACTTGACGATACTTTTCAGAAACTACGATATGGCCCATGCATGTGACATCATTAGCCCATTGTTTTAAGCGAAACATGAACCGACCTGGTAATGACATCGTTACCCTAAAAATTTTAGCGGAAACTAAAAATTTAAGATACAAAAGTGAGCTAAAATTTCCCCCAATCCTATTTCATCTCATCATTCAGCAACAATGTCAATTTCACATCCCGAAAACACTCTCACCAAAACACACTCCCAAAATACTTTCCATTCACACCATTACGACAGTTCAAGTGCTCAATGAAATTGGTCCTTTAAAACATCTACAAGTACTAGAGGATGGAGCATTTTTGGGTACAAATTAATTGAGGTTTTTTCCATCCACTCCATGTTCATTTTGCAATTTTATTAGTGAATTTGTTATTGTTTTTTTTATGGAACAAATATTTAATATTTTCATGAAATATGATGATTGTGTTACATGTTATCTAGTGTATAGTGTTTATGTTGTCAAAAATAATTCCATGATTATAATTACTGGGAAATAAGGCTTAGGGCTGATTGTGGACAATAATTACATTTTTGTAAGAACACAATTTGAAGGTACGACGTCAGTCTCATTGGGTCGGGCCTGGCGATATATTAAAAAAATAGGGCTGGTTTCCCACGTGTCTAAGAAATGTTGCATATTTTCATATTTTTGCTACATGTTATCTACTGGCTAGTGTAGATTTTGTGAAAATAATGTCATGTGCAAATAATGAGAAGTATTGGTCATAGATTAGGGGTTCATTCTAAGCAAAATTGCCATTTTTGCAAAAAAATAAAATAAAAACTATGAATGTTCGATCAGCATACGTCGACCTTTGTAACAACATAGTCTGGAACGACCGATGTCACACCAATGCAGATGAGTTACGTGTTTCCAATTTAGATTACTATCATCTACATATGACTATATTGTGTGTATTTCATTTGGGGACTATCCATTTCTAACATAAACTTTGTTTAATGTGGATTGGTTGTAATAAGACAATAGAGTTATCAATGGACTTTCAGCATGTTGATAAATGAACTTCTCATTTTACTAGTTGCCTTGTCAGTGTTAATGCCATACATCGTTAGCAATAGAGGTTCAATACCAATAATATTTTATTTAATGTGAAGATTGTATATTTTAGTAGTTTATATCATATTTTTGTAAATATGTGATTGTAGTGTGGGTTCTATCACGTGTTTCCATTTCGCATTAGTTAAACAAAAATTGATTATTGTATGACGTTTAACCATAACATGAGCCATTGAATATTAAATGACTGTAATGACTACCAAAGAGCAATTATTTGTGTCAGGAATATAAAATATGATAATTTTGATGAGAACCTACGTCTCTCTGATTAAGAAGCAAAGTTACACAAGTCGGTACTGCGGAAACACGTAACTGACATCAGACATTGACCTGCCTCCACCCAGCCATCGTTAAAACATGCATGGATGACTTATGGGTCAAGAAGATGAAATTATAATTCTGCACCCTGATCACACTACTATGCTACCTAGAGGGTAGTTAGCGGCAAGCCTTGGGTTTGTCCACAAGGATGCTAGGGATCAAGTACTAGTTAGAAACACAACCTTGAGCGGGTCATTAATTTGCACGAGTGAAAGGAACAGCTAGTAGTGTAGACATGAAATTGGAGAGGGGGCTGTTATTTTTAACTAATAACTACAAAGCATGAAATTAACAAATGAGTAAACTATTTATACTAGGCACTTGGGAATCATTTAGCAACATGGTATTTCTAATGCTTCAATCCTCGATTCATTAACAAAAATACTTACAAAAGACCTATCAGTGTGTTCAAAACACGTGGTGTGGCTGATGACATACACTTCCACAACCCTGTCACGGTGGGTGCGCTCGCAACCCTCCATCGGCACTGCCATCGTAATTAGAGGAGTACAATGAGATCCGACCATCATTGTAGGTCTGTTTCTCCCCCATGCTATTACGTCCTGGGCTTCCACCACAAATACAACTACTCTCTCCGGGTCATATATACACTAGGCCTAAGGTTCGATGGCACCTTATCTGTGATACTAGGGTTTCAACACAACACCTAGCTTGCTACTATTCACTATCTCTACCCGCAACCTCTCTGACAATAGTTGCAAAGTTAGCTAAGACTGGTGTGACAGAAAATAAGTCAGAGCATTCTCGAATCTCTTGTGCACACACCTACGCAGACGTGTTCTCCCCCACCCATTCTAACATCCAGGTTTCTCTTCCAAAGGGGGCATAAATAATTGCAGTATACATGAGTATATCCCAAAGTGTGTGCTTATATGTGGTGTACTACTCATGCATTTATAACATTCGAGAACAATCTCCATAATATCATAAACACAAATATATGATGAATCTAATGAATCTCATAAAGCATTTAGAACATACCAAGTGCAAAAATGAATCCCTAGCTAATCTAACTACTCCCTAGAAATAGAGTTCAAATATGAATTTGAATTCCACATCTTTGGGGCAAAGCAAGAAGAAAAGAAAAGAAAAGATTACAAAACCTACAAAAAAAACTCCTTCATTCTCTCCAAGCTCTCTGCTCTCCAAATGTGTTTCCAAATATGTTCAACCTCCTTGAATGAGTTGACTAGGGTCCTATATATAGTAGTAGGAGATTGAGCCTAAAAATAGGCCCAAAATAGACCAAAAGTAGCAAAACCCTAGGTCAGCCGCTAAGGTTTCACGGGCTAACACAGATGCCACGGCCCGTGAAGCATGCATAGCTGCGGGACACCAAATCTGTCACAATCTATTAATGTTCATAGTCACAGTCTGTGGGATCTTGCGTGGTCCATGAAGCTGGATTCGTGCCATGGTCCATTAAGATTTTCACGGATCGCAAGCAGCATACGATTTTTGCTCAGAGTTTTCCACAGTCCATGAAGGTTTTCATGGACTGCGAGCGGCTTGTGGTCTTGCTCAGAAGTCTTCTCATAGTCTGTGAATGTTTTCATGGATCGACTCAATACTTATCTAAATTCTACAACTCTTCATCCCCTTGCTTCATGTCCCGGTGCTTTTGTCATGGCCCAACGCTTTACCTTGTGAAGGTCTCATGTAGGTCTTCACAGAACCCCGGGAACTCTTGTGTAGTGCGGGGCATGTGCTTTGTCACGGGCCGCATGTGCTTGACCACGACCGCTGGTGCTTCATCGGATGATCTTCGTTTGCTTGCTACGGGTGAACCATTAGTCCGAATAAAGAGTTCTAGTAGTCAATTGTGTAATACTCTAGAAGACGAATCCAACGGACCCATCCTTGAAGGCTATCTATTTTTCGGGATTGTTCTCAGACTAAAGCAACACTCCTTAGACCACGATTCACTGTTTTCTCCCTTGTCCATCTTGAACTTCGAAGCCGCCTATCTATGACTTCAATCTCCTTGTACCATGCATTGATGTTTGTGACCTTAGTCTACTATCGTTGAAATGTGAATGGCCTTCAAATCTTCTACTGTTAAAATTAAACGGCCTTTGCAAGAATGTAATGTAAAAAATAGCATTCACGGGTGACCTACTAAAGGTACTCAAAATGAAGACCAAGGATCCTGTGAGCACGAGATGTCAAGAATCACTAATTAAGTATACAAACTGTGGGATTTAGAATAGAAAACCAAGCATGATTGTCTAAACCCTTGTCATGTAAACTCAACTAATATCACCAAACCGCCAACCAAAAGTAACTAAAATCTATGTCAAATGCATTGGTTAAAGCATGCGAAATGGTGCAGATCAGACTCCCCACACTTAAACCTTTACTCGGCCTCGAGTAAATAAAATCAAAGAAAAAGGTTCAAGCGGAATGAAGCTTTCAAAAATGTCCAATGCATTCAACTTATTCCCAAACTACCCTAGTTCCCCCAAGAAGGTGAAAATCCTCACAACTTTCACACTCCTCAAAGTTCCTAAAGCAACCAAACCACCCAAAGCAAGTAAATGTGTATGGGAAAAGATAAGTGACAAAAGATCGGAATAAAGCCAAGCTTACTTTCCCCAAAGTAGTCTGAAAAGCAATCAAAGAGTAATCCTCAAGCAGAACAATCCACCAAGGACATCCAAAAGCCGTCGACTTGGTTGCAACATAAGGATAACTCAAGATTCTTGACCTAGTTGCAACCAAGGAGTCTAATGTATCATCAACGTAGCTTCTTGTTTCCTTTTTTCTCTCATTTTGCCTTGAAGCCCTTTCGGGTTTTCATCCTAGCTTTATCCCACAAAACGTGCTCACTTCTCACCTTTTTCCACGTAGTCTCTCACTTTTGCCTAGACTCGTAAGTCTAGCCAGGCCAAGCCTCTCACTTTTACCTAGGTCTTTCAACCTATCCGGTCTTTTCCTAATGTTACCCAAGTTGCCCTTTCGGGTTTTCGACTTGTCCAGGATTTAATTTTTTTCCATTTTTTTGGTGTAGTACATAATTGCCCCAAAAGTGATTTTCATACTACAAAAGATAAGAAAAAAAACAATACACCACCATATTCTAAAGCCACATTCCACATGCAAACTAGAATCCTAAAATCCTAGCATAACATGCAAACCACCAAAATTTTCCAAAAGTATTCCAATCACAAGTGACCAAACATCTAGGAAAAACAAACAAAGCATGCATGCACAAAGAAATCTATGAATGAAAATTCCTAAGTGCTCACTAATCCCTTCCCCACACTTAAACAATGCATAGTCTGTTATGCATTCTCATGTAAAATCAAAGGTGAAGGGAGACTAGTGATACTTACGCTTCCGGCCCTAAAGGGCCGGCCTCCTCGCGACTAGTGAAACACCTCTCAATGAATCTCATTGCTTGGATTGTAGCCTCAAGGCAATCTACCCTTGTTTAACTCCTTCACTTGTGCCTTCACTCCTCCAATAGCTTGAACTATTCCTTAATGCACTTGGGAAGACCTTGAGAGTTGCTCCCCAAGTAGGTTTAGTTGATCCATAATTCCCGTGGAAAGATAAGATCGACTAGTAAGTGCTCTAGAAGATGTCTCTCCTTGGCCTCTTTTAGGTCTACACCCAGGTTGGCCAATACTCCATAGAAGTCCTTCTCAAATTGTGAATTAGGTTCAAGGAACAAGTTATCTAGAATCGTATCAAGGTTGATAGAGGTGCACTCCGATTTTTAAAGAAGCATGAATTTGCAAGTAGATACCCCACCTTAAAGCCACACAAATCTATCCTCTGAAGTTGTAGTTCCAACCATGAATGCCCTAGATAACTTCTCAATTGTATAGGTCAATCCATACCTACCAAAACTGGCCAACCCTCGATGTGAGATACGATGGCCTAAATGTAGTGCCAAGAGGCCAACCATACCTCTCATAGGAATCTCCCCACTCTGCTGCTCTCCCATAGCTATGCATTATTGAACAAAAACACTAACCAAGTCTGGGTAGATGTTCCCTTCCAGTGTCATCGCCCAAAGAAGGTGTACATCGGAGCCCGGACAATGTGTCAATTCACCATGGCATAGATGCCCATAGAAAGGAGTTGATGAACATAACGTATTTTTGGGTGAACTATAGCCATACTCCTATTAAGATTCCTCTTGTTTGTCCAGGTTAGTTGTCTCCAAAAATTTCTAAGAGAGAATGGCATTCCTTGGCGATGAGTCCGTGGAATGTCCTAGCCGGTTTTTCACCCAAAAGGTAGTGCCACCTCCTTATAGGTCATTTTGCACTCCTTGTCATCCAAGTAAAACTTAATCACCTTGTAACCCTCTTCATTTATGACCTTCCAAATAGTGGCTAGAAACTCTAGGGTACATCTTGTGTAGATTTTTGAATGCATGTCGAGAAAACCTTCTAGGCCTACCCGACACAAAAGAAAGGTCACGGGTTCAAGTAAGCCTAGAGCTACCAAGGTTCTATTGCAAGAAAAACCAGTCTCTAAAATGCCCCTCTTTGGTTCCCTGAAATTCCTCCATTGCCGGGATGCAGTCCTGGTAACGTTGGTTAAACCCATAAACACATTGGTCGCAGACTAGGGGTTGCAAGGAATGAGAGTCACCTGTTTAGGGTTTGCACCTTTTACCGGCTTCTTTCATTTTTCACCCCACGAAGACTTCTCTCTCCGAAGCACCCTTTTTAGGAGGCATCCTAACACAATGGAATAGAAGAATGGTAATGCGATAACTAATAAACATTGCATGGCCCATGATGTCATTCAACAAAGAACATTCTCCCAAAAAGACCAAACATTCAAAGCATGATGGTATAAGCATAAAGGCCATTTAAAACAAGAATATTCCTCATCAACCAACAACATCATGTATGCCTTTCACCAACCCATCAATAGATTCATGCAAACAAGATTCATACTCCCTCTAATCACCCACATATGAAGAACAAATCATTCAATATCAATAGCACATTCAAGATTTCCATACTTTCATCATCACAAGATTGGACACACAAACCCAAACAACATCGTATTAACACATGCTCATTAAAAAACCATGATTTTAATAACAATGCCACAATGTCAATCAAGCATATATACAAACAGATCAAAGGGTTGCCTGAAATTTGAAGCCAAGAAGTGTAAGATCCACACAAGAAGAAGTAAAAATTGCTAATTTTTGGGAGAAAAGCTTCACTTTTTTATGAGCTCACCAAATATTGTGTGTGAGTGAGTGTTTCTTGAGAAGAAAGAATGTGTAGATGAAGAAATTAGGTGGAGAAACATACCATGAGAATAGAATTCAGCATAGGTGAAAAAGATAGAGGGGTACAATTTGGATGAAGATGGAATTTCAAATTAGGGGATAAGTAGCACAATCAATTAATGTTGGAAGTACTATTTGAATAAAAAAAATCCTATGGAAATGGGAAATATCACTTCTTTCAGAAACACCCACAAACCATTTCTTTTCAATGTTGTATTAACCCCCATATTCCAAGGTGCAAAAGAAAACTCTGTTGTCATACTTCTTGCTGCACTCTAAATATATCCTCTGTTCATACACATTTAGAACTCTTATATCATAAACATCTAATTTCCATGTAGCCCATATTCTTCCTCTTTTTTCATCTGTACTATTGGTTACTAAACTCCAGCCAAGTCCCACTTTCCTCCATATCTTCAGTTCTTTCTCTTTTTAAATTTTAATTTCTAAAGAATCCCAGTAAGACATCTTGGTTTCTCATACCAAACTTCCTCACCTCATTGTGCTTAGAACTTGTATTTAAACCTCAAATATTCCAGGTTATGATGCTCTTCATTATCAGGTGGTTTTTCTTATCTCTCCTCCCTATTCATCTTCATTCCCAAATCCCTGTATCTGATTTGATCATTTCACCATTTCAATATCTCTTTCCTTTTATCTTTAGTACTGTAATCAATATTCCTTATATAGACCCCTTTCTGTGTCAATTCAATATCAGCAACCATCTGGCTCTTTTCTATTCACGTATATTTTTGTTACACCTCCAATCACGTAGGTTAATGGTTGGGAAGTTTAAACATTTACATGTTATGTGCGGAATAGAATTTGCTAGATTGTATTCCCATGTATAGATGGATGCTATGCTAGCAGTATTTATACATTTTTGCTATAAAAAATGATGAGTTTGTTAGATGTTAGAATGGATTAGTGATATGAGTCTATTTTAGGTCGGTTTAAGAAAAGAATAATATTTTCATTGAGGACAGAACTTAGTGCTGATTCCGGAACCGTGTCCCCTCTTCAATACCTCTTTTTACTAAAACGTCCGTTCTGAGGTCCAAGTTTGGAACTCTTTTTGAATGAAAAAGAAATTTAATAGGCTCATGAGCCCAGTTTTGTACGGAAACATTAACCGAGTTATGAACAAAGACGTCTGACTACCTACCTGAATACAGAACTAACACAATCAATTTAACCCCCGATTTCAGAACTGGTGATTTCCAAAAAAGGATTAAATTCCTCAAAAACCTGGTTTGGAATGGAAAATAGGCCCGATTTTGGAATTATTTCAACACATCCGATGGGGGTTTATCTACCAAAAGTGTCTACAACATGTTCCAAATTTAGAAACTGTCATGGAAGCCAAATCTAAGTAAGAAATTCCAATTTCTAAACTAATTAAAGGTGGTTCTACAACCCCTGTTAAAGGTGGAATAATACCACCTTCATTGTTTCAAATTAAAGGCGGTTCTTGGATCCGTCTTTGATCGTGGTGGATCAAAGGCAAAGCTAGAGAAGTCACCTAGAAAGTGGCTTCTTTGTTCCATTAGGACCGCCTTTGATTCCCCCCTTTACACTAGTGTTATACACAACTGCAGAAATATTCCCCCGTGTTAGAGAAACGTAGTAATAATACCCTTCTTAGACACATAAATAGGTTCAATAGAAACATACATAGGAATACATCCTGCCGGAATTACACCCACATAACGAGCATAGATAACATCAGGAAAAAAAAGCTCAACTTACATAGTCGATATAGAGGTAAGCTCCCCCTGAGCATAACGCTTACAATCAGATTGGGGAATACAACCCGATCATGAATAAAACACATAAACTCTTAACCTTGCTATAACTTGACCCTATATGTCCTTATGGGAAATAGGAAAATGACTTATTTCATCCCTCATTATTTAATAGCACCACCATCCCACACCGGTGGAAAAATAAACTAGGCGAGACAAAGAGATTGCCTCGCTTATATGCCAAACCACCAAGGCAGACCATAGGTAGAAAATTTATCCAAAACTACCACCTGTACAACACACATCCTTCTCCCGGATGCACATCAGAGCAGACATGAACCATTAATCCCATGTTAGCTTTTCCTTGTACCTACTAACGGTGTAGTGTCATAACAAAGAAACGTGGGAACTATAACCCTCCCGAATGGAGTGAACCCTACAACCATAGCCACAACATGACCTTTGATTTCAAAATAATAGCCAAAATAATTCACTACAACCATTCCACACAATATCTTAAAATCCACTTCCTCAAACGCTATTATCCTGCGTCAAAACACAGAGATAGCAGCCCTTACATAGGCACAACTAGGCGTCGGACATCAAACGACCATCACAGTTACAACATTTAATACAACACACTACCCAAGAAACCAACTAGCCAAATAATTAGTATTGAAAAAATAGAACGCCAAAAGAAACAAACCCACATGCCACCCTTATCCAAAAGGCTAAAGCCCACATCATATCAAATGCAGCAAGCCATAACAGAACACTAAAAGAGATAATCATATACCCTAAAATACACTAAAAATTTTTTCTACGAGATCAAGGAGATAGTACACAGCTTCACATAACACTGGAACACCGCCAACCTGCGACACAAGTGTTCAATCTCCTCACTCCTCCAACGCGAACATAACAACTCATCATAACATTTAGTGGATGTGTAATAGTAACCTCGACGGTAAAGCAACTGTGTCTTAGTGCTTTGCATACTTCTAAAAAATACCAGCCAGTGACACACGCTTACAACCATAAATTGCTGAACCACGAAGACCATCGACATGCCACAACAATATAGCCCTCTTTAAGAAAATATCACATGGCTAACCTTATAAAAAAAATTCAGATTAACGAAAGTACACAAGTTGTACACAAATAAAATATTTACATTAAGATCTATAAATCTAGTAGAATACACATTAAATGACCCTAAAGGCAAACATCCTAATATTACAAGCCAAAACAATCAGAACCAAGTAATATGTTAGGATGAAATATTGTATCTCCCTATTCTCATATAAGTGGTGCACCTAACCTAGGAACACCACTATTATTTCCCACTAGTCTGGAAACATAAGCAAAATAGCGAGATTGCTTCACTTAAAATGCCAAACCACTCGAAAAGAAATGCAGGTGGCTGACCAGATCAGAACCACCGCCTGTGCAATTTTCCCTCCTTCGCAACTATATTTTGAGGAAGGGATGGTCAGCATAACCCATAATAGCTATTCTCCAAACCCATCCATCAGGTTCTCAACCAAGCTTGACAACACCATCTTCTTTGCCCCCCCTCACACTCGTTGGTCCCATTCATTGATCCTTCAGAAGAAGATACCTAAGCTATGTTAAACATAACAACTCAAATTGTAAGTACCTACGGAGTAATCCAAACATACTTACTAAGTCAATCATAAGCGGAAGCAATATCCAACACAACCCTTGTTCACCAAAAACCGAGCGGACCCTGCCAAAACAGTACTAGGATAACGACTTCTATATATAGGCATAACAGGACCTATGGTATGAATTCGCTGCTAAAACCTTTAAAAAACCATAATAGAGCCCCATGATTTCCGAGAAAATGGCTGGCAAAAGGGATCGTCTAAGGATACGAAACGATGGATTTTTTTTCAAAAAGTAATAATAACGTGGCTTCTTATGGCCCGCTTTAATACAAAACCTAGAAATAAAATACAACCTAATAACACATTTGACTAAGTCTAAGAGATAAAAACTTGCACACGTGATATGCACCTAAAAACATGCGTTAACCAATGCATTTGACACATTTATTAGTATGTTTTAGTTAGTTGATTGCTAGGTTTAGTCGGGTTTGCAGTACAGGGGGTTTACATTACCATTGTTGGTTTTCTAGTCTAAATCCCTATTTTTGTAGACTTAGTAGACCTAATGGACACTATATACTTACAAGCACCTAGATTCTTTTTTGTGAGCTTATTTGTAGATTGCTCGTAAGCACTTCGATGGAGATTGTAAAACGTCATCCGTAAGGGTGGTAGTAGATAGTAGAAGGCCATTTGCAAGAATGGTAGTACACAGAAGGCCAATAGTCAAAATGTGGTAGTAGATGGAACCAATCCAAGAAGAGAAAGGAGTCAAAGATCGAACAAGTGAAGAACTGGCATGAGCATGTAGTACTAAACGGGTCGTGCTAGCCAAACTGGATGGTGCTAAAGGGTTATAGCATGGCCGCAAACTACATGGCATGTGCTGTTCAACTACACAAATCCGCAATCGGGTAGTTTAGTAGTAAGAATAGGAGCAAAATACAAGCATTCCTCTTTGTGAAGCACTCTGCAGTTTAGTAGATCTCCCGAAAGGTTGTTTATTCGCAACCTATGCGGATCAAATTTTGGCACTGCTACCGTGGATGCTAGTTTAAAGATTTAATTGTTAACTTTCATAGCTAGTTGGTAGAGTAGTTAGTGTTTTTCTTGTCTATATTTGTTGTTTTCCGAAGTATGTATTGCTCATGTTTTTTATGTGAACCAAGAACCCTTACACTACGACTCCAAATTTTTCTATTTTGTTGGTTTTGTTTTATTGGGAGAAGAAACAAATGTGGGGAGAAAGTGCACAACAAGCAAAAATTTGTAGGGTATGTCATTACGATCATCCTACAAAGTCTTGTTCTTGGTTGAGCGATTATGGGAGAGAAATGGAAATTGTTGTTTCACAAGGCCAATGGAAGCGATAATGGTACCCATACCATGACTCCCCCAATTCAGTTTTGAGTTATACCCCCCAATTCATAGAACCAACACATGGATTTACTTCCGAAATCCACATGTGAGAAAATAGTTAGGGCTTTGGCTAATTTTCGTAGGACTAGTGAGTCACTCCAATCCCATGTATTTGGTTGCATTAAAGATTTGGGAATTCAACTCTTTTTCAAGTGTTGAGAGAGTTTGGGTTCAAGTGAGTGAGTTGATATGAAGGTGAGCTAACTAGTGGGAAGAATAAAGATACTAAATGAAGAAGCTCCACCACCCCCTTTTATGGATTGGTTGAGGAATAGGCAAGGAGTTGAGCACAACAAGGGGCCATTTGAGTCTTCGATCATTGTGAGGTTAGTGTTTCTACTTTTGATACTAAAACTTGTGCCTAAATGTGATTTTTTTTAAAGAACCGTGTGCTTCAAAGCATGAATTTAGGCATTTATTGTTAGATGAAACTAGTGGTCCCTCTCATTTTCTTGTGCAAAATGACCTCCCCCCCTAAGTGCAAGGATCCTGGCATGTTTACTATTCCTTACACTATTAAAGGGACTTTGATCAAGAATGTTATGCTAGATTTAGGAGCATCCACTAATGTTATCCCTCACCCTCTGTATAGATCATTAAACTTAGGGAAAATGCATGCCACCGGGGTGGCAGTCCAATTGGCTAACCACTCCACCATGTACCCGAGAGGATTGTGGAGGACGTGATGGTCAATCTGAATAAAATAACATTCCTAGCAGATTTCTATGTCCTAGATATGGAAAATGAAAAGGAGACCACCCCTATATTTTTAGGGAGTCCCTTCTTGAAAACCTCTAAGGCTAAGATCAATATGCTTACCGAGAATTTAAGCTTAGAATAGGGTAAAAAGATTGTGTATTTTAGCATGTATGAGAGCATAAATTGTCTTGATGATGAATCCCCTCCATTTGTGATTGATGTTCTTGATAATATTTTCCAAGAGACTTTTGATGTTTCCATGAATTTAGTTTTAGAGAATGATCACATGAATGATACATGATTTAGTCCTCTAAATGCTACCTTAGTGGAGAGTGTGGATGAGGTTGATCCCCGGCTAGAGACTCACATAGAGGCCTTACCCAAGAACTTAGACAAACTAGTGATGCATGAGACCAAACCTTCAATAGAGAAGTCACCAATAGTCAAACTTAAGCCTTTACCCTATAACTTAAAGCATGCTTTCTTAGGTGAGGGGAAGACACTATAGGTGATTATTTCTAGAAGGTTAACTAGTGACCAAGAGGGTAGGTTGATTAAGGTTCTTAGGAAATATAAGGGAGCCAGAGGCTAGACTTTAGTTGACATTAAAGGCATTAGTCCCTCGACCAGCATGCACTGTATATTATTAGAGGAGGGTGCAAAGTTCGTACACCAACCTCAAAGGTGGTTAAATCCATTGAGGGTGGAAGTAGTTAAAGGTGAAGTCCTTAAGCTACTTAAAGCCGGGGTGATGTACCCTATCTCTGATAGTGCTTGTGTGAGTCCCACCCAAGTGGTGCCAAAAAAGAGTGGGGTGACTGTGGTAGAGAACAAGCATGGGGATTGGGTACCCACCCGTACTCAAAACTGGTGGTGGGTGTGTATTGATTATCGTCGCCTAAACATAGTAACTCGCAAGAACCATTTTCCCTTACCCTTTATTGACCAAATGCTTAAGAGGTTAGGTGTCGTTCATGCTTATTTCTTCCTCGATGGTTATTCGGGATATTTCCAAATAGCCATTGACCTTGAGGACCAAGAAAAGACCACCTTCACATGCCTTTTCTGCACTTTTTCCTAAAAGTACATGCCCTTTGGTCTTTGCAATGCCTGGGTTATGTATGGTTAGCATATTCTCAGAATTCATTAAGCATTTCATTGAAGTCTTCATGGATGATTTCACCATTAATTGAGACTCCTTTGACTCTTGTCTATACCATCTAGCACTTGTGCTAGAAAGGTGTATTGAAACCTTGTGCTAAATTCCGAGAAGTGCCACTTTATGGTAGAGAAGGGCATTGTTCTAGGTCATGTGGTGTCGGCCCAAGGTCTAGAAGTGGATAAGGCTAAAGTGGACACAATTAAATCCTTACCTTACCCCACTAGTGTTGGGGACATTAGGTCATTCTTAGGGCACACTGGGTTCTACCGGCGTTTCATTAAGGTTTTCTCTAAGATTTCCTCTCCTTTGTGTAATTTTTTGCAAAAGGATGTTGAGCTTATTGTTGATGATAAGGGTAGGAAAACCTTTGACTCTTTGAAAGAAATGCTTGTGACTGCCCCTATCATCTAACCCCTAAATTAGTCCATCACATTTGAAATAATGTACGATGTGAGTACCTATGGTATAGGAGCAGCATTAGGCCAGAGGTTATAGAAGGTGTCACAAGTCATCTCTTACTCATCAATAACTCTTAATGATGCACAATGCAATTACCCCCACAACGTAGAAAGAGTTATTGTCCATAGTATTTTCCCTTGAGAGATTGAGGAAGTATTTTCTAGGTACTAAGGTCATACTTTACACAGATCATTTGGAACTTCACAAATTGATGACAAAGAAAGAAGCGAAACCTAGGCTCATTAGGTGGATACTTCTTTTGAGTGAATTCAACCTTGAAGCGAGAGATAAGAAGGGTAGTGATAATGTGGTAGTCAACCATCTGAGTAGACTGACACCCCTTGAGAGCCTATATCCCACCAAGGGGAAGTTCAAGTTGGAACCCATTCAGGAAAATTTTCTCGATGAACAATTGTTCGGGGTAATGACTGGCCAACCTTGGTATGTCGATATAGTTAACTATCTTGACACAAGAGAGTTCCCTCCCTTGTATGATCAAACAAGAAGGGACAGGTTAGAAAATGAGGCAAAAGAGGCAAAAGAGTATTTTTGGGATGATCCTTACTTGTGGAGGCATTGTACCGACCAAAAGATTATGAGGTGTATTCTCAAATATGAAGTAGAGCTTATCCTTAGAAAAGAGTTCGTCGGTGTACCTCTCAAAGTTAATACTTTTAAGCCCTAATGCTTCCTATCTACAATTAAGTAGATAATGGCAAGTCAGGGTGTTTAAACATATATAGGAGAAAACATACTAAGCATATTGTCTATGGGAAATGTTATCACTTCTCCTTCAAAGATCAACATTCATTCCTCCTTAAGAGTAGTTTGCAAAGACAAACAATGACCGTTTGCAAATCTCGTTGATGATCACCCTAGAAAAACAATGTAATAGGGGTATTTCATCAATGGCATTTCACCTAAAGGACCATAGGTTTGATAACAACAAACCTTCTACCAAAGACATAATCATTTAACCAAACAAAGCATTTATTAGGTTAAACTTAGAACAAACAACATTCAAGGTTCAACCTTTCTTTGCATCTATGTGATAAATATGAAAACAAACCACATTAACATACTCATCTAGCTAGAATTACCACACATTATACACAAGAAGTTCTAAATCCATGCTTTTGGATTTCCATATCAAATGAGTTAAGAAATTTGCAACTTTCCTAACACTATGACATTTCAATCTTACAAATATTTCATATACTCAAACAGCCCATGATATAAATGAGGTAAAACACAACATTAATGACATAATAAATTCTCTCCAATAAATGTTCATAAATGAGAAAATATAGAATCTTACTACATAAGTTTGGAAGCTTCAATCAATTGCTCCCAAGAACTAGATTTAGCTACAAGAGTTCATACTAATTAATTCTAAACAACCAAACAAAATACAAGAGAATTCAAAGATGAAAATGGAAGAAAATAGGGTTAAGAACAGTACCAAAAATGCAGAAGAAGAAGATGTGAATGAGAGGAAAGAGAGTACTATTTATAGTAAAAAATGATAAGGTTAGATTCTGGCCCCCCGTCGGTCACGACTCGCGATGGGTTCGTTGCGACTCGTGATGGTACATCGCCACTTGGGATGAGTTCATCGTGACTCGCGATGAGTGCCAGAATTTAACCCTGTTTTCTTTTCTTCTTCTTGTGGTAAACATTTATCTTTCTCTCATTTTTGAAGTATTCAAGGTCTTAAAAAATGGTCTTCAATGGCCTCCAGTCTTCATGTCTTCGAAGCAAGTCTCCAAAAGTCTTCAAAAATGTGATCTTTAATGGCCTCCGATCTTCAAGTCTCTGTGTTCTTCCCTTGTCACGCAAAATCCACTTAGAAGAGGTAAAAGAGTGTAAAGTTTCTCTTACCCCTCCTAAGAGAATTTCAAGGTAAAACACAAGCTCTTAATAATAAAAGAGCACAAAGTGACCCAAAACAATACTAACTACTATTCCCTCAAGTCAATACCTCACAAAAATCTCAATATCACACATCCCAATGTTACGGTCAAATGAGAAGTTTTCCACAACCCCTATTCCTAAATCCACCCAAACCATATCAACCCTTCAATTCATTGATTTCCCTAAAACATCTCTAAATCCCAAACTGACAATCCCAAATCCAATGGTATAAGGTGAAGCTAAAGACATATATAAGGTTCAAAACACATGCTCCACTTTATATCAATGTATAAACCTAAAAATGAAGTATATCAATGATCAAGAGTTTCATAACTTACTTCGTCTTCTCCCGCTAAATTTTTTACTCCCAAGAGGTCCTCAAGATATCAAGCTACACAATCCATCCGTATGGCCACTGCAACCCTATGACTACAACGCCGGCAAATGAGTGAACACTTAAAAATGTCAATTTCTCTCGTTTTCTCTCATTTTGCCTAGGAGCCCTTTTGGGTTTTCATCCTAGCCACACGTCATATTTTTTTTCCTACTTACTTCTCACCTTTTTCCACACATTTAGCCTCTCATTTTTTCCTAGGTTTCACTCTCGGGTTTTTGACCTATCCGGGCCCCCAATGTTGCCTAAGGGCCCCCAAAAGTTCAAAGAGAAGTATGGAAAGGGTAAGGATATGGTGCTCATAAATCACTGATGTGAGGAAGAAGGGCCACAACTAAAATAGTGTTGTTGATAATGAGCCAGCCAATCCGTGCTCCTCTACCTCCTAGCTCTCCACCTCTCTGCTCCCAGATCAGGGCCTGAGACACCGCCTGCCTGGGACTGCATCTCATGGATGTGAGCTGATAGGTGATCAATCTCCTCATCCATGTCGATCAAGGCCTGGGAGACAACCACATTGTGCTCCAGTATCATGTTTTCCTGGTGGCAGAATCCATCCTGCATGGTCTGCATTATACGCTCATAGAAATCTGGTGGAGGCTGGGAGTTGTGAGGTGGCACATCGTCCTCGTGCATCGGCTCGGTCTCTGGTGGAGGCTGTGGGGAGTGCTGCTACTGCTGTTGCTCAGAGAAAGGTAGACTGGTGTTTTGCAATGGGCAGAGGCTGGACCAAGGTCGTGGAGCTCGTGCTGCAAGTTATCTCTGCACGAGAAATCATAGCTTCGTCTTATTGGGCTGAGGAAGTGCCATGAATGTGACCTTCCTGGCGCCATACAACCAGTGGAATAACCTCGTGGTCCGGGTGGCACTGAGTATCTCAAATCGAACCAACCTCTCAACAGTGATAACGTAGGAAGTGCGCCTCCCTAAGTGCAGAAAGTCAGCCGGCGGAACTAATCCTAGGTACTCCGCTAAGAGGCCAATCATACCTCTGACCATGATCTTTCCCTTTGGCTTTCCTACCACCTCCACGATCCTCTTCATCCATAACTCAGCCCACAACCCGTATCCTGGTCCCTCACTCGTCAAGTGCCACAGAAAGTGAATGTCATTGTCTAGCACATTTATCGGCTCTGTCGAGCAAAGTACTGTGCCAGCCAATAGTCGGTGTACATAACGAAGTGCAGGGTGGATGATGACACTGCTCTTGTCATGGGAGTTCTTTGGCCTCATGTTGATGACATTCCAAAATTACATGTCATCCTCGATCGATCGCTCCTGGGCCTGTGGGTCCAGCATGGCTCGTATCTCTGCAGTGTCAAATCCAAACGCCTCCTCAATCTGCGAGATGGTCATTTGCTGAGATATATCATCCAAGTGGAAAGAAATGTACCTCTCACATGGTTGATCATCTCTCATGCTGTAGATCCTGACCATGGACAGGAACTCAAGCGTGTATCTCCAGTAGTAAGGTGTGCTTCTGCTCATAAATCCTTCCATTCCCCCATTGGCGATGAGGTATCTGACATGCTGGGTGAGCCCAAGAGCATCTAGTGTGGGTACATCTACAAAACTCGTCTCCTTGAGTTGATGACTCGCCAGGGCTTCACACCTCTCAGCATCGGACCCGGTAATCTGGGTCAAACCCATGTACCTATCCGGCAGGGAAGGTACATGGCTCGATTTTGGAGCCGGTGGTGGAGACGGAGGTGGAGCGCCGGTGCGTCTGCCTCAGGGAGGAGCCCTGTGTCTCTTTGTAGGGACCATATCTAACAACCACAACAAACAATTCAAATGCACATGAATATGTGTATATGCAATATTGCAAATTCATACTCAACCTTAAACTAGTTCATCATCACAAGCAAAATCAAGTTCAAGCCTACTAGTTTAAGTTCTACTCACAATTGTACATACAATCCATATTATGTCCCACATACCCCACATTCTCAAGTCCATGAAGTTCTCAAATAGTTGAAATTGGATATGCCATATCTCAAAATCACAGTCATGCATAATTAGTTTAGCCACCATTAGTACATTCACAATGTCCACATCAAGTCCCATGGCTAAACTAAACTAAGAAAAATACTATTTCAAAGCACAATAACATTTTATCCAAATAACAACTAAGTGTCATCAAGGGCCAACATGCCTCATATCTAGTATAAACCACAATCCCTTCTCAACCAAAGTAACACTAATAGTGCAATGCAAGCATAAGACCAGTACGAGCAACTCAATTTACTCAAAGTGATTATTTATATCATTCTACATCCAACCAAGGCGCAGCCATAAAACATTCACACAATCCCCATCAAATGAAATTTCAAGCACAATACATTCCCAAAAATCAACCAAGTTCCAACAATTTAATTTCCTAAGGCATCACACATTATCTACACAATATTCAATAAATAGAGTATACAATCATAATCACAGTTGGAGTTCAATAGGGTGAAGAAATGTACCACTTAGATGCTTTGGAAGAAAAAAGGAGGAAGCCCACAATCAATTCGAAATCGAATTTCCCAAAGTCACAAAACCCCAAAATTTAGGTTTTGTGTTCTTCAAAGTTTTATGGCAATTTGTGGGTGGAGATTGGGAAGAAGGGATGTGGGTATGGAGTGAGGGCGGTGAGGTGGTGAGCGGCAACGAGATGGTAAGCGGTGGCAAGATTGTAAGTGGGGTGAAATGGTGAGCGGCGGCAAAATGGAGAAGATTGGTATTTTTAGCAAAAAATCATTCTGCCCATTTTTTTAAAAAAGAGTTGTACGCGACTCACAACGGGTTCTACGTGACTCCCGACGGGTTCTACGCACCTCCCGATGGGTTCTACGCGACTCACGACGGGTTCTTCGCGACTCACGACGGGTTCGTCAAAACTCACGACGGGTTCGTCAAAACTCACGACGGGTTCGTCAAAACTCACGATGGGTTCATCAAAGAATTCCAGAAGCCACTATTTACATCACAACTCATGATAGTCCATTGTGACTCGTGACCACTTCATCGTGACTTGCGATAGTATGTCGCGACTCGCAAAAAGTGGAGGCCGAGAGCTCTATTTTCACACAAAATTCCTGATTTGGTCGTGACTTGTGACCACTTCATCGTGACTTGCGACCACTTTGTCGCGACTCACATTGGTTTGTCGTGACTCGATATGGTCCGTCGTGACTCGTGTTGGTCCACCGCGACTCACGATGAGGCCACGCGACTTGCAAAAAGTGAAGGCCGAGACCTCCATTTTTCAGGCAAAATCCCTGATTTGGTCACGACTCATGATGGTCCGTTGTGACTCGCGACAAGACTATCGCGACTCTCAGAAATTGGAGGCTGGAACCCAAAAATCTCATCAAAACTTATTGAGCCCATCGCGACTCACGACGATGTGGTCGCGACTCACGACAGACTACTGACCTGGTACTTAGAAAGTTTTTCTGATCCCTCCTCTTGTCCAAGTCTTTCCTTCTTGACTCCTAGCATTTCTAACTTCAAAGTCCAATGCCATGGCTTCAAAATTGCTACAAAATCATGGAAAAACAACCCGTGAAAAGCACAAAGCAAAACAATGAAACTAATGTTAAAACCAAAACCAAGCAATATTAATAGAAAGTCACAAATGATGATCTGGATGATCAAAACCAAGTTTATTTAACATCGTCAGCACAAATTACTTCCTTTTCTTGGAGTTTACTCACAAACCGAATTGAGGAGACCAACGTCTTCTCCCTTCTCCAACACAAAATTCTCGTGGTAATGTTTCAAACGTTGTCCATTAACCTTGAATGTATTCGAGTTAGCTCGATCTAGAATCTCCACTGCGCCATGTGGGAATACCTTAACCACCTCAAAAGGACCGATCCATCGGGACCTCAGCTTACCTAGGAATAGGCAAAGGTGGGATTAGAATAGGAGGACATTTTGACCAACGTTAAATTACTTCCTAATGATCATCTTGTCGTGCCACACCTTTGTCTTCTCTTTATAGATTTCGGCGTTCTCATAAGGCTCCCTCTGGATCTCATCTAGTTCATCTAATTGTAACTTCCTATGCAAGATGGCCTCATCTATATCAAGATTGAATTCTTTGACCGCCCAGTAAGCCTTATGTTGAATTTCCACTGGTAGGTGACAGAGATTACCAAACACTAACCGATATGGTGATATACCGATTGGTGTCTTGTAAGCCGTCCTATACACCCATAAGGCATCATTCAACCAATAATTCCAATCCTTCCTATTAGGGTTAACCATTTTTTAAGGATGGACTTAATTTCCCGATTGGAAACTTCAGCTTGCCCGTTAGTTTATGGGTGATAGGTGGTGGATGTCTTGTGAGTGATGCCATACTTCTTCAAGAGTGCCTCTATGGTCCGATTGCAAAAATGGGTGACACGGTCACTAATCAAGGCTCGGGGTACCCCAAACCTAGAGAAGATGTTATCTTTTAGGAATTCTGTAACCACTTTAGAATCGTTAGTCCTAGTGGGTTTTGCTTCAACCCACTTCGACACATAATCAATGGCAAGAAGAATATATGTAAAGCCATAAGAACTAGGGAAAGGTCACATGAAGTCAATACCCCAAACATAAAAGATTTCACAATATAGCATAGCTTTTTAGGGCATCTCATTTCTAGATGTCACAAGCCTTACAAAATATGTATGCATGCTTATTCAAAGTAGGCCAATAAAAACCACTTTCCAAGACTTTCCTAGTGGTCATTTTACCTCCAAAATGACCGCCGCGTGCATGAGAATAATAAAAAGCGAGAATTGAATGCACTTCATTATCGGGGACGCATCTCCTAACAACTTGATCTACACAATGTTTCCACAAAAAAGGATCATCCCACACATAATATTGAGCATTGCTCTTTAGCTTATCTTTCCGTGCTTTAGAATAGTGAGGAGGAAATTTACCAGAGACAAGAAAGTTCACAATGTTGGCTTACCACGGTTGGAGGTCCCTGATAGTGAACAATTGTTCATCAGGGAACTCCTCCCGTAGTTGCTCCTTCATTGATATATTTACCTCACTATCTTGGCAGGGTGCCAACTGGCTAAGGTGATCAGCCACGAGGTTCTCCGGGCCCTTCTTGTCTCGCACCTCGAACTCAAATTCACTCAGGAGAAGGATCCACCTAACTCCTTTTCGGTGGTGGAATAGTTGCTTTGGGCTTCATTGAGAGACATAGATGCGCAGTAGATGGCGTGAGGCACTCTCCCCACCCTTTAACCAAGCACTGCTCCAATGGCGTAATCACTAGCATCGCACATAATCTCAAAGGGCAATGACTAATCCGGGGGTTGTATAATAGGGGGCTAGAACTAACCTTCATTTCAATGTATCGAAAGCCCCTTTACAACCCTCATCCATCACAAATTCCACCTCTTTTTACAACAACTTGCATAAAGGATATGCTATCTTCGAGAATTCCTTGATGAACCGGTGATAGAATCCTGCATGGCCAAGAAAAGAGTGCACTTCGTGCACATTAGTAGGATAAGGCAAAGTTTGAATTGTGTCTATCTTTGCATTGTCAACCTCAATACCCTTAGAGGAGACAACATGGCCTAAGAAAATGCCTTGCTCTACCATAAAATGCCACTTCTCATAATTTAACACAAGATTAGTATCAAAGCAACGTTTAAGAACTTGTGCCAAATTTGCTAAACAGCTGTCAAAAGAATTACCATGAATGGTGAAATCATACATGAATACCTCGACAAAATTTTAACAAATTCTAAGAAAATGCTTACCATACACCTTTGGAAAGTTGCGGGGGCGTTACATAACCCAAAAGGCATACGCCGGTAGACAAACGTACCAAAGGGGCACGTGAAGGTGGTCTTTTCTTAGTCTTCCGGGGCAATAGCCACTTGAAGATACCCTGATTACCCATCCAAAAAGCAATATAAAGGGTAGCTTGCTAACCTCTCGAGAATTTGATCAATGAATGGCAACGGGAAGTGGTCCTTTCGGGTCTCCGCATTTAGCCTCCGGTAGTCAATACAAACGCGTCACCTATTTTGAACTTGAGTGGGTACCATTTCACCCTTCTAATTTTTAACTACCATCACCCCAATCTTCTTGGGTACCACTTGAGTTGGACTCACCCACTTGCTATCCGAGATTGGGTAGATCATGCCTGCTTGGAGTAACTTGAGGATTTCCTCCTTTACCTCCTCCATCATAGGCGGGTTTAAACGGCGTTGGGGTAGTCGCACGGGTCTTGCATCTTCCTCCAACAAAATTCTATGCATGCAAGTGGATGGACTTATGCCTTTAATGTCTCCAGTCCATCCAATTTCTTCCTTATTCTCCCGTAACACCACCATCAATTTTTCTTCTTGCTCCTCGGTGAGCTTGCTTGAAATGATGACCGGAAGCATCTCCTATTCCCCAAGAAATGTGTACTTGAGATCACTTGGTAATTATTTAAGCTCAATCACCGGAGCTTTCACAAGTGATGGGAGGAATTCCGGTTCTTTGGGTTCCTCTAAGACTAGAGGATCAGGACTTTGCACCACTTCCTCAAGAATGCTTAACTCCTCAATGCTTTCCTTCAAGTTAGTACTTATGGAATACACATGAAATGCATTTTCAACATCATTTTCCAAAGAAGCTAACAAGGTATCATCACCACCGAATTCAAAAACATCTTGCACAACATTGTCAACAAAATCAATAGCATGGAAAGAATATTCTTCAAGAGGATACTTCATAGAGTCATTTATGCTAAAATCTACTTTAATCCCATCAAATTCCATGGTGAGGGTACCGTTATGCAATTCAATGATGGTCCTAGAGGTATTCAAAAATGGCCTCCCCAACAAGATTGGGGTGGCATGTTTATCATGCTCCATGTCTAGGAAATAAAAATCCGCAGGGAATATTAAGGAATCTACCTAACCAACACATCCTCGACGATACCCTTAAGGTACGCACTAGAACGATCGGCTAGTTGGATCACCACCGCAATTTTGTGCAAAGTACCAAGATTGAGGATTTCATAAAAATAATAAGGAATCACATTTATTGATGCACCTAAGTCAAGCATTGCTTTTTCAAAATGTGCATTTCCTATCATGCAAGAGATCGTGAACATGCTAGGATCACTACATTTAGGGAGTAATTCCCTTGGGCACAATGAGGAGACATGTTCACTTCTCCCATTTTTAAGCTTGTTCTTTGTTTCCTATTTACTACACATAATTCCTTCAAAAATTTTGCATATCTAGGAATTTGTTCAATCACATTTGAAAGAGGGATATTTACCTCACACCTACAAAAGACTTTGTTAATGTCCTTGTTGGATTCCTTCCTCCGTTTGTCTTTTAGAGCTTCCGGGAATGGTGGCTCTGACATATATAGAGGAATCTCTACTACTCTTGCCTTCTTGTGAGGAGGGGATGAAGGTTTGGTCATGGAGGTTGATTTCTCAATGGTGATCTCCTCTTCCTTCTCCCTTTCCTTCCTTACTTGCTCTTTGGCCTCCTTCTCGTTCTCTTCTTTCACTTATTTCTCAAGAATTTCAAGTTTTCTAGGTTTGTCCTCAACAATTAACCGACCGTGGTAGAGCCAACCTCTTTACCACTTCTCAAAGTGATAGCACTTGCATTTTATCGAGGGTTGATCTCCGATTGGGAGGGTAGCTTACCCTTTTCCTGGGCTTCCATTTGATTCACCACTTGAGCTATTTGGCTCACTTGAGTTTCCAAGTTCTTGATACTTGCCTTGGCTTCATCATGGAATTTCTCACTTTTCTCCGTACACATGCCCAACCGGCGAATGGCTTGCATCACCTCATCCTTTGTAAGCCCCGAGCTCTCCCCTTGGTCTCGGGGTTTTTCTTGGAGCCTTTGAAATTGTTTTTGAGGTGGCCTAAATTTTTTTGAGGAGGTTGATATGGTTGAGGGTTTTGGCTTCCTTGATGGTTTCCATACTGGAGATTTGGGTTATCACAATTTCCTGAATTGTACTGCCGATTTTGGTACCCTCGATAACCTTGGTAGCCTTGGTGACCTTGGTAGCCTTGCCCACCTTTATATCCTTGGTTTCCTTGGTAGCCTTGATTGCCTTGATATCCTATGGCACTCACCTCCTCAACCTAGTCCTCTTGCGAAGTATGGCAAGTGTCTGTAGGATGCGTCAAGTAACAAATTTCACATGATTTAACTTGTGGTGCATTTCTAGGCTTTGTCATCAAAGATTTCACCATGGATTCTAGGGCCGAGACTTGATCCTCAAGCTTCCCACTATTTGAAGAGTCACCTGCTGGCATTGGATTTCTCCTTCTCAAATTGGCCCTTGAGCTAAAGTTTCTCGATTCTTCCGCTAGCTCCTCATACAATTGTATAGCCTCGGAGGATGTTTTGTTCCTAAGGGTTCCACCACAAGAACTTATTACCAACCTTTGATCTTCATTAAGAAGGCCATTGTAGAAGTAATAAACCAAATCTCCCTCCGAATAACCATAGTAAAGGCAACTTGCAATAAGCTTCTTGAACCTCTCCCAATAGTCGAAGAGAGATTCTTCATGCCATTAGAGAATGTTGCTTATGTCCTTTTTCAAGGCGGCGGATCTAGAGGCCGGGAAGTATTTGGATAGAAACTTCATTTTCATATCGAGCCATCTCTTGATGCTCTTGGGCGGTAGGTAGTGGAGCCAATCTCTTGCACCATCCTTTAGTGTGAACGGGAGTGCCTTCAACTTATAGAAATCTTCATCCACTCCATGGGGGACCGTACCACCACACAAGAAGTGAAATTCCGTGAGGTGTTTGTTAGCATTCTCCCCTTGCCTGCCAAGGAAGATGAGTAGCATGTTGATGAAACCGGTCTTTAGCTCAAAGTGCCCGTTCGGTCCAACCACGGGATATTCAATGCACATTGATTGTTGATCGAGGTTGGGGGCCATGATGTCTCTTAACAATGCTTGCCCCAAAGGAATCTCCCTTTGGTGGAGAGGAGGAGCTCGCCCTTGGAGAGGAGGATGTTGAGGTCCCCCTCCCGGATGCTCATCTTCGTGCTCAAGTTGATGTTCCATAGAGGAAGAGATATCCACAAAATGGTCACTAGGAGGGGTGTTATTCACACTTTCTAAAGAAATCCTCCTAGCCCATCTCAAATTCAACTCTAACTCGGGGTCGTAGTGTAGGGGTTCTTGTGAAGAGGATCGCATACGAACCATATACCAAGAACTCGAACAATACGTCTCCAAACCAAGTGAAAATGGCAAATCAACTAAGAAATCAAAATAAAATAAAACTAACAAATATTTAAAATTAGCATATAATCACACATAATATGCCCAAACACTTAAAAATAAAAGCCTCTTCCCAGACAGCGGCACCAAAATTTGGGAGGTCGTCATCGTACCTCTCAAAGTTAATACATTTAAGCCCTGGTGCTTCCTATCTACAATTAAGTAGATAATGGAAAGTCAGGGTCGTCCACGAGAAGAGGGTTCTTTTCAAGTGTTCAAACATATATAGGAGAAAACATACTAAGCATACATACATAGATACATATAAAAGCATGTAAACAAAGGGGGGGGGGGGGGTTTATCCTAAGTTATCAAAATGAAATACAACAACTAGCAAAGCAAGAGAACTATGCTAATCATGCAATACAACTAAAGATACGGTGTAAATGATAATTAACGGAGCCTTGGGGGCAATCGAATTCCACTTCCAAACTTCATATAGCTCATTCATTCATTCACTCATTCAATTACATTTATTGTCTATGGGGAATGTTATCATTTCTCCTTCAAATATAAAATTTCATTCCTCCTTAAGAGTAGTTTGCAAAGACAAACAGCGACCATTTGCAAACCCCATTGATGATCACCATAGACAAGCAACATCATAGGGGTATTTCATAAATGGCATTTCACCCAAAGGACCATATGTTTGATAACAAGAAGCCTTCTACCAAAGACATAGTCATTTAATCAAACAAAGCATTTATTAGGTTAAACATAGAACAAACAACATTCAAGGCTCAACCTTTCTTTGCATCTATATGATAAATATGAAAACAAACCACAATAACATACTCATCTAGCTAGAATTACCACACATTATACACAAGAAGTTCTAAATCCATGCTTTTGGATTTCCATATCAAATGAGTTAAGAAATTTTCAACTTTCCTAACACTCTAACATTTCAATCTTACAAATATTTCATATACTCAAACAACCCATGATATAAATGAGGTAAAACACAACACTAATGGCATAATAAATGTTCTCCAATAAATGTTCATAAATGAGCAAATATAGAATCTTACTACATAAGTTTGGAAGCTTCAATCAATTGCTCCCAAGAACTAGATTTAGCTACAAGAGTTCATACTAATTAATGCTAAATAGCCAAACATAATACATGAGAATTCAAAGATGAAAATGGAAGAAAATAGGGTTAAGAAAAGTACCAAAAATGTAGAAGAAGAAGATGTGAATGAGAGGAAAGAGAGTGTTATTTATTGTACAAAAAAGGATAAGGTTAGATTCTGGCCACACGGGTTGGTCGCGACTCGCGACGGGCTAGAATTTAACCCTGTTTTCTTTTCTTCTTCTTGTGGTAAACATTTATCTTCGCAGTGATTCCTCTCATTTTTCAAGTCTTCAAGGTCTTCAAAAATGGTCATCGATGGCCTCCAGTCTTCATGTCTTTGAAGCAAGTCTTCAAAAGTCTTAGAAAATATGATCTTTGTTGGCCTCCGAACTTCAAGCCTCCGTGTTCTTCCCTTGTCACACAAAATCCACTTAGAAGAGGTGAAATAGCGTAAAGTTGCTCTTACTCTTCCTAAGAGAATTTTAAGGTAAAACACAAGCTCTTGATAGTAAAAGAGCACAAAAGTGACCCAAAACAGTACTAAATTATGCACATAAAATGGACATATCATTAGACTTTGCCATTCCTCCGATATTGGTGGACATTTTGGGTATAAGTGAACCGCTAAGCATGGGGATTTGGTACCCAAGATTTCATCCTATCATGTGTCATTTTTCTTGACTATCTTCATGTAGTATGAAGCCCACCTTTGAGGCATTTTATGCTACACAAAAAAATTGAAAAAATGAAAAAATATATACTCGGCAAAGTTGACCAAAATGGCGACTTATACAACAATAGGAAAGGCCTGGATATGTTGAAAAATCTATGCAAAAGTGAGAGGCCATGGTGTGGAAAAAGGTGAGAAGTGATCTCAATTTGTGCGAAGCTAGGATGAAAACCCAAAAGGGCTCCTAGGCAAAATGAGAAAAAATGAGAGAAATTGGAAAATATGTTACACATCTCTTGATTTGTCTTTGGTGGCTTCTTCGGCAGAGTAAGTTAGTTTCACATATATCATGTATACCTTGCCTTTTTATTCTTATGATTGGGTAGGGTAGCTTAGGAATAATGTTGAATGTATTGGTTAACTCTCTTTGCATGCTACTTTCCTCTTAGATCTTTGCTCGTTCCTTTTTACTTGAGGACGAGTAAGGGTTTAAGTGTGGGGGAATTGATCTGCACCTAAAAGCATGCATTAACCAATGCATTCGACACATTTATTAGTATGTTTTGGTTGGTTGATTACTAGGTTTAGTCGGGTTTGCATTACAAGGGGGTTTAAATGACCATTGTTATTTTTCTAGTCTAAATCTCTAGTTTTGTAGACTTAGTAGACCTACTGGACACTATGCTCTTATGATGACAATGTGGAGATTGAGGAAGAGATCAAGGAATTCGCGGGAGACGTGGGTCATGCACTCATTCTACCATTTGCAAACCTCGTTGACAATCACTCTAGGAAAACCACACCATAGAGATATTTCATCAATGGTATTATACGCGAAGGACCATAGATTTGATAACAACAAGCCTTCTACCAAAGACATAGCCATTTAACCAAACATAGCATTCATTAGGTAAAACCTAGAACAAACCACATTCAAGGTTCAACCTTTCATTACATCTATAGGATAAATATGAGAACAATCCACATTAACACAATTATCTAGAAAGAATCACAATACATTATGCACAAGAAGTTCTAAGTTCATGTTCTTAGATTTTCATGCAAAGGAGCTAAGGAATTTGTCTCTTTCCTAACACCCTAACACTTCAATCATACAAACACTTCCTATTCTCAAACAACCCATGGAATAAATGAAGTAAAACATAGCATTAAGAACACATTAGTGCTAAATAACAAAGGCTTCAAGAACGAGTGAAACAATCTATTCACTACTTTCACTACTTGTTGTGAAGATAAATCTTCCATCCTTCTTAGATAGTAGTTTGCAAGAGTGAATTTGACATCTCTTGTCAAACCTCACCAATGACTCCCTTAATCGAAACACGACTAAGAGTATCTCATTGGTGGCATTGAGCATGAAGAATCAACAAGCTTGGCTACACTTATAAGCACTAACCAATTTATGCATTTACACAAGATTAGTCAAGAACGATCGACATTCATAGACTTATCTCATTTGCTACCTAAAAAAACATAACGAATTCAACATCGACACATTCATCTGGCAATTATCAACACATCAACATCATTAAGAAGCTCTAACTCATGCTCTTGGATTCCACATTAAAAGAGGGGAGAATTAGCTACTTTCTCCCAACCCTAACAAGTAATCATTCAAGCAATTCATATACTCAAGCTTCCAACAACATCAATGCCATTAACAATTCACATTCAAAGCTCAATAAATGCACAATAGCAAAAGCACTAAATAGATAGATATGATTCTCAAGACATAGATATGGAAGCTTCAATCGATTGCTCCCAAGATTAAATTAAGCTAGATAATTAAAAGACATGATTAACCTACAAAAACTAAGAAAAGAAAGAAAGAAAAATTAGGGTTTTGAACCCAGAAAAATGCAGGAAGAAGAAGGTTGTCAAAGAGAAGAAGATAAGGTGAGTGTTTATAGTAAAAAAAGGTAAGAAAGTTTCTAGCCATACGTCCGTCGGGAGTCGCGATGAGTTTGTCGCAAGTCACGACCGAGTCCAGTTTCAGTATCTTGATTTCTTTCTTCTTTTTGTTTCAAGTCCACATCTTCACTTCACTTATCTTCAATTCTTCAAATCTTAAAAAGTTCAAGTACAAGTCTTCAAGTCTTTAAATCTTCAAAGGTATTCTTTAAAGTCTTCAAACAAATTGTCTTGTCACACGAAATCCTCTAGAAAATTAATAAAAGCATAAAAGTTGCTTTTACCTCTTCTTAGAGAATTTCAAGGCAAAATGTCACATCTAGAGCACAAAAGTGTACAGAAGTGAATCCCAAAAGTCCTAATATAATCATTTAAAATGGGCACATCAAGCCACACGATAGTTTTTGAGGCTCGGTATGAGCGACTAAGGCATTCGTAAACCAGACACTTCATAATCAGAGAAAGACCGGGGATGCCTAGAACCATCCATCATCCTGGTGGTGATCCGGTGAGTGCGAGCGGGAGCTGGCTCGGGAAAGGCATTGGTGACAGGAAAATTAGAAGCAGGAGGGGTGCAACCTAGGGTGATGATGCAGAGGCTAGAGTCATGGGCATCGAGGCCGGAGAAGTAGTCATTAGGGCCAGAGAAGTTGGGGCAGGTAATACGGGAGCATCAAAATCAGAACAAATTGTGCAAGGTGACTCAGTAGAAGGCGATCCAGTGCGAGAGCTATGTGGAAAAGACCATGTAGTCGAGGGTTGCGTAAAAGAAGATAACTCCAAATAAGACATGGAGCGGGTATCCTACAAAGAGGATACATAAGGAAATAAAGTCTCATCAAACTAAACATAACGTGAGACATAAATACGCTCAGTAGCCGGATCAAGCCGCATGAACCCTTTGTGAGAGGGGTTGTTGCCAATAAAAACACACTAAATTGAGCGTGGTGCAAACTTATTAGGCACAATATTACGCAAGCAAGGATACGCACGACAACCATATGGATGAAAGAGAGAATAATCCGGTACAGGTCCAAAAACGACCTCAAATGGAGACTTTCCACCAAGAATGGAACTAGTCATACAATTAATTATATAAACCACGGGAAGAGAAATAATCCACCCAATAAGTTGTTGACAATGAAGAATGAAATAGCATAGCAAAGCCAGTCTCTATGATGTGACAATCTTCCGCTCAGCTCGGCCATTCTGAGCAGGTGTGTAGGGAGAGGCCATCTGATGATGAATGCAAAAAGATACAAAGTGAGCCTGCAAATGATAATTAGTAAACTCTGTGCCGCCATCCATCTGCAAGATTTTAATCTTGGTAGATAATTGAGTCTCTGCAAATTTTTGGAACTGGAGAAAGATATCAAAAAAATCAGACTTTCGACATAACGGGAGAAACCACTTGAATTGTGAAAAGTCATCGACGAAAGTAGTAAAATAAGAATGACCGATAAAACTGGAGTCGGTCCCCACAAATCACATGCACCTTATCTAACAAGCTAGTGGCTCGTTTGTCGCTGGGAGAAAAAGGAATACGCTTGCTCTTAGCCATCTGACAAGAAGAGCAATTGACATATGCGAGCAAAATAGAAGTGACAGAGATATGACCCCATTTACTCAACAACTGAAGAGTGGCATATGAGACATGACCAAGACGAGAATGTCACTGCTCAAAAGAAACTCAAAGTTTTCCGGAGCGTACTTCACAGAAAAAGGTGGAATCACATGTTTCAAGAAAATAGAGACCAGAACTATGATAGCCCTTGCCCATTATCTTTCCTATGTGCTTATGCTTAATATAAAAAATGCATCGGTATCAAATATAAAAATAACTGCAAAATCAAGAATAAGTTTATTAAAAGACAGTAAACTTCTGGTGATCTGAGGGACCATAGGAACATCATGTAAAGACAAGTCAGAAATATCGCACCAACCAATATGAAAAATAGAGAGTGATTCACCATTACCCACTAATACATAATGAGAACCACGATAGGGATGTACCTTCTGAAGATGACGAGGACTTGAATTCATGAAGTTGTTGCACCAAAGTCGACAATCCACTAATGAGAGGCACACCTACCAATGATGCGAGAACCAGAGAGTTGCAGGATTGTTGAAAGAAGTATAGCGCCAAAACCAACAAAACTGAGCAGAAAAATGATTGGAGTATGCATGTCAAAAAAATCCACTTGGAATATAAATATGGCACATCGTGCGCGGCAGTCCAGAGACGAGCGCATGGCTTCACGCATTGCAGGAGGTGGGTTGAAGCACTGGCGCGTGAATTCAAGCGCTGATGGAGGCAAGGCAATCAACTGTTGAGCGCGTGTCTTCATGCCCTGATACAAGCGAGCAAGTTAACCATGGCTAGTGACTCCACACGCTAGGTCTTCTTCTTCAACAAGATGCATGATTCATAAGCACCAAACGGAGTGGGCCTTCTGGAATGGACACAGTGGTCTTTCTGTAGAAAAACCGGCTGGAGACACGCACCTGAGGGCTGGCTGGAGAAGACAAAGGGCTTGCCGGCAGTGATAAGGTTGAAACACGCCAGAGAAAAAACTCAGTCGAGCGAACGATGGAGGATGCCGATGTTGAAGAGGGTAACAAAGAGAAGCCGATGGAGAAGAAATGGGTCGAGAAAAATGTTGGATATTGCCAGAAAAGGAGGTAGATTTGGCCAGAATGTCTCCGGCGACTGAAACTAAATGAGAGAGAGAAACAAATCATAATCCCTTTGGTCCACTATTTATGGCCCCCTTTGACCAACAAATTTTTTATGGCATGTTTGACCATCGATAACTTTTGTTGCATATAGTAATGGACCTTATGTGAGATGTCTTTGGATTCTCCGTAACGTATAGTTTTTGAAAAGTAAAATTTTATAAACTATTATCGTACGTAACAAAAGTTATAGATGGTCAAACATGCCTTGAAAAAATGTAAGAAAAAAGGGGGACATAAACAGTGGACCAGAGGGAGAAGAAAAAATTAAGCAGGATGCTAACACCGGATACCATGTAAAGTGAATTCCCCTTAATCAGTGTTTAGATTATCGATAAATTAAATAGAGTACAAAAGAGATATAAATGTAAATTTCTAAACTCTAATATAGTCTCTAGGATATTCTATTCTAACACTTCTCCTCATTCTTCTCTTTGGAATCCATATGCAACTAGACAAAGTCATCCCAGCATAACACGTATAAAGTCAACATAAAAATACACTGATACAATGTTAAAGTATCATTTATTTACAGTTTTCTTAGTTTAGTATTTTTAGTAGGATAACACTATGTTCCTTTTTCCATTGGGTTTTTGAATGAGGTTGTGTGATCATTTATTTTATTTTAGAATAAGGCCCATTAATTCAGCCATGTTTCGGTCATGCATTTATTTTAAGTGTTAGAATATTCAATTCTGATTTGATTAGAACTAGATTTGGTAAGATTAGATAAGACAATATTCATTCAAGATTTATCATGAAGAATGTAGTCATTTATTTTAGGTAGTCTAGTTAAATATGGTTTTAACTTCTTAAAACTTCCATAATCATTTTCTGTTTCTTGTTTGTATTTTTGAAGATCATACCTATGTACTATAAATAGGGGTGGATTCCAACATTAATTTTACCCAACCACTTTTATCAATCAAAATACAACATTTTGAGTTCATACTCTTTGGTTGCGAGCTATTCCATTGTTGCTAAAACCTAAGGGCTAGTTAAGTGTCAATAAACCTTGTAATCTGATCATGAGGGCTAGTTAGAGAGCGAGTCGAAATTGAGTGTACCCCGAGGGATAGACCTTGAATTTCGTGCGACATTGAAGAGTTTGCGAGTTCCCTTATTTTGTCAAAGATCTTAATTCTGCAATCCAGATTCTTCATAAGAGGATTCATATCATACACTCACTAAATTCATTAACCATAGGGGAATTATAATGAAAACAACCTAAGGATGACTTATCTTCACAGCATGTAGTAACATTTTATAATGAAAACAACTTTGCTTCTCCTGAGGATGACTTATCACCACATCATGTAGTAACATTTCCCTAACAAGCCGACTCTCTCCCTAGCCAATCTTCCTACCTTCTTAGATCAGGGCTCAATTACGAAAGCACATTTCTAGGGGGGAATAGACATACCCTCTACTTCCTGAATAAAGAAATATCAATATTTCCAAGGACTACAATTGCTAGGAAAATTTCTCACAAGTTGAACAGTAGACATCATAGGATATAACATATAGATATCCTTAGAACCAGCATTTCGAAACTCATAAAACCTAAGAAACTCCTCAATCTCCATAACCTTGTTAGCACTCTTACACACCTTTGTATAACCAGTCAATAGTGCTAAACACCTCAGATAAGTTAAGCAAGAGCTAACTTGGGAAAATCCTTAAAAAAATCAATAATAGGCAACGATAAACCATACAAAAAATAATGTCCACAAGCACTAAAAAACCCAGGAGAGAGGGGGGTCTGCTCCGAAACGGATGCCTAATCACAAAATATTAGCCAAAGACGAGTGATATTTCCTCAACTCCGATGTATTTTCTCCACTCATGACACTATTTTTTCCTCCACATTCCCTTTAACCTCATCCCCAATCACACCCTCTTCACCGGAGCTAGCGTCACTATCATGCCCAATATTAATCATACCAGATCGGGTTACAAAAGTAGATAACTCTGAATGCAAAGTTACCATACTCAAATTATGGAAAATGATAAAGCTTAATAGCTTTGAATCGAGAAGTCTAGAACGAACCTGATTAATGACTCCAGAGAAAGCAAAATAACTTAAGTTAAACCCCACCAAATTGCGACATTCACTTGTTATAACCTTCGGTTCAGAAATCATTCCTAAAACAGTGCACCCATTTTAACACGTATAGGTTACGTGGGTCAATTGATAAAAATAGCAGTAAATCGTTAAACATGCCCTGTGATGATTACTTGCCAATGAAAATATCAATTTATTTTAACTTACGGAACAGCATATCCCCACAAATATTTTACTTCAACCGCAAAGCCCCATATTAATTCATGATTAGATCTAATATTTTTACTTGAAACGAGCATAGGATATGCTCACTTTGAGTAAAAATTACAAACACTACACTCACTCCCATGGAACTTAATGGTTGGGTGTATATGGTATATACCACCATACCCTCGCAATCATGGTCCGCTGAGGCTGTGGGTGCTTTTAGCAACGAAGCGACCGTAACCTCGCCAGTTCGTGGGCAATCGCTGCGCCCAACAAGCACAAATCCACCACCCTTAAAACGTGTCCCACACGATCTAGCAATAAGGGAGCAAATGACGCATGCCACGATAACACGATCAGAATACCTATAAAAGGAGAAAATAATTAAGAATTGAGGCGGAGGCTAAAAAAACATAGAACACTTCCGAGATACTAACTTAGACATCAGAGCTTCCCCCGAGGGGCAACCCCGGGAGGTTTCTTGCAAGTACCCAATGAAGTGGAACAAAGGACTATTCTCATTCCCTACCCTGGAAGGCATCTCTCACATCATAACTTAAACTAAAAGGAGGAAAAACTAGAAAAAAAAGGCAAAAAAAAATCAATAAAAATAATTCAAAAAATTAATAATTAAGAAAAAACCTCATGATGCACACCGATGATATCCTTAAACCCTTCCATCTCTATATCGGATGTTTAGGGTTTAGGACGGATCCTAAAACCCTAAACCCTAAACCCTAAGACTGGCGCCAGTTTTATTGGATTTAGACCCCTGCAATCTGAGCGTTAGTTGTCTGATCCGTCCGACCTATCTCCTCTGAGTAGACACATTCAACCCGTAGACCTTTAATAGGTCCTTGAGCAAACTCGAGTCCACCATCTTCGGAAACTCGAGCAAACCTGAGCAGACTCGTGGGCAGATTGGTGACCATCGTCTCCAACAACCCCAAAAAAACTGTGAGCAGAGGCAGCAAGCTCGAGCAACCGGTGACCAAACATGGAAAATCTGAGCAACCCATTGAGCATACATGACAACCATCGCTGGTGAGCACTAACTCCGGCAAGCCGAAACGTCAAAACAAATATGATCTCTCCGTTGTTGACACCATTTTTTGTTTGAAAGTCCAAACTTAAAAAACTCCACCAAAAGCCACCACGTAGCTTTCGTGGTAACAGTCGGCTACGGTGGTCAGAAAAGTAAGGGAAACATCCTCTTTGCTTAGAAGACCAATATGAGTTTTGAACAACGAATTTAAGTTGTTTACGAACTATGAAAACGAAGGGCAAGGGGAGATCTGGGTAGTGGATAGTTTAGGTTTATTTGAGGATGTATGGACTGAGGGATGGTGGGGGGAGGCCACAGGAAATGTTGGCGACGACCTCCCTCAATGGTGGTAAAGGAACTAGGGTTGTAAGCTCTGATTAAATTGTATTTCAAATATCCAACAAGCAGCTTTTTTTAAGACCAAGTTTATTAGTGATCGGAACCACCGTATTTGCCTATTAAAGAAAATGAGGAATCAAATGAGGCAGCCCAACCCTGTGCAAGCCATGGGAAAAAGCAACCCTTATGTTGGAAGGTGAGAGTTTGGGGGGTGTTGCCACGTGTCACACTCTGATCAGTTAAAAATATACAATATTAAATCCAATCTAATCATTTTATCTTTTTATCTATATACGTGATTTTATATTGCTTTTGTTTAAAAAAATTGTAATGAATCAATTACAATAAACTATATTTTTTAGTTCCCCATAAATAGAGATTAATTATGTCATAGTTCTTTTAGGATTGGCATGAATACTATTTAAACTTTTTCCATGTTAGTTTAATATAATTTAACTGGTGAATATTTATTTACAAACTTTAAAAGTATTATTATTCAAATAGTATTAGAGAAAGTCTCGTACTAGACCTACTTTGTGATATTATTAATATTTAAGTAATAATTAATATTCAAAAAATAATATTCACATTTGGTATTAAAATAATGTATAAAAGAGATACAGTTTGGTTGGGTTGGGTCATTGATAAACCTTTAAAAACAAATGAATTAGTTGGACTGTAGGGTTGTGTAGGTGAATAAAAGAGTATAACTATATAATAAAAAAAATAGCTTCTTGAGCAAGTGGCATCTCCACACCCAACCACATTAACTTTCATAAAATTTTGACAAATGACACTTAAAAACTTGTCACGTCAACTTTAAAAAAAATTAATTACTAAATAAAATATATTTAAGTATTGGAATATTTATTTTCCAATGTATTCCCTTGGAAGATGTATGATTTAATGCATCTTGCCATAATTAATGATGTATTTCCAGTATATATTTTTAATCTTGGATTATTCTAAACGCCTCTTCTTCCCACCTTCCTCTCTTCGCCTCTCTTTATTCCAAAACGCTCCTTATTCCAGAACACCTTCTTCCAGAGCTCTTCCTCAACCGATCCCTAGCAACTAGAAAAAGTATATAAACTATAATTTTTATATAAATATTTATTTTTAATAGTGTTAATATTTAAAAAATTAAATGAATAATTTATTTTCATTCAATTTATAATTATATATTTTATCTAATCACAAAAAAATACAATTATTTTCATTCTACTTCTAAGAACGCTTTTACTATTTCCTTCTAAAAAAATAACTATACTACTCAATATTCATACTCTTATCGATATGTTATTTATAATTAAAATCGTGTATTCTGAATTATACGAGTGTTAAAAATGAATAATAATGGGCTAAAATTTATTATATAGTTATTGATCAATTATAGTTATACACTCGTACATCGTATTTATATCAAGAGTACATTGTTTATATATTGGAGTAGTATTTTATACAAAAAAATGTTATATTTACAGCATGCACATATATTATTTTTATGTAAAAATATTATAGTTATTATTTATTAATGAATAATATTATAGTTTTATATTTATTTCAAATATAATATAATATAATAATATTAAATCGTGCATCGCACAGGTGTTAGACCATGTATAATGGTAAAACGGCTCTGCAACTGCTCTTGTGGTTTCAGTTTATTAAATATTCACTCTCTCCGCCACATCATCAACTGAAACCACAAAGAAACCACTCAATTTTTCTCTCCACAATGGTTGAAATCACTTTGCAACCACTTCATGGATTCCACTTAATTTTCTCTATCTTACTCATTAATTATACATTTAATATTTAATTTAAATATTTTTTTTATCCAAATAAATTGAAATAGGAAATTAAATATTACATTTGTAATTTTTGAATTGAATTGAATTTCATTTTTAAAATTTTCATATTTAAAATTAATTTTAATTTTAAAAATTATTTTATGAAGAAGAATTAAAATGAACCATATATTTTTTAAAGCATGTAATTTCAACTTTTGAAAAGAACCAAAATTATTATTTATTTTAATTATAAAAATTAAAGGAATTAATTTTTAGGGAAATACGCAGATATAATCCTATATAATTGAGAAAGTTCAGATAAAATCCTGAGATTATTTTTAGTGCAAATATAACCCTAACTATTTTACATAAATGCAAATAAAACCCTAAAGACTATATTTCAACATTGACTGGCCATTTCTAGCCATTGATCGACAGAAAATTACCAAAATGTCCTCTAACCTAAAACTGAAAATTCATTTTCCATTTTACCCTTTTTTCTTCTTCTTCTTCATCATACCCCTCCCTCACCCCAGTGGTCACCACCACCAAGCCACCTTAGACCACCACCCCTGGCCACCATAACCCCCACCAAAAACCACCACAATCCCCACCACAAACCACCACCTCACCCGATGCATTACTGTTAAAATTTATAATCAACAGAGTACAGACTTGTCAAATTATCTGTAATGATACGCAGGGGCAGACCTACTGTTACGCCGACGCAAAGGTATCAGTGGTGGAAGACGCGTCGGCGCCGCCTCTATTCCGCTTCCCTGTCAGTGCCATATTTCTTCTTCCGCGCATGTGCGACTGCTCCCACGAAAGCTCAAAGAAGAAGGCCCGCCTTAATTTTTTTGGCCCAGAATGTACTAAAACAACGTCGTTTTAGTACTTGTTAAGTGGAGCGATGACGTTTCACTCACACTGAAAGCAAAAAAAATAAAATACAAAAAATCATATTTAAACAGATTGGGTCATTTTCACCCAATCCAAAATTCAGAAAATGGGAAGAGCCACTGGGGGCGCACAAAGCCACAATTCGCTCAACTCTTCATGTTGCCGGTCGCTGTCCCGCCACCACCGATGCCTGGCTGTCTCCACCCTCTAGTCTCCCCTAAAATTTTTTTTGATTCCCCCACTTATGAAACGCGAGAAACATGAGCTATATCAAGTGGGTTAATGTTGGGTTTGCTTCGTAACTTGGTAATTAACTAGATTACATCACTTTTAAAAAATGTAGAGCAGTACTTTATACTTCGTAACCTGGGTTAATGGCAAGCATTTTCCCCAGCTAGATTACATCAATCAAAACGTAGTGCAGTAAACCCCAGCCACCACAGTGCTGCCGGTGGTTGGCGTTGGAAAACTTGGCGGAAGAGGCTTGGAGGTTAGAGTGTCAAACAGGGCTATGAGCGATTGGGTGTAATTGGAGGAGGCTTTTGATCGGCGCGATCATTGTGAACTAGATATGTGTCTCGATGCTGATTTGGGAGACGGGGGAAAGGGAAGAAAGGAAGATGGGGAATGGCGAAGAAGGGGGGATGGCGGCGGCGGCGTCTCACAAGCCGAAGAACAGAGAAGAAGATAATAAAATAAAGAAGAAGAATAAGGATTTTAGGGGTTAAAAAGTAATTTCATCATTTTATTTTATTTTATTTTATTTTAATATTTTTTCTAAGTGGTAAAATAGTCTTTTCACTAAATTCCAGCCTTGAACTGTCGAAAAAAGTTATATGTGCATATATACTAACTATCTAGGGTTATATGTGCACTTTTCGTGAATTATGTAGGGTTATATATGCACTTCACTCTAATTTTTAAATGGAAAAGTCTTGGGAAAGACCATCTTTCCATAGGTTTATGGAAAGATGGGTTTAATTAGAATAATAAAAAGTAAAATATTTTAGTTGCAATATTAAAAATTTACTATGCAATACGTTATAGTAATACTGTTCATAACCTGATTCATGCAACCCAAAAATTTTATCTTCATTTATTCTATTTTGCCCTTTAAACGTTGATTTCTTCACGACTTATGAAAAAATCGTATTTCAAGAGACGGACTCTTTTTAAAATTTAAAAATTTGTTTTTTTTAAAAAAAATGGACAAGACACATGACACCACACGATTGGACCACGTGTTCCAATCAAGCCAATAAACAATTCAAAAGGATTGGGCGCTGGTATTGGACATGATATTGCACATTCGCTGGTAATTGCACATTCGCTAGTATTGCACATGGCTTCTGACATGAAGCAGAACTGGGCCGGTTGCAAAAATGGCTAGCCGGAAAGTGGTTCAGATTTGTGGAACCACTTTGAAACACTCATTGTGGGGTTTTATGGTTTCACTTTAATTTCAGAGTGATTTCAGTTTCAGAGGGGAATCACTCTGGAACCACCATTGTACATGCTCTTATCTCAAACTGGATCCACTCTAGAACTACAATTGCACATGCTCTTATCTAGTATACTGGATAACACATTGTGTCGATATACGGATTCTAAACGAAAAATTAAAATATAATATAATTTATAGTTTAAATAAGTATTAATTTATGGTTATATGTATATGAGAGTTACACATGGTGCAGAATTTATAATAAATTAATACATTAACTAATGAAAGAAAATTGACTCGGTCCTTGTCGACACATGTGTTTTTTACGTAGAAAATTATACTATTGTATTAAAATATATACGTTGTAAAAATTATAGTAATTAAAATAAGAAATGTCAGTCGATAATGAATGAATAATTATTTAACTGAATTTATAAAATTATGATAAAAATATTTGTCAGGATCATCCTGATATAAAGGCTTATCAGACATCATATAAAGGCTTATCAGGCACCATATAAAGGCCGATCAGGCACCAATGATTTGAATGCACATCATCATTATTTGTTTTTTATTGCTCCACTTGTATAACGATTTCCAAAAAGGGTTTACACATTTAGTGGTTAGTGTTTAGATATTTTAAGTATTGAAATTTCAAATGGAACAAACAAATCTTAATTAACGTACACATGGCACTATACTATTGGTTTCTGATAAAAAGCTTATGTTAGGATGATCTTGATCGATATAATTCTTTAAAATTATATCTCTTTTAAAGGGAAATACAAAAACATGCAAGGACATGTTCTCAAAGAAAAATATAATATAATTTTATAAACTATTGAAATTATGCTACTCCCTTCGCCCCAACTCTATTTGCACTACAATCATTATCATGCTAATCAAGAAACATGTTTGACTGTTAATATGTTTATCTACGAATAATAATGACAAATAAAAAGTTGATATTTAGAAACTACTTATTACAACGGATTCAGCAATATCATATATGATAATATTATTGTTTACATTTCTGTTCAAATATGCTATCAAACTTTTTCATAGTGAATGATGTCAAAAAATCAAGAGTGCAAATAAAGTTGGGACAGAATGAGTACATATTCATATTGTTCGAATAAATAATTCGAATGCAGAAGACTAAATATTATATAACAATACGGGTAAATTAGTTTTTTTTTTTGTCGAATTAGTATTTGGCTAGACAGTTTAAATTATTAGATTATTAGATAATTAGATATGGTATGAAACATGATTTATAGGTTAAATTTGGTTACCAGGTTAAGTTTGCTTAAGAATGATCTTGTTATTTCTGATATTTAATGAATGAATGACAGATAAATATTTGTGAGAAGTAGATTAGCTGGACCAAATTAGTGATATATCAATTAAAAAATGAACATGAAATGAATTAAGAAAAAAAGATAAATATGAAAGTGGAAAGCTAACATGACAAGCTTACGTGGCAATGCGTGGGGAAGCTACTTGGCCAATAATTTGCTGTTTTAATCTTTATCTGGTTACTATATAAAAGATATACTTTGAAATCGCACGCTTGTGTCAACCATCGTCAGGGGCATGGTGGTTATTTCGCAGGCAAGCCGAACGTGTGCCCCTGCATGTGATCTAAAGTGGCCGCCCAAAACGACGTCATTTTGGGCACCATTTTTGTTGTTTTGTGCATGCCCTTTGTCAAACATTACGGCACCGCCATGTGCGCTTACATGTGCTTCCAGGTGGCTGCCAAAAATGACGTAGTTTTGGGCACCCATTCGAGATGTGAGCTTCTTGGTGGAGGGGTTCGATAGGATGGCTTCGAGATGTACCCATTCGAGATGTAAACTTTGAGGTGGAGGGGTTCGATTGGATGGGTTCGAGAGGTACCTATTCGAGAGGTTAAGTTTCCAGTGGAGGAGTTCGAGACATTGAGAATTCGAGTAATGGATACTTAGCGTGCGTGTGCCAATGGCTCGACAGGTAGAAGACTCAAGGGGTAGATGGGGAATCCTCGAAGGAGTGGTTCTCGGCCTCAAAGGAATGAAATCTTTTGTCCTCGAAGGGGTTGAGTTCTCGGCCCTCGAAGGGATGGAGGCTTCTGTCCTCAAAGGGGTCTAGTTCTAGGCCCTCGAAGGGATGGAGTCTTCTGTCCTCGAGGGGGTCGAGTTCTCGGCCCTCGAAGGGATGGAGTCTTCTGTCCTCGAAGGGGTCGAGGTCTCGGCCCTCGAATGGATGAAATATTCTGTCCTCGAAGGAAGGGGTTCTATTGGACATGTTTGAGAGGTACCTACTCGAGAGGTTAATTTTCAGGTGGAGGGGTTCGAGACATTGAGGATTTGAGTGATGGATACTTAGCGTGCGTGTGCTAAATGCTTGATAGGTGGAAGACTCGAGGGGTAGATGGGGGATCCTCAAAGGGGTAGATGGGGATCCTCGAAGGGGTTGAGCACGAAGGGATGAAGTCTTCTGTCCTCGAGGGGGTCCAGTTCTCAGCCCTCGAAGGGATGGAGTCTTCTGTCCTCGAAGGGGTTGAGTTCTCGGACCTCGAAGGGATGGAGTCTTCTGTCCTCAAGGGGATTGAGTTCTCGGCCCTCGAAAGGATAAAGTCTTCTGTCCTCGAGGGGTCGAGTTCTCGGTCCTCGAAGGGATGGAGTCTTCTGTCCTCGAAGGGGTCGAGGTCTCGGACCTCGAAGGGATAGAGTTTTCTGTCCTCGAAGGGAGGGGTTCCATTGGACATGTTCGAGAAGTACCTAACCAAGAGGTTAAGTTTCAGGTGGAGGGGTTCGAGACATTGAGGATTCGAGTGATGGATACTTAGCATGCGTGTGCCAAAGGCTCGACAGGTAGAAGACTCAAGGGGTAGATGGGGGATCCTCGAAGGGGTTGATGGGCACCCTCGAAGGGGTTGAGTTCTCAGCCCACGAAGGGATGGAGTCTTCTGTCCTCGAGGGGGTCGAGTTCTCAGCCCTCAAAGGGATGGAGTCTTCTGTCCTTGAGGGGTCGAGGTCTCGACCCTCGAAGGGATGGAGTCTTCTATCCTCGAAGGGAGGGGTTCCACTGGACATGTTCAAGAGGTACCTACTTGAGAGGTTAAGTTTCAGGTGGAGGGGTTCGAGACATTGAGATTTCGAGTGATCGATACTTAGCGTGCGTGTGCTAAAGGCTCGACAGGTGGAAGACTCGAGGGGTAGATGGGGGATCCTCGAAGGGGTAGATGGGGGATCCTCAAATGGGTTGAATTCTCAGCCCACGAAGGGATGGAGTCTTCTGTCCTTAAGGGGGTCGAGTTCTCGGCCCTCGAAGGGATAGAGTCTTCTGTCCTCGAAGGGGTTGAGTTCTCGGCCCTCGAAGGGATGGAGTCTTCTATCCTCGAGGGGGTCGAGTTCTCGGCCCTCGAAGGGATAGAGTCTTATGTCCTCGAAGGGGTTGAGTTCTCGGCCCTCGAAGGGATGGAGTCTTCTGTCCTCGAGGGGGTTGAGTTCTCGGCCCTCGAAGGGATGAAGTCTTATGTCCTCGAGGGGTCGTGTTCTCGGCTCTCGAAGGGATAGAGTCTTCTGTCCTTAAAGGGGTCGAGATCTGGGGTCGAGATCTCGGCCCTCGAAGGGATGAAGTCTTCTATCCTCGAGGGGGGTCGAGTTCTAGGGCCTCAAAGGGATGGAGTCTTCTGTCCTCGAAGGGAAGGGTCCCATTGGACATATTCGAGAGGTACCTACTCGAGAGATTAAATTTCAGGTGGAGGGGTTTCGAGACATTGAGGATTCGAGTGATGCCAATGACTCAACAGGTGGAAGATTCGGGGGGTAGATGGGGGATCCTCGAAGGGGTAGATAGGGATCCTCAAAGGGGTAGATAGGGATCCTCGAAGGGGATAAGTTCTCGGCCCTCGAAGGGATGGAGCCTTCTGTCCTCGAGGAGGTCGAGCTCTCGGCCCTCGAAGGGATGGAGTCTTCTATCCTAGAAGGGGTCGAAGTCTCGGCCATGGAAGGGATGGAGTCTTCTGTCCTCAAAGGGAGGTGTCCCATTGGACATGTTCGAGAGGTACCTACTCGAGAGGTTAAGTTTTAGGTGGAGGGGTTCCATTCGAGAGGTACCTATTCGAGACGTATCGATTCGAGAGGTACCTATTTGAGAGGTTAAGTTTCAGGTGGAGGGTTTGATTGGATGGGTTCGAGACGTAAAGTTCCAAGTGGAGGGGTTCGATTGGATGGGTTTGAGAGGTACCTATTTGAGAGGTTAAGTTTCAGATGGAGGGGTTCGAGACGTTGAGGATTGGAGTGATGGATACTTAGCGTGCGTGTGCCAACAGCTTGATAGGTGGAAGACTCGAGGGGTAGATGGGGGATCCTCGAAGGGGTGGTTATCGGCCTCGAAGGGATGAAATCTTCTATCCTCGAAGGGGTCGAGTTCTAGACCCTCAAAGGGGTCGAGTTCTAGACCCTCGAAGGGATGGAGGCTTCTGTCCTCGAAGGGGGTCGAGGTCTCTTACCTCGAAGGGATGGAGTCTTCTGCCCTCGAAGGGATGTTGTCTTCTTTCCTTGAAGGGGTCCAGTTCTAGACTCTCGAAGGGATGGAGGCTTCTGTCCTCGAAGGGGTCGAGGTCTCGGCCCTCGAAGGGATGGAGTCTTCTATCTTCGAAGGGGTAGAGTTCTCGGCCCTCGAAAGGATGGAGGCTTCTGTTCTCAAAGGGGTCCAGTTCTAGGACCTCGAAGGGATGGAGTCTTCTGTCCTTGAGGGGTCGAGTTCTCGGCACTCAAAAGGATGGAGTCTTCTGTCCTTGAGCGGGTCGAGTTCTTGGCCCTCGAAGGGATGGAGTCTTCTGTCATCGAAGGGGTCGAGATCTCGACCCTTGATGGGATGGAGTCTTTTGTCCTCGAAAGGGGTAGAGTTCTCGGCCCTCAAAGGGATGGAGTCTTCTGTCCTCGAAGGATGGTAGAGTTCTAAGCCCTTGAAGGGATGGAGTCTTCTGTCCTCGAGTGGGTCGAGTTCTCGGCCCTCGAAGGGATGGAGTCTTCTGTCCTCGAAGGGGTCGAGGTCTCTGCCTTCAAAGTGATAGAGCCTTCTGTCTCTAGGCCCTCGAAGGGATGGAGGATTTTGTCCTCAAAGGGGTCGAGGTCTCGGCCCTCGAAGGGATAGAGTCTTCTGTCCTCGAAGGGGTAGAGTTCTCAGCCCTCGAAGGGATGAAGTCTTCTATCCTCAAGGGGGTCGAGTTCTCGGCCTTCGAGGGGATGAAGTCTTCTGTCCTCGAAGGGATCGAGGTCTCGGCCCTCGAAGGGATGGAGTCTTCAGTCTTCGAAGGGAAGGGCCCCATTGGACATGTTCGAGAGGTACCTACTCGAGAGATTAAGTTTCAGGTGGAGGGATTCAAGACATTGAGGATTCGAGTGATGCCAATGGCTCGACAGGTGGAAGACTCGAGGGGTAGATGGGGGATCCTCGAAGGGGTAGATGGGGAATCCTCGAAGGGGTGGATGGGGGATCCTCAAATGGGTTGAATTCTCGGCCCACGATGGGATGGAGTCTTCTGTCCTTGAGGGGGTCGATTTCTCGGCCCTCGAAGGGATAGAGTCTTCTGTCCTCGAAGGGGTTGAGTTCTCGGCCCTCGAAGGGATGGAGTCTTCTATCCTCGAGGGGGTCGAGTTCTCGGCCCTCGAAGGGATAGAGTCTTATGTCCTCGAAGGGGTTTAGTTCTCGGCCCTCGAAGGGATGGAGTCTTCTGTCCTCGAGGGGGTTGAGTTCTCTCGCCCTCGAAGGGATGAAGTCTTATATCCTCGAGGGGTCGAGTTCTCGGCTCTCGAAGGGATAGAGTCTTCTGTCCTTAAAGGGGTCGAGATCTCGGCCCTCGAAGGGATGAAGTCTGGTCGAGTTCTCGGGCCTCGAAGGGATGGAGTCTTCTGTCCTCGAAGGGAAGGGTCCCATTGGACATATTCGAGAGGTACCTACTCGAGAGATTAAATTTCAGGTGGAGGGGTTTCGAGACATTGAGGATTCGAGTGATGCCAATGGCTCAACAGGTGGAAGATTCGGGGGGGTAGATGGGGGATCCTCGAAGGGGTAGATAGGGATCCTCAAAGGGGTAGATAGGGATCCTCGAAGGGGATAAGTTCTCGGCCCTCGAAGGGATGGAGCCTTCTGTCCTCGAGGAGGTCGAGCTCTCGGCCCTCGAAGGGATGGAGTCTTCTATCCTAGAAGGGGTCGAAGTCTCGGCCATCGAAGGGATGGAGTCTTCTATCCTCAAAGGGAGGTGTCCCATTGGACATGTTCGAGAGGTACCTACTCGAGAGGTTAAGTTTCAGGTGGAGGGGTTCCATTCGAGAGGTACCTATTCGAGACGTATCAATTCGAGAGGTACTTATTTGAGTGGTTAAGTTTCAGGTGGAGGGTTTGATTGGATGGGTTCGAGACGTAAAGTTCCAAGTGGAGGGGTTCGATTGGATGGGTTTGAGAGGTACCTATTTGAGAGGTTAAGTTTCAGATGGAGGGGTTCGAGACGTTGAGGATTTGAGTGATGGATACTTAACGTGCGTGTGCCAACGGCTTGATAGGTGGAAGACTCGAGGGGTAAATGGGGGATCCTCGAAGGGGTGGTTATCGGCCTCGAAGGGATGAAATCTTCTATCCTCGAAGGGGTCGAGTTCTAGACCCTCGAAGGGATGAAGGCTTCTGTCCTCGAAGGGGGTCGAGGTTTCTTACCTCGAAGGGATGGAGTCTTCTGCCCTCGAAGGGATGTTGTCTTCTTTCCTTGAAGGGGTCCAGTTCTAGACCCTCAAAGGGATGGAGGCTTCTGTCCTCGAAGGGGTTGAGGTCTCGGCCCTCGAAGGGATGGAGTCTTCTATCTTCGAAGGGGTAGAGTTCTCGGCCCTCGAAGGGATGGAGACTTCTGTTCTCAAAGGGGTCCAGTTCTAGGCCCTCAAAGGGATGGAGTCTTCTGTCCTTGAGGGGGTCGAGTTCTCGGCACTCAAAGGGATGGAGTCTTCTGTCCTTGAGCGGGTCGAGTTCTTGGCCCTCGAAGGGATGGAGTCTTCTGTCTTCGAAGGGGTCGAGGTCTCGGCCCTCGAAGGGATGGAGTCTCCTGTCCTCGAAGGGGGTAGAGTTCTCGGCCCTCAAAGGGATGGAGTCTTCTGTCCTTGAAGGAGGGTAGAGTTCTAAGCCCTCGAAGGGATGGAGTCTTCTGTCCTCGAGTGGGTCGAGTTCTCGGCCCTCAAAGGGATGGAGTCTTTTGTCCTCGAAGGGGTCGAGGTCTCTGCCTTCGAAGTGATAGAGCCTTCTGTCTCTAGGCCCTCGAAGGGATGGAGGATTTTGTCCTCAAAGGGGTCGAGGTCTCGGCCCTCAAAGGGATGGAATCTTCTGTCCTCGAAGGGGTAGAGTTCTTGGCCCTCGAATGGATGGAATCTTCTGTCCTGGAGGGGGTCGAGTTCTCGGCCCTCGAAGGGATGGAGTCTTCTGTCCTCGAAGGGATCGAGGTCTCGGCCCTCGAAGGGATGGAGTCTTTTGTCCTCGAAGGGAAGGGTCTCATTGGACATGTTCGAGAGGTACCTACTCGAGAGATTAAGTTTCAGGTGGAGGGGTTCAAGACATTGAGGATTCGAGTGATGCCAATGGCTCGACAGGTGGAAGACTCGAGGGGTAAATGGGGGATCCTCGAAGGGGTAGATGGGGATCCTCGAAGGGGTTGAGTTCTCGGCCCTCGAAGGGATGGAGCCTTCTGTTCTTAAGGGGGTCGAGCTCTCGACCCTCGAAGGGATGGAGTCTTCTGTCCTCGAGGGGTTGAGGTCTCGGCCCTCGAAGGGATGAAGTCTTCTGTCCTCGAAGGGGTCGAGGTCTCGGCCCTCGAAGGGATGTTCCCTCGAGGGAACCACCCCTCGAGGATCTCGCATGTACCCTTGGAGCCTTCTACCCCTCGAACCATTGCCACCAACTCAAACCCGCAGTACCCTCGAGGGCAATCCACGAACCACCCCTCGAGGGGTTATACATCCAGCAGTCGAGATTACGTCATCTTCGAGGGGTCAGCATTCGAGGTTACATCCACATCATCCACGAACCATCACTCGAGGTGTTATACATCCACCCCTCGAGAGGTTACACATCCATCCCTCGAAGGATTAAATTACCACCCCTCGAGAGCATTCCATGTTATTCATACCACCTGTTGAAGGGGTTAGCCACCACCCCTCGAGGGGTTAGTGAACCACCCTTCGAGGATCTAATCTAGACATCCAGCAGTCGAGGTTACATCCACGTCATCTTCGAACCACCACTCGAGGAGTTAAACATCCACTCCTCAAGAAGTTATACCTTCAGCACTCGAAGGGCAGGTTAAACAGCAACCCCTCGAGGGTTAAACATCCAGCACTCGAAGGATTAACCAACCACCCCTCGAGGATAGACATCCAACACTCGAGAGGATGGACATCCAGCATTCGAGAGCACTCGAAAGCACATCAACACACGAATCACTCCTCGAGGATATAGATTCCCGCCATCATTTCGAGCTATGAAACTCTCGAGACATTCATGTCTCCAATCAGTAATCATTCATAACTCGAGAGTGCATGTTTCCTCTCGAATCCATTATGCACGATCCACCTGTCATGGGTACAATTTCCACTTTGAGAGCATCCACACCTCACGACTCACGAGTACATTCATTCGAGAGAAATTGTACCTTGCGTCCACACCATTTGAGGCATCATTCCACCACTCGAACTACCATTCGAGGCTTCAAGCTGCTAGGGTTTAAGACCCATGACCTAGCCTTATCTTTAAACGGTCATTTGACCCGGCCGCCTTGAACTGGGTTGGAACCCTAAGGAGCCTCTGCCCCGTATCTTCTTTCTCGGGTTGAATGGCCCGACGGCGCCCTAGAATGGGTCGAGCGCCCAGATTTGAGTCCTCGCCTACAACGCATTTTTCCAGCGCCGGTGAGTTGTCGAAAACTGGGCAAAATTCAAAGAATCCACCAATTATGAAAAAATCTGCTCCTCCATTCGTCTTGATCTGGCCATTCTCAGGAAATTGAAAAACAAGGACAACACATTGGGTATACCATCATTGATGATTCCGATAAAAAAATAATCCACCATGGTCAGCCGTCGAACGGCTCAATTCAACCAACACATAGCAAAACATCTCCTAACATCCATCTTGAACCTGACTAGCCCCAAAGCATGAGCCTCATCCACCAATAACATTCAAACACCCAAAATCAAGAATTCCACTTCTCGAACCTACTATTTAACATTCACCACTCGAATCCGTACCTCCGGAACCTTCCGTTCCAACCAACTACCTCTCGAACTTCCACTGCAACCTTCACATCTCGAATCCGTACCTCGAACCCCTCCACTCGAACCCTCTCCACCTGAACCTTCACCTCTCGCCGTCTCCGCTTCAATTACATGTATAATTGGTACATTTACAGCTTAAATTACAGTTTTTTTAACATTCCTATAAAATTTCTATAATTTGTTATCAAGCTCACCGCGCATCGCATGGTGTAGCCAAACTAGTTAGAGGTAACCTAGAAGTGAAAAGGGAAGGGAATCCTGTTGATGGAGGGTCCTACAAAAACTATGAACTCTCGTAAAACCGTCCTCGGCATCTAGAGAGAGATTCCTTGGCAATCCGGGAACTATAAAAATGAGAAAATACTATACCCAAAAGGCAAATAAATTTTCCAAATAAAAATAGGTAAATAATTAATACCGCTAAATGATCATCTTCTTCTTCTAATGGGTAGCATGCATACGAATTTTATACTTGTACTACAACACATCACCGTAATGAAGGTGTCACCGTTTACAAAAACAGGCATTGGAGTGAAAAATAATTCTAGGCCTATCATAACTGTTCTACAAATAAACTATTGAAGGGGGGAAATCCTCACAAAAACCCATTCATGTCTATATCTTGATATTAAAGTAATCTGGATCCATGTGATGTAGTCTCACATATCCATCTTCACCTCCACTTGCAAAACTGTTAACAAAACAATTTAAGGAATTTTAGGATAAAACAACACAATGATCACAATGTACCAACAAAAAACGGCAAACAATCATTATGCACATCCAGATGAAGTCCCCAAAAATGCAAGTCAGATGACTAGCTGTGCTCTTTTTAAGTTTCACGGGATCAATTTACATCTAAGCAGTCCAATCCTACTTTTTCCTTTCATAATAGAGATCACAGAAACCACGTGCATCACAAAAAGGTGTTGAAATTGTGACCTGAGGTAATGAGAAGGTGTAGGAAAATAACTTCATAATTTAAGCAAACATTTACCTCTTCCCGTCAGGTTTGAATGCCAAGGCATTGATTGGGCCAAAGTGACCTTTAACACCTCCAATCTCTTCTTGAAGAATCTGTAGCACCACAAAAGAAAGGTGAAAACTTTGAATCAGGAAGCCACTACCACTAGTCAAGTCTCCTCTCACATTCATCATTTAAAAAAAAAATACATTTACTTTATCATAGAATTTTGCCTCAAATTTCCCAGCACGATGATCAGTGGTTGTAACAGATGATGCATCCTGACCGCCTCCAAGAACCACCTGCAGAAGAAACCACAACACAAGTAGAAAGCCAGAAAAGAAAAGTCAGCATTACAAAACAGGTCAAGAGACTATATTTGTTTCATGAGAAACCACTAAACCAGCAAAAATATCATTGTGTAAACAAAAGCAAAAAGGAAAATTTCCAATAAGTTCCAGAATGGCATACATGATCAAGGAGAGGAGACATTGTCACTGCATTCACCGGACGTTCAGTGGCATAGGTCTTAAGAAGAGTCAATGTCCTTATATCCCATAACTAAGAAAGTATTAAAGTAAATTGTTAGAAAATTACTGAGTGATTAGAAGTTGAAACCAAGAATTGTCAGCTCTCGTGCAATAAACGAAGGCAAATTAAACTAAAAGCTACCTTAGCTGATTTATCTAGGGCACCGGTGATGAAATGTGAACCATCAATAGATTTTGCAAGAGATGTTATAGCCTTCTTGTGCCCAGTTTCCTTGTCTGACTCTTTGAGTAACTTTCCTGTCTATATAACATAAGTGCTGAAACAGTCAACCCCCGAGCATCCACAACTATCAAAACCGACATCGAGAAACTTTCTAAACAAGAACAGAATAGAGGTATGTTCAGGTAGCAAGGCACACCACTAAGTCCCGAATTCTGGACAAAATGATCAATTGTCTTGTATTTCAAAATAGTAGTAATTGAAGGAACCGTATAAAATTATTACCTCAACATCCCATATGCGGACAACAGAATCCTCACCAGCACTTATTATTGTCCGGTTTAAGGGTCCCCAGACAGCTCTATTGATTCTACCCTGAGGGCCTTTTATTGTAAGAGCAGATTCACCCATCTCTGGGGAAACAATTGTGATGTATTACATTAGTAAAATGGAAATTCACGAATTAACGGGATCACTTCAACTCCGAGACCTGAGAACATTAGTAAGGAAGAATTCAACTCACGGTCACTAGGATCCTCCGCAATATGTTTGACATGGATGGCCGAAGGCAGTCCCATAAAGGGGTCAGTTGTGATAACAGCAATCTTATCACCAACTGAAAAATCAACAGACCTCGTCGGGGAGTCGAAGTTGAAGGTGAAGAGCTGAGTCCCAGTTTTGACTGACCAGAGCTTCGCCGACTGATCCGCACTTCCAGTAATCAGCAACGACGAATCCCCTACACCACATCAGGTTGAATTAATCTAGGAAATAATGCACTACACTAATCCATGAGCATATGCAAGTAACTAACCAAACCAAACAATACAATGAAAAAAAGATACTACTATAATATAATGTAACTCATTTACACGAGATGGGGCTTACTGGTGATGTCGCAGCACCAGACGGCGCCGTTGTGGCCACGATAAGTGCCGAGACGCTCGCCGTTGTCGGCAAACCAGACAGTGGGGTTGTGATCCTTGGCGCATGAGAAGAGAAGATCTCCATCTCGGTTGTATTTGAGGAAAGTTAATGGCCTTTCATGGCCTTTCATCAGAATCGGTCTCATCGTTACGGAACCAAAAGGAGCTGTTACTGTTGTGTTTCTTGCCGAGAATCTGGATTCAGTTGGTTATGAGATGAGATAAAAAACCCTAAATTTCCCGGTTTATCTGTGTGTGGGCGGGGCATAAAACCCTTAACCGTATATTGACCCGGCCAACTACACTTTGGGCGGGTGCTCCAATTCTATTTAGAGTGGGTCTCTCCTGACAGGTGGTATGTCCATAAGCTTATGGACAGGTCACTTATTTCTTACCTTATACACTTCATTTCTTAAATTACATACAAAATTTAAAATTTTTTAAAATAATTATTTATATCATATATTTTTATATTTTCACCTTCAAATACACATTATTAGTTGTTTTAACTTATAAAATGCAATATTTAAATTTTATAAAAAAATTAAAATATTTAAGTCAAATGCCCCCTGACGACTGTCCATAAGCTTATGGGAATGCCGTCTTTCCTGAGACTTTCCCTTCTATTTATACCAACTAGCGGGAGTCCCACTGTGCAACTTCTTCATTAAAAAATATTTAATTTAATTAATATATAATATTTATATGTCACATTAAAATTAAAATAAATAAATAAATTATAAATATATTCATCTAAGAATAACTAACTAAATTGTAAAACAAATAATAAATTTTGTTGGAATTTATTAAATAATCAATAAGATAAAAAAATATTATTTTTATAACCTTTCAAGAAATAATATATTGCAAGTACATGAAGTAAGTAAAATATAAAAAAGAGACGTTGAACTTGTGGAAAAACAAGGAACTGTGTTTATATGTGAACTAAACAATGAATTGGGTGGCATAAATGCAGACAAGTTTTTGTCACAATCATTGTCTATATGTTTATTTTGGAGAATTGTTGTCTATATACCAATATAATCTTATATACTTGCGAAAGTGTCGATATAACCTTCAATCGCTTGAAAGTTAGAAAGAAAAAGCTACCTAATTAATGAAAGTGCCTATATAATCCTTTAGTAAACTAGTGTTTTTCCAACTGTTGACCCACCTTAAAATGACAATAATGCCATCAGACCAAAAGCTGAATTTGGGTGGACAATTATAACCTTACCCACAACCATCGAGCCATCGTCGCCGCTGCCAAAACAGGTAGGGTTATATCAGGACATTATGAATTTGATAGGGTTCAGATGGTACTGGGATCGAGTGGAGAGGTTCGAGTGGTACTGAGTTCGAGTGGAGAGGGTTCGAATAGTACTGGGTTCGAATGGAGAGGCTTCGAGTGGAGAGGGTTTGAGTGGTACTGGGTTCGAGTAAAGAGGGCTCGGGTGGTGAGGGTTCGAGTGGAGAGAGTTCGGGTGGTGAGGGTTTGAGTGGAGAGAGTTTGAGTCGAGATTCGAGTGGAGAGGTTCGAGTGGTACTGGGTTCGAGTAGAGAGGGTTAGAGTGATGAGTTTCGAGTGGAGAGGGTTCGAGTGGTACTGGGTTCAAGTGGAAAGGGTCCGAGTGGTACTGGGTTCCAGTAGAGAGGGTTCGAGTGGTACTGGGTTCGAGTGAAGAGTGTTTGAGTGGTGAGTGGAGAGAGTTCGGCCGGTGAGGGTTCGAGTGGAGAGAGTTCGAGTCGAGATTCGAGTGGTACTGGGTTTGACTGGAGAGGGTTCGAATGTAGATGGTTCTCTACTCGAACCCAGTACCACTCGAACCTCTCCGCTCGAACCCAGTCCACTCGAACCCTCTCTACTCGAACCCAGTACCACTCGTACCCTCTCCACTCAAAAATCTTCACTCGGACCCTCTCTACTCGAACTCAGTACCACTCGAACCTCTCCACTCAAATCTCGACTTGAACTCTCTCCGCTTCAACCTCACCACCCGAACTCTCTCCACTCGGATCCTCACCACCCAAACCCACTTCACTTGAACCCTCTCCACTCGAACCCTCTCCACTTGAACCCAGTACTACTCGAACTCTCTCCACTCAAATCCTCTCCACTCAAACCCTCTCCAGTCGAACCCAGTACCACTCGAACCTCTCCACTCGAGCCCAGTATTACTTGAACCCTTTCCACTCGAACCCAGTACCACTCGAACCTCTCCACTCGAACCCAGAACCACTTAAACCTCTCCACTCGAACACAGTACCACTCGAACCTCTCCACTCGAACATAGTACCACTCAAATCCAGTACGACTCGAACCCTCTCCACTCGAACTCTCACCACTCGGACCAGTACCACTCGAACCGGTACCACTCGAACATCTCTACTCACGTAACAATTTCCTTACTTCACGAGCTATTGGTTTTTGTATGATTTGATAAACGTATGTTGATTGATTAATAATAGTTGGATCTATGAATCTTGGGAAACATATCTAAACCACGTGAAGACAATGGTAGGTTTGGAGACAATATATGCACTAATTAAATAAAACATATTGCTATAAATCTAATTATATATATCATAATTGACAGTTACCTTATATAAATTTTACATTATTAGATTGTTCTTGATATTCCTTAATTATTTTTTATTTATTAATTAGAATATTTTGATTGAATGAATTGAAGTGTAGATAACCTCTAGAGAAGTAGTTACTTCATTTACTTTGTTATGCCTAATTTAGTAGTCAAAACAAGACTATCGTAAAAAAATACTTTGTAAACAACTTGTAAATATGAAAACAACCAAACTACTCTGCTGTTTTTCGATTGAACTAAGATTATACTATAATGAAACCTTAACATAACTGTGTTAAACCAAACCGCAGTTAACTAAAAATGAGCATAACTTAATTGGCTATTTTAGAAAAAAAGGGACTCTATTGTTGCATCCCAAACATAGGCACTTAACCAGTAAAATGCACAAGAATGCCACAAAGAAAATCTTGAAATAAATAGAATACGTTTCTTCATTTGATTGCCAGCTGGATTGAAGTAATGGAAATTGAGTAATAACTTGTACCTATGATCTGTGTATACCTAGAAGACACTATTGATCACTGTGGTTATATTAGGACGTTTTGGACTCAGTTTTGTATAATTTTGAGCTCTAGATGTGGCATCTTGCCTTGAAATTCTCTAAGAAGAGTTAAAAGCAATTTTTACGCTTTTATTACTTTTCTAGAGGATTTTGTGTGACAAGGCAATTTGTTTGAAGACTTTGAAGAATATCTTTGAAGATTTGAAGACTTGCATTTGATCTTTTGAAGATTTGAAGAATACGTTTGAAGATTTGAAGACTTGCATTTGATCTTTTGAAGATTTGAAGAATTGAAGAAAAGTGAAGTGAAGAGGAAGACATGAAACAAAAAGAAGAAGGAAATCAAGTGGGCTCTGTCGCGACTCGCGACGAGCGTATAGCCAGAAATCTTTCTTGCTTTTTTGTACTATAAATACTCACCTTATCCTCTCCTCTAGGGAGAACCTCTTCTTCCTGCGATTTTTCTGGGTCAAACCCTAGTTTTACCCTTCTTTCTTTTCTTAGTTTTTGTAGGTTAATCATGTTTTTTAATTATCTAGCTTAGTTTTATCCTTGGGAGCAATGGATTGAAGCTTCCATATCTATGTAGTAAGAACCATATCTATCTATTTAGTGCTTTTGCTATTGTGTATTTATTGAGCTTTGAATGTGAATTGTTAATGGCAATGATGTTGTTGGAAGCTTGAATATGTGAATTACTTGTATGCTTACTTGTTATGGTTGGGAGTAAGTAGCTAATTCTCCCCTGTAAGAGCATGAGTTAGAGCTTCTCAATGAAGTTGATGCGTTGATAATTACTAGATAAATGTCACGATTTTGAATTTTTGTCATGTTTCTTTTAGGTAGCAAATGAGAGAAGTCAATGAATGTCGATCGTTCTTGGCTAATCTTGTGTAAATGCATGAATTGGTTAAATGCTTAGACACGGTGTAGTGTTTATAACTGTTGCCAAGCTTGTTGATTCTTCATGCTCAATGCCACCAATGGGATACTCTTAGTCGTGTTTTGACTAAGGGAGTCATTGGTGAGGTTTGACAAGAGATGTCGAATTCATTGCAAACTACTATCTAAGAAGGATGAAGATTTATCTTCACAACAAGCAGTGGAAGTGGTGAATAGATTGTTTCACTCGTTCCTGAAGCCGTTGTTATTTATCATTCATGCGTTCTTAATGCTATGTTTTACTTCATTTATACCATGAGTTGTTTGAGAATAGGAAGTGTTTGTATGATTTAAGTGTTAGGGTGTTAGAAAAGTGACGAATTCCTTAGCTCATTTGCATGAACATATAAGAACATGAACTTAGAACTTCTTCTGCATAAAGTGTTGTGATTCTTGCTAGATAAATATGTTAATGTGGATTGTTCTCATATTTATCCTACATATGCAATGAAAGGTTGAACCTTGAATGTGGTTTGTTCTAGGTTTAGCCTAATGAATGTTATGTTTGGTTAAATGACTATGTCTTTGGTAGAAGGCTTGTTGTTATCAAATCTATGGTCCTTCGTGTATAATGTCGTTGATGAAATACCTCTATGGTGTTGTTTGCCTAGAGTGATTGTCAATGGGGTTTGCCAATGGTCGTTGTTTGTCTTTGCAAATTACTATTAAGAAGGAATGAATGTTGATCTTTCATTGGCATTCCCCATAGGTAACAATTGTGATGGAATGAGTGAATGGTTCAATGATTTACATTTGGTTTGGAAGTGGATGTCGATTGCCCCTAAGGCTTTATCTTTTGTATTTTTAAACCTTTTTTTTCTTAGTTGGTTTGATGATTAGCACAGTTTCTTAACTTTGCTAGTTGTTTTGTCTTTTATTTTCATAATTTAGGAAAACCAACCCAGTACCACTCGAACCCTCTCTACTCGAACCCAGTACCACTTGTACCCTCTCCACTCAAAACCCTCCACTCGTACCCTCTCTACTCGAACCCAGTACCACTCGAACCTCTCCACTCGAATCTCGACTCGAACTCTCTCCACTTCAACCTCACCACCCGAACTCTCTCCACTCAGACCCTCACCACCCAAACCCTCTTCACTTGAACCCTCTCCACTCGAACCCTCTCCACTTGAACCCAGTAGTACTCGAACCCTCTCCACTCAAACCAAGTACTACTCGAACCCTCTCTAGTCAAACCCAGTACCACTCGAACCTCTCCACTCGAGCCCAGTACTACTTGAACCCTCTCCACTCGAACCCAGTACCACTCGAACCTCTCCACTCAAACCCAGTACCACTTAAACCTCTCCACTCGAACCCAGTACCACTCGAACCTCTCCACTCAAACATAGTACCACTCAAATCCAGTACGACTCGAACCCTCTCCACTCGAACTATCACCACTCAGACTTGTACAACTCGAACCAGTACCACTCGAACCTCTCTACTCACGTAACAATTTCCTTACTTCACGAGCTATTGGTTTTTGTATGATTTGATAAACGTAAGTTGATTGATTAAAGTTAGTAGGATCTATGAATCTTGGGAAACATATCTAAACCACGTGAAGACAATGGTAGGTGTGGAGACAATATATGCACTAATTAAATAAAACATATTGCTATAAATCTAATGATATATATCATAATTGACAGTTACCTTATATAAGTTTTACATTATTATATTGTTCTTGATATTCTTTAATTATTTTTTATTATTAATTAGAATATTTTGATTGAATGAATTGAAGTGTAGATAACCTCTAGAGAAGTAGTTACTTCATGTACTTTGTTATGCCTAATTTAGTAGTCAAAACAAGACTATCGTAAAATTGACTTTGTAAACAACTTGTAAATATGAAAACAACCAAACTACTCTGCTGTTTTTCGATTGAACTAAGATTATACTATAATGTAAACTTAACATAACTGTGTTAAACCAAACTGCAGTTAACTAAAAATGAGCATAACTTAATTGGCTAATTTTAGAAAAAAAACATTATTGTTGCATCTCAAACATAGGCACTTAACTAGTAAAATGCACAATAATACCATGAAGAAAATCTTGAAATAAATAGAATACGTTTCTTCATTTGATTGCCAGCTGGATTGAAGTAATGGAAATTGAGTAATAACTTGTATCTATGATCTGTGTATACCTAGAAGACACTATTGATCACTGATGTGCCCATTTTATATGGTTATATTAGAACGTTTGGGACTCACTTTTGTACAATTTTGAGCTCTAGATGTGGCATTTTGCCTTGAAATTCTCTAAGAAGAGTTGAAAGCAACTTTTACGCTTTTATTACTTTTCTAGAGGATTTTTTGTGACAAGGTAATTTGTTTGAAGACTTTGAAGAAGGCAATTTGTTTGAAGACTTTGAAAAATACCTTTGAAGATTTGAAGACTTGCATTTGATCTTTTGAAGATTTGAAGATTTGAAGAAAAATGAAGTGAAGAGGAAGACATGAAACAAAAAGAAGAAAGAAATCAAGTGGGCTCCATCGCGACTCGCGACGAAGGTATGGCCAAAAATATTTCATGCTTTTTTGTACTATAAATACTCACCTTATCCTCTCATCTAGGGAGAACCTCTTCTTCCTGCGATTTTTCTGGATCAAACCCTAGTTTTACCCTTCTTTCTTTTCTTAGTTTTTGTAGGTTAATCATGTTTTTTTAATTATCTAGCTTAGTTTTATCTTGGGAGCAATGGATTGAAGCTTCCATATCTATGTAGTAAGAACCATATCTATCTATTTAGTGCTTTTGCTATTGTGCATTTATTAAGCTTTGAATGTGAATTGTTCATGGCAATGATGTTGTTAGAAGCTTGAATATGTGAATTGCTTGTATGATTACTTGTTAGGGTTGGGAGTAAGTAGCTAATTCTCCCCTCTAAGTGCATGAGTTAGAGCTTCTTAATGATGTTGATGTGTTGATAATTGCTAGATGAATGTCATGATGTTGAATTCGTTGTCATGTTTGTTTTAGGTAGCAAATGAGAGAAGTCAATGAATGTCGATTGTTCTTTGCTAATCTTATGTAAATGCATGAATTGGTTAAATGCTTAGACACGGTGTAGTGTTTATAACTGTTGCCAAGCTTGTTGATTCTTCATGCTCAATGCCACCAATGGGATACTCTTAGTCATGTTTCGACTAAGGGAGTCATTGGTGAGGTTTGACAAGAGATGTCGAATTCATTGCAAACAACTATCTAAGAAGGATGGAAAATTTATCTTCACAACAAGCAGTGAAAGTGGTGAATAGATTGTTTCACTCGTTCTTGAAGCCTTTGTTATTTAGCATTCATGTGTTCTTAATGCTATGTTTTACTTCATTTATACCATGAGTTGCTTGAGAATAGGAAGTGTTTGTATGATTTAAGTGTTAGAGTGTTAGAAAAGTGACGAATTCCTTAGCTCATTTGCGTGAACATGTAAGAACATGAACTTAGAACTTCTTCTGTATAATGTGTTGTGATTCTTGCTAGACAAATATGTTAATGTGGATTGTTCTCATATTTATCCTACATATGCAATGAAAGGTTGAACCTTGAATGTGGTTTGTTCTAGGTTTAGCCTAATGAATGTTATGTTTAGTTAAATGACTATGTCTTTGGTAGAGGGCTTGTTGTTATCAAATCTATGGTCCTTCGTGTATAATGTCGTTGATGAATTACCTCTATGGTGTTGTTTGCCTAGAATGATTGTCAATGGGGTTTGCCAATGGTCGTTGTTTGTCTTTGCAAATTACTATTAAGAAGGAATGAATGTTGATCTTTCATTGGCATTCCCCATAAGTAACAATTGTGATGGAATGAGTGAATGGTTCAATGATCTACATTTGGTTTGGAAGTGGATGTCGATTGCCCCAAAGGCTTTATCTTTTGTATTTTTAAACCTTTTTTTTCTTAGTTGGTTTGATGATTAGCATAGTTACTTAACTTTGCTAGTTGTTTTGTCATTTATTTTCATAATTTAGGAAAACCAACCCAGTACAACTCAAACCCTCTCTACTCGAACCCAATACCACTCGTACCCTCTTCACTCAAAACCCTCCCCTCGTACCCTCTCTACTCGAACCCAGTACCACTCGAACCTCTCCACTCGAATCTCGACTCGAACTCTCTCCACTTGAACCTCACCCCCCGAACTCTCTCCAGTCGGACCCTCACCACCTGAACCCTCTTCACTTGAACCCTCACCACTCGAACCCTCACCACTTGAACCCAGTACTACTTGAACCCAGCACTACTCGAACCCTCTCCACTCAAACCAAGTACTACTTGAACCCTCTCTAGTCAAACCCAGTACCACTCGAACCTCTCTACTCAAGCCCAGTACTACTTGAACCCTTTCCACTCGAACGCAGTACCACTCGAACCTTTTCACTCGAACCCAGTACCACTTAAACCTCTCCACTCGAACCCAGTAGCACTCGATCCTCTCCACTCGAACATAGTACCACCCAAATCTAGTACAACTCTAATCCTCTCCACTCGAACTCTCACCACTCAGACCAGTACCACTCGAACCTCTCTACTCACGTAACAATTTCCTTACTTCACGAGCTATTGGTTTTTGTATGATTTAATAAACGTATGTTGATTGATTAATGTTAGTTTGATTAATGAATCTTGGGAAACATATCTAAACTACATGAAGACAATGGTAGGTTTGGAGACAATATATGCACTAATTAAATAAAACATATCGCTATAAATCTAATTATATATATCATAATTGACAGTTACCTTATATAAATTTTACATTATTATATTGTTCTTGATATTCCTTAATTATTTTTTATTTATTAATTAGTATATTTTGATTGAATGAATTGAAGTGTAGATAACCTCTAGAGAAGTAGTTACTTCATGTACTTTGTTATGCTTAATTTAGTAGTAAAAACAAGACTATCGTAAAATTGACTTTGTAAACAACTTGTAAATATGAAAACAACCAAACTACTCTGCTGTTTTTCGATTGAACTAAGATTATACTATAATGAAAACTTAACATAACTGTGTTAACCCAAACCGTAGTTAACTAAAAATGAGCATAACTTAATTGGCTAATTTTAGAAAAAAAAGGACTTTATTGTTGCATCCCAAACATAGGCACTTAACCAGTAAAATGCACAAGAATGCCACAAAGAAAATCTTGAAATAAATAGAATATGTTTCTTCATTTGATTGCCAGCTGGATTGAAGTAATGGAAATTGAGTAATAACTTGTACCTATGATCTGTGTATACTTAGAAGACACTATTGATCACTGATGTGCTCATTTTATATGGTTATATTAGGACGTTTGGGACTCACTTTTGTATAATTTTGAGCTCCAGATGTGGCATTTTGCCTTGAAATTCTCTAAGAAGAGTTAAAAGCAACTTTTACGCTTTTATTACTTTTCTAGAGGATTTTGTGTGACAAGGCAATTTGTTTGAAGACTTTGAAGAATACCTTTGAAGTTTTGAAGACTTGCATTTGATCTTTTGAAGACTTTGAAGAATACCTTTGAAGATTTGAAGACTTGCATTTGATCTTTTGAATATTTGAATAATTGAAGAAAAGTGAAGTGAAAAGGAAGACATGAAACAAAAAGAAGAAAGAAATCAAGTGGGCTCCATCGCGACTTGCGACGAACGTATGGCCAGAAATGTTTTTTACTTTTTTGTACTATAAATACTCACCTTATCCTCTCCTCTAAGGAGAACCTCTTCTTCCTGCGATTTTTCTGGGTCAAACCCTAGTTTTACCCTTCTTTCTTTTCTTAGTTTTTGTAGGTTAATCATGTTTTTTAATTATCTAGCTTAGTTTTATCTTGGGTACAATGGATTGAATCTTCCATATCTATGTAGTAAGAACCATATTTATATATTTAGTGTTTTTGCTATTGTGCATTTATTGAGCTTTGAATGTGAATTGTTAATGGCAATGATGTTGTTGGAAGCTTGAATATGTGAATTGCTTGTATGATTACTTGTTAGGGTTGGGAGTAAGTAGCTAATTCTCCCCTCTAAGAGAATGAGTTAGAACATCTTAATGATGTTGATGTGTTGATAATTGCTAGATGAATGTCATGATGTTAAATTCGTTGTCATGTTTGTTTTAGGTAGCAAATGAGAGAAGTCAATGAATGTCGATCGTTCTTGGTTAATCTTGTGTAAATGCATGAATTGGTTAAATGTTTAGACACAGTGTAGTGTTTATAACTGTTGCCAAGCTTGTTGATTCTTCATGCTCAATGCCACCAATGGGATACTCTTAGTCGTGTTTTGACTAAGGGAGTCATTGGTGAGGTTTGACAAGAGATGTCGAATTCATTGCAAACTACTATCTAAGAAGGATGGAAGATTTATCTTCACAACAAGCAGTGGAAGTGGTGAATAGATTGTTCACTCGTTCTTGAAGCCTTTGTTATTTAGCATTCATGTGTTCTTAATGCTATGTTTTACTTCATTTATTCCATGAGTTGTTTGAGAATAGGAAGTGTTTGTATGATTTAAGTGTTAGGGTGTTAGAAGAGTGACAAATTCCTTAGCTCATTTGCATGAACATATAAGAACATGAACTTAGAACTTCTTCTGCATAATGTGTTGTGATTCTTGCTAGATAAATATGTTAATGTGGATTGTTCTCATATTTATCCTACATATGCAATGAAAGGTTGAACCTTGAATGTGGTTTGTTCTAGGTTTAGCCTAATGAATGTTATGTTTGGTTAAATGACTATGTCTTTGGTAGTAGGCTTGTTGTTATCAAATCTATGGTCCTTCGTGTATAATGTCGTTGATGAAATACCTCTATGGTGTTGTTTGCCTAGAGTTATTGTCAATGGGGTTTGCCAATGGTCGTTGTTTGTCTTTGTAAATTACTGTTAAGAAGGAATGAATGTTGATCTTTCATTGGCATTCCCCATAGGTAACAATTATGATGGAATGAGTGAATGGTTCAATGATCTACATTTTGTTTGGAAGTGGATGTGAATTGCCCCTAAGGCTTTATCTTTTGTATTTTTAAACCTTTTTTCTTCGTTGGTTTGATGATTAGCATAGTTACTTAACTTTGCTAGTTGTTGTCTTTTATTTTCATAATTTAGGAAAACCAACCCAGTACCACTCGAACCCTCTCTACTCGAACCCAGTACCACTCGTACCCTCTCCACTCGAACCCAGTACCACTCGAATCTCGACTCGAACTTTCTCCACTTGAACCTCACCACTCGAACTCTCTCCACTCGGGCCCTCACTATCCGAACCCTTTTCACTTGAACCCTCTCTACTCAAACCCTCTCCACTTGAACCCAGTACAACTCGAACCCTCTCCACTCAAACCAAATACTACTCGAACCCTCTCCAGTCGAATCCAGTACCACTCGAACCTCTCCACTCAAACATAGTACCACTCAAATCCAGTACGACTCGAACCCTCTCCACTCAAACTCTCACCACTCGGACCAGTACCACTCGAACCAGTACCACTCGAACCTCTCTACTCATGTAACAATTTCCTTACTTCACGAGCTATTGGTTTTTGTATGATTTGATAAACGTAAGTTGATTGATTAATGTTAGTTGGATATATGAATCTTGGGAAACATATCTAAACCATGTGAAGACAATGGTCGGTGTGGAGACAATATATGCACTAACTAAAAAAACATATTTCTATAAATCTAATTATATATATCATAATTGACAGTTACCTTAATAAATTTTACATTATTAGATTGTTCTTGATATTCCTTAATTATTGTTTATTTATTAATTAGAATATTTTGATTGAATGAATTGAAGTGTAGATAACCTCTAGAGAAGTAGTTACTTCATGTACTTTGTTATGCCTAATTTAGTAGTCAAAACAAGACTATCGTAAAATTGACTTTGTAAACAACTTGTAAATATGAAAAAAACCAAACTACTCTGCTGTTTTTCGATTGAAGTAAGATTATACTATAATGAAAACTTAACATAACTGTGTTAAACCAAACCGTAGTTAACTAAAAATGAGCATAACTTAATTGGCTAATTTTAGAAAAAAGGGACTTTATTGTTGCATCCCAAACATAGGCACTTAAACAGTAAAATGCACAAGAATGCCACAAAGAAAATCTTGAAATAAATAGAATACGTTTCTTCATTTGATTGCCAGCTGGATTGAAGTAATGGAAATTGAGTAATAACTTGTACCTATGATCTGTGTATACCTAGAAGACACTATTGATCACTGATGTGCCCATTTTATATGGTTATATTAGGACGTTTGGGACTCACTTTTGTATAATTTTGAGCTCCAGATGTGGCATTTTGCCTTGAATTTCTCTAAGAAGAGTTAAAAGCAACTTTTATGCTTTTATTACTTTTCTAGAGGATTTTGTGTGACAAGGCAATTTGTTTGAAGACTTTGAAGAATACCTTTGAAGATTTGAAGACTTGCATTTGATCTTTTAAAGATTTGAAGAATTGAAGAAAAGTGAAGTAAAGAGGAAGATATGAAACAAAATGAAGAAGGAAAACAAGTGGGCTCTGTCGCGACTCGCGACGAACGTATGGTCAAAAATCTTTCTTGCTTTTTTGTACTATAAATACTCACCTTATCCTCTCCTCTAGGGAGAACCTCTTCTTCCTGCAAATTTTCTGGGTCAAACCCTAGTTTTACCCTTCTTTCTTTTCTTAGTTTTTGTAGGTTAATCATGTTTTTTAATTATCTAGCTTAGTTTTATCCTTGGGAGCAATGGATTGAAGCTTCCATATCTATGTAGTAAGAACCATATCTATCTATTTAGTGCTTTTGCTATTGTGTATTTATTGAGCTTTGAATGTGAATTGTTAATGGCAATGATGTTGTTGGAAGCTTGAATATGTGAATTACTTGTATGATTACTTGTTAGGGTTGGGAGTAAGTAGCTAATTCTCCCCTCTAAGAGCATGGGTTAGAGCTTCTTAGTGATGTTGATGTGTTGATAATTGCTAGATGAATGTCATGATGTTGAATTCGTTGTCATGTTTGTTTTAGGTAGCAAATGAGAGAAGTCAATGAATGTCGATCGTTCTTGGTTAATCTTGTGTAAATGCATGAATTGGTTAAATGCTTAGACACGGTGTAGTGTTTATAACTGTTGCCAAGCTTGTTGATTCTTCATGCTCAATGCCACCAATGGGATACTCTTAGTCGGGTTTTGACTAAGGGAGTAATTGGTGAGGTTTGACAAGAGATGTCGAATTCATTGCAAACTACTATCTAAGAAGGATGGAAGATTTATCTTTACAACAAGCAGTGGAAGTGGTTAATAAATTGTTTCACTCGTTCTTGAAGCCTTTGTTATTTAGCATTCATGTGTTCTTAATGCTATGTTTTACTTCATTTATACCATGATTTGTTTGAGAATAGGAAGTGTTTTTATGATTTAAGTGTTAGGGTGTTAGAAAAGTGTCGAATTCCTTAGCTCCTTTGCATGAACATATAAGAACATGAACTTAGAACTTCTTCTGCATAATGTGTTGTGATTCTTGCTAGATAAATATGTTAATGTGGATTGTTCTCATATTTATCCTATATATGCAATGAAAGGTTGAACTTTGAATGTGGTTTGTTCTAGGTTTAGCCTAATGAATGTTATATTTGGTTAAATGACTATGTCTTTGGTAGAAGGGTTGTTGTTATCAAATCTATTTTCCTTCTTGTATAATGTTGTTGATGAAATACCTCTATGGTGTTGTTTGCCTAGAGTGATTGTCAATGGGGTTTTCCAATGGTCGTTGTTTGTCTTTGCAAATTTCTATTAAGAAGGAATGAATGTTGATCTTTCATTGGCATTCCCCATAGGTAACAATTGTGATGGAATGAGTGAATGGTTCAATGATCTACATTTGGTTTGGAAGTGGATGTCGATTGCCAGTAAGGCTTTATCTTTTGTATTTTTAAACCGTTTTTTTTCTTAGTTGGTTTGATGATTAGCATAGTTACTTAAATTTGCTCCCCATTTACTTGCTTTTATATGTATATGTATATACTTCTAGCATAATATCAACCTTTTATGTTTAAACGCTTAAGAAAATTCCTCTTCTTTGTGGACGACCCCGATTTGCCACTATCTACTTAGTTGTAGTTAGTAAGCATTTAGGGTTTATAAATATTAACTTTGAGAGATACGACAACGACCTCCCAATCACCAAATTGAAATTAAAAAATAGGCCTACTCTATCCTTTGAACTAATAAGCAAAATAACTCAAGTGTGCAATAGCAGCAAAAACAATAACTGTTGAATTGAATGGGCAAACCAAAATGATCATCTCCTTCAAAAGGAAACCAGTGCATGCATGGTTATGGTGGATAAGATTGTGAGCAATAACATCCCTTGCTTTCATGGTGTTGATCAAACTTGAACTCTGGAATAATCTCCTCATTTCTCATCTCATGAATGTTGTGCAAAACAGCTAGCACCAAGACCACAGGCAAATCTTGAAGCTTCACCTCAGTTCTCTTCTGCAGACAAGACCATCTGCCCATTAATCTTGTGAACGCCCCTTTCGTGATCCGTTCCACATCCCCAATCTTCTCGTTGAAAGCATGATGAGTCCAGGTTAAATTCTGTCGTGTGTAGGGCACAAGAACCCAATCCAACGAGGGGTACCCTGAGCACTCACACACACCCAAACACTATTCTGCAGCCCCTGATTGGACCCCTAGAAAAGGGCAAATTTCTCCAGCACCTGATCAATAAGCATAGACCTAGGCAAGCCTATGCATATGCCTGTAAACACGCCTTTTGGATCAACAATGCCCTGAACAGTGATCGAATATGATATCTTCTGATTCCTCTCTGTATTCCTCTTGTTGAAATAAGTAGCAACACTAATCTTAGGGGCAATGATCGGAATATGAGTTGTGTACATGGATCTAACAGCAACTAGGAATGCTTGAAAAGGACTCGAAGTCCTCTGTTATCCTACGTGCGGATTCCTCATCAGGCCACTGGAGATTCCTAGGCATTAGAACATTCCTAATGGCAGAATAAACCTCAAGAACCAGCTTATGACAGGTTGAAATCCCCAATCCGAACCACTTCAAAATGAGCCTGGGGGGCTCCCCAGTAGCCAGCTCCAAACGTAAACTGCCACTCTCTGCCTCACAGGGACAACATCCCTCAATATAGTATTCTCCTTTGCAACCACTGACGTCAGCTCATTACAAATCAATTTAATATCCCAGTCAACAAATTCAATTTAAGATCTCAAATAGACCACAATAGACAGTAAAACATAAACATGTAATATCACCACCTAGGTAATTAGGCAAGAGAAAAGGCCTATTTTCAAAGAGAAACCGATTCTTCAGAAGCAACTTTGCCACTTCTGGAGGAACAACAACGTGCCTAAATTATCTCAACTAATTACCGATTCTAACAGAGAAAATAATAGCTTCCAAAAGTATTGCCACGTCCAGAACTCATTTGAATAAAAACATCTGTAAATTAAAGCACCTGTACTAAAAAATATCATTGAACTGCTTCTCCGAGTACTGGATTTTCCCCATCTTTCACCCTCCGATCATAGGCAAAAATAAAAAAATAAGTGCGGGGCGTTTCAAACTGATCTGTGAAAGTAGAATAAGATAGGCAAAAATAAAAAAATAAGTGCGGGGCGTTTCAAACTGATCTGTGAAAGTAGAATAAGATAATGAAAGTAACTATATCGATTAATCGATTCAAACTGCATAACTTTTCCATAAAGCAGTGAAGATATGTGTGCGGGTGTGAGGTGAGTATTTTGGGGAAGAAGAAGGATATGGAGGTGGACTCAGTAAGCAGCTACGATAAAGGTTTGGTGAACTTTACCTTGGTGTGCGATTGAAAAACAGAGAAGAGGAAGTGTGCGATTGAAAAAACTTGATTGAAAACAATGTTGTTTTGTAAACCAGGGTAGTCAAAATGACTTAAATACCCCCGATTGACAGACATAAAGCAAACAATATCTGTTATAGGGTGCTTGGGATTACTGCAAGATTGGGATTTTTTTTTCGAAACCAGATAGTACAACAATCATTATCACGATGTTCAAAAAACATATTTGACGATTATAACTTGTTTAATTACGTATAACTAGTGGAGTACATTGCACATTGTGCGATTATTAGTTAAAATATTATGATTAAGTTTTATGTAAATTTTGTATCTTAGACCACGGCCAATGGATAAACCGCTCTGCAATCGCTCTTGTGGTTTCAGTTTATTAAATATTCAGTCTCTCTTCTCCACCTCATTAACTGAAACTATAAAGAAACCACTCCATTTTTCTCTCCACAATAGTTGAAACCACTTTGAAACAACTACATGGACCCCACTTAATTTTCTCCATCAAATTCATTAATTTTATCTTCAATATTTAATTTAAATAAATTTATCAACCCAAAATTATTTGAAATGTGATATTTAATAATAAAATTTTAATTTTTAAAATTAATTTCATTTTTATGACTTAATTTTTAAATTAAATTAAATTTTTATTAAACTTTAAATGGGATTTTTTTTAAATTTTTTTTTAAAAAATCAGAAAATTTTGTCCAATAATAGGATGCCCCGTGTCCCACTAGGGGGGACAAAAATTGATGGCAATCTGCCATCACGTAGGCTTCTTATCCAAAGCAAATTGGGAACAATTGGGGGCGGTTCCACATTTCACTAACCGAGCATCGGTTCCATTATTTTGGAACCATTTTTAAACTCCCATTGTGGGGTTCCAAAGTTCCACTTTGGTTCCAGAGTGGTTCCATTTTTGAACTGGAACCACCATTGTACATGTTCTTACACTTCAACTGAAAACAAATAATTTTATTTAAAATTTTAAAGTTTAGTCATCTAAGAAAAAACTAAAAAATAATAAGAAGTACGATAAAAATATTTATTTTTATAATATTTCATTCAAATTATTTAAAAAATAATTATTTATATGTTGAGATTCATTTAAAAAAATTATCAAAATTATATGTATCTCAATGCAATAAATAAAATTAAATATCAAATGACTTTGTTACATTTCCCATTTAACAGTTAGTCGGTTTAAAACAAGACTTTGTCATATATAAATAAATAAATAATATGTACACATATTTCTATCAAAAGTAGTCTATCATTGTATTAAAAAATCCAAACATTTTTTTTATTTCAGATTATGTGTTTTTTGAATTTTCTTCAGTAATATATAGATATAGTAAAATGAGATATTTATGGTTTTAAATATATTGATATAAGTTATAAATGTTAACAAGTTATAATTGATTATATATATCTAGTAATGAATTAAAATCAATAGCATATTAGAATATTAGTATGTTATTTCTAGACAACTTGGTTTAGATTAGTCAAAATGACTTTAATGTCCCGGTTAACAGCACCAAAACAAACAATTTCTATTATATGATGCTTGAGATTAGTCAAAATGACTTTAATGTCCCGGTTGATAGCACCAAAACAAATAATTTCTATTATATGGTGCTTGAGATTAGTCAAAATGACTTTAATGTCCCGGTTGATAGCACCAAAACAAACAATTTCTATTATATGGTGCTTGAGATTAGTCAAATGACTTCAATGTGCCCGGTTGACAGAACCAAAGCAAATAATTTCTATTATATGGTGCTTGAGATTAGTCAAAATGACTTCAATGCCCTCGGCTGACAACACCGAAGCAAATAATTTCTATTATATGGTGCTTGGGATAACGACAAATAAAAAGCTGATATTTAGAAACTACTAGTTACGGAAAATTCAAATATATCACATACGATAATATTATTACTCGTATATCTATTCAAATATGCGATCAAACTTTAAAAAAGAATAGTGTTTAATTTGAGTTGGGACGGGGGGAGTATATTTATGCATACTAAAAAGGTTTAGCAATGTGTCTCCCTAAACTTAGGGCAGAGATTAGAAATTTAATTTCCATGTAAGATCAATAAATTTACAAACTTAACTTTTATCTCAAAGCATAATATGATGTATCAACCTACCACCGAAGGTAAAAGTGATAAGTCCATATCTAAAAGTTTGATAGCAGTTCAAAAGTGGAGTTGACTTAGAGTCAAACGCAAACATGTGCAATAAGGGCGCAGGTTCGGATAGCCAACCACATTGAATGAAACATATGTTGCTCGGGCACCGTGTTTCCTTGACCACCAAGATAAGGTCAACCCACAATACGTGTTGGGATGTGGCTTGCTTAGTTGGGAGGTCGTCGTCGTACCTCTCAAAGTTAATATTTATAAACTCTTAATGTTTACTATCTACAACTAAGTAGATAGCGGCAAGTCGGGTTCGTCCACGAAAAAGAGAGATTTTCTCAAGCGTTTAAACATAGAAGATTAATATTATACTCGAAGTAGATATATATACACATATAAAAGCAAGTAAATGGGGGGGGGGTCGGTTGGTGGTCCTAAGTTATGAAAGTTAAAAGACAAGATAATTAGAAAAGTCAAGTAACTATGCTAATCATCAAACAAACTAAGAAAAAGTGTTTTAAAACTACAAACAAAGCATTAGGGGCAATTTATTTCCACTTTCAAACCTAATGTAGATCATTGAACCATTCACTCATACTATCACATTTGTTACCTATGGGGAATGCCAATGGAAGATTAACATTCATTCCTTCTTAATAGTAATTTGCAAAGACAAACAACGACCATTTGCAAACCTCGTTGATGATCACCCTAGACAAACAACGACCATAGGGGTATTTCATTAATGACATTATATACGAAGAACTATAGATTTGACAACGACAAGCCTTCTACCAAAGACATAGACATTTAACAAAACATAGTATTCATTAGGCTAAACCTAGAACAAACCACATTCAAGGTTCAACCTTTTATTGCATCAATAGGGTAAATATGGGAACAATCCACATTAACATACTTATCTAGCAAGAGTCACAACACATTATGCAAAAGAAGTTCTAAGTTCATGTTCCTAGATTCTCATGCAAAGGAGCTAAGGAATTCGTCACTTTCCTAACACCCTAACACTTAAATCATACAAACACTTCCTATTCTCAAACAACACATGGCATAAATGAAGTAAAACATAGTATTAAGAACACAGAAATGCTAAATAACCAAGGCTTCAAGAACAAGTGAAACAATCTATTCACTACTTCCACTACTTGTTGTGAAGATAAATCTCCCATCATTCTTGGATAGTAGTTTTCAAGAGTGAATTTGACATCTCTTTTCAAACCTCACCAATGAATCCCTTAGTCGAAACACGACTAAGAGTATCCCATTGGTGGCATTGAGCACGAAGAACCAACAAGCTTGGCAACACTTATAAACACTACACCGTGTCTAAGCATTTAACCAATCATGCATTTACACAAGACTAGCTAAGAACGATCGACATTCATTGACTTCTCTCATTTGCTACCTAAAACAAACATGACAACGAATTCAACATCATGACATTAATCTAGCAATTATCAACACATCAACATCATTAAGAAGCTCTAACTTATGCTCTTAGATTCCACATTAAAAGAGGGGAGAATTAGCTACTTTCTCCCAACCCTAACAAGTAATCATACAAGTAATTCATACAATCAAGCTTCCAACAACATCAATGCCATTAACAATTCACACTCAAAGCTCAATAAATGCACAATAGAAAAACCACTAAATAGATATATATGGTTTTTACTACATAGATATGGAAGCTTCAATCCATTTCTCCCAAGATAAAACGAAGCTAGATAATTAAAAGACATGATTAACCTACAAAAACTAAGAAAAGAAAGAAGGGTAAAACTAGGGTTTGAACTCAGAAAAATCGCAGGAAGAAGAGGTTCTCCCTAGAGGAGAGGATAAGGTAAGTATTTATAGTACAAAAAAGTAAGAAAGATTTCTGGCCATACGTTCGTTGCGAGTCGTGACGGAGCCCAGTTCCAGCATCTTGATTTCTTTCTTCTTTTTATTTCATGTCTTCCTCTTCACTTCACTTTTCTTCAATTCTTTAAATCTTCAAAAGCTCAAATGCAAGTCTTAAAATCTTCAAATCTTCAAAGATATTCTTCAAATTCTTCAAACAAATTGCCTTGTCACACAAAATTCTCTAGAAAAGTAACAAAAGTGTAAAAGTCGCTTTTAACTCTCCTTAGAGAATTTTAAGGCACAATGCCCATTCATGCATTCCTTGAAGCTAGTAGTGAACAACTTTATACGCAGTTCATCAATGCAAACAGAGTTAGAACAGAGAGTCAACGGGAGCTTGAAGTTAGGTCACATCGATAAAATGAACTAAAGAGAAACTAGGAGCACACCGAAGAATATAAGAACTACGTCGTGGAAGAGGAAGCATAGTATTTTCCAAAAGTTTGCAATGCTAAGAGACTTTAAGCTACCTTTCATGTAGAAATATACGATGGAACAACATATCCAAAAGTATTACTACACTCTTATCGCACCAATATGTGATTATGTGACGGGCTTATCAAGCTTGTAAGCAAATCTTTCCCCCAACTTCTTGAAAGTTCGACGATCACATGGTATGAAACCTACCAAGAAAAAGAATCCAAACTTAAGCCCAATTTTTGGACCAGTTTTGGGAAGATTTTATCAAAACAAAGTTCACAAAGACCGTTCATAGATCTAGTGAACGTTACACAACGAACGGGAGAAAGCATAGCGGAGTATCATGATTATTTCTTTGGAGAGCCTACAAGTGCAGTATTGAACATAACATATGTCCTTAGGGGCTTTCATGAACGGTATGCAATATGGAGAAATTTATAAGAAGCTCACGACATACATGCTTGATAACCCAAGAGGCCTCCAGAAACTGATGGAGAAGTTTGGTTGAACACGAGAAGCGAGCAATAAAAAACTATAAAATGAACGAGGAGAAAGTGCACATGAGAAGACACTAACAAAGGTAAAGGAAAAGGAGCCCCGCTGATAGGTGAAAAGGTATCATAAGTAGAAGTGTTGCATATCCCGTTACATCGCTAATGAAGTTGTGAAATTTTCTCTATGAACCTACCCAAGAGAGCACCACCAGACATGAGAATGAAGAAAAATTACTATACCTTCCAAAAGGATTATGATCATGACATAGAAAGTTGCAACGACTTCAGAACTCAAATCAAAGAATAGTTTCGCCAAGAGAGATTGGCTCAATACAATAAGGGAGAAAACTACACGTCCAATTATAAATTCTAGCAAATGGAGCTAAACTACACGTCTAATCGCAAACTTATAATCATCACATTCAAGTCTAATGAGGGGTTCAGAGGGTTTTCTTTGTGCCCAATGTAGCCACTAGAATTGAACCCTAGTTGAGTTCTAGAGGACATAATTGAGCTGATGGGTGTACTAGTCTATGGAGTTATGTCTAGAGAGAATGGTCATGTGAGGTTCTGGTGTTTAGTGTTATCTCCGGACTAGTATATTAAGTCGATTATGCGTAGAATGACTTTGGGTTAAGGTTTATCGTGTGGTCGATAAAGCGTATTCTACCTATATTGATAAGCAGTGAGAGATGTTGAGGGGAGTTATTCTCGGGAATACAAGCTCTCTCTAACATGTGATCGAGATACTACAGTAGAGAAATAAATTGAGAATCAGTGGAGAGTCTAAACTTGTGACTCATTTGCCCCCAAGCCTCGTTAAAATCTCATCATATAAATCTCCCGATAATTGCATGATAGTGTAGTCTTTACTTCTTGATTTGCGTAGTTGTTAGTTTAAAGTGTTTTTAAACCAAAACCCTTCATTTACACCACACACTAGGTGGCGGTAGTGTGTGATTTTTTTATATCACGTAAGCATTCGATATGACCTTTTTTCTTTGTGGATGACCAAGACTTATCACTAACTACTCTATCATATTTATCTATTTTAGGATATAAATATTATTTTTTATTGGTACTTTAGCAAGCAACGACATTCATGCCCATTAAATTTCCATTACAGATTTCAGTCAGCTTGCACTATTTCCTTGGTTAGAGGTCTCTCACTCTCATATCGACCTTTTCTTGGGACAAACTGAGTATGCAATGGACATTCTTAAGCGAGCTGTCATGAAAGCACCGCCCTTGTCTCTACTCCCTTTTTTTTAGGTTCCTAGATACATAACATTTTCACTCCAACGTTCTGCTATCCCACTTTGTATCATTCTCTACTAGAGGCTCTTCATTATCTCACATTTACTTTTCTCATCAATTATTCGAGTTGTTTGGATCCAAACTTTATGTCTTATAACTCTACTTTGTATTTGTAGAAAGGGGTGGGGTGCACTACAAGAAACTGGACCTATTACTTTGCCCCCTTTACCTCAGTTTTTTTCTTAACCCTAAGAAACCGAGGTAAAAGAACTCGGTTGATTTTTTTTTAAGTAAAAGGTATTATTTACCCCAGTTAAAAACTGAGGTAAATAATTGATTTTGTACCTCGGTTGTATGGAAACCGAGGTAAATACTTTTCACAGTCAGAGTAAATAGAATAACCAATGTATGTGCGACGTCGGTTGGGTTGGTCAGATCATGTAGTATAACTTATCGTGACATGACCGACCTTGCTAATTACATCGTTTTGACCAACTTTTAGTCGATATCTTGCAGCGACGTTGCATACGATGGGACTTAGTCAGTGACTTTAGTTCCATTGACCAAATTCAATCATATGATACCCAAAACATTTCTCCCCATTCTGAGTTCTCTCTTTGAAATTCAAATCCACATTCTTGGAGGTGGCCAATAGGGTTGTTGATCGTGCTCAATTACCAAGTAAGTTTTCCAACATCACAAATTTGTAGTTTCATATTCAAATTAGGTTCTAGGTTAGTTTATTTCATATGAGAGGATGTGCTTAAGTATGGGTTGATTGAAATTAGGTATTTCATCATTGTATATGGGTTTAGGTTATATATTTATGTGTGTGTATGCTAATATAATGAATGTTTTTGTTAACATTTATATATATTATTTGTGTATGCATGTCATGAATTGAATGAATGTAAGTGGATGTATTGTTTTGCTTAGATAGGTCCATAAAGAGTGTGTACTTATTATTGTATTGTAGAAATGTCTATGGATAAAACCCATTGTTTTGATGAAGATCGAACAAGTGAGGGGTATCAATATTTTGTAGCCAACTTCATTGAATATGCATTTGGAATGCCGTGAAGGAAAATTTGTCTTATGTATATTGTCCTTTCAAGAAGTGTCGGAACAGTGCTATTCATGAACAAGCAATTTCTTTGAAGGAAGAATTATTTTTATACATTTTTTATCCAACATACAAAATTTGATTTTGGCACGGGGAGAATGTGGATAAGCATACTAGAAATGAATGAGAGGTCAAGAAGGATGATAGGATGGATGTGTTGGTTGAGGAGATTGTCAAGAATTATAGTGGAAATCCTAAAAGAATTACAGACCTCCACGGGCATAAAGAGACACTTCTATACGATGTATGCCACAAAGAAATGACTGTATTGAAGGCTGCGTTATAGTTGATGAATATTAAAGCTAAGTATGCCTATAGTGATGTCAGTTTCTTTGCTTTGTTGAAAGTGTTGAAAGAAATGCTTCCGGTTGGCAATAGACTGCCCAAAATGGTATATGCGTCGAAGAAGTTACTATGTCCGATGGGCATGGATTATGAAAAGATACATGATTGTCGGAATAATTGTATCTTGTATAGGGAAGATCACCTGAATGTGGAGGAGTGCCCTAAATGCAATGCTCTAAGGATCAAATTGAAGGAGGTTGATGTTTATGAGAAATTGGAAATCGACGGACAAAGAAGATTCCTGTCAAGGCTATTTGGTATCTACGTGTTATTCCTCATTTGAGAATATTGTTTGAAAATCCTAAGGATGCTAAGAATTTGAGTTGGCATGTAGATCAGACAGTGGTTGAACCTGAAGTGATTAGTCATCCGGCTGATGGTGATCAGTGAAATAAGATAGATACAGCCTTTCAGGTCTTTGGGAATGAGCCACGTAGCTTGGGGATTGGTTTGTGCACCGATGGAATAAACATGTTTGGTAATATGAGTAGCAATCATAGTTCTTGGCCGGTGATGGTAATGATTTACAACTTGCCCCATTGGTTGTGCATGAAAAGGAAGTACATAATGTTATCTCTAATGATCTCCGGTTTGAAACAACTGGGCAACGATATCAATATATACCTAGCCCCCTTAGTGGATGACTTGAAAATGATGTGGCATCCTAGAATTATGATGTATGATGGGTTTCAGAATGAGGAGTTTTATTTTAGAGCGATATTGTTTTACACTGTTAATGACTTTCTCTCGTATGGGAACCTTTCTGGCTATTCTGTAAAAGGACACAAGGCATGCCCAAATTGTTTAGATGGCACAGATTATTGTCAGTTGAGGTATGGAAGCAAGACTGTGTACCTTAGTCACCGGAGATGGCTTCCAACAACTCATCAGTGGAGGAATAAATGTTATAATTCAATGGAAAGGTAGAGTTGTCACTCCCTCCTCTTGTATTAACAGATGCGTCAATCTTGTACATATTGCAAGATTTTCGTAATGACTTTGGGAAGAGGAAGCAGAAACCAAAGGTAGCCGGTAGTTGGAGGAAATGTTTCATATTTTTTGAACTACCATATTGGGAGAAACTTGACGTCCATCAATGTTTGGATGTGATGCATATTGAAAATAATGTATGTGATAGTTTGGTTGGTACTTTGATGAATATCCCGGGTAAGACAAAGGATAGCGTGAAGTCAAGAAATGATATGGTCAAAATGAGAATTAGACCTAATTTTGTCTCACAGGTGCGGGGGACAAAGACATACTTGCCAACAACTTGTTACACACTTTCAAAAGGAGAGAAAGAGTTGATATGTTCTATTTTGAAAGGAATGGATGTCCCTATGGGCTACTCATCCAGGGTAAGCAATCTAGTGTCTGATAAGGGCTTCAGATTGGGGAGTATGGAATCTCACATTTCACACTGTTTGATTCAAGAATTTCTCCCGGTTGCAATTAGATCCATCTTGCCAACTCAAGTCAGGAAGTGCATTACTCGGTTGTGTCGCTTCTTTAGGAAATTTGTTGTAAAGGGATCAAGCGTGGGAAATTGGAGGAACTGCAGGAGGAAATAGTTATCGTGTTGTGCGAGTTGGAGATGTATTTCCCCCCTTCATTTTTTGACATAATGGTGTACTTTTTGGTTCACTTTGCATGGGAAATATTGATTTGTGGTCCTGTTTATCTTCAATGGATGTATCCTTTCGAGAGATATATGAAGACATTCAAGGGTTATTTGAGAAATTAGTTTCACCCTGATCTGCACCATCACACATGATTTAACCAATGTAGTTGAAATAGTTTTTAGTTGGTTTTAGTTGGTGGATTGCTAGTATTAGTTGAGTTTACGTGACAAGGGGTTTAGACGACCATGTTTGATTTTCTTGTCTAAATCCCTATTTTTGTAGACTTAATTGGTACCAATAGACATCTTGTATCCACGAGCTCCTTGATCTTGTTTGTTATCATCTAAAGTATGTCGCCCGTGGGTACTTTTTGGTTACATCTATGTGAAGGCTGTTCGCAAGAGCGGTAGAAGATTGAAGGCCATTTGCAAGGATGGTAGAAGAGGCAATGACCATTCACATTAGAATGGTAGAAGATGAAGGCCATAAACATCAATTTGTGGTAAAAGGAGATTGAATCCAAAGATAGGCGGCTACAAAATTCAAGATGACCAAAGGAGGAAATGGTGAATCGTGGTCCGAGGAGTGTTGCCTTAGTCCGTGAACGATCCAGGAAGTATTAGTCTTCAAGGTTGGTTCCATTTCATTCTTCTTCTTGACTATAAAATCGACTACTAGAACTCCCAATTTAGACAAACGGTTCACCCATAGCAAGCAAACAAAGTTCAGCCGATAAAGCACCAGTGGCCGGTCACGGTCCACCCATGGTCAAGCACCAGCGGCCCGTGACAAAGCACACGACCCGCACTACACAAGAGTTCTAGGGGATCCGTGAAGAACTGCACGAGGCAAAGACACCGGACCGTGACAGAAGCACCAGGGCGTGGAGCTTGGAGTTGAAGAATTTAAGATTTGACTAAGTATGGAGAGGGCCCGTGAAGACCTTCACTGACCGTGAGAACTTCTGAGCAAAAACCGTTTAGTGTCCACAGTTTGAGAAAACCTTCATGGACCATGGTACGAGAAAAGCTTCACATACTGCGCCAGATCTCATGGACCGTAGCTATGAATGCTTCATGGTTTGCGCCAAATCCCACACCCCGTGCTTGAATGCTTCATGGATCGTGACACCCGTACCAGTCTTGGCGGATGACCTAGGGTTTTGCTATTTTTGGCCTATTTTTAGGCCCAATCTCCTACTACTATATATAGGAGCCTTAGTCTTCTACTAAATTATTAGGAAGTAGAATATGAGCTAGGCATAATTTAGAGTAGATTCTCTCTCTAGTGTAGAGAGAAGGAAGAAGAGAGTTCTTCTTCACCTTCCTTCTCCTTTTCTTTTCATCTTATTTTCTAGATCCATGACATCTAACCTAATATTTTCCATGGATCTAACCTGTGTAGAGTTTTTTTTTAGCTTGGGTTTCATTTTGGCACTTGGTGTGTTCTAAATGCTCTATGAGATTCATCATATCTTTGTGTTTGTGATATTATTGTGATTTTTCTTGAATGTTATAACTGCATGAGTAGTACACCACATATAATTACACACTTTGGGATATACTCATGTATGGTGCAATTATTGATGCCCCCATTGGAAAGAGAAACCTGGATGTTAGAATGGGTAGGGGAGAACGCATCCGCGTGGGTGTGTGCACGGGGGATTCAAGAAAGCTCTGACCTATTTTCCACCACACCAGTTTTAGCTGACTTTGTAACTATTGTCCGAGAGGTTATGGGTAGAGATAGCTAATAGTAGCAAGCTAGGTATTGTGTTAAAACCCTAGTATCACAGATAAGGTGCCTATAATCCTCGGGCCTAGCGTATATAGGACCCGGGTTGAGTAGTTACATTCGTGGTGGAAGCCCGTGACGTAATAGCATGGGGGAGAAACTGGCCTATAATGATGGTCAGACCTCGTTGTGCTCCCCTAATTACGATGGCGGTGGCGATTGAGGGTTGTAAGTGCACCCACAGTGATAGGGTTGGGGAAGTGTATGCCATTAGCCACACCACGTGTTGTGAACACACTGATAGGTCTTTTGTAAGTCTTTATGTGAATGAATCAAGGATTGAAGCATTAGAATTACCATGTTACTAAATTATTCCAAGTGCCTAGTATAAATAGTTTCTTGTCTGTTCATTTTATGCTTCGTAGTTGATAGTTGAAAATACCAAACCCCCCAGTTGAATGTCTACACTACTAGCTGTTCCTTTCACTCGTGTGGATTGACCACCCACACGAGGTTGTGTTTTAATTAGTACTTGATCCCTAGCATCCTTGTGGACAAACCCATGGCTTGCCGCTAACTAACCTCTAGGTGTCATAGCCGTGAGATCAGGGTGCAGAACTCCACGCATGTTTTAACGATGGCCCGGGTGGAGGCAGGTCCAAGAACTTTAGCACCGTTGCCAGGGATTCTCTTCAGTTCAAGTATTAGTTGAGCATAACGTGTTAGTGAGTAACTAGTATTGATTTCATCCTTTTCTTGTTTTTGCCTATTTGTTATTTTCCAGAGTAGGTACTGCTTGAGTTCTTGATGCAAACTGAGGACCCTTGCACTACAACTCCAAAGTTTTTGTGTTTTCTTTGCTGGGGTTTAATAGAAAAAATGTGGGAAAACACTCAACAGAGGGCACTTTGTAGGGTGTGTCATTGCGATCATCCTATAGAGTGTTACCCAAGGTTGAGTGATTATGAGAGAAGAATGGCTCAAAGAGTGAGATTTTGTTGGATATGTCATTGCGACCACCCTACGGAATTTTTCTCTTTGATGAGTAAATATGAGAGAGAGGTAATAGTTGTTAGTTCCCAAGGCCAATGGGATCAAGATTTTCACCCATACCATGACTCTCCAAATTAGAGGTTTAGTGGTAACTCAAATTTGTGGTATGGAAATGCATCGGGAAACCAATACTTTGGGTTAGATAGTTGGACTTCACCAATATGCCCAATGCCCCAAAACTAATCCCTAGGATTGGTTCCCAAATTGAATTGTGTAGAAATTGTGCAAGCTATAGCTAATGTGACCAAGAGTAGTGATCTACTTCAATCACAAGTGCTTAACGAGATTAGCGATTTAGAAACTCAACTATTCTCAAGCATTGAGAAAGTTTAAGGGCAAGTGCTTGATTTGATGAAAAGGGTGAACTAACTAGAAACCCAATATTTCGAAAATGAACCATCCCTAGTTGAGTGTGAACTTTTGGTAGATGAATCTAAAGGGAATGGGGAATTGTTTGTTGAAAGTGAAGAAGTCGAGGAAAGAGTAATTATACTTAATTTTCTATATTGCCTATTTTCACCCCTATCTTTACCTATAAAACCAATTCCCACATTTTCAAAAACCTTAGAGGAAACCATAGGGAAGCCAATTGAAAATTCTAAGCTTCCTTACCACCTATTCCCTCAAAGGTTGACTCCTCCTCTACTATATCTTCCTCTTGGAAGATTCTTAGCCCCCCGCTCTTCATTTTTGGTTTTCTAAGGTGATGGGGTACAAACCTGCACCCTATGGATAACATTAGGGTCATGCCAACGACCTTAAATATACAGAGCTTCTTGGGAGGCAACCCGAGCATAACTTTTTTGAAAGATTAGTTTAGCATTTTTGGTGTGTTTTTCTATTTGTAGCTTCTTTTTATTTTTTGGGACACTATTACACTTTGGTGTGTATGTTTGTTTTGTAGGAAGCATATGGTTCTTGGAGGAAGGTGAGGAAACAGAGAGTCTAACTCATGAACCATGTAGATGTACATGGTTTGTGACGCTCAAAATGGTGGACAAGGAGAATAATTAAAGTTCATGGGGCTATGTAGACATGCATGTCCCATGAAGCTCACATACCTTCCTACACCACCCAATCACCATTTCTTCCCTACCACCACCAAAATACCACCCAAAACCCACCTTGAGACACACACATCGAGACCTTAGAGGTAACTCCCCATTGTGGTTCAATTCCTTATTCAATTTGTGATGCATGATAGTGGTTAGATTGAACTTTCTCGATAGAGGGTTGGGGTAGTATATTGAGGGTGATGGTAGCTTGTTCTTTACATTCTATGATTGTTCCATCAAGGGTAGATTTTAGTGCTCCTTTTTCGTTATAAGGGCTCTCCTATTTCTTTCCCTTGTCACGTGTTCTTTGATTTTGTATATGCATTGAGGACAATGCAAGCTTTAGAGGTGGGGAAGGGGATTAGGTAGCACTTATGATTTTTAGTTGTTTTTATGTAGCTAATAGCTCATCTAAGAGCATTTTTAAAATTTTGGAAAATAAATTAAAATGATAAATAAATAAATTAAAACCTGGACAAGTCAAAAACCTAAAAGGGCGACTTGGGTAACATTAGGAAATACCCGGGTAGGTCGAAAGGCTTAGGTAAAAGTGAGAGGCTTAGCCCAGCTTGACATACAAGTCTAGGAAAAAGTGAGAGGCCGTGTGAAAAAATGTGAGAGGTGAGTACGTTTTGTGGAATAAAGCTAGGATGAAAACCCGAAAGGGCTCCTGGGCAAAATGAGAGAAATTGAGAGAAAAAGGAAAACAGAAACTAGGTTGACAATACATTGGACTCCTTGGTTGCAACTAGGTCGAGAATCTTGAGTTATCCCTATGTTGTGACCAAGTCGACGACTTTTGAATTTCCTTGGTGGATTTTTTTGCTTGAGGATTACTCTTTGATCGCTTTTGGGACTACTTTGGGGAAAGTAAGTTTGGTTTTATTCCGATCTTTTGTCACTTAACTTTTTCTATACACATTTACTTGCTTTGGGTGGTTTGGTTGCTTTTTTAGGAACTTTAGGGAGTGTGAGAGTTGTGAGGATTTTTACCTTCTTGGGGGGAACTAGGGTAGCTTGAGAATAAGTTGAATGCATTGGCTATTTTTGCATGCTTCTTTCCACTTGAACCTTTTTCTTTGATTTTATTTACTCGATGACGAGTAAAGGTATAAGTGTGGGGAGTCTGATCTGCACCATTATGCATGCTTTAACCAATGCATTTGACATAGTTTTAAGTTGGTTTTAGTTGGTGGATTGCTAGTATTAGTTGAGTTTACGTGACGGCCATGTTTGGTTTTCTTGTCTAAATTCCGCCTTTTGTTAACAAAATTGGTACTAATGGACATCTTGTATCCACAGACTCCTTGATTTTCCTTGTGATCATCTTTAGCAGGTCACCCGTGGGTACTTTTTGTTACATTCAATGTGAAGGCCGTTCGCAAGAATGGTAGAAGATTGGAGGCCGTTCGAAAGGACGGTAGAAGAGTCGAAGGCCATTCACATTAGAATGGTAGAAGATGAAGGCCAAGATCATCAATGCTTGATAGAATGAGATTATAGCAAAAGATAGGCGGCTTCGAAGTTCAAGGCGGCCAAATGAGAAAATAGTGAATCGCGGTCTGAGGAGTATTTCCTTAGTCCGAGAATGATCCAGGAAGAATTAGCTTTCAATGTTAGTTTCATTGGATTCATATTCTTTAGTACTATAAAATCGAATACTAGAACTCCAGGTTTGGATTAATGGTTCACCTGTAGCAAGCAAACGAAGTTCAGCCACGGTCCGCCCATGGTCAAGCACCAGTGGCCTGTGACAAAGTACATGGCCTGCACTGCACAAGAGTTTTAGGGGATCCATGAAGAACTGAACGAGAGCTTCACAAGGAAATGGCGTCGGGCCATGAGAAAAGCACCAGACCGTGAATCTTGGAGATGAAGAATTTAAGATTAGGCTAAGTACGGAGCCGGGCCATGAAAACCTTCACGGACCATGAGAACTTCTGAGCAAAAACTGTGTACTGTCCGCGGTCTGTGAAAACCTTCACATACCGTGGCATGAGAGAAACTTCATGGACCATGCTAGATCTCACGGACCGCGGGTATAAATGCTTCACGGTCCATGCCAAATCCCACACTCGTGCTTGAATGCTTCACAGACCGTAACATCCGTGCCGGTCTGTGAACCCTTGGTGGCTGACTTATTTTTGACCTATTTTGGGCCTAATTTTAGGTCCAATCTCCTCCTACTATATATAGGAGCCTTAGTCTTTCACTAAATTATTATGAAGTAGAATAGGAGCTAGGCATAAAGTAGAGTAGATTCTCTCTCTAGTTTAGAGAGAAGGAAGAGGAGAGTTCTTCTTCTCTTTCCTTCTCCTTTTCTTTTCCTTTCCTTTTCCTTTCATCTTAGTTTCTAGGTCCATGACATCTAACCTAATATTTTCCATGGATCTAACCTTTGTAGAGTAGTATTTTTTAGCTTGGGTTTCATTTTGGTATTTGGTGTGTTCTAAATGCTTTATGAGATTCATTAGATTCATCATATCTTTGTGTTTATGATATTATTGTGATTTTTCTTGAATGTTATAAATGCATGAGTAGTACACCACATATAAGCACACACTTTGGGATATACTCATGTATGGTGTAATTATTGATGACCCATTGGGAAGAGAAACCTGGATGTTAGAATGGGTAGGGAAGAACGCGTCCGCATGGGTGTGTTTGTAGGGAATTTGAGAATGCTCTGACCTGTTTGCCATCGCACCAGTCTTAGCTGACTTTGTAACTTTTGTCTGAGAGGTTGCAGGTAGAGATAGCTAATAGTAGCAAGCAAGGTGTTGTGTTGAAACCCTAGTATCACAGATAAGGTGCCTACGATCCTCGGTTCTAGCATATATAGGACATGGGAGGAGGGGTTTCATTTGTGGTGGAAGCTCAAGATGTAATAGCACGTGGGAGAAACAAACCTACAACAATAGTCGGACCTTGTTGTGCTCCCCTAATTAAGATGACGGTGCCGATGGAGGGTTGCGAGCGCACCCACCGTGCCAGGGTTGGGGACGTGTATGCCATCGGCCACACCACGTGTTGTGAACACACTGATAGGTCTTTTATAAGTCTTTATGTGAATGAATCGAGGATTAAAGCATTAGATCTACCATGTTGCTAAATGATTCCCAAGTGCCTAGTATAAATAGTTTCTCATTTGTTCATTTCATGCTTCACAGTTGATAGTTGAAAATACTAACCACCTCGCCCCCCCCCCCCCCCGCCAAGTTGCTTGTCTACACTACTAGCTATTCCTTTCACTCATGTGGATTGACAACCCGCACATGATTGTGTTTCAATTAGTACTTAAGCCTTAGCATCCTTGTGGACAAACCCAGGTATTGTCGCTAACTACCCTCTAGGTAGCATAACTGTTAGATCAGGGTGTAGAACTATAAATTTTGTCTTCTTGGTCAATAAGTCCTCTGCGCATATTTTAACGATGACCGAGTGGAGACATGTCACACCCAGATGCCAGTATGGTCCAGAGGTATGTGACCGAGGAGGCGGTAGAATATTTCATGGAATTATTGAAGAATTAAGAGTCGGTTGGTATACCAAAACTGCGCCATGGCGATAGAGTGGGGGGCAAAGGTTTGCAAAAAGGAACAACTTGGGTACTAACCCATGACGAGTTGATGAAAGTACACTTATATGTCTTGCGCAATTCATATGTGGTTCGCCCTATGTGGATATGCACATGACCTCTATCAAAGAGAGGCACCCCGGTTGGTTAGAGAAGCAAGTACTTGCCAAACACAATCACACCTTCATTGATTGGTTACGAAAAATTATAGTTGGAGAAAGTCATGGTAACACGTTAAATTGGCTAGCCTTCATTCCTTCTGGTAGTGCAATTTCTTTCACTGGCTATGACATGAATGGGTTTACCTTCTCAACCCTTAAATAGGACTCACACACCTCAACACAAAATAGTGGTGTTAGCATAGTTGCAAAAGCATTTCATGTTAGTAGTTCAAAGGATAAGAATCTAGTGTACCAGAACATGTCGTGGGAACTTGTCTATACAAGTTTTAGGATCCCAATTTTCAAATGCAAATGGGTTAACAACAATGCGTGTGTATCGATTGATGAGCTAGGTTTTAGAGTCGTCGACTTGAGCAAGACACATTCTACTGGCGATCCATACATCCTTATCACAGGCTATACATGTGTTTTATGTAGATGATTCTTGCGATTCTAGTAAATCAGTGGTCATTGAAAGGAAAATCCAATTTGTGGGGGAGGTTAGTCCATTTTCACTGTCAGAGACTATTCCACATACACCATCCATTAGCAGTGATGTCACCCAGGAAGAGATAATTGGTGTGGAGCTAGCATTGAGGAGTGACCACGAGGAGGGTGTATGGATTGAGCGACATCCAAAATCTAAGAAGAAGAAAAAGGAGACATACATTTGTTCCCATTTCTAAGTTCTAACGCTGCATTATCCCATTATCTATTGATTACAAATTCGCGAAGGAGGTAGTAACAATGTATAATTGGTAACCATTTGGCATTCCCATTTTAAATCGAATCACATAAGTAAAGGTTTTGGGGATGTAATAGCCAACATCGCACAACTTGTTGTTAGATGAATCTGTATGAATGAGCACTCTTGTGCAACCACACACAAGAGCCACATGGTTAATTAAAAGTGGAGTTTGCAACGTAAGTTACATTGTCGATAAGGTAGTTGATTGAAGATAGTACCTAAATCCACAAAACCAAGAAATTCATGCGGGCTCGCAAACATGTCTGTAAGATTTCATTTCTATCGAGTAATGTTTTAAGGCAAGCCTGCGACGTCGTACACTATAAACATTGATTCATAAATTGAGAGCTAAAAAATTATAACCAGAACTCGGAATGTAAAACCTACAAGGGAATCATTCCGAGTTCACAACAGGCTAGTCCATAACAACTTGTAGCAAAAATATAGATAACACACCAAACATGATACATTGTATTGTACCATACGCAAATTAATAACATAATTAAATTCTAGCGTACAATCGCTACCATAATAAATCTCCAAAACATTAATCACCATTAATAAAATTCATTACATCATCCAACTAAACATAAAATCATATCAAAGCTTGTCTGCGGGCATCCTGGGTACTTGATCATCCCCCGTATCAGTCTCCCCACTACCCTCAGAGTTGACCTCCTCATTCTTTCTAGACCCCGACCGGTCGCTGGAACCTGTCGCATCACCATCAGTGGCCAGCGCATCATCATTTGGGTTCTCGACCTCCAATTCATCTTCATTTTCCAGTGGCCCCCTCCTGCAGTCCCAAGGGTAAGAAAGGCCCTCAACCCTGCCAACGCTGCCACCATCCTCTGTTGGTTTTGCTCCAAATGCATCGTATTAGCCTTCATCTCCTCTATGCCCTTTAGGAGGATGCTCCAGGCACTGCGTCTCAGCCCTGATGCTACAAAATAAATGTCCAACACATTATAATTAGTTACTTTGATAGACTCTTGTTACAAAAGAAAAATAAATGCCCAGCTTCAGTTGGTGATTGAGTTACCTCTTGCCCAGGGTTGGCTGTCGGATCAAGATCCCCCTTAGAGATGTTGCGATCAACCCACTCACCCGCATCCCAATGCCAATGCTTTAGGCCAAAATAGTTCTCAGCATAGTACCTTGGGGAGATCTTCTGAGGGGACCAGATGGGAACACTCTGTTTCTCCATGAGGGCAGTTATTACTTTATCATAAGGGAGGGTCCTTCTCTTATTGGATACAGTGATCGTGTGCATTTCCTTGAAGATGGTGTAACCAGGGTTAACAATATTGTTCCCGCATATGTGCCAGTGGGGGACATAGCCATTAATTGTAGGCTCGAAAAGATGGCCAGCTAGTATCAGGCAGTGGCAGATGAGGTAGTACTTGATCTTCTCCTCAAGCTTGAGAGAATCAATCTTGATTAGTCATGGTTTGAAAGTCTTGTTTCCCACTTTCAAACCAAAGTACTTTTCAACAATCCGATTGGGGTCGAGGGCCCCTAACTCATCGTCTTCAGCTACCCTATCAGGCTAACTGTCACGGTAGTAAAGTTGGAGTCTTTAAACTTTGTTTTCCGGATGTTTACCAACTTTCACCCAATAGCCTCATTGACCAACTCACTTGGCAATACCATATTGACACCGTTAACTCAACTTTTGTGTACTTCCCGGTACTGAGACAATTGAAATTTGAGTAGAACTCTTTGACCTCGTTCTCATAAGTGAGATTTTCCAAGCAAATCAACCCCTCCACCCCCGACGGTTTAAAGGCCTTGACTAATACATCAAGGTTGAGCTGTTGCACATTACCCAACTTCATGCATCTCCCCCCCTTCAGCCGCCTCTTGCTGATAAGATTAGTGTAGCATAACTCATTTTCCTCCACAAAAAAATGTTTATCCTCAAAGGTTGGTGGTGGAGGGGATTCCTTCACCTTCTTTACACAAGATGTGCCCACCTCGCTGTTCTTTGCCCGTGACCTTTTGGCTGTACTTTTGACTGGAACTTGATGGAAAACATTTTAAACAATAATCAGTGATGTGATCAACTGATTTGATGTTGAATGATATATCATGGTTGAGCTTACTGACAGGTCAATAACAATTTGGCGGACACGATTTACCACTTCGAGGTCGCACATCCAACAACATCCATCAAGTTATGAATGTTAATAGTGGAAAATGGCCTATTAAAGGCGGATTTCAAAGGTAGTTCCAAGAAATTTCTAAGGAACCGCCTTCTGAGACATGTTCCAAGTTTGGAAATGGCAGATTCTGGACGCCTTAACAATTCAAAGGTGGTTTTTGATCGTTAGAAGGCGGTTATTTAAGAACCACCTTCCATTGTAGGGATTCAAAGGCGGTTCACAGAATAACCACCTTTAAATGAGTTCAATTAAAGACAGTTTTTAGGGCTAGCATTTTGAGCCAAAATACCGTATCAACCAACTTACCAACAGAACCACGTATCATTCATACCGAATATGTTGGTCACCCATAATGTGGTACGGTAGTACTGTACCATACACTTATGATGGGACGATAATGGTATTGAGAAAATACTACCATGGTATTACCTTACCGCACCTCACAACTATATATTAAAAATTATAGCTAATATTATATTAACTTTGAGATTTTCTTTAGTTAAGATTTAATCTCTCATTAATTTTAGAATCAATAGCAAATATTTGTAATATGTAGTCTATGTTTTGGTTCCAATATGTTGGATAATGGGAAAAGTTTAAATTATTTTTCTTAAACTAGTGGAGTACCATCACGCGTTGCACAATATTATTAATTAAAATATTAGGATTGATTTTTATGTACATTTTGTGTCTTACATTTAAATTGAAAACAAAGAATTTTATTTAACATATTAAAGTTTATTCATCTAAGGAAAACTATATGAGTTATGAAGTGCTTTTCAAAAAAAAAAAAGAGTTATGAAGTGAAATAGTTAATTTAGTTAGAAACCGTTAAATATTTATTACAATAAAAATTGATTATTTTTATAATATTTCATTTAAATTATTGAATGTAATTATTTATATATTGAGATTCAATTCAAAAGGTTATCATAATTATATGTATATCAATGCAATAAATAAAAGTAAATATCAAATGACCTTATTTTTTTTTAATAAAAACACCCGTAGGTGAGGGATAGTATTATTAGGCTCCCCAAACCTTGACTAGAAAATAAAGAGTACATAGAGATCGAATTGGATAAGAGACTAACTCTAGAGTATTTTAATTTGTTTAAAGTTGCGATTCCAAATCGAAGAATCTCCACCCAAGTGTGAATTCTTCGTTTGGCCAGGCAACTTAAACAAACAAAATTGTAACCTGTAATGATCGGTTTTTTGTACAAGAAGAAAGTGAAAGAGACAGTAATGTAAATTGCAGCAATACTAGGAGCAGTATCTCTGAGCGTTAAAGAGCATAGCAATGGTTGATTGATAGTAGCTGTCAAGGCCGTGTTTAAACCTGCATGAAAAGATTTTGGTTAGCAGTATCAATCCTTAGCCGAAACATGTTTATGCATTCTAATTTGTGAGTATGTATCCTATCTAAGGAAATCAGACCCTTGACCTTATTAGTCTCACTAATTCTAAAATGTTCTCATTTAACGGTTAGTCGGTCTAAAACAAAAAAAAATCATATATAAATAAATGAATAATATGAAAACATATTTCTATCAAAGAGTTCATCTCTTGAAAGACTGTCTTTCCAGAAGTTATGAAAACACCAAGGTTTAAACTGAAAATTAGAAGAAATCAAGATAAAATTTTTGGGTTGCATTAATTAGGTCATAAACTTATAACTACTGCATGTTGCATAATAAATTTTAAATACTGCAATTAAAACCTTTTACTTTTTTATAATTCTAATTCAACCATGTCTTTCCATATGTCTATGGAAATGCCGTCTTTCCAAATACTTTGCCTCTATTAAAAGTACTTTATCACTGTATAAAAAATTGAACAATTTTGATATTTCATATTATGTGTTTCTTTGGATTTTCTTCAGTAATATATATATATATATATATATATATATATAGTACAATGAGATATTTGTGGTTTTAAATATCTTTCTAGAAGTTATATATCTTAACAAGTTACGATTGATTATATATAGTAAAGAATTATAATCGGTAACATATTAAAATAATAGTATGTTATTTTAAAACAATTTCATGGGTTTAGGTTAGTTAAAATGACTTCAATATCCCTGGTTGACAGCACCAACAAAACAATTTCTATTATATGGCGCTGCTTGAGATAAGATTTCTTTACAACTGATATTTTTGTATTAAGTCTAACAAAATTATATCAAAATCATAATTTTCATTTATTTTTTTATAATTTACTACTATATTTTTTAATGTGATATTTATCTTACTTTATTATTATGATTAGAGAAATTTAATTTTCTAAAATTATGCATATGCAATAGAAAATTTTAATTATTTGCAATTTTTTATATGAATTAAAAAATTAGTCCATTATATTTTATATTTGGTGGTATTCTACCATACCGATACCAACTAATTGTTTTGGTATACCAAGGATTTGGTATGGTATTGGTTTTAAAAATAATATACCGGCATCATTGGTATGGTACATGGTATTAGTAAAAAGTGATAGTAACCGTACAAAATCCACCCCGAGTGGTTATGCCAAAGTGACTTCCAATGCATCCATTCTGAGTTTGGAACATCAATATGAATTTTGTTTCAATTGAGGAGCTCCTCTGGTTCAGGCCATTTGAAAGCACGAAAAGATTGTCGAACTCGTAACTTCCTCTGATCTGAGTTACAATTGAGGAACCTGATTCAGGTCCTTCTTCCGATATAGTAATGACTCTTCGTTGTTGAGAAGTAGATTTGTTCCAAACTAAGAACTGATAAAAATGGGAAACTATTAAAACATTAGTGGGGGCCATTCATAACAAAAATTAATAAGACATTGGAAAGAGGCAGATCCCATTCATTAAGGTTTCTAGTGGGATTATTTGTGAAGGTATGTTCAAGTGATTCATTTATTGTAATTTTTTGAAATCAATTATATTATGAATAGGTTGAATTAGGGTTATTCGTGTTGAAGATGTATTGTGAATGGAAATGATATTAATTAGGGTTACTATTGTGTGCTATAATTTTTTTGAACCACACTCAAATGTTGGTATGTTGCAACTCGTAGCGCCAACTTACAGATAGATTGGAACTCATAGGTGGCGATTGTAGAAACTCACCTGGATTCCTTTCCCTTGGTTAAATCGTTTGTTGTTTTGGCTCTTGAACAAGCCTCGAAGAACGGCGTGGTTCGGGCACGTTTCCCATGTAAGGATTGTAAGAATGATGCATATATTGGGAGAAAAAAGTTACACGAACATCTTATAATGCGTGGTTTTCAAACTAGTTGTACTCATTGGATATGGCACATGGAGGGTCTCACATATATTGTAAATGAAATTAAAACTAATGAAGGAGTAGATTTGGGTGGAGATGATGGACTTGATGAGATGGTGGACAATGTTTCTTGAGAATTTCACGGTAAACTTGAGGCCCTTGAAGCATTGATCAATGACAAGAAGACCGCACTGTATGTTGGGTCCAAACATTATGTTTTGAGTGCAACCTTGAGGATAATGAATTTAAAGGCGAAATATGGGTGGACTGACAAAGAGATGACTGAGACGCTTGAATTTCTAAGGGAATTACTTCTAGATGGTAATCTTATGCCCGATAGAGCGTCCGCTGCAAATTGGATTCTTTGTCCAATGGGACCGGAATTGGAAAAAATACATGCTTGTCCCAACGATTACATGTTGTACAGGGGGAAGAAGGATGCAGTTAGAGAAACTTTCCGGGTATGGGATGAGTCTAGATACAAGATGAAGCGTGTAGAAATTGATGTGGGTGTGGAAGTAGGTTTCTACTCGAAGAAGAAGACTCCTGCCAAAGATTTGTGGTATCTTCCTATTATTTCACATTTGAAGAAGTTTTTTGCTTGCAAAGACGATGCTAAGTTACTGAGGTGGCATGCAGATAGAGTTAGGCATGGGGAAGGTGTGTTTAGTTATACGTTGGACGGTGAGCAGTGGAAGAAACTTAATACCCTCTACCTTGATATTTGCTTGGAGCCTCGTCATTTGAGGTTTGGCCTGTCGACTGATGGAATGAAACCATATGGTAATATGAGAAGCACACATAGTTCATGGCCTGTAATGTTGGTAATATACAATCTCCCCTCCTGGTTGATTATGAAACCAAAGTATGTTTTGTTATCGATGATAATTTTAGGGCCGAGGCAACCTGGTAATGATATAGATGTTTATCTTAGTCCCTTTATTGATGATTTGGTGACATTATTCAATGTTGGGGTTTAGACTTACGATGGTCATGCTCGAGAGTATTTCATGTCGAAGGGCTTGTTGTTTTGCACTACAAATAATTTTCCAGCTTATGGAAATTTATCAGGATATTCAGTGAAAGGGCACTATGCATGTCCCGTGTGTGCAAGGGAAACCTCATTTTTTCAACTTAAGCATGATTGTAAGATTGTTTACCAGGGTCACAGAAGGTTTCTTCCAGATGGGCACCCTTGGCATTCTACAAAGATGTGATCTAATAAGGACACTGAGTTATGTCCACCCCCGATACCACTAAGGTTGATCAAGTTTTTGAGAAAGTTAAAGAATTTCCACATGTCTTTAGGAAGGGGAAGCGAAAATCTTTAGTAGATGGAAGTTGGAAGAAATACTCATTTTTTTCAAACTCCCTTACTAGAAGGATTTGGATATCAGACATTGTCGTGATGTAATTCACATTGAGAAAAATGTGTGCGAATCTTTGGTTGGTACACTGTTTAATGACCCTGGGAAAACTAAAGATGGGTTGAAGGCCCAACTTGACATGATTATTATGGGTATTAGAGAGACTTTGTGTCCTGTTATGGATGGTGATAAGTGTTATCTCCCACCGGGATGTTTCTCTACGTCTAATGTAGAGAAGAAAATGTTTTGTGAGACCTTAAGTAGTTTGAAGGTTCCAGGAGCATATTCATCCAAAATTAGTTCATGTGTATCGGTGATGGAGTTAAAGTTGGCAGGTCCGAAGTCAAATGATTGTCACAATTTGATGCACGAATTAAATTCCATTGCAACAAGGTCTTCTTTGCCTCCCCATGTAAGACAGTGCGTTCTTTAAGCCCATTTGTTCCAAATGGATCACTGTTGCAAAACTTGACCGGTTGCAGGCGTTGATTGTTGAAGTGCTATGCCGAATGGAGATGTACTTTCCACCACCTTTCTTTGACATTATGATCCATTTGATTATTCATTTGGTTTGGGAGATCAAGCTATATGGTCCTATTCTTTTGAGATGGATGTATCCTTTTGAATGATATATGAAAATATTCAAACATTTTGTGAAGAACATATATAGGCCCTATGCAAGTATTGTTATGGTATGTGGCAGAGGAAGTAATAGATTTTTGTATGGAATATTTGAAGAAGGTAGATTCAGTTGGTGTTCTGAGTTCTAAACATGAGAGACGATTGGATAGCCACTGATTTTGATAAGGTAAGTTGCTTAGCCCTAGTGGGAAGGATTTACGTGCTGCTTATTTATATGTACTTCAAAACCACGATGATGTTTTTCCATACATTGAGCTTCATATGAATGACATACGGGTGGTGCATCCCTCATTCAATGAAACTCGTGTTCTTGAACAACACACTAGAACATTTGCATCTTAGCTTCACGTTCACATTGGCAGGGGTAGCCACCCTGAAACGGTTAAGTGGCTAGCACGTAGACCTCTTGGTACTGTTCATTTGTATAGAGGGTATGGCCTTAATGGTTTTATGTTTGCTACCAAATTATCAGATGATAAGGGTGTTTCCCAAAACAATGGAGTCTCACTAGTTTTCGAGGCACTTCATGTTGCTAGGTCCGGGGACAAAAATCCAATATATGCAAATACATGTTACTTTGGAACCATAACCAAATTATGGGAGCTCAATTATATGACAATGCGAGTTCCCATATTCAAGTGTGAATGGGTGGATGTCAATAGTGGTCAACGAATGGAAGATTTGGGACTCACTCTTGTTGACCGGAGCTGGTTGGCTTGAAAGGATGACCCTTTCATATTAACGGCTCAAGCATATCAAGTTTTCAGTGTGAAGAACCCTGTTGATCCAAAGTGGGGTATTGTTGTCGAGGGTAAAAGGGAAGTTGTTGGTGAAAACAATTTTTAAGAATTCATCAGTTGCCCAAATGCTTTTACAGGTTCAAATAACGATGATATAATACTTGAAGAAGATAAGGAGATTTTGCATATGCATTTGGGAAGGTCAGAACATGATGAGGTCATATGGGTTGATGCCCAAAGAAAATATTTCTAAAAAGAGAGGGAAAGTGAAAAAGAAGTTGGTAAAAAAAGATAGGAAATCTAGGTCTTGATAGTTGGATCCGGATGTTAATGTTTTCAAAGGGTGACCATATGACCCGATCCATTTCCAAGTTTGGAAGTTGTTCGGGTCAAGTGGTCATCAGTCAATGTTTCCTTTGTTTTACCCTGAGTTTAAATGGATATAAGTTTAAACATTATGTGCTAAAAATTCCAATATATTTCCACACTACACATACAAATCTAAAACACAAATAAACAATCATTGACTCGACATTAATGTCTACCCTCACAACATACGAATTAAATTAACGGTCTTACGAAATCATTCAATATAGTACCCAAACTATTACAATAACCAAACTTGTCACAATCCAACAAAATATTTAAAACATGTTACATAGATAAGTATCTTTTCAAGCAAGGATTTTTTGAGTTATTGAAGGCTCTCTCATAGGCACGATGCTTCTTCTCTATCTTCCATATGCACTCCCTTAGTTGGCACACTTCGTCGCACAACCATTTGTAGCAGTTCTTCATGCTCTATATAAACTTTAGGCCAAACTCTTCTACATTACCATGTTTGATATAACAATTAATAAAAGTAAATTTTTTGAACTACATTACATTTATAAAATATTAGATTTACCTTCTTCAACCCTTGCTCTCTTTTGAGGCTTGACCCCTTCAAGCGGTTTGTGATGCCACTTGTTCTCATGTAGTATCTACTGCTTCTTCTCAAAATAACGCTTTTCAAAATACTTGCAGGCTTGTTCCTCGCCTCGCCATGAAAGGATAACCTCTCGACGCCTCTCAAGATTAACGTAATCAAGTTTCCATATGGTAGATTCTTGACAATTCTCTTCGTTGTAGCTACACAAACCATGTACTTAAAAATGGTGGTCACAGGATTAACTATGGCCCCCTCAATCACATAATAGAACATAATAATAATTGAGTAATTTGGCCAGGTGAGGTGATTGGAAGTAGGTACTACTGACCTAGCTATAATCTCATAGACAATTCGTAGGTCGGGCTCTAGTTCCTTAATATCAAAGGATTCCGATCTACCTAGATTATGTGGATTGCATTTGAAGTACTTCACACTACATGCAACTGGGTCAATACTAGGATAGTCATCTTTTAGTAGCCATTCCCCCATATGATAAACATCATCTAGAGGGCCATCCTCTACTTGAGGGTAAACATCGTCCGGACCCTTATAGGGGCAATTAATTAATTAATTAATGATCTACGGGCTTATCTCAACATTGAACCCACTCACCCTAGTCAAATAACTACCCGAACCCTCTACCTTATGCAAATTGGCATAAAATTGACAAATCTCATCAAAATAAGGTGGTTCATTGAAACTAAGGAGTTTAACAAGATGTTTATCTTTGAAGTACTTAACGGGTTCCTCTAACCCTATAGTCTTGTACACATTCAAGTCTATCACTTATGGATCTAATACTTTTCCACCATCTTGTAAAGCATTAATTTGAGCTTCAAGGGAAACAAACCTTGCATCAAAGCCCCAATTTTTGGTTGGCTTCCTCTCGTCGAGTTGGAAAGAAGTTTTTGAATGGGGGCGTTTGCATTTGATGACGACATGGTGTGCAGAGGTCTTTCCCGCATGCTAGTGGTTTTGAATTTGAGGGGGAGGTTTTGTGTTCCTCAGTCGGAAATGAAGCAAGGGCTATGAGAATAAATCTCGATTTGGGGCTATATATATACATATATAAGTAACTTAATTCCGAGTGTAGAACTAAGTCATGCCCTGGTATCAAATGAACGATTTTTAGCTCTTAAATAAAAAACTGTCTGTCATTTAGAAGGCGAAGGGGCAAATTTGAGCAGGTTGCCTCCAGAGAATATATCAGATCTTGGAACTAGAGTTTCGAGCTCGTAACACATACTTCATGCTTTCATTAATTGGAGCCGACCATGTTCCGAGTTCATAAGCAATTTTTAACTCATTACGCTAAATAAACACTCATTTCATCAACAAGACTAGGTTGCTTCTAGATAATACATAAGAGCTCGGAACTAGAGTTCCAAGCTCGTAACATACATTTCATGTTTTCATGAATTGGAGCCAATCATGTTCCGAGCTTGTAAGATATTTTTGACTCATTAGGCTAAATAAACACTCATTTTGTCAACAAGACCAGGTTGCTTCCAGATAATGCATTAGAGCTTGGAACTAGTGTTCCGAGCTCGTAACATACATTTCGTGTTCAAAAGTAGGAGCCGATCATGTTCCGAGATCGTAAGCTATATTTGACTCATTAGGCTAAATAAACACTCATTTTGTCAACAAGACCGGGTTGCTTCCAGATAATACATCAAATCTTGGAACTCCGGTTTCCGAGCTTATAACTACAAAATTGTGCTTTCAAAAGTAGGAGCCGAGTTAGTTCCGAGCTCGTAAGCATTTTTTGAATCATTAAGCTAAATAAACACTCATCAACAAGACCATGTTGCTTCTGGATAATACATCAGAGCTTGGAACTAGAGTTCCGAGCTCGTAACCTACTTACATGTTCTATCATGAAAACACATGATCATGTTTTGAGCTCATAACGAATAATCTCAGATTGAGTTCCAAATTCTGAAAAACTTTTTTGGAATGTTTTTGTACAAAAAATAAAGTGTTCCACCATCGGAACTCTATTGTGAACTATGGTAAATATAGTAGATTATGAACCTCAATTCTGCCTTTCAAAGACACAAAACATACATATATCCATGAAATTATTCCTTAAAAAGTTATCAAAATAACCATACTTCAAAGCGTTATCATCAAAAAGTATTCGACCAAAAACATAAATACTACATGTTATCAATGTAAAAAAAAACTCATTAAATATGTCCTTCAAATATCCTTGATAATCAACCTAAAATTTCTTTGATCTCGGAGTCAGTTTTCTCGTCATCCGCACCTCCATCCCCATTGTTCTCAGCCTCAGTCTCATCATCCTCAGAATAATTGGGGGCTTACCCTCATCGTCACTAAGCTCAATATGGAGTTCGGTGGATTTGATGAACTTGTCATGGTTTGCTTCGGCCACGGCTAGCTCAGCATTAGCGGCACCAACTTTGGTTTTAAGGCAGTTCATATACCTCTTGAAGGTACTTATCCACGAACTTCTGTTGCCTACAAAATATTAGCAATATATATAAAAGGGTTAAAAACTATAGTGTAAAAAGGATATATACTTGAACTTTAAAAAGTTTAAATGCTCACGAAACGAAGATGACTCGGCTCTCCCCATTTCTCTAGCTCTCTTCACTGCTCTAGCTTTCGATCCAGAATTTTTTGCAGGACATATTCTCCATCAAAGTTTAAGAACAAATGCTTGTGGTCAAACCAAGCCTCATCGTAGTACTCCAAACGCAATGGCTTGTCAACGAGGATAACCTTCCACTTCTTGATCAATGTAGTAATTAATCCACCATATGGAAGATCTTTATTCTTACCCCCCGTAACCTTCAACATAAACATCAAAATAGTGTAGTTTGGGTTGAGACTCATACCCTCCATCATGTAATAAAATAGCATTAGGTTCCTAATTGTAGTCTTGCATGCATGACCCCCCAAATGGTAGAACATTCTGGCATATCCACTCATATATTAACCTATTCTCAAAGGATAACTCCCCCACGTCAAAAATATCTGCTTGCCCCCAATCCCACTCTCGATCTATTGAATTACTTCTTAACCATCTCAACCGGGCACAACGGGGTAACCTCTGTAACCTCGGGCCAGTGCTATTGATGGAATATTTCAATTGGTCCACCCTCATCAACATGTTTCAACTTAGTTGGGTCAGTATACTCGCAACCTAGGGCATCATTGAGTGAGAACTTTGTAACCGGGATTTTAACACTGTTTACAATGGTTTGATCCTTATTATTACTACCCTGTCCTAAATTAGCATAAAATTGTAGGACTTTATCATAATGGACTGGCTCATTTAACAACAGTAATTTGTCAAAACCAGAGGGCTTATATTTTTCAATCACATTCCCTAGACCTAGTGGCACTACATTGAATGGACGTAAAACCTTTGGATTACTACATTTCTTATGGTTGAAGGTGACATACCTTTGTTCGGTGGCACCATTATAGAATCGAGTAGAACCACCGAGGAGCTCGTGTGTTGGTTTATGACTACAGGTTGAAGCATTGCCATAACCACCGCCTGCTTTTAGCGCCACGATACCTAGGACCCATTGAATAGAGATTACAAGATCGTAAATGAGTTGAAAGAAATTAGGAATTTAGGGGAAATATTTTTCGAGAATTAGGGTTCTAAGGATTGATATGAGAACTCGCTGCTTTTTTATATATATACAAAGAAACTGTTCCAAGTATGTAACTGTTTCTGTCTTATTTTTTGAAGAAAAGATGCAGTTTCTCACTCAGAACTTCTGTCAGCCGATATTAGTTCCGCACTCAGAACTAAATTATGGGTCTTAAAAAATGGAGCATTAAAGGTTGTTTTCAAATGGGTAATTAATACCCATTTGTCAAAGGCGGGAGTTCCCTCCCATTTTCTCCCTCAAAACCCCCTCAACACCTTCTTTTTCAAAACCGATCACAAACCTCTCCAAAAATCTCACCTCCTTCACAAAATTTTCCAAAACCTTAAACTTCTCCATCAATATATCACATTCTCTTAAGAATATCCACTATAGAGTTTGGATTTTGGTTTAGGGTTTTGACATGTGAAAGTTGTGGTATAACTAGATCATATGAACATCCAGTCATCACCTATGGTTCAAAAGGTAAATGTGTAACTGTTGTGCTCATATACATAGTATATCAATCCTTTTTCATGTGTTCTTCATAACATATATGTTTATTTTGGCTTGGAATTTTGATCTATTTTTATTTCTTCTCTATTTATGTAATGTCCTTGGATTTTGGTTAGTGTCTTAATGTATTAAAACCCCATAGGTTGTTATGGATTTTGATTAGGGTTTTTTTGGTGTTTTTCCTAAGATAATCATAGATTCATTGTGATATTGTATACTATTATAGTAGTGGCATTTTTCATTTATGAATAGTTATTGGATTTTGGTTAGGGTTAGTATTAATTTGTGTTTCATAGGTACTTTAATGTCTCGGAAAAGGACTCGAGATGAACCTACGTGTTCACTTGAAGGACATTGAGATAAAATAGGCAATGAAGATGATGAAGAAGAAGGGTTGGAGGAGGTCGTCGTAGCTAGAACACATTGTAGAACTTTAGAACATAGAATTGCAAGGAAGGAGTCAACTCTTTTTTAGTATTCAGCAATTTCAAACAATGTTTGTCCGATGAGCGTGCCAAGTGGTTGAGTTGGGTGGGGAAGTGGGTAGGACACGGGTGGACATCAAGTACGATAATTGAAATGAGGTCCCTATTGAATACAAAGAAGTCCTTTGGACGGAGTGCAAGGTACCCTTTTTATTTTCTTTCTTTAATTATACTTTTACCATTTTCCAATCATCTAGAGTTGAATTGAATTAAAGATGATGTATTTGATCATGATTCTATATGATTATTGTAGAGGCCCTTCAAAATCGATTGTCCGAATTTAGATAACTTGAAGAAGAAAGCTAGGGCCACGATGTCAAAAAGTTGGAGACAACACAAGTAGACCTGGTCTAGAGATTACATATTCTCCAGTGAAAAGGGTACAAGTACACCTGGTCTAGAGATTACATATTCTCCAGTGAAAAGGGTACTTCTCCATGGTTTACATATACACATATTCAACCGGATAGGAAATACATTAGAGAAGAACATTGGAAAATGAAGAAAATGTAAGTATTTATATTTTTTTAAAACAAAATATGCATCTACATATTACATTCATTTTAGTTTTAACAATGATTGTCATACCCCAAACTAGGGTATGAGGTCGGAGAAAAATAATGCTATGAAAAACAAAACACCACATCGGAAGAGCCAGAGTGGATATGGATTAGCAGCCCTCGAATTAGTCAAAGAACATTTTGAAATGGATGTGAAGACTGTAATTGATGGGGAGATGAGTGAGGAAGAAGCGGGACTGTTAGTCAAACCAATAGATGTGGAAGAGATCAATTGGTGTGATCTCTTCTTGAAGAGCCAGCAAAACAAAAAGGGTGGATACGATAAACCTCCCATTGTTGAAATCACAGAACAAGTGGTAAGACTTTATATTAATCATAATTAAAATACAGCATCATCATGACCTTCCAATTTCTAATGGAATTTGTAGAGTTTCAATGAAGAACCTGAAGGTCCTCAAAGCCCTTTTACCATTTCTAGAAAGCGACTACAAAAGAGTGGGATCTGCACATGGAATGTTTCTTCTATGGCCTTGTCGCCTCATTTATGCAGACCCAATCAAAGATAGTCATTGAAGGAGACAAAAATGACCACATCTAGTCCATCGTTGAGAGAGTGAGGATTTCAAAACCCCCTATCACCCAGACACAAGTAATTAAGGAGTTACTACATTTCATGAGGGTCTTGTATGATTTCATGGTCAAACACAAACAGAACTCAACTTACCTATTCTCGGGTAATGAGTGTGTATTCGGTCAAAAGCGAGAAATCATCGCATCATGGACTGACTTCGAAGACCTATGAAGGTGTGACCAAGTGAACTAGATGATAATGTCCTTGTACTTACTGTAAGTTTAATATTTGTTGCACATCCAATTTTATTTCTAAGGTATATGTATTATTTTTCTAACCAAAAGGACAAGCGTTGGATAGGGTATTTGTGCCGGTGTTTACTCAAGGGATCAAATGTACTATTCAGGAGAGGGTTGAATACATTCACAAAAATGTTGGACTGAAGGATAAAAAATTATTTGTTTCACCATATATTGAAAGGTGGTTCAAACACACTCTCTTCATTTAAGCTAATAAATTAATAAAATATTTTTTAATATTTTTCTCCTACGTTGTAGAAACCATTGGAGATTAATATTTATTGTCCCCGACAAGAAGCACGTTTAATGGATGGATCCTCTGCACCACTCTGAATCGTTCATTAAGATATTGGGTGACTCTTTTTTGAAGGTTTGGGGAAGCATGGTAATGAGGATTTGGACGTAATACAAATCAAGGTGTGATTCTCGTTTCATATTGGGAAATTTTATTTCCACATCACTTAATGTAAATATATGTTACTAATTTAACTTTCATTTCTTAGTACAAGAAACAATCAAATACATAGGAATGCGGCTATTACATAATCCTGTATGCAGCGGATTGTGTCCTACATGTGTGTGAGGAATACCTGGAAATGGAAGAAGTAGGTACTTAGATGATTCCTTCAAGAATGTTTTAAAACAGCGTAACATGCCGTGGACATTCTTATATTGTTATTTTGTTTGTTTCACAGATTTTCCAAAGGTTCTCAAGCCGTATTCACAAGATGATATCAACAATGCAAGAAATTTCTTGGCTAGGTATCTTGTGTACTCCTGCTTTAATTCAATTGGGCATCCCGATGGGGAATTGTGAGATACTTGTATTTGATGACATTATTGTGTGAAATAAATTTTTGGTGACTTCTACTCCTATCTATAAATTGTTTCTTTCTTAGTGTAGTCTACAGATTTTTTATATCTATTGTCATCTTCTTTTGTATTTTTTACAATCTGGACTAGTTTTATGAGGCTTTCGACAAGCCGGTATATAATGAAATCAATGAATTTTACCATCCGATCTGATCTGAGTTCCAATTTAGCAATTATTTTTTTTCCCTATTGTGATATTAAATGTAGTCCAGCAAAAAAATTCCTAACTCAGAATTAAAAACATTAGAAATAGTTCCAGATTTAGAACTTATCATCCAAAAAATGTATTTATTTGGAGAAAATACATGTGCATGTCTAGAATTGATCCCTGGTGGAGGAACATGTTAACAAGGCCAGACAATGTTCTGAGTTCGTAACCTAATTTTAACTGAACGTGTCTGACCACAGGTTCCACACTTGGAACTTAACAACAGGTTCCTCACTCAGAACCATATAGGCAGTCCAAGACTCTGATATGCAGTTCTGCACTCGGGACTGTTAACAGTTCTGCCCTTGGGACTGCTCATGACATTCAACCAATGGATGTGTAGTTCCACACTCGAAGCTGATTGAAGGTAATTCCAGAGTGTAATCAAAGGCACCGGATAGCCACCTTTGATTGAGGGCCTTTGATCCTATAGGATCAAAGGCACAACCAGAGAAGTCACTCCCAACGTGACTTCTCTTGTCCAAAGGAATCGCCTTTAATAGGCTCGGTTGCCACTAGTGTATGCAACCTTGCAGAACAGTTCAGTTAGGTTGAATTGTTACCGACGTAAATGAATGGTAAAAAATGCCTAAACAGTACGATAAAAGCTAAGAACTCCCTCAATACGAAGCAAATATGCAGAAAATTGAGATTTACCCCATCACATCCACCCCATTTCATCCATGCACCGAAGAACATAATCATACACTACTAAAGTAGCCCTAAAACCTAATCAATCACATAGAAGTAAAATAAAGCTTGCACGTTGGACTAAATCTATATATTTCAATAACATATAAACCCAAACCATAATCCTAAACAACTAAAACAAGATAAAAAAAAAAATCTAACCTTGTCTAGGGTTTGGGAATAATGTGAAAGTCTCCTTCGCTATTGATAGCTAGTGACGAACAAAGAGCAGTAGAAGGGCTTTGGTTTTTAATAAGGAGGCGGTTTGGCAGTTGGATTGGTCGGTTTTGTGGCAGTTTTGTGAAAAGGGGAAGATTTGAATATGCAACGTTGAGTTCTTGGAATGCGATGGTTTGGAGCTTCACCCCTTTAAGTACTTTGACATTATGGTGTCATTTAACCATGTATGCGACCTCACATATATTATCGACATTACCGTATGCTGCACGAATAAGGGGCGAGGTCACACTACGAGGTTACTGGGCCAAATATAACAGGTGGCCTTATTGTCAGAACATTTTGGGCTTGGCCAAATGCCCCTATACAACCACGAGCTTGCTTTAACATCAGCCACATCGACATTATAATGACGTGCTTGCGACCTCGCATATTGCACTGTGTCGATTAAAGTTTTTGGCCCAAATTAATTTGAACACTAGCCTAAATGCTAGGCCCAGAGTAATTTACTTGAAAATATTGATAAAATAAATATCAAAATAAAAAATAAATAAGATCATCAATTTAATCTAGAACCACTGTTCATTAACCCTGAGTTGTTGTTGTCAGGGCCCATGATCGAAAATAGTACTAAAAACACTATCGAAGTAAGACTGTTAATCGTCTAACATGGTACCAAATGTGATACGTTGTATAAAATTGTGTCACATGGTTCAATGAACAATGGTACCATGTGTGATACGTTGTACTGGATTACCCTTTATAATTATGATACGTTGTTCTAGATTATCCATTGTATTCTCGAAAACTTACGACTAACGGTTCTTATTCAGACTGTTAATCCTCTAACATGGTTCAATGAACAATGGTACCAAATGTGATACGTTGTACTACCTTACCCTTTATAATTGTCTAACATGTTCTTACAATTTATTTAGTAATACTTTAGGTCTGTTCTCCACGCATAATAGGATTACCCTTTATAATTGGTACAACTTATATGTACTTGTTTAGAATAACATTGGTTTTTCAAGGCTCTTAACAATGTTAATATTTTTATTTACACTAAGGCAAAACATTATCGCCCAATAGTATTGACCGTTCATGAGGAACATGGGAGAACCCATTGTAATTACTATAACTAACATCTAGTAGTTTATTATAAGGTCAGCTATGCTACACCTTACACAAACACCTAAGTAAACAATTACTGTCCAAAACATTAACCGTCTTAGAAGATTGAGTGTTCGTGGGGATAAAGATAATTCCCCGTTCAAATAGTATAACTAAAATTACAGTCTTGTATAAAATAATCTGTAACAAGCCCCAAACACATCCCAATGTATTGATCAAGTAATATTCCTTCTAATATGGGCGTAATTGGTTTGATGTTCTAACTGACGGTCGGCTGCAATATTTGACCATGGATATGTATATGATAACGCCGGTGACAGACTTCACTTTACATGACGGCTAATTTTTTTAAAAACTACTTTAATTAATGAAAAATGTAGCTATAATTATCTAATAACATAGAGTATGACTATTGAAGAAAAATATTAAGTTCTATATTATAACTAATTATGGAAATGCTAGACATACCCTAGTTGTCGACATCGCTGGTAACTTCGCTTGTACCGAGGATGATTCAAAGACACAATGATGTCATTCATGATCATGAAATGGGCCATTTGGTCCCTAAATAGGCCCAACATATGAATTCCAAACCACACAGATGGCGATGTCACTCAGACGTCGTATAATCCAAGACTTGAACGAATATATTGCGAAGCTAGACATTCATATAGGATGGCCCTTTTGGGCCGCTTTTGACCCACTAGAATACCTAAAATAAATGATAAATGGGTGTCTCACGAACCACGCGACGTTGCATGAATGGCAGGAGAATGCAAGTACGTGCAATACTTGGCAAAAAAAGGCCCAAAATCTTTGAAAGAGCATTTATTGCCAAAAATGGTGCCCTCCATCCTCCAAGAACCAAATTTCATCTTCCTCAACTTCTTTCTCCTCCAACCTATCAACCACAAAAAGAAATCACATCCACCTCCCTATTAGATGCTAAATGAAGGTCACCAAAGTTGGGGATGCGGAGGTCACACAAGTTGGGGATTCCATGAATCAAAATTTTGGTAATGTTTTATCTTTCACACCATACAAACATGATCGTATTTTCATTTTACATTCCTTAAAATTAAATGTTGAACAAGGGTTTTTTGTTATTTTGTGTCTTATGTATCATCTATTTTGTCATATGGTTAATACATTAAGCGTTGTGTGTGGTTACTTTGAAGATTACATTTTTTAATGTGTATTGTGTGTACCACTTGTTAAAATTTTCAAATGTAGCTTATTCGATATGGAAATGACATGAAATACTTAGTTTTTTGCATTTCTATTAATCATATAGAGATCATCTTAATCAAAGATGTATATAGTGTGCCACTTAATGGGTGATATGGTGTTGTTGTGGCAAAATCCATGATTTAATAGTATTTACCAATCATTATTTAGTGTGCATAAATTACTCCGGTGTTGTGGATGACATAGTGTTGTTTGATTTATTGCATTTCTTTTTAGGTCGTGGTGTGGTAATCCATGATAAGAGGAAATGGCCCAAAGGAGGTAGATAGCAAAATGAATCGAAAAGACGTAAGCAAGGTTGGGGTAGGGCTATTTGTAAGAAATTAATAGACAATGAAATTTGACCATATCGGAAATGCAATAGGCAAGGTAAGAAATAGTTGGTCTAGTTACCTAGGATTGATAGCTAGGACGAAGGTTGACATTTTCTTGTACGAGTCTTGGCCTCAGGTCGATGCGGCTTACATGGAAAAGATATTTAGCATTTGAAATTGATTGTGAAGATATGGAAAAGTTGAAGACTAGAACCATATGCTGCTTTAGCGAGAGATGGAGAGATTTCAAAGCCAAATTGGTGAGGGTTTATGGTTTTTGGAAGAATAAACATTTTAACCCAAGGATTAAGCATTCATTCATAAGTGACTCTAGCTAGAAGGGTTTTGTTGCAAGAAAACTGGCGGACGAAGCATTGGTAAGAGATTAACATTTACATGGTTTGAGGTTTATACATAGTGGATACATAGTTATATTTGTAAACAACGTCGTTTTTTGATGATTAGATGAACTTATGCATGACTTTATTATGATTAAAACATCAGTTGTGTATGTGGTTTGTGACTGTAAATGCTTTATTATTGTATTGGTCCCTGATTTCCCTAAATATAAGTACTAGGAACTGGTTATGCGACATCGCATAGTACCCATCAGACTATTGTTTGTCTGTACAGAGTGGTTTGCAACATCGCGTGACAGTAAAGATTAGGTACTATCTTCGATCGATGATCATAGCGACATCGAACATTGTCCATTTGTAAGATGCGAATTAACTACCAAATTGTGAATTATGTCGAACAGAGACAGGGGAATTGTGATACAGTTTGACCTCATTATTTGTTTTATTGATTACATTAAGACAAGAGCTTGATTGGATGATTTGTTAGGGTCTTAGAGCTAAACATGTTGATGCTACACAATGAAACAAGATGTGACATACCTTGAGTCGGGGTGGCGTCGGGATGGCTATGCACTAGTCACAAGAATTATCATGAAGGAAATGTTCGAGGAAAGAGTGCTTGATAAAGTAGAGCATGGGATGGTGGATGACGAGGCAAGGATTTCTACAAAATATTCCACACCAGATGAGGTTCCCTGATTTGAAAAATGGTTAAAAGGATATAAAAAGCGAGGGAAGAAGGAAGGTAAGTTCCACACCAAAGACGCGGAGGTGGTTGCCCAACAAATTGTAATTTTGCTAACATTTTAGTTGAATTAATGTATGTGAAATTGTTCAAGATAATTTCAACCTAATATATGAGTTCAATTATTGGTAATTTTTAGGAGGACTTAAAAAGAAAATAAGAGTCAGGCGAGTTCGTCGGGGTTGAAAGAAAGACATACTAGGTGTAGCGCTTAATAAGGAAAAACATCCGGACATGGTCCGGCGTGTCAGCACACTCACTACACATAGGAACATCTTTGTTAAACCTCGACGGCCAAAGGTTGATACTTAGTCAACAAAGAGAGATTGATGGTTTGAAATCCACATGTCTTGCAAGAATCCAATGGGAGGAAAATGCCACTTGAATTGGAGAAAATAATTGCAAGTTCTAAACCAACAACCTCAATGACCCCTCGCGCTTCTTCTCCAGCAACCTCAACACATAAACACCCTGAGTGTCATAGTGGGCCTACCCCACCTTCTCCAACTTCAACAACACCTCTTACAGTAGACCGACTAAGAACAAAGTTAGTAGAGTCAAAACAATGGAACATGGAGATATAAGTGAATATATTACACTTTTCATATTAAAATTATTTTATAGTTTGTTCTTAAATAGAAATTCTTTTTTTGAAGAATAATTCCTTGTGAATTCTTCTTGCCAAACGTGTTGATAGTGAGAGCCATTTTGTGGCGGAATGTAAAGTGTACACATCCATTCGATTGCATCATCATAAGCCGGTCACAAAGGAGAACATAGTGGTCAATGTTACAAAGAGCCTTGTTGATGGTATAGTTCTTCCAATTCCCGAGGCCAAGGTAACTACAGTGGACGAGGCCAAGGTAACTACAGTGGACAAGGCCATGGGAATATTTGTTGAAAGGCTATTTCGTTTGGTCCATATTTTGGACAAGGTGCCCCCCAATAAGGTAAAAATAAATTCAGTTGTAAGGCTCTAAGCACATACAAAAGTTATTTACATAACTTTTCTAATTTTTTAATGTAGACCGAAGCAATTATTAGTAGCCCGACCAAATCATCAAGCACATGTGGAGATCCAAAACCTACAAAGGCCCATGTCTCCAGAGTGAAGGCACCTCCATTCGATCCGTCGAAGGATGGGTCTCTAAAGAATATCCGTACAATTGTGAAAACTCACCTTCCCTCATCTTCGTACGAAATTACCATGGATGAAGTTGGTATTTAGGGTTAAAAGTTAAATCTAATCACCCCGGAAGGAGGATTTCGAGGCATTATTCCATTTCAATTATGTTCCCCCACCCATAATGCAATTACATTGCATGCAAGTTAAATGAATCCATGAAACGAGTGTCCATCATTTTTTCAATATTGCATTTTACCTCAATTTATCAAGACTAACTATGTATATAGGCTTCTTCATATGAAATCAAATTCCAAAATGAAAGGGTTGAGAGGGGTTCTTTGCCCCATCAAGATCCAATATGAACATGTGGCGATGGAAGAGCGTTTGGCCTAATTGAGCTCCCGGTTGATGAAAAAAGACCTAATGTTTTGATTCTATGAAATATTATTGGATTATAATGAATTAATGACAATTTTATTTTTGTAGCAAATATTGGATGGTCGTCATCTTCGTTATTCCCACAAGCACGATGTACTGGTTCGATCCATTGCATCAAACGCCCCTGGAGACAATTTCATTCGCAATTGCAAAGGTGATGATGGATACCTTAATCAAACCCCGCAAGGCATTCCATTGGAAATCACTAAAGGTTAGAATTCAAATGTAATATAAACATGACATAATTATTTCTATAAGTACATCTTATGTGTTCCTAATCAAATTGCGTGTATCTATAGCATAAGAAAGAATCGGCTCTATGGCAAAACGGTTACTATTGCATGCGCTTTATGAAGAACTTCATAGCGAATGTGAATGAGAATCAGTATGGCCTAGAAAAGGTAACTCAAATCCCCACATTATGTTTCAATAACAATGAAATGAACCTTTGTATTGGTATTGTGATTACTCAGTCTTGTTGTATTTTCCCGAGGACAAATTACCATACGCAATCAGACATTTGGATGAAGTACGCGAACTTTGGGAGATTTTCATGATGGTAAAGAATTTGAAGTATTTTCTTATCACATCCACTATATGAGGAACTATTAATAGGTTAAGTTTTTTGTGCAAGAAGTTATAAAATATTTGTACCACACTGTAAAGTGGTAATCTAATTTGAGATATATGTTATGTAATCAAGAACAATAACTAATGGAATCAAACAAATATGATTAAAGGAGGAGAGTGTATATTCCAGATGTTCAATTTCACTTGCATGGAGTAGCTATTTATACTATTACTCCATGTGTGTTTAACACTTGCATTTACACATCTCATAAAGCAATTTTCTTAAAGAAGAGAAGTTTCAAGTTCATTAACATCATAACTACATGAACATTCACTTTGCTTCATAGCACTCCCCCTTGAATGTTCATTCGTGAAAAAATGGCTCGTTAAAACCTTACTAGGAAAATCCAGTGTGAAAAAAAAACCTAGTGAAGGAAAAAAAAGTACATCTTCCATTGGTGCACACTGCCTCATTAAAAAAAATTACCAAGAAAATCCAGTGGGAAAAACTACGGCTAAGAGAAAAATATTATAGTGTATAGATCCCCCTTGAGCACATCATTTAATATTTCTCAATCGCCGCATTCCAATCTTGTGCACCAACTTTTCAAATGTTGACGTCGGTAGTGATTTGGTGAAGAGATCAGCCACATTGTCACTAGAGCGAATTACCTGAATAAAAATTTCACCATTCTTTTGTAGGTCGTGAGTGAAGAGATTTTTTGGTGAAATATCCTTTGTTCTATCTCCTTTGATGAATCCTTTCTTCAGTTGAACAATACAAGTGGCATTTCCTTCAAAAAAAGTGGTGGGAACTGTCTTGTCTAGCTTCAAATCACAAGTTTTTTCGAATATGGTGAGTTACAGATCTTAACCAAACACATTCCTGACCAGCTTCGTGAATCGCCAAGGAGGACCAAGTAAGCATTAAAGGATAGGAGGACCAAGGAGGACACCAAGGACATCTACGAAGTCTTTCGTAGGTGCGAGGTAAATATCCCACTCTTAAATGCTCTAAATCAAGTTCCTAGGTATGCTAAATTTCTTAAGGAAGTGTGTACAGTCAATAGGAAAAAAATTGAAAAGTAAGAAAAAGAGTGTGAAGAGTGAATATGTCTCCGCCGTGTTTGATGATGCAATGCCCCCTAAATGTGATAATCCGGGAATGTTTACAATCCCTTGTGAGATAAGAGGCAAATGTATTAAAAAGGATATGTTACACTTATGTTCTTCAATCAATGCGATCCCATATTCCTTGTATGAAAGTCTAAATCTGGGTATTTTTCACAAAACCAGGGTTGTTATCCAAATAGCCGATCACTCTAGCACATACCCAAAAGGTATTGTGGAAGATGTGTTGGTGAAAGTGGATTCTTTGACATTTCCTGTGGACTTTTATGTTCTCGAAATGGGAGGTGACAATAGTGCTATACCTATTCTTTTAGGAAGGCCATTTCTAAAGACTTCAAGAACCATAATTGACATGCATAAAGGAACATTGACCATGGAGTTTAATGAGCGAAAGGTAGAATTTGACACTAATAATTCTATTGATCATCCTAGTATATGCCATTCTTGCCAAGCTATTCATGTTATTGATGATGAAGAGCAAGGTGTAATTGAGCCCAGAGATGGTAGTTCCTTAAATGTTACCATAGATGATGTTTTGATTGATGCTTTGAATTCAAATGTTGTTAGTACTAACTTGAAGGAAAACAACAATGGCAAATGCACTCTTGGGAAAGCAACATCCAACACTTTTCATCTCTAGGAGAAGTAGAGAAACCCTTGAATGCTCACATGCTTGAGATCACCATGGAACGAAAAGGTGAGTTGTTGGAGATGTTAAGGGAATATGAAGAAACCCTAAGCTATTTGAAGAAGGTTTTGTTGGGGGGAATGATGTGAATCCCGATTGTTTTGACCCGGATCGAGGAAAATAGACCGATTATCTCGGTTCATTTTATGAGTAAGCTCCAAGAAGGGGAGTGAGTTGTGCCGATGACGTTAAATATATTTGGTTTTAATCATCCGAATCGTCATTTGTGACTTTCCGTTGATGTTGTTTTTGTTTTGAGTTTTTGTCATTAGTCTCATTGTTTTTCTTTGTGCTTTTCACGGCTTATTTTTCCATGATTTTGTAGCAATTTGAACCGAAGGCATTGGATAGATGAAGGGAGAAATACTTGGAGTCAAGAAGGATAAGCTTGGGCAAGGAATAAGATTGAAAATATTTCTAAGTATCAAGAGCTTACCTGCGCGAGTCATGACCACCTCGTCGCGAGTCGCGGCGGGCTCAGAAAAAATTGCCAATTTTTGAGCCCTCAGGATCCACTTTTTACAAACCGTGATGGCCACATCGCAAGTCACGGCGAGTTGGTCGCAATCATGACCAAATAAAAAAATTTTGGCTGAAAAATGAACTCCTACGTCCACTTTTCGCGACTCATAATAGTCCCATCGTGAGTCACGACTCATAATAGTCCCATCGTGAGTCGCGACAAACCATTGCGAGTCGCGACGTAAGCTTTGACCGGAGGTGTTTGTTGACCTACCCGTCGTGAGTTGGGATGGGCGTACATAACTATTTTTTAAAAAAGGGCAGAACCTATTTCTCCATTTCTTCTTCTTCCCTTCATATCCTCTGCCGCACCACCAAATTTCCACATCCTTCCGACCACTACTCACTGGTGCTCCCCCCCTCATCTGGCCATAGCACTAGAATATTAACATTATGAACGTACTAATTGTAGCTAAACTAGTTAGGCATGACTGTGATTATGGGATATAGCATATTGGATGTTTAACTATGTGAGAACCTAATGAACTTGAAATTATGGACATGTTAAATGTGACAAGGATTGTACTTGCAATTGTGGTTAGGACTCGAACTAGTTGACTTGGATTTGATTTGGTTTCTAATATTGGCAAAACTAGTTTAAGATTGAGTATGATTTTGTGATATTTCATGTATGTATATTCCTGTGCATTTGACTTGTTTGTTGTGATTGTTAGATATGGCCCCTACCAAGAGACCTAGGGCTCTTCCACGAGGTGGGCGCACCACCTCCACCTACGCCGTTGGCTCCGAAGTCGAGCCATGTACCTCCTCCTCCTGATAGGTACATGGATTTGACGGGGATCACCTGGCCCTATGCAGAGAGGTGGGAAGCCTTGGTCAAATGCTAGCTCAAGGAGACGAGTTTTGTTGACGTGCCCACATTGTAAGCTCTTGGGCTGACCCAACCAGTTTGATGCCTCCTTGCCAAAGAGGGGTTGAAGGGTTTCGTGGGCAAGAGTGCCCTCTCCTACCGGTGATACACACTCATCCACGGTCATAGAAAAGTTATGTAAATAACTTTTGTATGTGCTTAGAGCCTTACAACTGAATTTATTTTTACCTTATTGGGGGGCACCTTGTCCAAAATATGGACCAAACGAAATAGCCTTTTAACAAATATTCCCATGGCCTTGTCCACTGTAGTTACCTTGGCCTCGTCCACTGTAGTTACCTTGGCCTCGGGAATTGGAAGAACTATACCATCAACAAGGCTCTTTGTAACATTGACCACTATGTTCTCCTTTGTGACCGGCTTATGATGATGCAATCGAATGGATGTGTACACTTTACATTCCGCCACAAAATGGCTCTCACTATCAACACGTTTGGCAAGAAGAATTCACAAGGAATTATTTGGTTGGATGTGGGATAGCAGTATGCTCATTTTGATTATGTTGATTTGCTCATGTTGGTGTTATTCTTTCATTGTTTTTATATTGTTGCTCTGGTTGAGAATTTGGCCGTGGCTTGTACTAGAAATTAGGCACGTTGGCTTGATTAAACATAGTTGATATTTGGATTCAATGTTATTATGCTTAAGGCAGTTTGGCCATAGCACTAGAATATTAACATTATGAACGTACTAATTGTAGCTAAACTAGTTAGGCATGACTGTGATTATGGGATATAGCATATTGGATGTTTAACTATGTGAGAACCTAATGAACTTGAAATTATGGACATGTTAAATGTGACAAGGATTGTACTTGCAATTGTGGTTAGGACTCGAACTAGTTGACTTGGATTTGATTTGGTTTCTAATATTCCCAAAACTAGTTTAAGATTGAGTATGATTTTGTGATATTTCATGTATGTATATTCCTGTGCATTTGACTTGTTTGTTGTGATTGTTAGATATGGCCCCTACCAAGAGACCTAGGGCTCTTCCACGAGGTGGGCGCACCACCTCCACCTACGCCGTTGGCTCCGAAGTCGAGCCATGTACCTCCTCCTCCTGATAGGTACATGGATTTGACGGGGATCACCTGGCCCTATGCAGAGAGGTGGGAAGCCTTGGTCAAATGCTAGCTCAAGGAGACGAGTTTTGTTGACGTGCCCACATTGTAAGCTCTTGGGCTGACCCAACCAGTTTGATGCCTCCTTGCCAAAGAGGGGTTGAAGGGTTTCGTGGGCAAGAGTGCCCTCTCCTACCGGTGATACACACTCATCCACGGTCAGGATATGCAGCATGAGGGATGATCAACCATGTGAGGGATGATCAACCATGTGAGAGGTACATCACTTTCCACCTAGATGATATACCCCGAGAGGTACATCACTTTCCTACATAGTTTTCTCTTATCGTGAGAGTTCTTCGTCCTCATGTTGATGACACTCCAGAAGTGCATGTTATCCTCAATTGATCGGTCCTGGAAAGTGATCAACATGGATGAGCGTATGATGCAGACTATGCAGGATGGATTCCGCCGCCATGACAGCATGATATTGGAGCACAATGTGTTTGTCTCCTAGATCTTGATCGACATGGATGAGAAGATTGACCATCTATCAGCTCGCATCCATAAGATGCAATCCCAGACAGGTGGTGCCTTAGGCCCTGGTCCTGGAGAAGAGATGCATAGAACTAGAAGACAGAGGAACACAGATTGGTTGGCTCGTTATCAGCAACGTTATTTTGGTGGTGGTACTTCTTCCTCATAGTAGTAATTGTGAGCATTATATTCTTACCCTTTCTATACTTTGCTCTACGTTTTTTCCCTATTTTGTCTACATTGAGGGCAATGTAGCATTTTAAGTTTAGGGAGGGGTATTTACTGATTTTACTGCTTGGTTTGGAGACATTTTTCTAGACTTGCTACTTTTGGGATATTTCTTTTGCTTTGTTTTGGATATATCCCTTTGGTTATGGGGGATGATTTCCTTTTGATGTACTTGGATGATGTCAGCTTTGATATTTTTCTAAGCCTTAACATTTGGAAATCACTTTGCTACTTTTTTATTGGAAAAACATGGAACAATTGAAAATTTTGAAAAAAATGAAAATGAAAAAATAAATAAAAAGAATCCCAGTAAGCTGAAAATCCGAGAGGGCATCTTAGGCAACATTGGGGGCCTGAATAGGTCGAAAACCTGAAAGGGCAGCCAAGGTAAAAATGAGAGGATAAATGTCTTGTACAAGCCACAACTGAATTCTCAACCAAAGTAACAATATAAACACAATGCAAGCACAACACCAACATGAGCAAATAATCACAATTAAAATGAGCATAATGCCATCCCACATCCAACCAAACCATAATCGCAATATATTCACACAATCTCCATCAACCGAAATCTTAAGCATAATGTATTCAAAAGAATCTATACTGTTCCAAAAATCTAAATCCCTAAGGCATCACACATAATCAACACAATATCCCATACAATAGATTATACAACATAATCACAATTGAAGTTCAATAAAGTGAAGAAATGTACTACTTAGATGCTTAGGATCAAGAAGGAACTAAGCCCACAAGCAATTTAAATCCGAATTTCTAAAAATCACAAAACCCACAAATTCGAGGGTTTTGTGTTCTTCAACAAACTAGGGCAATTTATGGGTAGAGATTGGGAAGATGGATTGGGGAGTTGTTGAATGGTGGCAGTAGGGTGGTTTTAGGGGTGGGTACCGGTGAGTGGTGGTCGGAGAGTTGTGGAACGGTGTGGAGCGGCGGAGAAGATGAATGGGAGAATGGTGTTTTAAGAAAAAGATTTGGTCTACCCATTTTTGAACTGTTCTGTGTGCCCTTCGCGACTCACAACGTATTCATCATGACCCATGATGGGTAGGTCCACAGACACCTCTGGTCAATGCCCTCATCGTGACTCATGACCACTTCATCGTGACTCATGAACGGTCTGTTGCAGCTCATGTTAGGACCATCACGAGTCACGAAAAGGGGAGCCTGAGGGTTCATTTTTCAAAAAAAATCTTCTAATTTGGTCATGATCTCAACCAAACCTTCGAGACTCGTGATGGTCTGTTGCAACTCACAATGGTCTATCGTGACTCGCGATGAGGTTATCACAGCTCGCGAAAAGTAAAGCCTGAGAGGCCATTTTCCCAACAAAATCCCCTGATTTGGTTGCGACTCACGATGGACCATCGCAACTCACGATAGGTGCATTGAGGCTCGGAAAAAGTTGAGCCTAAGGGTTGAAAACTTGGCAAAAATGTTTTGAGCCCATCGTGACTCGCGATGAGGTGCCCGTGACTCGCGATGGGCAACCAACCTGGTACTTTGATTTTTTTTTATTTCATCTCTTGCCCAACCTTTTCCTTCTTGACTCCAAGCATTTCTCTCTTCATCCATCCGCTGCCTTGGGTTCAAATTTCTACAAAATCATGAAAAAACCATGAAAAGCCCAATCAAAACAATGAAACTAACGACAAAAACTCAAAACCAAGAAACATCAACGGAAAGTAAAAAATGATGATCCGGATGATCAAAACCAAGTATATTTAGCATCGTTGGCATGACTCACTCCCTTTTCTTGGAGCTTACTCACAAACTGGATCGAGGAGATCAACATCTTCTCCCTTCTCCGGCACAAAATCCTTTTGGTAAGGCTACAAATGTTGTCCATTGACTTTGAACATATTGGACTTAGCTCGATCTAGGATTTCCACCACACCTTGCGTGAATACCTTAACCACCTCAAAAGGACCGATCCATTGGGACCCTAACTTATCTTGAAATAGGCGAAGGCAGGATTGGAATAGGAGGACCTTTTTACCCATGTCAAATTCCTTCCTAATGATCATCTTGTCGTGCCACACATTTGTCTTCTCCTTATAAATTTCAGCATTCTCATAGGACTCCCTCCGAATCTCATCTAGTTCATCCAGTTGTAGCTTCCTATGCAAGCCGCCCTCATCTATATCAAGGTTGAATTCTTTGACTTTCCAGTAAGCCTTATGTTGTAAGCCTTCCTATACACCTACAAGGTGTATAGGACTCCTATACACCTACAAGGTGAATTCTTTGACTTTCCACTAGTAAGTGACAGGGCTTACCAAACACTAACCGATATGGTGACATACCGATCAGCATCTTGTAAGCCTTCCTATACACCTACAAGGTGTCACTCAACCGAGAACTCCAATCCTTTAGGTTAGGTTTAACCATTTTTTAATGATGGATTTGATTTCCCAATTGGAAACTTCGACTTGCCCATTGGTTTGTGGGTGATAGGCGGTGGATGTGTTGTGAGTGGTGCCATATTTCTTCAAGAGTGCCTCTATGGTCTGGTTGCAAAAGTGGGTGCCACGGTCACTAATCAAGGCTTGAGGTACCCCAATCCTAGAGAAGATGTTATCTTTTAGGAATTCTACAATAACTTGAGAAATATCAGTCCTAGTGGGTTTTTCTTCAATCCACTTCGACACATAATCAACGGCAAGAAGAATGTATGTAAAACCACAAGAATTTGGGAAAGGTCTCATAAAGTCAATACCCAAACATCAAAGATTTCACAATATAGCATGGCTTTTTGGGGCATCTCATTTCTAGATGAGATATTTCCTACTCTCTGGCACTTGTCACAAGCCTTACAAAATATGTATGCATGCTTATTCAAAGTAGGCCAATAAAAACCACTTTCTAAGACTTTCCTAGCTGTCCTTTTAGCTCCAAAGTGACCACCGTATGGAATGACAAAAAGTGAGAATTGAATGCACTTCATTATCGGGGATGCATCTCCTAACAACTTGGTCTACACAATGTTTCTACAGAAAGGGATTATCCCATACATATAATTTGGCATTGCTTTTTAGCTTATCTTTCTGGGCCTTAGAAAAATGAGGAGGAAATTTATCAAAGACAAGAAAGTTCACAATATTGGCGTACCACGGTTGGAGGTCCCTGATTGCGAACAATTGTTCATTTGGGAACTACTCCCATAGTTGCTTCTTCATCGATAAATTTACCTCACTATCTTGGCATGGTGGAAACTGGCTCAGATGATCAGCCACGAGGTTCTCCGTGCCCATTTTGTCTCGCACCTCTAACTCAAATTCACTCAGAAGCAGGATCCACCTAATCGATCTCGGTTTGGCCTCTTTTTTTGTCATCAAGTGAGGAGGCGTTGCATGATCAGTGTACACAATAACTTTTGTACCAAGTAAGATCGGAATTTTTCCAAAGAAAATACCACTGCTAACAACTCCTTTTCTGTGGTGGGGTAGTTTCTTCGGGTCTCATTGAGAGACATGGTTGCGTAGTAGATGGCGTGAGGCACTCTCCCCACCCTTTGACCAAGCACCACTCCAACGGCATAATCGCTAGCATCACACATGATCTCCAAAGTTAAAGACCAATCTGGGGGTTGTATGATAGGGGCCGAGACTAAATGTATCACAAGTTCTACCTCCTTTTGCAACAACTTGCACAAAGGAGATGCTATCTTTGAAAAGTCCTTGATGAACCGGCGGTAAATCATGCATGGCTAAGAAAAGAGCGCACTTCGCGCACATTAGTAGGATAAGGCAAAGTTTGAATCATGTCTATCTTTGCCTTGTCAACCTCAATACCATTAGAGGAGACAACATGGCCTAAGACAATGCCTTGATCTACCATAAAATGACATTTCTCTGAATTTAACACAAGATTAGTATCAATGCAACGTTTAAGAGCTTGTGCTAAATTTGCTAGAAAATTGTCAAAAGAATTACCATGAATGGTGAAATCATCCATGAATACCTCAACAAAGTTTTCAAAATAATTCTGAGAAAATACTTACCATACACCTTTGGAAAGTTGCAGGAGCATTACGTAACCCAAAAGGCATACGCTGGTAAGAAAACATACCAAAGAGGGATGTGAAATTGGTATTTTCTTGGTCTTCCGGGGCAATGACTACTTGAAAATATCCTAAGTACCCATCCAAAAAGAAATAGATGGGGTGGCTTGCTAATCTCTCGAGCATTTGATGAATGAATGGCAATGAGAATTGATCCTTCTGGGTCTCTGCATTTAGCCTTCGGTAGTCGATGCAAATACGCCACCCATTTTGAACTCGAGTGGGCACCATTTCACCCTTCTCATTCTCAACTACCATCACCCCACTTTTCTTGGGTACTACTTGAGTTGGACTCACCCACTTGCTATCTGAGATTGGATAGATCATGCCTGCTTGGAGCAACTTGAGGATTTCTGCCTTTACCACCTACATCATAGGTGGGTTGAAATGGCGTTGGGTTTGTTGCACGGGTCTTGCATCTTATTCCAACAGAATTCTATGCATGCAAGTGGATGGATTTATTCCTTTGATGTTGGAAATAGTCCATCCAATTACTTCCTTATTCTCCCGGAACACCATCATCAACTTTTCTTCTTGTTCTTTGGTGAGTTTTCTTGAAATGATAACCAGGAGTGTCTCCCCTCCCTTAAGAAATGCGTACTTAAGGTCACTTGGAAAATTTTTAAGTTCAGTCATCGGAGCTTTCACAAGTGATGGAAGGAATTCCGGTTCTTCGGGTTCCTCTAAAACTAGAGGGGTAGGACTTCGCACCACTTCTTCAAGAATGCTTAACTCCTTAATGCTTTCCTTCAAGTTAGTACTCATGGAATACACAAGACATGCTTCTTGAACATCATTTTCCAAAGCAACTAACAAGGAATCATCACCATTTAAATCAAAAAACACCTTGCACAACATCGTCAACAATATCAATAGTATGGAAAGAATATTCTTCAAGATGATACTTCATAGAGTCATTTATGTTAAACTCTACTTTAATCCCATCAAACTCCATGGTGAGGGTACTATTATGAACATCAATGATGGTCCTAGAGGTATTTAAAAATGGCCATCCCAACAAAATTGGGGTGGCATGTTTATCATGCTCCAAGTCACGAACATAAAAATCCACGAGAATATTAAGGAATCCACCATAACCAACACATCCTCGATGATACCCTTAGGGTATGCACTAGAACAATCAGCTTGGATCACCACCCCGGTTTTGTGCAAAGTACCAAGATTGAGGCTTTCATACAAAGAGTAAGGAATCACATTTATTGATGTACCTAGGTCAATCATTGATTTTTCAAAATGTGTATTCCCTATCATGCAAGGGATTGTGAACATGCTGGGATTGCTACATTTAGGGGGTAACTCCCTTTGGCACAAAGCGGAGACATGTTCACTTTTCCCATTTTTAAGCTTGTTCTTTGTTCTTTGTTTCCTATTTACAACACATAATTCCTTAGAAAATTTAGCATAGCTTGGAATTTGTTCAATAGCATTCAAAAGAGGGATATTTACCTCACACCTACGAAAGACTTCGTAGATGTCTTTGTTGGACTCCTTCATCCGTTTGTCCTTCAAAACGTTCGGGAACAGTGGTTCCGACATGTATGGGGGAATTTCCACCACCCTTGCCTTCTTGTGAGGAGGGGATGAAGGTTTGGGAATGGAGGTTGATTTCTCAACGATGATCTCCTCTTCCTTCTCCGTCCCCTTCCTGGCTTGCTACTTGGCAACATTCTCGGTCTCTTCTTCAACTTCTTTCTCAAACATTTCAAGCCTTCTAGGTTCACCTTCAACAACTTCATCACCCAGGGGAGAGATAACCTCTTTACCACTTCTCAATGTGATAGCACTATCATTTTGGCGGGGATTGATCTCTGGTTGGGAGGGAAGTTTGCTTTTTTATTGGGCCTCCATCCGATTTACCACTTGAGCTATTTAGCTCACTTGAGTTTCCAAGTTCTTAATGCTCGCCCTGGCTTTATCTTGGAATTTTTCTCCTTTTTCCACACACATGCGGAACCAGTGAATGGCTTACATCACCTCATCTTTGGTTAACCCCAAGCTCTCCCCTTGGCTCGGGGCTTGTCTTGGAGCCTTTGAAATGTTTGTTGAGGTGGTCTATATTGTTGTTGAGGAGGCCAATACAGTTGAGGGTTTTGGCTTCCTTGAAGGTTTCCATACCGTAGTTTGGGTTATCATGATTACCCGAATAGTACGGCCATTTTTGGTAGCCTTGGCCACCTTGGTACCTTTCATTTCTTTGTTATCCTTGCGCACCTTGGTAGTTTTGATTGCTTTGGTAGCCTTAGTTGCCTTGATACCCTATGACACTCACCTCATTGACATAATCCTCTTGCAAAGTAGGGCAAGTGTCTGTAGGATGTGCCAAGTAACAAATTTCACACGATTTAACATGTGGCACATTTCCGGGCTTGGTCATCAATAATTTCACCATATAAGGAAGGGCCAAAACTTGGTCCTCTAGCTTTCCACCATTAGAAGGGTCACTTGCAGGCATTAGGTTTCTCCTTCTCAAATCGACCCTTGAGCTAAAGTTCCTTGACTCCTCCGCTAGCTCCTCATACAATTGTATAGCCTCCAATGAAGTCTTGTTCCCAAGGGTACCACCACAAGAACTCCTCACTAATCTTTGGTCCTCATCAAGAAGACCATTGTAGAAGTAATAGAAAAAATCTCCCTCCGAATAGCCGTGGTAAGGACAACTCGTGAGATGTTTCTTGAACCTTTCCCAATAGTCGAAGAGAGATTCTTCATGATATTGAAGGATGTTTCTTGTGTCCTTCATCAAAGCGGTAGATTTCGAGGCCGGGAAGTACTTGGCTAGAAACTTCATTTTCATGTCAAGCCTACTTTGATGCTCTTGGGTGGTAGGTAGTGGAGTTAATCTCTTGCACCATTCCTCAGTGTGAATGAGAATGCCTTCAACTTATAAAAGTCTTCATCTACTCCATGGGGGACCGTACCACCACACAAAAAGTTGAACTTGGTGAGGTGCTTGTTGGCATTCTCCCCTTGTCTACCAAGGAAGATAAGTAGTATGTTTATGAACCCGGTCTTTAGCTTGAAGTACCTATTTGGTCCAACCAAGGGATACTCAATGCACATCGGTTGTTGATCAAGGTTGGGGGCTATAATATCCCTCAACAAGGCTTGGCCCAAAGGAATCTCCCTCCCTTTGAGAGGAGGAGCTCTCCCTTAGAAAGGAGGATGTTGATGCCCTCCTCCCGGATGCTCATCTTTGTGCTCGTGTTGATTCTCCATAGAATTAGAAGTATCCACAAAATGGTCACTAGGTGGGGTGTTATTCACACTTTCCAAAAAAAATCCTCCTAGCCCATCTCAAATTGAACTATAACTCGGGGTCATAGTGTAGGGGTTCTTGTGAAGAGGATCGCGTACGAACTATACACCAAGAACTTGAACAATACGTCTCCAAGCCAAGAAAAAATTGCAAGGTAACTAAGAAATCAAAATAAAAGCAAACTAACAAATATTTACAACTAGCACATAATCACACATAATGTGCCTAAACACTTAAAAATAAACGTCTCTTCCCTGGCAGCGGTACCAAAATTTGGGAGGTCGTCGCCGTACCTCTCAAAGTTATATTTTTAAGCCCCAATGCTTCCTATATACAATTAAGTAGATAAGTCATCCATGAGAAGAGGGATCTTTCCAAGTGTTTAAACATATATAGGCAAAAAACATACTAGATATAAGCATATATAGATACATATAAAAACATGTAGAAGGGGGGTTGGTTTTTGGTCCTTATTTATAAAATTGAAAGACAAAAATTAGCAAAGCAAGAGAATTATGAGAATCATGCAACAACAACTAAAGAGATGATTAAAACAATAATTAACGGAGCCTTGGGGGAAATCAACTTCCACTTCTAAACTTCCTATAGCTCATTGATTCATTTACTCATTCAATTGCATTTATTGTCTATGGGAAATGTTATCACTTCTCATTCAAAGATCAACATTCATTCCTTCTTAATTGTAGTTTGCAAAGACAAACAATGACCATTTGCAAACTCCATTGATGATCACCCTAGGAAAACAACACCACGGAGGTATTGCATCAATGGAATTTCACACAAAGGACCATAGGTTTGATAACAACAAGTCTTCTACTAAAGACATAGTCATTTAACCAAACAAAGCATTTACTAGGTTAACCCTAGAACATACCTCATTCAAGGTTCAACCTTTGTTTGCATCTATGTGATAAACATAAGACCAATCTACATTAACATACTCATCCAGCAAGAATCACCACACATTATACACAAGAAGTTCTAAATCAATGCTTTTGGATTTCATGTCAAATGTGCTAAGAAATTTGCAACTTTCCTAACACTCTAACACTTCAATCATACAAATATTTCATATACTCAAACAACCCATAGTATAAATGAGGCAAAACACAACATTAACGGTGGAATAAATGCTCTAAATTTTCATAAATGAGAAAAGAGAGAATCTCACTACATAAGTTTGGAAGCTTCAATCAATTGCACCCAAGAACTAGATTTAGCTACTAGAGTTCATACTAATTAATGCTAACAAACCAAACATAATACAAGAGAAATCAAAGATGAAAATGGTGGAAAACTAGGGTTAGCATAGTACCAAAATCGGGTGGATAAGAAGTTGTGAATGAGAGGAAAGAGAATGCTATTTATAGTACAAAAAGGATAAGGTTAGGTTCCGGCCACCTGTGCGTCGTGACTCGCGATGGGTGCTAGAACTTAACCCCCGTCTTCTTTTCTTCTTCTTGTGGTAAACACTCTTCTTCACAATAATTCCTCTCATTCTTCAAGTCTTCAAATATTTGAAGCAGTTCTTTTCAAAGTCTTCAAAAGATGATCTTCAACGGCCTCCGGTCTTCAAGTCTTCAAATCTTTGAAGCAAGTCTTCAAAGTATTCGAAAGGTGATCTTTAATGGCCTCCGGTCTTCAAGTCTTCAAATCTTTGAAGAAATTCTTCAAAGACTTTGAAAGGTGATCTTCAATGGCCTCCGGTCTTCAAGCCTCCATTTTCTCCCTTGGTCACGCAAAATCCACTTAGAAGAGGTAAAAGAGCGTAAAGTCGCTCTTACCCATTCTAACAGAATTTCAAGGTAAAACACAAGCTCGTGATAATAAAAGAGTGCAAAAGTGATCACAAAAAGTACTGTATTATGCACGTAAAATGGACACATCAAATGTACAAGAATTTACGGTTACCTTCATTACCAGTCTCAATATGATATCCATTTCTACGGATATTTTTAAAACATAAAAAATTCCTTTGAGACTGAGGAGAAAATAATGCATCAATCATGCAAAATTTTATTCCACCCAGCAATAAAATCGTTGCTCTCACAGAGCCCTCATCATTTTGGCACTTCTAGAGATAGTACTCACATTCGCTTCTTTCAGCGTTAACTCAGAAAAATATTTATTATTCTTGAGTATGGGATGTGTTGCCCCACTATCCGCTAGACATAACTCTTTATCGTCGAACACATAAATGTCCATACTCATCATCAAATAAAATTTTAATTAGTAAACCATTTTTTCCATAAATACATGGTGACTTTTATTAAATAAATTTAAATCTAGAAAATATTTTTACATCATAGGAAATTTACTACCGATTTGTTCTTGGACAACATTAATGATTATTTATAATAATAAAAATTTGCTACACCCAACTAAATCAAATCAAAAAATCAATTCTTTATAGTCATAATTGGCATCTTTACCAGTAAATTTTTCTTAATCTTTTATATTTATTATTCACTGATTCTAGATAAGAATTGGTTAAATGCTTTGACGTACTTCAAGTACGTGTCCAATGACCCTTTATGTCACAATGATAGATATTATCACATCTTTACCACCGTCATTTTATTTATTCTTTTCTTCTTCTTGGGGAGAGTAGGGTTTCTAAAGGCCACTACTTCATAATTTTATTCTCCCTCTTCTATGGGAGAATACGTCCTTTTGAAGGAAATCGGCCTCCAAATTTACTATTCCTCTCCTTGTGAAGAGTAAGGCCTTTTCAAAACCATTGTCTCAAAATTTTCTCTCCCTCTTTTGGGGTAGTAGGAACTTTTAAAATCCACCGCTTCACATTTACTTCATGAAATGGAGTAGAACAAGTGAGACAGGTCTTTTAGTTTTACTTTCCCTTTTTCTTGATTGCATCTCTAAGGCCATTTGTCTATGGAAATTAACAATTCATTAAATGTTATGAAATATTTATTTATAACAACTTGTAAACAATATATAGGTATAATATTTGTGATATGAATGTGGAAATGAGAGGAAGAAAATGTGAGTGAAATATGTGATGATTCTTTTATTTGATTAAATATGATTTTTACAATACTCCAATTACTTCAATAAAATATAATTTTGTAAATAACAGAACACAGATACATTTTCTTGATTATAGTCTAAATAAAATAAGGATAATGAAGATTATGATATTACGATAAACACAATCCTTTTTCTTTTATAAGTGTCAATTTAATTTTTCTGCAGAATTAGCCATATTGACAAAATATATTCAGAATGAATCTCACCGTACTTACCAAATGAGAACTCCTCAAATTTTCAGATTCCTACGCAAAACTCAAAAACAAACTAGTTTGTAAAAATAATGATTCAATTGCACTCAGGGTAGAGTCTCGTGATGATAACGTGTTATAAAATATTTGTACCACACTGTAAACTGGTAATCTAATTTGAGCTATATGTTATGTAATCAAGAACAAGAACTAATGGAAGCAAACACATGTGATTAAAGGAGGAGAGTGTATATTTCATATGTTCTATTTCACTTGCATGGAGTAGCTATTTATACTACTACTCCATGTATGTTTAACATCTCTTAAAGAAGAGAAGTTTCAAGTTCATTAGCACCATAACTAACTGAACATTCACTTTGCTTCGTAACACAATCCTCATTCTCTAAAAATCCCATTGATAGTTTCCAAGGTTTTTTTTACGCCTTGATATATATCTCTATCTACTTGTGGAGTATCAATGGTATAGCTCATTTTGTGAGAATTTTGATATCTTTTTATGTGCATCGAAGGTGTATTATGTATCTTTATTGTCTGTATGCATTACGCTTCCTGTAGCTACATGTCCTTTAAATGGTGCTTGAGCCCGGAAACACATTTTTAATGAAATTTGTATTGTTGTTTATATTGTATGTAACGACATCGCTGGTGTAGAATTTACCATTATGTTCAAATGAATGCAAAATCCACGTTGCTAAATGGTCACCACAGATTAGCGACGGTATCTTGATATGAGTGGCATTGCTTAAAACAACCTCGCAAATACCTCATTTATCGTGTAACCGACACATTCACCACACAATTGAAAACGAGGTTGCTATAATAAAACAACATCATGGTACAACATGCCACATCATTATCACACAGGTGTCGACCAATCGAGGTCGATCACAACGACGTTGCACTATCCCACCAACATTGTACTTTCTAGACAACGTCACTTAGTGGTCGGATGGGGGCTCTATAATTACATATTTACCTCAGTTTTTTTGACATAAAACCGAAGTAAAAGAAAATAATTATTGGGGTTTGTAACCTCGATCAAAAGCAGATGACTGTGCGACGATGGTAACAGGAATGAGAAACTCCGTATATAGGAACGGACGATTTCTCACATGAAATTTGTGACATCGATCATGGTGAAGTTGCAAGCTTCTGGGTCTGTCAGCCACCTCAAGAAGTTACCAACATCGCACTATATTCGGTATCCCTGTCGGCCATTGGAGTATTAACCTCGGTTATTTTTCCAAAAAATTGAGGTAAAAATTACTTTTTACCTCAGTTTTGAACCGAGGTAAAAAATTATCTTTTTACTCCACCTATATTTAAATAGGTTTTTTTTGGACGAAAAACTAAGGTTAAAACCCTTGTAGACCGAGATAAAATGTGTTGACTCTTGTAGTGGTGGTTTACTGTAAATAAGACCTAGACCCATTAGAATTTGGATTGGGATTTATCCCTTATGCATACTATTATATATGAGGAGATCTCCTAACAGGTGGATGGACTGTTCATAGTGTTTTTTGACTCATACATTGCATTTGTTAAATTAAACACTAAAATTTTAAATTTAAATAAAACCATTTTAAAAATTAAATATTGATTTTTATATAATAATTTTTATTAGTTTTACATTCAAACACATTTTATTGAGAAAGTCTCTCGTTAGGCCAACTAACAGGTATACCAATAATTAAAAATATCATTTCAACAACTTTTAGGGTCCACTTATAATTATTTATAAATTGCAATACAATTTAAAAATTTTCAAAGTTATGGGTATCTCGTAGAAATAAATAAAAAAACATCAAATCAAATTAATAAGTACATCAATTATAAAATGACCCCGTCTAATGGTTAGTCGTTCTAAAATAAGACTTTGTGCATTCTATTACAAGTTTTAACTTTTAAAATACTATATTTAAGTTTAAAAAATATAGTTTTTAAGATAAAAAAATAAAGTGGCATATTGTTACACCCTTATTTTTCCACAGTTAACCGAGCTATATTTTGTTGAGCAATAGTCCGAGCAAAGGTGTAAAGATACCTACTTTGTGGGAGTTGGTCGGTTGAACCTTGGTCCGGGACCAAGTTTTTTTAGGCAAGGCTTGGACGGTGCCCTTGGCCTATCGATTGGGAGAATTAAGGCAGTGGACGGAAACAGCTAGAAATCGTGTGGGACACCAGTGGTTAAGGCGAAGGCTAACCTAGGGAAGGCGGGTTGGTCCAAGATGGCTTTGTGGCAAGGTTTTGGATTCCAAGTCCCAAGAGACACAACAGTTCAGTGATGGAACAACGGTTACTCGTGCGGGTTGCAAACCACACAACCCAAGAGATGCATCCCTTCGATTAACCTTGAACAGAGCTGACGGTTAGAGGGATCTGCCGGCTGTGGCTAGAAACGTGATAAGACCTGGCGATTAAATGCAACCTTTTGGACAGTTGTTTCCCTTTGGGGGGGTTGGGGGGGGGGGGGGGGGTAAAGGGTATTAACCGAAAAGTGTAACTTTGTCTATTAATACCCCCAGTTAGAGCAAAGAACCCAACATGTTCTGTTGGTGTGTTTTGCCAACCAAAGAATGTTCCTTTTGATAAATAAAACAAGGGTCGGGGCTAGGCTCTATAAATTTGAGTGTCTTTAGTTCACTTACAATGTGTGCAGCCTCATTCCTTAGGGATAGTTGGTAAAATCAGAATGCAAGTTTAAACCGTGAGAAAAAGTTCTGACATGGTATCAGAGAAAAGATTCGACACTAACGACGAAGAAACACAAACTTTGGAAATGGAATGATGACGTATAGTAGTGAAAAGATCAATGGTTTTCAAGTGGAGCATGATCTCCTTAAGGCCACAATGCTTAAGTTGCAAGAGGCCTTCAAGAAGTTGGATGCAGATTATGCACGCTTAGAAAAGTAAGTTACTGAGTTGCCTAGTTCCTCCTTAAAAGAGATGCCAGTGAAAATTGAGGCCCTTCACCATGACATGGAGATCCTAAAAACTCCACGTTGAAGGCAAGGGTGCTGAGGAGTAAGATGGCGAGGTGGACATCGATGATGATGATCCTCTTTGGACTGATCTAATGATGGAAGTAAAGTTTCTGAAATAGGCTATTTCCAATGGCCAGGCCACTGGTCCCGGTCCAGAGAGTTGATGTATTCAAGGTGCCTGAGCCAAAAAGTTTCAATGGAGCTAGAAGCTCTAAGGAAGTTGATATCTTCCTCTGGGACATTGAAAACTATTCCAGGACCGCTAAGATATCAGCGGGTCAGCAAATACCTGTCGGGAGATGCAAAACTCTGGTAGAGGACCCGATGTGTGAATAGTGCAGCTACTCCAACAAAAATGTGGGATGGCTTGCAGGAATCACTAAAGACCCAATTCATGCTGACTAACACAACATGGGTTACTCGGGAGACACTGAACAAATTGAAGCAAATGGGTTTGGTGCATGACTATGTGATGGCCTTCACTTCTCTCATATTGGACATGAACGATATGTCAAAATCAGATAATTTATTTACATTTTTGAATGGTTTACAAAATTAGGCCAAGTGTGAGTTACATAGGTAGGGTGTACAAAACTTAGCCCGGGTCATTTATGCTATCTGAGAAACTAGTTGATTTGAAATCCTCGTTCACTAGTTTAGGCGACAAATGGAAAGAAAAAGGAATGGAAATCCAAGAAGTTCGACTCCAAGAAGAACCATGGGAAGGATGGCTCCGAGGAAGAAAGCAAGAAAATGTGTGGCTGTTACAAGTGTGGTGACCCACACTTTGCTCAAGATTGCCTGCAGAAAGAGGGAAGAGTGAATGAAACAATGGTTACTGAGCCAAGAAAGACCAAGAATATACCAATTCGGATGAATCCTATACAAATGTTGAATATAATCGGTATGAACAGTCCCTCTGTCCCTTTGTATTCTTTGATGTTTGTTTGGGTAAAATTGATGGAAATGTTGTGAGAGCTATGCTTGATTGCAACATGTAGTTTCATTTCTTCACAATTAGCCAATAATTTGAAATTGAATGTAATGGCTCACAATAGTGAGATCATGACTATAAATGCACAACCTGAAAAAAGTGTTAGGCCGGGTTGATGCTAATTTCTATTTAGATGCTTGGTCGAGTGTAATCAGCATCATTGTATTAAGATTCTTAGATGACTTCGGAATAATTCTAGGCAAGGAATTTATGTGTATTAATAAGGCTTACCCGATCCTACACTTGAGTGGATTGATGATTGCGGATGAGAGGGCTCCGACCCTTGTTCCTTGTTACTCTAAGGAGCATATCCAAGTAAGAAGGAAGGTAAAGGTTGTAGGGATGTTTTTGACACTTCAGTTGTAAAAAGACTTGGAGAAAAGAGAGAAAAAATTCCTTTTGATGCTGGTTGAAATCAAGTGAGATGTTGTTCAGGATGTCCCACCGACAATGGTAGATTAACTTGATGATTTTTTTTGATTTGATGCTGGCTGAACTACCCAAGAAGTTGCTACCCTGAAGATCCACAGATCACAAGATTGAACTAATTCTAGGAATAGGGAGCAAGACCTCCAGCCTAAGCACCATACTGTATATCTCCAGCAGAATTAATAGAGCTCCAGAAGCACTTGGATAAATTTTTGGATGTAGGATTACTAAAAACCATATAAAGCCCCATACGGTGTGGCAACCTTGTTCCAAAAGAATACATATGAATCCCTCCAGTTTCGTGTTGACTACTGTGCTTTAAACAAGTTAACGGTGAAGAATAAGTATTCAGTCTGCGACACCTATAATATGTTTGATGGTTTGGTTAAGGGATGTTTCTACTCTAAGATAGACCTAAGGGCTGGGTATTGGCAGGTTATAATAGTCGAAGGGGATGAACAAAAAACCATAGTAGTTACTCGTTATGGGTCGTATGAATGTCTGGTGATGGCATTTGGGCTTACAAATGCACCTGCGACCTTTTGTAATTTGATGAACGATGTTCTCTTTGAGTATCTAGATAATTTTTTTGTGGAGTACTTGGATGATATTTTTATTTACTCTGAGTCGCTTGAAGAGCACGCTGAACACTTAAGAAAAATGTTTATCAAACTAAGGGAAAATGAACTTTATGCAAGAAGGAAAAGTGTGAGTTCTGCACTCAAGAAATCACTTTTCTAGAGCATATCCTGAGTGGGAGAGAAATCAAGATGGATGAAAAGAAGATGACAGGTGTGATGGAATGGCTGGCTCCAACCAATGTCCTAGAATTGAGATTGTTTTTAAGCTTGGTGAATTACTATCGCATGTTTATAAAGGGTTACTCAAAGCTGGTAAACCCTTTGACAGATTTGTTGAAGAAAGATGATCCTTGGGTTCAGAGTGAAGCATGCATGTCAACTTCGATGCCTTGAAGGTTGCCGTTGGAACTGAATTGGTTCTACAATTGTTAAATTTCATTAAATCGTTTGAAGTGCACACAGTTGTTTCTGATCGTGCAATTGGCAATTTTGGTGCATGAGGGGTACCCAGTTTCTTATGAAAATAGAAAGTTGAAGGACCCTGAAGCAAGATACATTACTCATGAAATAAAAAGATGACGTCAGTGGTGTATTGCTTGGAAATTTGGAAGCACTACTTGTTGGGAACTTTGTTCATAGTAATAATGGACAATGTAGCGAATACATGTTTTAAGATGTAGAAGAATTTAACCCTAAAAAAGGCAGGATGAAAGGAATTCTTGGCTAAGTTTGATTTCAATTGGATCCACAAGCCGGGAAAAGAGAGTTATGTTGCAGATGACTTAAGTCGGAAGCATGTGGAGGAGTATGTTGCTGCCATCTTCACAGTTGTGAGGCATTTCAGGGATGAAATCCAGGATGAGTCTAAGCAACACCTGGTTTACTTGAAGTTGAAGAATAGGGTTGAGGAAGGCACAATTTTGCGGTGTTGATTGGAATATGATGTGTTGTTTTCCAACAATCGCCGGGCTTATGTGTCATGTTCGAGAAACTTGCGGAGGATGCTTTGAAGGAAACCCACGATTCAAGATGGGCTGGTCACCTAGGTGTGGAACGGATGTTGGCCTTATTGTCATGGAGCTTTGTATGGCCCAAGATGGAACTCAACATCGAGGCTTACATCAGAACGTGTCTTGTCTGTTAATTGGACAGACAAAAAAGGAAGAAGGAGGCAGGTTTGTTGCAACCCTTACCAATTCCTGATTACCCAGAGAAATCAGTCTCGATGGACTTTATCACAAGTCCTGGATCCAATTATTCAACTCAATAGGTTATGAACTAAAATTCTCAATGGATTATCATCTCTAGACGAACGGACAAACGGAAAGAATGAATGCGTTGTTGGAGGAGTATCTAAGACATTATGTGACGGCCAGCCAGAAAAATTGGCCCGAGTTGCTTGATGTGGCTCAGTTTTGTTACATTTTACATCGGTCGTCAGCCACTGGGCTAAGTCCATTTGAGTTTGGTATTGGGCAGCAACCCTATCACCAAACAAGATTGCAGTCTAAAAAACATGTGGAAAATGTCCAACGGCGTACATGTTTGCTCGGTCTAAGCAAGAGTTGATTGATGAAGCCCAATATAGTTTGTTTCTTGCTCAGTAAAAAAAATGAAGAAGTGTATAATGACAAGAACATGTAGGATTTGGTGTTTCAGGTCAGGAACCTGGTCATGTTGATGCTAACTCCTAAAATTCAAAAGCATATAACACTACAAGAGACGTCACCTATTACCTCGATTTTTGAGTTCTTTTTACCTCGTTTTCAGCCCCTGAAAAATAGAGGTAAATGTGGGTGAAGTAAAAAAGCATACTATTTACCTCGGTTCAAAACCATGGTAAATAGTACCTTTTACCTTGGTTTGGGACCGACATCGACATAAATTGAGACCAACGTCACACCATGGTAGAAGGCCGACGTTATGATACCCCAGCTGCGACATCGTTGGATACGATCATAACATCATGAAGCAAGCAACATCAATGAAAGGAATATAGAAGCCGGTGGGAGAGGAAGTGCATCCACTGATGCGTCCCAATATACTGCCGCGGCTGCACCGCCGTGCGTGGCTGGAATTCGTAAGACAAACCTGGTAGTATCCAGGGGGAAGAGGCTCTGACAGCCAAGTAAGCAAACTGAATTATTAGAGTATAATTAGGAATGAATAGTTGAGTGTGTATGGTTACCGTTAGCCTTTATATAGGTAGGCAAGTAGGGCAACTGTTTTGTTTTCCTGTGGAGCAAGTACTCCTCCCTTAGGCCAGCCCAATGGTCATTACTTAAAGGGTAGTGTTATGGACCTAGGCCGGCTGTGCTCAGGCACTTAGGCCCAATACGGATTTACACATTATCAATAAGCCCCTGGAAAGTTAAGGGTTCGGCCTTCGAATTTATCCCAAGGTCCTGGGTTCAGTCCGTGCTCTCATCTGTGGATTAGATGTTTTGCCCATTGATGGGGCCGCTTCGAAACGGTGATTGAGCGAGAGTTTGCCCTTGGAGATCCAATAATGTTTTAGGGGTATGAGTTTTGTTCTGCGATGCCTTAAGGGTTCATTCCAGGTTGTCGGGGGTCCGACCATCAGCTTTCTAATCCGTGTCAAGGCCCAAGGGATCGAAATCAGCCTCAATAACTTCGCGGGGGGCCTTTGGGCCCCAGAGGTTATGGATAGGGGGTTTGACCTTCGACCTTTTAATCTGTGTTAGAATCTGAGGGCCTTCGAGCCCCAGTAGCTAGAACTAAGGGATTTGACTCTCATCCTTCTATTCTATGTTAGAATTCGAGGGCGATCAAATCACAATATTTAGGAATAGGGGATTCGACTCTCAGCCTTCTAATCTGTATTAGAATCTGAGAGTGTTCGAATCTCGGTATTTAGGAATAGGGGATTCAATTCTCAACCTTCTAATATGTGTTAGAATCCAAGGGCGGTCGAATCCCAATATTTATGAATAAGAGATTCGACTCTCAGCTTCTAATCTATGTTAGATTCTGAGAGCGTTCAAATCCCAATATTTAGGAATAGGGAATTCAACTCTCAGCCTACTAATATGTGTTCAAATTTGAGTGCGTTTGAATCCCAGTATTTTGGAATATGGGATTCGACTCTCAGCTTTCTAATCTATGTTAGAATCTGAGATCATTCGAATCCCAGTATTTAGGAATAGGGGATTTGACTCTCATCCTTTTAATCTATGTTAGAATCCGAGGGTCAGATTTCAAAGTGAGAAGTGGAAAGGTCACAAGGGCGTGATGCTCACTCTTATTTCTGAGCGCGTGAAGTCCAGGTTGGGTTTCACGCACGTCACATTCCCCATAAATACCTTGGATTTCTCACCCATGCGGCCCATTTACCCACGTACTTACTTATTGTGTTACGGCTCGAGGTAATCATTACCCTTTATTCCTTCTTCTATATAAGGTGCTTCTCAACAGTTTACACTGCTCTTTTACGCAAAGTGATTTTCAAATTTCAAACTCCCTTTCTCACTTTCAGAGTAGCGCAAGGTGTTTTCTTCTTCGAAACACTTTCAGAGAACTCCGACCAAGCTCCGGCTAAGAACCAGTAAGTCCTTCCTTACCTAATCTTCCTTCTTTTCGAGGTAAAGATAAGTAAGATAAAACAAAACATGTCCAACAGTACAAAATCAGATGGGGCCACATCCCCATTCAACTACTGAATGCGGAACCCTAGTGGTTCCGTGATAATAAAAAATGATAAACTACCAAGTGAAACCACTAGTACATGAATCACCGGACTAGGCAGCAACCCTAACTAGCTATAGGGAAACATGCTGGTACCGTCTTCTCAAAGTGCTTGGGAAGCACAAGAGCTAGTGAGGATCTGAAATCCCCTTCGGCCCGAGTATGAGACAACAAGTGATGCTCCAAGGAAAGTGATGCTAGCGGAGGATCACCTTGGAGCCATATACCACCAGAGTGCATGATTTCCATCTTCAAAGTCTTCCTTTCAAAAATCCCAAAATTTTCCATCTTCAGAAACTTGCTCCTGCATGAAAAATAATCTCCAAAACTAGTTGGGAAAAAAATCCAAACCAGTACGGAAGTTACCCACCCATGTGCTGCTGGTGTTCTCCAAAAGAGGAAAATAAATTCCCCCAAAGTCCAGAAAAATAAGCTTCCATGATAGACTCATAGGGTTCCATTTCAGTCAACAAAAAGGTGGAGGTTATTTTCCCCCAAATTCCAGAAAAATAAGCTTCCATGATAGGCTCATAGGGTTCCATTTCAGTCAACAAAAAGGTGGAGGTTATCCCCCCCCCCGAGACTAGGCCCGTCAAATGGGTCGGGTGACCCCATACTATTTTCACTTATTGGATAAGCCTTATTGGATAATGATCCATTGGGTTAATGGATATAATTGGGTTATAGTTATTGGGTTTAGTTGGGTTGGATAATGGATTATCCGTTGGATAATTTTGGGTGGGTCGACTTGGGTTGGGTAACGAGTGATCCGTGGATAATTTCATATCATAAGATAACGAAATTTTCACAAGTTTGATTACGAATGATTTAATTTTTCCCTAACACATATAATCATTTTAGAAACGATCAAATTCTCGATTCATCATATTTATCGATTTCGGTTCATGTCTTAATCAATTTTAATTTGAACTAATTAAAAATTGATAAAAGATCTTGACGAAAGAAGTAGAAGTAGTATTTAAGAAACTTTTACTAAATTTGAAAAATCTCTTCCATGAAATATGAAGATTTTTAAAAATATTTTCTTTTATTGAACATAGGAAAATAATAAATGAAATCCCCACATTTAGTCACTCGAATAAATATTTCCTCTTTTGTAGTTATGTACACGATTCAGCTTATATCAAAAAATGATTAGAATTAATCGTAATTTTTCACTTTAAGTAAAATGTTACGTGACTTATCCATTTAAAGTTTAAATGGTTGAAAACACCAATTATCCATTAAGTATATACTGAATTATCCATTGGGTATATACTAATCATCCATTGGGTCTATACTAATTATCCATTGGGTCGAACTAAATGACCCATTGGGTATAGGTCATTTATTTGGGTGAAACGTGAATTACCCATCAAGTCCGTATTCTTTCTCAGTTCTCACTTCTCACTTCCTAGTCTGCATTTTGTTTCATCAGTCTGCATTTTGTTCATCAATCGGTCTGCATTTTGTTCATCAATTGGTCTGCGTTTTGTTCATATTCGAGTTCATAATATTATATTATGTAATGTAATATTATGTACATTATATTATATTTAATAAAAATAAAAAATATATAATATGTTGGCTTTGTAAACTCAACGAAACTAACAAACAATATTACTTGGGATCGAGCTCCAGCTCAAATACTGTACGAACTCGAATACTGTACGAGATTGGGCTCGAATACTGTACAAACTCGAATACTGTACGAGATTGAACTCGATTACTGTATGAGATTGGGCTCGAATACTGTACAAACTCGAATACTGTACGAGATTGAACTCGAATACTGTACGAGATTGAGCTCGAATACTGTATGTACTCGAATACTGTACGAGATTGAGCTCGAATACTGTACGAGATTGAGCTCGAATACTGTACGAACTCGAATACTGTACGAGATTGAACTCGAATACTGTACGAACTCGAATACTGTACGAACTCAAATACTGTACGAGATTGAGTTCGAATACTGTACGAACTCGATTATTGTACGAGATTGAGCTTGAATAATTTGTGAATTATAATTTGTGAATTATAGTGAATATTTATGTTAAATATTACTCATGCATTTAATTGGATAATTATGGATATTTTTTGGGTATTTGTTACGTTCTCATTGAGTTAACATAATATGGGCCCATGGAGATCAAAATTTCCCATTAACACAATTATTCTCATCCCGCCCAATCTCAAAAACTAATGAGTATTTAATACCCGATCTTATTGGATAATGACAACTTGTAACCCAAATTAGAAGAAAATATTGAATGATAACTTATTGGGTTAATTATATAATGACTTATTGGATAATGACTTATTGGATAATATATTTTAACCAATTGGGTCATATGAATATCTCATGGGTTATCCATTTAATGACCCAACTCATTTATAACACAACCCATTATGTCCCATTAATAAATGAGTTAATTGGATAAAGACCCATTGGGTTTGGATAATGGGTTTATCCAATTAACCCATTTGACGGGCCGGGCTAAGACCATATTCGAAAAATATAAGCAATAGATGTTGGCATGCCAAACTCGAGGGAAGAAAACTCCAGAAAATAAAATACCATTGCTATTAAAAACCAGTTTGGGAATGTGTTTGAAAATGTGCAAAAAGCAGAAAAATTAGTCTCAGAACTAAAAATTAAGCTAGATGATGACTGCAGCCTTCAGACACAAATCCAACTGAATGAGGCAAGTGCTAAACTGACCAAAACTCTTAAGGAAGAGCAGGACTTCTGGAAACAGAAAACTAGGACAAAATGGATGAAATCAGGTGATCTTAATTAGGACAAAAAGTGCAGCTGCAGATACTGAGGAGCATACCGAAGAGCTCTTATTCTCCCAAGCCACCGATGAACAAACCACTGACTAAAATGAAAAGGTAGACACAACAAAGGTATGTAGTCCTAAAAATACCCACAATATGCAAGATCTTAATGAGTCAAGGAAAAATATTTTTTTCACTCAGCTCAATAAGATAATGTCCCCTGGTAAACAATTTAGTCCCAACAAGATCATCACTAGATCTTCAAAAGGCTTTAAAAAAGGTCTTAAATGATTAGTACAACCATCAAAATCAATTTTATGGTCTGGAATATTAGAGGCATGAAAAAATCACTCTGTAGACTACAAAATCTTGTCAAAACACACAAAATTCAATTATTATGCCTTATCGAACCATGGCATAATAATGAAAAATGTGGAAAATACATGAAAGATCAACACTTCACTAACTGCATTCAGGCTTCAAATGGTGAAATATGGTTACTATGGAATGATCAAATCAATGTAACTCTGTTAGTCGATCATTTGCAATTTCTGTCAGTTAACATTCACAGTCATACACTAAATTCCTCAATGGAGGGAATTTTTGTTTATGCACTTAGAACAGTTGCTGGGAGAAAAATGCTGTGGAAAGCTCTGAGTGACAAAAATATGAATGATACCCTACTCATTGGGGATTTTAACACAATATCTTCTTTCAATGAGTATAAAGGTCCCTCATTTCCAAAAAGATCCAGCATGGATGATTTTAATAGGTTCATTGATGATAATGCACTCTATAACATCAACACTGTTGGGAATATTTTTACTTGGTCAAATGGTAGACTCAAAAACCCTACCATTCAGAGGTTAGATAGGGGACTTTGTACCTTTCAGTGGAGTACAAAATTTCCTTCTTCTTCAATCCAAGTACTTAATAAAGGTGCCTCTGTTCACACCCCTCTTCTTCTTTCTGTTGGTAGCTCTATTCCCTCATCTCCTAAATCATTTAGATTTATCAATGCATGGTTTAACAGGCCTGAATTTTTACGACTGATAAAGAATGATTGGGAAATTCCTCTGTCTGAAACTGGAATGCTTGGTTTTTTCTTAAAATTACAGAGGTTAAAAAACAAAATTAAGGTTTGGAATAAAATGGTTTTTGGAAATATTTAGGATAATGTTACAAAGGCAGAGGAGGAGTTGAGAATTCAGGAAATCATTTTTGACTCAAACAGTTCAGAAACTGAATTGATTAAGCTTAAACAGGCTCAGGCACAACTCCTTAGGTCCCTAAAAGAACAGGAAAAATTCTAGAAACAAAAGTCCATAATTAAATGTCTTAGAGATGGTGATGAGAACACTAACTATTTCCATAACTATGTTAAAGAAAGTAGGTCATGACTCAGTATTTCTAAGATAAAAAAACCCACAAGGAGTTTAGATTGAGGATATTCATGAAATTGAAACTGAGGCTATTGACTATTACTCTCATATTCTTTTTGAACCTATATCAGATTCAAATGGTGAATTCTTCTCTCACTTTCTGAGTCAGATTCCTAAAATTGTAACTGATCAGGATAATGCTTTGCTTATTAGGCCTGCTACCTTAGAGGAGCTTAGATTGGTTGTCTTTGGTTTAAATAAAAATAGTAGTCCAAGGCCTGATGGTTTTTCATCAAAATTCTTCACAAAAAGTTGGGACATAATATGCCAGGATCTGTTGATAGCTGTAAATGATTTTCTTTCCGGTTCTCCCATTCCTAGAGGAATTGCAGCAACATGGATCACTATTATTCCTAAAAAAGAATCTCCATCTTCTTTTGATGATTACAGGCCTATTAGTTTATCAAATTTCATTAACAAGATTTTTTCCAAACTGTTAATGGAGAGGTTAAAATTGATTATGCCTATACTCATATCCCCACATCAGTCAGCTTTTATGAGCCACAGGGATATCTCTGACAATGTTATTTATCTCAAAGAGATGCTGAGATTCTTGGACAGGAAGAACAGAGATCCAAACTGTGTCATTAAACTTGATTTAACAAAGGCTTTTGACAGGGTTAGTTGGGCTTTTCTTAATAGTATTTTGTTAAAATTTGGACTGCATGGTAAATTTGTTCATTCTATCATGAAAAATATCACCCAGGCTTGGTTTTCTGTGTTGATTAATGGTAAGCCAGTAGGTTTCTTCAAATCTACTAGAGGTATTAAACAAGGTGATCCTCTATCCCCTTTTCTTTTTAATATCTTTACTGAGGCTTTCACAAGAAGTTTAGCTTATGTGTTTAATTCTGGAAAACTGTAATTTTTTTATCTTCCTCAAGGGGCAATCCCAATTTCTCATCTTAGTTATGCAGATGATACTGTCATCTTCTTGAAAGCTATTAAATTGAACTTAATTCGGATGAAAGCTTTCCTTGTGGTTTTTGAAAACACCACAGGGCAAAAAGTTAATTTCGAAAAAAGTGATTTTTACTTGGGTAAAGGGGCCACTGTGGCTAAAACAAGGCAGGTAAAAGAGATTTTAGGAATGCAGCAGGGCACTTTTCCATTTAAATATTTGGGATGCCCCATTTTTAAGGGTAGAGTGCTAAATGCTCATTTTCAGCCCCTTTTAGAAATGGTGGATAGAAGGTTGCAAAACTGGAAAAATAGATGGCTAAGTACTGGGGGTAAAATGATTTTAAATAAATCTTGTATCTATTCTATCCCTCAGCACATTTGGACAGTTATGAAGCCTACAGTTCATGTTATCAAAAGTCTGGAAAAAATGATGTCTAAGTTCTTCTGGGGTGAGACTGATCTGGGTCCAAAAAGAGTTTGGAGGAGGTGGAGAAATTTGTGCTACCACTGGACCAAAATGGTCTTGCATTCAGATCAATCCCCACAATAATAAGAGCATGTTCTCTTGAATTGTGGTGGAAATTTCAGCTTGGAAAGGCACCATGGACACAATTTATCTGGTCTTTATCCCCTAATGCTAGAAAATCCCAAACATGGAACATGATTCAATCAGTTAACTCTTTAGCAAAGAGAAATTCTAGGGTTATTATTTGTGATGGGAGATGTAACTTCTGGACATCAAACTGGACAGGCAAAGGTCCATTGATGGATCATTGTGCTCATGAACTCACCAACATTCCCTTTGATTGCACTGTTAGCCACTTCCTGCTAAATAGGGCTAGTTTTTCTGTCTCTATTTATCCATTGCTACTTCCTGAAATTTGTCTTGTTATGCAGGAGATCAAAATCTGGGAGGAGAGACCTGATAGACTTATTTGGATGCCAGATATAGCAGGGAATTTCTCTTTCAAATCAGCCTATAACCTACTCCAATCCAACAGAGGTTCCTCTGCTACTCTTAGTATATTATGGTTTCCAAGAGCCCAGAAAAAGATATCCATCTTTATGTGGAAACTTTTCAATGCATTTCTTCCTTTTGACGATGTCCTCAGAGTCTTTGGATTTCAGCTTCCTTCTAAATGCTTGTTCTGTAACAACACTGATGGCATCCAACACTTTTTTAACGACTGCTCTTTTGATACTCTTATTTGGAATGAAATTCACCGCATTATAGGGATAACTCCTCCACACTTTTCAACTCTCTGGAATAGATTATCATACTATCTCACAAACCCAGTTCAAACTACATTGCATTCATGCCTATTTAGACTTTTACCTATGGTGGTTTGCTGGTTCTTATAGAAAGCTAGGTGTGAAAAAATGTTTGATAATAAGATCCCTAATATTCAAGTTACTATAACAAGGATTAGGGAGTTTATTTTCAATATTTTTTATACAAGGCCATTGTTCACTAACTGTGATGATACCAGACTGTTGACACAGTCAGGTTTATTACCAAAATGGCCAACAAAACTGTCACCTCATCTGGTTGTTAAGTGGAACAAACCAGAAATAGGTTGTAAGCTAAATGTGGATGCAGCCTGGAAAACTGATAATTCTACTGGGTTAGGTCTTATTCTCAGAGATGGTAATGGTTAGGTAATTACTATGGCTAGCTTTTCTACGGAAGCACATAGTTCTGTAGAGGCAGAGATTTTAGCAATTCAAAAAGGAATATATCTCATACAGCTAGCCTCTCATAACTGTGTAATTGAATCTGATAGTTCACAAGCTATATTGCATATTATGGATCCATATAAAGCTCCATGGCCCTTTTTTTATTTATGTTATGAAACTAAATTGAGCCTTGGAAATATCAAGCTTGTGTATACACTTAGACAAGGTAATGTAGTGGCAGATGCTCTGGCCAAAACTGTCGTTCATAGGCAAAATGGTCAGTTTCACTTGGATTCAATTTCCAATGAAATCAGGGGTCTGACTATACTGGATGCAGCTGGGATACCATGTATAAGAATTAATGACTAGAATCGGTTGTTACTAAGTTACCTAAAAAATAAGGGGCCTAATTAATCTTGATGCTTGTAGTTTTCCTATTGATGTTTAATCTATCTAGTTTAGCTGTTGGAATAGACTACTGCTGCTATTTTTTCTTATGGCAGGCACATGATGGCATCATCAAACTCAAATGCATGGAAGTGGTGGCAGATTTTCAAGATAGATACTGGAGCATGAATGCACTATCAAACTGGAGGTGATGCTTCGAGTCCTCGATGGGGGCTTCGAGTCCTCGAAGTGGTACTCAGTCTTCGAGGGGACTTCGAGTCCTCCATGGGGCTTCAACTCCTTTGGGTGACATCGAGTCCTCGAGGAGGCTTCGAGTTTTCAAACTGCCTCTCAACAGCAACCAGATGACATGCTCAACCTTACCATCACACATCACATACCATCTGGTTAACATACCAGTGACAAACTGGGATTTCATTTTTTTCGATTCGTCGATCTGTTATTGGGTCTTGTTTTAGCTGGAAACTTCACTTTTGGAAGCAAGTGCTATTTTGATTCAAGAACTTATTTAAGTTCTTGGATTATCATTTTGGATGATCCTTTTGTATCGAACCATGCCTTCGAGGCCAGTTAATTTTAAATTTTCTTTCGGTTCGGGGAGCCTAATATAGCCCCCCATCCTTGGATGGTTTTAAATTTAAAAAAAAAGTGATCTTAATACGGTTTTTTTCCATAATAGTGTCAAAGACAAACACTCCAGACTCAGAATTAATAAGATTCAGTTAGAGGATGGGAATTGGGTAGAGGACCAAGATGAAATAGGAGAAAATGCAGTTAACTATTTTTAGAATTTACTATCTGATGAAAGCATTGATCACTCAGGCTATAACATGAGCTACCTATTAAAATTTATCCCTCAGGTCATTACTGATATTGACAATATCCAATTTATGAAACCTATCGGCATGGATGTATTATATAGAACTGTTTTCAGCCTTGGAATAGATAATGCTCCGTGCCCTGATGGCTTTAGTGGAATCTTCTATAAGAAGAGCTAGTCTTTTTATTAAGCTAGACCTCCTTCAAGCTGATAATGAATTCATGTGTGGTGTTAGGGTTCCAAAGTCTTTTGGCAGTACACTAATAACTCTAATTCCAAAAACCCTAACACCTAAGAATCTTAGTGAGTATAGGCCTATAAGCTTAACAAATTTCTCTAATAAAATCCTTTCAAATATTTTATCAAAAAGAATAAAGCATGTACTCCCCAAATGTATTTCCCAAGAACAATCTGCTTTTATTCAAAATAGGGAAATTGCTGACATTATCTTAATAATACAAGAAATGGTGAGGCTATTAGACAGTAAATCTAAGTCAATGAATATGACTGCTAAGATAGATATGTCTAAGGCATTCGATCGAGTCTCATGGACTATGTTAAACTCCCTCTTGCTACATTTCAGTTTCCATGGACATATTGTTTCACTTATTCTTGGAAACATTAACAGCTCTTGGTTTTCTGTCTTAGTAAACAGATCCCTCTAAGGCTTCTTTAAACCTACAAGAGGTCTGAAATATGGAGACCTACTATTCCTTACACTGTTTAACTTTACTACAGAACTGCTAAATAGAGCTTTAAAATTCATGTTTCATAATGGATTCATAGACAGATTTATCTTTCCAAAATGGGCTGAAATGATAACACATTTGTTTTATGTTGGCGACACTGCCATCTTCCTAAAGGCCACTAATAAATCCCTAAAAAATCAGGTGATATTTTTAAAAACATATGAGGCAGGCACTGGACAGATGGTAAACTATCAGAAAAGCTCCTTTCTAACTGGGAACAAACCTAGCTCACTGAGAGTTCAGATCATCAGGTTTAAAACTGGGATGTCTCATCAGTTTCCATTTATTTACCTTGGAGTTAATATCTTTCAAGGGAAAAATAAAACCTCTTTCTTCCAATTTCTAATAGAAAAGATTAACTCCAAAATAGGTAAATGGAATAACAGATGGTTAAACCAAGCTGGGAGATTAATCATGATAAAACATGTTTTATTAAACATTCCAAAACACACTTGGTGTATCATGGCTCCTACTGCCCACATTCTTGACACAATCAATTCCTTATGTTCCAATTTCCTCTGGGGGGAAACTGACCTAGGAAATAAGAAACACTGGAAATCATGGGCTGCAATGTATTACCCTATGAATGAAAATGGGATAGGACTTAGAGACTTCAGGTGTATCATATACAGTTTCTGAGTTAAATTGTGGTGGAAAGCTCAAAAAGGAGACACTCTATGGTCAAAGTATATATAGTCAATTTCAAAGTCAAATAGATCCTCAGAATCTTGGAAAACAACCCTAACCATCTCAGACTTTGCAGAAGAAAACTCTCAAATTCTAATAAGTGATGGATCTTGTAATTTATGGGTGGCTAATTGGATTGGTGATAAACCACTCTGGAAAGAATGGACACAACATGAGGATATACCTTTTCCTAATCTTCAGGTTAAGGACTTTGCTCAACAGAGGCACCTTTATCTAACACAATTGCAGGGAAAACTACCACAACACATTTTAGAAGACCTCCTCAAGGAGGTAATTCTTACAGATAATCCAGATGAGATGATCTGGAAACCAACCCAGTCAGGCAATTTCACACTTTCCTCGGCCACTCAGAACCTGAGGAAAAGAAGAAACCAGGTACATACCCTAAAACAGGTATGGAACAGTTACATTCCTCCAAAATTCTCCATTTTTATATGGAAACTATTAAATGGTATCTTACCCTTTGATAATATCCTTCAAAAAATGGAAATATCCCTAGTCTCAAAATGCCCACATATAGACACACTTAATCACTTCTTTAATGATTGTCCTCTTGCTTTGAAAGTCTGGGGTTATGTGTTCAATAGAGCAGGATTTGCATCTAAGACATTTGTTCATATCTTTGATAGACTATCTTGGTTCCTCTCTTTTCAAGCTGGATCACTAACTAGAATTAAGGCTATACATACCATGGCTACTACTACTTGTGGCTGTTGTGGACATCCAAAAATACATATGCATTCCAGGGCACTTCCTACACTTACCATTCATAGTGACACAAATTAATTCCCTCTCTACCCAAATACTCAACTTTAATGCATTGCATTTATATGATGATTGTCTGGACTTTGTTAACTTAGGCTTGCTATCTTCACTGGTCAGAAAACCAAATAAAAAAAATTACTTTAGTCTCATGGAGACCCCTGACCAGGGCTTTAAAGTTAATGATGATGCCGCTTTTAAAATTAACCATATTTCTAGGATTGGTATAGTTGTCAGAAATACTCATGCAGGTTTGGAAGCCATGCACTCAGAATCAATCCAAGCAGATGATCCACTGCAAGCAGAAACCTTAGCGACAATAAGAGCCATACAGGTTAGTATTCGACACCATTTTCTCCCACTGATTGCTGAATTTGACTCATTGCAGGCAGTGAGAATCTCACAGAAGAAAGATAAACCTCCATGGAAACTCAAAACAAAGCTTTGGGATTTATAGAGGGAGATGGAGGAATTTGCAGATCACAATTTAGCACATCCACAGAGAAGGGAATCAAGTCGCTCACGAATTAACCAAGGTAATAGGAGACGAGCTCAACCTAGCACCGCTTAGGCAAGAATAAAGAATCATACTCACTCTTACAGCAGACATGATGAGGTTACCAAGTATTCGCATCCCACCGTGGAAATGTCCAGCTTTGACCGGGATTTGTAGTCTTTTCGAGGTGCACCTTGCCTGTAGAGAAGATAACACGGGGGTGGGGTCTGTCTCTCTCAGGATTCGTGCACCTCTAAACACTGTGATTAAGTCCAATTATAAGTCTATTACTACACTTTTGCCATTTGATTGTCAAGACCTTAGGAGATTTCAAGTGTTACTTGAACCATTGCAAAACTGAGTCCACTTTTGATGGTTTACCGGGTTTGGGAAGCCAATATATCTCCCCCACCTCTGGTGGTTTAAAATTAAAAACAAAATAAAATTGCTATTGAAACCCGCTCCGGAATAGAACAAAAGAACCTCCAAAGTAAGCAAGAACGAGAATGTTACCCAAAAGAAGATTTGGTTGCCTGAAAAGTGGACTCCAGCTTCACCTCAGACTAGCGGGGAAAGATGTACTCAGTTGAACCATGGCTTGAAGAACAGAACCCGGCACAGGCAATCGGGTCTAATGGTGATGTTACTAAGGGGCATGAACTCTCTTTCAGTTGGTATACCCTGTCAAAAAATCCTAGCGTGAAAATCTAGCTCCACCTCAGGCTAGCGGGTAAAAGATTCCCCGGTATCACGCTCCAAATAAATCCTGTCCCTTCACCCAGATGCTAGTGATGATGGCTCCGGTTCACGATGCCGGATAGTGGCCAACGGAGGACTCGTAATATGGCATGAAGCTGGGGTGGATTATGGCCTCACCGTAGTGGTCTTCTCGCGCTTCATTGGTGGTGATCTCGGCAGCCGATGGCGGCGTCAGTTCCCCGGGATCCAACGACTTGAAAGCAGCCATAGTTTTTGTATTGTTCCAGCTCCGATTTGATGTAGCAGTGGCCCCTCCTTCCAAGTATTTTCAGCCCAGGTGAGAGTGTTTTGGAAAGAGGGGGCTGGAAAAAGAAGAGGTGTTGTGGCTCAGATTTAAAGCTTATATTGCCACATGGGTAAATACATCTTACCCGACCCAATTCGTCCAAGTGCACCCGGGTGGGATCCGGCTCTTAAGCTTCAGGTTGGCCCAAGAATGAGTCTATGATGGCTGAAATAATAGCCCGTTCTCTGGTAAGGGGGAAAAATAGAGAAAACAATTGGGCCATGATTTTCCTTTAAGCCCATCAAAGTTTCAGCCCATTTGCTGTGTTGGCTCCTTTTCTTGTGCCTTGGTGGTCTGCAGCCCTCCAAATTGCAAAGAAAAAGAATTGAAAAAAGCCCAGGTGCCATTCTATTCAATTGTTGTCACACCCATTACAGACCAATTTCCTATAATTCGGTCCGGCCCAAAGGCTTTCTTTCAGCCCACACAATTGCAAAATTTTCCCAACTCCTCAATGGCAAAGACTAAACCCTAAGCCTCATTTTCCTTGACCCGGCCGCTAAACCCGTTTGACCAGCACTTTCATTGACCCAAAACCCTGCTTGGATAGAGCTTTGACCCGACGGTGGATCTGTTTTGGGAAAACACTATCTAGTTTAGCATGCTGCCATCGCTGAAGGCTTAGGTCCCGGCCGGTCGTGACCAAAATTTAATTTTTAGCTGCGTTGGAAAAGCTGGGTCTCGAAAAGGATGTCCTTCTAAAGTAGCTTATAGTTAAGCTTTCGGAGGCCCATGCCTCTTATGAAACCTAAGCCATCAACAATACCAAGCTGACCAACTGTTATTCTCGCGAACAGCAGGCCTCCATCTTCGAGGCCTATACCAACAAACTCGTGAAGACCCATGGGTTTTGGTACTTCTTCTCGTCTTTGTCCAAAGTCTTAGTAGGGCACACTCAAAACTATCTGGCCTATTCCATATAAAAGAAGCTCCCTGCCGACTACACAACTATGCTGGATGTCCACAAGAATAACACTGAGCTGGAGCATCTGAACCATCTTTAGTGGAAGTCCGTCCATGATGGGGTTATCAAACTTCTGCTGCTTGATCACGTGAAGACTCCCGGAAAATTATTTTAGGCAGGGAGATCCGCCATCTGGAGGTGGATGAAGATAAGAAATAGAGTGAGCTAGACTTCTTGACCCTTGTGAGGACCAGACGCAGGCCCACCCCTTCAAGCTCGACCCAGGCAAATCATAGCATAGGGGGAAATGTACGAATTATTTCTTTGGGACCTCGAATGTACTTTTAATATTTTCCATATCAATGAAGCCTTTATTTTTTTTGTACTTATATGTTTCAACTGTTTTGTCACTTGTAGAGCCTAGACTTGGTACCCTATCGCCCCGCATCTGCAAAGGGCTACCTCTTTCGACTTCTTTTTCCAAGTCATGAAAGAGTTGTATCACCAGATTGAAGAATGGGCATGGGAGCACCGAAAGAAGAATACTCTGAATTTTTGTATAAATGTGTCTGACTCAAAAAGGAGCTTCGAGCTACCCATGAAAAGCTCAACTTATTGCGAAATGGTCTTCATGAGAGACAAAAGGAACTCCTCGATGCACTTAGCCATTCAGAGGAGGAAAGGACTTCCTAGCTGCGCCTAAGGACAAGATTTTGGGAGACTATCACTTCCTTGAGGTTCGGCACAATGAGGTTCTCGAAGAGATTACCACCAAAGCTGGGTTTAATTTGATGCATGAGTGCATCACTGCTGCCAAAGCTTTCAAGGCTTCTAGGGGGATCATCTTCTCAGGCCAACGAGACCATCGAGCATTATCGCCGCAAGGCACAAGGATATCAGGAATCTTTAGAAAAGGCTTGTGTGGCCTTTGTAACCGCCACTGCCAAACTAGGGAATTGGAAGACGCGGAATAAGGATTACCACCAGCGTCTAATTCCTTCCTTAGAATGGACCATGAGGAAAAATCAAGGCATCATTGAAGATACATTTAAAGATAAGGAGAAGGCCGATAGGGACTACACCAAGCTGTATCAGACTTACATAGCTACTGCTAATAGTCTTTGAGCGTATGAGCTTTGGCTCGGAACCATTGAGGCGCCTCTAATTGAAGATTTTGAAGCATTTCTCCTAGAGACAATTAATATTATGGGGAGAAAACATATCATGAGGGATCCCAAGTACCGAGATGCCTATGAAGATGCTAAGAAGTGGCTAAAACATTCATGAAAGAAGAAGAATAAGAGCGGGGCTTCAAGTTCCCATACTTGTCTTAGAAGGAGTGGGGCTCCAAACCTTGCAAAGGAGAGCCATTTCGGTCAATCTCGCAGAAGGGGAGGCTCCATCATTTCTTGTTTAATCCTTTCTTCTAGGACCCCTGCCTCTCAGTCGGATCCCTCCCAAGTAGAGGCCCTTACCCCTCGGGATGTACCTCCCAAGGCTCCGATTGCGAGGGTTAACCCACCAGGTAACCAGGCAAGCACCTCTAAGCAACCCTATCAATACTGAGGACACCAAAGATGTACCCCTTGTTAGGAGACCGAAGCGGTAAATTCCTCAGAACATCGAGCTCTGCTTGAAGATCAGGGGTTGCAAACCTAGAAGAATAGGAGTTTTATTACCCCCCCAAGTCCTGTAATAGTTTTTCCTTTAGCTCTATATGGATAGATAGTTGTTGAAACCATATCATTTTACTTGTAAGCCATTATGACATTCTCTATAATTGAAATAAAATTTTTGGGCCCCTTTTTTAGCAGTAAAAAATTATTCCCTGTGAGAGGGATTAATCCCTTTTAATGAAGTTGAACGCTTTAACTCTTTCTTTTCCTTGTAAGGCTCTATTATGCCTTTAAAGAGTTCAAAGGACTATGTCGGTCCTTCAAATGCATACAAGGTTAGTGCCTTCGACGCTTGATGCGTGTTAAGGGGGCTTTGGTCCCTAACCGTTCGATGGGCTGTGTTAGCCCTTCGAATGTCTACAAGGTCTGTGCCTTAGACGCTTGATGTGCGTTAAGGGGATTTTGATCCTTAATTGTTCAATATGATGTGGTAGCCCTTTGAATATGTATAACGTCTGTGCCTTAGGCACTTAGCTCTTTAAGAGATTTTGGTCCTGAACCGTTCGATGGGCTGTGTTAGTACTTCGAATATGTACAAGGTCAGTGCCCTGGGCGCTTAATGCACTTCAAGGGAAGTTTAGCCTCAAATTATTCGATGGGCAGTGTTGGCCCTTTGAATATGTACAAGGTATATGCCTTGGGTGCTTGATGCACTTTAATAGGATTTCGACCCTGAATAGTTCGATGGGCTGTGTTAGCTCTTTAAATGTCTACAAGGTATGTGCCTTAGGCGCTTGGTGTGTGTTAAGGGGATTTTGATCTTGAATCATTTGATGGGCTTTGTTGGCCCTTCGAATATGTACAAGATATGTGCCTTAGGCGTTTGTTGTGCTTTAAAGGGATTTCGGCCCTGAATCATTCAATAAACTGTGTTGGCCCATGGAATATGTACAAGGTCTATGCCTTGGGCACTTGATGTGATTTAAGGTATGTACAAGGTCTCTGCCTTGGAATATGTCATTCAATGGACTGTGTTAGCCCCGAATAGTTCGATGGGCTGTGTTCGCCCTTTGTATACTTAATGCTTCGATTCGAGGAGAATGGAAAATTTTTGTGTCCCCGAGGTGAGGTGTATTTTAGTTCTTAAGGCTAAGAAGTAGTTATAGGAAACACACTTCGATAAATAGCTTGATAAAAACAAAGGAACCCTATCAACTTACAACCGTGTTTTATCGAGGGTGTCTTCCGACCCATAGCTACTTCAGGGCGGGCTATTTTCTAGCCACACCAGGTCTGTCGGGATTTAGGGGAATAGTACTTCTTAAGGTTAGAAACATTCCATCTGCACAGAATCGGTTCACCTTGAGGGGTTTCTAACACGTAGCTACCTCCGGGACCGGCTTGAACGACTCGGTAAGGTCCTTCCCAGTTTGCTGATAGTTTCCCCTCTTGCTCTCTTCAGCTCTTCTTATTTCTCCTCATTATAAGGTCTCCTGGGGAAAAGGGGACTTTTCTGACCCAACGGTCATGATACAGCTTGATCATTTCCTTGACCTTGGCTTCATGGAGAAATGTCTTCTCTCTTTTATCTTCGAGAAGGTCTAGATCCAAGCGACGCTGCTCATCACTGACCTCTTAGCGTTTGTTGCTTATGGAAAACCTTCAAAAGGTGGGTAGCTTTATCTCCGCAGGAATGACCGCCTTTGATCCATAGACCAAGCCGTAATGGGTTTCACCTGAGGCAGATGACTCCGTTGTTTGAAATAACCAAAGCACACTAGGCAACTCATTGATCCATTTCCCGCCCACTCCTTTGAGCTTCGATCATATGCCATTGACAATGGTTCGATTTGTGATCTCCACCTGCCCATTGGTTTGGGGGTGGTAAACGCTGTGACTCTCTGACAGATCTTGTATTCCTTACACCAGCCTTTAAATGGGTCATTGATGAACTGGGCACCATTATCAGTTATAACTGTTCAAGGGATCCCAAAATGGGATATGATATTCTTCCAAAATAACCAATCAACCCTTTCCCTTTTAAGCTATTTAGGGCTTTGACCTCGACCCGGTTTGTAAAGTAGTCTACAGACACAATCAGGTAATGAAAGTGGCCTGAAGCCTCCGGGAAAGGACCTACCAGATTGATCCCCTATTTGTCGAATGGCCAAGAACTATTTGTGTTCATAATTTCTTCTTAGGAGACATGTTTGATTAGAGCATGCCTTTGGCACTGGTGGCAGACCTCGATGTGCTTGTTAACCTCATCAAACATCTTGGGCCACTAGTATCCAGCTAGAAGGGGCTTCTTTGCTATCGATCGAGCCCCTTGGTGACTTCCGCAGGCCCCTTCGTGGGTTTTGCAGATTCGGTAGTCAGTTTCATGGGCTACACATCGAAGAAACGGTTGTAGGTGGCCTCAGCGATAAAGCACGTCTTCATGGATTACAAGTTGTGGTACCTTTAGCCTAACTTTCCTTGCTTTGATGGCATCTTCCGGAAGGGTACCATCTTGAAGGTAGCCAAGAATGGGCAATATCCATGACTTCTGTTCTTCTACCATTATCACTGTTGCTTCCTTCTCAAAGCTACACTTACTTGGTGTTTCCACCATTAAGTGCCCTTGGGATTGCAGTCCAGGTCTGACGAGGAAAATTTTCTTTGGGTTTCATCCTTGTAGTTTTTCTCTCAAGGAAGTTGAGTAAGAGTGTAATGGTGGAAATGTTCTAGGGGGGGCTTCACCACTTCTAGGTAACGCTGTAGACTTCTTTCCGTGGCCTCATACTTCCCCTTGGCTTGAAGGACCACAATTTGGGAATCGCTGAATATGTCTAGCCTTCGAACTCTCAGGTCTTTGGCTATTTGAAGATATGTGATCAACGCTTTGTATTCTGCCTCATTGTTTATGGCCTTGAAGACAAAGTGTAGGGAATATGGATAGTCCTTCTGTTCTGGGCTCGTGAATAAGACTCTATCCCTACTGCCTCCGGTGTGTAATGATCCATCGACATGCAGCTGCGATATTTCTTTAGATTCTTTTTCATCATTGATTACAATTGGTTATGTAGTTTCTAAAATGGAATCCACTAAGGCTTGGCCCTTGATGACTATTCTTGGGCAGAACTAGATGTCATGCTCTCCAAGTTTGATTTCCCTCCGGCTTGAGAAGCACCTCCCTAATTGGATGGCTGGTGAGAAAGATGATCTTGTGACTTTGGAAGTATGGCCGAAGGCATCTTGCTGCATGGAATAGGGCCAAGATTAATTGTTTGAGGGTAGTGTATCGGATCTCCAGACCATGCAACGATTTTCTTATGAAGTAAATTGGGTTTTGGGCTTTGTCCTTTTCTTTTACTAGAACCGCACTTATCGCTAAGGGGGATGGGGAGATGTATAAGTACAGATCTTTTCCCTTGTCTGGTTTCATCAGGGTGGGTAAGCATCATAAGTGTTTCTTTAGGTCTCAAAAAGATTTGTCACATTCTTCTGTCTATTCAAAGTTTTTGGCTTTTCAATGCACTTCGAAGAAAGGAAAATGTTTCCCGACCCCCTTGGAAAGGAATCGACTGAGTGCAGCCAGCAATCCTGTTAGCCTTTGAGCATCCTTGAACGTTTGGGTAGAGGGCTCATGCTTATCAAAGATTTGATTTTCTTGGGGTTCACATCGATCCCCCTCTCTGAAACCATGAATCCCAGGAATTTGCCGGCTCCGACTCCAATCACACATTTGGCTGGATTCAACTTTAGATTGGCATCTCAAAGCCTCAGGAGGTTTCTTTGAGGTCTTGCAAGAACTGGTTGAAGCCTATGCTTTTGACTACCATGTCATCCACATATATTTCAATGTTTCTACCAATATGTTTTTTGAAGAGCTTGTCAACCAACCTTTGGTAGGTGGCTCCAACATTCTTTAGGCAGAATGATGTTTTCTTATAGAAAAATGTCCCCACATCTGTTATGAAGATGTTTTCTGCTTATCCTTCTCTGCCATGAGTCTCTGGTGGTAGCCCTTATGAGCATCGAAGAAGGCTAGCACCTCATATGCTACTATTGCTTCGACTAGCACACAAATAGAGGGTAGGGGATAGCTATCCATGGGGTAATATTTTTCAAGATCCGTGAAGTCTATGCACATTCTCCAAGCCCCATCATTCTTTGGGACCATCACCAAATTTTCTATCCATTCGAGGTAAAGTACTTCTTCGATAACCTCTGTTCGAAGCAGTTTTTGTAAAGTACTTCTTCGATAACCTCTGCTCGAAGCAGTTTTTGAACTTCCTCTTTTATGGCTTCTGCCCTTTTTGGAGTGAATGATCTCCATTTTTGCTTGATTAGCTTTTGGGAGGGGTCCACATTTAGCCTGTGAACCATTAGCTATTTCAGTACCCCTGTGAGGTCGATGGTGTCCCATTAAAACACATCAATATAGTCATCCAAGAGGTCCTTCAACTTTTTTCTTATTGCAGGTAGTATTATTTTTCCTACGAGCACCATTTCTTTTTCTTGAATGACCATTAGCTCCATGTCTGTGGGTATAATTTCTCTGTTGACGGAAGCCACCATACCCTCCTTTTTAGCTTATTTTAAAGCTATAGCCAAACAACTCTTGGTCGCAGGCTGGTCTCCCCTTATGACTGCTATCCCCATCCTGGTGGAGAACTTTATTGTCAAGTAATAGAGGGACCATACGGCTTGCACCTGGCACAACCATAGCTTTTCTAGTACCACATTGTAGGGGGATACGACATAAATCACTGCAAAGCTACAATCAATTATGACTTCCTTGTCTCTGTTAGCTACTTTGACTCCATTTTCCCAGTGAAATCGGACAAGGGAGAGGTTGTTCTCCTCAAACTTTTACGCCCGAGTTGAATAAAGCAATTGGCGAACATCACTTCCACACTGCTACCATCATCCATGATACCCTTTTGATGTAACACTCTCCAATGGTAGCGTGGATTACCACTGGGTCCGTATGGGAGGTTTAACTTAGCACCGGGTCAGCTTCCAAGAAGGTAACTACCTATTCTGCTTAAAATCGCTTCTAGCAGGGTTCTCTAGGGAGTGTGCATATCAAGATTAAGATTGATAATGGTATTTGAAGACTGGTCGCCTACCACTCCATTGATGAAGTTGATCAACCAATTAGCCATGCCCCTCCGGTTTCTGTCCGGCCAAGCCTCGGCATTGGGCCGGACACCTGCTTGGTTTCTAGCTTGCTCTCTATCTGCTTGGTTTCTCTGCCACCTCGATTGGCTATTTTCTTGCCTTTCCAATGGCGCTTTCCTTATCCCTTTGAGAAGGCTCCTCCTCTCGATCTTTCGACGCATTCGGGAGCAAACTCTCTCTTGTGCATCTTTTGATTTACTACTTCAGGTGAGTGCATTTATTCATACCATGACCTCGCTCTTTGTGAAGGTAAAAAGTCTTTGGTGATTCTCTTTTTCCAGGGTAGTCTCTTCCGGGAGGAGGGTTTTGAAACAGCCCCTCGTGGATGGAGTGTATTTCCATCGGGAACTTAGTCAGGGGAACATACCCCTCAAAATCTTTCTTCGAAGGGTCGGGCCTTCTTGACCTTAATTTTGAGCCTTTAGAGCCCTTTTCGCCCCATCCGTCCCCTTCTGCTTCCTCTTCGTGGCTTTTTTTATCTTCGAATATTTTCCATGATTTCTTGTAGCTGTTGCAAGGTTTATGGCTTCTTCGAGACCAGCTTCTTGTATAAGTTGAGGTTAGACATCTCGTTCATATAACTGAGGATCACCCCATTCTCAGTACGATTGATCAAACTGAGACTCTCGTCCATATACCGATGATAGAACACCTCCGTCGATTCACTGAACCTCTGCTTATTCTGGTAGAGATAAATCAAGGTCTTAGTAAACCTTTTCTTTTTGGAAAACTGTCCCTTAAGGACCCTTACAAAGTATCTATACAAATTCAATGACCCCCTGTCCAGATTATTAAACCATTCATGTGTTTTTCCTCAAAGGTAGCTTCCTACCAGCTTGCATGTTAGCTGTTCGTTGAAGTCCCTCAAATTTATTAGACTAAGGAAAGTTTGTATGAACTCCCGTGGGTCTAAATCTCTTGTACGTGGGGAGCCCTTCGAGTGGTTTAATGTCGCTGGGCCATCGGGTGACCACTATCGCAGGACTGAAAGTGGAGGCTGCAACTTAGCCCGAAGGCCCAATCAACCTATCCAACCCTCTCGCCAAGACATCGATTGGCCCCCCTCCCATCCGTAGATCTCCGTATTAACTTGGCTAGAATGGAGTGTCGAAGCTGGGAATCTGGTCCGAGGCTATGTACCTAGGCTACGGTTCTTCTACAACTGAGCTGTAATACAACTCCAGGCGGTAGGGATCGTATAAGGGGACCTCTAGTCAGGGCCCTGAATACATCTAATTCTTGAAACCTAGATTGAACCCCATTAGCCTGGCCATCGAGTGTGGGATATTTTGGTTCAAGACAAGAGGTATTGAGATTGGGACGGAATATGCTAACGTTTGGCCCATGCTGGGGAACGTTGTTGGGGCTGGTCTTGGGTCCCAATGTTCACTTGATAAGATACTCCTGGGGGTCTTGCAATGAAAACCTTACCTGCAACACTAGTAGTATTGAAGGTAGGGGCACCACCTGCTGCTGGACTATCCTCTGATAGAGCATTGGGAACTCCACTTGATAGCCAGCGGATTTGAGGGTTTGATCTAGTTTTGCTAGGTCCTGCTATAACAGGGGGCATGTATTGTTTCTGCCTCTCTTCAATCGATTAACCACCTAATAGCTTCCGTTAGTGAGTTCACAGTTGCTTCCATGAACTGTTGCTCATCCTACATTGGTCGACGTGCCTGACTTTGTGATGTAGGGGCTTCAATGCCTCCTGCCCAAGGCTCAACACTTACCTCCATGCTTCTTGGAGGTACATCAGCCACTATCTGAGAATCTTCCGGTCCCTTGTTGCCAGGATCTAGTCTCTGCCAACCTCTAGGGGTTTTTTTACCAACATTTGAGGAGGCTGGGTCCGATTGTACTTTTTAGTTGCTCAATTTTCTGTATGGAACTTGCTGTAGAAGTGGACATAAACAACAAGGGAACACAAATCTGACTAACCATCCCACTGGGCGTGCCAACATGATTCGTTCCAATATATCGCCACCGCTGTGCCACCTTTTGTGGCCGGAATCTACAAGACAAAGCCCCCGGAAGTGTCCGGGGGGAAGAGGCTCCGACGGCCAGGTAAGAAAATGGAATTTCCAAAGTGTAATTGGGAATGAATAATTGAGTGTGTAGGGTTACCTTTATACTTTTTATAGGTAAGCAAGTAGGGTAATTGTTTTGTTTGCTTATGAAGCAAGTACTCCTCCATTGGGCCACCCCAAAGGTCATTACCCAAAGGGTAGTGTTATGGATCTAGGCTAGCTGTGCTTAGGCACTTGGGCCTAATACAAATTTACACATTATCATTGAAGTTGCACCAGATTATGTTGTACATAATATGAGCGATGTTGGAGTCACTGAGAAGCGATATTGCACGTAGTGAGGAACCTACATTGTGTCCCTGTGATGTGGATCGTTGACAAGATGATGATGTTTTGTTTATCCGACGTCGTAAAAAAGTGATGGCAGTCTATGCGACATCACTAATATGTCCTTTTTGAGCTAGTTAATGCGCTGTTGCATTTTAGTCGTCAACTCTCATTTCTTGTAAAATATTATAATAACAAATATTCGATGATGCAAACAATCGGTCTTCAATAGCTGTTATATGTTATAAATAATGTGATAAATTGAGCAATGGTTGAACAACATACAACACTCAATTGTTCAATTATTGTGGGAATCATTAATTGACATGTTCATTTAAACCAACAAAATTATGACATACTAGTATATTAAAAATAAATGTAACAATATATTAAAATACATAAGGTTGTTATAAAATTGAAACAATAATTGTATTTAACTTTTATTTTCTATGTTGTTCGGCGTTCATATTTCTAGGGCGGTGAGAAGCCAACTACGTCCATCTGATATGCTAGAATCCACCGATAACTCCATCTGATCCTATTACAACCAATACACATGAAAAACAATTTATGTTACAATTGGAAGTACCCAAAAATACACGTAAAATATTCATATGTATATGACATTATTCGCAATATGGAAATAGTAACTAATAAATATCAAACCGATGTCGGACTCATTTGTACCAAGGTCACAGAAACAGATTTAAAACTGACTATGGATATTCATGGATATTAATGCTAAACTCAATGATTGCTCACTCTGTGACGTCGATTCTAACTTGATATCATATCGTACCGTGTGATTAATGACTGACGTCGCACATTCATATTGTGTGCATCTGAACCTAAGCTATTTTTCTCACTCTTTACAAACATGTCATCTTATTGGTAACAAACACAGCATACGGTATATAACATGTGACACAATGATTCTCCCTTCATGAAATTCTTTGATATTTCATGAATGACCAAAAACACATATAGAAGGTATAAATGGTAACAAAATTGCTAAAGGAACATGTAAAAGATGGAAAAGTAACTCAATAAATTTTAACCTAGTTGCTCCATCCTTGGATACTTGTTGATGATTGAAGGAATCAATTTGAATGAGCCCTTTCATTATGGTGTGAATGGATAGGTTGGGTTTGTGGGATATGATTGGAGATGGAAATGAGTGTTAGTGGTGATAGTTATTAACATAAAAAATTGGTTTGGGGGGAAATTTTATTTGAAATTTTTGTTTGAAATTTTTTGTTCCCACTTGAAATTTCAGAATGATCGATGTCACTAGCTATTTGGTATATCTATCGTGACATGCAACATGTGTGCGACGCCACATATGTGGCCATAGTGTAATAATCAAAATTTGCCGTGAAAATCTCCATTTAAAGGTTCTAGGCCCTTCTGTCGACCTGATTATGCCCAAATTGGAACAACATTGTCGTCAAAATTTGAATAAAACAATGATATATCCAATTTTGCGTTTCAAAATCTCCTAGTTTCTTGGAGGGACCCAAGTGCAAAAATTTAAAAGCAATGTGTGGTCCCAAACTCAATTTCAATTGTCCCAAAAAGAAGCATTGTCATCCATATATAGTCAAACTTATAATAACTGATAGTAATAAAGAAACTGGTCTTATATTTCCCCATAAACTTCCACAAGATTACACAACCGACAATCGTATACTTTTAAGTAATCATTTGCAATTTACTCTAGACCATGTACTGGCGCTTCGTAAAAATTGAAGGACAGAATTTTATTACTATTATATTTCAAAAACAAAACCTACAATATGAAATTTCATGTGATTCTATATATGTGGCAGAAATTTTTGTTCCCATAATGCTTAACGTTACAGTATTAATGGAATACTATAAAAAAAACTTGGAAGATTACCGAGGTTCGTGTGCCTGTAAGACAGTACGCATAATATCCATATGAAACATTTGTCATTTTGTTTTGGTGAATGTCTCTTAACACATAGTGACAAGCACGAAAGTTTGGGCCGTAGTGTAATTACCCTAGAGTTTCGTAATGCCCTGTCTATAAAAACTTTTGGCCCGTTCGGATGACGCGTCCATGGCAAAATTTGAATATGGTGGTCAAAATTTGATGGACTTAATTTTATTACTTTTATGTTTTGTGAGAAAAGTACACTATGCAATTTGGGCTATTCATTCCACAATCCATTAATGTGACGTTGCTCTAGCGTCATCTTGGACTCGGTGACGAAGATATTGAAATGACATAGGGCTTTTGTGCTTTTTGTCCAACACTAACCAGGGCCGTAGTTATTTTTGAATTGGGATGCTACTCTAATACGGCCCATTGTTTTTTATGTGCGATATCGGGTTGGCCTCTGTTATATCTCGTATAGAGCGATTATTATCGCGATATCGCTGTATATCGATTCGATTACCTATAGTCCAGGCCCAATCCAAAAATTGTTTGGCCCTTCTGTTGGGCCTAAACCTACAATCTGCGACATACAATACAGTCCCTATATTATTCTTTCTATGCGACACAGCCTGCCAAGTTACACCAAATGGCAGCGTTTCACTGCGGGTATATAAATACCTGACCACTCTACCCATTCGCATTCCCAACCAATGACATCCTACCAAAATCTCCCACTTGAAAAAAAATGGTCAGAAAATAATCAAATCCCAATGGAAAACATTGGTCACATATCACCGTAGCACTAAAACCCACATTCAATTGCTTTGGGCGTAATGTATTGGCGGATTTCTCCAAAGGGGAAGAGCAACAAACATTAACAAGATAATCAGATGAAGTTTGATGTTGGTTTTTCAGGTTTCATATACTTCTTTTTTTGTCCATTGCTTGGTTATACAATCATGGCATGTTAGTTGTTTACTTTGTGATGTTTTAGTTGAGATTATAGTAGTTTTAGGACTTCATGTTCTAGCCACATACTCTTTTGACTTAGTCGATTGAACTATGACATCGAATATTCAAACACATGAATCTACAATTTCACATACGTCACGTCAGTCTAGAAGAAGTGTTTGCGACATGAATCCGAACTCGGCTAAAACACATTGACATTATTGAGTTCTTGACTATTGCACTTACTGTTCTATGCCCCTTTGATTCTTAGATGGTTTGAATGAAGTAGATGGCTAGGAGGGAAAAAAATAGTACAGGGACAGGTCCATCGCGCATGAAGAAGGCAAAGAAAATGACTACCTCTCCATCGCCAACATGGGACAGAATACACTTCTTCAAGAAGGCGGCAGAGAAGCCTTTTGAAAAGATCTAAGGCCAAAGGATAAAAGAGGTCAGGGTGATGAAGCCCTAGGATGTGGAACGACTACACCTAGGTGTTTTCTTCGTTCAAACCGTCAGGAATGAAGGGTTTGATATGCTTGGATAAACCGGTGTACGATACGAAGGTCAGGGAGTTATACGCCAATTTCACTAGGGAATTGAAGACCATCTACAAGACAAGAATGAATGGGATAGACATGGAAATGGTGATAGCATTCATCAATCAGATGATTGGGTGCACAATCGGTAGGGAGGATCAACCGAAGGTTGAGCCTCTACAACTGTACTGCCTGGACAATTGGCCTCCACAGATTGACAAGATTAACCCATCCGGGGGGCTTGACCCCAACCGAATGGTGGAGAAGTACTTTAAAATTAAAGTGGGGAACAGACTCATCACAATAAAACAGATCAAGCTTGGTGTTCTCAACCTTCAGGAGAGAATGATGTTCTATATAATTGTACAAGTAATTATCCCGGCCGAACGTCCTACAGAGTGCATGATCAACGGGACGTTCATGTACTACCACCTTACAGAGAAAAAGATAGTTGACCCCAGGTACACCATCATCCAGGAGATGCATCAAGTGGTCCTCTCCACGAAGATTCAGACACTCCCCCACGTGAACGTTATCATCGCCATTCTAGAGAAGAAGAAAGTTTCCATCAAATCAAAAGTGAAGATCCAACCTAAGTACTATGATACACTCTACTTTGGGCTGAAGCATTGGATTTGGGAGGTGTGGACGTGGATTGATCATAATGTCCCTAAAGGGGGATTCCCACACTCGGGCCCGAGGCGACTCCATCGGCTTCCACAGCTATTTACGTTCACCCCAACATTATTCCCACCCCCCAACATGTAATTTTTTTTTAAGTGTTTTGGTTCATTCCAAATTATCATTAACTAAATTTTTAATATTTTCATTTAATGTAACTAATTTCTTATCCCACAGGACTTAAAAAAAGACCTGGCACATCCTCTTGAAAGTCATGGCTGAGACCAAGGTCATGGTGCTGCACATGGAACACACTGTGCATAATCTTACAGAAGAGTTAGGGGTGATGAAGTCTATGATTGCCAATGTGATCAGGGAACCTACGGGGGATGAGGGACTTTGGGTTGATGAGGATGGGCTAGATACCACAAATGAGGAAGGAGGTTCAAGCACCGGCACTAGAAGTCTTCCACTGAAGAGTCAAAGATTAACTCTTAAGAAAATGGAAGCAGTTTACCGACAGACGATGTTATCCCACCCGTGTCACCACCCCATTGATTGCCATGGATCATATGTTTGTTTGTTGTAGAAGATAAAGAATGTTTGTTTGGATTTTATTTAGATTATATTTCTTTTTTTTCATTATCCTAGGATGTTACATGGTACGTAGAATTATGTGTTTTGGATATATATGCATACGTACATACCTAGATTTAGTCTTAGAGATGTAACTTGATGAAATTTGAGACTCGCTATGGTAAACTTGGAATGAAATCTTTAGATGGTACATTCTAAGTTCTGCATGTATTGGTTAAGTATTCTTAATTTATTAGGTATAATAGATATGTGCGATCTTGCACTCCATTCACACGGTATGATTTTTCACTAACTGACATAACACTGATTTAGGTGCAACATTGCATAAATTAATTTATTTGAAAGGATTTTAGGCACAGGTTTGGGCCGAGGGGCATGTATGACTTTGCCTAGTGGAAAAATTGGCGTCGCTCCTTACGTTCGATAGAAGTTGGTCATATCGACTAATGTTGCGAAGTCAATCTTTTCATCATTGACTATTACTACTAGGCCGTACCCTTTTTTCAGATGTCACAATTACGTTGGTAATAACTTTTTACTTTGATTTCCTAGACTATTTACTCTGGTTATTGCAGAACTGCGGTAAAAAACCTATTATTTACTTCCAAAAAAATTGAGGTAAAAGAACTTTTTACCTCGGTTTTTTGAGCTAAGCCAAAAAACCAATTTAAATAGGGAGAAGTAATAGGTTCAGTTTCTTGTAGTGTAAGTAGAAAGACCGTGCACAAGGGACTAGTGCCCGAGTTTGACGCCCCCTTTGAAGTACTCGAGCAGGTTGGAAATGTTTCACACAAGTTGAAACTTCCAGATCGATTGAAGGTACATCCTACGTTTCATTTTATCTACCTTAAGAAGTTTTATGCTGGTGAAGAATAACTTGAAAGAGTTCAAGTAAAGAGGGCTCCTCCGGTTGTGAGGACTTGTTATAAAAAATAGGTGGAAGCTATCTTGAACCATGAGATGTTGGGCGCAAGCAAGAAGAATTGAAGGACCAAGTTCTTAGGACACTGGAATGGTGAAGACCTGGTGGATGTAGAATGGATCCTTGAGAATGACTTATAGCAACTCGAAGATGAAAATGCCGAGTACATGAGTTAGTAGTAAAATTTTCTGAGGAAGGCAACCACTTAGGTGGGGGAGGTCTATTACACCCTTATTTTTCCACAATTGGCCATGCTATATTTAGTTGAAAAATAGTACGGGCAAGGGTGTAAAGATACCTAGTTTGTGGGAGCTGGTCGGTTGGACATTGGTCCGGGATGAAATGTTTTGAGGAAAGGATTGGATGGTGGCCTTGGCCTATTAGTTGGGAGAATTAAGGCAAAGGACGAAAAAGGCTGGAAACAATGCGGGGCACCTGCGGTTAATGAAAAGGCTAACCTTGGGAAAGCAGGTTAGTCCAAGATAGCTTTGTGGCAAAGTTTCGTTTCAAGTCCCAAGAGACAAGATGGTTCCAAGATGGAACGACAGTTACTCATGCAGGTTGCAAACCACATGGCCTAAGAGGCGTGTTCCTTCGGTTAACCTTGAAGAGAGCTGACAGTTAAAGGGAACCGCCGGTTGCGGCTAGAAACATGGAAAGACCCGACGGTTAAATGTAACTGTCATTTAGTTGATAGGCATTTTCTAAGTGGTTTTTTTCCCTTTGGTAGGTTAAGGGTGTTAACCACCAAGTGTAACTTTGTCTATAAATACTCTCGGTTAGAGTAAAGACCCTAATATGTTTTGGTGGTGTCTTTTGCAATCGAAGAATGTTTCTTTGATAAATGAAATAAGGGTTGGGGCTGAGCTCCATAAATTTGAGTGTCTTTAGTTGACTTACAATGTGTGAAACCTTGTACCTTGGGGATCGTTGGTAAAATAAAAATGCAAGTTTAGACCGTGAGAAAAAGGTCTAACACTCATCCATAATTTTATGGATAGACCACTTTTTTCGAGACTTTTTCATTATATATGGATTGATGTGGTTGCTTCATCAAGTAAAAACACTTCCATTCACCTCGTACACTCTTCTTCCTACAAAAAATATCCTGGAAGTGATTCTGGGGAAAAGGCTCCGACGATCAAGTAAGTAATCTCTCTAGAGAATTGGAATTCCTCAGTTTAGTGGCACTTACCTTCTTCAAGGTTTCTCTTGCCATATTAATAGAAATCCACCATCGTGATTCCGGATTTCTCTCTTCTTGGATCATGGGTTGTACCCCAATCTCTACATATTTGGTTTGTGGCTAAACTTCCATATTGTGTCTTGATCATGTCCCCATCTTTATCGATTTGTGAGAGCCTGCTTCCGACCAGGCTTCATTTTTAGCGGTTCATCGGCCTAACTGATGTTTGTTTTTTGGGTTGGGATTACAACCCAACGATGCTAATTATTGGCTAGGTATACACCATAAGCCTCCCTAGCCACGAAGTCTAATGAACACGAAGCAATGACTCCGCTTGCTTTATGTATACGAACTGTTTTAAAGTGTGAAATTTGAAGATAATGTTCGTGATTGATGTAGATGCAACTGTCTTCACAAAGTGTTTCTTGCTTCTTGGCTATTGATTTGTCCTTTCACATTTTAAATTTTGAATTTCGAATCAGAATTCCTTTCCTATTTCTATTTCAACGCAATTGTTTTGAGATCCTTAATGAATATTAGACGGATTTCCATCCTTTATATTTTTATATCATTCTAAATTTTCCTCCAACGCCGTTATATCTTCTCATTATAAATACTTTAATGTTCCCAACACATGTCACTATTCAGTGTACAGCTACTAACCCCCTTTTGCACCGCCGTCTCATATCCCTAAAAAGGTAAGTAACTTTTTTGTCAAGATATCATCATTATTCATTCTCTGATTTGACTTCTTTCACCTTTTCAGCTTCTTATATTAAATTTCATTCCCATTTGGAGTATTCCCCTTCCTTTCACCTCCTTTATTGTCCAGCAACTCGTTGCCTTCAATATCCATTAGTTTTCTTTTATATATTCATTGTTTCTTTCCTGCAAATCAAGTCCCGATTTCATAACCTTTGCATTGTATTTCTTCCTTACAACCTGTATTTTCTCTTGTTTCCAATCTATAACTACTTCCATCATTATCTTCCCCTTTCGTTTCTTCTTCTTGCTATATTTTTATTTCTTTGATTGTGCACTGAATTTGTGTAATACTTTATCTGAGTGAACTCAATTGCATTATATCAACTATGATTGATAGGGTTTTCATTTTCATTTTAGGAATAATGTATGCATCCATGTCTATCCCCATCGTTGGTGAATCCTCACTGAAGGATGTGTTAGATGCCCGTGTTGATTCGGGGGAGGATTTTGACCATCCCACCAATTCCTCCACTGTCAGTAGCGTAATATCTTACTATTATTTGGACAAATTAAAAAGTAATTTTCCTTTCTTGTTCTCTTACGAGCTTAAAGCCCCTGAGCGCTCTGATAGTGTTCGCAATCCTCCCTCTAGCTTAATTTTTTTCTACTTAGATTATTTGAAATTTGGACTTGTCTTCCCTCTTCCTTCACATATAATTGATGTACTAAACCACTTTTAGTTCGCCATACCCCAGCTTCATCCAAAGGCTATCTCTATTTTTGTTGTATTTTACCACATCTGCAAAGCCGTTGAGGTCCCTTTTTTGATTTACCTGTTTTGCAACCTTTACCAATTTCACAAGGTGAAAAAGTCCCCAGATGAATTCACCCTTTATCCCGTTATTCCTAATGTTGATTTTGTTAGTGGGTTTCCCGACAACTGCGAAGTGTGGCGTAAATATTTTTTCATTTTAAGATTTTGTATGGAGAGCAAATGGAGTCTGCGAGTTTGGAACTACAATGTTCCAAAATCTAAACTTCCTAAGGCTGGGATTTGCCTTAATGCTAAATCTGAGGTTGTTTTAACACTCGCCCAACATACGATCTCTATTCACCGTGCTAATTGTGAGGGTGAAGGTGTTTATTGTTTCCTTGTCACTTCTGTTTGTGTATTTTACTTCCTCATCATCATTTTTTCATTGTTGTAATAATTTTCTCTTTTGTTTGACTTACTCTTATGTGTTAGTTTACAGACATGGATTTAGCCAAAGCAACCATGGAGAGATCATTTTTGGCAGTTATGACGATGAACCAGAGGCCACTGTAATGAACCTTCAGTATTTGGTTACTGAGGTCATTGATGATGGTGCAAAAAGGGTGTGAGTCATAAAAAAAATTATAGTTATTAAAGGAGGGGGTGGAAGGATTGGACTGGTGGGCAGTTGAGTACCATGGAGCCTCCGAAGAAAATAGGGCGTGTTGGATATTCTCAAATGAAGCTTCCTTCGCTGAGCCAAGACTGATGGTAGAGGGTACTATTCCCACTACCTTGTCTAAACTCTCACTCCATGAAACCATGGTTGTGGTATGTCTATTTGTAATGAAAACTAAAATGTGTATTTAACTTTACTTGATGTTGTTCCATTGTTGTACTTTAACTTTAGTTTATCGAAACTCATACCCATGTTGGGGAGTATCTTCAGCTTGTCAGTAAACGAGTTGCCCAGGTTTCTAAGGAAGATGGTTTGCTTATGGAGAAATGTCGATCCACTGAGGAGAAGTGTGCGGCCAGGACTATCTCTCTTAAAGCTGCTGAAGAGCGTGCAGTGGCTGTTGAGAGGGAGACTGTGAAGCTACGATTAGAGTTAGAGCAAGTGCGAACCACAGGTCCTGCTCCACCTATATATCCTCATGTTCTTGTTAATCAGCTAGTGAATACCAAGTCTTTTTATAAGCTGTTTGAGGGGGTTTCTTCCACCACTCACAATGTTGGATACTGTGAAGCTATGGTGAAGCTGTGATAATTAAACCCAGCTGTTAAAGTTCAGAGTCTTCGAAATCTTCCTAAGGTTGAGGCTGTATTAGTGGAGAATAAATTCTAACTTAGCAACGGTTTCATAAGCAGCATTGCTGACGGTGGTTATTCCTATGCTCTATTATCCTATCTTACTGGTCTTCCATGTCTTCCTTCCGTGGACAAGCTGAAGGAGTGCGAGGTTGATTACTTTGATAACATTCCATTTGGTTCTCGTACTATTATGCCTCCTCTGGATTCTGATGTTCCCATGGTGACCAAGGCCAATGCGAACACTGGACTTTGTACTCAGCAAGCGAAAAAGGAAGATGCTTCTATCGTTGTCCAGCCTTCGTCTGCCTCTGCCTCTGATGTTAGTTGATCTTTAGAATTCTGATTTTCAGGCTTTTAATTGTAACTTAAGAAAATACTCTAGTGTATGTTTGTACTATTTGTATGGCTATGGATAGGCCTTCAATTTTTACGATTTCTCATCACACTTAGTTATGTGCATGTCTTTGATATTTTGGTTGATCATAAATTTTTGAAATAACTTGACTTTCTAAGATCTACTAATCAATTTTGTGATCGCTACGGGTTTTTTCAATTTGATTAACACTTCCCCATTAGATTGATTCGAGCTACCCAGTATTTAACTGAAGAATATAATGAGCTTGTTTCTTTGATCACATCTCTCGTTTAGAGTCTCTTTCCTTATGCCTTGGATGGAAAGTTCCTATTTCCATTCCATGTCCATATCTTTCCATAACATTTCCATGCAGCAATTTTGTTCCTAATGGTTATAATATTGAATCACTTGGCAAAAATATTGCTTGTGGCTTGAATGACCTTGAATCTACTAGTGTGTACAAGTGTTTGCTTAACCTCCATGTCCATGTCTAAGAATGGGCGTTATCTTTAGGTGTTCGTATGAAGTACATTCTTCTAGGTATTAATGATTTTGAAGCGAAGTGGGAGAAGACTGTAAAGGATAGTCAGGGCACTGTACGTAATCTACGAGGGATTTGTAATGAGCAGAACGATCTTATTCACCGTCAACAATTGACCATGGTATGATGCTTCGTCAATAGGAGGAGGCAAAAAATTATGTTGCAAGTAGGACTCTCGAAGCCTATCAGAACACACTGATTATTGATAAACATAGTACTCACCTCGATGATTTGTTTGATCGGTTAAAGAAAAAGTAGGATGAATGTGATCACGTTTCAACATCAGCAATGAGTTGGCAAAGAAAATTTGATGAATTGTTTGCTATCAATACGTAGCTGCGAAGTGAGAATGAACAGCTTTGCACAGAGTGCGACTAGATTGATTTGTATGTGCGTCGACTTGAGAAAGCTTGTGTTGAGTACAAGGAAAAACTCCTTCATTATCTTGTAGGACTATTGGTCATAGAGATCTTACTATGGAATTTTATGGGCAGAGGATTATCTTGTTTGAGGCCGTCTGATTGCATATTCGGTGTCTAGAGGAAAAAGTACAAACTTTGGCGGTTGAGAATAAGAGGTATGAAGAAAATGTTAATGTTTTAAGTATGCGGCTGGATCACGAGGAGTTCGGCCCGATAATTGACTTCAAGGCGTATTATGATATATATCTTAGTCATATGGAGCGAAGGGGTCTAACATGCCATCCTGCTTATTTACACATGAAATGTCGATACAACCACATTGTTAAAGAGGAGACTAATGCTGAAGAAAAATGGCCCATGGCTGATCAGTCCTATTACGAAGCTGAACATAATTGGCGTTGTGGTGGGTTGTCATCTCCTGGATCATCAAGACCATCTAGGCGTAGATAGATATCCTATTTTAAACAACTTCATCTTTCTTGTAATGATCTGAATAATCTAGTTGTGATTTTGTACACTTGCGTGATTGCTATCACTTGATAAGCTATCCTCCGCCAATGCTTATGCTGGAAACTATTTGTCGGTTGTGTGAGTCTTGTGATTGAGCTTGCGAAGCTGCGGGGTCTATAGCTTGCTCTTATCTCATTAATTATACTTGATTTGTTGTGCTTTCCTATCTTTTTGCAAGATCTATAGCTTGCATGTTTAGTATAGCGAAGCTGTAAGAGCTGTTGCTTACATATTTAAGAGCTTTGTGCAATATCTATTGCTTGCTTGTATGACTTTTATGAGCAAATATGCCCTTGTGCAAGATCTATAGCTTGTGATCGTAAGGTTTTTGAAATTGCAAGATCCAAAGCTTGCAAGTATCGATAGTTGTGCAAGATCTATAGCTTGCAGATGTAGGATTTGTAAAGTTGCAAGATGTATAGCTTGCAGTTCAATGTTTGTTATGACACACATGATTGTGTTCAACCTTTGACAATTGAAAGGCCTCGTTGCGTTGATTGCAATGTGCTAAAGATGTGTTATTATCTAAAATTTGCAACTAGCAAACTAAAATTGCAATCATGGCCATGAAAGATGATTTTTATAATGTACGACTGCTATAATGTCGCCATGGAAATAAAAGAATGGAGCCAATGATAATCTCTTGGTTTTGTACAACTAGATGCTGCCTATTTGTTTCCCCAACTCTAGACATAGAACCTTCTCAAATTGACCACATTCCATGTGTTGGGGACACTACTGCCGTCTAACATTTTTAGCTCGTAACGGTTGGATTTGTGAACCTTTGTGACCTCGTAAGGTCCTTCCCACTTTGAGCATAGCTTTCCTCGTTCTTTTGCCAGGCTTGCCTCATTCTTTCTTAACACAAGATCACCAATCTGAAACCGTGTTTCTTTAACATTCTGATTATAAACTCTAGCCACTCTTTCCTTATACTTAGCCTCTTTGATCACTGCCAATTCTCTTTTTTCTTCTAGCTCATCTGAATCCAACCCCATCCTTTCTAGATTGTCTTCCTCCTTGTAATCGCATACTTGGAGGCTTGAATTACCAATTTACTGGTATACTGCTTCCTGACCATAAACCAGACTGTACGTCATCTTCCTCGTTGGTTATCGAACGGTCGTTCTATATGACCATAGGGTGTTGGGTATTTCATCCACCCAGCCAATTCGCTTTCCCTCCAATCGCTTCTGAATTCCTTGAACGATGGTCATGTTCGTTACTTCTACTTGTCCATTAGCTTGAGGGTGCACTACATATGTCAACTTTTGGACAATCCCTAGATTTAAACACCAATTGGTGAAGGTACCCCTCGTGAACTGTGTCATTGTCCATGACAATATTATGTGTCACCCTGAAGCGACACACCATATTCTGCCAGACGAATTTTCTTATTACCTCAGCTGTGACTCATCCTAATGGCTTTGTCTCTACCCACTTTGTAAAGTAGTCGATTGCCACAATTAGAAATTTGGCGTTGCTCTTGCTCTTTGGGAAGCATCCAATTAGATCAATCCCCCATTTGTTGAATGACTAAGCTCCATATATACCTCTCAAAGAAACACGTGGCTTATGTGACAGCGAAGCATTGATCTGGTAACTTTTACATTTGAGCACAAAGTTGTACGCATCATTAAGTAGTACCCCACTCGGATGATCTTCCTTGCCCCCGCTCTAGCTCCTTGATGCATTCCACTCAGCCCTTCGTGTACTTATCCCTTTCTTGTGTTGGTACTACACATATTATCCATGGGGATAGAAAGCCTTTCTTGTATAAGATTCCTCCTCCCACCACAAGAGACAACACCTTTTACCTCAGTTCTGCAGGGGTTTTTACCTCATTTTTTCATCCAAAAAAACCGAGGTAAATGTGGGCAAATTAAAAGGTATGTTTTTTTTACCTCGGTTCAAAACCGAGGAAAAAGTAGTTTTGACCTCGGTTTTTTGGAAAAATAATCAAGTTAAATACTCTAATGACCGACAGGGATACCGATTATAGTGCAACGTTGACAACAAGGCAGCCAATAGATCCAGAAGCTGTCAATGTCGCCATGATCAGTATCACAATATTAATGTGCAAGGTCATCTATTTCTGTACACAAAGTCTCTAATTTCTGCTATCGACGTCGCACCATCATCAGCTTTTGATTGTGGTTACAAACTGCAGTAATTATTTTCTTTTACTCTGGGTTCATCACAAAAAAACTACAGTAATTATGTAATTATCGAGCTACCAGCCAACCACTATGCAAAGTTTGCTAGATAGTGCGACATCGACGTGATCGTTCGACGTCTGGGTGACAGACCTCAATTGTTGACACCTAACAATGATAATGTGGCATGTTGATACCATGACATTCTTTTACTCTACCAACCTCGCTTGCAGTTGTGCAATGATTTTGAGGTCGTTTCACCCTACGTCACTCTTATCATGGTACTGTCGCTAATATGTGGTGAGCATTTAGCGACGTCACGTGTTTGCAGTCGATTGAATGGACTAGTAAATGCTACACCAGCGACGTCATTACATGTAATATAAACATCAATGAAAATTTCATTAAAAAGTGTTTCCAGCCTCAAACACCATTCAGAGGACATGTAGCTACAGCAAGCGTAATGCATACTAACAAGAAGGATACATAAAACAACTTCAATGCACAAAAAAGATATCAAAATTATTACAAAATGAACTATCCATTGATACTCCACGACTAGATAGAGATCTATATCAAGGATTCAAAAAATAACCTTGGAAAGCATCAATGGGCATTTTTAGAGAACGATTTAGTGCTTTTGCTATTGTGCATTTATTGAGCTTTGAATGTGAATTGTTAATGGCATTCATGTTGTTGGAAGCTTGAGTATATGAATTGCTTGTATGATTACTTGTTAGGGTTGGGAGAAAGTAGCTAATTCTCCCCTCTTTTAATGTGGAATCCAAGAGCATGAGTTAGAGCTTCTTAATGATGTTGATGTGTTGATAATTTCTAGAGAATGTGATGATGTTGAACTCAATGTCTTGTTTGTTTTAGGTAGCAAATGAGAGAGGTCAATGAATGTCGATCGTTCTTGGCTAATCTTTTGTAAATGCATGAATTGGTTAAATGCTTAGACACAGTGTAGTGTTTATAAGTGTTGCCAAGCTTGTTGATTCTTCGTGCTCAATTCCATCAATGGGATACTTTTAGTTGTGTTTCGGCTAAGGTAGCCATTGGTGAGGTTTGACAAGAGATGTCAAATTCACTCTTGCAAACTACTATCCAAGAAGGATGGAAGATTTATCTTCACAACAAGTTGTAGAAGTAGTGAATAGATTGTTTCACTCTTTCTTGAAGACTTTCTTGTTTAGCATTCATGTGTTCTTAATCCTATGCTTCACTTCATTTATTCCATGTGTTGTTTGAGAATAGGAAGTGTTTGTATGATTTAAGTGTTAGGGGGTTAGGAAAGTGACGAATTCCTTAGCTCCTTTGCATGAAAATCTAGGAACATGAACTTAGAACTTCTTGTGCATAATGTGTTTCGATTCTTGCTAGAATGTTATGTTAATGTGAATTGTTCTCATATTTATCCTATAGATGCAATGAAAGGTTGAACCTTTAATGTGGTTTGTTCCTGGTTTAGCCTAATGAGTGCTATGTTTAGTTAAATGGCTATGTCTTTGGTTCAAGGCTTGCCATTGTCAAATCTATGGTTCTTCATGTATAATGCCATTGATGAAATACCCCTATGGTCGTTGTTTGTCTTGGGTGATCATCAATGAGGTTTGCAAATGGTCGTTGTTTGTCTTTGCAAATTACTATTAAGAAGGAATGAATGTTGATATTTTATTGGCATTCCCCATAGGTAATAAATGTGATAGGATGAGTGAATGGTTCAATGATCTACATTTGGTTTGGAAGTGGATGTTGATTGCCCCCAATGCTTTATCTTTTGTAGTTTTAAAACCCTTTTTCTTCGTTTGTTTGATGATTAGCATAGTTACTTGACTTTGCTAGTTGTTTTGTCTTTTATTTTCATAACTTAGAACAACCAACCAGCCTAAGCCCCCCTTTTTACATGCTTTTATATTTGTATATATATATATACTCCTAGCCTAATATCAACCTTTTGTGTTTAAATGCTTAAGAAAATCCCTCTTCTTCGTGGACGACCCCAACTTGCCGCTATCTACTTAGTTGTAGATAGTAAGAGTTTAGGGCTTATAAATATTAACTTTGAGAGGTACGGTGAAGACCTCCCAAATTTTGGCACCGCTACCGGGGAAGAGGCATTTTTTTTAGTGTTTGGGTATATGTGGTTGTATATTAGCTAGTTTTTTTTTTATTTTCCACTCCTTGATGGATGTTTTTGTTTAGAGTACGTATTGCTTGAGTTCTTGGTGAATATTTATCGAGAATCCTCGCAATATGATTTCGAACTTTTGAAAATTTTAAAAAATAAAATAATAAAATAATGGAGCGTCTCACCCTGAGGAACTCATGATGAGAAGAAAGGCTCAACAAGCAAGGTTTTGTAGGATGTGTCATTCTGACCATCCTATCGAGTCTTGCTATTTGTTGTGGGAAGAGCACTATTAAAGGGAAAGAACCCTTGGTTTCCAAAACCAAGGGTACTATGAAGAGTGCTACCAAGAGGCAGGAGATGTTGCTTTTCAAGGGCAAGAAGCTCAAGAATGTTATCTATACCACAATCCTTACAATCCAGAATGGAGTTGTAATCCATATTGGTGGTATGAGAATGAGCTGGAAAACCAACAATACGAGCAAAATAGTTGGCCATCACCACCTTATGCCATACCCCAAAACCAAGTCCAACAAGGAAGTTCAAGTTTGACACGTGAGGTCATTAATACAATAGCAAACTTGAACAACTTTACCAGTGAAGAACCAGACACCTAGCTCTTCTCTAGTGTTAAGGCTATTGAGGGGCATGCAAGGAGTATATTAGAAGCATTGGCCCAAATGGAAGCTCATGATTCCAAAAATACACCATCCCAAATCAAACTCGAGAATTCGGTGAGTGAGGTCCAGTTCGAAGGGGATGAGGAGTTGGTTGTTGAGGATGATAAAAAGGAGGAAGAGGTGATTGTGCTACATTAATTTACATTATTACCCCTACCCCTACCCATTGAACCAACTCCACCATTTTCGGAAGTTTTGAGGGAGATAAGAGAGGAGCCAAAAGAATACCCCAAGCCTCCTAACCACCCAACTCCCTTTAAACCATCTCCACCTCAACAAGACTTTCCGCTTGAAATTTTTTGTACCCCCACCTCTCTACTTTTTGGATACTCATGGTGAAGGGATTCAAGCCTTCACCATATGGATAACATTAGGGTCGTGCCGATGACCTTAAATATACGGAGCTTTGTCGTGCCGATGACGTAAATAAACTCGGACTTTATTTTGGTTTTTGCTGTTTAGTTTTTGTTATTTTGTCTTGTTCTTTTCACGGTGTGTTTTTCTATGATTTTTTAGCAAAATGAAGTGCATTACATTGAAGGAGATGAAGGAATGATATCCATGAGAAAAGGAAGAAATCTTGGAATGTTGGTAAGAAAAGATTGAATATTTCCTAAGTGCTGGGAAATCCTGTCATCGCGAGTCGCAATGGCCTCATCGTGAGTCGCAATGGCCCCATCGCAATGAATTCATCGTGAGTCACGATGGACCATCTCAAGTAAAAATGGAGTGGTTGCGATTCACAAAGTGATCAGAGATGTTGTGTTAAAATTCAGCTCCCAGCCTCCACTTTTCGCGAGTCATGACCAACGGGTCCTCGAGGCCGCAAGACCAGCCCCTCGAGACCTCGACTCGAGCCGAACCTGAAAAGCCATCAGCTCCTTGAGACCAGTCATCCCTCGAGACCATCATTCCTCGACTCGAGCCAAAGCTATCAAGAATCAGCCCCTTGAGACCTCAGGTCCTCAAGGCCGCGAGCCCTCAACTCGAGCTGAAGCCCTCGACTCTAGATGAACCTAAAAGTCCATCACCCTCTCGAGACCGGTCCTCAAAACATCCCTCGAGACCTCGGGTCCTCGAGGCCACAAGCCCTTGACTCAAGATGAAGCCCTCAAGGACCTTGGGTTCTCGAGGCTGCAATCCCTCGACTTGACTTGAAGCCCTCGAGACCTCAGGTCCTCAAGGCCACAAGACTAGCCCCTTGAGACCTTGAATCAAGATGAAACCAAAAAACCATGAATCCTCGAGACCATCATCCCTTGAGACCATCGTTTCTCGAGACCAGCCCCTCGGGACACAATCCCCTCGAGATCTCGACTCCAGCCAAACCCAAAAAGCCATCAGTCTCTCGAGACCAGCTATTCCTTGAGACCAGCCCCTCGAGACCTCAGGTCTTCGAGGCCACAAGCCCTTGACTTGAGCCAAACCTGAAAGTCTATCACCCTCTCAAGATCAGTCCTCGAGACATCCCTCAAGACCTCGGGTCCTCAAGGCCACAAGCCCTCGACTCTAGCGGAAGCCCTCGAGACCTTGGATCCTCGAGGCCACAAGCCCTCGATTCGAGCTGAAGCCCTCGAGACCTTGTGTCCTTAAGGCCACAAGCCCTTGATTCGAGTTGAACGCAATAGTGCATCATACCCTTGAGACATTAGGTCCTCGAGGCCAAAATCCCTTCAATTGAACTAAAGCCCTCGAGACATCATTCCTTCGAGATCTCGGGTGCTCGAGACCAGAAGCCCTTGAGACCAGTGAAGCCTTTTTAGCCCCTCGAGACGTCATCTTTCATCCTCGAGCCCAGCCAGACCCAAGCCTTTCCTACCTATCTCAAATCGCGATGGTGCATCGTGAGTCGCGACCAGTGTTGTCGTGAGTCGCGATGAAAAATCCAATTTTTCAACTGAGCTTAAACACTGCATAATCCTTCCTTCTTCTCTACCGAATACTCTCAAGAACCACAACACATCCACTGATTCCTCGACCATCTCACATATATTGACATATGAAAATTCTTGCATCTTTATAGTATCTTTGTTGATTGTAGAATGCAGACTACATCATTGAGTCTTTAATTGCTATATTCTATAATGATGCTTGGATATGTGTCGATATATGCTGGATATTTTTATTGGGCAATCTTATAGTTGGTGATTGCATGATGGATTGGTTGTTCTTTGATAATACTATGGTTATTAACTCTTGATGCTAAACCTAATATTACAAATCCTTATGTACTTGTGAGTTTGATGTTGTTCTTTGTGGTGTTAGTCTTGATCAAACGGCGCCAAGGAGAAAACATTTTGCTCAAGGGGTGAGTTCTTCTATGACACTTTTGCTCCCTCTTCCGGCTCCAAAACCAATTTCAGGATCGATTCTATACAATTACATTGGATTGTGCCATATCACGGGCAACTATGAGGAGAAACGGGTGTCACTCTGCCTTTTACCTTGACTTTTATTGTTCTTGCCTTACATGTTTACATTGAGGGCAATATAATGTTTTAAGTGCGGGGAGGGGTTAGAGGACTCACATGCATGCTAGCTTCATTTAGAGTATTTTTTTCTACTTTTGATTGGAAAAACATGAGAAAGAAAGAAAAAATTGAAAATTTTGAAAAAAATATATAAAATGAAAAAAAATAGAAAGAAAAGAAAACCCGCTAAGTTGAAAACCCGAGAGGGAAACTTAGGCAACATTGGGGGCCCAAATATGTCAAAAACCCGAAAGGGCAACCTAGGCAAAAATGAGAGGCTAAGTGTGCGGAAAAAGGTGAGATGTGAGCCCAAGAACATGATGTGTGGCTAGGATGAAAACCTGAAAGGGCTCCTAGGAAAAATGAGATAAAGAAAGATAAAAGGGAAAATGCTATGATTTCACTAATTTGCCGGCGTCGGAGTTATAAGGTTGCGGTTGTCATATGGATGGATCGGGTAGCTCAACATCTTTAGACCTCTTGGGATTGGGTAACTTAGTGGGTTGAAAAATGAAGTAGGGATATGAAATTCTTGATTCTTTTATACTTCGTTTTGGTTGATATATTGACATTGGGTGAAGTATGTGTTTAAACCTCTTCTATGGTTTTGACTTCATTTTGTGTCATTGGATTTTGGTTGATATATTGGTATGAAGTGAAGTATGTGCTTGAACCTCCTAAATGGTTTTAACTTCATTTAGTGTCATTGGACTTTGGGAATATCAATTTAGGACTTTGAAACGCTTTTATGGGTAGTGAATTGATAAGTGGTAGGTTTGGTTAGATTTAGGAATTGAGGTTGTGTGTGAAAATTTCTCATTTGAGCTTTGATTTTGGAATTTATGATATTGAGAGTTTTTGTGAGGTTTTGATTGGGGGAATATTAGTTTAGGATATGGACATATGAATTTGATGAGACATCAAATGCATGTATTTTCCGAAGCATTTAACATCTCTTTTATCATATTTTTGTTGTAAGATTTCTAGATTTAGTAGGTTTACATGATAAGGGGTTTAGATGACCATTTTCAGTTTTTATATCTAAATCCTTCATTTTGTAAACTATGTTTAGTCTAATGGACTTTTGGTCCTTATGAGCATCTAGATTCCTTTTTGTAAGATTAATTTGTAGATTGCTCGTGAGCACTTAGGAGTGGTTTAGTGAAGGCCATTTGAAAGGATGGTAGAAGATGGAAGGCCACTCACAAAGTGGTAGAAGATAAAGTGAAGAAAGGAGAGCAAAGCAAAGGGTGAAGAATGATCTATGTTTTGAAGCAGAGTTTTCAGAATTTTCCGAGAAGAATCAGCCTCCAAAAGTGGTACCATTGGATTCCTCTTCTCGAGTACTATAAAATCGACTATAAGAACTCCCAAAACGGATCAACGGTTCACCCAGAGGAAGCAAAACAAAATGGGACTTTTTTCCGTCGCGACTCGCGACGAGTGTGTCGCGACTCGCAAAATGTTGACCTGAGAGCTCAAAATTTTACTGATCTGGTCGCAACTTGCGATGGCCTCGCGATACTGCCCTGCAACTTGCGTTTTACTCCTTTTTTTCTTGTACTATAAATAGCTTTTAACCCCCTTCTTCCCCAACACTCTAAGCCCGACTTTGGGGCTCCAAAACCCTAGTTTTTCACCATTTTCTTCCATTTCTTCTTCTTTCTTTGTAGATCATTGTTCTATGTTATGGGTTTTGATTATCTAGCTTAGTTTTATCTTGGGAGCAAAGGATTGAAGCTTCCATTCCTATGTAGTAAGAACCATATATCTATCTATTTGGTGCTTTTGCTATTGTGCATTTATTGAGCTTTGAATGTTAATTGTTAATGGCATTGATGTTGTTGGAAGGTTGAGTATATGAATTGCTTGTATGATTACTTGTTAGGGTTGGGAGAAAGTAGCTAATTCTCCCCTCTTTTAATGTGGAATCCAAGAGCATGAGTTAGAGCTTCTTAAATAATGTTGGTGTGTTGATAATTGCTAGATGAATGTGATGATGTCGAACTCGTTGTCATGTTTGTTTTAGGTAGCAAATGAGAGAGGTCTGTAAATGTCGATCGTTCTTGACTAATCTTGTGTAAATACATGAATTGGTTACATGCTTAGACATGGTGTAGTGTTTATAAGTGTTGCTAAGCTTGTTGATTCTTCGTGCTAAATGCCATCAATGGGATACTCTTAGTAATAAGGGAGTCATTGGTGAGGTTTGACAAGAGATGTCGAATTCACTCTTGCAAACTACTGCCTAAGAAGGATGGAAGATTTATCTTCACAACATGTAGTTGAAGTAGTGAATAGATTGTTTCACTCGTTCTTGAAGCCTTTATTATTTAGCATTTATGTATTCTTGATGCTATGTTTCACTTCATTTAGGCCATGGGTTGTTTAAGAATAGGAAGTGTTTTTATGATTGTAGTGTTAGGATGTTAGGAAAGTTACGAATTCCTTAACTCCTTTGCATGAAAATCTATGAACATGAACTTAGAACTTCTTGTGCATAATGTGTTGTGATTCTTGCTAGATAAGTATGTTAATGTTAAGTCAAGTAACGAATGTGATAGAATGAGTGAATGGTTCAATGATCTACATTAGGTTTGGAAGTGGATATCCATTGCCCCCCAAGGTTTTATCTTTGTAGTTTTAAAATCCCTTTTCTTAGTTTTGTTTGATGATTAGCATAGTTACTTAACCTTGCTAGTTATCTTGTCTTTTAACTTTCATAACTTAGGACCACCAACCATCCAACACCCCCCCCTTTTTTACTCATTTTTATATGTGTACATATATCTACTCCTAGCCTAATATCAACCGTTTGTGCCTAAATGCTTAGGAAGATCCCTCTTCTTTGTGGACGACCCTGACTTTCCGCTATATACTTAGTTGTAGATAGTAAGCATTTAGGGCTTATAAATATTAACTTTGAGAGGTACGGCGACGACCTCCCAGAATTCCTTTGTGTGCTTGAATCTTTTCTTACTCGAGGGCGAGTAAGGTTTAAGTGCGGGGAGGTTTGATGTGCCCATTTTATACGGTTATATTAGGACTTTTAGGATTCACTTTTGTACACTTTTGTGCTCTAAATGTGGCATTTTTCCTTGAAATACTCTAAGGAGGGTTAAAAGCAACTTTTACGCTTTTATTACTTTTCTAGAGAATTTTGCATGACAAGGAAATATTTTTGAAGACTTTGAAGAATACCTTTGAAGATTTGAAGATTTAAAGACTTGTATTTGAGTTTTTGAAGACTTTAAGAATTGAAGAAAAGTGAAGAGATGAGGAGGACATGAAACAAGAAAAAGAAAGAAATCAAAATACCGGAATTGGGTACCGTCGTGACTCGCGACAAACCCATCGCGACTCGCGACAGACGAATGGCCAGAAATTCTTCATGCTTTTTGTACTACAAATACTCACCTTATCCTGTCTTCTTCACAACACTAGTCCATCTTCTTCTTCCTACGATTTTTCTGGGTTCAAACCTTAGTTTTTCTTTCTTTTCTTAGTTTTTGTAGGTTAATCATGTCATTTAATTATCTAGCTTAGTTTCTTGGGAGAAATGGATTGAAGCTTCCATATCTATGTAGTAAGAACCATATCTATCTATTTAATGCTTTTGCTATTGTGAATTTATTGAGCTTTGAATGTGAATTGTTAATGACATTGATGTTGTTGGAAGCTTGAGTATATGAATTGCTTGTATGATTACTTGTTAGGGTTGGGTGAAAGTAGCTAATTCTCCCCTCTTTTAATGTGGAATCCAAGAGCATGAGTTAGACGATCATCTCCCAAGATATGTCATCTAGGCGAAAGGTGATGTACCTCTCGCATGCTTGGTCATTCCTTATGCTGCATACCGTGACCATGGATAGAAACTCCAATGTGTATTGCCAGTAAGAGGGGGAACTCTTACTCATGAAACCCTTCATCCCCCCTTTGGCAAGGAGGCATTGAACTGGCTGGGTGAGCCATAGAGTGTTCAGTGTGGGTAGGTTCACAAACCTCGTCTCCTTGAGCTGACGGTTAACCAGGGCATCCCATCTCTTCGCGTAGAACCCGGTTATCCAGATCAAACCCATGTACCTATCAAAAGGAGGAGATACATGGCTTAACTCTGGAGCCAGTGGTGGAGGCGGAGGTGGTGTGGTGGTGCACCCACTTCGTGGGGGAACCCTCGGCCTCTTGGTAAGGGTCATATCTAACAATCACAACAAACAAGTCAAACGCACATGAATATGTATATAAGCAATATTGAAAATTCATACTCAACCTTAACTAGTTTTGTTTTGTCAATCATCACAAGCCAAATCAAGTCCAAGCCAACTAGTTCAAGTCCTAATCACAATTGCACATACAATCCATATATGTCCAACATGCCCATATTCTCAAGTCCATGAAGTTATCACATAGTTGAAGTTTAATATGCTATATCTCAAAATCACAGTCATGCCTAACTAGTTTAGCCACCATTAGTACATTCATAATGTCAACATTCAAGTCCCATGGCTAAACTACCCTAAGCAAAATAACATTGCAAAGCACAACAACATTTTATCTAAATGACAACTATGTTTAATCAAGGGTCAACATGCCTCATATCTAGTATAAGCCACACTCTATTATCAACCAAAGCAATACTAATAGAGCAATGCAAGCACAAGACCAATACGAGCAACTCGACACACTCAAAGTGATTATAATGTTATCATACATCCAATCAAGCCATAAACACAATATATTCACATAATCCCCATCAAATCAAATTACAAGCACAATATATCCAAAAGAAACTACAATGTTCCAATCAATCAAAATTCTTAAGACATCACACAAAATTCACACAACATCCACACAACATCCCACAAAAAAATTAATTCAATCATAATCACAAGTAAAGCTTAAGAGAGTAAAGAATTGTACCACTTAGATGTCTAGGATGAGAAAGAAACTAAGCCCACAAGCAATTTGAAGTTGAATTTCCGAAAATAAAAAAACCCCCAAATTTTAGGGTTTTGTGTTCTTCAACAAATTGGGTTAATTTGTGGGTAGAGCTTGGGAAGATGGAATGGGGGTATTGAGTGGTGACGGTGAGAGGTGGTGAGGTTTAGCAGCGGTGAGGTGGTGGCCAGAAAAGATGAAGGGAATGGAGGAGAAGGTGAAGGGAAAATGGTGGGGAAGAATGGGGGAGATTATGGTTTTGCCCATTTTTTAAATGAGGCCATAGCGACTCGCGACGAGGCCATATTGACTCGCGAAAAGTGTAGGGTAGGAGCTCTTTTGTCACCCAAAATTCTTGATCTGGTCGTGACTCGCGACCACTTTGTCACGACTCGCGATGGTCCATCGCAACTCGCAACCACTTCGTCACGACTCGCGATGGTCTGTTGCGACTCACAATGAGGCCATCACAACTCGCAAAAATTAGAGGTTAAAACCCTAAATGAGCACAAAGATTTCTGAGCCCATCGCGACTCGCAATGAGGTGGTCGCAACTCGCGACAGGCTACCTACCTGGCACTTAGAAAAAATTTCTGATTTTACCTCTTTTCCATGTCTTTCCTTCTTGACTCCAAGAATTTCTCCCTTCAAAATTCCAATGCTTTGGTTTCAAATTGCTACAAAATTATGGAAAACAACACGTGAAAAGCACAAAGGAAAAACAACGAAACTAATAACAACATCCAAAACCAAGTAATATCAACGGAAAGTCATGAATAACGATCTAGATGATCAAAACCAAGTTTATTTAACATTGTCGGAATGTCTCACTCCCTTTTCTTGGAGTTTACTCACGAACCGGATCGAGGAGATTAACATCATCTCCCTTTTTCGGCACAAAATTCTCGTTGTAAGGTTTCAAACACTGTCCATTGACCTTTAATGTATTGGACTTAGCTCAATCTAGAATCTCCACCATGCCATGCATGAATACCTTCACCACCTCAAAGGACCGATCCATCGGGACCTCAACTTACCTGGGTAGAGGCGAAGGCCAGATTTGAATAGGAGGACTTTTTGACCAACTTCAAATTCCTTCCTAATGATCATCTTGTCGTACCACACCTTTGTCTTCTCCTTATAGATTTCGGCATTCTCATAGGAATCCCTCCGGATCTCGTCTAGTTCATCCAATTGTAACTTCCCATGCAAGCCGGCCTCATCTATAGATTAAATTCTTTGACTGCCATGTAAGCTTTATGTTGAATTTCCACCGGTAAGTGACAGGGCTTACTAAACACTAACCGCTATGGTGACATACCGATCGATGTCTTGTAAGCCATCCTATACTCCCACAAGGCATTATTCAACCAAGAGCTCCAATCCTTTCGGTTAGGGTTAATCATTTTTTGAAGGATAGACTTGATTTCCCAATTGGAAACTTTGGCTTACCCATTGGTTTGCGGGTGATAGGCGGTGAGTGACGACATACTTCTTCAAGAGTTCCTCTATGGTCCACTGTCATTAATCAAGGCTCAGGGTACCCCAAACCTAGAGAAGATGTTATCTTTCAGAAATTCTACAACCACTTTAGAATCATCAGTCCTAATGGGTTTTGCTTCAACCCACTTCAGCACATAATCAACAACAAGAAGAATATATGTAAAGCCATAATAACTAGGGAAAGGTCCCATAAAGTCAATACCCCAAATATCAAAGATTTCACAATAAAAAATAATCCTTTGGGGCATTTCATTCCTAGAGGAGATGTTTCCTACTCTCTAGCATTCATCACAAGATTTGTAAAAGGTGTATGCATGCTTATTCATGAAGGAAAATAAAATCCACTTTCTAAAACTTTCCTAGTAGTCCTCTTTGCTCCAAAATGACCGCCACATGTATGAGAATGACAAAATTCATGAATTGAGTGCACTTCATTATCGGGGATACATCTCCTAACAACTTTATCCGCACAGTGTCTCTACAAAAAGGGATCATCCCACACATATACTTAGCATCACTCTTTAATTTATCCTTTTGGGCCTTAGAAAAATGAGGAGGGAATTTACCGGCAACAAGGAAGTTTACAATGTCAGCATACCACGGTTGGAGATCCCTAATGATGAACAATTGTTCATCAGAGAATTCCTCCCGTAGTTGTTCCTTCACTGCAGGATTTACCTCAATGTCTTGGCATAGAGTCAACCGACTCAAATGATCGGCCACAAGGTTTTTCGCACCCTTCTTGTCTCTCGCCTCCAACTCAAATTCGCTCAAAAGAAGGATCCACCTAATCAATCTTTTCTTGGCCTATTTCTTTGTCATCAAGTGACGAAGCACTGCATGGTCAGTGTATACAATAACTTTTGTACCGAGCAAGTAAGATCAAAATTTTTCCAAAGAAAATACCACTGCTAGCAACTCCTTTTCTGTGGTGGAGTAGTTTCTTTGGGCCTCATTGAGAGACATGGATGCGTAGTAGATATCGTGAGGCTCTCTCTCCACCCTTTGACCAAGTACTGCTCCAACGGCGTAATCACTAGCATTGCACATTATCCCAAAAGGCAACAACCAATCCAAGGGTTGTATGATAGGGGTCGAGACTAACATTCCTTTCAATGTATCAAAGGCCCCTTTACAACCCTCGTCCATCACAAATTCCACCTCCTTTTGCAACAACTTGCATAAAGGAAATGCTATCTTCGAGAAATCATTGATGAACCGGTGGTAGAATCCTGCATAGCCAAGAAAAGAGCGCACTTCACGCACATTAGTAGGATAAGGAAAAGTTTGAATTGTATCTATCTTTGCCTTATCAATATCAATACCCTTAGAGGACACAACATGGCCTAAGAAAATGCCTTGCTCGACCATAAAATGACACTTCTCAGAATTTAACACAAGATTAGTATTAATGCAGCATTTAAGAACTTGTGCCAAATTTGCTAAACAGTTTTCAAAAGAACTACCATGAACGGTGAAATCATCTATAAATACCTCGACAAAGTTTTCCACAAATTTTGAGAAATTGCTTACCATACACCTTTGGAAAGTTGCAGGGGCGTTACATAACCCGAAAGGCATATGCCGGTAGACAAACATGCCAAAGGGGCATGTTAAAATGGTCTTTTTGTGGTCTTTCGGGGTGATAGCTACTTGAAAGTACCCTGAGTACCCATCCAAAAAGAAATAGAAGGGGTGTCTTGCTAGCCTCTCAAGCATTTGATCAATGAATGGCAACAAGAAGTGATCCTTCTGGGTTTCCGCATTTAGCCTTCAGTAGTCAATGCAAACACGCCACCCATTTTGAACTCGGGTGGGCACCATTTAACCTTTCTCATTTCCAACCACCATTACCCCACTCTTCTTGGGCACCACTTGAGTTGGAATTTCCCACTTGCAATCCGAGATTGGATAGATCATGTCGCTTGGAGTAACTTGAGGATTTCTGCCTTCACCACCTCCATCATAGGTGGGTTTAAACAGCGTTAGGGTTGTCACACGGGTCTTGCATATTCTTCCAACAAGATTCTATGCATGTAAGCGGATGTAGTTATGCCTTTGATGTTGGTAATAGTCCATCCAATTGCTTCCTTGTTCTCCCGTAACACCACCATCAACTTTTCTTCTTGCTCTTTGGTGAGCTTGCTTGAAATGATAACCGGGAGCATCTTCCCTTCCCCAAGAAATTCATACTTGAGGTCACTTGGCAAAGGTTTAAGTTCATCACTGGCACTTTCATGAGTGACGGGAGGAATTCCGGTTCCTCGGGTTCCTCTAAGAGTATAGGAGAAGGCTTCGAGAGGCTCGATTTCATCTTTTCAAGCAGGTTCAAGTCCTCAAATCTTTCCTTCAAGTTAGTGTTCATAGAGTATATATTGTGGCCATTGTCACTATCATATTGCAAATCAACTAACAAGGAATCATCACCACTTAGCTCAAAAACATCTCGCACAACTTCTTCAACAACATCTAGGGCATGGCAAGCATGTTCTTCACTAGGATACTTCATAAAGTCATTTGTGTTAAACTCTACTTTTATTCCATCAATTTCCATAGTGAGGGTACCCTTATGCACATCAGTCATTGTCCTAGAGGTTTTCAAAAATGGCCTCCCCAACAAAATTGGGGTGACATGTTTCATGCTCCATGTAAAGGACATAAAAATCCATGGGAAAACCTAAATCACCTTAACCAACACATCCTCAACAATACCTTTAGGGTACGCACTAGAATGATCAGCCAATTGGATTACCACCCCGGTTCTGTGCAATGTACCCAAGTTGAGGTTTTCATACAAAGAGTAGGGAATCACATTTATTGATGCACCTAGATCAAGCATAGCTTTTTCAAAATGTTTATTTCCTATTATGCAGGGATTGTGAACAAGCCAGGATCGCTACACTTAGGGGGTAGCTCTTTTTGACACAGGGCGGAAACATGCTCACTTTTTCCATTTTTCATCTTATTTTTGGCCCTTTGTTTTCTATCCACAACACAAAATTCCTTGAGAAATTTAGCATATCCAAGAATTTGTTAAATGACATTCAAGAGTGGGATATTTACCTCACATCTATGAAAGACTTCGTAGATGTCCTTGTTGTCCTATTTTCTCTTATCTTTCAAGGCTTCCAAAAATGGAGGTTCCAGTACATATGGAGGGATCTCCACCATCTTTGCTTTTTTGTGAGGTGGAGATGATGGTTTTGGGATGGAGGTTGACTTTGGTCTTGGCGCAAATGTCTCCACCTCAATTTCTTCTTCCTTGCTCTTTTTGGCCAATTCCTCGGCCTTCTTCTCATGGGCTTTTTCTTTCTCAACCCATCTTTTTCAAACACCTCAATACTCATAGGCTCCTTTTCAAAAATTTCATTACCCAGGGAAGTTCCAACCTCTCTACCACTTCTCAAAGCGATAGCACTAGCATTTTGTCGAGGGTTGATCTCCGGTTGGGAGGGTTGTTTACCCTTTTCTCGAGCCTCCATCTGATTCACAACTTGAGTTATTTGTCTCACTTGAGTTTCAAGTTCTTGATGCTCGCCTTGTCTTCATCTTAGAATTTTTCACTTTTCTCCACACACATGTCTAACCGGTGAATGGCTTGCATCACCTCATCCTTTGTTAGCCCCGAGCTCTCCCCTTGGTCTCGGGGTTTGTCTTGGAGCCTTTGAAATTGTTGTTGAGGTGGCCTATATTGTTGTTTAGGAGGCCAATACAGTTGAGGGTTTTGGCTTCCTTGAGGGTTTCCATACCGGAGGTTTGGGTTATCACGATTTCCTGAATTGTACGGCCGGTTTTGGTACCCTTGATAACCTTGGTAGCCTTGCCCACCTTTATATCCTTGGTTACCTGTTAGCCTTGATTTCCTTGATACCCCATGGTACTCACCTCCTCGTCATAGTCCTCTTGCAAAGTAGGGCAAGTGTCTGTAGGACGCGCCAAGTAACAAATTTCACATGATTTAACATGTGATGCATTCCCGGGCTTCGTCATCAATGATTTCACCATAGATGCAAGGGCCAAGACTTGGTCCTCAAGCTTCCCACTATTGGAAGAGTCACTTGCGGGCATTGGATTTCTCCTTCTCAAATCGGCCCTTGAGCTAAAATTCCATGATTCTTCGGCAAGCTCCTCATATAATTGCAAAGCCTCGGATGACGTCTTGTTCCCAAGGGTGCCACCACAAGAAATCCTCACCAACCTTTGATCCTCATCAAGAAGACCATTGTAGAAGTAATAGACCAAATCCCCCTCCAAATAACCATGGTAAGGATAACTTACGAGAAACTTCTTGAACCTCTCCCAATAGTCGAAGAGAGATTCTTCGTGCCATTGAAGGATGTTACTTATGTCCTTCTACAAGGTGGAAAATTTTGAGGCCGGGAAGTATTTGGCTAGAAACTTTATTTTCATGTCAAGCCAACTCTTGAAGCTCTTGGGTGGTAAGTAGTGGAGCCAATCCATTGCACCATCCCTTAGTTTGAATGGGAATGCCTTCAACTTATAAAAATCCTTATCTACTCTATGAGGAACCCTACCACCACATAAAAAGTGAAACTCTGTGAGGTGCTTGTTGGCACTCTCCCCTTGCCTACCAAGGAAGATGGGTAGCATGTTGATGAACCTGGTCTTTAGCTCAAAGTGCTTGTTCGGTCCAACTAAGGGATACTCAATGCACATTGGTTGTTGATCTAGGTTGGGAGCCATGATATCTCTTAACAGTGCTTGCCCCAAAGGAATCTCCCTTCTGTGAAGTGGAGAAGCTCGCCCTTAGAAAGGAGGGTGTGGAGGTCCTCCTCCCGGATGCTCATCTTCATGCTCTTGATGATGCTCCATAGAGGAAGAGGTATCCAACTCTAACTCTGGGTCGTAGTGCAGGGGTTCTTGTGAAGAGGATCGCATACGAACCATCCATACACCAAGAAATCAAACAATACATCTCCAAGCCAAGTGAAAATGGTAAATCAACTAAGAAATAAAAATAAAATTAAATTAAAAAATATTTACAATTAGCATATAATCACACATAATATGCCCAAACACTTAAAAACAAATGCCTCTTCCCTAGCAGCGGCGCCAAAATTTGGGAGGTCATTGTCGTACCTCTCAAAGTTAATAATTTTAAGCCATAATGCTTCCTATCAATAATTAAGTACATATTGGCAAGTCGGGGTCATCCACGAGAAGAGGGATTATTTCAAGTGCTTAAACATAAATAGGAGAAAATATACTAGGCATATACATATATAGATACATATAAAAGCATGTAGAAAAGGGGGGTTTGGTTGGTTTTTTATCCTAAGTTATCAAATTGAAAGAAAACAATCACCAAAGAAAGAGAACTATGCTAATCATGCAAGACATTTAAAGATAAGATTAAAACAATAATTAACGGAACCTTGGGCGAATGATTTCCACTTCCAAGCTTCTTACCCATCATTGAACATGCAACCTATTTGCTACTTTCACTACTTGTTGTGAAGACTAAACTTCTATTCTTCTTAGATAGTAGTTTACAAGAGTGAATTCGACATCTCTTGTCAAACCTCACCAATGACTCCCTTAGTCTAAACACGGCTAAAAATATCCCATTTATGGCATTTAGCACGAAGAATAAACAAGCTTGGAAACACTTATAAATACTACGCCGTGTCTAAACATTTAACTAATTCATGCATTTACACAAGATTAGTCAAGAACGGTCGACATTCATAGACTTCTCTCATTTGCTACAAGCAACAAACAGGACAAAGAGTTTAACATTATCATATTCATCTAGCAATTATTAATCTATCAACACAATCAAAAGCTCTAAATCATACTCTTGGATTCCTATCAAGAAAAGGGGAAATCAACCCATTTCCCCAAACCCTAACAAGTATATCATACAAGTACTTCATATACTCAAGCTTTCAAAAACATTAATGACATTAACAAACACATTCAATGCTCCATAAATGCATAATAGTAAGAGTATCAAATAGGCTACAAATTGTTCTTAATACATGGGCTTGGAAGCCTTGGTAAATTGCTCCCACGAACTAGATTTAGCTACAATAGTTCATGCTAATTAATGCTAACAAACCAAACATAATACAAGAGAATTCAAAGATGAAAAGTGGTGGAAACTAGGGTTAGAAATAGTTTCAAACGCTATAAAGAAGAAGATATGAATGAGAGGAAAGAGACTGCTATTTATAGTACAAAAAGGATAAGGTTAGGTTCTGGCCACCCATTGGTCGCGACTCGCGACGGGTTCGTCGCGACTCGCGACGGGTTCGACTTAACCTTGTCTTCTTTTCTTCTCCTTGTGGTAAACACTCATCTTCACAATGATTCCTCTCATTTTTCAAGTCTTCAACTCTTTGAAGAAAGTCTTCAAACTCTTCAAAAATATGGTCTTCGATGGCCTCCGGTCTTCAAGTCTTCAACTCTTTGAAGTAAGTCTTCAAAGTCTTCAAAAAGTGATTTTCAATGGCCTCTGGTCTTCAAGTCTCCATGTTCTTCCTTCGTCACGCAAAATCCACTTAGAAGTGGTAAAAGAGTGTAAGGTTGCTCTTACCCCTCCTAAGAGAATTTCAAGGTAAAATAGAAGTTCTTGATAATAAAAGAGCACAAAGTGACCCCCAAAAAGTACTAAATTATGCACATAAAATGAACACATCACTCATTTTTTATATCCTTTTAAGAATTTTTCAAATCGGGGAACCTCATCTATTGTGGGATATTCCGTAGATATCCTCGCCTCATCATCTGTCATCCCATGTTCTACTTTATCAAACACCCTTCCCTAGAATATTTCCTTCATGATAATTCTTGTGACTAGTGCATAGCCACCCGAACTCATGATATGTCCCATCTTGTTTCCTTGCGCAACATCAACATGACAAATCATTCAATCAAGCTCTTGTCGTAATATAATGAATAAAACAAATAATGAGGTAAAATTGTATCACAAATCCTCCATCTCTGTGTGACATTGTTCACTATTTGGTATGTAATTGGCATCTTATAAATGGACAATATGCAACATTGCTATGATTATCGATCGAAGACAGTGCCTTATCTTTGTTGTCACACGATATCGCAAACCAGTCTGTACAGATGCACAATAGTCTGATGGGTAATATGTGATGTCGCATAACCAGTTCCAAGTACTTATATCTAAGGAAAATAGGGATCTCTACAATAATCAAGCATTAACAGTCAAAAGCCACATATACAACTGATGTGTTAATCATAATAAAGTCATTCATAAGTTCATCTAATCATCAAAAAATGACTTTGTTTACAAATATAATTATGTATCCACTATGTATAAATGACAAACCATGTAAATGTTATTCTCTTACTGATGCTTCTACCGCCAGTTTTCTTGCAACAAAATCCTTCTAGCTAGAGTCACTTATGAACGGATTCTTAATCCTTGGGTTGCAATGTTTCTTCTTCCCAAAAACGTAATCCCTTGCCAATTTGGCTTTGAAATCTCTCCATCTCTTGCCAAAGCGGTGTATTGTTCTAGTCTTCAAAATTTCCATGTCTTCACAATCAATTTTGAATGCCAATTCAAGGGCCTTCCACAGCTTTTCCTTGTAAACCGCATCGACCGAGGCCAAGACTCGTACAAGAAAATGCCAACCTTTGTACTAGTTATCAATCCTAGGTAACTAGACCGCCAATTTCTATCCTCACCTATCGTATTTCCGATATGGTCAAATGTCATTAGAAATTCAATGCCTTTGTCCACCAAGTGTATTAATTTCTTGGAAATAGCCCTAACCCAACCATGCTTACGTCTTTTTTTATCCATTTTGATCTCTCCCTCCTTTGGGCCATTTCCTCTTATCGCGGATATATTACCACTCCAGGACCTAAAAAGAAAGGTAATAAATCACACAACACTATGTCATCCACAAAACCCGAGTGAATTATGCACACTAAATAATGATTGGAAGATGCTATTAAATTAAGGATTTTGCCATAACAACACCATATCCTCCATTAAGTGGCACACTATATGCATCTTCGATGAAGATAATCTCCATATGATTAAAGGAATTGCAAAAAAAATAAGTATTTCATGTCATTTCCATATCAAATAAGCACAATTTGAAAACTTCAACAAGTGGTACACACAATACACATTCAAAAATGTTATGTTTAAAGTAACCACACACAACCCTTCATGTATTGGCCATGTGACAAAATAGATGGTACATAAGACACAAAAATAACAAAAACCCTCATTAAACATTCAATGTTAAGGAATGTATACGATCATGTTTTTATGGTGTGAAGATTAAACCTTACCACAATTTTGATTCACGGAATCCCCAACTTTGGTGACCTCCACATCCCCAACTTTTGTGACCTCCATGAAGCATCTAATAGGGGGATGGATGTGATTTATTTTTGTGGTTGATAGCTTGGAGGAGAAAGGAGTTGAGGAAGATGAAATTTGATTCTTAGAGGATGGAGGGCGCCATTTTTGGAAATAAATGCTCTTTCAAAGATTTTGGGCCTTTTTATTTTGCTAAGTATGGCGCATACTTGTATTCTCCCGCCATTCATTCGATGTCACGTAGTTTGTGCAACACCCCTTTATCATTTATTTTAGGTCTTTAAGTGGGCCAAAACTGGCCAACATGTCCATCCCATATGAATGTCCGACATCGCAATATGTTTGTTCAAGCCTTAAATTATACAACATCAGAGCATCATTGCCATCTTTGTGGGTTGGAATTCATATGTTGGGCTTGTTTGTGGACCAAATAGCCCATTTCACGATCATGAACAACATCGTTGTGTCTTCGTCTAATCATCGGTATATGGGATGTTACAAGCGATGTCGATTACTAGGGTATGTCTATCATTTCCATAGTTAGTTATATTATATAAATTAATATTTTTTTCATCAATAGCCATCCTGATGATATTAGAGGAGCATAGACACATTTTTCACGAATTAAAGTGATTTTGTTTCCAAAAATTTAGCCCATAAGTAAAGTGAACCCTTTCATAGGCATTATCATGTACATGACGATCGTCAATTGTAGCTGACTGTCAGTTAGAACATCAATCCAATTACGCCTATATTAGGAGGAACATTATTTGTTCAATATTATCGTACGTGTTTAGGGCTTATTACATTTAATTTTATACAAGACTATAATGTCGGTTATACATATTGAACGAGGAATTATCGTTATTCCTACGAACAATCAATCCTCAGTCAATACTAGTGAGCGATAATGTTTTGCCTTGGTGTAAATCAAAAGATTAACATTGTTAAGAGCCTTGTAAAGTTGATGTTATTTGAAACGAGTAGATATCAATTGTAACAGTTATAAAGGGTAATCCCGTTATGCATGGAGAAAGGACCTAAAGTATTACTAAAGAAACTGTACGAACATGTAATATTACATGTTCGATGGTTAAGATTGTTATGGGCCAGAAAAGCCAATCACATTCAAGGGCAAGGTATACCGGTACAACATATCATATTTAGTACCATTGTTCATTGAACCATGTTAGACAAGTAACAGTCTGAGAAAGAAATGTTAGTCTTAAGACTTCGAGATCATAATAGACCCTGTTGTTCAACATTTTGAGACAGAGGCATTATAATATATACTTCTAGACTATATAATATTTTCTCGTCTTACTTCCATAGTGTTTTTGCTACGAATTTCGATCATGGACCCTGACAACAACAGTTTAGGGTTAGTGAACAACCGTTCAAGATCAAAATGATGATATCATTTATTTTATCATTTAATATTTCTATTATCAATATTTCAAAATAAATTACTCTGGGCATGGCATTTTGGCTAGTGTTTAAATGAATTTGAGCCAAAATCTTTAACCGGCCCAATGCCATATACGAGGTCACAAGCTTGTCATCATAATGTTGACATGACCGACCTTGAAAGCGAGCTCGCATGAAGATTGTTTAACACAAAATTGACCAAGTACAAAATGTTCTGACTATTGGGCCTGCTATATCGTTTGGCCCAATAACCCGTTACTGTGACTTTAAGCATTATTTGTGCAGCATACAATATTGTCGAGAATATTTGCGAGGTCGCATACGCGGGTTAAACGAAGCCGTAATATCGGAGTACCTAAAGGGGTGAATCTCCAACCCATCACATTCTAAGAACTCGACGTCGCACATTCATAACTTCCCCTTTCCACAAAACCACCACAAAATCATGTAATCCAATCGCCAAACCTCCTCTTTATGAAAAAATGAAGCCCTCCATCATTCTTTGTTCACCACTAGCCTCCATCATTCTTTGTTCATCAAATTAGTTGATCTCATTACTGATCAATGTTTAAAATCTTGACCATTAAATGCCAGTCAAAAGTACAACCAAAAGGTCTTGGCCCAAGAGCAGCGAGGCAGGCACGTCTCGTGCGAAGAGGGCGAATGATGCCCCTTCACCATCAACCTTTGATGACAAATGTTTTTTCGTTGAGGAAAATAAGAAACGTTACACTAATCTTATCAGCAAGAGGCAGCTGAAGGTGGTGATATGGATGAAGGACGATGATGTACAATGTCTCTACCTTGATTTATTCCCCGGGGCCTTCAAACCATCGGGGATAGAGAGGCTGATATGCTTGAACAAGCCCACTTATGAAAATAAGGTCAAAGTGTTCTACTCAAATTTCACTTGTCTCGATATCGGAAAGTTCAAAACTTGAGTTAACAACATCAATATGGTATTGACAAGTGATTTGGTTAGTGAGGCTATTGGGTGCATGGTTGGTAAAGATTCAGAAAACCCGGTTGAAAGACTCCAAGTCTACTGGCGTGGCAATTGGCCTAATAGGGTTGCGAAAGACGATGAGTCAGGGGCCCTTGATCCCAATCATATGGTTCAAAAGTACTTCAATTTGAAAGTGGGAAATAGGACTTTCAAACCAATAGAAATCAAGATTGATGTTCTCTAGCTCGAGGAGAAGATGAAGTACTACCTCATCTTCCACTGCCTCATCCCAGCTGGCCATCCTTTTGAGCCTACAATCAACGGATCTTTTGTCTATTGGCACATATGCGAGAACAAGATTGCTGAACACGGTTACACCATCATCCAGGAGATGCACATTGTGGATGTATCCCAGAAGAGAAGTACCCTCCCAGACGACAACGTAATAACTGCCCTCATGGAGAAAAAGAATGTTCCCATCTGGTCTGTGCAGAAGATCTCCCCAAATTACTATGATGAGAACTATTTTGGCCAAAAGCATTTGCACTAGGAGGCGGGTGTGTGGGTTGATCGCAATATCTCCAAGGGGGATCTTGATCTGACAGCTACCTCTAGGCAAGAGGGAACTCAATTAGCCACCGAAGCTGGACATCCTATCCATCCACTTTTGGTATGAAAATTGGTTCTTTTTTTCTTTCGTAACTAGAGTTTATCAAAGTAACTAATTATAATGTGTTTGACATTATTTTTGTAGCATCAGGTCTGAGATGTAGTGCCTTGAGTACGCTTCTAAAGGGAATGGAGGAGATTAAGGCTAATACACTGCGTTTGGAGCAAAACCAACAGAGGATGATGGTAGAGTTGGCGGGGTTGAGGACCCTACTTAGCCCTGGAACTGCTACATAAGGGGTAGTGGAAAATGAAGATCAAGTGGAGGCCAAGAACCCAAATGATGATGCACTAGCCACTAATGGTGAGGAGACGGATTCCAGCTCCGGGTCGAGGTCTAGCAAGAATGAGGGGGAGGGAAACTCTCAGGGCAGAGAGACTGAGACAGTGGATGATCAAGTTCCTAAGATGCCCGAAGACCAGTTTTCATTTAATTTTAAGTTTGGTTGGACGATATGATGAATTTTATTGATGTTTGTAATATTTTGGAGATTTATTATGCTAATGATTGTTTGCTAGAATTTAATTGTGTTATTATTTTGCGTATGGTACAATACAATGTTTCATGTTTGGTGTTTTATTAATATTTTTTTGGTTGTTGTGGACTTAGCTGTTGTGAACTTGGAATGATTTGCGTGTACGTTTTACATTCTGAGTTCAGGTTATAATTTTTTAGCTATTAATTCATGAATCAATATTTGTAGAGTGTGACGTTGCACATTTTCCTTAAGACACTACTCGGTTGAAATAATGTCTTACAGACATAGCTGCGAGCTCGCATGAATTAATTGGTTTTGTGTATTTAGGCACTGTCTTCAATATACTACCTTATCGAAAATGTAAGCGACGTCGCCAATGCCACTTTAAATGGGCCATGAGGCTCTTGTGCGATATTGCAAATGTGTGCTCGTTTATACCGATTTCTTTAACAACAAGTTGTGCGATGTCAGCTAATACATCGCCAAAACCTTTACTTATATGCTTCGATTCAAAATGGGAATATCAAATGGTTACCAATTATACACCGTTAGTCTCTCCTTCGCAAATTTATAATCAAGAAATAATCGGATTATACAACGTTAGAGTCTACAAAATCGGAACTAATTTATGTCTTCTTTTTTTTCTTCTTCTTTGATTTTGAATGCTGCTCAATCCAAACACCCTCCTTGTAGTCTCTCCTCAATGCTAGTTCCACACCAATTATCTCTTCCTGGCTGGCATCACTGGAAATGGGTGGTGTATGTGGAATAATCTCTAACAATGAAGATAGACCAACCTCCCCCACAAATTGGCTTTTCCCTTTAATAACCACTGATTTACTTGAATCGAAAAGATCATTTACATAAAACACCAGTATTGCTTGTGATGCAAGGATGTAAGGATCGCCAGTAGAACGTGTATTGCTCAAGTTTACAACTCTAAAACCAAGCTCATCGATGGATACACCAGCATTGTTGTCAACCCATTTTTATTTTAAAATTGAGACCCCAAAATTTGTGTAGACCAGTTCCCAAATTTCTTCAATCACACCATAGTACGACATGTTCCCGTACACTAGATTCTTATCCTTTGAGCTGCTAACATGTAATGCTTCCGCAACTATGCTAACACTATTATTTTGTGTTGAGGTGTGTGTGTCCCATTCAAGGGTTGAGAAGGTAAACCCATTCATGTCATAGCCAGTGAAAGAAATCACAGTAGCAGAAGGCATGAAGGCTTACCAATTTAAGGTTTCACCGTGACTTTCTCCAACTACATTTTTCCTTAACCAATCAATGAAAGTGTGATTGTGTTTTGCAAGTACTTACTTCTCCGACCAACCGGGGTGTTTCTCTTTGATAGAGACCATGTGCATATCCACACAAGGGAGAACCACATATGAATTGTGTAAGACATATAAGTGTACTTTCATCAACTCGTTATAGGTTAACACGCGAGTTGTTCTTTTTCGTAAACCTTTGCCCCCCACACTATCTCCATGGCACAATTGTGGTACGTCAACCGACTCTTCATTCTTCAAGAATTCCATGCATTATTCTACCACCTTCTTGGTCACATACCTCTGGACTATACTGGCATTCGGGTTAAACTGAGTTTTCAAATAACCTTGAATATCTTCATATACCTCTCAAAAAGATACATCCATTGAAGATAAACAGGACCACAAATAAATATTTCCCGTACAGCATTAACCAACAAGTGCACCATAATGTCAAGGGATGAAGGGGTGAAATACATCTCCAACTCGCACAACACGATAACAATTTCCTCTGCAGTTCCTCCAATTTTCGATGCTTGATCTCTTTACAAAAAATTTCCTTGAAGAAGTAACACAACTGGGTTATGTACTACCTGGCGTGAGTTGGAAAGATGGATCTAATCGCCATCGGGAGAAATTATTGAATCAAACAATGTAAATTGCGAGATTTCATACTCCCTAATCTCAATCCCTCATCGGAAGCTAGATTGCTTACCCGGGATGAGTTACCCGTCATAACATCCATTCCTTTCAGACTAGGACATAACAACTCTTTCTCTGCTTTTGAAAGTGTGTAACAAGCTGCTAGCAAGTACGTCTTTGTCCCCCGCACATGTGGGGCCAACACACGTCTAATTCCCATTTCGACCATATGTTTCCTTGACTTCACGCCATCCTTTGTCTTACCCAGGATATTCATCCAAATCCAAGTACCAACCAAACTGTCACATACATTCTTTTCAATATGCATCATGCCCAAAGAGTGTCAGATGTCAATTTCCTCCAAATATAGTAGTTTGAAAAATATGGAAAGCTTCCTCCAACTACCAGAAACCTTGGTTTTCCTCTTCCCAAAGTCATTACGTAAATCTAGCAACATGTACAAGATTGACGCACCTGTTAATATGGGAGGAAGGACCGACAAGTCTACCTTTCCATTGAATTCCTCACATTTATTCCTCCACTAATGAACTGTTGGAAGCCACTCCGATGACTAAGGTACACAATCTTGCTTCCATGCCTTAACTGACAATAATCTGTGCCATATCAACAAATTAGGCATGCCGTGTGTCCTTTCACGGAATAGCCAAAAAGGTTTCCATACGCAGGAAAGTCGTTATAGTGCAGAACAACATCGCTCTGAAATCAAACTCCTCCTTCTGAAACCCATCATAGATCCTAATTCCAGGATGCCACAACATTTTCAAGTCATCCACCAAGGGGCCTAGGTACACATCACTACCGTTTTCCGCTTATCTTGGGTCAGAGATCATTAGAGATAACATTATGTACTTCCTTTTCATGCACAACCAAAGGGGAAAGTTGTAAATCATTACCATCACTAGCCAAGAACTATGATTGATGCTCATATTACCAAACAAGTTTATTCCATCGGTGCACAAAGCAAGCCTCAAGTTACGTTGCTCATTCCCAAAAATCGGAAAGACCGCATCTAACTTCTTCCATTGATCACCATCAGCCAGATGGCGTATTACTTTAGTATCAACCACTGTCTGATCTACATGCCAACTCAAATTCTTAGCATCCTTAGGATTTTCAAAAAATATTCTCAAACGAGGAATAATAGGTAGATACCAAACAACCTTGACAGGAACCTTCTTCATCCGTCGATTTCTAATTTCTCCATCAATATCGACCTCCTTTAATTTGAACCTTTAAGCATTACATTTAGGTCAATCCTTGACATTCAGGAGATCTTCCCTATACAAAATACAATCGTTCTAACAAGCATTGAACATAGTACCTTTTTTCTATTCATATACCATTTCGGGCAGTCTATTGCCAACTGGGAGTATTTCTTTCAACACTTTCAAAAAATCAGAGAAACCAAAATCACTATAGGAATACTTATATTTGACATTCATCATCTGTAATGTAGCCTTCAATACAATCATTCCTTTGGGGCATCCATCGAATAGAAGTGTCTATTTATGTCTGTGGAGGTCTGAAAGTCTTTTAGGATTTCCACTGTATTTCTTGACAATCTCCTCAACCAAATCATTCATCCTATCATCCTTCTCGGCCTCTCCTTCATTTTTAGTATGTTCATCCACATTCTTCCCATGCTAAAACCAAAATTTGTATGTTGGATCAAAATCGTATATAAACAAGTCTTCCTTCAAAAAAATTGTTTGTTCATGAATAACAGTGTTCCGACACTTCTTGCAAGGACAATATACAAAAGACAAATTCTCCTTCGCGAAATTTGCAAATGCATATTCAATAAAGTTGCCTACAAAAGATTGATACCCCTCGCTTGTTCGATCTTCATCAAAACAATGGGTTTTATCCATAGACATTACAATACAATAATTAGTACACACTCTTTATGGACCTATCTTAGAAAAAAATACATCCACTTACATTCATTCAATTCATGACATTCACACAAAATCATATATATAAATGTTAATGAAAACATTCATTACATTAGCATACACATATATGTAACCTAAACCTATATACAATGATGAAATGCCCAATTTCAGTCAACACATACTTAAGCACATCCTCTCATATGAAATAAACTAACCTAGAACCTAATTTGACGACGAAACTACAAATTTGTGGTATTGGAAAAATTACTTGGTAATTGAGAACAATCAACAATGCTATTGCCTACCTCAAAGAATGTGGATTTGAATTTCGAAGAGGAAACTTGGAATGGGGAGGATTTTTTTGGGTATCATATGATTGGTTTTGGTCAATGGAACTTAAGTCACTGACTAAATCCTGTTGTATACGACATCACAACATGATATCGGCTACAAATCGGTTGAAACGATGTAAATAGCGAGGTCAGTCATGTCCCGATTAAGTTATATTGCATGATCTAACCAACATAACCGACGCCACACATACATCGATCATTCTATTTACTTCGATTGAGAAAATTATTTACCTCGGTTTCCATACAACCGAGGTAAAAAACTAATTATTTACCTCAGTTTTTTAATCGAGGTAAATAATACCTTTTAACTAAAAAAACAACTGAGGTAAAAGAAATTTTTACCTCGGTTTTTTGGGGTTAAGAAAAAAATTGAGGTAAAATGGGCAAAGTAATAGATCATTTTTCTTGTAGTGTTCTTAGATGTAGTTGTGAGATCACAACTCCAACTTCCAGGCTTGTATGGTGTCCGCTGGTTACTTTCCTTTTGTGAGGTACTCTATTAGTGGCGTTATCCATCTTACTTCAACTATCTGAACTAATGACAGAGTTGTGATCGACGTGTTTCTTCTTGGAATGACTTCCACTCTTACACCTCTGTGTTCGGTCAATGAATTGAACCCAACAGTTGCCAGCTTTCTTAACTCATTCGCTTTTGTGTTTTGGATCAGGGCATATTCTGGATGTCGAAATACTCAAGCTGCATATTTTACCAATTGTTCTTCTCTTACTTCGTAGTCTCCCCGCACTTGTTGGACTACTATTTAAGAGTTGCTGAATCCTCAAATACTCTTGACTTGCATTCTGACTGTAAGGTCAAGAACACATATTAATGCCTCGTACTCTGCTTCATTGTTCATCAGGGGGAAGTCAAAATGGAGTGAGTATCTTTGCTCCCCGCCTTTCGGTTCAACTAGCAGAAATCTCGCGCCACACCCTTCCTTGCTAGATGCTTCATCTACAAACAACTTCCACGCAACATCTGCCCACTTTGATTTTTCCTTAATCTATTATAAGATTGTTGCATTTGTTCGTGTCTTGCGCATCTTTGTTCAGCATCTTCAAGATGAAATCCGCTAAGGCCTGAGCCTTGATTGATTTCCTTGGCTGGAATTGGATCTCATGTTGTCCTAGCTCAAGAGCCTATTTGGTCATTCTACCATACACTTCCAGTTTGGTCAGGATGTTCTTAATCCGGAAATCTATATAGACAATGATTCGATGACCATGGAAATAGGTTCACAACCTTCTTGCTGAGTATACCAATGCTAGAGTTAGCTTTTCTACTGGAAACTACTCCCTCTCTGCACTTTGTAATATTCTACTCATATAGTATACTGGCACTTGTTTTTGGCCTTTCTTAGCACACAAGAATTGAACTTACTGAGTTGTGTGAAACTGGCAAGTACAGATAAAGAGTTTCCCCAAAGACTAGTGATTTCAATGTCGGCAACGTTTGATCTGGTCTTCTAATGCCTCGTATTCTTTTTGACACTCTTCGTCCCAGCTAAACTTCTTGAATTTCTTCAAGATTTGGAAGAGTGGGAAGTGTTTCTCAGCCGCCTTTGAAACGAACCAACTGAGTGATGCCAATGATCCAATTAATATATGTACTTCTTTAACTGTTCATGGCTGCAGAAGATTTACTATAGCCTGGATTTTCTATATGTTAGCTTCGATTCCTTTGGAAGATACCCTGTAGCCTAAATTTTTTTCCCACACTTACTCCAATGACACACTTCTTGGGATTGAGCATCATCCCAATGTTGCGTAATGTATCCAGAGTTTCTTTCAAATCTATTGCAAAGTCACTGACCCTTCTGCTCTTGATAACCATATCATTAACATATGCTTCCACGTTTCGCCTATTTAATTGTGAAATGCACTATCGATCACCCTATGATACATTGCTCCTACATTTTTAAGTTCAAAAGGCATTTTCACGTAGCATAATGCTCCAAAGCTTGTTATGAATGCTGTCTTTTCTGCATCTTTCGGATCCATCAGTATTTGGTGATACCCTTTATACGTGTCCAAAAAGGATAGAACTTTGTGGCCCAAAATTTCTTCGACTAGCTGATCAATCTTAGGCAAAGGGTAGCAATACTTTGGGTATCCTTTGTTTAATTCAGTGAAATCTATGCACAATCTCCATCTCGCATCTGATTTTTTCACCGTTACCGGGTTCGCTAACCATTTTAGGTAGATAACCTCCTTCAATATTCCTGCCCGAAGCAAGGCTGTGACTTCTTCTTCAATTGCTTTCTTCCTATCCCTAGCAAAGCTTTGCTAATTTTGTTTGACTAGCCTAATCAAATTATTAATGTTCAAGGAGTGGTTAGCGATGCTTAGATCAACCCCTCCCATGTTCTGGACACTCCATGCAAAGTATCCCTATGACTTTGTAGTATTTTTATGACCCTCTCATTTTCTGGTGCTGGGAGATTTTTTCCTATATTAATACACCTGGAATCATCTTGGTCATCCAAAGTTAGTAGCTCAGTTTCCTCCACCAAATCTATTGTCGGTTCCTGATGGCCGAGTGATCCCACCTTGGACACAATATTAACCATCTTGGTTTTCTCTGTACTTTTCCCTGTCTTCATCGCGATCACCATGAATTGCCTCGCCGCTTGTTGATTTCCCCTTACTATTGCAATTCCATTAGGAGTTGGGAATTTCATTACTAGGTGGTATGGGGACCATATCTCCTTTGTTGCGTTCATCCAAGGCCTTCCAATAATGGCATTGAACGTACTTGGTGCATCTATGACCACAAAAGCACACTTTAATGTACAATGTCTATCACTGCCCTTCAACGGTCACAAGCAGTTGTATGTTGCCTAACACTGTTTCTGCTCATCCTATAAATCTGACCAGGGAGGATGTGGACTTTTTAAGGTCAGTTTTCTTAAATTCTAACCTATCGAAGCAATCAATGAAGAGTATCTCAACTGCACTTCCGTCATCCACAAATACCCTGTGAATCGTTGCATTTCCAATTTTAGCAACGATAACCATTGGGTTATCATGCGACTAAGCATTGGAACTGCATCTTCTTTGCTAAATGTGATCGCTTCGTCTGAGCGGAACCTCTTATCGATAGGCTCTTTAGGGGGGGTAGAACTAGCTTTAGCTTTCCAAGCATTATTAGACATTGATTCCGTTGTTATGGACATGATGGCTTTTTCTGGAACTTCATCTGCCATGTCGTCGTTGCAATCTACTACTGCTGTTATTTTTATTTTTGGCAAGTGAGCTCGTCGTTCCTTGGTTTCGTGCAACAATGTTCCTCTTTTGTTAGCTTCGTCATACCTTCTTCCTCATTCTTCCTTCTTATATTGGCTCAGGTAACCATTCCTTAGGTTTTCCTCAAGTTGCCTCCTCAAATCCCTACAATATTCTATATCGCGGTCATGGTCTTTCTGGAAGGCACAGTAAAATTCTCTAAACCTTTTTTCTGGGAACTGTTATCATTGGTGGTGGATTGCAAAATAGCTCTCTATTTTTCTGCCATATTTCTTTTCTTGACTTTGTCAGAGGGGTTTCTTGGACTGATGTAGCCTGCATCGGCAGTTCTCTTCCTTTAAAAGGGATGTTGACCATTCCCTTCTTCATGAACCCTTTCTGTGAGTCTTCAATCATTCTTTTTTCTCCTCATTCTCACTCTATTTTGCGTTATTTGCCTCTTCTATCTGGGAGTCATCGCCGTACCTCTCAAAGTTAATAGTTTTAAGCCCTAATGCTTCCTATCTATAATTAAGTAGATAATGGAAAGTGGGGGTCATCCACGAGAAGAAGGATATTTTCAAGTTTTTAAAAATATATAGGAGAAGACATACTAAACATGTACATACATAGATATATATATATATAAGCATGTAAACACGGGGGGTTTTTGGTTGGTTTGTTCCTAAGTTATCAAATTAAAATACAACAACTAGCAAAGCAAGAGAATGATGCTAATCATGCAATACAACTAAAGATAAGATGAAAATAACAATTGACGGAACCTTGGGCACAATTGACTTCCACTTCCAAACCACTTATCCATCATTGAACATGCAACCTATTTACTACTTTCACTACTTTTTGTGAAGGCTAAACTTCAATCCTTCTTAGATAGTAGTTTGCAAGAGTGAATTCGACATCTCTTGTCAAACCTCACCAGTGACTCCCGTAGTCGAAACACGACTCAAGGTATCTCATTGATGGCATTTAGCACGAAGAATCAACAAGCTCGGCAACACTTATAAACACTACAACATGTCTAAGCATTTAGCTGATTCATGCATTTACACAAGATTAGTTAAGAACGATCGACATTCATAGACTTCCCTCATTTGCTACAAGCAACAAACATGACAAAGAGTTCAACATTATCATATTCATCTAGAAATTATCAATCCATCAACACAATCAAAAACTCTAAATCATACTCTTGGATTCCTATCAAGAAAGGGGGAAATAAACCCATTTCCCCAAACCCCTAACAAGCATATCATACAAGTACTTCATGTACTCAAGCTTTCAATAACATTAATGACATTAACAAACACATTCAATGCTCTATAAATGCATAATAGTAAGAGTATTAAATAGGCTACAAATTGTTCTTAAGACATGGGCTTGGAAGCCTTAGTCAATTGCTCCCAAGAAATAGATTAGCTACAAGAGTTCATACTAATCAATGCTAAAAAACTAAACATAAAACAAGAGAATTCAAAGATGAAAATGGAAGGAAAGGGGTTCTAAAAAATACCAAAAAATGCAGATCATGAAGGTGAAGAATGAGAGGAAAGAGAGTGTTATTTATAGTACAAAAAAGGATAAGGTGAAATTCTGGCCACCCGTTGGTCGCGACTCGCGACGGGTTCGTTGCGACTTGCGACTTGCGACGGTCTCGCGACGAGGCCATCGCGACTCACGACGGGTGCCAGAATTTTGGTTTGTTTCCTTTTCTTCTTCTTGTAGTATACAATCACTTCATAGCAATTCCTCTCATTTTTCAAGTCTTTAATGTCTCCAAAAATGGTCTTCAATGGCCTTCGGTCTTCATGTCTTTGAAGCAAGTCTTCGCAAATGTGATCTTCAATGGCCTCCAGTCTTCATTGCCTCCGTGTTCTTCCCTTGTCATGCAAAATCCACTTAGAAGAGGTAAAAGAGCGTAAAGTTGCTCTTACCCCTCCTAAGAGAATTTCAAGGTAAAACACAAGCTCTCGATAATAAAAGAGCACAAAAGTGACCCAAAATAGTACTAAATTATGCACATAAAATGGACACATCACTATCTGAACATGCTGCTCTATCATTTTTTGTAACTCTCTCAGGTTTTCGCGCATGTTCTTCGTTAAATCTTTGTACAAGTCTCTAGATCGCATGCCTCCTGTGAATGCTCCCAATGATGATTGAAATGATAGATCCCTAACTTTCAATCTCTCAGTGATGAACCTATTATGATACTTCGCTAGAGCGTCGCTTCGCTGAGCTATGTTGTTCAAATCTGCAATTGTTTTCGTGAATATTTATTTCTTGTAGAAACGTCCCAAAAATAGATTTGACAATTGTGCCCACGATTCTATACTTCCATTTGGCAGGTCTTCATACTATGTGATCGTCATTCCTGATAAGAAAATGGGAAATGCCTTGCAAATCAGTTGGATTTTCGCGTCTTGAAACCTCGTGCTATTTTGGTAAGAGTGTAGAAACTCTTTTGAATCTGTGGTTCCATCATGGATTTTAACCTGAAGAGGAAGCTGGAAGTCCTTAGGCATTTTGTAATCTCGAAGATGCGGTGCTAGGGGTGACTTGTACGCATCGTCATCTACCACTATGTCTCGTAACTCCTCCTCGTCTTTAATAATTTCGTGCTCTTAACTTATATTCTTATCCATTCCCAGCGATTTGGGCTTCGGTGTTGTCAAAAACTGATTATAGAGGCTTTCTCTTTAAGACTTTTCATTCCCTCTCTCTACTTGGGATATACTCCTGGTTTTGTGTGTTCTTGTTACGCCAGCTTTGTGTTCTTGGGTCTAATGGTTATGGTTTTTCTTACTTCTGGTGAACACCATTGTTTACTTGAAGGATCTTAGAACCGAGAAAAAAATTTGTGTTCCTCACTGACAGCGCCAAATGATGTGGTTGCTCCGTCAAGTAGAAACACTTATGTTCACCGCGTACACTCTTCTTCCCATAAAACAGATCCCAGAAGTGATTCCAGGGAAAAGACTCCGACGATCAAGTCAGTATTCTCTCTGGAGAATTGGAATGTCCTCAGTTTAGTGGCACTTACCTTCTTCAGTGTTGCTCTTGCTATATTTATATAAATCCACCATCGTGGTTCCGCATTTCACTCTTCTTGGATCGTGGGTTGTACCGTGATCTCTACATATCTGATTCATGGCTAAGCGTCCTCATTGTGTCTTAATCATGTTCCCGTATTTATCGATTCGTGGGAGACTGCTTCCGACCGTGATCCATTTTTAGCGGTTCGTTGGCCTAACTGATGTTTGTTGTTTAGGTTGGGCTTACAGCCCAACGATGCTAATTATGGCTAGGTATACACCATTGACGAATACAAAACCACTAAAGTCACACACTTTCACTACTCCAATTTTCTTTAGACGTCCTAATTGAACTTTAATGATAGTGGCAAATATATTTAACTTGGAGAAAATGACTGATTTGGTACCCATTTTTAGGCAAAATTACAGATGTCGGTCCTCTTTTTGTTAATTTTTCTCAAAACGTCCCCACATTAGTATGAAATGTTCTCAATTTATTCCCACGTACTATTAACTGGAGTAATTGAGTCATTATTGAGTTGACCTTTCTAATGATGATCGTGTCACTATTGGGAAGCACTGAACATGGAAAGTGAGAATTCTAGAAGAAACAATGAGTATGGTTGGATTGGTGATATTAGGAACAAGGTGGAAGAGGTGGTGGAAAAAAACTAGGAAAATAAAGAAAATAAAATTTTAACCTCAAAAGTTGTTAAATTAAAAAAATTTCAGAACTCAGTGTCGGTTGACGTGTCCGTTAACTTAATTAAAATGTGTTATGTTCGATAAATGAACAAATTGGGAACTTTTTATAATAATTTGGGAACCTTTTAGTAAGATAGTGCAAAAGGAGGAGAAAAATCAGTATTTTTGCCTAAAAATTGGCACCTAAACTGTCATTTTCTCATTCTCCCTGGCCAAAGTTAGACTATTATTAGCTTTTAATTTCATAAAATACAAAGAAGATATAATTTCATTTGAATCTATGTGGTGGAAACATGTATGGTGTTCACCACGCTTATTGTAAGGTAATAATGGAATACTAACATAAATGATGGACGGTTACCCTGGATCGTAGCTGGGACAATTGTTGTCCCAGGTCAAACTATTTACCACACGACAAGTGAAAAGTAAACTAGCATAATCCCACAAAGAGTTCCACAAGTTCTTTACGAATAACCCTTGTGTACTTATAAGCAATCATCTACAATTTACCCCGAACAATATACTTGCACTTTTTAAAATTTGATGAATGGACTTTTATTAGCTTTAAATTTTATAAAAAACCAAGAATATATAGTTTCATTTGATTCTATGAGGTGGAAACATGTATGGTTTTCACCACGCTTATAGTAAGGGTAATAATGGAATACCAACAAAAATGACGGACGATTACCCCAGAAAATAGACGGGATAGTTGGTGTCCCAAGTCTAACTCTTTATCATGACAAGTGAAAAGGAAACTAGCATAATCCCATAGAGAGTTCAACAAGTTCTTTACGAATGACCATTGTGTATTTATAATCAATCATCTACAATTTACTCCAAACAATATACTTGCGCTTATTAAAATTTGATGAACGGACTTTTATTAGCTTTAAATTTCATAATAAACCAAGAATATATAGTTTCATTTGATTCTATGAGGTGGAAACATGTATGGTTTTCACCACGCTTATAGTACAGGTAATAATGGAATACTAACAAAAATGACGGACGATTACCCAGAAAGTAGATGGGACAATTGGTGTCCAAAGTCAAACTCTTTATCATGACAAGTGGAAAGGAAACTAGTATAATCCCACATAGAGTTCAACAAGTTCTTTATGAATGACCATTGTGTCTTATAATCAATCATCTACAATTTACTCCGAACAATATACTTGCACTTTTTAAAATTTGATGAACGGACTATTATTAGCTTTTAATTTCATAAAACACAAAGAAGATATAATTTCATTTGAATCAATGTGGTGGAAACATGTATGGTGTTCACCACGATTATTGTAAGGGTAATAATGGAATACTAACATAAATCATGGACGGTTACCCTGATCGTAGCTGGGACAATTGATGTCCCAAGTCAAACTCTTTACCACATGACAAGTGAAAAGTAAACTAGCATAATCCCACAAAGAGTTCCACAAATTCTTTATGAATGACTATTGTGTACTTATAAGCAATCATATACAATTTACCCCGAACAATATACTTGCACTTTTTAAAATTTGTTGAACGGACTTTTATTAGCTTTTAATTTCATAAAAAACCAAGAATATATAGTTTCATTTTATTCCGTGTGATGGAAACTTGTATGGTTTTCACCATGCTTATAGTATGGGTAATGATGAAATACTAACAAAAATGATGGTCGGTTACCCCAGATCTTAGATGGGGCAATTGTTGTCCCAAGTCAAACTCATTACCACGACAAGTGAAAAAGAAACTAGCATAAACCCACAAGTACTTTACGAATGACCCTTGTGTACTTATAAGCAATCATTTACAATTTACCCCGAACAATATACTTGCACTTTTTAAAATTTTAATAACTGACTTTTATTAGCTTTAAATTTCATAAAAAACCAAGAATATATAGTTTCATTTGATTCTATGAGGTGGAAACATGTATGGTTTTCACCACGCTTATAGTAAGGGTAATAATGGAATACTAACAAAAATGACGGACGATTACCCTAGAAATTAGACGGGACAGTTGGTGTCCCAAGTCTAACTCTTTATCATGACAAGTGAAAAGGAAACTAGCATAATCCCATAGAGAGTTTAACAAGTTCTTTACGAATGACCATTGTGTACTTATAATCAATCATCTACAATTTACTCCAAACAATATACTTGCGCTTTTTAAATTTTGATGAACGGACTTTTATTAGCTTTAAATTTCATAAAAAAACCAAGAATATACAGTTTCATTTGATTCTATGAGGTGGAAACATATATGGTTTTCACCACGCTTATAGTACAGGTAATAATGGAATACTAACAAAAATGACGGACGATTACCCAGAAAGTAGACGGGACAATTGGTGTCCCAAGTCAAACTCTTTATCATGACAAGTGGAAAGGAAACTAGCATAATCCCACAGAGAGTTCAACAAGTTCTTTACGAATGACCATTGTGTCTTATAATCAATCATCAACAATTTGCTCCGAACAATATACTCGTACTTTTTAATATTTGATGAACGGACTATTATTAGCTTTTAATTTCATAAAACACAAAGAAGATATAATTTCATTTGAATCTATGTGGTGGAAACATGTATGGTGTTCAGCACGCTTATTGTAAGGGTAATAATGGAATACTAACATAAATGATGGACTGTTACCCTGGATCGTAGCTGGGACAATTGATGTCCCAAGTCAAACTCTTTACCACACGACAAGTGAAAAGTAAACTAGCATAATCCCACAAAGAGTTCCACAAGTTCTTTACGAATGACCCTTGTATACTTATAAGCAATCATCTACAATTTACCCCGAACAATATACTGCACTTTTTAAAATTTGATGATCGGACTTTTATTAGCTTTAAATTTCATTAAAAAAACCAAGAATATATAGTTTCATTTGATTCTATGTGGTGGAAACATGTACGGTTTTCACCATGCTTATTGTAAGGGTAATAATGGAATACTAACTTAAATGACGGACGGTTACCCCAGACCGTAGATGGGACAATTGTTGTCCCAAGTCAAATTCTTTACCACGACAAGTGAAAAAGAAACCAGCATAATACCACATAGAGTTTCACAAGTTCTTTACAAATGACCCTTGTGTACTTATAAGCATTCATCTATAATTTACCCCGAACAATATACTTACTCTTTTTAAAATTTGTTGAACGGACTTTTATTAGCTTTTAATATCACAAAGAACCAAGAATATGTAGTTTCATTTGATTCTATGTGGTGGAAACTTGTATGGTTTTCACCACGCTTATAGTATGGTTAATAATGGAATATTAACAAAAATGACGGATGGTTACCCCAGATCGTAGACGGGCCCATTGTTTTTATACTGTTAAACTATAAACTTATTTTGGATTTTTTTTTAAATTTAAACCACATGACGTGGGGGATATATGTATAGGCTTCTCAAACCTTGTAAAAAGAAACATTACAGGCGTACGAAAGTTCAAGTGGTGAACTTGAACATAGCAAGTCCTTATACATGAGACTATACAAAACCTATTCCTAAGGCAAACACCGTGTTGATGCTAAAACCTGAGTGTAGGCTTCGTGATAACAAAATTGAGCTTTTTGTAAGTAGCTTAGCAATGCACGATACCTATCGAACACAAACTCCACCCCCATGTTATTCGTGTCGTAGGCCAGGTGCATTTCAAGCTACTTTCAAGAGATTTTATACTCCAGTTGTGCTCGGCCTCAGTCTCCTGATTGAGGGTAGGCTGAGTTCATCTCCTTTGATTGCTCTTCTGATTCATTCTTGCTGCCTTAGAGTAACTGTGTCCATGTGATCACCATCAAACGCCGCCAATTCATGTGCTACTTGGTTAACTTATTTTGGAATAACTGGAACACAGGCTTGCTGATCCAAACAGTCCTGTCGTAAAACGTGCTTAAAGATATGAGGCAAGTGCAAGTATGATCATTTCATTTTCATGAGCTACCGTGCAACAATTCCAACTCCACAAGTGTGATGTTAATTAGGTAAACCACTCCCAGAGAATTCAAATCCTACCAGATGTAGAAGCTTTGTATATATATCCAAGGCGAAAATGAACCGTCAATAGAGATAAGCATAAATCAATCAAGATAAATTGGCTCATTTGGTGCAGCAAAAACAAAATGGATCATTGAACGATGAATACACTGGCTTTGGTGGTGACTGTTACTTTATTTGGAGGGCAGTATCTAATAAGGGGAGTCGGAGCAAGTGCAGAAGCAGTGGAACATGGGTTCTGCTTAGACAATTGCATGAGGGGTTGCAAAGCAACTGGCATAAGCCCTTTAAAATGCTTCAAACATTGCAGAAAACACTGTGGTTCTGCTGCTGCCGTCTCGGTCCAGATGTCTCACAAGTCACAACCTCCATTACTGCAAGCTCGGATGCATGCTTGATAAGTGCTCGAAATTCAGCCAAGGTACGTACCTGTGGTAATTATTATTATTAGTAAAACATTAAAATCATCAATACGTACATACTGGTGTTTTCCTTACCCTTTTTAAGCATTATGGATCATGCAAACATCACGAGAAACTAATTCATTTTCTAGATGAAGCAAAACAAGAAAGCTGTGTTGAAAGATGCGAGTTGAATGTGTGCTTGGTAGGGTGATTTTGAAGTGGTGGATCGATGTTGGATTAATGCCTGACTGCACAAATTTGTTATGCAGCACATAGCTTCTTTCAAGCAAAGCATTTCTGTTTTGTTTCCTCTAAAATCACAGCATTCACTTCATTTTAGACCTTGGGGTATCCTACCTATTGTACTCTGATATGTACAAATGAAGTGCAACGCACCAAAATTAGAATAGATGAACCACCAAATTAAGCAAAACAATGAATCTACTAACCCAATCAGAATAGATATCCCCACTGCTGAGCATTTATTGGCAGCAAGACTGAACAAAGATATAAATATTGCTGTTCGCCAAGTAACCAAATCAGATTTCGATTGACAAATGCATGATACATCAAGGATGCAGTAGCAATTACTATTTGAGAAAATAACTGGTTGTCTCATCCAATGGTGAACATAAAAGTATCCTGTGTGCGCCTTGGACAGTTAAAATAACTAAAGGGCAAGTCTCGGGTAAGGCGGGTTGTCCATGAGCTCAGGACAGGGGCATGCTTGCAATTAATAAAACAAAGAACCACGGGCCAAGCCCAATAGAATTACGAGTTGTATGGCCAAAGTCTCAGCCCACCCGCTGTAGACTTCCACCCCCTAGACCTCTTTCTCAGCCCACCCGCCGCCATTGGCCATGTTCATCAGCGTCCTAATCGCTGTCCCCATGCTCTTGCAGATCGATCATCCCCGTGCTTCAATTCCCAAAGAAAACCTCAATCAGTGACACAACTGCCAAGCGACGATGAAGACGGCGACTCGGAAGAATTACACTCAGGCTCCGACGCAAAAACTCGGTTGCGATATCCAAGCAGCTTCAGTCGAGCAGCCTTAGGTTTACAAGTCATGGAATTCGTGGTAATTTTCTTGTCTTTACTTCATTTTATGATTTAGATTATCAGATAATGGATGTCGTGGTGAATTCCTAGAGATGTTGTGGTGACTAAGATCACCGTCACCACCAATTCCACCTTCTCCAAGAGGTTTGGTATTTTTCCTTAATAATTTTGTCATTTTTATTTAATTTAGTTTATTGACATTTATGGTTAACATTGTTATGCAGTTTTGTACTTTATTGTGTTTGTGTTAGCAAGGATTGAACTTAAACTGTATTGTTGTTGGGATTAGGAGCTTTCTGATATGATACTTCTAGTGGTAGGTTTGACTAGTTGGTGGTTGACTTGCTCTGAATGTTTGGTTATGGATGCTTTTTGTGTGTAAGTTTGAAAGACCGAGATGAATCTGGTGCATTAGGGCTATTATGGAATGTGGCTGAGCTCTATTTTGTGTATGGATTGTAAGGGCATAGGCTGATAATGTCATGAAACTTAACCTATACTAGAATAAGTTGAAGATTTGGGTTGTGTGATTTGGAGCTTACAGTATTAGTTGTTACAACATCCCATTGAGTCTTTTGAAGTTTTGATAAATGACCAGTACTTTTAGAATGTAGCCAGAATGTCAATTGAAACCAGTTATTTGGGTAGCATTGAAGTGGTATGTTAAGTATATGTTGATTTTCAACCATTGTTTCTTGAAAGTAGGAAGAAAGAAATGCAGTAGCTAGAGACATTGTGCATGCAAGTACTGGAGATTCCAACAAAGACACCGGTGATTCTGTGAAGAAAAGTGGTGTTAGTACTGCAACTTCTTTTTCTCTTAAAAGTCCATTGTTTCAACCTACAAGTTTAAAAGAGGTAATTAATTCTTTGCTTTTCATGTTGATAAAAAATTCTTTGTATGGTTCTATGCTGCAGAAATTGTCATCTAGGTTCTGTTATGAGATAAATTATTGGCTTGATATTTCTTAGGTAGTACCAATGCTTAGTTTGTTTTGAGTCATATAAGTCTTTGTTAGTTGCTAGCAGAAGTTAACTTATGATTGATTGTTGTTTTTGTCAATTATGCACTTGATATCTGTACGTAGATTGTACTGGGCAAATAGGCTTGGATAATTTGGCATGTTTCCTGTAGAAGTGTAGACTTGTAACTGGAAATCAATATAGACATGATAGAGGAGATTATAATTTTGTTTGTATGTTTTCTCTCACCCCACTATATTGTGGCCAATTATCCTAGACAACTTACATTCTTACCTGAGCATACATTCTTGTTTATACTATTTATATCCTTTTTAGAAAATGAAGATGCATATGAAGAAGAAAAGGGAGAAGAAGAAAAGGGAGAAGAAGAAGAAGGACGAAGCAGAGTGGAAAAATTCATGAGGTTGCGGGAGTTAATACGTGGCAAAATCTTGTCCATTGTTGCTATTTAACAGTCAAGAATAGCAGCCCATAAGAACAAGATGATCAAGCTTCTCTTCTTTCTTTCTGAAAGTTCTTCACTTATTGTGTTGCATGCAAAAGACAATATCTGAGAAATTAACCAACTTACAAGAAATTTGGCTTGTGAGGGCAAAAGACAATATTCGAGTCAATTATGTTGCGTCGTGGTACATCAAAACATCACTCGTGGAACATTTGCTTAGCAATCCATGACGATGTAGTGTTTAAGTAATGTGGAAATCTTTGTAGATATATTTTGTGATTATGTAAATCCTTGTAGATATTGTATCATTGTTTGAGTATCTGTTCTTCGTTTTTGTTGAACGTTAGATAAGCATCGTATTTTAGTGTTTTGAGTTGAAATGTACATTTTCTGAGATTTGGCTTTTTAATTGTCCCCTTGTTATTACAACAAACTTGTTGATTGTTTGTCTTGAATTATGAGGTGCATTTGTTTACTTATACGCTGCAGCTTTTATTATCCAGTGTGTACATGTTTGTAGTACGATGAATGACTTTTTTTTTTACATTTGTTGTTGATTGTTAGTTTTGAACTACGAGGTGCATTCGTTTACCTATATGTTGCATTTGTTAGCATTCAGTGTGTACTTGTTAGTTATACTGTGTAGCCTTTTTTAGTTTCATTTGTTGTTGATTGTCTATTTTGAATTAGGAACTGCGCCTATTTTACTTATATGTTACATCTGTTAGTATTCAGTGTGTACTTGTTAATTGTGTTGTGTATGACTTTTTTTTTAATGTTGTTGGTTTGTTTTGAATTAGGAACTGCATCTGTTTACTTATGTATTGCATCTGTTAGTATCCAACATGTACTTGTAAGTTTTATTGTTAGGAACTGCACCCGTTTACTTATGTATTGCATTTGTTAGTATCCAGCATGTACTTGTTAGTTTTATTGTTAGGAACTGTACCTGTTTACTTATATATTGTATCTGTTAGTATCCAGTGTGTACTTGTTAGTTGTGTTGTGTATGACTTTTTTTTTAATGTTGTTCGTTGTTTGTTTTGAATTAGGAACTGCATCTGTTTACTTATGTATTGCATATGTTAGTATCTAGTATGTACTTGTTAGTTTTATTTTCAAGAACGACGCCTTTTTACTTATGTTACATCTGTTAGTATTCAGTGTCTACTTGTGTACTTGTTAGTTGTGTTGTGTATGATTTTTTTTTTTAATGTTGTTGGTTGTTTGTTTTGAATTAGGAATTGCATCTGTTTACTTATGTATTACATCGGTTAGTATCCAGTGTGTAATTGTTAGTTTTATTGTGTTTAACTTTTATTTTTATTGTTGATTATTGTTCTTTTGAATTAGAAATTGTAAATGTTTGCTTATATACTGCAACTGTTAATGTCCGGTAAGTATGATTTTTTTTTTCAGGAATTTGATCTATACTTTTTTTTTGTTTTAACTTTTAAGGAATCGGACAACATTGAACATTGGACTATACAAGAAGTTTCGACACGAGAATGATTCAGGCAAAGATGACACCAAACTTTTAAGGAATCATATGCGTATTTTATTTTAAACAATACATGTTGTAAAGTAATTAATGCAGAGTTTAATATGACAATGTTAAATTGTTAAAATTTAGTCTCCTCTACATGTGTAAACTATAACATATGCTAGTTTTAGACTAACATATGCATGTTTTAACAAAATAAAAAAAAATTCATAACTTAACTTACACACGATCTCCTAGAAAAATTTCATAATTCATATTTAGAGCTCCTAAAACAAGTGCATGTTTTAATACAAACAATACAATTTGTAGTAATAGGTTCAAAGTATATACAAAAATTTTCAACAACATTTATTTCGTTTTTAAAAATATTTGCCGCATGTTTTTTTTTACATGTTCATATTAACAGAATTCATATTCTGCTGAATCTCTGGCATCAAATAGCCCGAATAATCATGTCAATATCCTATTATGATGGTCAGAAACTCTCTATTGTTGCAAGAATAAAAATCTCATTTGTTTTATAGCTATACAACTCAGAAACAAACTTCTATTCGTCGGTTTTGGTGTTCCACCTTTCTTCTTCTTCTTTCCAGGAGAAGGAAGAGCGCCAAAACAGAATGATGAGAAGAGGGCTCATGCACCCATAGTAACCGGATTGAATGTATGAATCTGCTGCAAAATGTAAAGCCGCAACTACTGTACCAAAAATTAACCAACACGAATCTACAATTTAAAAAAAAATTAACCTAGCGTATCAGCAAAAATTAACCTACAGTATCAATCCAATCATCAAATTTCCCCAAATTTTAGAGCTAAAAACACGCATGCATCTTGCTTCTCTGTTTCTCTTTCATAAAGTCACACACTAGCAGTTTGTAACTCAAAATTCATGAGAGTGCGCTAATGGCGTCATCCAAGCTCATGGCTTCTTCTTCAGCCTCGTCTCGCAACTCCGATCTCCGCCGAACTTCCATCATTCAGCCCAAATTCTACAACTTCCCCAACCACAAGGACCGGGTGAATTCCGACGAAGGATTCTTACGAAATGCTTACGCCGCATCCAGCGAGGCTTATTCCGCAACTCCCAAGAGTCTTCTGCGCGAGGATATGGCTCACTTGGATGCCTCTGGCGTGATTTCTCCTATCGGCGACTCGGTCTCGTCTTTGCCAGTGAAGAGGATAACGGTGGATGATGTGTGGCGGAAAATTTTGGCAGGCAAAGCGACGGAGCAGCTGAGGCTAAGGAAGGTGGAGTTCAAGGAGGAGGCGATGGATGAGCTAATGATGTTGGAGGATTATTTGGTGAAGGCTGGGGCGGTGGATGAGTCGGTGAAGCAGAGAATCAGATGGAGAAGTTGCAGAGGCTGCTTATCTTATTTTGGTCAAAGGGTTGCGCGTCTGAATTTTGTATGATTGGCGTTAATTGCAAATTGGTCACTGGCTTGTCCATAAATTTTTGGATAGGCCGTCTATTAGGATATCTACTCATAACTAAAAGTCCATTTCCCTAAATTGATATAACTTGTTACTTCTGATCATAGGATATGCATACAAAATAATTGCCAGCATCGGTTTTTCATACAACTCAAGCAGGAGTTACTATCATAAAGTTGCAAAGGGGAAAATAAAAGGCAAACAAATGAGCTTTGCAAAATCAATTATTATCTTAGCAGCTTAAAACCATGCAATAGCATTAAAATAAAATGTAGGAGCAACGATGAAACCATGTTAACTGTAATGTTGGCTAGCTTGAAAACATGATCAGATTGCATTGTTTTAATTAACAAGCCCAGTTTGGACTCCAGATTAAGCAAACCTTAGATGGTCATTCTAGCTCAAATAAAGAAACAAGGTTTCTTAAATTACTATTGCAACTGAATATGATATCCTCAAGATAGACTCAGCTCAATTAACAGTCTCAGGCACATATGCTTCTCAAGATAGACTCAGCTCGATTATGTTTCTCAACCGCAGGGAAACACTATTCCCTCAATTTAGATGGAAACATCAATACACTAGTTAGGTTTTCATTTTCGATAGTTCTTGATAGTCTGGCCTTCATAAGCTCCACACAGGGGTGAAGGGCTTATAGAGGGAAACACTAACAAGAACTTTTTCTTCTCCTAACTGATTTTGACCTGCTTGTTACGAACATTAACATTTTTAGGGTGTGGGATCCCTTAATCAAAAATCCTCACTCTCATTTGATGAGTGTTTTAAATTTTTTTAAAAAAAGTCTCAGGCACATATGTTAAGTCCTGCAATTTTGTCAAATACTAGACTCCTTAAAAGAATCTGTTCGCATATGACATCCACAATTCACCCGAATTACTGGGAAAAATGAAAATTGCAATCTAGTTTATGGTGATGGTTACTAGATGCATGACACGTAATAATAAACTACTCAAGGCAGTAGAAGGAAATGAATATTTCTTGTATCAAGAGGTCATAAGGAAATGTTACTATCCACACAAAAGATAAATAAGAGCTGGTTCATAGATCTCAGGTTTAGGTTCCCTCAGTCCATGTAAATGCAAATAGCACTGGCCATTTTAAGTGGCCTAAATGTTGTGCCAATAACTATTAATTAACATACAGTTAAAACAGTGGCAAGTATGCAAAAGCTTCCAACTCACTTACAAGCAAATCTTCCCTCCGCTGCTGACTATTCCCCAGTTGTTTAATAGTTGTTTCGCACATCCAGTCATAGAATCAGTTCCACCTGGAAGATACACTAAACTATAGGACCAGTAGCACACTACGTATGCCAAAATAGCATAACTGAATCAAAACTCCCAGTCAAGGATGCAAAAACTTGCAACTGGTTTGCATGCATAGTGCGAGTCTTCCCTGTGCTGATAAGTACATACGCAATTATGGTACCTGAAACTGAATCTATTGGAGGTAAGCCACAACTATGAGGAAAGAGTAAACAATAAGAATAGTTCTCAGCTTTATTTCTGTACAGAACAGCAAAATGGAATAGCTGCATCATTTCCATCTGGGAGACTTCCAGTCACCAAAAAGAACAAAGGCAACAAAACGGAAAAGCATCGATAGCACATTGCGTACACCAAAATAGTATAGCTGGCTACGAATGAAGACTTCCAGTCACCAAAAAGAACGTAGTCAAAATGCATATGACATACACAAATACAACTACATCACCACCTCTATCGACTGGTCAAATAAACATAAATAAAATTCAAAAGCAGAAATGTAAGAAAAACCAAATTTACAACACCAAATTAAGGGCTAGAATGAACCAAATCACAATTGACAAACTAAACATGTGATGCCATAGAACAGACCTATATAGAGCTAGAGCTATGCAGTATGCTATTTACAAATTAAATTTGTATGATCACATGCAGTAACTTCATGATTGTGGTGATTAATGGGACTGCATTAATCGTCCAATATCAAGAAGAACAAGATCCTGAGAATTTACACATGTAAACTCCATCATCTGTCTATTTAAATTCTCCAGTGTCATATTCATGCCTGCTGATCGCAGACAAATTATTGTTTGAGACAAAATACAATATGCCTTTTTGATTGTCAACCCAGCTGCTCCCTGGTTCCTTCTCCATTCCATTCCGCTTCAAAGTATTTCTAACTCTTTCTACTTGATCCCATCTGCCAGACTCTGCATAAGTATTGGATAGAACAACCAGATTTGACAGCTTATGAGGTTCAAGTTCCAGAAGTTTCTGAGCAGCAAAATCAGCAAGTTTTAGATTATTATGCAAATAACATGCCCCTAGAAGTGTACCCCACACTGCTGCGGTCTCCTTTACCTTCATGTTCCTAACTAAGTTAACGGCTTCTTCTAATCTTCCTGCTCGTCCAAGCAAGTCCACCATGCAAGCATAGTGTTCAGCTGAGGGTTCAATGCCATATTTTTGTGTCATGCAGTCAAACAAGGCTAGACCAACGGAAGTCAGGCCGGCATGATTACAAGCTGAAAGAACCCCAGTAAAGGTAACTTGGTCAGGAGTTACTTCATTTTTCTCCATATCTTGGAAGAGTTTGATAGCACCTTTTCCATGTCCATTCAATGCATAGCCAGTGATCAAGGAATTCCAAGATATGATGTCAGAATGGTTGATATCCCTGAATACATCCTCAGCGCACAAAATGTTCCCACATTTAGCATACATTGTAATTAAAGCATTAGTGATGACCACATCCTTTGTATGGCCACAAGTAACCACAATCTGATGAAGTTGCCTTCCAAATTGCTGAGCTGCAATAATAGCACATGAACTAAGACCAGAAGCAAAAGTAGACTGATCAGGTTTATTCCCCTTCCTTATCATAAGTATAACACTTTTGAGCGCATCTGCATACAAGCCATTTTGAGCAAAACCTGAAATTAAAGTATTCCAAGAAACCACGTTCCTTTCTCTGATCTCCTCAAACAGCTCAAGCGCCCTATCCATTTGTCCCGAGTGGGCATATCCCGCAATCATGGTGTTCCAAGTAACAAGGTTCTTTTGAACCATCTGTTGAAATAGAGAAAAGGCTTCATCCATTCTCCCACGCTGAGCATATCCTGCTATCATTGTATTCCAACACATAACATCACGGATCCTCATCCGGTCAAATATGTCACGGGCTTCATCCACCCTATTATTCTGAATAAACCCAGATATCATTGTTGTTTGTGACCCAACATCTTTATGCGGCATTTTTGAAAACAATCTCTTTGCTTCCTCAATCTGGAAAACACGAACATAGCCATTAATCATGGTAGTCCAAGAAATAGCATCTTTCTCCTGCATTTCACTGAACAACCTCCTAGCCTCATCAATTTTGAAATTTTGAACATATGCAGCCAACATAGCATTCCAGGAAACAAGGTTTCTCTCTGTCATATTTTGAAAGACTTCCTCTGCCTCAGTAATCCGTCCGCACCTAGCAAAACCACTCAACATTGTAGACCAAGAAACAACATTTCTCTTGGGCATCCTTTTGAAGAACTTTTTCGCTGCATCCAAATCGCCATCCTCAATGTAGCCCTCCAACAGCAAATTCCAAGAGACGGCATCCTTTTCCTCCATCTCCTCAAAAAATTCAGCAGCTAGACACATTTTGCCGCCCTGCGTGTATCCTGAAAGCATTACATTCCACGACACCAAGTTTCTCACCGGCATCTCATCGAACAACTTCCTGCCTTCACTCACCATCCCTTTCTTCACATAGCCCGTGATCATTGCATTCCAACAAGCCACACAGGTCTTATCAGGCATGGAATCAAACACGCGCTTCGCTTCTTCAGCAGAGCCGCTGCGCGCATAACAAGTGATCATTAAACTGTAAGTGAAGGGGTCCCTATGAGGCATTTCATCGAACAGGTGAGACGCATTGCCAAACTGGTGATTCCACAAGTACCCACCGATCATTGTGTTCCAAGAAGCCACACTTTTGAGGGGCATTTGGTCGAAAAGGCGGCGTGCCTCCCGCACTCTCCCATTTTTGGCGTAAGCAGAGATCATGGAGTTGTAAGTGACAGTGTTGGGGTGTGGGATTGCGCGGAATATTTCGACGGCTTCATGGATAAAACCCCCTTTCCCCAGTCGGGTTATCTCTAAATTCTGTTTGTAGTTTCTTCTCTTCAGCTGGGCTGCTGCTATACAATATCGCCTTGTCGTCATCATCTACGATGCAACTAATTTCTTCCTTCTTGATGCTCTACATCAACCCAACCTTAATGCAATGCACAGCACAGCACAGCACAGCAAATAAAAACAACCTGGAGCCTGTGCACAGGTGTCAACTCAATCTCCTATTTACACCGAGTCTGTGTTCCTCATATCATAACTCTCCATTCCGGGACTTCAAACAGCCTCTCATATCTCTTTGATTCATGGAGATGATACTTGCACCACGTAAGCTACTACTGATTAATCATACTTTATTACGTTAAATCTCGTTTGGATGGTCTAATACTTTGCCGAATTATAAAAAAATAAGATAATTTATAATTTTAATAAGTAATAAATTATTTTATTTTTTTGAAATGAGAAATAAAAACATTTGGTTTTGGAGAAATCTTGAGCTTTTCTATGCTATGCTCGATCTGAAAACTTGTGGTTATGGAGATGATGACGGTGATGTGATGGTCTAATTCGCATAAATTCCACCATCGATGGAAGAGGAAGTTCATTGGAGTGCTCACCATTGTAACGTGTTTCGCGACATTCGCATTGATGGAGACACAGTATTCTCACATTAAGAGTTAGATTTCATGAATTCTTCGCCTCTCTTCGTCTGGAAGCCTCAAATCGCTTTCCTCTTTATTGCTAGAAATCGGCTCCCATTGGATATGGTTTGGGATGCTTTTCTTGAAGTAAATAATATCTGAATTTTTATTTTATATTTTAATATTTTCTACTTTGTCTTTGAAATTATGATCCCGGTCGTTGGCGACAAGAAAGAGTAGCTTCTCCGACGCCACAACGGTGGACAAAGCAACCTGCGAAAGAGTTCAACACCAAATAATAACCTTAGCATATGTTCATGTTCCATATCTTCAGGATGCTAAAGTACTAATTGGGATTCAAGTTTGCAAAACAGTCTTATATTTGGTGTTAGATATAATAAATACATTTGTGATTCTACCTGACTCCATCACGAGCAAGTTCTTGATATATTTTTCTAACTATAAAGCTTTTGCAGTATATGAAAATGGCATTCTTATTGCATTTCAATGACCCCAAGATCACCAGTATGGCCATTTGTTCTGTGCCTCTAAATCCAGCACCACAGCCAATGTTAGTTTGGTAAGATCCTCTTACAAAAGCACTGGTTTTAGGAGGTGAAGATGATCACTTTTCCTACTGTTTAAACTATCTTAAAGTGTACGCTTTATGAAATTATGAGGTGCATTCGTTTATTTATATCTTGCAACTATTATTATCCAACGTATATTTGTTAGTTGTACTGTGAATGACTTTTTTCTCTCTTTTTTCCCCTGATCATTCGTTTTGCATTACGAGTTGCATCTGTTTACTTATATGTTGCATATGTTATTATTCAATGTGTACTTGTTAGTAGTACTGTCGATAGACCTTTTGTGAATTACATTTTTTCTTCTCTTTTTTGTTGATCATTTGTTTTGAACTACGAACTGCATCTGTTTACTTTTATGTTACATCTGTTAGTATTCAATGTGTACTTGTTAGTTGTACTGCCTATGACCTTTTGTTTTCATTTGTTGTGCGTTTTGAATAACGAGTTGCATTTGTTTACTTATATGTTGCATCTGTTAATATCACATATGTACTTGTTAGTTGTGTTGTGTATAACTATTGTTTTTTTTAAAAGAATTGTTGGTTGTTAAATTTTGATTTAAGAACTGCATCTGTTTACTTATATATTGCATCTGTCAGAATCCAGTATGTACTTGTTAGTTTTATTGTGTTTGACTTTTACTTCCATTGTTGATTACTGTTCATTTTGAATTAGAAATTGTACACATTTGCTTATATGTTGCAACTGTTAGTATCCAGTATGTATGACTTTTTTTTTCCAAGAGTTGGATCAATAATTGTTTTGGTTATAACTTTTAAGGAATCGGACAATAGTGAACATTGGACTACACAAGACATTCCGACATGAGGAAGATTCAGACGAAGATAACACTGAACTTTGAATATTCAAAGATGATCCCCTTTTGAATGTAAGTTCCCTACTGGAAGATTTCTGCCATGAGCACTTTATCTTCCATTTTTTTAGATGTCGAGAGCCCCTCTCGTGTTTAAAATTGACAAAATTTGCATGTTTTTTACACAATGTATGGAATGTTTTACGTGTGTTGCTTACACGCTGACAATACTTTATGTGACCTCTTTTTTATTTTAAATCAGGGTAATCTGCTCATTTTTTTTAAGAAAGCAAACGCATCTTTTAATGTAATCAGTATATATTGTAAGGTATTAAATGTTGTACATGTGAAAATTCAAAAACTAAAAAATTATGTGGCCTCTATACTATAAGAGAATACTAGTTGTAGGCTAATATATGCATGTTTCAACAAAACATAAACAATTCATAAGGTAACTTATGCACTAGCTCATGGTTCTTCATAGTTCATATAGGAATTCATAATTTTAAAATCATACACGCGTTTTTATTTAAACAATACATGTTATAAAGTAATTAACGCAGAGTAATATGGCAATGTTAAGTTGTCAAATTTTTGTCTCTTCTGTCTGTGTAAACTATAACATATACTAGTTGTAGACTAACGTATTCATGTTTTAACATTACAGAAATGGTTTATAACTTAACTTATACAAGATCTCCTGGAAAAGTTTCATAATTCATATTCAAAGATTTTAAAACAAGTGCATGTTTTAATACAAACGGTGTGTATTGTAAGGTAACAGTTGCATAGTATATACAAAAATTTTCAGCAGCATTTATTTTGTTTTGTAAATATTTGACACATGTTTTTTACATGTTCATAGCAGTAGAATTCATACATTCAGAAATTTCAACAACAATTTCACTTAATCGATGGCAATATAAGCAACATGAACTCATAAGCCCAAATCTCAACTTTGTGAAAAGATTAATTAGTGACAATATCAATATTCCTCAGTCTATTAATAGCCAACCCACTCTATTCAACCTAAGACATAATCCTAATCTTCACCATTAAAGGAGTACTGAACGAAAGGTACACCCCTCACCATGTACTCTGCACACTAATTTCTTATTGCCTTAACTTACGCTCCCATGCTAATACTTCCAGGTGTATCACGCCCACAACCACTTTCAACCCTTCACTCTCCATTCTTTACTCAGTGCCTGGGAAACAGCCTCCCCTTGTCAACCTGCTTCTGCTCAACCTGCTAACATCTTATCTCAAATTTTTGAGCAACTTTCCGTCCAGCTTCACTCAGGGATCATAAGAGCTGCTCGTCGCCTCTTATTAGATGAGATTGTCGCCAGCACAATTGTGGATTTTTTGGCTACCAAAAAAGTTCACAAGATCTCAAAAACTAAAACCATCCACCCACATGTTTTAAATCATACTCATTGTGCAATTTATATTCTTTCTTTTTCAAAATCCATATGCATATCTATCTCTATGTCCAGGCCAATGCTATTCATGGGAAGAAGATCCTTGCTACTGCCTCTGAGGCCAACATATCTACTTGTGTTTACCAGCAGTGTCCACAAACCGAAACAAAATCATTCAACTTTTTATACTTTGTACGTAATTAAGCATTACCTGAGTATAAGACCCTCTCTTCTTCAACTTCACCTGAGTATAATGCTTCAAAAATAAAATTGTGACCATGATTCCACCCATCTCACCATGTTAATGTCCTCACCAAAGTTCCCATCAGTTAGCATCCTTCCGCTAACCAGCTCCATCTGCACGATACCCATACTATACACATCACTCTTCTCTGAGGGTTTCAAAGAATAAGTGTACTCTACAAACAAATCAAGAAGCTTGTCATTTAGTATTATAGGAGTCAAAACTATGTTTTCAGAGTCTTCGAACTCAAAACAAGCGTTTTACCTGACGCCATATAACCATAAGATCCAGCAAACCATAGGTTTGCTTCGGTATCTACAGAGTCAAGAAAGCATTGGAGAACGGAAATGGGCAGCAATTTAAATAGTAAACAAAACAAAATCCTTAGCATCTGCTCATGTTCCATATCTTCATGAAGCTAAAGTACTGATTGGGATTCAAGTTAGCAAAACATTGTTATATTTGATGTTAGATATAATTAGGGGTGGGCGTCGGTTCGGTTTGTTTAGTTTATTCGATTCGGATAATTCAATTTTTTTAAAAAAATTCCAAAACCGAAACCTACCCGAATAACTAGAATAACCTGAATAAACAGAACCGAATTTGGAATTCAGTTTCGGTTTGAATTCGGTTTCAAACCGAATAAATCTATTTGGTTGTAATATATTTTAAATAATTACCAAAATTATATATCTTAGCTTGAAATTTAATAAAAATTAAAAATCTAAATTTTACATCAACCAAATCAAGTTTTCAAAATAAAAATCCAACAAATACCTTACAAATTCAACCACAATAATTTTACTTTAGCATTACATTTAACATTAAAGTAAAATACTTTATTTTATAATTTATTTTCAAAGTGTTCACATTCTTCAAGCCGTCGAGCACTCCACATTCATATTCACCTTGAGGCAACCTGAAAAGAAAAGTCACAGATCATTATTTTCTGCCTATATAAAAATATGTTGCATTTATAAAACCAACAAAATGGTTAGCTGATTTAAAATGGCCATCTGCAAAATAACCAATCTCATAAGTCACTAGTCCAATAAGGATATACAGTACAAACTACAAGCACAACATCTAACCGAATTCTAAATAGCCCAAAAGTATGGCAACTAGCCACCTTGCACAATTAAATTCTATTGCAAATGCAAACTCTATCTGTTTTATGTTGCATAGTAAAGTATCAGTCGAGAATGCATTTACTGAATCAAAACAAAGTATAAAGCAAAGGAGCAGATAGAGTTATTGAATGCATCATATGCAGGCCTTAAGATCCAGGCCTTAAGATTTACTGAATGCATCATAGTCAATTAATATCCAGGCCTTAAGATATAAATCTTGTACAGTCCTTCAAAAATCCAAAGCAAAGGAGCAACTAAACATCCACAACAGTTGACTCCATCATTGTTTGTTGGATTTTTGCAATAAAAAATATATATTAAAGAAGTGCAAACTAGAATTTAAATAATTTAGCACGAATATGATATAACCTTCTTCATATTTTTCAAGTTCCTCAATGTTTTCTTCCACTTTAATTTCAGTTCCAGCACCATGGTACCAATCTTGAGCACATATCAAGGCTTGTACAAGTTTAGGAGTTAAGGAACTTCTAAATGCATCAAGAACTCTTCCCCATGTGCTGAAAACTGACTCCGAAGCAACCGTAGATATTGGAATAGCTAAAATATCCCTAGCAAAATTGGACAATATGGGAAATTAAGGACTATTCCTCTTCCACCATTTCAACATACAGAAATCTGGAGCTTCAAACATGCTTGTATCATCAACACTTTCTTCGGTTAGGTACCTATCAATTTCTGATTTGAAATCCCTAACAAAACCGGATTCTGTCTTTTTCTTTTTCAATGCAGCCCTGTTTTGATCCCTAATTTTCTTCAATGGATCAAGATTGTCACTCAAAAAAGAATGTGATGAACAAGAAGATGTTGATGAAGTGATACTTCAGCAGAATTTCCAACTCCTACACTATATCCTCCTATAATCATTGAACACTTCATACATAGAACCCTTAATGATTTCAGCAATGCGTGCCCCTTCCTCATCACCATACATTTGACAAAGAACTATTTCACAATAGTCCAATTTGTTCCTTGGATCAAAAGCACCAGCAATGAAAACCAACATATTGAACTTCTCTACATTTCCCCAATATTTTTCAAACTTCTTTAACATTGAGGATCCCATCTTTCTCATTTCAGCATCGGGGCTCTTCAAACTCTCTTTCAAGAGTGCATATATAGAACTAATGTCATCCAAATAAGAATTGTCAGTAATATACTTTGTACCCAAAATTCTTACAGTAAGCACATAGAAATGTTTAAGAAAAACAACAAGTCGACGAACATTATCCCAATCCCAAAGTTGTGGAACAACCACTTCTTTTACAAAATTGTCATCTTCTTGCTCCAAGTATCTAAAAGCTCTCCCATACTCCAAAGCCACACTTAGCATCAAATAAGTAGAGTTCCATCTAGTAGCGACATCTAAACATAGGGATTTAGAGCTTTCACAATTCTCCAATTTTGATTAACTATAGAACTTCCTTAGCCTAGCCGGTGATTGCCTAACATATTTCACCGATGCTCTAACACTTTCAACAGAATTACCAAGTTCTTTTACCCAATCTTGAACAATTAGATTGATAATATGAGCCACACACCTAACATGAATCCATTTTCCTTGTAAAATACAAGACCTTCCCCAATTAACACACTTCTTTTTCAAGTAGTCAAGAGCAACATCATTAGAAATTGCATTATCAAATGTAACAGTAAAAATAGTATGCAAACCCCAATCAACCAAGCACTTTTCTACAGATTTCCTAATATCTTGACCCATATGACTATTAACCGGACAAAAGTTCAATATAACCTTTCTCAAATTCCAATCATTGTCTATGAAATGACCAGTGAGACACATATAATTAATTCGTTGTACTGATGTCCAGGTATCTGTAGTAAGACACATTCTAGGGGCTATTTATCTCAGCTGGGATTTAAGATTGGATTTTGCTTCAACATACAACTGATAACAATCCCTAGTCAATGTTCTTCTAGATGGAATTACAAAGGCAGGTTGAATAATTCTTATGAAACGTTTAAACCCTTCATGTTCAACAAACTTTAATGAGAGTTCATCCATAATAATCATTTGAGCTAAACCTGTCCTACCATCTTTTTGATCAAATTTCCAAGCAACCAATCTAACCTTTTCCTCACCGCTAGTCCCATTTAAAGATGTATTGTCGGTCAATTGGGATTGGGTTGATGGCTTATAATCAGGGTTCATTGCACATGTGCTAATATGGTTTTTCATATTAGTGGTCCCACTAGATTTACTATTAGAACCATATTCTCTACCACAATGCTTTACTTCTCAAACCACCTTTATCATCAGCAAATTCGATAAAGTGATCCCAAACAACTGACCTCTTTTTGTACGCCTTCCATTTTCGGGGCACATCATGCACACCCTTTGCCTCTACAGCTCTATTAGATCCTTGTGAATCCTCACTAGAGAAAGTTGAATTAATGTTGCTCTCATTTGCTTCAACCTCAGCAGACATTTTCGCTGTTTTTCAATCTGTAAAAAAAATTAAAATTTTAAAATGACAAAGAAACCAGTTTCTAAACTTTAGTTTCTGAAGAAGAAGAAGCCTACTACTGAATTTGTTAGGATTTACTACCTACACATGTATTTGTTAGGATAGACTTTTCAAATTTTGGCGCATGTTCTGTAAATGTCATTAGAGTAAACTTAGTGCCATTTATTATTATTATTATTATTTATTTTCCATTTTGAAAATACAGGATGATAATGTTAGCAAACAAAGAGGTATTATAGGAAGATATATAGTACAATATCACTTGTTCCTCAACATGTAATTCAAGTTCTTTATATCTGAATCATATAAACTAGCAAAAGAAACTGATAGGATATCTTGATTAATCAAGATTTATACTGTAAGGTTCATGTGATCAGTGTACTTAACTTCTAATATGGTTAACTTTTTCTGACCAGACACTTTTCCAAATGGTTTCACCTAGCTCATAAACCAGCAAGTTTGATGGTTGTTTTAGTATAACATCTTTACTATAATGGGGTGTAGTATATCATCATAAAACTATATGATTCAACTAATTCAACTCAAAGGAAACAAAAATGCTGCACAAAAATCATCAATTAGCATCTCCTACGCACATAAGTAGTCGAACTAAGAATTATTACAGTAAACATGGGGAAATATTATAGTACACACCTTCTTGCTGTGCTTCCTCGCTTACTTTTGGTTCTTCAGAAATTCGGTCCTACTAAACAAACCACCAAAACCAGAGTTTGAAAAAAAAATTAAGAATTCATAATACAAAATCACAAAAGTAAGAAAACAAAACAAAGGCAAGCACTTCAAAACATATATATAATAAAACATCTATATGCAGCACTTCAATTTGAATTTCCATTGTTACACCACACTCATCCTCAATCAAACACTCATTTTGAGCAGTACATATAGCAATAAGTAGCAGTATTAAGAAAAGGATAAATAGCCAACCATAATTAACACATAACTTAGATACCAAGTTAGCTCAAAACTACTACTTATTGCAAACACAAAGCTTACTCAGATTAGCAATCAATGACGGAGCTGTACAGTAAACATGCGAAGGAGTATTCGAGTGGGAGGCCAGTTTACCTTGAAGAACTGTTCCAGTTTATTTCAATGAAGACTCACACTCAAGATCTTGCCCGGGATCGATGTTGGTTCCTAAAACAGCCAAGTTGCCAAATCAGTACAATTTTTTCACAACTTCTAATTTCTTGATTAGCATGTCTTATTTTACTTGTACTTTCTGCATCCAACTGTATACAGTTTAATCTTGGGAAATGCAATATTACACCCAAAACTAATGAATCAATGTACATTACACCCAAAACTATTTCTTAGATAGATACTATTGCTGATGATACAGATATATTGGACATCTGAAGCCAAGGTGAGAAAAAGAGACTGAATTACGGAGAGAATAATTCTGAGAGCAAATAAGAAGTAAATGACAAAAGTATGAATGGTATAACAGAAACAAAACTAATTTGAAACTAATCAGCTTATGAACAAATCAATTCAAATTGTTGCAATGAGCAGTAGTTATTATCAGGATACTATATCAATGCTTGAAAACCACCATTATTATCAAACATATCCATCTTTTTAGTACAGATCCAAAAGAAAAATAAAACCTGAAATCAAATAGTAACCTACTATGTACACAGAAGGAATAATTCACATGAGACACCAATGGCCTCAATCCCAACTTACAGACTCAACAAACTTCTCTGCTATATCAGATGACTTGATTACATATGTTAGTTCTAAAAATTTTAGAATTTTTGAAGCATTCTTGAGGTCACAAAAAATTCAGGAACCTGATTGTCAGAATTCGGCAGTGCTTTGATGCCGATGAAAGAAATTTGGAGAAGAATATGGAGTGCTGCCCCGTAAATTGTGAGAATTTGTGGAAAGTAAGATTAGGAATGAATGATGAATGTATGAAAGTTTCAAAATTTGTGAGGTAATATGGGGATCATAAAGAGACATTTCATGTTGATGAATGTATGTATATTTTCCTTCCTCTTACCACTGTAATGAGACATTTCAATTTGTTTGGAACATAGAGACAATTCAGCATCCCCTTCTTGTTTCCTCGGTTTATCAACCACACTGATGCCACACACAAGAACACCCCAAACAACACAAACATCACAAGACAAAACTACTAGCAGTAGGACAAAAGCTAAACCATGCACTTGGGATCAGATTAAAAAAACATCAACCTTATAACTCTTACCAGTAAGATTGTTCCAGCCACCACATAATCTTGTGGGATTGTCCAGACCCCTGGTTTGTGAAGGGATGACGCTAATGCCTTCACAATTGACGATCCAGGGATCTCCTACAAATATCAACGAAGTTTAGTGTCCAAGCCTCCAAAAATCATCAACTGAATCCCAGGGAAATCTGTTTAGACATCAAAGAGTAAAAAAAACTACCTTGGTTGATATCTTTGATTGATCCTCGTCGATCCTTGAGCTCTGCCCCATGTTGGTGGTGCAGCCACTGCAAGGCTATGGAGCCAGAGTATGAGGTCGTGGCGATGGAGATAAGGACGGGGATCAAAAGGCTAGGGTTTTCTGATTTCTCGCGATGAAGAAGAAAAGGGCAACCTCGGCTTCCTTCCTTTCGTTTTAACCTTTTCGTTTTAACTTTTGTTCTAATTTTTTTTATTTTGGGCCATAATTAATCTATGTTTGGGCCATGAAATATATATATATATATTAGTTTTTGAGTTTGGGCCACGATATATATGTTATATATTTTATATTAATATTTTAGAATTATATTATTTAGTATATAAATATTTAATTTATTTTTTAATTACAATTCCGCATTCGGGTCGGTTTTTGGGTTGAGTTTCCATATCCAAAACCAAACCAAAAACCATATTCAGAATTTGGTTTATTCAATTCAGTTATCCAAAAACTGTATTTTAAATTCGGTTTGGGTTATTCGAATTCGGATAATTCGATTTTCGATTTTTTGCCCACCCCTAGATATAATAAATACATTCGTGATTCTACCCGACTCTATCATGAGCATGATCAAAGAACAATCAATCTTTGGTTGGCCGTCTAGGCATGAAGGCTCTAAGGATTGAACCATCTGGCAACACAAGCTTTCTGAGGAGATCAAAGTTGTGCTTCCTCAGATCATCACTGTAAAAATAGAAGAGAATCAGTACTTTAGCAAACTATGGCTGAACATTGCCAACCTTCTTCAGAGAATCTGTGCTTTAGCATACCATTTAGAATCTGATCATCAACGCCACTATTGATCACCACCACCACTTATCCTTTTACACCTAAAACATATAAATCAACAACACCAGCAACATGTGCGAGTTCAAATCCCTAGAAAAATTCAAAATTAACCTTTCTGTGCCCATGTCTTCTTGTTGGCCTCCCGTCCATCTAGCCAGGGCTCAGATCAATTTTTCCTTCATCGTTCTCCTTCGACAATTCTTCCTCCCTTGCACAACCTAGGGCATCATTTACCTCGTCCATCAATTCCGCCCTTCGTCGTTCATCATTTTCGATCTTGGTTCTCCACTATCCGTCTGATCTGCTTCATTATGCATGCGTTAACCGATGCATTTGACATAATTTTACTTGGTGGATTTCTAGTATTAGTTGAGTTTACATGACAAGGGGTTTAGATCGCCATGTTTGGTTTTCTTGTCTAAAACAGCCAAATGGTAGTAGACGAAGGACATGGTAATCAATGTGTGGTAAATGGAGATTGAAGCCGAAGATAGGCAGCTACGGAGTTCATAGCGGCCAATGAAGAAATGGGGAATCGTGGTCCGATGAGTTGTGCTTTAGTCCAAGAACGATCCAAGAAGAATCAGCCTTCAAGGCTGGTTCCGTTGGATTTTTCTTCTTGAGTACTATAAAATCGACTTTTAAAACTCTCAAATTGGACTAAAGGTTCTCCCGTAGCAAAGGAAACTAGTACAACCAGCTAAGGCACCAACGAGTCAGCGCGGGCCGTGCATGGTTTGGCACCAACGACCTGCACCAAAGAAGATACCCCGCACCATGGAGAGCAATGCAAGACAATGGCGCAACCCTTGCCAGACACGAAGGGCTGCCAAGAACAAATTGAAGACCCCTCTGTGTGGCTAAATATGGGCGCGAGACTTCCCATTTTTAGCATCTCGCACCGTTCCAAGTCATTATGCTGATACCAGCACGTGAGATGTGGGAATTTCCACGGCCCAAGCCAAGTTTCTGATCAAAGCACCTAGCTTGACCACGGCCCATGCCAACGGCCACGGGCGTAGATCAGCACTTTAATATTCAGCATCGTGATGGTGCCCCGCAGCGAACGACGCGACCTGCGCCAGTGTCATACGCAACCCGCGCCAGCCCTCACGCCCTGTGCCACAATAATGATCCACGCAATGCCCAAGAACAGGCGGCTTGCACCAATGAAGCGATGCGACCCTCACCATGTTGTGCGCCCTGCACCAAGTATAAGCCATGGGCTTTGTCATCCGTGATGCCCCATGTCGGGCGGCGGCTGAGCCAGTGTTTACCCTATTTTAGGCCTATTTTTAGGCCCAATCTCCTAGTACTATATATAGAACCTTAGTTTACTAGGTTTTCATATACTTTCATACCATATTTCATTCTTAGAAGAGTAGATATGAGATTCTCTAGGAAACTTTATCTTTTTCTGCTTCTATTTTGCTTAAATCCTAAGATGTGGAATTCAAATCTTTATTTGAATTCCATGGCAAGGGATTAGTTTTCATAGCTTGGGGATAATTGTAGTGACTTGGTTCTATCTATATACTTTTTGAGATTCTCTAATTCATTCTCATTTTGTGTTCATAATATTATTGTGATTTTCTTTTGAGTTTGAATTCATGAATATTACACCACATATATAGCACACACGTTGGGTTGTATTCATGCTAGGTGCAAATATCAATGTCCCTTGGGAAGATAAACCTGTATGTTTGTATGGGCGGAGGAGAAATCGTCTGCGTGAGTGTGTGCAAGGGAGATTCGAGGTCACTCTGATCCACTTACCATTGCACCAGTCTTAGCGATTTCATAAAGATTTACGAGAGGTTCCGGGTAGAGATAGCTTAATAGTAGCAAGCTAGGGTTATAAGAAACCCTAGTATCATAGATATCGTGCCTACGACCCTTGGTCCTAATTGATAGGACCCGAGGGGAGTAGTTGCAATCGTGACCTAATCACACAAGGGAGAATTCGACCTACAACAATGGTCAGACCTTGTTGTACTCCCCTAACTACGATGGCGGTGTCGATGGAGAGTTGCGAGAGCACTAGCCGTGACAGGGACGGGGAAGTGTATGCCATCAGCCACACCATATGTTATGGATACCCTATTAGGTTTGTTTAGATCTCTATGTGAAAGAATCGCGGATAAAAGCATTAGATAGACCAAGTTGCTCAATGATTTCCCTAGAGCTAGCTTAATATTGTAGTTGTGTTTTCACTTTTATGTTCATTAGTTATTAGTTTGAAAAACCAACCCCCCCCCTCTTATTTGCATGTGTGCTTTACTAGCTATTTCTTTCACTCGTACGAATTGACAACCCGTAGAAGGTTGTGTTTTGAGTTGACACATTAGACCTAGCATCTCTGTGGACAAACGCAGGGCTTACCGCTAACTACCCTATAGGTAGCGTAGCAATAGGAATGGGTGCACAACTATAAATTTCTATCTTCTAACCACACTACCTCCAACCGGTTAAACTTCTAAGCTAGGTTTTTAACGACCCAGGGGAGAGGTAGGTCAACGTCACTCGTATGTCCATTGATTCAAATTCTCCACCATCATCGGGGATGTTGTCTTCTAGGCTAAAACATTAGAGCGAAAGAGAATCGATTTGAAAATTTTGGAATTCGATGAGCGGAGTATTTGATCAATCAGAAAATAAAAAGAAATATGAAAAATTTTGGACCCATTTACGATCTTATAACCCGGCCCGCAAATTTCTTTAATTTCCCCAGATTTGCAAATTTGTCCCTGGCCTGTCCATAAACTTATGGACAAGCTATCTGTCAGGAGACCCACTCGTAGTTGTAAGTCTATAACCCGATTAATGCAACCCAAAAAATTTATCTTGATTTCTTGTAATTTGAAATTTAAACCTTGGTCTTTCCATAACTTATGGAAAGACCGTCTTTCAAGAGACGGATTCTTCAAAATAAATTAGTATATTTGTTAATTTTATTATATATTTATTTGAAATAATTATTTTAAAAATTGACTCAATCTTTGTTGCTATATAATAATTATTTAGTATTTTACACTTATAAGAATAGAATATATGGTTATAAGACTATAATATATGAAGTATATGTATTTTATATAGAAAAATATTTAATGTTTTATAGAAATATTGTACGTCATAAAAATATAATGATGAGAATATGAAATATCTAACTATAGATGAGAGTATGTTGGAATACGTTCTTAAAGAAAAAGAAATTATAATTCTATAAATAATTTAAATTATGATATACATTTCTTTTATTTGAACTAGGTTGGTAACACTGCGCGTTGAGCGGTGAGCTTGCTAATAAATTTTAGAAATATTGTAGGAATGTTGCTACAATATAGGAATGTGAAAAGAGCTGTAATTGAAGTTACAAATGCACCAATTTTACATGTGATTGAAGCTCATAATTAACCTGAGCTATAAAGTAAAGCAACGTACCACTCGAACCTCCACTCGAACTCTCACCTCTCGATCCCTCCACTGGAACCTTCACCTGTCGAATCGGCCAATGGAACCTGCACCTCTCGAACCAGTACCTCTCAACCCTAATCTCGAACCAGGTTTCCAACCAGGTACGGATTCAAGAGGTGAAGGTTCCTGTGGAGAGGGTTCAAGTGGAAAGGTTTCCAGTGGAGGGGTTCGAGGGGTGAAGGTTCAGGTGCAGAGGTTGAAGTGGAGGGGTTCTAATGGAGGGGTTCGAGAGCTTCTGATTTGAGAGGTGAATGTTCAGGTGGAGAGGGTTAAAGTAGAGGGGAGAAGGTTCAGGTAGAGAGACTTCAAGTGGAAGGGTTCCAGTGGAGGGGTTCGAGAGGAACCGATTCGAGAGGTGAAGTTCAAGTGGAGAGGGTTAAAGTGGAGGGGATTGAGAGGCACTGATTCGAGATGTGAAAGTTCAGGTGGAGAGGGTTAAAGTGGAGGGGTTTGAGAGGTGAAGGTTCAGGTAGAGAGGCTTCAAGTGGAAGAGTTCCAGTGAAGGGGTTCGAGAGGAACCGATTTGAGAGGTGAAGTTCAAGTGGAGAGGGTTAAAGTGGAGGGGTTCGAGAGGTACTGATTCAAGAGGTGAAGGTTCCTTTGAACGATTTGAGATGTGAAAGTTTTAGTAGAAGCTTGGACAGGTGAGAGTTTGAGAGAAGGTTCGAGTGGTAAGAATTTGAGAGGTGTTCCATTGGAGGTTTCAAGAGGTGAGTGTTCCAGTTGAACCCTCTTCACCTCTCGAATCGGTACCTCTCCAACCCCTCCACTTGAACCCTCTGTACCTCAACCTTCACATCTGGAATCGATACCTCTCAAACCCCTCCAATGGAACCCCAAACCTTCACCTCTTGAATTGTCCAATGGAACCTTCACCTCTCGAACCCGTACCTCTCGAACCCCTCAAATGGAGCCCTGGGAGGTCGTCGCCATACCTCTCAAAGTTAATACTTTTAAGCCCTAAATGCTTCCTATCTACAATTAAGTAGATAATGGAAAGTCGGGGTCGTCCACGAGAAGATGGATCTTTTCAAGTGTTTTAAACATATATAGGAGAAAACATACTAAGCACTTACATACATAGATACATATAAAAGCATGTAAACAAGGGGGGGGGGTTTTGGTTGGTTTGATCATAAGTTAACAAATTAAAGTACAACAACTAGCAAAGCAAGAGAACGATGCTAATCATGCAATACAACTAAAGATAGGATGAAAATAACAATTTACGGAACCTTGGGTGCAATTCACTTCCACTTCCAAACCTCTTATCCATCATTGAACATGCAGCTTATTTACTACTTCCACTACTTATTGTGAAGGCTAAACTTCTATCCTTCTTAGATAGTAGTTTGCAAGAGTGAATTCAACATCTCTTGTCAAACCTCACCAATGACACTCGTAGTCGAAACACGACTCAAGGTATCCCATTGATGGCATTTAGCACGAAGAATCAATAAGCTTGGAAACACTTATAAACACTACACTGTGCCTAAGCATTTAACCGATTTATGCATTTACACAAGATTGGTCAAGATCGATCAACATTCATAGACTTCTCTCATTTGCTACAAGCGACAAACATGACAAAGAGTTCAACATTATCATATTCACCTAGCAATTATCAATCCATCAACACAATCAAAAGCTCTAAATCATACTCATAGATTCCTATCAAGAAAGGGGGGAAATCAACCCACTTTCCCCAAACCCTAGCAAGCAATTCATACAAATATTTCATATACACAAGCTTTCAACAAAATTAATGATATCAACAAACACATTCAATACTCCATAAATGCACAATAGTAAGAGCAATAAATAAGCTACAAATTGTTCTTAAGACATGGGCTTGGAAGCCTCCCAAGAGATAGATTAGCTACAAGAGTTCATGCTAATCAATGCTAAACAACTAATCATAAAAACAAGAGAATTCAAGGATGAGAAAATGAAAGAAAAAGGGTTTGAAACAGTACTAAAATCATAGCAGAAGAAGGTCTTGAATGAGAGGAAATAGAGTATTATTTATAGTACAAAGAAGATAAGGTGAAATTCTGGCCACCTCTTCGTCGCGACTCGCGACGGTTTCACGACGAGGCCATCGCGACTCGCGACTCGCGACGGGTGCCAAAATTTTGCATCGTGTCTTTTTCTTCTTCTTGTGGCATGTAGTCATCTTCATAGTTATTCCTCTCAATCTCCAAGTCTTCAATGTCTCCAAAAATGGTCTTCAATGGCCTCCTGTCTTCATGTTTTCGAAACAAGTCTTCAAGAGTGTTCGAAAGTGTGGTCTTCAATGGCCTCCGGTCTTCATTGCCTCCGTGTTCTTCCCTTGTCACACAAAATCTTCTTAGAAGAGGTAAAAGAGCATAAAGTTGCTCTTACCCCCCCCCCCAAGAGAATTTCAAAGTAAAACACAAGCTCTCGATAATAAAAGAGCACAAAAGTGACCCAAAATAGTACTAAGATATGCATATAAAATGAACACATCAAACCCCTAAGCTTCACCTCTCGAATTTTCCAATGGAACCTTCACCCCTCGAACCCCTACCTCTCGAACCAGTACCTCTCGAACCCACTACCTCTCGAATTGTCCAATGGAACCTTCAACTCTCGAACCCCCCACTTGAACTCTCACCTCTCGAATCTCCACTGGAACCTTCACCTCTCGAACCTCCAATGGAACCTTCACAACTTGAATCCGTACCTCTCGAACCCCTCTACTGGAACCCCTAGACTTAAACCTCTGTACCTCAACCTTCACCTCTCAAGCGTACCTCTCAAACCCATCTCGAACCGCCTGACTGGGACTGTAATTCATGGATGCGAGCTGACAAGTGGTCAATCTCCTTGTCCATATCAATCAAAGCCTGGGAGACAAATACATTGTGCTCCAAAATCATGCTGTCCTGTTGGTGGAAACCATCATGCATGGCCTGCATCATCTACTCATAGAAGTCCGACGGAGGCTGGGAATAGTGAGGTGGAGCATCATCCTCCTGCATAGGCTTCGTCTCTGGTGGAGGCTGTGTAGAGTGTTGCTGCTGCTGCTGCTCAGAGGAAGGTAGGGTGCTATCGTCATGCTGGACAGGAGCTGGCCCGAGGTTACGGAGCTCGTGCTGGAACTCATCTGTACATGAGGAGTCTGATGAGATCGCTAAATCTCCCAGAGGTGTGTTGAACTCCACCTTCGTCTTGCTCTGCTGAGGAAGTGCCATGAATGTGACCTTCCTTGTACCGTATAACCAATGGAAGAGCCTCGTGGTCCGTGTGACACTGAGCATCTCAAATTGAACTAGCCACTCAATGGTGATCAGATAAGACGTCCGCCTCCCTAAGCGCGGAAAGTCGACCGGAGGGACTAATCCCAGGTACTCTACTAAAAGGCCTATCATCCCTCCAACCATGATCTTCCCCTTGGGCTTTCCTGCCATAGCCACAATTCTCTTCATCCATAGCTCTGCCCACAGCCCATATCCTGGCCCCTCACTCGTTAAGTGCCATAGAAAGTGAATGTCATTGTCTGGCACATTCGTTGGCTCCGCGGAGCAAAGTACTGTACCAGCCAAGAGTCGATGCACATAACGGAGTGTAGGGTGGATAATGGCGCTACTCTTGTCGTGGGAGTTCTTCGGCCTCATATTGATGACATTCCAAAATTGCATGCCATCCTCAATTGACCGCTCTTGGGCCTGTGGGTCCAGTCCGATCCATATCTCGGCGGTGTCAAAACCAAAGGCCTCCTCAATCTATGAGATTGTCTGTTGCCAAGATAGGCATCTAGGTGAAAGGCAATGTACCTCTCGCAGGGTTGATCACCCCTCACGCTGCTCATACGGACTGTGGAAAAAAACTCCAACGTGTACCTCCGGTAAGAGGGCGCACTCTTACTCATAAATCTTTCCATTACCCCTTTGGCGAGGAGGCATCTCACAAGCTGAGTGAGGCCGAGGACATCCAATGTAGGCACATCTACAAAACTAGTCTCTTTAAGATGGCGCTTCTCTAGGGCCTCCCATCTCTCCGCATAGGACCCGGTGATCGGGGCCAAATTCATGTACCTATCCGTAGGGGGAGGTATAGGGGTCAATTCTGGAGCCGGTGAAGGAGGTGGAGCGACGGTGCGTTCGTCTCGTGGGGGAGCCCTAGATATTTTCTTGGGGGCCATATCTATCAATCACAGCAAACAAGTCAAACGCAAAGAAATATATGTGTATGCAATATGGCAAATCTATAACCAATCTTAAACTAGTTCATCATCACAGGCCAAATCAAAATCAACTCAACTATTTCAAGTCCTAATTGCAATTGCATATACAATCTACATTATGTCCAACAAGCCCATATCATCAAATCCCTGAAGTTCTCACATAGTTGAAATAAATATGCTATATTTCAAAATCACAGTTATGCTCAACTAGTTTAGCCATCATTAGTACATTCACAATGTCAACATCTACATCCATGGCCAATGGGAGGCCATCGCCGTACCTCTCAAAGTTAATATTTATAAGCCCTAAATGCTTACTATCTACAACTAAGTAGATAGCGGGAAGTCGGGGTCATCCAAGAAGAAGAGGGATCTTCCTAAGCGTTTAGGCACAAAAGGTTGATATTAGGCTAGGAGTAGATATATATATACATACATATAAAAGCATGTAAATGGGGGGGAGGGGTTTGGTTGGTTGGTTGTCCTAAGTTATGAAAGTTAAAAGACAAGATAACTAGCAAGGTTAAGTAACTATGCTAATCATCAAACAAAACTAAGAAAAAGGGGTTTAAAACTACAAAGATAAAGCCTTGGGGGCAATGGATATCCACTTCCAAACCAAATGTAGATCATTGAACCATTCACTCATTCTATCACATTCATTACTTGGCTTAACATTAACATACCCATCTAGCAAAAATCACAACACATTATGCACAAGAATTTCTAAGTTCATGTTCATAGATTTTCATGCAAAGGAGCTAAGGAATTCATCACTTTCCTAACACCCGAACACTTCAATCATAAAAACACTTCCTATTCCCAAACAACCCATGGCATAAATGAAGTGAAACATAGCACCAAGAATACATAAATGCTAAATAATAAAGGATTCAAGAACGAGTGAAACAATCTATTCACTACTTCAACTACTTGTTGTGAAGAGAAATCTTTTATCCTTCTTAGATAGTAGTTTGCAAGAGTGAATTCGACATCTCTTGTCAAACCTCACCAATGACTCCCTTATTACAAAGAGTATACCATTGATGGCATTTAGCACGAAAAATCAACAAGCTTAGCAACACTTATAAACACTACACCGTGTCTAAGCATTTAACCAATTCATGCATTTACACAAGATTAGTCAAGAACGATTGACATTCATAGACCTCTCTCATTTGCTACCTAAAATAAACATGACAACGAATTCGATATCATCACATTCATCTAGAAATTATCAACACCCCAACATCATTTAAGAAGCTCTAAATCATACTCATATATTCCTAACAAGAAAATGGGGGAAATCAACCCACTTCCCCCAAACCCTAGCAAGCAATTGATACAAGTATTTCATATACTCAAGCTCCCAACAACATCAATGCAATTAACAATTAACATTCAAAGCTCAATAAATGCACAATAGCAAAAACACCAAATAGATAGATATAATGGTTCTTACTACATAGAAATGGAAGCTTCAATCTTTTGCTCCCAAGATAAAACTAAGCTAGAGAACTAAAACCCATAACATAGAACAAAAATCTACAAAGAAAGAAGAAGACAATGGTGAAAAACTAGGGTTTGAAGCCCCCAAGTCGGGCTTAGAGGCTTGGGAAGAAGTGGGTGAAGAGGTATTTATAGTACAAGAAAAAGGGGAGAAAAACGCAGGCTGCAGGGCAAAATTCGCGAGGCCGTCGCGACTCGCGACGAAGTATCGTGGGTCGCGACCAGATCAGTAAAATTTAGTCCTGTTTTGTTTTGCTTCCTCCGGGTGAACCGTTGATCCATTTTGGGAGTTCTTGTAGTCGATTTTATAGTACTCGAGAAGAGGAATCCAATGGTACCACTCTTGGAGGCTGATTCTTCTCGGATAATTCTGAAAACTATGCTTTAAAACGTAGATCATCCTTCACCCTTTGCTTTGCTCTCCTTTCTTCACCTCTTCAACTCTTCATATCTTCAAAAAGCTCAAACGCAAGTCTTCAAATCTTCAAAGATATTCTTCAAAGTCTTCAAAGTTTTCAAAGTCTTCAAACAAATTACCTTGTCACACAAAATTCTCTAAAAGCGATAAAAACGTCAAAGTCGCTTTTAACCCTCCTTAGATAATTTCAAGGCAAAATGACACATTTAGAGCACAAAAGTGTACAAAAGTTAATCCCAAAAGCCCTAATATAACCGTATAAAATGGGCACATCAGCCAAACTACTCTAAACAATATAACATTGCAAAGCACAATAACACTTTATCCCAATAACAACTATGTTTAATCAAGGGCCAACATGCCTCAAATTCAGTGTAAGTCACCATCTACTCTCAGCTAAAGTAACACGAATGCACACATTCCAAAACCAAGCATGCATAATACAGTCAAAACTGCACTAGAAAATATACAGTCTACACCGCAATTGCAAAATATGCACACAATACCCATCAAATAAAACTGCAAGCACAACGTATTCACCACAATCAACCAAGATCCAATGATTTAATTTTCTAAGGCATAGCACACAATACAATATCCAATAAGTAGAATATACATTCATAATCACAATCAAGGCTCAATAGAGTGAAGAAGTGTACCACTAAGACGCTTAGGACGAAGAAAAATGGAAGCCCACAATCAATTCGAGTTTGAATTGCCAAGGTCACAAAACCCCCAAATACTAGGGTTTGTGTTCTTCAAAGTGGTTATGGTGATTTGTGGGTGGAGATTGGGATGAAAGGAAAAGGGTATAGGAAAGCGGCGGCGGCGGATGAGCGGAGGCGGCGACGGCGGATGAGCGGCGGCGGCGGATGATGGGGGAAAACGGAAGAACAGAGAAGAAAAAAAAATTAAAAGGGGCAGAGTTTATGTGGTAAAACTGGTTTGGCTCACTTTTTAAAAGAGTTTTGCACGACCGTCGCGACTCGTGACGTGTTCGTCTCGACTCGCGATGGGTTCTCTGGGTCATCACGACTCGCGAAAAGTGGAATCTGAGGGCTCAATTTTGGCACAAAAGTTCTGAGCCTGTCGCGCTCACTACGAGGCCTCGCGATGTTATTGCGACTCGCGAAAAGTTGGATCCGAGGGCTGAATTTTTGCCCAAAAGTTATGAGCTCGTTGCGACTATGTGGTCGCGACTCGCGATGAGGCCTCGTGGGGTCATTGCGAATCGCAGAAAGTTGGATCTGAAACCCATAGTTTGACAAAAAGTTTCTGAGCCCATCGCAACTCGTGACGGTATGGTCGCGACTCGCGACGGGCCACTTACCTGGTACTTAGAAAAATTTTCTGCTTCCTTCTCTTGTCCAAGTCCTTCCTTCTCGAATCCAAGTATTTCCCCCCTCCAAAGTCCAATGTCTTGGCTTCAAACTTGCTACAAAAGCATGGAGAAAACAACCTGTGAAAAGCATAAAGCAAAACAATGAAGCTTAAGGATAAAAGCTCAAAACTAAACAACATCAATTGAAAGTCACGAATGACGATCCAGATGATCAAAACCAAGTTTATTTAATGTCGTTGGCACCACTCACTTCCCTCCTTGGAGCTTACTCACAAACCGGATCGAGGAGATCAACGTCCTCTCCTTTTTCCGGTACAAAAGTCTCGTGGTAAGGTTTCAAATGTTGTCCATTAACCTTGAAGGTATTGAACTTAGCTCGATCTAGAATCTCCACTGCACCATGCGGAAATACCTTAACCACCTCAAAAAGACCGATCCATCGGGACCTTAACTTACCTGGGAATAGGCGAAGGCGAGATTGAAATAGGAGGACCTTTTGACCAACGTCAAAGTCCTTCCTGATGATCATCTTGTCGTGCCACGCCTTTGTCTTCTCTTTTTAGATCTCGGCGTTCTCATAGGACTCCCTCCGGATTTCATCCAGTTCATCCAATTGTAACTTCCTATGCAATCTTGCCTCATCTACATCGAGATTAAATTCTTTGACCGCCCAGTAAGCCTCGTGCTAAATTTCCACCGGTAGATGACAGGCTTACCAAACACTAACCGGTATGGGAACATACCGATTGGTGTCTTGTAAGCCGTCCTATATGCCCACAAGGCATCATTCAACTGAGAACTCCAAGCCTTCCGATTAGGGTTAACCATTTTTTGAAGGATGGACTTGATTTCCCGATTGGAAACTTCGGCTTGCCCGTTGGTTTATGGGTGATAGGCGGTGGATGTCTTGTGAGTGATGCCATACTTCTTTAAGAGTGCCGCTATGGTCCGATTGCAAAAATGGGTGCCATGGTCACTAATCAAGGCTCGGGGTACCCCAAACCTAGAAAAGATGTTATCTTTCAAGAATTCTGCAACCACTTTAGAATCATTAGTCCTAGTGGGTTTTGCTTCAACCTACTTCGACACATAATCAACAGCAAGAAGAATGTACGTAAGGCCATAAGAACTAGGTAAAGGTCCCATAAAGTCAATACCCCAAACATCAAAGATTTCACAATACAAAATGGGTCTTTGGGGCATTTCATTCCTAGTGGAGATATTTCCTACTCTCCGGAATTCATCACAAGATTTGTAAAAGGTGTATGCATGCTTATTCAACGTAGGCCAATAAGACCCACTCTCTAAAACTTTCCTAGCGGTCCTGTTTTCTCCAAAGTGACCGCCACATGCATGAGAATGACAAAATTCAAGAATTGAGTGTATTTCACTATCAGGGATACATCTCCTAACAACTTGATCCGCACAATGTCTCCACAAAAAGGGATCATCCCACACATAATACTTAGCATCACTCTTTAATTTATCCTTTTGGGCCTTAGAAAAATGAGGAGGGAATTTACCGGCGACAAGAAAATTTATAATGTCGGCATACCACGGTTGGAGATCCCTAATGGTGAACAATTGTTCATCAGGGAATTCCTCCCGTAGTTGCTCCTTCATTGCGGGGTTTACCTCAATGTCTTCGCCTGGAGTCAACCGGCTCAAATGATTGGCCACAAGGTTTTCCGCACCCTTCTTGTCTCGCACCTCTAACTCAAATTCGCTCAAAAGAATGATCCACCTAATCAATCTCGGCTTGGCATATTTTTTCATCATCAGATGACGAAGCGTTGCATGGTCAGTGTACACAATAACTTTTGTACCAAGCAAGTAAGATCAAAATTTTTCTAAAGAAAACACCACTGCGAGCAACTCCTTTTCGGTGGTGGAATAGTTTCTCTGGGCCTCATTGAGAGACATTGATGCATAGTAGATGGCATGAGGCGCTCTCCCCACCCTTTACCCAAGAACTGCTCCAACGGCGTAATCACTAGCATCACACATAATCTCAAGGGGCAACGACCAATCCGGGGGTTGTATGATAGGGGCCGAGACTAACCTTCCCTTCAATGTATCGAAGGTCCCTTTACACCCCTAATCCATCACAAATTCCACTTCCTTTTGCAACAATTTGCATAGAGGAGATGCTATCTTCGAGAAGTCCTTGATGAACCGGCGATAGAATCCTTGCATGGCCAAGAAAATAGCGCACTTCACGCATATTAGTAGGATAAAGCAAGGTTTGAATTGTGTCTATCTTTGCCTTGTCA